>JANXHW010000001.1:41545859-42795859 GCA_026170595.1 Plestiodon gilberti rubricaudatus | reverse complement strand
GGCGCGCATCTGAGGAGGCCCATTGGGTCCACTGGGGCTTACACCGGGGGGAAGGAGACGAACCCTTCCCATGCCCTCCCGCCGCCCGGCACAGGGCTTACCTGTGTCCAGTGGCGCGGGTCATGGAGGACGGCATTGTGAGCGGTGCCAGCCTCCACGCTAGTGCTGCTTACATGCACGGTGGTGCAAAAGTGCCTTACGATACTTTCGCAACACCTAAGGCTGACGGAGCACGCGCTCCGCCGGCCTATTTCTAGGCTGGATTGCGGCCTCAAAAACGTCTCCAAGAACTTTGTGTGATTATTCTAGTATATTTTGCTTTTGGGTGTGTTATGAAAAAAACAGGTTCCAAGGATGGTTTTGTGAGTTCTTGAGACCATCTTAACATTAACATTTTTTAAGGATCCGATTGACGTCTCAAGTCCAAAACATTCTGGATTGTATTCAGTCCTTGCATGAGTGGAAGTTCAGCCATGGGAACATTCCTACCCCTTTCTCCTCACAGTAGCATCCTGCACCTCCCCAAAAAGCCATTCCTGGGAGTTGAAGACCTTCGTAAGACCTTTGTAAACAGGGTAGGATGGGATCTCGGGCTGCAGGAAGTCAAAAAATGGGCAGGAGTGGAATGAGTGGAATTCTGCTTGCAGAAGTGTCTCTGCCCTGTTTTTAAACAATTTCTCCCTTCTCTTGCAGCACCCATACCCCATCCCACCCTATTCCTGAGGGTACCTCAGTTCTCAGGAGCAGCTTTTCAGAGGGCTGCTGTGGAGAGGATGTTAGTATTTAACATCACATTTTCTTTTTTGCCTGATGTTATAGCATGGAGAAGCAGATGCTCCCTCCCCAACATCTAACATCACATTTTCTTGAAGCATTTATTAATTGCTTTTATACATCAGATGGGACCCTCTCTCACTCTATAGCTGGATAGGCTGCCAAATTGCTTCCCCCCCCCCATTCATTTTTGTAGTCAGTTCAAGTGTTTGAGTATGTTCTGGGTAGTCTCCATAACGTTACTTTGCTTTGCAGTTGTCAGTGTTTATATACTTTTTTGCAGGGTGGATTTCTAAAATTGGCTTCAATGCTCTACAATCTTTTATTAATTACTTTGGGATCAGAGGTGATTTTCCTGTCTGCAAACGAGACTGATAATGTAATATACGTGTATGTGTGGCCTCTTCTTGGCAAGCCGTTTAATCTATTGCAAGATCTGGTTTATCTTGTGGCTTCTATTCTGTATTTTTAGCCTGGATTACAAAAATGCTGTATTGATTATAGTTCTCAAATGATAAATTGTAAACCATCTGCAGGCATTGGTGCTATGTGTATTTGTACTGTATACTTTGGGATAGTTTTAATTCATTTGAGCAGTCTAATTTAGATGTTTCCTAACTTCAAGCAACTATGATATTTTGTAAGATTTTGATGGAGAACTGATGTAAAAATAACCCCAACATCAGAACCTTTCCTTCACCAAACATAAATAGTGATCATCCCTCCTCCCTACTCTTAACAAGTTCCATTTATTATAAAGGCATAATAAATGTAGGACAATAATAAGGGGCAGGTCCTCCTATGGGGGGGCAGGTCCTCCTATGGATTAGGAGCTGGTTGGAGACTAGGAAACAGAGAGTGGGTGTCAATGGGCAATTTTCACAATGGTGAGAGGTAAAAAGCGGTGTGCCCCAAGGATCGGTCTTGGGACCAGTGCTTTTCAACTTGTTCATAAATGACCTGGAGTTGGGGATAAGCAGTGAGGTGGTCAAGTTTGCAGATGACGCTAAACTTTTCCGGGTGGTGAAGACCAGCAGGGATTGTGAAGAACTCCAGAAAGATCTCTCCAAAGTGGGAGAATGGACAGCAGAATGGCAGATGCGCTTCAATGTAAGTAAGTGTAAAGTGATGCACATTGGGGCAAGAAATCAAAACTTCACATACATGCTAATGGGTTCTGAACTGTCTGTGACGGATCAGGAGAGAGATCTTGGGGTACTCGTGGACAAGTCGATGAAAGTGTCGACCGGGTGTGTGGCGGCTGTGAAGAAGGCCGATTCCATGCTTGGGATCATTAAAAAAGGGATTGAGAATAAAACTGCCAATATTATTATGTTGTTGTACAAATCGATGATAAGGCTAGATCTGGAGTATTGCGTCCAGTTCTGGTCGCCGGATCTCAAAAAGAATATAGTGGAACTGGCAAAGGTTCAGAAGAGAGAGCAACCAAAATGATTAGTGGGCCAGGGCATCTCCCTTATGAGGAAAGGCTACAGCGTGTGGGGCTGTTCTGTCTAGAAAAAAGGTGCCTGAGGGGGGACATGATTGAGACGTATAAAATTATGCATGGGATGGAAAGAGTGGATAGAGAGAAGTTCTTTTCCCTCTCACACAACACTAAACTAGGGGACATGCACTAAAATTGAGTGGAGGGAGTATTAAAACAGACAAAAGAAAATATTTCATCACCCAGCATATAATTAGTTTGTGGAACTCCTTGCTACAGTATGTTGATGGTACCTGGCCTAGATGCTTTTAAAAGGGGATTAGACAGATTTTTGGTGGAAAGGTCCATCACAGGTTACAAGCCATGATGGGGATAAGTAGCCTCCTGGTTTTAGTAATAAGCTATATCTTAATGCCAGATGAAAGGGAGTGGCGACAGGATACCGGTATCTTGTTGTCTTGTGTGCTCCCTGAGGCATCTGCTGGGGCCACTGTGAGATACAGGAAGCTGGACTAGATGGGCCTTTGGCCTGATCCAGTATGGCTCTTCTTACATTCTTTTGTTCTTATGACAATTTGCGCACCAAAAAGCATTTGAGCAATTTGTACACTTATAGCTCAATCCTATCCCCCACCAGTTCAGAGTGTGCAGCGCCACCAACGGAGGGCACGCTGCAGGCTATGGGCTGGCAGGAGACCAGACCGCCCAGGAGAAGTAAGTAAAGAACATCTTTATTGAACTCCCCATAGGCCGCCTCGTCTCTAATAGATCTTCTCAGATCTACGCTAGCTTTAGTCTGAGGAAAATCAGTGGGTGGGTCCGGGCTGGGAAGGGGGAATAGGATATGGTGTGTTTGGTTGCCACTGAGATCCTCTCCCTCCCACCCCTGAACTACCCCCAGTCCAGCCCGCTCCCTGCCCCAAAGCACCCCAGCCCTCCCCTGATCTGCACCACCACCAACCTACCAGTGGTGGAGATTCTGTGGGGCCAGTGTCGCTCCTGTAGTTTGCAAGCTTGTGTAAATATAGGGAGATAAATGTTTTGAGTGTCTTTTTCTGGTGCATTTTTTCCCAAGACCATCAATGGCAGTTAGTGGGGGCAGGTGATGAATGCGTCACATAACTAAGCCCCTCAAGCCTTAAGGCTATTCATTAGGGCTGCCTCATTTCAAGAAATAAATAGAGGTTTTTTTTTTTCTCAAATAAATAAATAAATAAAATATTACTTGTAAATAATAACATTTCTTTCTAGATCACCTTCTTTTTTTAAGTTTCACAAAGCTAAAATGTGGGTCCCAATGCTAAAATGTTTGGGAACCACTGTCTTAGACTCAACAAAAGAGTTTGTTTTATGAAAAGAGTCTGCTCAAGTTACATGTATTCACAGGAGATAGTGAGTTTTTGTAAAGTAGATTGGTACTGACCAAGATGCAAAGATAAGTTGAGAGGGAGGACTTTTAAAAGAGAATATGTAAGAGCAAAGGATTACTGTTTTTGAATAGTACTTTTCTTTTTGCAGGTGTAATGCGTGGTTTTTTTTTCTTTTCATTTTTGGAGTCTTAATATGTTTTCTTTAGGGAGGTGGCACAGTGTTTAATATGTTAGAATTTGTTGGCTGTCACACATTTTGTTGGCATCAGAAAATATATTTGCAGTAGTTGTCATGAGCCAAAAGTAATTCAACTGTAGTCCGCAAACTGATTTTTCCGTACCATTAAGAATATTGGTCAGCTCCGTACCTATACTTTGAATCTTTCTGGAAGCCAAGGAGTCTGGCAGCTTAGAGCATTGGTCTATTGAGGCTTATTAAAAGCAAGCAAACAAGCAAGTTTATGTTTCTTTTCCTTCACTCTCTCCCCATTCAGCTGCTTTTCATTTTAATTCTAATAAAAATGCCTTTATTATGACATACAATATCTTGTTATTCCTCAAAATATGTTTATAGCGTCAGTGATACAGACAATAAAGTTTGTATTGCTAATGTGTGCCCTATTAATTTTCCATATGATTAGTGAGTGTTGAAATCGTTATGGGACACTTGAATGAAGGAGAAATATAATTTAATACACGTGTCCACCATGTGTCAAGATTTTACCTAGAAAGGGGAAAGCCTCAATAAAATGTGCTCGATATCTTTACATCTTTTTTGTTAAAATTGCTACCTTTGGGTTCATTCACTGATATTTAAACCAGATAATAGTAATTTAATTTACTTAATGCGGAGGTTTTCATCATCCAGGGCCACACAATTTATCTTCACATTTCAACTGCATGTAACTAATGTAATTTGCATGCAGTTTTATGAATATAGCAGATGCTGAACTTGAGCTGGTTGACAAGCTTACAGTATCCTAATTGTGAAGTACCGTAGTTGTTTTCATTTAAAAAAAAAACTGTAAAGCTTTTAAGAATTTTGAAACATGGACTGAGAATCGTAGGAGTTTAGACCTCCTTTTACTTACCTTCTTATTTTTGATCCTTCAGAATTTGACCAACACATTTGCATCTCGGCCGTAAAGACAAGAAATCTCTCTGGTTTATATGAACAGTAGGCTACTTGGGAGCTGAGTTTGACTACAGGCTAAACATAGCAGCACATAAAAGAAGACTGATGCTGTTTTATTTTTAAAAAAATTGCTTAAGGCAGGGGTGGGGAACCGGCGGTCCGCAGGCCGGATCTGGCCCCCGGAGCGATCCGGCCCGCGCGAGACCGGACCCGAATCAATCAGGTCCGGCCCGCGCAAGCAGACCGGAGGCTCCGCCAGCCCTGCCGGGCCCCCGCGCGCTCACCTCGGCGCGACTTCTTTGAATTCGGCTGCTTCTGCGCATGAGCAGCAGAAGCAGCCGAATTCAAAGGAGTCCCGCCGAGGGGAGAGCGCGCGGCGCGCTCTCCTCGGCGCGACTCCTTTGAATTCGGCTGCTTCTGCTGCTCATGCGCAGAAGCAGCCGAATTCAAAAGGAGGCGCGGGAGCAGCGCGCGCGGGGTTGGCGGCGGCTGCTGCTGCTGAAAAAGGTAAGGACAAGAGCGGGGGAAAAAAGGAAAAAGGCGGAGAGCGGGGCGGTAAGGAAAGCAGGGGGTGGTGTGTGTGCGCCCCCCCGGCGCGCGCGCACATGCGTGCCGGGGTACCCATTTGCAATGGAGGGCCACACGGCAAAAAGGTTCCCCACCCCTGGCTTAAGGGGAGGGAAACAATCCTAACTAAACTCCCGCTTGGCAATGCAGCCATGGCAGCATGGCCTCCGCTGCATCCTGCGGGGGAGTTTTGCATGCTGGAAGTCTCGGGGTAAGGGGACATTTGTCGGCAGTTCGAATCCGCGACGGGGTGAGCTCTCGTTGCTTGGCCAACTCCTGCCAACCTAGCAGTTCCAAAGTATGTTAATGTGAGTAGATAAATAGGTACCACTTGCGGGAAGGTAAACAGCGCTCCGTGTTCCAGCCACATGCTACACGCTGCGGCAAGGAGAGTCATGCCGTCCACATGACCACAGAGGCGTCTTCGGACAACGCTGGCTCTTCGGCTTTGAAATGGGGATGAGCACTACACCCTAGAGTCGGACACGACTGGACTTAATTGTCAGGGGTCACCTTTACCTATGTTGCATGTAGTTAGCCCTTCAGAAAAGTGTTTCAAGCTCCAACTGAAACCTGTTGCCCAGGTTTCTCATTTCTATTTTAATTAGACATGCCTAGTTTCTGTGAGGTTCATTTTTTTTGCATCAAAAGGTGCCATTTCAGGATCTTCAAAGTTTTCTCCAAAGGAACAGTACACTTGCAGGAAGAAAATACTCTTTTGCTCAGAAATTGGGATCCCTCTCTCTCTCTTGGCAAAGTGCTGCAGAACTAGATTGACTGGGCTGACCAGCCTGGGACTCACGTTTTCACTTGTGTGTGCCACTGTGCATGTTTATGAATGAATGAATGGCTAAGGAGGAGGAAAATGAGTAGCTGTGACAGGGAGCGGCATGAACAAAAGGATGCTTCCCTCAGTGCTTGGGAGAGTTGTGGAATCTTGAGAAAACCTTTCCTTAGCTAGCTTCCAGTGTACTTGAAGATAATTACATTTCCAAGGAGCTAGAGAGCTAAGCGCAGATGCAAGGATTATGAATAGAACCTCTCTAAGGGAGGGGTTCCCAATCTTCGGAGGCCCGCGTACCCCCAGACATTCAGAGTCCCACGTACCCCTGCATACCCTTTCCTTCCGGGTTGCGGTGAGAGTGGGAGGACCCGCCCGCCCGTGCCGCAACCCGGAAAAATATCCCCGGTAGCTCCTCCTACCTGTTCTCCTGGGCGCTGCCATCTTGGATCTCACAAAATCTCGCGAGATCCAAGATGGTGGCGCCCAATTCTCCACAATTGGCTGGAGGTAGATCTGTCTGAGTTATTCCTTCATTGCTCCAGGTACTGCCTCTGACACTACAAGGTGGAGGTGAGGAGCAAAGTATTCTGTTGACTTCAGTAGGGTATCTGTAATGGAATGGGAGTGCAGGAAATGATAGAGAGTGAGAGGCCAGGTTGGAGTGCACATTGTTCAGATCTGGGGTAGACGAGGGCCAGGCCTGCCATGACCGGTATTGCAAGTGTGAGTGAGGCAGGCATGGCACCAGGCAGCGCTGTAACTACGTTGGAGCGGATGGAGCAGTCGCTCCAGGCGCTCCACCGCGGGGGGGGGCAGAACGCGGTCGGGAGAACTCACCAGCTCCCGAAGCAGCGTCGCGTTTTGGCCCTCCCTCCCGCCCTGCAGGCCATTTGGTTCCGAAATAGGAGCGAAATGCGCGGGGGGGGCGCGTCTACGTGACGCGAGGGCGCGTCGCCCCGCCCCCTTGCTCCAGGGGCCATTATGGATTGTTACGCCTCTGGCACCAGGGGTAGGTTCACTGTGGGTACTGCAGATTCCTGACCATATTGACTATTGATGCTGGGTCTGTTGTGAGATTTTTTTTAGAAAGAATAAAGTTATTATACTCTTGTAATAATTTGTAAATAGCATTATCCATTTTCAGTTCTTAAATATATATATATGAAATGAAGTTGTATGTGCAAGTAGGGATTGGTATAAACATAATGTCAGACGTTAATATAGTCTGCAGTAACTCTTTAGTCTACATAGATTCAAGCAACTTTATTTGCGCAAGTCCCATCAAGGTCAAAAGGGTTTCAGTTAATGGCATACTTTGAGGGACAATCTGCCCATTTGCAGACAGATTTTACACACGTTTCCTAGGGAAGTCAAAGAATATTTATTTCAGTGGTCTCCAATTATAATGCAAACTGCCACATTGTAATTTGCCAATTTCTTTAATAAAAACTATTCTTAAAGTAAAATCAGATGTTTCACACCTTTATGATTTTTCTTTATGAAGCACTTTTCCTCAAGAGTAGTCAAAAATCTCTCATAAAGTAGAATATAGTTGCCTGGAATTCCTTGAAGTTCAAGGTTTGGCTTCAGGAGGTCTTAAGCAAACACTGTCAGAAATCTGCATGGATATATTTACAGGAATAATGCCCCATCTGGTAAGATTCTGTGCAGTATCACTGCTCTGTAATATCAGAGGATTAACTGTGTATCAGATAGCAACAACATCAAACACTCGTTTAATTAGTTGATAAAAGAAAAACACAGTGATTGTTGCTTGCTTGGGAAAAATGCTCATTGGAAGCCAAAGCAAAGACTGTACAAATTCTTTTAGAAAGCCTGGAAGTACTTAAGAGTTTATCTCCTCTTCATCTCAGACCATATCTGCTTATGTGTCAGTGGTGTATTAGGCGGTATTATTCAGCATAACAATCTGTCATTCAGTAAGCTAAAGAAATGTGGTGTTTGGTCATTATATTGGCAATATGGTTGAACAAGTGTTCAGACTTTAACCATTGAGAAATGAATGAGAAAAAGGTGGTTGCCTGTTGAACAGCTAACAGAGCTTAAGGATGTGTCTGTTCACCGTCCTTAGGTTGTGTTGTGGTATAAAAAATGTACACTGTCTTGAGTCGGATCCTGAGGTCATGGCTTACTTCTCAGCTAAAACATTAATTGATTTCAGTCTGTCTGAATCATGCAATATCACTTTTTATTGGTTATACTGTGGTATTTAAACAAAAGCTTGCAATGGAATGCTGCAGGTGGGTCACAAAACGACAGCTACCTGCAGGGGCTTTCTGATCCTCACAGCTGGCATGATTTGGCAGTGCTGTGAAGCTGTTGATCATACTGAGAGCTCTATTGCATTCCAACAGGGAGCAGTGTGTGCATTGCCCTTTCCTGAACTGGCTCAGCTGTGTTGAAACAGATGAGTGAGTGTGTGTGTGTGTGGGGGGGGGGGGGATAGACCAGTGTCCTTTTTGGAGAGTTTATCACTACTTGACAGCACCTTGCTTTATAACGTAGTTGCATGATTTGAAATTATGCCTAGATCTTGCAGAGGAAGTGAAAGAGTTGAGGAACTTCTTTTCAAGCCTCCTTGAAAAGCCAGAGGCATGTGGTTCCTCACAAACCTCACCAAAAGGGTGGGAGCACTGAGCACTGTCTTCAGTTCTGGGAAGTACTGGAACTGTTAACAGATCTATCTAACAGATCTAGAACTATATAGGAAAAACTGAAAGTTTAATGGATGTTGGTTCTCCATTGATGGATTCTGTTTGCTGCAAATAATGATCAGAACACTTCTTTTGCGAACAAATTGCACGGATTAATATTATAGAATGGTTGCTAGGGCGTTCCTCTGTGTGAATACCTCCATGATGATTCAGAAGTGGAAAGAATATGCGAAAAACAGAAACATGATTTTGTAGGAAAAAACATGGCTGCTATCTAAATTTTTGAGTTCTACAAAATTAGGATTTCACTCCTGTGTGACTAAAAGGTTATGTTTAAAAATATTTGTGGTATGAAGCAGGTAACTGAAAAACTGGGCATGTGAAATGGATGGGAAATGGGATTGAGAAGAGTCTCAGATTGTGTTATTTCAGTCATAATTTCCCTTGTTGTAGTGATCCTAAATTGCACAGGCTTGCAGCACCACACACGTCCTACAGATATCCCATTCCCAACAGGCATATTCTGTTGCTGCTTGGATCTTAAAATGTGCTTGATTTTAGTCAAATCCGCTGTTTCTTCAACTTCAATTTCTCATCAAAGCTGTGGAATCAGAACAATAGTTTTAATTTTTGCTAGTATTTATCTTCCAGGCTGTAAACTTACATTGCCAAATGACTCTGTGTGTTGGGCAAATCCTTGCTTGTGGTTTTTATGTAGACACTTGCAGTAGTTATAATACCAGAAACCATAGTATTCTACTATGTAGAATACATCATACATTTTTAACCACCCCCACCCCTGTTCTGAGCAGCCAGGCCTCTTCTTCCTGGTTGGAGGAGCTCAGAGCCTCAAAAGCGCATGATGTAGATGAAAATAAAGGTAGAGTTCAAGGCTTGGGGGGGCAATCAGGGGCGGCAAGCACAAGAAAAAAAGCTTACAATTGGTTGCCTTGCGATCATTTTACTTCCTTCACGCTGGGAGCCCAAACCTTTGGCTAGATAGACATTCCTCTTGCCCAGTCAGAGGATGAAGGAGGGTGGGAAGAGAAAAGAATCAATCCAACCACGTTGGAAGCTTGATGGACATTCCTCTTGCCCAATCAGAGGATGAAGGTGGGCGGGAAGAGAAAAGAATCAATCAACCAATGAAAGAGTTGATTATTCTGAATCAGTCAACCTCTTACAGAAGAGGACGAATCTCCCTGGGCTCCGTGCTGAAATTGCTGGGCGTGTAAGTCTCCTCAGTGGCTGCCGGCCAGCAGAGACAACACTGAGCTAGCCAGACCAACAATCTGACTCGTTAGAAGGCAGCTCCCTTTGCTTATGTGCCTAAAGCCCCCTCCCCACTTGACTCCCCATTGCTGAAGGTGCTACTGTCTCTGCTGCATGCTCTGTTGGTTTCATTGTGGGGGGGGGAGACCTCCAAAATTGTTTGACACCTGGTACCAGATCCCTTAGCTACACCACTGTATGAGTGCTTTTAGTTTTAAATACCATATCTATAAATACAACTTGAAAAATACAGGTAGGTAAAAACAGCCCAAAATGCACATATGTTCCTTTGGGGTAAGGGCGACGATAGTGCCCCGTACGAATTTCTTTCCTAAAAAGTGCTCCACAACTCAAAATGTTTGGGAACCACTGCAATAGAGTATCAACTCTGAAGCAAAAACACACAGCAGTCTATCTCCTTTCACCAGCAATGGATCTTAGGAGCAGGAGCAATCTCTGCTGGCACTCACTGGGGTAGACTTTGTGTGGTTGAGCAAAGGTTTCATTTTATTTTATTACCAAAATTTATATCCTTCCCCCCCCCTAGTATTGATATAGGCCGTCATGACAGGTCACAAAATTACAAACATGCTAAAACTAGTCTAAACAAAAATTGCTAAACAAAATGATCAGCCTGATAAGCAAGCAAAGCCAAAATTAAAGCCATCAGCAGACAGTGAGAGAACCTTTCTAAATAAGGATTTTTTCCCTAGCTGCCTAAAAGTCTCTAGCAAAATGACCAGACTGGGCTTTCCGGTATTGGGAGTTCTACAGGGAGGTGCCAAAAGTAAGAAGACCCTGATCTTTGTTGCCATTGCCTTGCTTGAAATGTCTGCAGCACGCAGAGGCTGCCAGCTGCCTCCTCCGGATGGGTAAGACCGGACCGAGACAAAAACAAAATAATAGAAAAACAAAAACAAACAAAAAAAGAAAAAAAGAAAAAGAAAAAAAAACCTGTTTGATCATTATCTATGAACAATGTTGTATAAATGAACTGTTAAAAGACAGTGAAGTAGCAGTGGAAAATCCAACAGTAGAGGTTTAGTTAGGCTTACCAGATGTCCTGCTTTGGTCAGAACAGTCCTGGCTTCTGGGGGTACGTCCCGGCTGCATCCTGGTCGGTCCCCGGCAAGCCGGAACTGTCCTGGTTCCAGGACGTCTGGTAAACCTTGTCGCCATTCTTCATCCCGACTTGGACTCGTCGTGCACCTGTGCGAAATGCTCACAGGTGCTGAACACGACTGCAAGCTCTCCGGAATCACCTGAGTCCACTCGGGCGATTACGGGGAGTTTGCAGCCACATTCAGCTGGCCAGGACACATCATGCGATTGCGCGAGGCTCGCGCAGGCGCTGAAGAACGCGACTGCAAGCTCTCTGGAATCACCCGAATGGACCCTGTTGTATAGGTGAGGACATTTCAGCAGGTGCAGCTGCTTTAGCAGCACCATCAGCAGTTGCAGCTGCCAAGATTCTGTCTTCTTCACAAGTCTTAAGGACACAGAGGCCCTAATGGTGGAAGGTTGGTCACCTCTGTCATAGACTTGCATACCATACCATACATTATTATGCTTGCTATTTTATTTATAATCGTGTTCCTAATAACTCCAAGCATTGAACTTGTTTTTATCAGCTCAGTCATTCTATAGACTGCTAGTCTGACCAGTTCAGACCCAATTGCTTCATCCTATTTTCATCCAATGCTGGCTTATGCCAAGAACACAGCTGTGCAGCCAAGGTGAACTCTCCAGGACTTAGGTGAATATAACCCAAGTAAAACCAGAACCTGATATTTCTCTGCTCTATCTAAGTTTCCTAGTTCTCTGTATTGAATTGTATTTCTGTATGATTCTTGCCTGAACTAGTTAGTAAATTTTGCAACTAGAGGTTAATACGGGTAATACAGTCATAGTGAGGAGTGAAAAAAAGTAGCTCATGATCTGAGCCACAGTCAGCTCCAGGTCTTGTTTTTACTGATTGTATAGAGCTTCTCCATCTTTGGCTGCAAAGCACATAATCTATCTGGTTTCGGTATTGACCATCTGGTGATGTCCATTTTGAACAAAAAGATGGAGTGGCAATGGGGAACCCCCCTGAGCCCCCTAGTGGCGAATTTATACATGGAACATCTGGAACAACAAGTCCTCCAAACAGCTAAGTTTAAACCTGATGTGTGGTGGCGTTATGTGGATGATATTTTTTGTATTTGGTCTCATGGTGAAACAGAATTACAGGTTTTCTTAGCACACCTGAATAGTTTCTGCAAGGAAATACAGTTTACCATAGAAAAAGAAGTTAATGGAGCACTACCCTTTCTAGATGTTTTGGTGACCAGGAAGGAGGACCTTTCCCTTAGTCACACGGTGTATAGGAAACCAACCAACACGGGAAGGTATTTGAATTATGGGTCAAATCATCATCCCGCACAAAAGTGTGCGGTAATAAACACTCTAGCTTATAGGACTATAAAGATCTGCGACCAAGATGCACTAATCAAAGAAAAACAAATAGTATTTGACACTTTAAGATCCAATGGGTACCCTGAGAGTCAAATATATAAAGGGTGGAATGCACAACAGATTAAAATCCAAAGAGAAAGAAAAGGGATCAGCTGTACCACCAGTATGAATGTAGGTAACAATACAACAACAGATGAAAATAAAGACAGAATTTGGACCTTCTTGCCGTTCATCAAGGGAGTGACAGATAAAATAGCTAGGGTACTTAAGCAAGGAAATATAAAAACTGTGTTTAGACCTACGAAGAAAATTGGACAACTTCTTAACAACCCAAAGGACAAAAGACCGCCCCCCTCTAATCCTGGAATTTATTGTATTCCTTGTGGTTCTTGCAAAAAAGAATACATTGGCCTTACTCAACAGTCAATTTCAACAAGATTAAAGGAACATGAAAGAGCGTTAAAACTAGAACAGCCACAACTATCTGCGACAGCGGAACACGCACTGGCCACAGGACACACAATACATTACAAGGACACACGTTCCTTAGGAACAGAAAGCAAATTAGACATTTAAAAAAATCTGGAAGCTCTTGCTATCAGCCAAAGAATGCCCCATGCCCTGATGAACAGGCAACAGGAATTAAGTATGGCCAATTGCATTTGGCTTCCCATAATTCACAAATTACAGGGAGAAAATGGAACATCAACACACGTTGGAAAACAAGACAAGAAACATACGGATTGACAGTGACTCTGAATGAGGTTTATTGCAGGTGCTCTTTGCAGGATCAGCAACCCTGCAAGAAGGGAGCTCAAAGTTCCGCAGCGTTTACGTCAGTTATAACAACGAACAGCACAAGGCGTTTGACAGTTAACATCTACTAAGCCTTGGGAAGCCCCCAGAAGATGTGTTTGGATTAAAACACGAAACGTCGGGTCCTCAGCGGTTCAGTTTTTTGGGTTTGATTCATGTCTTTTGTCCGTGGTGTATTTTGCTTCATTCTACCCGGATAAATCGGTACTGTTTCAAATCGGCTGGCTCGCTACTTTTTTTCACTCCTCACTATGACCGCATTACCCGTATTAACCTCTAGTTGCAAAATAGTTGCCGGTTATAACAGTCTCCGTACTAAAATTAGTTAGTAAATATTGGAAAGCAACCACATGTCTTCAATATTATTTAAAAGGGAATTCTGCAAAAACCCAACTCTGGTATACACAGGTAAAGATCCCAGAACATGCCAACTTGCCCTATTTAAAGCTATTCCCCAAAGTAACGGGCAATTTTGGCTAACAGATTAAATCTGTTACCAAAATTGCCCTTGTAATTAGGGGAATAGCTTAAATATGGCAATTTGGTATTAGACAGGGACCTTTAGACCAGCTGTACCAGAGTTGGGCTTCCAGAGTTCAGTTAAATAATATTGAGGACACACGTAGTTAATTTCAATATTTACTAAATAATTCAGGCAGATTCATACAAAAATACAATCATACACATCATACAGTTCTAGGAATTCAGCTGGAAAAGACAGAGACATTCGCATTAGCAGGATTCCCTTTGAAGCGTTGGGGGTAATAGTCACCTTTTTCCTGGAGAGGAGTTGTCCTGTGGCTGCAGCAATATTGGAAGAGAGAGAGAGAGAGAGAGAGAGAGAGAGAGAGAGAGAGAGAGAGAAGTAGTGGAGGTTTTGGGCTCCAACCAGCAGAGCACAAGGAGAGGAGGGAGATACAAATGGCTCTGAGGCTCTGCACAGCAAGGTTCAGAAACCTACAGAGTGGCTGACTGAGGAACAAGGAAGCAAGGCAGCAAGACGGAAGGAGGCAGAGAGAGAGAGAGAGAGATGAAGCACAGAGCTCACCAGACTTCAGAATGCAAGAGAGAGCTAGCAGGCTGCTGCCTTTACCTTTTATAGGGCAAAACATATACTGGGGGCACTAAGAGCACATGGGGGAAGAAAAGGTTTTGACCTTTAAAGCCCTATACGGCTTGGGGCCAGGATATTTGAGAGACCGCCTACTTCTATATAGTCCGGCTCGTCTCCTTAGGTCATCAGATAAGGCCCTTTTGCGGGTGCCGTCGCCCAGGGAGGTGCGAGGGGCGGCGGCCAGAAACAGGGCCTTCTCAGTAGTGGCACCAACCTTATGGAATTCCCTCCCCTTTGATTTACGAACTGCTCCCTCCTTGGACACTTTCCGGTGAGGCCTAAAAACCTTCTTGTTCCAAGAAGCCTTCTGAACCCTTGCCTTTTTAACATCTCACTGGTACAGGTGGGGGTGCTGCTGTTTTTATGCTCCTGTTGTGACTGTCGCCATGATCTTTTTAATTGATTTTTAGATATTGTTTTTATTAATTGTTATTAATTGTTTTTACTGTTTTAAAGTGTGATTGTTTTTATACAGTATTTTTTGTATTTTTTTCTGTTGTGAGCCGCCTTGGGTCCCTTCGGGGAGAAAGGCGGGATAGAAATACTGTAAATAAATAAATAAATCATTACTGCAACACACCAAGTTGATTAATTCAATGGTTCTTCTACTAAATCACCAAATATATTTCCTGGATAGTAATGCTAATGTAGTTGTTGGGGATTATGTTTGATTTTTGTTTTCTCAGTGTGCATCACTTTGTATATGGGCTGATTTTCATTTGCCGGTCACTGCCCAGTCACCAGTTTGCAGACGTCCTTTGGTGTTTTTTCACAGTCTGCCTGGGATTTTACCATCCTGAGTAATTCAGCATCATCTGCAAACCAATTGCCTTATTTTCCACTTTTGACTTCGTATATTTTATGAGTATGTTCAATGGCACCAGTCCCAGTAAAGATCCTTGGGAAACTCTCTGTTTACTTCCAGTGTGAAAACTGTTTATGTCTATCCTTCATTTCTTGTTTAAAAAGAAGCAGCATTTATTGCCTTTTTTTAATTGAAAGTGTTTTGAAACCAAACAAAAAGTAGAATATAGCATTGGGGAATAACTTCCCTACATTATTATGTATTATTATTTCATATTACAACAAAAGTGAAGCTAATGACTAAGCAGAGAACAGTCATACTTGGCATAATGGATTGATCCATTTGTATTATGTCCAATTACTACCCCACTAAAGGATTGTAGGGTCTTTTAGCCCATGATTTCTAACAGCTCAACCCTAAGCATGTATTCAGAAGTTCCATTGAGCTCAATGGGACTTACTCCCAAGTAAGTGTGTAGAGAATTACAGCCTAATCCTGTGTAAGATGCAGCAGCCGGCCTAAAAGGCCAGTCGCCATATCCTATCCCGGTCCCGGGCTACCCCAGGGCAACCCAGGTTCACCTCGAGGGAGGGGGACAATCGTCCCCTTCCCTCGGTGCAAGCAGCCTGAGACCCTATGGGCCTACTCAAATGTATGCCAGCTCTGGAGTTGGTGTATATTCGAGCCCAGCACGTAAGGCCACACTGGGCCGGGAGAGGGCTTGGGATATCAGCGACCAATATCCACCAATATCCCCAATATCCCCGCCCTCCCCCCGCCCGGTTCGGCCAATAGCCGTCCTCCTTCGTCGTCCTCCCCTGCACTGGCCAGTGCAGGGCTTACCTGATCCGGCGGGCGCAGGGATGGCACACCGGGGGAGAGAGGGCCTCCGGCCTCTGTGCCAGCAGCCCTTACTCTCCGGGTGATGTAAACGTGCTTTGCTGCACATTTACAACACCCAGCGCTGGGGGAGCGCACACTCCCCCAGCGCTTTTTTTACACAGCACTGTAACAGTGCAATCCTATGCATGTCTACTGTTCCCATTGTGTTCAATGGTGCGAACTCCCAGGGAGGTTTGTGTAGGATTGCACTCTAAGTCGCCTTCGGAGCCTTTGTGTCTGACTGCGTGAAAGCTGTTTGCAAACTATGAAAATGCCCACTGGATCAAACCAAATATGAAAGTTTGTAACTTGAAAACAATATCTGATCAAGTTTTGAAATTCCCAGGAGCTTCATATGTGGAAAACTTTCTGACAGTGACTATGGAAAATCTCACTTTATCCTTCCCCCACTATATCCTACTGCTTCCAACCTGTTACAGCCAAGAGCAATGTGGCTTGCAAGTAGTCTGAAATGAATTGTTCCCGGAATTTGAAGCTCACCAGACACCCTGCATTCATAATGGTCAAATGCTGTTTTGAATGCTAACAAATAATCGCGAATTGTGGAACGTGAATGTTTTAACTGCAAAACCTAGTTTTTGAAGTTGGGAAACTGAAGAATTTTGAAAAACCTATCTCGGGAAGGAAAAAAAATCTCTGACATTTGTGTTGACATTTGTGGCTACTAAGCTCACGTTTCTTGGTGAAAACCTCAAAAACAGATATTTCTGAATGCTTATGTTGCAGATTTGTGGTTGTTAATTCAAAATCAAATTTAGGTTTTTAGGTCTGTCTCAGCTCTACATGTAAGTTATCCAGAGAGAGAGAGAGAGAGAGAGAGAGAGAGAGAGAGAGAGAGAGGAAAGGGTGTGCCTGCCTTTGCTGTTCCAGCAACAGAGCAATAAACAGAGCATAAACTTGGCAGTGAGATTAGTAACCAGAACCATTTTAATGTAAAATGCAATGTAGGGATTGACATAGAAGAAATTATTACACCACTTTTTTTTCCCTGTAAGTGCAATGTAGAAGATAAATAATTTATACTTTTATAAGGAAAATATTTCACAGAATCATATAGTTGGAGGGTGCAGGAAATCCAGAGATTTATCCAGCCTCTGCTTGAAGACCTCCAGTCAACAATGGTACCAGAAGTCAGCTAGGTAAGGCAGTGGCCAGGGGCCCACATCATCAGGATACCCGCCAGGCCAGGCCAACCCCTGAACTATTAGTATTAGTGGCAGTGGTAGCATTCAGTTTGCCATTGGGGGCTAGTGGGGGGCTGCCATGAGAACCCAGTTCAGGGCTTTTGCCCCAAGGACTCCAGCAGCCTGGTGCCAGCACTGCCTCCAGCAAGGTATGGCCCACCTCATGCCCTTGATAACTGGTTCCGTTTGGGGAGTTGAACCAATGAAGAATAGCTAGGTTGAAATATTCTGCCTAATTTTATGTTTGCATATTTCTTTGTCTTTCAAGTGTTGCATGAGAAAAATAATAATTGAATAAGACCTATTCAGGGCCACCTCACTATGGGGAGGCTGTGGGAAAGTCTGTGTGGAAATCTCACTGTCATGGCTCCTGGTGAAGCAGTCACCTGTGCATGCTGCCATCATACAATGCATTTAGCCTTGATCGGTGTCTTTAAGGGGGAGAATTTTCCATGCTTGTGTGTGTCCTTGTTCCTCCCTTTCTTATAGATGTATCTCTGGAAGACAGTGGATATTTGGCATCACGAGCCAAATAGAGCCTCCATTATTATTTTACAATTTTAGTGAGAAAAAGGAAAATACATTGAAATAAAACATCACAAGCACAAACTAGAGCCTCCTTTATTATTAGACCTCTGATTGCTGGATGTTGGGAGCAAACCGGAATGGCTCTTATATCTTGCACTGCTAGTGTGCTTCCCACAAACTGGCTAGCGGAGCTGGCTGGCCACTGCTGGAAACAAAGCGCTGGATTAGATTGCCCCTTAGTCTGATGATTCAGCAAGGCAATCCTTATATTCTCCCCACTAGTTGGAAAAGAGGCAGTTGATGCCATTTTAAATCCCTTTCACTAACAGCCTACCTCACAAAGTGTAAACGCTAGAAGAGCTGTTATCAGTATTTCTTGAAAAGCCCTGGTGGTGTTTCAGGAGCAGGTTATCTACCTTGCAAGATATGTTTTCTCTTCAACACCCCCCCCCCTCTGAATCTTTTAAGTAAGTAAGTAAAATAAAATAAAATATAGCCCTGGAAGAATGTGTATTGAGTGAATATGGGCCTCCAGCACTAGCGCAGTTTGTGGCAGCAAACCCAAAATGGCCGGTAGTGGTGCTCTTCAGGTAAAGGGCAGCCTAATCCTAGTTAGAATTGTCTTGTCTCATTCCACGGTAATAATCATAGAGTTTCAATAATCAAAGGGGCCTTCAAAGCCATTTAGTTCAACCCCCTGCTAGAAGCAGGAATTCTTTGGAAGTCAGAACAACATAGGTAGAACCCATGACATGCGTGGCTCCTGCTTCAAAATGATACTGTGATCAAACTGGCCAAAAGCCCTGGAGAAGTAGCTCCTGTCCCTCTGTGATAGCATATGAAGGGGCTCTGAGTCTAAACTGATATTGATAAGGGTCAGATGCGATGTGGCCCAGAATATGAACATAGCTGTGTGCACTATTTTAATTGGAAAAAAACCAATTAGATTTTCTCTCAGGCTGCAATCAGGTGTGATGAGACTCAGAAGTGCGGCAAGATCAAAGTTCTAAAGCTCCCTAGCAACCCCCATCATGGTTTTGTCCCATTTCGGCATCGCCACCCCCAGTATACTATTTAACTAACAAGCCAAAACCACAAAGAGGCTACTTAAGTGTTCCAGGTCACATCTAGTTTGACCCTTAGTCTATAGGCTGTGTTGAAACTTAAGGGCCACTTAGCACGTGGGTGAAATTAAGTAATGGTGATTTTTATACAGCGGGGGGGGGGGTTTCAGCAATAGTAACCTGAGATTTCTCAACTTTATTTTTCTAGTGTGGTAAAGCACTCCCTGGTCTCTCAAAGCAAGAAGATTGCTGTGGGACTGTGGGTACATCCTGGGGTTTTCACAAATGCCAAAAATGTCCAAAGAAACCAGGTAAGTATTTTTAAGATGTGTTTTCCATCCCACTGTTTTGCATTCTGTGTAGCATTTTTTTTAAACAGCTGTAAGCACACGAGTGCCCTTTTCGAAGGAACAGAAATGCTTTACAATGAAAGTTTGCTGTGCTCTGCAGTGCTATTACTTTTCAGGAAGGTAATAATTAGTTTTTGGCAATGAAAAGAGCAGAAATAGGACCCATTTTTGTAATTAGTGTGCACAAACGTGGAGGTATGTTCATTCATGATGCAAGTGCTAGGAAAAGAGAATTGCCTGCCTCTTATATTTGACTTCATCTATATAACATTAGTCAATTTTTGAAAAGCATTCATATGCTTACTAATTTCCTATGAAGCTGAGCATTTGCAGTCATCCCATAGATTCCCAATAAGCACTAAGAGGAAACTGAGCAAGCTGTTTAATACTTCTGACATTTAACTGGTATCCACGCCTCGTGGTTGACTCATTCACAGGATGCTGATTCAGGGTCACTTTATTCCCATGACATTTTGACGGTTTTCCTTTATGAAAATGATATTACTCGCCAGACAATAATTGTGTTACGTGAACATAGACTTTCTTTGGCATCTTTTATGGTTTTGGGCTCTATGACTTTGCCATTAGATTTAAATATTTTTACAATGCCAGTTTGGGGTCAAACAATGTTTAGCAAATGGTGACATTTTAAGGCAATCCAGTGCTTTTAAGCATAAAAATAATCTCTGTACAGCAAAGTATTTAAATACAAGCTTAAATCTACTGTAGAGTTCTAATAGGAGCTTTAATAAGCAGTGTGGACTTGTGAAACGAGTTTTAATGTTTTTAGTGTAAATGCAGCAACTCTACTCCACCAGCTAAAAATTATATTCCAGTGGTGAAAACTTTTGCAAACTAGAGTTCCACAGGACCCTCTGTGGTGCACATCAAATTAAAAGGGTTACTAACCATAATTTCTTGATTCATATGCAAACTGTTCTTAGAACAACCTTGAAATGGAGAAGGGAATCAGCATGTGAAAGCAGGCAATGAATGGGGGTGGGGGGAACAGCAGGAGGGCTCATGCAGTTTCCCAATGCTCCAAACTATGGGTTGGACTCTAACCCATACATTGATTGGAGAATTGGGAGACTGCCTGAGCTCTCATGCTCTCAGAGGATTGTCCAAATTGAACTAGTGTGTTTAATATACTACAACTTTTTTCTCTTCATATTTAGCTTACCCTGGATATAGCCCAGTGGTGGACTGTCCACAAGGTTACAAGAGAATTAATGCTACTTTTTGTCAAGGTAAGGTATTTACATTTGTTTAGCATTGTCATGCTTCTGAAAAAAAAAAGTGGCTTGTTTTTCTCCACTTAGTGCCGGCGCCAACTTGCCAGGGGAGTAAAAACCCTGCAGTGGGTCCCCGTGGCATCCCAGTGGTGCATTGGGTGCTACAATAACACCAGTACTGAGAGTTCAGGGTTCATCCCGGCCAGATAGACTGATGGATGTGAACCCTTGATTAGTGCCTGACCTGGCTGACCTCCTGACACTACTCCTAGCTGCACTTACTTAATCAGGATCATATGAATGAATCTGGCCTAACAGTTTCTTTAGTAAAAAAATGAGAAAAATCGTGTTGATTAAAATTAAACATAAGATATTGGTTCTTGGATGAAATGCAATAAATGTGGCCGTAAATCTATAGAAGGGGGTGGGGAATCTCTTCCACAGTAAACGTTTCATGTACTGTACGTTCCAAACAACTGCATAATATCCAATTTGCTACCAAACAACTAGTATCACATTCAAGGCAGTTGAATGAGAGGAATGCATTCTCTCCTCCCCCCAGCCCGGAGAACAGCTAACTCCACTGCTTTTGAAAATTCTCTGAACATCTAATTGCTCTATTGTTGCTTCAAGTCAAAGGCCCCCTCAGTTTACATACCATATGTGGTATCAGCATGATTAACAACCACCTCCTGATTATTTTCTTTCATTTGAGTGAACTAATGCAATGAAACAAATCTCTTACTGATGTGTATATGCACAACAAAGAACTGTCTGCTTGCAGATTCATTTGAACAGTTTAGTTCATAAATGTTAAGAGTAAGGCTACTTTTCTACATCAGCAATTCTCTTTCAATTTAAGTATATGCAGAAACCCCCTACGTTTTTCCATGAAACCCAAAAACTTGTTGCATGAGCTTATTAGACTAACAGCCCAATCCTGTCTAACCCTGCGCCCTGGCAATGCAGCGAGGCCAGTGCATCCTCCGCTGCATCCACTGCACAAGACAGGCAGCTGGGAGGTCACCTTGGGGGAAGGGAACTTTGCTCCCTTACCCTGGGTAAAGCCCCAGCCACCCCAGTGGGGCTACTTGGATGTGCGCCAGCTATTTTGCTGGCACAAGTCTGAGAGGTTCATGTAGGGGGATAGGATTTTGTTGTAGCCGTCGATCCCCCTCCTTCCTGGGCCCAGCTGACCAATCCCCTTCCCAGAACACCCTGTTCCACTCTCCCCACTCCCCTCCACCACCCTCCCCACTCCCCTCCACCACCCAGCAGGGGACTTAGTTTTACTGATGGGCGCTCCACTTCATTTGCAGTAAGTAGAGCTGCGCTGGCCTCGGCTCCAGCACTGCCTACTTGCCAGGTGCCACAAATGTGCCTTATGGCACATTTGCAACACCCTAGACCAGTGTACTGTATTCTAAGAGGATTCCGTGGCACTCCACGACTCCCCTGGCTTGTTTCCGCGGCTCCCCTGGGAGCCACGCCTCCCAGTTTGGGAACCACTGCCCTAGACCAATGGAGCCGTTGCTCTGCTGGTCTTAGACTAGATAGGATTGTGCCATAATAGTACAACCCAACCCTATGCCTGTTTACTCAGAAGTTAGTCCCATTGCGTTCAATGGACCTTACTCCCAGGTAAGTGTGTGCTGTATAGGATTACAGCCAGAGACGTCGTACCTATGGGGGCGGTGGACCCCAGGGCATGGGTCACTTACCTGCCCCGTCGCGTCCTCTTCGCAGCCAAAAACGGCTGCGTTTTGGCCCTCCCGTCCGCCCTGGTGCCGTCTGGCTCCAAAAAGGAGCCAAAAAGCGCCGGGGGGGGCGTTTCTGCACCGCAGAGGCGCACTACGTCGGGGCGTGGCGTGGCGGCGGCCCTCATCCCACAAAGTTCTCCGTTCGCCTCTGATTACAGCCTTAATATATTTTTGTCAAAGCATACTGTGCTGCTCCAATATCAGTCTGAGAATGTATTTTTTTTTTTTACTGGAAACTACTTGACAATCTGTCAGAGGTTTGATTGCATTGCATTTTTCTATCTTTTTCTCCCTTGTTATTTTTTAAAATATTTGCTATATCCTTGATTTAGATATACAGTACATAGAAAATTAAATAGTTTAATTAAAAGGACAGCTGATGAAAGGCTTGCCATTTTACTTTAAAAGAAAAGTATTTTTCCAATAAACCACTTTCCTAAAAAATAACTTAGAAACTGAAAAAGTACTTGGATAGTTGTTTAACAGTTTTTTGTGGCTTCCCAGCTTGTGTTTGTACAAATGTTTACCCTAAGCTTTTGCAGTCCCATTGTCTTTACTTTTACTAGTAATATGTTTAAATGATTGGAGAGAGAGGGCATAGTCATAGTTTCAGTTCCACAAGGGTGAAAGGCAACTTGGCAGGGTTCCTGAAAGCCTAGGTGGCGGGGGAGAAATAGTGTTGCTTGGCTGCTACCATTCAGAAGTGGTGGCTGGAGGGGGGTGGGGGTGCACCCCCTCGGGGGGCAACAAAACGGCCATCGAGGGCATCAAAAAAGGCGGCAGTAGAAAAAGGGCCACGTGGCTTAAAGATTGGCCCGCCTGCCCGGGCTCTTAGAAGTCTAAATCCTATGGAAAAATGCAGGGTTTTTTTTTGGCACGGCGGGTTTTGGGCCTGTGACATAACACGCAGGGCCTAACTACGCCTCTGCTACCATTATAAATGGTCTGTTTTCAATGCGAGTTTAGTACCGCTAAATAAGCTTTGGATACAATGCTGTACACACTTACATGGGAGTAATCCCATTGAACTCAGTGGGGCTCACTTCTGAGTAGATACGCATAGGATTATGCTCTTAATCTTGGTTAACTCTACATGAGTATGGAAACAACAGAACAGACAGTGTAAATCAGGGGTGGTCAACCTCCCGCCATTAGGGCCTTTGCGTTCTTAAGAGTTGTGTAGAAGATAATCTTGGCAGCTGTAATTGCTGATGGTGCTGCTAAAGCAGTTGCACATGCTGAAATGCCCTCACCTGTACAACCATTAAAGCCCCAGAAGTAGGCTTGCCATATTTTCCTGGAGCCAGTCCGGGACACCACCACCCCTGATTATTAAAGCCGCACGCATGCAAACAAGCGGCCCGGGAGCCCTTTTGAACGAAGGATTTCCAGGCCGAACCGCGCACATGCGTGCGACTCGGCCTGGAAACCCTTCATCGGAAGGACTGCCGGGCCGCTTGTGCGCGGTAATAATCCTTGGCTAAAATGGCGGCGGTGGTGGCGGCAATCCGGGATGGCGCCATACCTCCCGGGATGCCAGGACCTGAGCCCAAAATCCAGGAGGGTCCCAGCCATTCCGGGACGTATGGTAAGTCTACCCAGAAGCATTCGTGTTGAAAGGTTGGCCACCTCTGACCTACGCTGTTTGCCTGATTTTAACTTACCTTGCCCCTGAAAACATTATTGCTCTTTTGAGAATAAAATATGAACAGTGGCTAAGAGTGGTGCACTTCAGATCTCCTGTGTAATGTGTGGCTTGGCCCTAAGTGGATGTTAAGGGTAGAAGGAGTTAGTTCTATACTTGTAAGGTGTTCGTTAGTTTTTATTTTAACTTACATTATGAGGTGCAAACAGAATTACATAGCAATATTTGTGTGTTTTTTACCTTGAGCACTTACCTTGAGCTCTTAATTGTATTATCTGAGAAAATAATCCTAAATACTGTAATTTACCGTATTTCTTCGATTCTAAGACGCACGTTTTTTCTAAATTTAGCAATTCAAAAAAGGGGGTGCGTCTTAGAAGCGATGATGTGCAAATTGCACCCCCAAAATGCCACCTTCTTACTTACCGGGGCTGGTGGGGGCTTCGGGGAGGCCTGCGCAACCTTCTGCAGGCCTCCCCAATCTCCAGTTCGGCAAAAAAAAAAGCAGTTTTCAGCCATTTCCGGTTTTTGCGAAAACCGGAAGTGCCCAAAAATAGCCAGTTTTCGCCGAACTGAAGATTGTAGAGGCCTGCAGAGGGTCACACAGGCCTCCCTGATGTCCAGTTTGGCGAAAAACAGCTATTTTTGGGCACTTCCGGTTTTCGTGAAAACCGGAAATGGTCGAAAACCGCGGTTTTTCACCGAACTGAAGATCAGGGAGGCCTGCAGAGGGTCGCGTAGGCCTCCCCGAAGCCCCCACAATCCCTGGTAATAAGAAGGGGTACAATTTGTAAGTTTTGGGAGTACAATTTGCACATAAATCCTGGGGGAAAAATTTTTTCCCTGCTGGTGGTAGCGAAATCAAAGGTGCGCCTTAGAATTGATGGCGCCTTAGAATGGAAGAAATACGGTATGTATCTGCAAAGAAGCCATAAAAAGAGAGCCCTATTTTGAAACACATGCTGAATAAATGGTTCCAATATGGATAATTTTAACAGAACAAAGTGTTTTTCAGTGAGTGTAAATGTTTCTTAAAAGTTTCTTAAAAGGAAAGGGCTCCTGTAGCTCCTTTAATGCATGTGTGGAAAAACAGAGTTAAGCTGCGTTGGCTTTTCTCACCCCTGCAACATTGTGTGACAAGAAGCATGTGCTTAGAAATTCTCTCTACTATGCACCTTTTAAAGGTACCGGGGCCCTGCCCTCTGTTGCAACTAATCACTCTGTATTCATGGTTACTTTATCTTTAGATGTATTTATTTAAAAAATTCTATCAAACTCTTCTTTTAACTCTCAAATTTGCTTGAGGCAGTTTACTACTGCCAGAAACGTCAAAGTAACAAACATAATCCAAATTATAAACCTATTATAATCCAAAACATTATGTATAATATGGTAGGCATGGAAGGATTATGCTATTTTCTCTTGTGTTTCCACATATTTGGAAGTAAAAAGATACTGACTCTATAACAGAAAATTCCTTTTTGGGTTCTGGTGCTCAGATATTGTCTGCATTCCTCCACAAATATTTTTAATTGGAATGTACCCGGGGTTGTTTTGTTTCTCCCTCTCATAATTTGTTAAATCCCCCCACTACTTCCCCTTTCATGAAAATGTTGTGAAAAGAAAGGCATCTTCAGCGTTGTTAACTGCAGTCATCTGATTGGAATTCATTATAAGCTTTAGTTTAGGATGACTCAGCCCAGCTTTTCTATTTCAGGTTGCTGTCTACAATGGAAATCCCAGACCCATAAAATAAACAAGAGTTTAGGAATTGAGAGCAGGCTGCAGACCTTATGGAAATCAGTGGTGTTCAATGCCCTTTCATTCTCTCATAAAATATTATTGTTGTTTTGCACTATGTACTGTACTGTACAGGCCAGCGGGTGGCGCAGTGGGTTAAACTGCTGAACCATGAGCTGTCGATCGAAAGGTCAGCAGTTCGAATCCGCGACGGGGTGAGCTCTCGTTGCTTAGATAAATAGGTACCACTTGCGGGAAGGTAAACAGCGCTCCGTGTTCCAGCCGCATGCTACATGCTGGACTTAATTGTCAGGGGTCACCTTTACCTTTACCTTACTCCCTTTTTTAGACAGGTGTTTTAACAGTGTGCAAACCCACTTGTAACTATGGTTGAAAATGGTGTTAGGTGCTAAGTATGGCATGAGTGCAGATGCAATGCTAAGAAAAGCTAGCTCAGAAACAGAAAGGGAGGATGGAATGTCTGAGAGAGGAGTCGGAGTCCGTAGCCTGATAAGCACTCCAGATTCCCTAACCATGGTTAGATGAGTGAGCAGCATTTTGTCTGCTAGGGCAATTGTTTCTCTACCATCTCCTTGTATGGAAGAATTGTTGTAGTCACTTTAAGCAAGCTGTACAGAAGGCATCTGTTATTCACAGGTAATTCCCAAGTCCCTCTTTGGAAAACTGTATTTTGATGAGGAGGAATTTCTGAATAGACTGAAATAGACTTCCTATTGGGGAAGAAACTATGGCTGCAGATAATCCTGTAACAGAGTTATCAATCTGTTTTGTTTTGTAAGCCACCTTGAGACTGTATGCATTAATGCAAGCTAAAAACCATTGTTTATATCCTAAAAAGACTAGGCATGAGCAAGAGCCATTGAATTCAGTGAGATAATTCTGATTAATTTAGCTCCATAATTTCAAGAGGACTTCATCATGACAAAATTTTCTTAGTACAGCCCGTTATAAATAAAAAAATATAATGTGAATCTCTCTTGCACTATTTAAAAGGTCTAATAGTATTTAATATGGAAGAAAAAGTGGAAGAAAGGCGTTTGTTGTGCAAGTGACCATTCTGGCCAAGGTAGGTTTCACATTTGTATTAGAAATGTATTCGAATGGTCACTAAACAAAGTTGTATTAGAAACTGGTTTAAGTGAGACCCTGGGTGAATACACTCTGTGTCTGCCTCATAATGTTTTTATTTTACCTGGGACAAGGGGAGATTATTAGGTAAACCACAAGCATAGCAGTATGAATATCACTTGTGACATAGTTTCTGCTCTTTTTCCCTTTGTAGATAGGTTTAACAAGATTACATACTGTATGTAGATCTGTTTTTTCACCCCAGTTGTTTTTCAGTCTTTTTGAGAATTGCTGCTCATTCTAACACAATCTTCCAGACTGGTACAGGTTAATTACCCCTTATCTGGACATCCGAAATCCAGACTATTCCGAAATCCAAACATTTTTGGAGCTATGACTATTTTTAAAAAAACTTTTTCCAGCACCTGACTAGCATAGTGCAAGGAATTGTTCTCAGAATAATTTTAAATTATTTAAAATATTGTATAAAATTACCTTCAGGCTATGTGTATAAGGTGTATATGAGACGTAAATGAATTTCATGTTTAAATGTGGGTCCCATCCCCAGGATATCTCATTATATTTATTCAAATATTCCAAAATCCAGACAAATCTGAAATCCAGACCACTTCCCCTCCCAAGCAGTCCAGATAAGGGATACTCAACCTGTATAGCATTCTTAGGAACATTGATTTACAGTATAATCCTATGCATGTTTAAAGGTAAAGGTGACCCCTGACAATTAAGTCCAGTCGTGTCCGACTCTAGAGTGCGGTGCTCATCCCCATTTCAAAGCCGAAGAGCCAGCGTTGTCCGAAGACACCTCCGTGGTCATGTGGCCGGCATGACTTGCCGCAGCGCATAGCATGCGGCTGGAACACGGAGCGCTGTTTACCTTCCCGCAAGTGGTACCTATTTATCTACTCTCATTACCATGCTTTGGAACTGCTAGGTTGGCAGGAGCTGGCCAAGCAACGAGAGCTCACCCCGTCACGGATTCGAACTGCCGACCTTTCGATCGACAGCTAATGGTTCAGCGGTTTAACCCACTGCGCCACCCGCTGCTTAGTCATAAGTAAATCCCACAGTGTTCAATGGAATTTATTCCCATCTGAGTGTGCATAGGATTGCAGCCTTAATGCTTGAGGATTTCCCCCTCTTTACACTTTTGAGTCCTTAAGAAGAAATTCTGTGGAAGCAGCTTTGCTGGCAATGGAGATAAAAGAATGATGCCATCATTATTGCAGTTTTTGCTTTGTATTATCAAAGATAATAAAAATAATGAGAAATGAAGGAGGAAAATCAAGCACAATTGTTAAATTTAGCTATGGATCATGCAGAAAAGGTGGTACTGTACTGTATTTCGTGTCACTAAAAATGGCTTAAGTGCTCTGTTAAAGTACAGTTTTCCAAATGGGGGCAGGGGGACAGGGATTTCCAATGACTCGCATTCTGTATGGCTTTACAAAAGTGAATGTTATTATTTACAAGGAAATTGCTAGAGTGCTTTTCAAACACCAAGTCATCAGGTTTGCAATCATGGTTAGAAATAGGCTTGCAAATTCTGGTTTGGGCTAACTATAGTTAGCACTGGCTGTACCAACATTCTAATCACAGTTTGCTTCAAAACTGAAAAGGAAAAAAGGAATTTTCTCAGGAGAAGGGAGGTGTGTACAAGTGTAATCTCCTGATAAGTGAATCATGGTTAGGCTGTTGGGCAGCATTATGGCTATATGGTGAGACTGTTATGAATCTTATGCAAGAATACTCACTCTCCATTGTAAAAAGATTAGAATGACTATGGTATAGAGTTTAATATCTGTTTAGTGTGCTTCTGCAATGTGTTACATTGAGCTAAAATGTTTTCTTTCAAACGGTATTTCAAAAATATTATCATTTGGACACAGGTGTAAATTCTTTTATTATTCAGTTCTGAATGTAGCTTTCAGGTCCGAGACAGAAGAGTAGTCTGTTTAGTATAATTTATATTCTATTAAGGATATACATGAGAAGAGAAGTTTCAGTTCATGGGTCAAATGTTTAATTTTGTCTTGGATCTGTGTCTCTAGATATAGTCATTATCCTGCATCCCAAAGAATAAAAAAAGAAAAACCTGCAACCAGGGTCATTGTTCCCTGGACCCAGTACTCATTTTTTTTAAAAAATGTGGTTAAAAATAGGTTTCTGTCCTGTTGCTGAATCCTTTGGCAAGGTGGCCAAAGGCATAATCTCTTCCATGGTTTTTCCTGCTATTTGTCTATACTGAATATTGAAATGAAATGGAGCATAAACACTCTCCCATCTGGGAAATGAATACAGGGATATTTAAAAAGGATGGTGCAAAAGTAAAGCTGATTTATTTTTAAATGAACTGACATACCACAACCATCATGACATAAAAAGACAGAAAAACTGTCCGAGTTTCACATGCACATTAGAAATGTTCAATGTGGGCACTTGCGTAGCTACAATGGGGCAAAGAGGGGAGGATGCTGCGGCTGTTTGCCCCCCCCTTGGCCCATTGTAGCTACGCAAGTGATTTCATTAGTGTGTTACTGATTTACTGTAAGCTGCTGAGACAAAAATAACAGGCAAGCTTATTGGTAAATGTATGTATTCACTCGTATATTTAAAAAAATGTCAGTCCTGCTTTTGTGTCAGTCAAGATCCTCAAAGCTACTCATAAACAAACTAACAATAAAATAATTCAAAATACTGTACAGCTACATTAAAAATTAAACAAGCTTCAAAAGTGTAAATGTGAGTGGTGTGTTCTCCCTTGTTGGAGGTCTTCAAGGAGAAGCTTCACAGGCACCTTTTGGAGATGCTCTAGACTAGAGAGAATTTTCCTGCTTCAAGTATGGGGTTTGACTAGATGGCCTTGAAAGTCCCTTCTGACTGTGATTATGTGTCTGCATGGCAGCTTTGAGACTTGTAAATAATTTCTCAGATATCATGGTAACATTATTAATAATAAATAATAATAGTTATCCCGCTTTTCTCCCCCCCCATAGGGGGACTCAAAGCAGCTGTTTAGTAGAAGTAAGTTAATAGATGACAAGTACAAAATAAAGGAGGCACTGGAATCACTGTCTCCTATAGTGCAATTTTGTGGCTGGGTGTAGTCTAATGAAAATTTCATTTTCTGTAGTTACATACACAGAATTTATTTTGTATATGTTGATTGAAGCTATAGTTACATGGGTGTGGTAGCTCTTTGTCTGACTATTAAATTTCTTGCGTGCCCAAATTCTACCATAGGGATTTGGAATGCAGTTCGTGTATTATGCCATTACAGTCACATCCTAAATAGAAAAGGCTTTTTTAAAAAAAATTACCAATGCAAATAACCAATTTTAAATTCAAGTTCTAGGCTTTTTTGCAACAGTAGTCACTTTGTTATGGCAATTCAATTAGCTTCTTAGCTGAAATGGGCTTTAATTTGGGTCCTTTGCATCTTAAGCCCACAATTTTGTGAAACGGACACAAGGATGAGTTTAGACAGGCAGTGGGCTGATTATTTGACATGTGAAGGCCTGACAGTATGCTGGAATTGGAGAGAGATTATATGATACCAGTGTCCAATCCAGCTCCTGCCAATACAGAGAGCAAGGTCCTGAGGGCTAGGCCAGGCGCAGCTGTGGGCAATGAGGTGAAGGTCAAGGCAGAGCTAAAGTGAGACAGATCTGTGGCAAGAATCAGGCAGATTGTTGCATGTTTGCTCCAACAGTGCGACTCTAACTATTGGGTGGGGGTCAAGCTTTACCACATGCCCTATGCTGGCTTTTACCACTTCAAGAGTCTTCTTTGTAGGCCTGGCTTATTATTACCCTGTAGTGTTTTTTTTCCCTTTTGGCTAGTCCTGAGTGGTGGCTTATTGACTGAATCCCCTAACACATTTCTCAGGCTTCATTTTTAGAACCACCTGTGCTTTGAGTTCTGACAGGCAGTTGGATAGATGAATATAGCTGTGTAGCTTATTAGGGCTGGGGGTGTAAATCATCACTCGCCAGTTCCCCCCTCCACCTCCAACAATTCCAGGCAGTATTTCCTTCATTGAAAGTTTGGCATCCATTTCTCTTCCTCAGATTTTATTTTTTAGCCTATCCACTAACAGCAGCAAATGACCTTCAGGTATTTATTTAAGTGTTTTATTGAAAGCCAGGGTGGCCTACTGGATGGAGTATTGGCCTTGGATCTTGGTGGTCTGAGTTCAGGCTTGCTTCAGGTATGAACTCAGTGGGTGGCCTTGAGCATTCATCTCTGTCCCATGTGCAGAAGGGATTATCTCACAAGATTGTTGTGAGGAAAAACAAGGTAAAGATGGTAAGACTATTTCTGCTGCAGATCACATCACTAATGTGATTTTATTCACCACAATGAATCTGTTGATCTTATATCTTAACATTGGTCTCAACTGAAATATGTATGCATGTCTTTCCTACTCATCCTTGAAGGAGCTTGGGAGAGCACCACATAGTCATCCCCTTGTTTTGCCCTCTTTTTCATAGCCTGTGAGGTTAGCCTGAGGAGATACTGACCCAGATGGCCGATGGTCATCCAGTGAACTTCACAGCTGAGTAAGACTTTGAGTCTGGGTCTCCCTGCTGTAAATCCCGCACACTACCCACTACACATTGGTTCTCAGTATGACAATGAAATGGTTTAAATTGATGTTGAATTGTAATGGCTTCTTGGATTATTGTTATGAAAGGTGTAATTTTAATAAAGTGAGCTTTCTGAGTTTTCTAAAACAGAATTGGACAGACTTTACTTTTTGGGAGCTACTCTATTGATCAGAGCCTTAGGAACTATGAGTGCAAAATGGTGCCTTAGAGAGATGGAATGTGTCACAAAATGGTGGCTTGGGGAGGGAGAGTCAGCTGTAGAATGGTAGCTTGTGCAACAATGTTTTGGTTGTTTTTACACTCTCACACAATCTAGGAGTGCACTTTCCTCAATATTCTTCCCATATTCCAAACAAGACTAGGCTGGGATTTGGACAACATAAGAAAACTATCAAGGCAGGGAACGGGGCAAGCAGAATATCTGAAAGCAACGTTAGCTCAGTGTTGGAGCTACTGGTAGTCTTGGAGTAAAATTCCACCCACCGTTGTTCTAAAGCACCATCTTGTCTTAATATTAGCCACTGTAGTGACACCAACTATAGCAATTGTTGTAAGACTTAGCACTTGTTATAAGTGTACGTATTGGATAGATTCATGGAGGAAACGTCCATCATAGGTTACAAGCCATAAGTAACGTCCTGGTTTTTGAAGTTTTAGAAGTAGGTTTTCTCTGTGCCAGATGCAAGGGAGTGGCAACAAGATACAGGTTTCTTGTGTCTTGTGTGCTCCCTAAGGCCGTGATGGCGAACCTATGACACGCGTGTCACAGGTGACATGCGAGGTCATTTTGGGTGACACGGCAGTGTTTCCCCCAGGGCCCCGACACACCTTACATTTTCACAAAAGTTTTACAGGCTTGTCTTAAACATGGGGTTTTGGCAGACCTCTTTCAAATTATTATCTAGTAAAACTCAGCAACAAAAAAGTCACTAATTGATGTTAAATACAATGCAATGTGTTCTATAGTTGTTTTCAGTTCAGTTCAATTCAAAATTACTATTAAAAGTAGCAATAGTCAAGGTACTATTAAAAGTTCGGAGGGGTGTGTGACACACCAGCAGAGTCAAGTTAGGCATTTTCAAAAATGTTGACACACCAAGCCCAAATGGTTCGCCATCACTGCCCTAAGGCATCTGGTGGGGCCACTGTGAGATACAGGAAGCTGGACCAGATGGGCCTTTGGCCTGATCCAGCAGGGCACTTCTTATGTTCTTATGTACGTCACTTATTTTTATCCCATGTTCTACACTTCAAAACTGCTTTTAATTAGTATATTTTGTGGTTTGATAAAGATGGATATAAGAAAAATGAAAAGGTTTAAAAGCTGTTAAAAACAGTCCAACAGTTTCATCTTGATCCAGATTCCATTTCCAGCTGTCTTAACAGGTTAATTTCAGTATAATTTACACAGCTGGATAGGACTATGACTGGCCACTGGTTATGTGTTAGGTAGGTGGCCACTAACCACAGGGTGAATTAGGATGCATTGGATAGGAAACTTACATAACGTTTTGCCCAAATACTAAAGCAATGATCATTCCAAAATGTTGTCTTCAAAAAGTCTTTTAAGGTTTGTAATTATTTTCTCAGTGGTTCCTGTTCAGTCCTGAGATGAACTTGCATAATGCAGGACTTGAATCAGTATAATAGCTTCCTGATGAGCTCTTCCAAAAACCACACCTGATGTACAGTTGCACACTAATTAAAATTTTGCTAAATTATGTTTCTGTTGTCAAAACACTATCCACAAGCAGCAGGTAGATTCGGCATTTGTACTGCAGAAGGGAAATAAAGTGTTGTCATGATTAGCCAACCCAGTAGACATGCCTGTTCCTACTGAGAAAATTATCACTTTATTTATTTATTTATTTATTTATTTTTCACATTTTTATACCACCCTTCCTCCAAGGAGCTCAGAGTGGTGTACATATTTCCTCCCCTCCTTTTTGTCCTCACAACAACCCTGTGAGGTAGGTGGGGCTGAGAGATAGTGACTGGCCCAAGGTCACCCAGGAAGCTTCGTGGCTGAGTGGGGATTTGAACCTGGATCTTCCAGGTCCAAGTCCGACTCCCAAACCACTACACCATCCTGAACCATTCCTCCAAAAGAGGAATTCAAAGGGGATTTGAATCCTTTTTCCGTTCTGGGGCCTCCCGTTCTCGCTGTGCCACTGGTTTCACCGGCACAAAAGTTAAGTCGGATTGCGCTGTTAGTTCCTCAACTATTTCAGCCCACTAGTTTTTCCCTACACCAGAGGCGTTCCTACAGTGGGGGAAGTACTGTAAGTTGCGCCCCGTCCTAGTCCCCATTTACAAGCCAGCACGAGGCGGCCAATCGCTGTCGGAGCCATTCCGTGCGGAGACGGCAACGGGCAGGACGGGGCACAACTTACAGTACTGCCCCCACCGTAGGAACACCTCTGCCCTACACTTTCTCCTAATGAACTGTATCAGAACTTTCTTATACATCTGTGAATCCTGCCCAGCTTACTATTTGTTTTCATGATGTTCTACTCGTATGGCAAAACTGTCTATTTGCAGTGTGGCATGTTGATCTGACACAAGAGTGAACCAAATGAGGAAGGAGCTATATAATAACAAGGATTAGACATATTCATGGAGGATGTGCATCAATAACTATTAGCCAAAATAGCTAAAAACAGAATCTCCGTTTTCCATGGGAGTATTTGCCTAATTACGAGGTGCACTCAAACAGGAGATGGCTCTCCTTAAAACTCTGGTTATGAGTTTCCCAGGGATACTGGTTTGTTATTATTGGCCTAGAGTTCTGGATCTTTGTTCTGATCCAGCAGACATTTCTTATTGGTGTGATAGTATTCCTTAGGAACTCCCAAACACATCTGAATGCATCCTCTCATTCAGGGTTAACTTGGAGTCTGCTCTGTGGAAAACAAGATTCAGGCCTAATATAGCCGAGCCTGCCTTGCTTTTTCCTCCAGTTTGAAACTATGGAATAACCTTCCTTTAAAAAAAAAAAGTGTTTTTAGCATTCTACTTTGACCTCTCCTATTTCAGGGCCTGTATTCCTCTAAAAGTGAGCTGTAGTTTCAATTTTCACTTATTTTTCCTTCATAATTCTGTAGGGATTATATACTTAATATGCTCCCTCAACTACCGTATTTCTTTGAATCTAAGGCGCCGTCGATTCTAAGGCGCACCTTTACTTTCAGTACCACCAGCAGAGGGGGAAAATCAATTGATTGTGACTCACCTCCCTTCATTGAATCTACCCCGCTCAGCACCAACTCTCCCCAGCATGTCTCCTGCAGCTGAGGATGACTGAGTGCACTGCCTTTGCATAGCATTTCTGGCCCTGCCAGAAAGTGCCATTTCCTTCGTTATCTGGGCTTGAGGGAGCTTCAGGGAGGCCTGCACAACCCTCTGCAGGCCTCCCTGATCTTCAGTTCGGCGAAAAACAGCGATTTTTGGCCATTTCTGGTTTTCGCGAAATGGCTGAAAATCACCGGGTTTTGCTGAACTGAAGATCAGGGAGGCCTGCAGAGGGTCGCGCAGGTCTCCCTGAAGCTCCCCCAAGCCCCAGTAAGTAAGAAGATAGCATTTTGGGGTGCTTTTTGGAGACCTTCGATTCTAAGACGCACCCCATTTTTTGAAATGCTTAATTGGGAAAAAAATGCGTCTTAGAATTGAAGAAATACAGTATATCAGTTGGTCCCGCAGAATGCCACTGTTCGCTGCTATGATTTTTGACACACTGACCCCATTCAGATACTGAATCTTGTTGTCTTGTGCTCCCTGAGGCATCTGGTGGGGCCACTGTGTGATACAGGTAGCTGGACTAGATGGGCTTTTGGCCTGATCCAGCAGGGCTCTTCTTATGTTCTTATGTTCTTATACTTACCAGGGGAAAAAAAATTCTGCTTCTGTGGTTGTGGAGTGGGTGCACATTTGCACCCTCTACCACTCTGAGGGTCCGATCCTATCCGACTTTCCAACACCAATGTAGCCACAGTGCAGACCTGAAATAAGGGAATGAATATTCCCTTATCTTGAGGAGTGCTCCATGACTCCCCCCCCACTGCAGGATGCAGCGCACGCCCCGTTGGCATGGCTGCATCAGCACTGGAACGTTGGGTAGGATTGGGCCCTGAGAGTGTAACATGTGAAGTGGGCACTACATGCAGATAGCTATCCGCTTGGTGACTAAATTGCAAAACTCTTGCCCTTTTCTTGGAGGAGGAAGAGTTGAGCAGTTCAGGCCTCTGTGCATTCTGGTGGCTATGTGACATGCCCATTTCACATTTTCTGTTATGAGCATGGTGGAGGGGAGGACACACTCTTCCACTATTGGTACAGGATCACCCTGGATAAATGTTTGAACTAGGCAAAGGAGATATCCTTACATAAATAGTTAGGGTGACAGGGCTAAATCATGTTGCTAAAGTTACCTGATAAAGCTGTTACATTTTTGGGTTCCTTTATATAATAGATGTTTGGCTTAGTTACTGCTTCAAAGAATAATATACCGCTATATTCAGGAATTTTTCCACTGTGTGGGTGTATTTTGTTAGGGACCACCCACTGTTTAATGATCCCAGCACAGCACTTACTTACAGATATTGTTGTATCGGTTCCTAGTTTTGGAGACTTGCTGTCCTTGAAAACACTCCTGAATCTATTTCTTTCCAGGTCTTCAAAATATAAAATAAAAAAATCCTTGCCAAATCTTTGAAGTATCTCATTCTACTGTCCCTCAAGCTCATGCCTTGGAACTGAATTTCAGGCTTTGGGTAAACTCATCTTTATAAATGCATTACAAACCAGAAAAAGGAAACGGATGGATTAGCCAGGTTTGGAAATTAGTCACTCAAACTAGATTGGTAAAAACATCATCTATATTTCTGTTGTAAAGTCTATTATAGCTACAGTGAGTGGATATATATGCATGAACAGCCAATGGAAACAGCTTTAGTACTGACTTACTAGAGCTAGTATAATGTTGGTGAAGAGGTTGAGCTGTGAACCACAAAGGTACTGCACCACCACCAGCAGGCTTTCAGCCACATATCTGAAACATGGGGATAATAATGCTGAGGTACTTCACAGATTGATGAAAGGATTATGTAATAATGCATATGAAGTACTTTGAATAGCCTAAGCATTATGTAAATGCTAAAAAGCAGCAATAGTATGAGTCAGAATGTTCTTGGTAATACCCCTCCAAAACTCTGAAGTCCCTGACAGAACCAATGACTAGTATTCTGGGTTCACACCGTGTATCAAGATGACAATGTTTTTATTGTGCTTTACAAAGGAAACTTATATTCTAAAATTCAGCATAGGGAGAGAGATGAGAGGGAAAGTGTGCATTTATTTCATACTTGGGGCCCAAACCTATTCAGGGCCTACAGCAATGGATCTTGTGATCTGCTGCTGTAAGCCCTGTTCTAGCGGCACAAAATCCACGCCTCCATCATGTGCTTTGGAGCCACTGGCGTCAACAGCTAGAGGTTCCATACACTTGCCAGCGGCTACCAGGTGCCCCGCCAGAGTGAGTAAAGTGGCAGCGGGGGAAGATCGAGATGAGAACTAAGCCAAACCGGGACTGGTTCGGGGATGGAGCAGGGAGGATCTCAGTGGCAGCAGCATATGCCAAGATCCTATACCCCTTTTCCTGACCTAATACACCCCCTGAGGTTCCTCAGACTTATGCCAGCTTAATAGCACATGCTCCATCGGCACCGCTGCATCACCACTGCACTGCCGGGGAGAATAGGATTGTGCTGCCTGGCTTAATTTCTATATAGAATGAGGAATGCCAAAAGCTTCTTAGAAAAGGTGGGTTTGGGGGAAGGGATTTAAAGGAAGAGCAAGACAGTTTCAGGCACAGAGATTCAGGCACAGGCCATCATAGCTTCCCAGAACATATAGAATGCTCAAAAAGAGATATTCATTAGATACAGATACAATTAAACACAACATAGCTCCCAGTGCACTTTTCGAGAATTCTTTCCTCATGGAAATGTGTACATGTTTTACAGTTCCACTTTTGCTTGTTTGAAATGAGCTGCTAATGCTATCCTAGTCCCTGCAGTAGCTTCAGTAGGTCTTTTTTAATACTCTTTCTTTAATGCTGAGTCTGAGCCACCTGTGTGAGAGCCCCTCATACCCTACCTATCATTCAGAAGTCTCAGAGTCTCATACTCCTTTGAAATGTATAGCTGGATGTCACATCTCCTGATGCCCTTTAGTGAAATCCACCATTTTCAGAGATGCATTGGGCAGTGATGCATAAAAGGTCCTTTTCCTGTGAGCCCTGTGAAACTCTCCCTGCTTTAGGAGATTAGGCAATCCAGTGTTCCATTGCCTGCTGAACACCTTCCTGTTTTGGCAGGCTTTTAATCCCTTGGATAACTAAGCTGCCATCTAACCCCAGGCTTTTCTATGTCTGCTGTGGTGCCTTTTCTTGTTAATGTTTTTAATTTTGATTTGATTTGATTGTTCTAAAGTTATGATTGTTAGCTTCTTTGACCATCTTGTACTGGAGATAGAAAGGTGGGATATACATTTTTAGAATAAGTAAATTAAATAAATCTTTGGTCATTTTCTGGGTAGCTCCCTACATATGTGTTAAGAGTATAGATGGGCATAGAAATATGGAAAACAACTCTGAGAATGTTATAGGACAGTGGTTCTCAAAGTTTTCCCCGCAAACAGGGGAGAAGTTTGAGTCTTTGCGGGGGTGGGGACAGCAGCGGTAGCGATCCCGGGGATCGCACCACTGCCGGGGGGGGAAGTGTTCTTTAACTCACCAGGGGTCCTCACAGCTTCTGGAGGGTGCGGGGAGGCCTGCAGACCCCTCCCCGGGCTTAAAATTGCCGCTCTGCAACAAATATGACCACTTCCGGGTTTTGGACAAAAAAATCTCCGCAGTTGAAACTCCGTTTTTGGGGAAAAAAAGGCTCCGCAGGCCTCCCCACACCCTGAAGAACACTCCCCCCCCCGGCGGTGGTACGATCCCGGAATTGCTGCTGTCATTATGTCCTTTGTTGGAATACCCTAAATTTAAATTTCATGAAAAATTTGCACAATTTAAAGGATGGAAAGAAGTAGGTATTTGTAGATTTATTTATACAAGGGAAACCAATTTCAATGAGACAATTAGAAGAAATAACCAGTCAAATCAAATGTAATTGGCTACAATTAGTTCAAGTAAGAGATTTTGTAAATAAAATATATGCTGGGTCAGGGCCACTTAGATTATTGTCAGTGTTTGAAAATTATTGTTTAGGAGAAGCTGGAGATAAGAAAAAAGGACTAATTGCAACTGTATATAAGAGTATTATAAATGTAGAGTATACTAGTTTTATAGGAACAAAAATGGTGTGGGAAAAGAATTTGGATATAAAAATACCAGAAAGGCTATGGACACAAATTTGGAATAATCGGGCATATAGATCAGTATCAGTGAAATCTAAAGAAATGATGTTGAAAATAGTACATAGATGGTACTTAACTCCTGTAAAACTTCATAAGATAAACAAAGAAATATCAAACATGTGTTGGAGAAACTGTGGAGAAAAAGGGTCTTTGGAACATATGTGGTTGTCTTGTCCTAAAGTAGAGCTATTTTGGAAAGAGGTGATTAAGTGGTTAGAAAAATTGACAAATCAGAAAATAATTGCTAATGAAATGCTTCTAATGTTATCTTTATTTACGGAAGAAAATGAACATGTGAATAATAAAGATCTTATTGAGCTCCTCATTGGAACAGCAAGATTAGAAATAGCTAGTAACTGGAAGGATTTAAAGAATCTTTCCTTCCAGAGATATTTAGGTAAAGTATGGGAAACAGCATTTATGGAGAAAATGACTATTAAAGATAGATTTTTAAGAGGAGAGACTGAAATAGATAACTTTAGTAAAATTTGGTACCCCTTGTTAAATTGGATAGGGAAACAGATATAGAAATGAATAGAACCGATCGACTGGTATATTGGTCAATTATTTATTAGGATTAGGATTGTAATTATAAGTATTGTTAAATGTATTGTTATATGTATAAAGTATTGATGTTAGAGTGTGATTCTCGATATTGATATGGATTGTCATGAAATTATTTGTTTTAAAAAAAGGAATTGCTGCTGCCGCTGTCCCACTATCCCCATCCCTTAAGGCTTCCTGTATCTCACAATAGCCCACCAGCTAATCATGTCATGGCTAATCATGTCACCAGCTAATATATGTCATGACATATAAAATAGCAGACTGATTATATGGAACTTCTTTCATTGTTAACTGATACTAGTTGTGTTTTCTTTCAGACATTAATGAATGCCAGTTGCAAGGGGTATGCCCTAATGGTGAGTGTTTGAATACCATGGGCAGCTATAGGTGTACCTGCAAAATGGGATTTGTGCCAGACCCTACTCTTTCCAGATGCATCCGTAAGTAACAGAACTGTTCAGTAATTTACCTGTATTTTTCTTCTTGCAGTTTGTAGTGGATTCAAGTTTATCACTGTTTGGTCAAAAATTTCTTGTGGTGGTGGTTCTGTGCAATTGTGAGAACTTTTAATGGCCCCACTCTTTAAATGTGATGTAATGGGGAGCTGCAGTTCTAAATCACAATTATGTGACATGTAATCTAGAAAGCATATGTCCCAATGAGATATGAGGAAAAAGAAATTCATTTAATTTTAAGACTGAGGAGAAGTCCTTTTGGTTGTTGCATCCCAACTTTGGAATGCTCTCCCCAAGAACATTCACCTGAATGTTCACCAATCACTTTGTCTATTCTGCGCCAGCCAAAAAGACTTTTACAGGTGGGCCCCCATATCCGCTGGGGATATGTTCCAGGCCCCTCCGTGGATACTTGAAACCGTGGATAAGAGCGAACACCCCCTCCATGGTTTCCTGAGGGGCCCCCCACCCTGTCTCCCCTGCAGGCAGGCATGCTTGCCCCCCCCAGCTCTTATTTTTCTTTCAGCAAGCTTTGTTTCTTTCTTAAAACAAAACAGAGAAGCAGCTTCCATTGCAGGCAAGTAGAACGAGACTAAGTCCCAGAGAGGCGCTGCAAGGTTTCTGTTAACCTTGCAGAGCCTCTCTAGTACTTAGTCTCATTCTACTTGCCTGTAATAAGCAGCCAGAGGCTGCTTCTCCTGTTTCTTTAAGGAAGAAATGAAGCTTACTGGGAAAAAAATAAAAGCCTGGGGGGGGGGGTCCCCACGATCTGTGGATAACTGAAACCGTGGATAGCGAATCAGTGGATATGGGGGCCCACCTGTATTTGCCCAGCCATATCAGTATGTCATTTAAGCTGGTTTTAATCTCCACTACTTTATGATTTGCTGCTGTTTTTCTACTGCTTTATGCTGTTATAGTTATTGTTTTAATTCTGATTGTATCACCTTGGATGTTTTTGCTGAAACCTAGACATCTTTTAAGTAAATCAGTAAAATAATTCGGTGTATGTACGGATTCACCATCTGCACAAAAGCTATGATTTTTTTCAGCATTTCAGTGGTGAAATGAATTGTGTCATATGATTTTTTCCCCAACAGGGCCCAATTAAAGGGAATAAGGTCCCATTATCCCTATTATGGACTGATTCCTTACTATTTTATTCTTCCCTCACTTCTTTGCTGGCACTTTCATGCCCACATATTTCACCATTCCCACCCCTATACCTGTTCCCACTCCTATACCCTATACCCAACATTCCCATAGCATAGCTCTGGAGGGGTGTCAGGGGTGGGTCATTAATGGAGTTGTATCCTAAGGAGTGCACATGGAAGGAAGCTCGTGGAAGCAAACTTCCCCACTCCCTTCTCCACACAGCTATGACCTGTTCCGCCCAAAACTCTGCTCCTGACAGTCAGGCGCAAGACTGTATGGGTTCAGAGGGCTGCAGGATTAAGGCAAGATAATTGAAAATCCCCCCACACACACACACACAAATGGAAGTGCTTTCTGTTCATGGAAGAGGGAGTTAGGATACAACCTGAAGTATTCCTTATGCTGACCAATATTTTAAATGCCCCCTGCAGCTGAGAACATAGCCACTGTTGCCATTTAGGGCAAGAGAGAGAAACCTTATCACTTTCTGAGCTGTGTAGAACTTTGAAAGAAGCCAGGTACACAGAACATCAGAGGCACACACTCCACAGGAGGAAATTCCCAGATTATTACAGCATGACTCTTAGTTTGGCTGGGGCCTTATGTTCCAAGTATATTTAGCTTGATTAATTTTTTGGCCTTCTTCATTTGGAAAATGCAATATTTTCCAACTAACAGTACCTCCAGTGTGTCTGTTCATATTATCAAATGAGAACCAATGCTTAGATGTATAGATAGAAGAGTATACACTTCTCACTTTTTCAAAGCATTCAGATATGTTTAAAAATACTTAAATTATGGTATGTCTCAGGGGATTGTTCACACAATGCATTTATTGCTCCATTCATCCAATCCCAAACTCCCTTAGGCACCTGCTAGCATGGGTATTTAATAAGTGAAATTTACGTATAATATACTATTGCGGATAGAGACAGCAGTGCTTTTCATAATTGCAATGGTACTTTTTTATCTGTTGTGATTATTGCATTTGCATGTTACTTTTGTCAGTGCAAATATTTGCTTGGGAATGGTTGGAACTTCACATGTTTCAGAAAATGGTATTGAGTGATTTAGCTCTCACTCATAACTGGGCATGAATTGTATTCTCTCCTTTTAGTTAGGAATATGAAACTTAACACGTGGGTAGTCCCAAGTGAGAATTGGTTTAATTGGCTAAACAGCAGGTTTCTACACATGCTTAACTTAATGTAAATGTTTGTGTGAATGGAAGGTTAGAAATACAATGTAAATAATGCCATACCAACAAAAATAAATAATGGATTCTTACAGGTGAAAAATTAATGTACAGCAACACAAACTAACTGAAACATTTAATAACTATGTGTTAATGAAAATGAGAATCTAAAATTGATTATTGATGGTAGAAGCACTTGACAATTTTGACTATTAAGATAATTGTTATACTGTATATTAGTTACTGCAAAGACATACAGGCTTGTTTTATGCCATTTTAGGTCATTTTCCTCACACATTTCTCTTTGCCAGTGATATAAGTAAAGCTGCTACTGTCTGGCTTCCAATACAAAAAGAAAAAAGCTTTTCATTCCATAATGTACTAAAAATGTGGAGGACTCGATTTATAGATTTATATCTATAGATCGTATAATATAGATCAGGGTTTTTCAACCTGTGGTACTGGTTCCCCTAGGGGTACGCGGACCTCTTGCTGGGGGTACGCCAAGCCCTGCCTCTTATCTGCCCCATCAGCAGCTAATTAAATGTTAATTAACGTGGATTTTAAATTGTAATTATTTTCGGAGCCCTTCTATCTCTCTGATTTTGGTTTTGGGCTTATTTTTGTAAAAATGTACTTTGGTGTGGTGGGGGAGGGAGGAGCTGATTTTGGGAAGTGTGACGGAGGAAAAAAGAGATCCTTGCATGTGTGTGTCTCTCTCCCCCACACACACATTTACACACACACCACAGTTAAATAAGACATTTTGTCACATTTAAAATTGTTTTAGTACTTTAACAATTAATTACCTAATTAATTAATTGATCCAATTAATTAGCAGGGGTTACTTCAGAAAATTGGACCATGATAGGAGGTACCCGGGCCTCCAAAGGTTGAGAACCCCTGATATAGATCTATAATCATATTTTTCTTCCAAATTCAGTGGGCCCGCTGTATCCGTGGGACTCAGATCTGTGGATTTAACCAACCCTGGATTGAAAATGTATTCGGGGGGGGGGGGAGGGAATTCACATACCCTGCAAAAAATTCTCATACCCTGCTGTTATGTACCTTAATGGAGCTGTAATATATAGTAATAATACAGTACTGTAAATGCAATTTTACGCAATTTTCACAATTTTACTTCATTTTATAAGCGGATCTGAGAATGCGCAGATTTTTGTATCCACGCGGAGTCCTGGAACCAAACCCCCATGGATACGGCAGGCCCACTGTAATTGCATAGTTATGGCTATGTACCTGTGATAGTTTGTGTTCCTCTTTGGTGCCCACATTTGCAAAAGAAACTGCTAAGAAATAACCCAATAGAATGCCAAAATAAATGAAATTTGTTTGTTCGTTTATTTGAAACCAGTTAGAATATTTTAAGTGAACAGGTTAGTCAATGTACACTTTATTTGATCACATAACTTTACTCCATGTTTTCATGCTCACCATTTGTTTATTATAATAACCATTTAATTGTTGATTAACCCAGATTACAGACCAGGGGTGGCCACAGTTTCTAATCGTAATAATGGCTTTTAATAATACAACCTCCTAAAGCAAAATATGGACAAATAAACATAAGAACATAAGAAGAGCCCTGCTGGATCAGGCCAAAAGCCCATCTAGTCCAGCTTCCTGTGTCACACAGTGGCCCCACCAGATGCCTCAGGGAGCACACGAGACAACAAGATACCTGTGTCCAGTCGCCACTCCCTTGCACCTGGCACAGAGAAAACCCACTTCTAAAACCAGGAGGTTGCTTATGGCTTGTAACCTGTGATGGTCTTTTCCTCCATGAATTTGTCCAAACCCCTTTTAAAGGCATCTAGGCCAGGTGCCATCACCACATCCTGTGGCAAGGAGTTCCACAGATGAATCACACGCTGGGTAAAGAAATATTTTCTTTTGTCTGTTCTAACTCTCCCTCCACTCAATTTTAGTGCGTGTCCCCTGGTTCTGGTGTTGTGCGAGAGGGAGAAGAATTTCCCTCTATCCACTCTCTCCATCCCATGCATAATTTTATAAGTCTCAATCATGTCCCCCCTCAGGCGCCTTTTTTCTAGGCTGAAAAGCCCCAGACGCTGTAGCCTTTCCTCGTAAGGGAGGTGCTCCAGCCCACTAATCATTCTGGTCGCTCTTTTCTGCACCTTTTCCAATTCAGCTATATCCTTTTTGAGGTATGGTGACCAGAACTGGACACAATACTCCAGATGTGGCCTTACCATCGATTTGTACAAAGGCATAATGATATTGGCCGTTTTATTCTCAATCCCGTTTTTAATGATCCCGAGCATGGAATTGGCCTTCTTCACAGCCGCCGCACACTGGGTCGACACTTTCATCGACCTGTCCACCAGGACCCCAAGATCTCTCTCTTGATCCGTCACAGACAACTCAGAACCCATTAGCGTATATGTGAAATTTTGGTTTCTTGCCCCAATGTGCATCACTTTGCACTTACTTACATTGAAGCGCATCTGCCATTTTGCTGCCCATTCTCCCAGTTTGGAGAGATCCTTCTGGAGCTCTTCACAATCCCTGCTGGTCTTTACCACCCGGAAAAGTTTAGTGTCATCCGCAAACTTGGCCACCTCACTGCCTATCCCCAAGTCCAGGTCATTTATGAATAAGTTGAAAAGCACCGGTCCCAAGACCGATCCTTGGGGCACACCGCTTTTCACCTCTCGCCATTGTGAAAATTGCCCATTGACTCCCACTCGCTGTTTCCTGGTCTTCAACCAGTTCCTAATCCACAAGAGGACCTGCCCTCTTATTCCCTGACTGTGGAGTTTTCTCAGGAGCCTTTCATGAGGGACCGTGTCAAACGCCTTCTGAAAATCCAGATATATAATATCCACGGGTTCGCTCGCATCCACATGCCTGTTGACCTTTTCAAAAAATTCTAACAGGTTTGTGAGGCAAGACTTCCCCTTGCAGAAGCCATGCTGACTCTCCCTCAGCAGAGCTTGTTCTTCTATGTATTTTAAGATTTTATCCTTAATGAGACTTTCCACCATCTTCCCTGGAACAGATGTTAGGCTGACCGGCCTGTAGTTCCCCGGGTCCCCCCTCCTTCCTTTTTTAAAGATTGGCGTGACATTAGCTATCCTCCAATCCTCTGGCACAGTGGCCGTTTTAAGGGACAAGTTGCATATTTTGGTCAAGAGGTCAGCAACTTCATTCTTGAGTTCCTTCAGAACTCTTGGGTGGATGCCATCCGGGCCTGGTGATTTATTGATCTTTATTTTGTCAATTAAGTCTGAGACGTCTTCTCTTTTAACCTCTATTTGACTTAATTCTTTAGTCAGGGGAGACCGTTCCGGCAGCGGTATTTGCCCGAGGTCTTCTGCCGTGAAGACAGATGCAAAGAACTCATTTAATTTCTCTGCAGTCTCCAAGTCCCCTTTTATCACCCCTTTCTCTCCCTCACCATCCAGCGGACCCACCGTTTCCCTGGCAGGTTTCCTGCTTCTAACATATTTGAAGAAGCTTTTATTATTCCCTTTTATGTTGCCTGCCATACGTTCCTCAAAGTCTTTCTTGGCCTCCCGTATCATCTTTTTACATTTCTTTTGCCACAGTTTGTGCTCCTGTTTATTTTCCTCATTAGGGCAAGACTTCCATTTACGGAAGGAAGCTTCCTTGCCTTTTATAGCCTCCTTAACTGTGCTTGTTAGCCATGCCGGCATCCTCCTGGACTTGGTCGAGCCCTTCCTCCTTTGTGGGATACACTCCCGCTGGGCCTCTACGACTGTTGTTTTAAACAGCCTCCATGCACTCTGGAGCGATTGGACTCCTTTTACCTTCCCTTTCAGCTTTTTCTTAACTAGTCTTCTCATTTTGGGGAAGTCTGCCCTTCGGAAGTCAAGGGTTTTCGTGTCAGATTTGCTCGGCACTCTCCCTCCGACATGCATGGCGAAACAGATCGCAGCATGGTCACTGTTCCCCAACGGTTCGGTAACATTTACCTCCCTGACCAGATCTTGAGTGCCACACAATATCAAGTCCAGAGTCACCTGTCCTCTGGTCTACTACAAATACTACAACCACATCTGCTGCCTCTTCATTCAGAAAGCATCCAGGGCTCTTTATACTTCTCAAGCCCAGCATTTGTGATACAATTTGTTCTGGTTCCCAGGATAAGCAATGGGAAGATTTGAATGGCCAGTCTGTCGTACACATGCCCATGTGTGCTTCTTAATTTTATTTATTCAGTTCACTTACACTGCCTAAGAAGCTGCATTTAAACTTCAAAAGTGGCTCAGGTGGTTCATAAGACAGAGTTAGGCTACCTCTGTTATAGACTGTTACAGGTTGAAATTGTGACTTCCTGCATTTGTGCTTGTATGACAGTTATGGGTTTATTCTGTTTCAAACTTTTCTGCTGCAGAATAATAATAATTTTAATTAAATCTGATAGTATTTTTTTATGTTTGAGCAATCCTGGACTTCCAGGAAGCAAAACTTTGTTATTTGAGGGTTTGATTGCTGTTTGTGGAATTTTATAAGTATTGTGAAGGACTTTTGTTTATCAGGTGGAAGAAGGAATTTATCAGCTGTTGCTTCTTTTGCATCTTGTGTAATTGCAACTATATAATATTAACAGATATTGTCTGGATGAAATCCACCAATCATTGCTGCTGTGCAACCTCTGTTCGTTTAAATGGGACATGTGCAGGACAGGTTGATTTCCTATAGTTTAAAAACCTTTTATATCAATACTAAAAATGTAGAATCACTGTTTCAAAAATTGAAGAATGGACTTACAGAAACCCCTGCTGAAATCTGTAAAAATACACTCAAGCTTTTTGGGTACTTGGGACTATAGTAAGTTTTATTCAAGTTGTCAAGGTTACTCATCTTGTGACTTGGCATATTGAATGTAGTCCACTACCCATATATTGTGACTTGCCAGGGACTTGACCAGCCTCTTTGTTTTGTAATCCCAGATAGAAAGCAAAACCAAGAGCTTCATCATGTCCCTGGTGGGTCTTCATACATATCTAGAGGGCCAGGTCTATTTTGTGGGTCACAAGTTGTGCAGTTCTGACTGAAGCCATTGTCAAATGTGGTTGGTATTCCTACTTGCAGCCACATCTTTGACATTATTTGTCTTCCTTTGCTATGATCAAAACTGCCTCATCTGCCAAGCCAATACTTTTACTTTCTAATTAACAGCGGCAGGTTTGTATCCCAGTCTCTTGTTATCTCCATGCTACTCCTTGATATGCATTGTAATATAAATACTACCGATTCTGTTTGCCGAAGGAATTTTAAGTTTCAACAGAGTATTTAATCGCATGAATCAGAGAAGACCAGGAACGAGGAGGAACAATAGGCAAGGGAAGAGCAATAGCATTGCTAGATGATATATTTTTAGAAGTGGTTGAGTTTTATTCAAGCAGAGCTTTTTCCTTTGTAAAATTTATTTATTTATTATTTATTTAAATAATTTGTATCCTGCCTTTCTCCCGGCAAGGGCACTCAAGGCGGCAATGTGTCCTATTATTGACTAGTAATGTCTTTTTAAAAACCTAATGTCTCATTGATCTGAAAATGGGCACCTTGCATAGCAACTGAAAGTTACCCTTTGGCAGCCTGATATGATACAGCGTCATAATTTGAGTGTTGTGAGTGTGTGATCTGTCAATGTTCTGTATTTTTGCTGTTCACCTGCTTTAAGCTTCTGCTTCAATGCTTCTGCATGGGAAAGAAGGCTGTCTTCTAATTCTGTGTTGTTGGAGCATGGCAGCCTCTAATTTTGACACTGGCTTTTGTTCGTAGAAAATATGGGCCTAACTTCTTTTATGTTGCATCAGTTTGACTTTAGACATGATTCATAATGAATTAGTATTTTGGACCTCTGATTCTCCAATGATGGTGTATAGCAGTTTGATCTTTTTTTCCTTTAATCTGGTGGTGGAACTCCTTTTGGTGTTTCTCTGTTTTGTTTCTCATGTAAACTCTAGCGTCCTCCTTCCCTTTTTGCTGCAGCTGATAATCCCATGGTCACTGAAGAGAAAGGGCCCTGCTACCGGTTTGTCAGTGCAGGAAAGCAGTGTATGCACCCTCTCTCTGTTCAGCTCAGCAAGCAGCTCTGCTGTTGCAGTGTTGGCAAGGCCTGGGGCCCCCACTGTGAGAAATGTCCCCTTCCAGGAACAGGTAAGAGGTTCCCAGAAAAAGCGAATACTTGCACTGACACACTGTGCACTACATCTAGCATAACCTAATGTAAACAGCATAGTTTCCTACAGTATAGCAGCAATTTAAACAAACTCCGGCAACGTTTTCGTCTGCTGTGCAGTGATCAGTTATCAAATTAAGATAAATTCTGAACTCATTGAGTGATTTTGCTTAATGTATGGCTCCCACCACATGATGGGGAGGGATATACTGATATATGCAGCTGGTGTTTTTTTTTTTTTTTAAGACTGAAAACCATTATATAATTGATTTAGATGTTAGCGCATGAAATAAACAATTTCAGAATGTCTTACTGATTAAGGCTGCAGTCCTATGCACACTTACTTGGGAGTAAATTCCATGAATTCAATGCAGATTTGTTCCGAGTAGACATGGCTAGGATTACATTGTAAGTGACTGATGTTTTTAGGACATGTAGAAAAATTTGCCATTTTGAACTTACTATGAAAGTTCTTGGAAGTGGGGGTAAAGTTGGTCTCTGTCTTACTATCATCTTTATGGAACTATGAACTTTTATGGAACTATGGAAGAATGGAACTATGGCTCTACAAGCATGATAAAACTAAAATTAAAGGAGGGAAAAATTAGTACCTTCTAAATATAAGCTAGGTTCAGATATACAATTCCAAAATTGCCCAGTCAACTCAATATTCTGCATAAGGAATCAAGCTATTTGTTGGAATTGAAAGAATTATGACTTTAATTAAGCACAAATTCGTAAACTCAATTTGTACTAATTTGTACTGCAATTTGTCATAGTTGCAGAAAAAATCCTTCAAGTAACATCTTGTAAGTGTAAGCACCGTTGCAGCATATATGGAAGATATGTTCTACTTGCTACAAATAACCTATTTCCAAGCCAGATCAGAGAATAGTCTACCACGAATTTGGCCTTGCGTACAGTAGAGGAGACAGAGAGAGAGAGAGAGAGAGAGAGAGATCTATGCCTTCCTACACATCAGGCATGCCTGTCCTCCCACAGATGTCACTGGACATCCATGTATGAGCATAACATTGTAAATAATTTTGACGTGTAAAATCTAGTGCGCATAGACATGCGTTGCATAGTTGATTCCTAGATTTGTAAGTGAGATATTGTTAGTGATGTTCAGGCCTTTGTGTACTGGATGTTATGCATGTATCTTCTGTTTAATCGTTATACCCACATGTTGATGTCCGGTGATCTTGGAGACGGGACAGGCAGGTATAATCTTACTCACCACATGTAGGGACAAGGTTTGGTATACTGTCTGATCCAAACCTGTGGGGTAGGGAAATAGCCAGGAGAGCAGGAAAGATGAGAGGACAGTTTGGAAGGGACAAAATCTGGGATACTAGTGAATCAGAGAAAGGTAGAGTAATTGGCTAGTTGTGGGAGGCTAGATATGTGAGTTATGACAGTTGCCACCTGGTTAATATTTAACTAGTCTGAGTATCCAGTTGAATTTTTTCTAAATTTGACCTTGAGATTAGTATTTGTATATATGCTGTTCACATTTAGAAATGCAAAAATATTGTCCTTGTAGATGTTGGGCTTAGGGTTGTAGCTCAGGGCAGAATCATAGGTCACTGGGCAAAGCTGACCTTTCTGCAGGCATTTAATGGTTTAATATGGTATGTTTACTAAATTTTGAACAGGCTTTTAGAATTCTCAAAGTATTGCTCATCCAGTGTAAAGGCTCTGTTAGGGTCCCTGATTTCCATAATGTGCAAGAGTCAAACTATGCCTTACATTGAGTTATATACTGTATAACATTTCCCTTCTTTTAAAAATATATATATATATGTAAAACAGCAGCTGGAGCTTGCAGTCGGTAGTGGAAAGATGGTGGGTGGAGACGAGTGCTTAACCCTCTTCCTGCCAGCTGTTTTTATGCTCAAAACTATCAGTCAAATTCTCCTCACTGCACGTAAAAATCTACAGATCTTTTCCCTTAGGGGAAGAAAAGCAGCTTGAGGGGGACATTTTTGAGAGGGAAAACAACCAGCAGGAAAAGTTATCCTTCCCCACTCACCTTTTCTCTGCTCCTGATTGCAACCTCCAAAGTGGTTGTGGTTGATGTTAGCATCATCAACCACTCCATCAGTGGTTGATGATCCTAGCAGATCATCTTATATGATCTGCTAGGATCATATAAGATCCACAGTAGGATCTTTATATGATCCTAGCAGATCCTGCAATATCTATGTGTGATCTATTGATCCAGAAAATGTAAATCAAAATTGGTGAGCTAGATCTGTTGTTGTTCTATACGATACTTAGGATACTACTAATTTATTTAGTGGGACCTGCGGAAATCCTGAATTCTAGTCCTCTACACTAGTGAGGCAAGCCAATCACATATGAAAACTCCTCCTACTGTACTTTAAAAAAATATAATGTTACATATTTTAAAATATGAAATGAGTTTTAATCTCGTCAACACTTTTTAATTAATAGGGGCAATAAATGAAGACTCTTAACAGCCCAGTCCTATCTTTCTCCCCCACTGGTGCAGGCAGTGGGGGAGGGCAGAACAGGAGGCTTTGGAAGGGAAAGGGGATTTAAATCCCCTTTCCCTTCCAAAGCCTCCCATTCTGCCCTCCCCCACTGGCTGCACCAGTGTGGGAGAAGGATAGGATTGGGCTGTAAGTTATTTTTGCAATAGCATTCACATTTATTCTGTAATTTTGGTTAAATATAGACTAGATAATTGTAAAAAATATTCTTGATGTCAGACATTTTCTTCATTATATTTTCCAGTGTGTCAAAAATATTGCACTTTTAGACTCTTAAAAGGAATGTTTTCCCATCCCAAATCTAGCTGCTTTTAAGGAAATCTGCCCTGGTGGAATGGGCTATACGGTTTCTGGCTCTCACAGAAACAAGCTATATCATCACCCTGCAGTTAGAGTTCAGCCACCTGTCATTGGCAAGACACAGATTACTCAACATGTTGCTAAAGGTCCTTCTCCTCCACCTCTCCCAGCAAAGGAAGAGCCGGTGGAGGCACTGACCATCTCACAGAAAAGTGAGCCCGAGGTGGCTGTGCGAGAAGGTGAGAGTGGACAAAGAATCTCATGATGTCGCTTGGTGTGTTTCTATATACGTGCATGTGTTTTCTTTTCCAGTGTACATTCTTATGTCAGATTCTTGTATGAAACATGAGGCGATTTTTAAAGTTAATCCGTAAACACTTGATTGCATTATTTATTATGGGATCTGGTTTTCAAGTTTCAGAATGTGGGTCTTGTTTGTTGTATAAATAATCCTGCCTTTACAGCAAGGAACTGGACCAAGTGAACAACTCGGCAAGCTACTGATTCTGTGAATCTCTTCTCCCATTCAGATGTTTACATGGGGGGTAAATCTTAGTTCGATCCCACTTTTATGACCCACAGAGAAACCAAATCCTATTGAATTCTTTTAAATATTGAGAATCTTTTAATTGTGAAAAATCCTCTTCACTGTCTCACTTCTTATGTGAAGCATTTCTAAGTGTTGGTTACATAATTTTATGTCTCAGTCTTTGCATGGTTTCCGCAAATGCCTCTAAAACCAGCCGCTTCAAAATGTTCTGTTTTAACATGCTTAACATTAATGCAACAGCAAAGAAAAGCAGAAGGCTTGCCGCATGTGCAAAAAGAAATGCATCGCCGACACGCTATTGGTGAACAGAACATAGGCGGGTATATACAGATGGCTGTGTGGAGTGTTGTGATTATTTTGATTTCAAAATGTTTTCCTTCTAGAGTAGCTAGTATACACTTGTGTGTGGTGGGACAATAACTGGGAAGTGTCTATGCATGGGTATCAAAGTAATATAATAGAAAACATAGTTACAATTAATTTGACCATATGGAGCTCCAAATTTATTGAACTACTTTCAAAAACTCCAAACTTCCTTATTATCCTACAAATCGTATTATATGCAGACATATTTATTGTTGTAAATCAGTATTTCATAATTGAAAACAGGTGTCATTTTGAAGGGCTGAGACATCCGTCTGAATTAAGATAATATTTTAAAGCCTATTTGTATTTCATGATGCAAGTTCTGTTCATTTAGTTATTTTCATAAGTAGAACTCTACAACAACTTCCTTTTAAACTTGAAGATACAGTCAGCTTACTTAGCATCTCAAATGGATCCAAATCAATAGCATAAGGGATGGGGGGGAGGGCAACTATATTTATGCCTGCACCCTGTATATGTGGGTCAGACCTGCTGAAATTAATGTGGCTTTAACTTTAATGTGCATAACTTATTTGTGTCTTACTTAGTTCACAGTCTAAACAGTTATTTCATTTTGAGTTTAAACACTCTATGTTCAGATCCTACATTACTACCAATCGCATTTATTTTTGAATCAGAAATTTTCCATTTTAAATAAAATTCAGACATTGAACATCTTGTTTAAGAATTTCTTCAAGAATGAGCCTTTTTAATTATGGGACTGGGGCAGTCTTGGAAACAAGTGGATGCTTAGCCTAAAACTAAGATAGCTTACAGTATGAGGATGATCAGTGGTGTGCCAAGGTGTGTGTGTGTGTGTGTGTGTGTGTGTGTGTGTGGTGTGGGCTGCCCCTGGGCAGGGGGCGACCCAGGTAGAGGGGGCGACCCAGGTAGAGGGGGTGTGTGACAATGGGCCTGTTTTGGCGGCAGCATAGGCAGCGGCAATGGTGCACCTCCCTTTGTCACTCCCCTCCAATAGAGGAAGAAAGAAGCGGGGGGGGGCAACAAAGCTGGAGCGTGGGGCATGCACTTCAGCCGGCGAACTGCAGTGCATCCCCCACGCTCAAGCCTTTCCGCTCAACAGCTGGAGTGCGGGGGATGCACTGCAGTTCGTCAGCTGAAGTGCATGTCCCACGTTCCAGCTTTGTCACACACACCCCAGCTTCTTTCTTGATTGGAGGGGGCGACAAAGGGAGGTGCAACTTGGGTGCCGGGGGTGGAGGGTGAACCTGCTCATCTTTTCCACTGCCCCTCTGGCACTTAAAAAAAACCATTTTATTTTGTTGTTGTTTTAAACACCCCCCCTGGGGTGATGTCACTACTGGGGGTAATGTCACTCCTGGGGGGAGTGTTTGAAAACATCACTAGGGCCCTGGGTGCACCGGACCCTAAGCACGCCACTGAGGATCATTTCAGGGCCAGTTTTTTTAGCCTCTCTTCTAACAATTCTTTGGTAGGTAAAATACCTACCCTTCTCAGAATTGTTAGAAGAGAAGGGAGGTTGAGAGAGAGATTATTATGCAGCCGCATCACTGGGCTGTCTGGCACACAGTGCAGAGCTTACCTTGCAGAGACTCGACATTACGAAAGTTCGAGGGTGACATAATCATGTCACCCTCGACCTTTGGACTATTGCATAGTATTAAATGCGAAAAGCCCACCTCCGGTCTCTGGTCAGGATACAGTTGGCGCCCACACTGCACCAGTGCTGGATAGGATTGGTCTGTAAATTCAGCTTCCATTGTATAAGCATTGTACACATTTAATCCCCATTAGGTTGATTCAAGTGTGTAAAAGGATGATGAAACTCTATCTTATGTGTAGAGTGGTTTGCTCTGGGCTAGCCCTATTTTGAGTTGCATTTCATGAGTAGAATCCCAACTAGCGTTTCTACAGTCAGAAGCTCCCTCCATGAACCAAACCTTACTCTGTGAATGTAAGGAGTGTTCCACTCATGCAAGAATCCCTTCTGCTTGTGCAAGAATCTCTTGTATGAGCAGAGCACTCCTTCCATTCACAGAGTGAATTTCCGTTCACCAGTGCCAGTTAGGATACTACCCAATTTCCTAAACTTTTACCAATATCTTAAAAAAAATCCCTCAAGTTTCCTCTTTCTAGCTAAGGTGAATGAAGGTGGATGAATTGTACATTTCTGGGTACAATTCAAGTTGCCTGTTTCAAGGGAAAGTTTTGTGTGTGCGCTGTGCTTAAACATTTCTAGTAATCGGAGTGTGTTGGACAACTTTTCCAGATACTAGAATTTTAAGTGCTATGAAGCTCTCAGAATGATTTTGAAATCCCTAGGATTGAGCAAGTTCAGTTTCAAGCCTCTTTCTATATGTATATAAGAAATTCTATGCGAAAAACTAGAATGGAGCATCAGAAGCTGTGTTGGTGCAACAAATGGGGAAATTAGAGCAAATCAAATGATATATTTTATTGGACCAGGTAGTCATTTAAAACACTGTAGACATTTAAGGTATTTAGGGAAAAGATGAAAGAAAAATAGATCTTGCTGTATGTATTCAGTATATACTGGATTACCTAGATTTCCAATAGTATAACTATTAGTTAGTCCTCAGAGAGATGGTAGAGCAGTTTTTCTTAAGCCTTTTAGAGACAAAGCAGCAAATGAAGAAAAGAAATTGACATTTTTCTTCTGCCCACCGCTACCTGAATTGTGTAATTTGAAAGGCGTATATATATCACAAGTGACCTCTGTCCAATAAAAATATTGTTTCACATGCTCTGTATTTCTAATTCTAATGTATTTCCAGTATTAAAAATTTCTATTAAATATAAATGATATTCAGGTATTTGAGCATATTATGTAGCTCATTTAAAAAAATTATCTATGAAAACGGTGAATAAAATTTTAAAGATTGACTGAAAAGAAAATTATGCTGGATTTATGCCTAATTCTCTATTAAATTGAAGGCAAATTGAAAGTAATGTAAAAGAGTTGCCCCTTTTTCAATTTTTTTGGTGGTTCTTTACAATTGCATGTTCTCTGTAAATATTGAGTTGGCAGGCCATATTCTTGACTGATTCAAGTTCAGATTGGTCCAGTCAATTCAGTAATCTTCTGTTAATAATTTATATTAGTTGGAAGTTTATTTAGCCTGAGGAATTTGGGAACCAAACCTAAACTTCAATCTTTTGACTATGGATCCTATCCTCTCTTTCCTCTTTTTTCTCTATTTCTTTATGCAAAAATCACCCTTTAACACGGGAACAGTTACCCCCAAATTTGGAACACCCAATTTTGCAGTTATTGGTGTGCTTACCAGCAGTGCTGACCTCCAGTGGAACTGGCAATTCTGATTTCATGCTGTTTTCACACACATTTAAATTTATTGACTTCAATTAACTTAAAATTATTCATTATTTATTTAAATTGCTAATCGTCTTGCAATTCTTATTCCACCTCACAACAATCTTGTGAGGTAGGCTGTGTCATTTACATTTTAATGAAGTGTCCTAAAATGAATCTATGTGTGAGCTGAGATATAATCCAGTTCTGAGCCACACCTCTGCTTTGAGATCAGATTAAGCCTTTTTATGACAGTAAATCTGATCATAATTCCCTTGTGTTAGTACTGTAGAGCTCACAAATAGGTGCAGAATGCAAAAAAATGTTTTATATACTTCTCCTTTTCACACTAGTTAATTCCTTTTCTTTTCTTTCTTTCTGGTTTTAGTGGGAACTTCATCCCCAGATCAGGTAACACATAAACTGCCTAAAATTTTGCATATTTGTAAAAAGAGAATGAGATTGAGATCCTTTGAATCTACATGAAATCATGGGATTTTTTTTTAACTTTTGAAACTATAATAATTGAAACCCATTGGCTAATATTCATACTGGTATGTTCTGGTATTTAATCTTTTTCACACATAAATTGGTTTGCATCACATCATAACTTGACTGACCCCAGCTCAGCATTCCCATTCAGCACAGCTCTTCAGCATATGTACACTTAATAGCCCAATCCTACTGGGCATTTATGATGGCGGATCTTGCAATCCATTGTCATAAATGTCTCTGCGGTACTGTAAATGATGCAGTGCTGTCATGCACATAGGAGCCAATGCCCTGCAGCTCCACCTGCCCGCCACAAATGAACCCAGCTCACGTTGGAGCAGGTAAGGTGCCAGCAGGGGTAGTTCAGGGGAGTTTGGGGACAGATATATTTTTACATACCTCTCCTGGGCCATCTGCCCCCCCCCCCATTGCATGCAGCATGCTCTCAGTGTGGTTGCATGGCAGAAGCTGGTGAGAGAGAGGATTAGGCTCTAAATTCAGTGACAAAAACCTTTAACTGCAAAGTTAAAATATCATGTTTGGGTAATGAGACAACCAAAAGACGAAGGCAATGCCAATTTTTGACCATTGAGAGGATAGAAACAGGACATTTTGCATTGCCTTGGTCTCTTGGTTGTCCCATTAATAATGCATTAAAATACATTTTAGGCTTACAAACACTAATATTAAATAATGTTTTACAAATAATATACCATCATAGGAATATAAGTGCCCTGCTGGATCAGACCAAACATCCGTCTTGTCTAGCATCTTGTTCCGGCAAAAGCCAACCAGATGCTTCAAGGAAAGCCCACAAGCAGGGCATGAAGACAACAGCTCTTTGGTTTAGGGTTTTTGTTTTTGTCTCTCAGCAACCAGTATTCAGAGGCATACTGACTTAGGACATAGAATGTCCATTGTGCTGTCATGATTGATAGGCACCATTAATATGTCCAATTTGTTTTAAAGCCATGTAAGCCAATGAAGGGGCCATGGTGGCTTAGTGGTTAAGACGCTGAACTGCAGACCGGAAGGTCGGTAGGACAGCAGTTCGAGTGACGGAGTGAGCTCACATCTTCTATCCCAGCTCCTGCCAACGTAGTAGTTCGAAAGCAAGAAATTGCAAATAGATAAATAGGTACCATTGTGGCGGGAAGGTAACAGTGTTCCGTTAGTCATGCCGGGCGGCCACATGACCGGGGAAGCGTCTTTGGACAGCGCTGGCTCTTCGGCCTTAAAAACAAAGATGAGCACTGCACCCTGGAGTCGGACACAACTGGCTTTCGAGCAGGGGATACCTTTACTAAGCCAATGACCATTCTTTCTTCTGTGGTAGCAGGCAGCAAATTTCATATGTTACGAATTGCGGAAAGTCCTGTGTCAGTCCTTTGTCAGTCCTGTGTCTACTGCTATCCAATCTCATTGGGGCTCCTTGTTCTAGTATTGTGAGAGATAGATACTTTTAACACACTATTCATAACTCTATAAACACCTATTGTGTTTCTGCACCCTTAGTGTTCTTTTTCTAAACTAAAAGCTTAAAACACTTTTTGTCCTTCAGTGTAGGGAAAGTTCTCCAATGCCTTGATTTATTTTGATAGCCCCGTTCATTTTTTGATATTACAATATTTCCAATTGGGCAACAGTAGCTGCACTCAGTATTCCAAATGTGGCTGCACCATTATTTATATAAAGGCATTAGGATATGGTTCAGATGGATTCAGCCTTAAACCTATATACGCCCCTTTACTTTCTCTCATTTCATTTTATTCCATGGGAGTGAGTGGCAGCCATTAATTCATATTAATGGCTGTCACTCACTCCCATGGAATAAAATGAATGGGGCCCACTGATGATTCTGATGAGAGACCCTAAGGGAGGCAGCATCACCGTGGTGTTCATTTTGCAATCCTCCAGGGAGTTTTCAATATACAGGTTCTGAGCTGTCTGTGACGGATCAAGAGAGAGATCTTGGGGTGCTGGTGGACAGGTCGATGAAAGTGTCGAACCAGTGTGCGACGGCTGTGAAGAAGGCCAATTCCATGCTTGGGATCATTAAAAAAGGGATTGAGAATAAAACGGTCAATATTATTATGCCGTTGTACAAATCGATGGTAAGGCCGCATCTGGAGAATTGCGTCCAGGTCTGGTCTCCGCATCTCAAAAAGGATATAGTGGAACTGGAAAAGGCGCAGAAGAGAGCGACCAAAATGATTAGTGGGCTGGGGCATCTACCTTATGAGGAAAGGCTACAGCGTTTGGGGCTCAGTCTAGAAAAAAGGCGTCTGAGGGGGACATGATTGAGACATATAAAATTATGCATGGGATGGAGATAGTGGATAGAGGGAAGTCCTTCTCTCTCACACACAATACTAGAATCAGGGGACATGCACTAAAATTGAGTGGAGGGAGAGTTAGAACAGACAAAAGAAAATATTTCTTCACCCAGCGTGTAATTAATCTGTGGAACTCCTTGCCACAGGATGTGGTGATGGCACCTGGCGTAGATGCCTCTAAAAGGGGTTTGGATAGATTTATGGAAGAAAAGTCCATCACAGCTTACAAGCCATAAGCAATCTCCTTGTTTTAGAAGTAGGTTTTCTCTGTATGCCAGGTGCAAGGGAGTGACAACAGGAAACATGTTATCTTGTTGTCTGTGTGCTCCCTGAGGTATCTGGTGGGGCCGCTGTGAGATACAGGAAGCTGGACTAGATGGGTCTTTGGCCTGATCCAGCAGGACTCTTCTTATGTTCTTATGTTAGGTTCCTCCCTCTTTCCATTCACATTGGCCATCCTAACAAAGAGTATGCCTCTTGTATAAGATACCCATCCTTGTCCCAAGGCTCAAACTCTGCAAATTTCCTAAGCTCAAGGTTTGGTCAGCATCTTTTCATTTGTTTTATTATGTTGACGACTTTGTGTGAACCTTTTTGTTTGAAAAGCAATATATAAATATTTTAATAATAATAATAGATAGATAATACTAATACTATTACCTGCATCCTATCAAGGATGCTGGAAGTGGAGTGTTCTATCTCCATGCCATATTGAAAATTTGACACGTTACACGAGTGGCATGGGGGGGAAAGCCATAAAACGGAACTGTTTCTACTTTGTATTTTTTAAATTCATATTGCATTTATTCAGTTTTGTGACAAATACATTCTATAGATGAAAGAAAAATATAAGAAACATGAATGCATAATGTATACATGTCATGAAAAAATAACTAACTGCCCAATTCTGTCTAGTAGGACGTGGTACAAATAAGCCCCCCCCCCGCCGCAGGATGAGACCTGTGCTGGTGCAGCCGGAGGCCTCCTAGGGTTAATGGGATGTTTGTCCCTTTACCCCGAGTAGAGCCCCAACCGCCCCAATAGGTGTACTCAAATGTGCACCAGCTATTTTGCTGGCGCACGTTCAAGAGCCCTGTGTAATACTGGCCAGGCCCGGGAAGGGAGATAGGGTCTGGTGGTGGAGACCGCTGCCAATTCTTCCCTGGATCGAGCCTACCAATCTCACCCCCTGGAACCACCACCACCCACGCCCCTCCACTGCCCAGCGGGGAACTTGCCTTCTCTGGTGGGCACAGCTCTGGGTCTGGGCTGGAGAGAGCAGCGCCAGTCTCGGTGCCAGCACCGCTTTCTCCCAGAGTGTTGCAAACGTGCTTTATGGCACGTATGCAACACCCTAGACTAGCAGAGCAATTGCTCCGCTGTAAGCCATATCATAAAGATCAACTTACATACCTTTGTATGTTATATCATTGGGCCGTTAGTACAACACATCGATTATGGCACACATTGATTTACCACTGCCCTGTTGTCTTCTCAACAGACCATCTTGGCTCCTGCAACCACCATTGCCACCACTTTTTGTACTACTTGCCTTTACTGATGCAGTTTTCCTTCGCCTCTGTCAGGCCTAAAATTGCAAGTGTTCCCTTCCCACCCCATCACTAGTTCCTTTCTTCTTTAGCTCCCAGTAAGAGGAGAAATCAAGGACTAAACTCTGTTGTATTCCTAGCTCATATACACATCAGCTTTGTTTTATTTGTTGAATTGTGTGTGAGCTTTCCTTGATTGATGTCATACATATGCAAATCCCAAACTGCAGTTTGGCTTCATATATAGGTGTCCATCATGCATGCACTTGCGAGTCACAATTCTGGGTAGTTTTAATTAAAATTAGCCCACATAATGGTGCAGAAGATTACAGATATGGGGATAATTCAGCGTGCTTAAGCCTAATTGATTAATGGATCTTAAATGCACTAAAATTTGTGCTGGGTTGAACCTATAATGGCTAGTTAATGACTGTGCTGAATTACTGTCTATAAGAGGTGTTCCAGTGTTCTTGCATTCTAACATATTTAAAACAGAAGTACCTGTGCAAATATAATTTTTTTCTAAACCACCAGTCTACAGATACATGTTTGTTTGACTTGTATATATTATATAACAATGTACACTATTCAGAAGATGTACCTTCACACAAATTGTAATGAAATACATTATTCACAAGGGCTGCTGCTGCTGAATGGAAAAAGCAAAATGGCTGTGAGATAATGCCAAATTGCTCTTATTTTAAAACGATATGCCCTTGAATTTGCTGTTACTGCGCAACAGCTATGGAGCAAATGCTTTTTCAAGGCAACACTTCCCCACAAAATTAGGGAAAGTTACGTTAAAATCACATAACAGTTTAATTTTTAACCATTCTTTTAGGAATTAGTTTCACTTGATGACCAAGAAAAACCTATAAAACAGCCTGGTCAACCTCAGCTTTCTCCTGGGATTTCAACTATTAACCTGCATCCTCAATTTCCAGGTAGCTTTTTTGACTCCTCCTTTAGTGGAAGAGAACATCTACAAAACAAGGAATGGAACAATCACTTATGCTATCTATATTCCTTTCAATTTTAGAAATTTCTGTCTAACTTTAAGTACTGGATTTTAAAAGTAAGGCTTAATCCAGCAAAATTTATTTCTCTCAGTGATCATGGCATTAATTATACCTTTGAAGTCAACTAGATTTGTTCATGAGGTTCTTTGTCAATGTCAATAAAGTCAGATGCAGATGTAAAGCTAGTGATCTCGTAGCTAACATTAAGAGATCAGGAGCATGCCATAGTCTTACATGCTCCCTCCTCCTTCTTCACTTGGCCCCCTGCCTTCCCTGATTAGCATTAACTTTTGTGTAATCTTATGCACCAATGCTAACCATGGTTAGCTCTTAAACCAGAGTTTGAAACCAGGGATAGAGTCTAGTTTGCAAATTTCACTTATTGCATTGTCTGTGAGCCTTCCCCTGATTGGCTTGTAGAACCCATTGTTAGACTTGAAACTACAATAGACTCTGGTGTGCAAATGCTACGATAGACTCTGGTGTGCAAAATAAATTTAACCATGATGAGTGTTGAGCATATTTACTACTGATGCACACTCAAAACTACACCATAATTAATACTAACCAAGGAAAGGGGGTGAGAATTTAAGAGTGAAGGGAAGATTAGTGAGCATGATATCCAGCATGCTCCCAATCTCCTGACTATAATCATAGCTGCACTGTAATGTCAAGTAACATTAATTCTGTGTCACATCTAAGAGAAAAATGCCTGCAAAACTGTTAGTTATCCAATAAGGGTTCTAGAGTATAGAGTATACCTTAGTGCAGTTGTAATTTGCAATTACATTATTAACTTTGCTGTCTAATCAGAAGCGTCACTAGGACGCGCGTCACCCCAAAGCAGGGGGGTGCGCGTCACTCTAGTGACGCTCTGACATTCGGCGCGGGGCGACCCTTCCCCGGGTGCCCGCCCCGCATCGCCCTCCGGACGCTCCGAGACCGGCCCGAGAGCCGGCCTCGGAGCGTCCGGCCAGGTCCATCCACTCTGTCAATACAGGTATTTTTACAATTTTCGTGCATGCGCAGAGACCATTTTGAGGGCAAGGGCCTGCCCTCTTGCCCTCAAAACGGTCTGCGCATGTGCGAAAATTGTAAAAAATACCCGTATTGACACACTGGGCCTTCTTTCAGAAGGCCCTGGAGCGCCGGTGGGGACGGACGCTCCGAGGCCGGCTCCTGGGCCGGCCTCCGAGCGTCCAGAGGGTGACGCGCGTCACGGAGGTGACGCACGCAGGAGTGTGCGTGTCACCTCCTGGCGGCCCGCCCCCCTGCCACGCTCCAGCGACTCCACTGTGTCTAATCACTGTACAACTATATATGGCATAATTGCCCTGGTTCTTGCATCCTAACATTACACTTCAACATTTGTAGTACATTAAACAGTAAGAATGTTCACTAGAATGTTTATTTGATTATCAAATCACATTAGTACTCTCTCACTTATCCTATGCACTCTGACTATTCCTTTCACTGTATAATTCAGCTTATCAATCAATTCTCAGCTTGCACAGAATGTAGGAAAGAACTTTCCTAGGTAATAGGCTAGCAGCTAGCTGGTAATTTTTTTAGCAAGCAATTTATTTTTATTCCACTACCTTTTAAAGAATATTGCTCAAAGGTCAGAAAGAAGACTGGCAAAGGATATGTGTTCTGAGGCAGCAGCTTCAATGTTCACACAGGAGCCGCAGTGTGCCCGTGGAGCCCTGTAGAACTTTGGATTGTGGCCACAGAGCACAAGTCATCAAGGACTGCTGATGAGTCCACTGAATTCAATGGAGGTTGTGCAGCAGCTGTGCCTGGTTGATTGGGCCCACAGATTCCGCATGCAGGAGCAGAGAATGGAGATGCAAACGTCTGAGAGAATGTTCATAAAGCAGTAGATTGAACTGAAGCGGTGAATGACTTGAAAGTCCTTCTGGTGTGTTTGTATCCCTTTAAACACGAATATGTATTTTTAGGCAATTGTAAATTGACGAGCAGAGGAATATTCAAAGTTGGTACCTCATTCCCACATGTACTTCAGTTAAACCCTTCAGAGATGCTTAAGCAGTGAAGTCTGATAACTATGCATGCTTCATTTGTTTTACACAATGTGAGATTTGTTTCACGTGTACCAGTGCGGCAGAAAGGTCAAACTGTTTGTAAATGTTCAATATTGGAACAGATTGTATTAGGACCACTTCTCATTGTTATACTTGTAGCAGGCATATATTACAGTCCTGGGTTCCACAACTGGAAAGAATATAAAGTTTGAAACGATTGCACTTGTTTTTATAACCACTTGTTCGCGACACCAATAGATTAGTTTTGTGGCAAGCCATAGCCAGTAGCACCTAAGAGGAGATGTACAATTGACTTTAAAATGATACTTTTAGTACATAGATGTGTAACATGTACCTGCTAGAAGCAAAATATTTGTGAATCAGCCCTTACTACACTTTTTCATTAGTGAATAATGTAGTAAACAATGCTTGCTTTCCTTATATGTAAATGGTTTTCTCTTTTCATCCACACAGTAGTAGTTGAAAAAACTTCTCCTCCTGTGCCTGTTGAAGTTGGCCCAGAAAGCTCTACTTCAAGTGCTAGTCAAGTAATGGCACCAACACAAGTTACAGGTATGACACACATTTTCCATGCAAACGTTTGCTGGAGGTGCAACTGGATCCATGAATTGAATGAATTAGAGATAAATGTATTAGAGATACAGAATAGAAAAGCAGCAGAACATATAAAATATGTTAAGTAGTTATGTTTTTTCTGAATATATGGCCAGGATGCTGTTTGTCATTCCTTAGTTTAGTGTATATAAAATGGACAAAGATGGAATCTGCTTCCTACATTCTTTCAGTTCTTAATTAAATGATTTTAGGATTGCATTCAAAATCATATCTATTAATTAGATTGTGTGTGAAAGTTGTACTTTGGAAGGTAGAACACTGGTTTGTAGACATTTCTACTGAGATAATTTCAATTCTAGATACAAATCTCATTGCTTGAATTTGAGTATATATTGAATGACTTGAACCTTGAATACTCAAGGGACTACCTCCTATAATATAGTCCATCACAATATCTATCTATAGCCAGCTAAAAACACCTATTTGCAGTGCCTCATGAGCAGATGTTTTGAATGGAAATAGAGGGCTTTCTTGATGGCTGCTTTCCAGCTGCAGAGCACTCTGATTTTTCTTCCATCAAGTTTTTTTCTACATCACTTTCAGCTTGTATTGGTGAATGTGTAATGTTTAATTTCTATATTTTTAGTGCTTTAATTAGCAGCTTTAAAATGTTGTTATAAATCCAGAGATCTGGAGGTAGGGAGAGTTGAAAACAACAACTAAATAGAGTGGTGTAATGTACTCTAAAGCAAATCAATCCTGATTTAATAATCAGTGAATGGAATTCCTGACTGATCATTGTTGGAAAACTTCTATGATACAGTTTAAAGCCAATTCATAGGTTATGTTTTTAGTGGCACACATTTACAGCCCAATACTGCCTAAGGATTGGGCAGGCTACCCAGGCTGCCCACCGGATCCCGTGCTCTGCCACGGGCAGGCGCCCGCTCGGCAGAAAGTCTACTCAGGGAAGGGGACGCTCGTCCCCTTCCCCGAGTGTAACTGGCGCTGGGGCTGATCGGCCTCCTCGGAATTCCGCCAGCTAAATCGCTGGCGGAAGTCGGAGGTGGTCGTGTAACGGCCCAGCCACGCGGCGGGGGACAGGATTCGGCCGAGACCAATCCCCGCCCCTTTTCAGAGCGGCTGGGCCTGTTGGCCCCCGCCATTTGCTGCCGAACCTCCCCCCCCCCGTCGGCTGGATCCTTACCTGGCTCTTCCAGCGGGCGGGCAAGGGTCCTGGCAGCAGAGCAAGGAAGGCCTTCCCTGCTCACGAGTCGTCCAAAAAGTGCCTTATGGCACTTTTACAACGGCTACGGTCGGCGGAACACTCGTTCCGCCGCCCGTCACAGCACTAGTTTTGCACTGTTATAGACCTGCATAGTGTGTCTGTTCTCAAACTGTAACAATTGAAATGGCTAGTTGTACTTGCAAGTTCAGTATATGCCAGTGTGGATGTAACACTCCCAATTGGTTAGCCATAGTTAAGCAATCAGGCCTGGATTGCAGGATCACATATTCCTCTAACCCTTCTCTTCTCCTGTCTTTTCTGATTTCCCCTACAGTGACAGTGCTGGCCTTTTGCTTGTACACTTTCACCACTCTTTGCAGTCTTATATGGTGTCCTGTTACTTAAAACATCTCTCTTCCCTCATACCTGGAACCATCTCCCACAATATCTTTGTGATACCATCTCTCTTATTTCCTTTACATCTATTCTCAAAGGCCACCTAGTGGCCCATCTCCTTTGTCCCCACACTGCACTGTAGCTAAGTAAGCCTACATGGTTAATAATTGCATATTCTTCCCCAGCTTTTTCCTGCACCCACTCCCCTCGCTCCATTGTCTCTACTATGTCTCTTTTAGACCATCAGTCTTTGGGACAGGAGCCTGTCTGGGTTTTTTTTTTCTTCACTCTTTGTAAGGTACCATGCAGATAGAAATAATAATATCCATACCAACATATTAACCATAGTTAACTTAGATTTCCTCTTAATCAAGATTTGAAACTAGACTATTTTCGTTGCTGTTCTACTCTTATCCTGCTCAGTTTGATTTGAAACTTGTAGAATAATCTATTTCTCCACTTTGCATATCATGTTGCATACCATGTTGTTCATGTTATCTCTTCAAGCTTACAGTTTCATGGTCTAATTAGGAAGCGCTGGCAAAACGCAAATTATTATTATGCCTGTGCTGGCTGCCACAAAAGCGCCAATCCACCAGTGTAAAGTCAGGATTGCTGGCACCACAGCCACTCTAACGTTCTGCAGTTCACTAATGACGGTGTGGGAATTGGTAAGTCCTACGCCGGCAGCAGCAGGCTACAGAACCTCCACCAGAATGGGTAGGTCGGCTGCGGGGGCGGATTGGGGCGGGGATTGGGCTGGGCCAGGGGCAGGATTGGGTGGATCTTAGAGCACAAGTTGGATCTTATCCCCTTTTCTGGCCTGGGTCCGCCCCCAGAGGCACTTCAGACTTGCAACAACCAAAGAGCTGGTGTAGGTCTGAGGAGTCCTGTTGGGGATCAGGCGACCTATAGGGAGGTAAATAAATTATGTCCTACCTCTCCTGGGCTGTCTGATCCCTTTCCGACCCATAACATGCACTGGATGCTGACGACAGCTGCGCTGCATACTCTGGGCTGGTCAAGGATAGAATTGTGCTGTTATTCATGTCTCCTCCAGAGCATCTGTGAAGAAGATTCTGATTGAGGTTTTTTAATGGATCAAAGAATTGCAACACTTGTGATGATATGTCTATATTCTCCAGGCTCTGGAATTTTCTTTCATGCTCTGGCATCAATTTATCTTTGCAAAGAGCTTTTCTTAGTTAAGTACTACCAGCTGTGCAGTTTACAAGAAACTTACAATATATTGCAGCATACCTTGCAATTCTAAATTCCATTTTTATATTTGTTTTCTGAAATTTGTTTTCTGAATATTTATTGGATCATTGGGCAGTTTTGCATTTGTAATCGAGTTTGCCTGTAAAAAAACAAACATTTTCAAGTCTTTTTTAAATTTACACATAACATGTTGTGCTATATTGCTAGCTTACCCACTTGGCTGTCTGCTTGCTGGGTGGTCTCAGCCATGTCTTTACTTCACAGAATTCTTTTTAGGACAAATTTTATAAAATATTCTGTATATGAATAAAAGGGCTGTAAAAATAATGACTGCTACTAGTACTGATACGGCTCCTGCTGCTGATATTGCAAATCACTGTTCTGTATATTCTCTAATGGTGATGTGTGGGTTAATTTTTTAATTAGTATTCATTTGAATGTTGTAAGGTTGTCTTCTTTCAGCATCTAGGAGGACAGAACATTTTGAGGAGAAGCAACTTTGTTGTTTAATAGTTTCCAAAAGGCAGTTTTAGGAGGAAAATGCAAATTGTGGAAGATGCAGAAATTGTACAATGCAGAAATGCATTGTACAGAAAATGCAAATTGTGGAACTTTCTGTGCCCTTGGAAAACTGCAGCTAGAATGTTTGGTGCTTACAAAGAATGTGCATCCTGGCATTATCAGCAAACACTGCACATCCTGAGGGCAAGCAAAAAGCTAGTTTCTTGTTAAGCAAAAAGCTAGTTTCTCTTACAGCCCAATCCTAGTCCTGCCCCCTGCCTAGTCCTGCCCCCTGCCAACGGAACTAGCATTCTGATAGTGAGGAGCGCTTTATGGCTGTTGCAAACAGCCTGCCGGCAGCATGTGAAACCACACGCTATTGGCCCGCCAACAGCGAGGCTGGAGCAGCCCCGTGCAGAGTGATGGCCAGGAAAAGGCCTGCCAACAAAGGTTAGTTGGCAGGGAAGGCGGGATGAGGTGGGGGAGGGTGGAATGAGGGCAGAACGAAGGTGGGGCAGGGTGAGGGCAGAACAGGGTGGGGAGGGAGGATTGGGGCTGGGAAGGGTTCTGGGAATGGAGTTCAGTGGTAGTGGTAGCCGCAGGAAGGCAGCTGTCCGAGAAGGGAGTTAGGATTCCACACCATGGAGACTTACTCCCGGGTAAGGGAACATGTTCCCTTACCCAGAGGAGACCACCTGGACTCCCCCCCCCCCCCGAGGATGCAGTGCGAGACATATTGGCATGCCTACCTCTGCGGAGGTGGGGGGAAGCATAGAATTGGGCTGTTAGTTTGATTATAGGCTCAAGTAGTCTCAGGTGTTTTTAATTGCACTTTTTGCTCTTGGCAGAATCTGCCTGACAGCCCAAATCAACTAGTGCAGCAGGCAGCCTGCGGCGGAAAGTCAACTCGAGGAAGGGGATGCTCGTCCCCTTCCCCGAGTGTAACGGCGGCTGGGGCCAGTAGGTATTGGATTTCCGCCAGCTATTTTGCTGGTGGAAGTTGGAAGAGGCCGTATAACGGCCCAGCCGCCCTACGGAGTGCCCTATGGCTGCCCTCCCGGCTCCGCCGTCCCTCTTCCCCGTCCACCGAGCGAACCACTCGCACACCGAATCCACACTTACCTGGGTCCGGCGGCGAGAAGCAATGGCGTCGCCTGATATGGGGCGGTGGGCCCCAGGGTGTAAGGCGCTGGGGCGGTGGGCCCCAGGGTGTAGGGTCCTGGGGGGGCGCGGACCTCCTTAGGTTTTGTTTTCGAAACCTTTTTTAACGTTTTTTTAACTGTTTTCAGGTGTTTTTAAGTGTTAACGGGGCATGTGTTTGTGTATGTATGCTTTTTCCTGGAAACTTCGTCGTTCTGCGCTTGCGCGACCTGTGGAAGACTTGCGCATGCGCAGAACGACGAAGTTTCCAGTCGACGTTCTGCGCCTGTGCAAACTCTGGAAAGTGCTGCTGGGCGCTTTACGGAGTTCGCGCCGGGCGCAGGGAGAAGATGTGCCCGGCACAGGAAGACGATCGTCGCTGGAAGCTTCCTATATTCAAGATAAGTGGGGAAAAAGCATACATACACAAACACATGCCCCGTTAACACTTAAAAACACCTGAAAACAGTTAAAAAAATAAAAAAACCTGTCAAAAATAGGTTTCGAAACCGAAACCTAAAATTTTGACAGTTTTATTGGGGGAGTCGGGGGGGCGCCCCTACCTTGGGGGCGCCTGGCGACGCCACTGGCGAGCAGAGTGGGATCCGCTTTTAAGATAAAAGTTCCAGAGATCTTTTATCTTAAGTGTGCCAAAATGAGCTCGTTGCCTCATCCATCCTGATATACAGAAGTGGAGATATTGAACTTCTATTTGGTTCATGACAAGCATGGAGTCCATTTTAACACAAGACACTTGATAGTCCTTGTGAGCCACAGCCCCCAGAAGGGCTGCAAAACATCAACAGCAGGGCGAGGCTTCTGGCTTCTGGATAGAGGTAAATTCTTCTCCCTCTCGCACAACACCAGAACCAGGGGACATGCACTAAAATTGAGTGGAGGGAGAGTTAGAACAGACAAAAGAAAATATTTCTTTACCCAGCGTGTAATTCATCTGTGGAACTCCTTGCCACAGGATGTGGTGATGGCATCTGGCCTAGATGCCTTTAAAAGGGGTTTGGACAGATTCATGGAAGAAAAGACCATCACAGGTTACAAGCCATAAGCAACCTCCTGGTTTTTAGAAGTGGGTTTTCTCTGTGCCAGGTGCAAGGGAGTGGCGACTGGACACAGGTTATCTTGTTGTCTTGTGTGCTCCCTGAGGCATCTGGTGGGGCCACTGTGTGACACAGGAAGCTGGACTAGATGGGCTTTTGGCCTGATCCAGCAGGGCTCTTCTTATGTTCTTATGGCTGTATTGTCCAGTGATGACATCAGCACTGGGCAGAGAAATCCTGTCTCATAGAAACAGGCCAGTGACACAGCTGTCCTGAATCCCTGTAATTGGGGCAGTGTCAGGAGGACAGGAGCGTTAAAGGAAATAGGGAGCAAGGCAAGGGGAAGAGGCGATGGAGAGGGAAACAGAGGGAAGGGCAAGAACAATAGCAGACGCAAGAGTGAGAGGGAATGCCAAAGAGATGGAGGAGGAGAAGTGGGCTGATGAGGGGTGGAAGAACAACAGCTTGGTGAATTCGAGAAGAACAGGGAAAACAAAGGCGAAGGATCAGCTAAGGGAGAAGAGCAGCAAAGAAGCAAAAGGGGTGAAGGAAGGTGGAGAGCAGCTGTAGTGGGGTGAGGGGCCAGACGAGCCCCTCTTCTCCACACCATCCCCTGCCAGGGGGTGACACCATGGGCCAGTGGTGGCTTCCCTGGGAGGCCAACGCAGAGCACAGACCCCTAGCTCCCAGGTAGGGATCAATATAAAGCACAACAAGGAAAAGGTCACCCTGAACCAGCTGTCCAGCCTGGGTGCCTTGTACTCTTTCTCTTCCTGTGTGTGTAAAACTCTTCCAATAAATAACTCCTTGCAGCAGCCTTTGTCTCCTGACTCTTCCTCCCTGTGACAGGTCCCTCTCATCCCCACATGATGTAGAAGTTCCCCCTTGGGACGGGACCAAGGGGGTGCAGGCCCTGACAGTCCTGAAACTCAGAAATATCTGGCTCTGCACAGCAAATTGCACCCACAATGATGAAGAACTTATTGGCACAGTACAGCTTGGGACCTTGGGATACAGTACAGCTCTTTACACTACATCTTGTGATAAGATGAAATCTGCTTTCTGCAATTAAATGTCTAGATAGCACAGCCCATATTTTCTTCTGGTGCGGAATGCTTACCAGATCCATTACATACACACACTTTTGCCTAAGGCCGTGGTTCCCAAACTGGGAGGCGTGACTCCTAAGGGAGCCGCGGAAACCAGCCAGGGAAGCCGTGGAGTGCCATGGAATCCTCTTGGAAAACAGTGCAATGCCATTTGGCAGTCATCGACATAATGTAATGGGAAGCTGCGGCCAATGGTCGCCAGTGGTCAAGGGAGCCGCAGGTCAAAAAAGTTTGGGAAACACTGGCCCAAGACAATTGCTTTTATATTTTTTTGAACCCAAACTGGTTTCTTCTGTCAGGGTGCCAAAAAGCCAATGTGTCCCAAGACTAGGGATCTTGAAGGCAACCATAGTATGAGAACCTATAGCAGTCAGTTTGTCTTTCTACAGGTTTATTCTAGGGGTTTGCAGTTGTTTTAAAAATGAATGGTAAATAAAATGAATGGGCCTCATTTAGGAATGAAAATGAATGGGAATTAAAACAAATGGCCTCTAAAAGGAAATCCATTTGTTTTGTTTTTCCTTTTTCATGTTTTTATTATTCATTTGTATAGGAGCCCTGCAACAGCCTGTACATTAGAGATAAAAACCCTGCATGCCCCAAAACATCTTGGAGGAAGGGGGGGGGGGGAAGCAACCTAAAAGCTATCTTGCCCTAAGATAGCTTGTCTTGGGCAGCGGTTTACTGTTTGCCTCCCATGGACTGTTTCCTTGCACACAGCTTATTTAAATGCAACTGGGTCTCACACTGAGGGCCGTGGGAAACCAAACAAGTGAAAGTACAGTATACAAATGAAATAATAATAATGAATGAATAACAAAAAAATTTTAATGAATGAGTAATGAAACAAATGAGGGGCTTAATAATAAAAACAAATGGAGCGATTAGATGATTTTTTTCTTGCACACTCTTAATGTATTGTCTCCATTAAAATCAAAAGCAAGTAACAGACTCCTTTATGCTCTCTGAGCATATACCTGCTCGCTCGCTCTGTCTCTCTCTGTCTCTGTATCTATCTATCATCTATCTATCTCAATGCATTTGTTGGGGGCTGTGTAGGCTGTTCATCCTCCACTCTATAAGACCTGATCTGAACCTCTGCTCTTAGCATTAGAAGAATATTCAGGCAAAGTGATAAATGATGATGGATCAATGGGAGCAAGAAGCATCCATTCTTAGACAGTCAGAATCAGGGGAGCATGATGAGCTAAACTCTTCTGACAGATGACCAGGAGGCAGTAGGCAAGAATAGTCTACCTGATATACTGGGAGGCAACCTACAAGGCCAGGCACCAAAAGACAGCCTGAAAGAATCAGGAACGATCAGAAGCAAACACTGCAGCACCAAGGACAGTTCCCAAGGAACAAACAATTTGCTGCAATGGTTTCCAGAGCCAGACTAAACCTGGATTATATTCCCAGTCTTCCTGCCTGTCCCTGGTTCTGCCTCCTGTTTTAGGAGTAACTTTCTTAAAAAGGTAGCATCCTAGCTTAGAGTCTTGCCTTCATTGGTTTTCTGATGGTTCCATCAGTATTTTTTGGTGAGAGGGGGATGGGAAATCAGGGAGGTTTGAGTGGAGGTCATCATTCAGCTTGAATCAAAGAAGTTCAAGCTCAGAACTGTACATAAGTTTCCTGGCTACTGGGTCCTAGTTTGGTATTGACCATAGGTTTTTCTTCATTTTTGGGTCCATACTTGGCTTTTCTTCAGACTGATTTCCTGAACCACAGAATATGTCTCCTTGTTGTGTCTCAGAGTTGGGGTTCCAAATTGCTGCCTATTGCTGTAGTTGTAAAAAGTAGGCTTTTTTCTTTTTTAAAGGATCATTATCTGAAATTTGGTCAACAACATTTCAGCTGTAAATTCAAAGCAATAAAAAACCTCATCTGAAATAAGTATCATTGCCAAAAGGGTATTTCAGGTTTAGTAACAGAAGTTCAACTGCTCTCATTTTTAATCTGTGCATGTCTAAGTTCCTGTTTTATCTGTAAATGAAAAATATTGTCCTTCGTAATCATGTAGCTACTTGTTCAGTTACTTCAGAATTTATTGAAAACCCAAGAGGATTTAACCATCCAAATTAAGATTACATTTGGAGCATTACCGTGTTCCATTTGTTCTGCATCTGTTCTGGCACACACATTTCCACGCAGAAAAGGCAGGATGGTGATCAGTCATCGCAACTCTGTGCAAGTTGCTGCTGCTTTTTCTTCCTTCCAGGTCCTCCTCAAGACCTTTATGTCTTCAGCAAAGCTTTTCTTAAACCATCCTAACCTCTCCTTTCTTTGGTCTTGCCTGACCTGCATCATACTTTAACCTCTGTACCATCTATATTACTCATTTGTAAGTCCCTTTGCTTATGTCTTGCTCCCTGGGCAGAGACTGTGTTGCATCTGTCTTCTCTGTTGAGGCCACACTGTTGCTATTGTGACTATTACATTTTTATAAGTAGCAATACCACCGACACACCACCTTCAGGTCATCTTTCATCAATGATAGTAGTACCATTTGGCACATTCCAGACTTGATAACATGACAGTGTGAGCAAAGACAGGGAAAAAATGGTGCTGGCACATGGGCAAACATCCTGAAGAGCTGCAAAAGATACAATGGCCTTTACAATGTCACGCTTGATTTGCAGATGCATCAGTTTCTGTATAAATGTAGTGAAAGGAAGGAAGGTCTTTGCAAGAGGTCTTTTTGGATATTTATTTTTCATAGCCTTTACTAGGTGCAGTGCAGTATCTTCTTAACTACTGTATTGGATCAAGTTTTTTTTTCCTTTTTAAATGAATAAGAGCGCAATCCTGATGATCGTACCAGCGACGGAACAAGCGTTCTGTCGCTGGAAGCAGTCGCAAACATGCTGGAAAGCATGTTTGCGGCTACTCGGGAGCAAGGGAGGCCGGCCTCCCTCGCTCTGTTGCTGGAGCGCCCGTGCGTCCGCCGGACGAGGTGAGTTGGGATCCAGCAGGTGCAGGGGTGGTTCAGCGGGCGAGGGAGGGGGCCATTGGCCTAGCCAGCACAGGAGGGGCGGGGGATGGCCTCGGCCATATTCCCGTCCCCACTGGGCCGGCTAGGCTGTTACATGGCCTCCTCTACTTCTGTCAGCTATTTAGCTGACGGAAATCTGAGGAGGTTGATTGGGCCAGCCTGGATTTGCACCCAGGGAAGGGGACGAGCGTCCCCTTTCCTGAGTAGACCTCCGGCCGGCAGCAGAACAGCCGCCGGGGCTCAGGATCCGGAGGGCGGCCCTGTACCGCCGGCCAGATCCTTGCGCTGGATTGTGCTGCCCATATGATAGAGCTGCTAAAATGTCTTCAATTGTTTGCTAAAGGTTTATTTGTTGTGTTTTTATTTAGAAATCAACGAATGTACAGTGTACCCTGATATCTGTGGAGCAGGACATTGTGTTAACTTGCCTGTGGGATTTGCCTGTTTCTGCTATGAGGGATACAGACGTAATGATCAAGGAAAATGTTCTGGTATGAGAAATTGCCCTCCCCTTTCCCTCAATTACTTAACAGAACACAGTGTGAAGGTTTTGAAGACATATAACCTGTTGTTTGTGGGCAGTGACTATAGGAAAGAAGAATGGCACCTTCCTTTGTTGGCATTTCATCCTGGTCAAAATAACATTTTAAAATAATACATGCATGCATGCACGCATCTCGTATACGCACACCTGCGGTCCAAATTATTTATTTGCTTATTGTAAAGATTTTTATCCCGGGTAAACCAAAGTGTTTCAAATAGTGCCTCTAGTAACACTAATAGTAACACAATCCATCCACCGATATCGCTACTCTTGAGTTCTAGACAGGAGTGGATCAGATTTTATATCTGCAAGGAGCTGAGCTAACTGGATTGATTAGTTTCCTTAAGTCACTTTACTTTAAAACGGAGTAAACAGGAAGACAAGGAGTACCCTTAGTAACCCTGGTTTCTAGAAGATTCCAAAATTTGATAATACATATCACTCAAGTCTCACGTATGTTGAATGTCCAGTTCACCTCTGAATAAATGCCAATAACAAGCAAATATAATTTATTAAATATTCAAATGCTTTAAGCCAATTTATTCCTTTTAGAATCAAAATGTTATCTTTGTTCCTTCTGAGGGAACAAATTCTCACTGATACAGTCTGTTTTGTTAATGCCTAAGTGAAATAATGGTCATGACAGGATTCTTTTTCAGGAATCATACATATTTTATTTCTTAAACAGATATTAATGAATGTACTGAGACGCCCCATCTCTGTTCCCTTGGGCGCTGTGAAAATACAGAAGGAAGCTTCCTGTGCATTTGCCAGTCAGGGTTCATGGCCAACGAACAAGGAACAGATTGTATTGGTAACTACTACACATTATAAAATGGTCTCTTAATAGTTGGGCTAATAGTTAAGAATCAGGGTTGAAACCCATTGATATAATTGAAAACCATTTCCATAATCGTATATCAATGTAGTACAGTGATTTTTGGAGCTGATCACTACTACAGAGGGGAAGTCATTTTCACACTGTGTCCTTAAAATTATATATTTGTATAATTGTACTGCTTTGAAAATTTGTTCATGTTAAGACATGATGATGTAGTGTATGTTTTTATATTTTTTCCCATGCTTGAGAATAAATTGAATGGTTTTATACATACAAAACAGCTCCCTCATTGCCCCCTCGCTAATGTGAATACTGTTTCTAAATGTATGCTGAAGAAATACTATCTAATGTTGATGTATGGCTATTTGAGACATTTAATATGTTCTCCATGTGATTTGCCATGATGGTCCCTGGGGGTATATTTGCATGCAGAACTTCTCTCTATCCACAAGTTAAACTGGTAGTTATTGGTCAGGAGTTCACTGTCCAGAATGCAAAGAAGTCTGCTGCAAGATGTGCTGCTTTTCAAATCATGGCAAATGACTATCACAGATTAAGTTTAAATTCTGTCATGTCCTATGGCAAGTCATTTTGAAGATTGATATTCTTGTAATGGGACTTGCCAGAAACGACAACTTAAATTGACTTTCTAGAGTCCCAGTGCAAAAACCACTGTCAGTTATATTATTTATCTTATGATTACGCGTGGCTCTGTCTGTAGCATAAATCATATCTTTTAAACATGTCTGCCTGTTGTGGGAACTGACTGCTGGTTCAGACATCAATTTGAACATTGTCTTCGTTCATAAGAGTGATCTATTTTATGAACTAAATAGGCATGTATGTATGTATGTTTGTTTGTATAGTTTCTACCAAAAACCATCACAAAAGATATCACACACGTACATGTCAGATTAAGCAACTGCCACGTATGTAATAATGCTGCCAGCATAGTAACAAAATGTGGGAGATGAGAAGTTATAGTATATCATAAAATCATAAATCCAAACAAACAGAGCACAATCTAACCAGTGCAGCGTTGGCACCAGGCTCTGGAAGGGAGCGGGCTGGGGGTCTCCTCAGAGTAAGGCGACATTTGCACCCTTACCCTGAGTACCGTCCCAGTCTCCACTATAGGACTACTCAAGTCAGCGCCACATAATTCGGCGGCGCTGACCTGTGTTGGGGCTGGAGGCCTGGGAGGGAGGATAGGATATGGCGTCTGAAGAGGATGCCGATCCCACCTCCTCCCAGGCCCAATCCACTTCCTATCCACCCTATTATGCCCCCTCCCGCCCTCCCCCAGCCCCCGTGCTGCCCAGCGCAGTATTACCTGCTCTGTGGCTCAGGGCACTGGACTCGGCAGTGGAGTGGCAGCGCCAGCGCCGCCTACTCTCTGGGTGTCACGAACTTGCTTTACGTGCTGTTGGAAGGTGACTGACAAAATAGTTTTCCAGCACTATGAGAACCTAGATTGAAAGCGGGAGACTGTAAATGTCAGTAATCTAGGAACCTCATGGAGCTTATCCACAGCAACGTCTTCAGTTACCAAACAGAATGTGAATTCTGTTGCAGCTATGATTCTCCCAACTCACGCATGATGGTATTTACACAAATAGCCAGATCCTTGTTTGTGAAGAAAATAATATTTTGAGTGGCCCGTAGAATCTTGCTAATTGAATGTTGACATTTCTCTCTCTCTCTCTCTCCAAATATATAAATATATATATATATATTTCAAATAATTTGAAAAAATAGTTTCAGTTTTTATCTTTTGTATTTATTTTTAAATTAATTTTGGTTTCTCATCTTCTAGATGTTGATGAATGTGCCAGACCTCACACCTGTGGGGAAGGCTTCTGTGTAAATACGATTGGCTCATTCAAATGTGAATATTGTGACAGTGGATTCCAAATGAACAGGAGAGGCCAGTGTGAAGGTAGGTTCTCACTGTGCCATAACAGAAATGCTGAACATTCATTCACAGCCCTTATTAAGCATCTATGAAGCTGCCTTCTGCTGAGTCAGACATTGGTCCATCTGCCTCATTGGTGCCAGTCACCAGGGTCTCAGACACTAGTCTTACCCAGCCCTCCCTAGAGATGCCAGGGATTGAACTTGGGATCGTCTGCATGCACAGCATGTACTTGTCCACTCAGCTATAGTTCCTCTTCCTATTATTTGAAATACCTGTGAAAAAACCTTCACACAGAGTTGTGCCAGGGATATCTAATTCTGTGGATTTGAGAACACACAAATGGTAGACTTGGGGCTAGTGATCCAAGAATTTGTATCCCACCCCACTCATTCATTAAGCCATTTCATCTTTCTTCACCTTTACACAGGAGCAGTGGTTGTGATGTTTCACAGGAGCACTGGGGTTTCTTGCAGCACACCTGTAATTACCTGTGTGCAGACATGGTTCAGGGAGCAATAGGCCAGTTGTGTTCATTGACAGGTGTTTAAAAATGTGTGTATGTCATTCACATTTTACATGTTTGCTGTAGGAAACGTTGGTGTTTCCTGTGGCAAACATGACTGACGCATAAGATGCGGAGCTACTTTTACATAAAGTGGGTGCTTATAGATGGATCTACTAGCATCAGGTACACTGAATCAGCACCCTAGGCATCCATAACCCACATGGGGACTGCGCCAGTTCCCCTGCTGTTCATAAGCATGAATGGCAAAGCAATGACAGTAGCGCCAGATCTTGTTGCTTGGAAGTACTGATGCTTGTTACTGGATGAATTACCTTCTCTCTTCCCACTTCCAAAAAGCAATGAAAGAAGCATACGTTCTTCAGTTTTAAAACTGGAAATAATTAACATCCCCTAGTTGGAAGCCTCAATATCTATTTGATTCAATCTGTTCTCCTGAAATTATTTATAAAGTTGCTGTCCACAATAAAGTTCATCATTTCACTTGCTACAGTTATGTAATAGCAAGAGTTACAAAGGAATCCAGTTGTGGTTTGGAATATAATATTGGCAAAAGACTGCAGTTTTGTAGAACAAAATGTCCCAGCACGTCTGACCTATGAAGCATGTAAAGTTGGGTTTTGGCATTAATTTTGCTGTGATTTAAAGAGAAAAATTAACATTCATCAGAATATACTTTTTTAAGCAAGTGTATTTTTCCATAAGGTCTATCAGTTCCAGTATTGACAAAGCGAAGGAGTTTTTTTAAATTAAAAGATAGGTCTAAATGTAGATTTCAAATTTTGGTACTGATAGGCATTGTAGATGCAGAAACTATGAATAATTGTCATGCCTATAATTGGCATGCTGTTAGTTTAAGATTAGTTTATTCTTTATTATTAAAAATTAACCTAGATTTATTTCCTTTTAAAGATATTGATGAATGCTCAATTCCTCATACTTGTCCAGATGCACAGTGCATTAATGCTCCTGGTTCTTACAAATGTGTTCCTTGTCAAGATGGATTCAGAGGCTGGAACGGGAAGTGTCATGGTAAATACTGTATTGAAAATGTTTTATAACATGGCATGAATTTTGCAGTGTTCAGCTCTGTCCAGGGTTGGAACAATATTTGAATAGTCTAGGATGTTCTCCTTCAACCCAGCATGCACTCAAACTTCTGCTTGAACACAGTAGCTGTCATACAGCGCAATCCTGACTAAGGATCTGGCCGGCGGCCCGTCAGGCTGCCTGTCGACCGGCGGGCCGGAGGTCTACTCGGGGAAGGGAAGGGACGCGCGTCCCCCTTCCCCGAGTGTAAACCCGAGCCGGCCCTATCAACCTCCTCGTATTTCCAGCAGCTAAATAGCTGGCAGAAGTAGAGGAGGCTGTGTAACGGTGTAGCCAGCCCAGCGGGGACGGGGATATGGCCGACGCCATCCCCCACCCCTTCCCGGGCCGACTAGGCCAATGGCCCCCCTCCCTTGCCCGGCCGGACCATCCACGCGGCCAGCAATGGAGCACTTACCTTCCACCGTCATCCGCATGGAGATCCGGCACTGGAGTGAGGGAGGCCGGCCTTGTGCCAGCCTCCCTTACTCCCAAGGCGTCGTGAACATGCTTTATGGCATGTTCACGATGTCTTCCGGCGACGGAACGCTCGTTCCATGGAAGAGATATGGGTCTGTTGTCAGCAGAGCCACCTATCTCTGTTAACACCTAGTCGTGGCATTTTGAAATAGTAAAGGGAATGTATGATATAATTTTTGAATGAAGGACAAAAGCCTTATATTTCTTTCCACACTTAATACTTCACTCCACGCTTTGTATAGCTCAAATCTAGGCTTACGTACAAATGAAATAAACATCAAAGTAGAAGAACAATTCTGTATTTCATAGGCTTGTGGCTGTGATCTTTCAGTCTGCTCACACAGTAAGTGTGACACAGTAACAAAGTAAGAGGTACTGTAGTTCTAAAAATTCAATTTGTGATGTACATTTCTGATAACGTTTCTTAAAAAAACCTTAAAGAATTGTATTTTCCTGTGTTGTCTGGAATCCTGGTGCATGGCTTTTTGATGTCTGTGACTTTTTTTGGGGGGGGGGGGTCATTGCTTACATTGGCTCCAGCTCTTGGCATCTTACTCTATGGTCTCTGCATTCAGTGTTGAAAGCAAAAGGGACATTTGAAAATGACAGGCCGAGCAGATAGGAATGTTTTGATATCGTCTTTTAATATCTTAGTACATGTTGACAAACCGTGAGAGTCAGGTTTACTCAGCATTTACTGTAAGTTTAAACAGACAAACTTCCATTATCTGTCTACCCTCCCACCTATCTTCTTATTTTTCTCCCTTATAGGATAATTCTTTTTTCCTTTCTTAAAACGCTTCTTTTTATAGATAAATGCCTGGGGATAGTAGATACAGTAAGTGTGCTCAGTTTCTCAGTTCTGAGTAAAATCTCAGAAAGTGGTTAAGTCTTGCATACATGGTGGGTATTTTGGGCTTATCTGTAAATAAAGGTCCCGTTTAAAAACAGATAAAAGTCCATGGTTTCACTAAATGAGAATGATCCACAACAAGTCTCAAGTTGGCATACTCACACTTTTTTTTCCTTTGCGCACAAACTTAGTTCAAACAAACCAGGAATAAATTGGTTTTGTATCCTGGCTTTTTTTTTTACTAGCCACAGTTAGAATAAATTTCCTTAGTTTGGATTAATGGGAAATTACAGTTTACTTAAAACAAAACTGGACATTTTCAATTTCCTGCCATTGGACATGAAGAAAAAAGAAGGTACAAGTCTAAGAATGTAACTCATTCACCATAATATACCATGGTTTAGATCAGGGGTGTCAATCTCGTAGGCCAAATAGCATTCGTGGCATCTGCTGAGGGCTGGAAGTGACATCATTACGCAGGAAGTGATGCCATTAAGCAGATGATAGCCAAAAATAAGAACTTTGTTGACAGAAGAGAAAAATTTGCAAATCTTGATCATATTTTCAAGTGCTTCTTCTGCCGAGATGTCACTTCGCAGCTCAGCAGCTAAGAGGTGGTCTATGAAGTGACACCTTGGCAAGAAATGGCGCTGCTGAAAGGGTGGCCTGCGTGATAATTGGTCTCCCAGCACCTTGGCAATGTCTCCCTCAGCTGAGCTGCGTTGCTGCATGACAGGAGTTGGAAAAATTGAACTTTGACCAATCAGAGGTCGCGTTCACTGTTGTGGGGCGGGATGCGAAAGGATACAAACAGCCAATCAGAATCAATTCTGAAAAGACTCGATTCTGATTGGCTAACAGAGAGGAGGGGGTGAGGCAGGATGTCTTTCACTTCTCTCTGCACTTCTCTCCCCAGTTAGCCTGTATAGACAGGAAGTGGTGCAAAGCAAAGGCCGGCTTCGCCTCGCTTTGCACCACACCATGCCGCGGGCGGTGTGTCACAAACATAAGCCTCCTGCAGCTTACTGACTTACTCCTGAGGAAATATGCATCCATTTGGAGCGTGAGTTTCCTCCCCCCCCCGCAAATTAGCATCTCCTTCACCACGCCTTCCTCCTAGTGCAGGATCCCTCACCTCCTCTCCCTATAGAAACACATGCACCTCTCAGCAGCTCAGAGTCCCCAATTGTCCCCAAGCACTGGGGAGTCCCCAAGCACTGAGAGTCCCCAATTATCATGTGGGCTGGATAAAGAACAGGTCTTGTGTTTGACACCCCTGGTTTAGATAATAGTTTGAACTCAACCTATAACTTTTATGCGGAGGCTGCTTAAAATGGCCTCCATATGCTGTGTTCTCTGCATCAATCCCATAACGTTTAGCACTGCTCTCCATGTGATTCTGATGCATTTCTTGGAGACTTTCCTTCCCAGCCATCAAGCGACACTGTAAAGAGTCTGTTTTAACCAGCCTCCACATGGATAATGTACAAATGTAATATAGGCTGGCTTTAATACACCTTTCTTTCTCATTATTTTTCCTCTACTCCCTTGTACAAACAAAAAATCAATTTTTGAGAAAGAACCAGAATACTATGGATTGAATTATGAAAATCAGGTTCATTTGTACTTATTTAAAAATTTTTGCACTCATTCTAATTGTGATGTTTAGGGCCTAATCCTATCCCCTACCAGCCCAGACCATGCAGCTCCACTGTCGGAGCATGTGCTGCATGCTGTGGGTAGGGGGGAACCAGACGGCCCAGGAGAAATACGTAAAAATCTTTTTTTACTCACATCACCGTAGGCCACCTGATCATTGGGTGTCCTCGGAGCTTCGTTAGCTCTTTAGCTTAAGTCTGAGGAAACTCCTGGGGGTGGGTCCTGGCCGGGTAGGGCTAATAGAATCTTGGTGTTGATGAGATCCTCCCCCTCTCAGCTGCTGATGAGATCCTTCTCCTCCCTCCCACCCACCCCACCCACCCCCGGCATGGCCTGCTCTTCACCCATGATCCTCCCCTGAACTGCCCCCAACACTGTCTTACCAGCAATGAAAGGGGATGGAGGAGATTCAGTGGGCTGTTGTTGTCCATGCGAGACCTTCGGCCATTTGCCCTGGTTGACACGGCCTGCCGAATGGCGGAACAGCTTTCCTGCTATATATATAAGAGCAGAGTGATGAGTAGCATAAAGGTGATTCAGTAAGAGAGTTTCAGTGCAGATAGCATTTAAGGGAGTTAAGTTAATAAAATCTGTAGACAAATTCCACTGAAAAGTTTCAAGCATTGTTATATGTTAAGCAAACAAGAGTTTTAAAATATGTCCTTTGTATTCACAGATATAAATGAATGTCAGTATAGCAGTCTCTGCACAAATGGCCTGTGTGAAAACCTGGAGGGATCTTTCAGATGTCTTTGTAGCCAAGGTTATCAGTTGTCCCCAGCAGGAGATCAGTGTGAAGGTAGGAATATGACTAAGATGTTTACTTTCTAAATAATGTATCTAATATTTATCAAGGGGAAAAAGATAATTGAATCACCTATTAATCATGGGCATTAAAAACATGAGAACTGTATTCCTCACCCAGTGTATGATGTTGACTTTCATGTAGTACCACTCCTAAAAAGCAAATATATAGGGAGTGGGTATACCTGTGCATCACAGGTTGAATACCTGTGCTTGGACGATCCTGCACCCCCCCCCCTTAGGTTTCGTTTTTGATTTTAAGTTTCGTTTTTAAAATTAGGTTTTGGTTTCAATAAAGCGGTTTTTTGGGGGGCATAGGGATTTTCTGGGGTTTTTTAGGGTAAAAAACAAACGTTTGGGGGTTGCGTTTGGGGTACTTAGCTTGTCTCAGCGGGGCGCAGGCAGCATTTTCCTGGGGCGCAAGCAGCATCATGTTCTTGTTCCGGCGCCGCCATCTTGAATGGGCGGGACTCTCTAGGACTCTCCGTCTCGTTGGTCTCGCTGGTCGGTCCTCCAAAGCCCTAGAGAGGCCTGGAGGACCGACGGACCAGTGAGATGGAGAGAGAGTCCTAGAGAGTCCCGCCCATTCAAGATGGCGGCACTGGAAGTTCCAGCCCGCAACGAGAGCATGTGCCCCGGGAAAATGCTGCCTGCGCCCCACCGATAAGCTAAGTACCCCAAACGCACACACACACACCCTGGGGGGCGCACACGAAGCAGCTGCCTCCCTGGGAAGCGGCGGCGGGGGCGGCAGCTGCCCGCAAAAACCAAAAAAAGTAAAAATTCAAATAAAAACCGGAAAAATAAGAACGAAACTTTGGGGGGCTTATGCCCCCAAACAGCCTCCAGCGCCCTACGCCCTGGGGCCCCCACCCCCACCTAGCGACGCCTCTGCTAGGATGTCATTCTCCTTCTGAGCAAGAATGTCTGAAACATATCAGTGATATCACCTTAAACATTTCTTCAAAAAGACACGGACTATAAGAAATGATCAAGTGGTCTAGAGCAGCATTTCTCAAAGTGTGCTCCTAGGAACCCTGGTGCTCCTTGAGACCCCTTCAGGGGCTCCACAAGCACATCATAAGTGGCTACCATCTGCTTGGCGCTATGTCATTCTGCGTATGCACTGGCGCTCTGGGGCTCCCTGAGACTCCGCACATGTGCCAGCAGGACTCCATTTAGGAGTGTAAAGAGCTGTGGAGGCTGAAAAGTTTGAGAACCACTGGTCTGAGGATTAGTGAGCAAGAGGGTCTGTAGAATCTGACATCTGAATGTTTTTATCAAATGATAAAATACATGACACTGCTTTAAATGGGCAGCCCATTCCTACCTAAATCCTCACGTGGCAGTGCAGTAGCACTGGCAACGCTGCATCCTGAATGGGATTTGTGGCTGCTGGAGGTCTCCTTGGGTAAGGGGACATTTGTCCCCTTGCCTTGGGGTAAGCCAAAGCAGCCACAATGGGTCAACTTGGACCTGCGTCGGCGATATTGCTGGCGCAAGTCCGCATTGATCCATGCAGGCAGATCAGGCTCTGGAAGGGGTTTTGGATATGGTGTGCACCGGAACTGCTGATCCCGCCTCCCTCCGGGCAACAGCTTTTGCAACAGCGTGCACCAGCGGAACACATGTTCTGCCAGCACATCACTTAGTAAGGATCAGGTCGTGAGTCAGACCATTGATACATCTAGCTCAGTAGTATCTACACTGACTAGCAAGGGCTCTCCAGAGTTTCAAACAAGGTCTTTCCTAGTCCTGTCTTCACATACTGAGGACTGAGCCTTGGACTTTTTGCATGCAAAATATGTGGTCTTGTGCGGCATGCCCTTTTCAGTGCATGTTCAAAATTCGTATGCTTTTGATTCTACTTTGCAGTATACTGTAGTGGATAAATCGTCTTGTAGTAAGAGCTATCTAAGGGCTGTACAGAAATTACACTGCAATTAGAAGTTTGAAATGAAACAGAACTTCAATTCAACCCTCTACCATGAGACCTTGCAGAAAGGAGAAAAGTGTTGTTTTTAATTTCATTCCCAGATGTACATGTCTGAATAACTCTATAATAAGTAATCGTTCTCTTGAATTACTTTTTTTTGTTTATTGTTTAGACATTTTTAAAATAAAAAATAATTAAAAAGAAACATGCAAGATTTACCATATTTGCATATCCTAGATAATTTGTTAGTTCTAATTTTACAAGCGAGATGCACACGACTGCTTTTTATACAGTTTATTGTGTCCTGAAAAACAAATTCCTGATTATGAAATATATACTGTAGCGTCAATTATGAAGGGATCCAACATATATAACCCATACTTTCTTTTTTCAAAATAAATATGATGCTATGCATATGGAATTTTTGGCCAAAATTCATTCAGGTACAAAATGTGTCACATGAAACATCCTTCAGACACAACCTAACTAACAATGGGTTAGTTCAGATGTGGCTTTAAGATCAAACCATGATTTGGACTATGTGAATTAGCCCTGTGCTCATGTACTTCCAATCCCTCATACACTCTGGTTTCCTGTCTCATTTCCAATTCAGTGGCAAACCATAGGTTACTATTAAATCTGAACTCTGTCAATTATGGTTTGCATGAAGTATGATTGCTGGTGTGGTTTGCTGTTGCAAACAGTCAGACACATACTAAAAAGAAGGGATAGCTCGACCCAAAATTTTAACCCTGACTCCTCCTGCGATCTCATATCCTATGCCTACCTGGTACTTGCACTCATTGAAAATAATTGTAAAGCCCCTGATTATGAACCTGAAAGGAGTAAAGCCCTTAGGAAATTTACCACTTCAGTGAAAAGGAGTGAAAGGTTAGTTGGAGTTTGGTCCAAGGCAAAGTCTGAGATAGCACTAAGCACTTGCAGGACTGGGACTGCCCTTTTATTATGGACTGTTCTGAGTGATAGGTTTACTGGACTCGCAACAGTCTACTCTCTTGTTGAATCAGCAGCAGTATCCTTGAGTGCCCTCGCTGGGAGAAAGGCAGGATATAAATTCTTTAAATAAATAAATTAAATAAATATCCTGCAGCAACATGTGTTTTTGCAGTAATCTAGAAATGAGTTTTCCTGCTGAAATCCAGTTGATGGCATAGACTCACCACACTTGAATTGTGTGAATAGGAAATATCATTGAATGAACAGAGGCTTGATACCACTGTAGTTGGTCTGAATTAAACAAAATCACAAAGACATCCTTTTTTGTTGAGACTTCCAGTTCCAGACCTTTCCTTCTATTTGGCATTACAGTTACACAATTTATGCCAAAAATAGTAGTAATCTAAAATTGTGACTTTTTAGCCCTAAAATGTGCAAACTCAAAATAATGTTCTCACCATTTACTGCAGATTATTAACAAATTAATGAAGAAGTACACTTTATGGGTTTTCTAGCCATGTATATTTAAAATAGAAGAAATACAAATAGAAATACAGTACAAATCTTCATTAATTGCAACAAGCCATGAAAATCTCCATGCCACCTTATTAACAAATTCACAATTTTAGAATCATCTGGTTTTTAGTGCACCCTTCAAATGCAAGGACTAGAATTTTTTTAAAACTTTCTTGAATAGAGATACACCCCCCCCCCCCGTTTAACGACAGGGATATAGTTCTTAAAACTCCATTGTAAAGTGAACCAGTTGTTAAGTGAGTCTTCAGCAAGTGAGTCTCACGTTGAGTCTTCTAGTGGTTGATTTTGGTATAGCGCCTATAGCCTACATCAGGAGTTCTCAAAGTGGTGAGTCGCAACCCACCACTTTTTCCACAAGTGGCTGATATCCCCTTAAGGAGGGTGGTCAGCAAGAACATCGGAGGCAGCACTCCAGGATTGCGCCTGCCCCCAACCCAAAAACGCTTTCTAAAACATACCTGGTTGTCCTGACAACTCCCCGAAGGGTCCAGGGGGGGGGCTGCTGCTGCCTCTGCAGGCCTCCGCAAGGCTCAGCATTTTTGGCTTATAGAACTTTGAGAAACGCTGGACTACATAATGTAATGTAATACAGTGCAGTTGTTATAGGAAATGAATAAGTACTCCAGACGAGTCTTTTAAAATCCCCAGCCCATCAGCTGTTTGGTGCTAGATTAGTGCTTTGATGTTTAACTCCTAATAGCTGATGGGTTGGGGATCTTAAAAGATGCATTAAAAAGGATTTTAAAAGGACTGTGAATGCTTCCTGCCTCCATTTTGTAATCAGCAGCAGGCTCAGGCGGCAATCAGCAGCGACTTTTTGTAAGGTACTATACTGGGGGACCACCGTCATATATGCGGATCGTCATTAAACAAACTGTTGTTAACCAGGGGAATCTATGTAAATGTGTAGCTGCTTGCTAATGTTTCTTCTGCATCTTTTTTGGTTGTGAGCTCTATGAGGAGAGCAAGTCATTTATTTATTTTTCTGCGTAAAATACTTTGTGAACTTCTTGGTTAAAAAATGGTATATAAATATTCTTAATAATAATAAATATGTACATTCCAAGTGCAAACGCTTGCTTGCATTTGCAGATGTAGACGAATGTCAAGAGCAGCAGCTCTGCACAGATGGACAATGCAGAAACATAGCAGGGTCCTACAGGTGTATTTGTGGCCAAGGCTTCCAGTTGTCTCATTCGAGAGACCAATGTGAAGGTATGCATGTAACTTCTCCTGTTAACTTTTTTTCATAAAGAATTTGATAAAATACAGTTCCATATTTTTCATATTTTAGATATTAAAAATAATAATCATTCACCTATGGTTCATAATGAACTACCCATGGTTCATTTTAGACCGTGCTGGATACTTCTGTGGTGGAGTGCGCATATGGCAAAATTATTAGGGAAGGGGGGCAGTATCCGCATAACTGTCCGTTCTTCACCTCTGCATCACATCTAGTAGCGGAATGAATATTGTACCATTGTCCTTGGAAAGGAATTTGAAAAGTATCATGTAAAATGCTAAAATGTGATTGGGACATTTGTAAAATGTGATTGGGACATCACACCCACCATATTCTCCCAAATGAGCAGCAGTAATAAAGGAAAGTATTCTGAACAACTGTCTCTGGCACCTATGCATAACTCAAAGTGAAGGAATCTTGTTTTGTTCATGAGGAATAACTTTGATTGAATTTGGCAGAAAATTTATTGTGAACGTTGGCATTTATTCACTGCAAGGGAGTTAATAATTTCACATATATCCCATCAAAGTTGATTACATTTCAATAAACCATTTCAATAAACCATATAAATTTGTTCATATAAAATCAGACCTGTTGGAAGGTATCAGAATTTGATCAAGATTATATGCCAATTTTTAATGAAAAAAATGTATACTTTTATTTTTGGCCCAAGCCTATCATTCCCTCCCCCACCAGTACAGCTGCGTTGAAAAGGTGTGTGCTATATTCAGCTGGGGGGGGGTGGAACAGGAGGCTTTACCCCGCAGTGGGTCTCCTCAGTCCTGCACCAGTGATTTCACTGGTGCAAGTCCGAGGAAAGAAAGGAGGCGGCAGTGGCATCACTAGGGCATGGCAGGGGGGCAGGCTGCTGGGGGTGATCCTGGGAGGGGGGTGATGCGCCGGGAGGGATTGACGTGCCCGACGACCGCTCGTTGGGGGTGACGTGCTGCTTGCGTCTTCTTCGGCGGCTCTGCCGCTTCTAGCTAGGCGAGGGCAAGGTTTCAAGTGGTGTTCTTCACATGCACACAACACCACTTCAAGCCTTGCCCTCAGAAGGGCCGAACAAAGACCCAATCGCGTCTTTGTTCAGCTCTTCTGAGGGCAAGGCTTTAAGCGGCGTTGTACACATGCGTGAAGAACGCCACTTTTGGCCTAGTTAGAAGCGGCTGAGCCACCAAAGACGACGAGCGGTTAGTACCAGGGGGTGACATGCTGACACAGCCGACCTCCCGCGAGGAGTGACGCGGAAGCGGGGAAGCTGTGGGTAAGGAGGATAGGATCAGGTGCACGCCGTCGCTGCCAGATCCACCCCCTCCCGCAGCCTCTCCACCCCCATTCCTCCCCCTCCCCGCCCAGTTTCGCCCCCACCCCCGTTCCATCCTCTCCCAACCCCCTCCTGCCTCCTGTGCTGGTTTACCTGCTCCAGCGTGCAGCCAGTGTGGCAACGACGCATGCGAGACTTGCTCAGTGAGACTTGCTTCTGAATAAGCATGCATAGGATTGCACTATTAGTAATTGCCATGTTGTAGTAAAATGTGGGTCTGAAATACGTCGTGGCCCTATTCCTTTTCAGCTCTAGGCACAGACAGGGCTGAAGTTTGCTCAGGGTTATCCCCAGCCATATTTCTAACCATATTGTGCTGCTGTTAATTTAATTTCTTCTGAAATGGTCTGTTTGCTGTTGGATTCATTTCAGATATTAATGAATGCCAAGAAGAAACTGATATTTGCCGTGGAGGAAACTGCATTAATGCCAGAGGTTCTTATGAGTGCACTTGTCCAGATGGCTTCCAGCTAATACCTTCCAGGGGTTGTCAAGGTATAGCCTGGCTATATAGACATTTTAGAAACATCACTATGGACTAGAAAGGGAAGCACATTCTTGCCTCTTTTAATAGCTGCAGTACAGGAAAAGTTCAGAAGCCATGGTTTCTCCTGTCATTGTAGCATCGTAAGTGAAGTTCACACTTGCCAAATATTTCTGTGCCATAAGACTATTAAAGTCACTGGACTTCTGTTGAAGTCAAGAGCTGACATCCTTAACACTAGGTTCTGTTTTTTCTCCCCTGGCTTCAAAGGTAGGCCTACTGATTCTCACTCACTGGAATGGATTGTAAGAAACATCCCTGTCTTTCTTTTCTGAGAGTGTGTGTGTGTGTTGTAGAGAGACTTCAGGTAATTAACTTATGGGAATCTTCCTGCAGTTTTTTACATGTTTGATCTGTTTTTCTCTCTCCCTGCAGATATTAATGAATGTGCAGAATCCAATCTCTGTTTACCTCATGGGGACTGTTTAAATACCGAGGGTTCTTTCCACTGTGTTTGTGAACAAGGTTTTGCAGTTTCTACAGATGGCCAAACATGTGAAGGTAAGATAAGTTAAATGATAAAAATAAGGAATTGAACGGCACTGTTGTCTGTTGGAGTAAGTGTTGATTATGATTGACTTAAAGTGTGTGACAATGCTTAAAGCATAGCCAAATAAAACATGCTGAATAAATAAGCAAGGTTCAAATAAAGTATAAAAACACAACAGTTAAATGAGAAACATGTCTGGTAACTATTCCAAATACAAACTTTTTCAGCCAGTGTAGAACTGCCAATGTTATGTGTTTCAGAAGGAAGCAATGAACTGAATTGAAAATGTTGGTTTCTAAATCCTTAGGTAGTACCCTGTTTCCCTGAAAATAAGACCTCCACCGAAAGTAAGACCTACCGTCATTTTTGTGTGATTTTTGCTGGCACTCATAAATATAAGACCTCCCCTGAAAATAAGACCTAGCTAGGATCATCAGCCAGACGAATGTGACCACCCCCCGGCACGCACTTTGACCAATTTAATCTTCATCCTTTCCCGAGGGTGAAAGGCTCTGCAAGGCCTGGAAGGCCTGCACTTGAGTTCTCCACCATGGAGACGATGTGCTAGAGACTTTGCAAGGTTACAGCCTCCTTGCAGGCCTTGCTGGCCTCTCTAGCACGTTGTCTCTATGGTGGAGGACTCAAGTGCAGGCCTTCCAGGCCTTGCCGAGCCTTGCATCCTCGGAAAAGAATGAAACTTAAATCGGTCAAAGTAAGTGCCGGGGGGGGGGGATCGCGCCACAAGTTGGGAAAATAAGACCTCCCTGAAAATAAGACCTGTAATTTTGGAGCCAAAATTAATATAAGACACTGTCTTATTTTCGGGAAAACATGGTAAGTACTGTATATTAGCTTCATATTCACAAAGACCTTCAATTGATTTACAGCTAATTAATTAATGTATGGTTGTGCTTGGGCTACTGAAACAATTACAGAAGTGTGTATTTATTGCTTTTCTCCCCCCCCCCCTTGTCTCCTATAACACTGCTTCGGCCCGTGCATGTGGGTTGAGGCATCATCTGCCTAGTTCTATCCACATGCATGATGTGCCGGGTAGCCATTGGTCAGGTGACCGGAAGGGAAGGCCCCGCCTGGCTGTTGTGCAGCACCAAGACTTTCCAGCATTGCTCTGCTCACGCCACGAGGGTCCCAGTTGCATGCTGAATGCATATTATAACATGTTAGATAGCAGACTCTAGTGGCCCAATCTTGTTCTGGGCCTACGGTAGCGGATTTGCAATCTGCTGCTGTAAGTCCAGCTATGGTAGTGTAAAAGGTGTGCTGCTGTCAAGTGCTCCAGAACCTCTGCCGTAAATGACCAGAGGCTCTGCTTCTGTGCCAATGGCCCACCCAGGTTGCACCAGAATAGGTAAGGTGACAGCGGGATTGGGTCATGGGTGGTTCAGGGGAGAAACTGTGGGCAGTCTCGGTGACAGTAGTGCGTGTCAGATCCTATCACCCTTTCTCGGCCTGGACCTGCCCCCTGACTCTCCTCAGACTTACACCAGCAAAAGAATTGGTGTGGGACTAAGGAGATCCATTGACAGCCAAGCAGCCTAAAGAGAAGTAAGTATAAAATATTTTTACTTACCTCTCCCAGGCCATCTGGTCGCCTCCCCCCCTCACCATAGCATGCAGAGCACGCTCCGTCAGCGGCACTGCATGCTATGGACTGTCAAGGGATAGGATTGGGCTGCCCAAGACGTAAAGTTTAAACGTCTTCCAAATGTATTATGTACTTAATCAATGGTCCAGTCCTATCCGGACTGGCCAACATCCTAGCATCTCTTCCACTGGCGCTGACTGCTGGAAAGTGGTCAGTGCCGTTGTAAAAAGTACTTCGGCAGTGCGCTCAGTAGTATGCTGGTGGGAAGGGATCAGATAATTTCCTTAATACTGTATTCTGCAAATAATTTGCAAATCAGTAATCTCAATTCTGACTGTTTGTCACATAGGGTTACAATAATTAAGTTTTATTTTAAAAAATTCTAAGTTCTTTCTGAATCTGTAATTGATTATGTCCCTCGATATCTCTTGTTTAATTTAAAAAAATGAGATGGATTTAAAGGTTGTAACTCACCGCAGTCATCATATCCAACGATAATTTTCACTTGCTCTCCAGAAGGGCCCTTATACAATTCCTTAATATGCAGTGTTGACAGAAGACAATGTTTCACTGTCTCAGAAAGGACAATAATTTGGATAGATGAATATCAACACATTGTAACTCTTTGAGTTCTCTCAGAAGTAGAAGAATGAGATCATTCTAGTGCGATTCTGCCTTTTCTTTCAGTTTTCACAGTTATGTCCACCTCCTTTTCAACAGTATTAAAGTTAGGGGACCAATAGAAAAGACTTAACAAAGACAAGAAGACATGAAGAACCAGGACAAGAAAATAAAAGTGTGGTCCCCATTCAAACAATAGTTATATATTTGTGATAATAGAATTTGCAGCCCAATCCTATTGAGCTGCCCCGCTGGGGGAACTAGTGTTCCACCAGCCCTGGCTGCCATAAGGCAACCGAAAAGCACGCTCTGGCAGCGCATGGTAACAGAGCCCAGTGGTAAGGGCAGAGCCTTCCTGCGTGCATCATTGCCATGCTGCCTCCTTCCCAGTCTCAATCCACCCTCTTCCCTGCTCCCATTCCTCCCCTTCCCTGCCTCCCTCCCATCCCCCTACACTGACTTACCAGTGCCGACGGGTATCCTCTGCCCACTGGTGTACAGGCCTGGCTGCTTGTTGCTTGCAGCGGCAGCCGGGCCATGCTGAATGGCATGTCACATTTTGTGGTGGCCATAAAGGGCTTTACGCAGCCAGAACACTTGTTCCAGTGCAGTAAGGCCTAATAGAATTGGGCCCTATCCAACTTTCCAGCGCTGTGCCAACAGGGCATGTGCTGCATCCTGCAGTAAGGGGGCAGTCACGGAGGCCTCCTGAAGGTAAGGCAAAGTTTGTTCCCTTACCTCGGGGCTGCATTGCAGCTGCGTCAGCTCTGGAAAGTTGGATAGAATTGGGCCCTAAGTCTCATTGGTGCAGTGAAATTGGTGTATTTGATCTTATGCAAAATGAATATATAAATATTTCAATAAACCCTGAATTCCATTGGAATTGCAGAATACGTTTCTTTGTTATGAGTAAATTTTTGTTTATTGTTCTGTGCTGTTTCTTGTTTCCTGTCTTAGCTGTTATAGCTTTAAGAATAATTCTAGAACTAAGAGTATTTTTCCTTAGAAGCATTAGATAAACAATATACATTTTAATCAAGGATTTGACTGATTTTGCCAATGCCATTTGTAATAATTTCTTGACTGATATGGTCAGCATATCACGGTAGGATTTTACAGTACAGGTGGGCCCCCATATCCACTGATTCGCTATCCACGGTTTCAGTTATCCACGGATTGTGGGGACCCCCCCCCCCAGGCTTTTACTCTTTTCCCAGTAAGCTTCATTTCTTCCTTAAAACAAACAGGAGAAGCAGCCTCTGGCTGCTTATTGCAGGCAAGTAGAACAAGACTAAGTCCTAGAGAGGCTCTGCAAGGTTAACAGAAACCTTGCAGAGCCTCTCTAGGACTTAGTCTCATTCTACTTGCCAGCAATGGAGGCTGCTTCTCTGTTTGTTTTAAGGAAGAAACAAAGCTTGCTGAAAGAAAAATAAGAGCTGGGGGGGGGCAAGCATGCCTGCCTGCAGGGGAGGCAGGGTGGGGGACCCTCAGGAAACCATGGAGGGGGTGTTCGCTCTTATCCACGGTTTCAAGTATCCACGGAGGGGCCTGGAACATATCCCCAGCGGATATGGGGGCCCACCTGTACTTAATACTTTTGTTTCCAATGAAGTAGATATGACAGTAGGAACAGGTTCTCTGAATAAAACCATACTGAGCTATTTATCACAGTTTTCAACCTTATTACCTGGCCCTCAGATCTGTAAAGTTTACAGAACAACAGTGGGATTATGTGCATATTTCTACATCAATGCAAGATTAGGAATGTGCTTTTCTTTGCACGATCAGTGCCTAAATGAACATAGAGGAAGCATAGAAGACCTATCTTATCCTTTTGCAAATAAATTAGTTCTAGTCTACACAATCTAATTTTCATCTTGGAAGATCTTCAGGTTCATCTTTGTTCAATTTCATTAGATGGGTAAAATTACATTTAGGACACATTTTTTCAGTGTTTCATTGTCTTTTCTTTGTAAGGTATCCATAAATACAGTACATAACATTCATTCATCCATATCCATTATTATTTTGTTTTGTAGAATGTTTATTCATTGTTTATTGCATTTGCTTTATGTAGATATTTGTCTTTGACTATGCAAAAAGCAAAAACAAAACATGCAACCGAAAACAGATAACTTCTGTAGCTATGTCTTGTTCCAAAAATGTAATTTGTCTTTGTTAATCTTCACTGATCGTCTTCTTCTGGATTGTCACATTTGCCTTTGTATTATGCCTGTCTGATATTAATATGTCTTATTTCCAGATGTAGATGAATGTGCCAACAACACTGTGTGTGGCAGTCATGGGTTCTGTGAAAATTCACCTGGCTCCTACCGCTGCCTTTGTTACCAGGGTTATCAGTACCTACAGGAGGGGCAAGGATGTGTGGGTAAGTTGTTAGAATTAACACTTCTAACCCATCTTTGAATAATCAGTTTTCAAGGAAAATCTACTGAATGCCTTCTGTATTTGTTTTTGTTGCATATAAACTCATTCAGAATGACATAGTATGGGTTGTGAAATGTAATGTGTAGCTATTTATTAAGTTCCTGTTGTGGGGATCAAATGGGACTGAATATTAATTGAGACAAGACAATTATTTCAAATCGTTACAACTCACCATTTTTGAAAATGTTAGGTCATCCGCAAATTATAATGAACTGAATTTAATAGTTCAGCTTATTTAAAGGCAACATCTGTTTAGTCTCTTAGTTGAATAAGCAGAACTTTGCAGAACATACAGGAAATATAGTCTGGCATGTGGTACAGCCACCTCCTTTGGCACAGTATCTGAACAGTTTCCTCTTCTCAGACTAATTCCCAGAAAATATATTTCCCATCATGAAAACCTTTGGTAATTTCATAAACATGCCAATACTATTTATGTTAGGGTAACTTTGCTAATGATTAATATATTTCCAGGTGTACTATGAAGTAGTAAGCAGGCTTATTTATTTAAAATGGTATATCCCACCGTGGTCACCCTAACAGGCTCCCAAAGTAGCCCACAACATAATAAAAATATACAGAAGATTACAGCATCCACCAAGCAGCAAAAGTCTGTAATCATGCCATCTCGCTAACAGAACAAAAGGTGTTTTTATAGTACTTGATTAAAGCAATCATGGATAACAGTGATGGGCAGCCCAATCCTATGTGCCCCAAGGATCAGTCTTGGGACTGGAGCTTTTCGACTTGTTCATAAATGACCTGGAGTTCAGGATCAGCAGCAAGGTGACCATGTTTGCTGATGACACTAAACTTTTCAGGGTGGTGAAGTTCAGAAAGGATTGTGAAGAGCTCCAAAAGGATCTCTCTAAACTGGGGGAACGGGCAGAAAAATGGCAGATGCACTTCACTGTAAGCAAATGTAAAGTGATGCACATTGAGGCAAGCATTTACAACTCTGACTAGCAGTCGTTAAGTGGTGGTCTCCTTGTGTCAGGCATACAATGTTTGAGGTATCTAAGATCAGGGAAACTGCAAAATTACCTAGATGGTTTATGGAAACTGCTTCAGCTGATTTTTTTTTTTTTTGGCTTTCTTGTTAATACTGACCATGTGAATACTATGGTTAATACTGAACATGTGAATTAAAAAAAGAGACCTAAGGAGTAGAAAAATGTAAACATCTAGCCTAGGTCTACTTTGCAGCCATTGCCTACATTTTGTCATTTTCATATAACTTTTAAAGAGCTTTTTGTCTTAAAGTGCCTAATTCATCTCCTAGGAGTCGGGCAGCCCAATCCTACCTAACTCCCTGTGTGGTGGTGTCCACTGTATCCCGCGGGGGAGTTTTGGCATCTGGAGGCATCCTGGGGGGGGAGGGAAGGAACATTTGTTCCCTTACCCCACGATAAGCCACCGCTGCTGCCATGGGTCAACTCGCACCTGCGCCAGCAATGTAGCTGGCACAAGTCCATGTTGACCAGTGAAGGCAGATCAGGCCCTGGAAAGGGAGGGTAAGGATTCGGCGGGCATCACTGTTGCTGAACCCCACCCCCTCCTTCGGGCCCAATCTCCCTTCCCATCCCTGTCACTTCCCTGTTCCACCCCCTCCCCGTCTCCCTCCCAATCCTGCACAATCTTACTGTCAACAGTAGTGTCCGGTGTCTGTCGTCACACAGACCCGCTGAGCGTCACTTGCGATGGCTGCCAGTCCACGTTTGTCGGCATTGTTGCATTTGTGACAGCCGTAAAGCTGTTTATGATGCTGAAACACTTGTTCCGGTGACGTAAACAGCCCATAGGATTAGGCCATAATTCAATAGAACTTGTGCTGCATTTTTTAAATGTCCCTAAATTCTCAGTTTTCCAGCTGACAGTACTGGCACACAAATGGCAGGAACAATAAATCACTGTTGTTAATGAAGAAGGTGTCTGAATCAATATTGTGCTTCATCTTCCAGATGTGAATGAATGTGAAATGCTGAGTGGAGTATGTGGGGAAGCCCTCTGTGAAAATGTAGAAGGCTCATTCCTTTGCCTGTGTTCTGATGAAAACCAGGAGTATGACCCAATGACTGGACAGTGTCGCTTCCGCTCCTCACCAGGTAATGTTCTGTTTGCATTTAATGCAGACTTTGGACAATAGTAAGTGACAAATGATCTGCCTGCCAAATATAGGGAGATGAATATGTAATCAGCGGGGAAATTAAGAATATTTCAGCACTCTTGCAGGGTTAAAGTCTCCAGTACATTTCATTTTTTACTTGTTTTTTTAAATGGCTCTTACTGTAGTGAAAAACTTCTAATTCATTGCTGTGTTAGGAATTTGAGTGTGATAGAATTTCATTCCCATTGCATTGATTAATTGGATAGTTTATTATTTATTTTTAATGATATTGTTATCCTACCCATCTACCAAAGAGGTCTATGCCAGAGCTCTAGTTGCGTACATATAGGAATAGTATCCTATACCTTTCCTACAAAATAGAAAGACTTCTGCCAAGAGATAGCTGGATGCACATTTGAAACATAATTTTAATTCAGCACATTTTGAAAATGTAGTTAAAGGCTTTGTAGAATGTCATATGTTCATGTTTCTCTAGATGATCTTATCATAGTTAACCATTTTTCCTAAGTCTCATGACAAATTTACCACCAATAGAAAAATTTGTTTTTAAAAGCAAAATAATAATAATAAAATTCGTGGTATGATTAATCAGTAGCATATTTATGCTACTTATATTTATCCTGCCTTTGGCCGAGCCTCTCGGGAACACTGAGAAGGGTCCTCCCACCCGCCCAGAGCCTCTTACCTGCAATTTCTGGCCTCCCAAATCCTGAAAACCCGGATGTAACTGGCGATGATGTTATTACCAGTCGCTTCCGGTGGTACACAGCAAGAGAGTGGCGCCGGAAGTGGTACTCAGTTGGAGAGAGGTTGAGAACCCCTGAATTCCAGCAGATTGGAAAGTCAATAATTTGTTATCAGCATTATATTCTGTGAGGATTCATTAAAGATACTAAACTCTTGCTTCTACCAATAAATATGCTGCTTTCTCACCTAATGCCTTAATGTCAGGTCAGGCACCAAAATTAGTTATATGTGAGTTGAGGTTTTCATGGCCAGCGGTAATTCTTAGAGACGAAATAACGGGATTAAAAGCCTTGATAATTAAAATCTAACGTTAAAAAACAAGGAAAAAACTCTGTTTTAGAAACTTTATAGATTAAAATCTGGATGGGCAACGTTTCAATCATGCATTCGATGATCTTCCTCAGGCAAAAAGCACAGCAGATTGCAAGTTATATTCTGAGGCAAGGGGGTGTACGATCACATCCTTTTTCTCAGAACTAATGATAGATCCTGTCTTCAGGTTCTTAGGTAAGCTACCCACGGTACTCCACAGTATCCATCTGCATGAAAAGGAAACTTACAGGTGAATTCTTGTCCTTTTTTTTTTTTTCTAAAGATGACTTGCAGCCAGAAGCAAGCCAGTTCCAAACCCATTTGTTTTTTAAGAGGTTAATAAATGAATGAATAAATAAAAAAGGATTGTAAACATGAAGACCAAGATTGGGTCTTTGAACATTTGTGTTTTTTTTTTTAAAAAATGTTTTATGTCTCACTCACTTTCCAAACGTTCATGAGGCCCACCTGACTAAGCCTCAGTCACAGCTGTGTAAACAGCTTTTTTAAAGCTATGAACAGATAATGGGAGGAAAAACTGAAACATAAAGTATAAAACAGGATTAAATAGTCAAAACAACAAGTTTCAAATTCCAGAGGGCTAGCCTTGTTAGTCTGTTGCTGTAAAAACAACAAAATCACACCTTCACTGACTGGATTCTGGATTCATTTGTGCTCTATATGGTGCTGTGACACACCTACAACTATCTCTTGCACTGCTTGACGTTTGGACCTCACTTTGTAAAAAACAAACAAAAACAAAGTTTCTCACTCACACACACACACACACACACACACACACACACACACACACAACACTCTACACCTATGATAATTTCATGCATCTGATGAAGTGATTTCCAACCCTCAAAAGCTTACACTGCAATAAATGTGTTAGTCTGTAAGGTATCACAATGCTGTCGTTTTTGCAACAGTTTGTTTCTCCTTCCTCCCAGGCAAGAATCTGGTGCCCCTCCCTTGGAAAATGGTGTCAAAGCTACTCTGTTTTGGGGGCTCATTTGCTTTTATTTTTTGAGGCGTTTTTGTTCAAGATTCTGGCTTTAGTTCATCAGGACTTATTTATTTAATTTATTTAATGGATTTCTACCCCGCCTTTCTCCCAATAAGGGCAATCAAGGCGGCTTGATAACCTTATAACCTTTATCCAATGAAAATGTATACTGTTGTGGCTAAGGTACTGTGCCTCCTCTCACCTTGGGAGACCGATCTAGTTCAGCTGTATTTCTGTGACACATGATAGTCATAATTTGGTTCTAATTGGGCAGTGGATAATACCCCAAAACCACTGCACTTCATGAAATACAGCACATTGTGGAAAACGGTAATTATCTGATGAGGCGAGACCACAGACTAGACTAACAAAGATAAAATAGCACTCAGCTGGGTGTTTCCCCACAGTACATTGTATTGACCCTGGCAAAATATCAAACAAAATTCAATGTTGTAAGTGTTCTAAATTGAAAAATTGTATTTGTTACTCTGTTTGCATCCTCTAACACAAACATGCATTCTTCTGAAGTCAAAGACAAATGTTTGGTAACAATTAAGGGAAAAATAAATGCTCTGCTTAAACATAACTATTTTTATGCACCACAGCACCAGAATATTTTGAACACATTAAACCAAAAAAAAATGTTTTCATCACTTATTATTAAAGCAATTTAACAGCGCAATCCTGTCTAAAAATCTGTCACTTATTATTAAAGCAATTTATCAGTGCAATCGTGTCTAAAAATAGACAGGCGGAGCAATCGCTCTGCCAGTCTAGGATATCACAAACGTGCCGTAAAGCACATTTATGGCACCCGGCGAGTAAGCAGTGCCGGCGCCGAGGCCAGCACTGCTCTCCCCACGCCGGAGTTACTGCTGTGCCAGGTGCCCACCAGGGAAGGTATGTTCTTCACTGGGCAGTGGAGGGGTGCGGGGAGGGCAGAATGGGGAGTTCCAGGGGGGTGGGATTGGTCAGCCAGGCCTGGGAAGGGATTGGCAGCAGTCTCCTCTACCATATCCTATCATCCCTCCCAGGCCAGGGCACCGTTACACGGGACTCTCGAATGTGCACCAACAAAACAGCTGGCACACATCCGAGTAGCCCCATCAGGGCAGCTGGTGCATTACCCTGAGGAGGCTGCCGGCTGCACTGGGGCAGGTCCAATCCTACTTAGGATGTGGCGGGTGCCTTATTTGCGCCGTTTCGTCCTGCTAGACAGGATTGGGCTGCCCGACAATAAACTTCCATTCAATACTTCTGTTGCAGAGACTCATCTTTATTTTGGGCATGTGTTAGCACACCCTCCGATATATGTATGGATAGTTAATAGCCCTTTGTGTGGGACAGCTCTATTTGATGGACAGATTCTGTACTTTATAATTCAGAGTAATGTAACCATTTCCTCACCAATTGTCCAATCATATTCTCCTTGAACACTGGCCTACCATCAGGTATGCCAGCGCAATGAGGGCTATGCCATCGTGGCACCCCCTCTACCAGCAGCTGCTGCACAGCTGTTGGTGTAGCAGTTGTAAAGCTGCACGCTGCCAGTGGTGCAGTGCAGACCAGTCGCAGACGGGTCTACCAGTGGAGGAGTGGGGATCGGAGCAGGGTGGGATGGGGCGGAATTGGCAGCCCCTGGTTCCCAAACCATGCCCCCAGCAGCTTCCTCAAAGCTACTCCAGCAACAGAGTTGGCATACGATAGATCTGAAGAGTGCCATCATGGACCATGAGGCAGCTGACATTGACATGCCAATAAGTATTTCCCCTTCCCACCCCAAGTAATTCACTCAGCCTTTTACTCAGGATGGCGTGTAGAATGCAGCAGGTGCTGCGCCAGAAGCCAGCATCCCTTGCACTAGTTAGCATTGTTAGCGCCAGTTAGCATTGGGCCATAAGGCGGCACTTTGTTTTATTGTTTTCCCACGAAGGTCAAATAGGTAATGTTTGGTAATAAAATATGTGCATACATCTTTTCCTTGGAACATATAAAAACAGTGTTTAGAGACACATTGTCATGAATGTTCCTGGAAGTACTTTTAAAACACAAGTAACATGCTCACACAGGGGAAAACAATTATGTGAAGGGACCCAGTATATTGGCCAATGGCACAGCTATGCAATTTAGTGGTGAAACAATGATGCAAAAGTAAAGGTGCACCAAAGTTTTCTGAAAAGTACTCAAAAACCAAAACAGCCATGATGGAAGCTGTGATGCTATTCATCCCTGACAGGGTTCTTTCCCGAGAAGATCTTTCTGGTGTCAGGAAGATGCTGATTGTATGTGGATTTCTTTCAGTCAGGGACAGTTTCAATCAAAATCTGTTTTTACTTTAGTTTGAACTTTGCCTCTTGATATCAAGCATAGAATTTGCTATTGTCTTGTCTATCCCTTGTCTTTTTTTTTTCAAATAAATATTTTCCTTTGATTACTTGAAAACAAATCTTCCTAGAGTTTTAACCTGAACAGAGCCTCCATGTCTCCTTAGCCTTATGTAGCCATAACAGGGTCCAGAGAGGTTAATGTATGGAAATGTGAATGGGAGAGAGAAGCTAAGCAGGAATGTCGTTGCAGATGCTTCCACCCCTCCTTGGTATGTGGGCTGTTGGTTGACAGACAGATCCATAGCCTTGGGTCAAGGATACAGGCCCATAGGCAAACAAATTCATAAATTAATATATTTGGTTAATAGATTGCTCAGCATGTGTACTGGCCCATATTTATAACTTCTACAGCCAAATATTAGACGATAGGTATTATGATCTGGTGATGTTACTCATAGATTTTATTAATATCTCTCTATCTGAGGCCAGCGGGTGGCGCAGTGGGTTAATCCGCTGAACCATGAGCCGTCGATCGAAAGGTTGGCAGTTCGAATCTGCGACGGGGTGAGCTCTTGTTGCTTGGCCAGCTCCTGCCAACCTAGCAGTTCCAAAGTATGTTAATGCGAGTAGATAAATAGGTACCGCTTGCGGGAAGGTAAACAGCGCTCCATGTTCCAGCTGCATGCTACGCACTGCGGCAAGGAAAGTCATGCTGGCCACATGACCACGGAGGCGTCTTTGGACAACGCTGGCTCTTCGGCTTTGAAATGGGGATGAGCACCACACCCTAGAGTCGGACACGACTGGACTTAATTGTTAGGGGTCACCGTTACCTTTACTTATATCTATATCTATCTATCTATCTATCTATTTTGAAGCATGATGTTGTATGGTTTTTTTCCCCTTAGATATGCCAGTAGACACCAAGGAACCCGCAGATGAAAAGAAAGAATGTTACTACAATCTAAATGATGCAAATTTTTGTGATAATGTTCTAACATCCAATGTTACAAAACAAGAATGCTGCTGTACTTTGGGTGCTGGTTGGGGTGATAACTGTGAAATATTCCCATGCCCTGTGCTGGGAAGTGGTAAGTGTCAATTTTGCTTTCACTGCTGGTAGTTGAATGCTGACAATTCAATAATTGGATCAGTGGCTTTCACCTGTCTTAGTTGCAATCTTTGCACAGTTATTTGGGATTAAAACCCATTAAACTTGGTGGCATTGAACTTCTAAATAAATATAGAGTTGATCTATTACAGTATTTTCCCCACATTTTTATACCACCCTTCCTCCAAGGAGTTCAGGGTGGTGTACATAGTTCCTTCCCTCCTTTTGTCTTTTTTGTCTTTTGTCTTTTGTCTTTTTTTTTTTTTAGAAGTGGGTTTTCTCTGTGCCAGGTGCAAGGGAGTGGCGACTGGACACAGGTATCTTGTTGTCTCGTGTGCTCCCTGAGGCATCTGGTGGGGCCACTGTGTGACACAGGAAGCTGGACTAGATGGGCTTTTGGCCTGATCCAGCAGGGCTCTTCTTATGTTCTTATGTTCTTATGTTGTCCTCACAAAAACCCTGTGAGGTAGGTGAGGCTGAGAGATAGTGACTGGCCCAAGGTCACCCAGGAAGCTTCATGGCTGAGCAGGGATTTGAACTTGGATCTTCCAGGTCTAAGTCCAACTCTAGAACCACTACATCATCCTGATTCTCAAAGATTGTATTCTGCAGCCTTGCCTGAACATTCATCCATGCAAGGCTCCTGTGAACATCACAGAATATGTCTACTCTACATTGATTTCTTTCAACTATAATAGCAGTGAGTGATCATGTGCAGGGTTTTTCCCATTTCCAGCTGGGGTACCTCACACAAAGAAAAACTGCCAGTTGTTCAGGTCAAGTTTCTTCAAAGAAAAATCATTTCTTGCTCTCATTTTTACCTTAGCATCACCTTTCAATCACTGGCAGCTGAATTAGGTTTGACAGCAAAAAGGTGGCTGAAGAGGAAATCTGAATGCTTTTGCAAAACTTGTTTACTTTGACACTTGGCTGTATTCCATACAATTTCTATAATTCCTTTTCTGATCTGTTTCCTGCCATCCAGCGAACATTAGGTTGATTGAAATTGGGATGACCTGCTGGTGCAGACTTAAAGCATATATAAATCCAATTAACTTTGAAGGGATTACTCAGAGTAAGGTGGTTGAGCCGTGCACATTTTGCTATAAGATTATAGATTCCCACACTGGACTCTAGAACACCAAAGATCATTGTGCCCTTTTTCCTAAGTGCCTTTCCATCTCTGCATGAGAAATCTCTGCACTCAGAGTCTTATGGATCATGGCCACTACCTGTAAAAGTATATGGAAATCTAAAATCTAAAATCGTTTTTGTATATGGAAACACATGGCTGAATCCCATGTTCTCGCTTTTCCAAAGATACATAGTATTAAAAATACATAATGTAAATGAGAAATTAAGAGTTGGAAAACCAGAATGCAGAAATGTGCCAATTATTATGGAAAAGTTGCCATCCTTTTCACATTGTGAACCATGAATGTGGTCATGATCTGATTATTGTTTTCTCTTCCTGCTAGCTGAGTTTACCGAACTGTGCCCTGAAGGGAAAGGGTTCATACCCTCTGAAGATCCATCTTATGGAGTTGGTGCACAAAGCTACAAAGGTAAGCCTCGATTATACATACATACAGTGTTTCAAATATCCTAGAAGAAAGTAGAGCTCAGTTAAATTCTGTTTCTATATAGCACTATGCTGAATGTTTATGAGTTTCATTTTTTGATGTGAAGGTGGAGGTTTGGGGCGTCAAGGTCTGCAAAAACTTTTACTTGGCACTCTTTCACTCCTGTTCGCAGTCATTGTTTTCCTGAACCGCTGCTGCTCATTACAGATCATAGTACTGTAGTTGTTCAACAAGTTGTTTTACTTGGAAGAGCTTATCCTCAAATGATCCCAGCCAGTTAGAAATTCACATAGTGAACCTGGTAGTAGCATCATGATACCACATAGCCAAGCAGATTTGACCACAGAAATACGTTGGTATTTTTCTTTTTTGAATGGGGAAATACAACCCTTTGCCCCTTGCTGACAGTTTCACACACAGAGTTGTGAAAAATTGCCAAAAGAGGGGTGGGGGATTTCACAGGTAAGCCGAACATGTTGGGAAAATTCATTCCCCTTCCTTGTTTCAGCTCTTTACTATTTTGACAAGGGAGGGCTACAGCCATCATGAATAATTTGAGAGATGTTTTTAGAAGACATCTCTGAATCCACTTGTTTGCAAATAGATTAGGTGAAACCAATCAGCAAATCTGTGTTTTTACTCATAGAAGCGTACCTTTCAAATTATTAATTGATTGATTTGTTTTTAATGTATGTGCTGACTTTCCACCCAGTCAGAGCTCCCAACTTAGTTCATTATAGAAATACAGTATAAAGTAAGGATAGTGAATAACATCTCGACCAGTGTTTCTGCCATTGAGAGCTTCCTCCATGAACAGAAGGAGTGTTCTGCTCACACAAATACCCTTGCACAAGCCAAACTCTCCCTCAGTTTCTTGAAAGAGCTTCCTTCACAGAGCAGGCTCCCAACAGCAAAAGCACTAGTCAGGATGCTACCAATACTGAAACCAGCTGCTCAGTGCAAGTAATAAACTGTCATGGGTCACCTTTACCTTTACCTATGCAATTGTAGGCATATCTATTCAAAAATAAGTCCCAGTGAACTTGATGGGGCTTACTTCTGAGTAGACATTACTAGGATTGTGCTATAAAATGGCAACAATAAACAGCAGCAAGTAAAAATCAAAATAGCAACATCAAAAGCAGTCAGAAAAAAACCTGTGCACATGTCTTTAAGCTAAATTGACTTGAGTGAGTCCTTTAATACCTGCATCCAGTTTGAAGTATACATAAGTGGTCACGACATATTTAGAACTGTGCCATGCTTCAGCATAAATATAATTCAATAGTGAAATAACAGGATAAGTTCTGCATTGGATCAGCAGTGCTTGGATGGAGTCTCGGTTGCATATGAATGACACATTTCACTCCTTCCAACCTGCATTGTTTTAGCAGCTTCATGTGTCACACTATTCAATTCTAAGTATTGAGCAAAGAGTGAGGAATCTGATCCCACCCATTCATTTATTTCCCCTTTGAGGAGCCAAGCAATCCATTAAGTGTTGCAGGGATGAAGGCTTTCCATAGGTACCATATGTAGCAGACCCTCTTTGCCTAGGCCAGTCTTCACTCAATTTGTCCATAATTATTCCTGGTTTGAGAAAACATAGCCTTATTATCAGGCTTACCAGATCGTCGCCAGGACGGGAGCGGTCTACCCTTAAGGGGTGGGGCGTGGGGGGGCCAGAACGTGTCGCGTTCTGGCCCCCCACGCCCCGCTCCCTTAAGGGTAGACCGCTCCCGTCCCGGCGACAATCTGGTAAGCCTGCTTATTATGGGGGCAGTTACTGGCTGCTGATGTCAGCTGGGGTTACTCCAAGCTGCTGCCAATATACCTTGCTTGGACTACATTCCTGTCTTTTGATATACACTGGATTGTGGCAGAAATATTGAAGCTTAAATTTATTTAAAAACATGCATAGCCTAATGCATTTTCAGAATATACTGAGGAGCCTGTGCCCTACCACTTTAATTAGATATAGGAGTAAACTTGTAGAGATGCATATTGTACTTCTAGGATTAGGCAAAAGTATACCTGTTTGCTGGACTTATTTGGGACCTGGCAGTTTGTGTATGTAGAATATTTATAGACCAGCAGATTGCCTGACATTCTGATCTTAAACTTTAGTACTGTAATATCTGCCTGCAATCTTAGTGCAATCACCCTAAAAACGTTGCTGTAATGTGCTGGTTTGGTACTGTTCAAAACGTCTTTTTTAAATTCCTACAATATGAGCAGGACAGTCTTCACCAATTGAGCTTGTGCCATTTGGGCAGTTTAATCAGGTCATCCAATAAATTCCATTACTGTATTTCCTTTTGTTTTCACCTGCATTCCTTTATCTGCATGAATTTCTCTGGCTCTCCCTTACCAACATACTTTTAGAATTCCTCATTTTCCTTTTCCAGTCATAATTCTCATTCCACATGCCATGATGTGCCCTCCTTCAGATATGTGATATGTTAAAATCCTTATTTTGATAGTATGGGTGTCAGATTTTTGTCCCAAATTTAAAAGAAAAGAAAAAAAGAACTTAAAGCTGCTCAGTTTCTGGAAAAGTGACTGTAAAAATATTTATATAGTCTATTCCATCCTCCCTGGAAAAGTAAGTATTTTAGTGTTTTACCTTTAGAGCTATTCAGCAGATATAAAACATTCCTTTCTTGGCATAGTAGTTTATACTGTTGCCTTCATAGAAATGGGGAATAATTATTTTCAAAGGTTTACACCTGAGCAATCTGACCCAGTTTATATTTGCCCAGTCTAACCTTGACCTGATTTTTAGAAAATAGGATAATTACATGGTAAATTAAAAAAAGCAAGGCTGGAAAAAGAAGCAAATTCCTACTGCGACAAAAAGGAGGCAGGAATAATTCATAAAATTAGAAGGCTATGTGCTGGACTAGAATGTATTTTTTCTCTAAAATATAATTTAAACCACTAATATTCATTTTGCATGCTTTCCATTCTGTCTGCTAAGTATGAGCTTCACTATGTGGAAGGCATTACAGTTACAACTACCAACCAATTTTCCCTAAGTTTGTAGAAATATCTGTCTGTCAGTTTAAGTTATGTCAAAATCCCCCAGATACCAGAGTGATAAGTACCTTTAGAATGCTGTGCAGTAATATTTATAGTTATGGCTGTGTGGAGGAAGCCACCATCACTGGAATCTCCAAGCAGGCGCCAAAAACAAATTGTTAATTCTCAGCAGGATTTTAAATCAGACACAACACGGAGCAAGAAAAGGGGCACAAAATAGGGGTGTTTCCTCAGCCAACATAAGCAGAGTGCATGAAAGCAGTTACAGAGGATGAAGGTATGGTGAAGTACTTGACCCAGACCGCAAATCTCAGAGCACTACCTTCAGAGTAGTCCCATTAGCATCAGCAGGTCTGCTTCATAAACGCAACTGGAGGGATCCTGACTTCAGCCACACATGGAAACAAGATTGCGCATCAGTGGAAATGTGATTATTAAAGCAGAACATGTTCAGATGCGTAAAGCGCTTAGTCTGTAGTTATGTGCAGTATAAATAGCAATGTGTCTGACATTTCACAAATACATACTCAGGCTGATAAAATATAACAGCCACAATTTTATGTTAGCCCAAGGCATCAGCACTGATGCAAACCATTCAGCCAGTGGAACACCTTTGATGGATGCTAAGCATTCCCCAAATATTGGGCACAGCCCACAAACAGCTGCTGTCATAAATCTGGAAATACTGTACACAAAAGACCAGGAAATAGTGACTGGAATACAAACTGAAGGTAGAATCAGTGCTGTTGTTAAAACCTATACCCTTAAGAGCAAGTCAGTGAAAGGTGAAAAGAAAGAACGGCATGTCCCGAATCTTTATCCATGCTAATCAGTATCCTAAGCATTATACCTACCATATCTCTGCCTTTGGCTAAACTCCTTGGGCCACAATAAGTGTTTAGTGGAGACAGAGCCCCTAGAAGGGTGCGGGGCCCGGGGTGACTCAACCATTGCAGGAACCCCCTATTATGTGGCCAAGAAGTGTTGTGTGTGCGCGCGCGCATGTGTGCAAAATAAGGCATAAAAAGTAATGCTTAAATTAAGATGTACCCCAAAATTCCTTGCTGCTGCTATTTTATTTAGAAGTCTAGCAGCCCAATCCTGTGTAACTCTTGCACTGGTGTAACAGTAGATCCTCTTTTTAGAGTTCAAAACAAACATTTTTACCGGGAATATAATATAAATTCCCGTCGTATAATATAAATTTTTATTATTCATGCATCTTCATGTTTTAAACTGGGTTTTAACTGTTTTATTGATCTTATCCCCTGCCTATTAGTGTTGGTGCTTGTTTTAAATTTGTTTTTAGTTTGGTTTTTTCATCTTTCGCCTATCAATGGTGTAGCCAGATATTGGTGTGTTGTTTGAGTTTAATTTTAATTGCACATTGGCCCATTTGATTTTATATTTTTGCCAATGGGTCCAGTTATGGCACCAACATTTTATTCATGTTGCTGTCATTGGATAGTTCTTGCATGTTGTGTTGTAGTTTTAGGCAGCTTGTTAGCCAGACAATTTTAATCGGTATTGGTGCTACCATGAATATACAAGCTGTGGTATTTGTGGTTTTATGCTACCACTCTAATATTGGAGAAGAAAGTGTAAGGCACAGTATTGTAAGTCTTAACAGAAGCAATGAATCATCAATAGGGGGTTGAGAGAATGTTCAAAGCTGCAGGTGTTAGCTAATTGCAATGTAAAACATCTGGTGGAAAGAACTGGCAGTATTTATGTTGGTTAGCTATGTTACTTCTGATGATGCCTCCTATGTTGGAGGAGAAACGTAAAGTTTTTTAACCATTTGATTAGAATAATAAAAATTTATATTATACAACGGAGTTTCCCGGTAAAAATGTTTGTTTTGAACTCTAAAATCTGGTCACGTCGTGAAAATATAAGAATATACCTAGTAGATCCACTGCTTTTGTGCACGTATGCCATACGCCGACAGACGCAGGACGGACACTGGTGTAACCCCCCTCGAACGCCGCACGTGTGCAGTTTGGACACAGGACGGACGCCAGCGCAACTCTGCCAGCGCAGGGGGCATTCCAGGGGCATTCAAGTTTTTAAATCGTTTTATAACTGCTGTAGGATTCATAATTGAACTCTTACTAGTGCTCACTTCATCTGTAAGTAAAGGTGAATTCACATGTGCATGTTCATCAAAATTGATGACTGTTGCGCCGATATCCTATGCCCGGGCTGGTCTTACATGGCCTCCCGGATGCATGGCAGCTCCAGAGCTGGCGTGCATCCCGGGAGGCCCATTGGGGACCTGCGCCGCTTACACCGGGGGAAGGGAATGAATGTCCCCTTCCTCCGAGGTGAGTCCGGCCGTTCCAGTGCAGCCCGCAATGGGCCTAGGATGCAGTGGCCAGCCCTTTAAGCCGGCCGCCACATCTTAGGCAGGATTGGGCTGTAAATCTAGATAGATTCAGGGACAGGAGTGTGCAATGCCATGCTTGTACTGCATGTTGAAATCTATATATTTCAAGGTATGTGTGAATACAGCAAGAAATTGCAACATTGACCAAATGGGTCCATGAACAGAATCCTAGATTTTGTCAGGTTCTGTTCATTTTTCAGCTCTGGATCCAGCTCTGGAACGATATGTTATAGTCCTTGATCTCCCTTTTAACCTTGCAATTATTTTGACATAGTGGGTTGTACTGGTCAAGAAGCAGGTTAGAAAAATGAATTATGGTCCCCAGATAATTGTTTTGCCCTGAAGAAAATACAAGTTATTTCAGCAGTAGTTTTATAAAGAGAAATATACTCTCTGCTGCGTGTCAAGCCAAATTCTTTGGCTGATAAATGGTAGAGGTAGAGCCAAAATTTTCTCTACTCTTCACAGCTGTTTTGTTCTGGCTTAACCTAGGGAATAACACTGCTTCTGATATCTACAGCCTATCCTGGCAAGATATCATGTAAGTTCATATTCCACCCACATGTCAAAATAAAGAGTTTAACAATTTATACCTTTATCATATCTCTGCAGATGCTGATGAATGTCAGCTTTTTGGACAAGAAATATGTAAGAATGGCTTCTGTTTAAATACTCAGCCAGGCTATGAGTGTTACTGCAAACAAGGCACTTACTATGATCCTGTCAAACTCCAGTGCTTTGGTAAGTATTCAATTTATCCCCATGTCCCTTCACCTTCTGCATTGCCAACTAGCATTAGAGAAGGGTAACAAAATTCTGTTTAATTCTTTCTCCCTCTTATGGATGCTTCACACCAAGTGCAAGTTGGTTTCTTATTTTCTCTACATAATGCTTCCAAATTGGCTATAGTTACTTGGAGATATGTCATGGTGAATTGGGCTGTACATTGATATGGCTAGCAGCAATTTTGTTGATTGTAGTGGCTGGAAAGAACGCTATTGTGTTTGCAGCAAATGCTGCTGGCTTCTTTGGACTATATTTGCATACAAACAATTTGCATTCATATTTCTCCATATTTCTTGCAGGCACTTGCAGTCCAGCAGGCACAGGTGCTGTTTGCATGTGAAATTGGCCCTTCAGATATTTACAGCGCAATCCTAGCCAACTTTCCAGCACCAGTGCAGCCGCAATGCAGCCCCGAGGTAAAGGAACAAATTTCCTTCTCCTTGAAGAGGCCTCCATGACTGCCCCTGCACTGCAAAATGCAGTGTGTGCCCTGTTGGCACGGCTACACTGGCACTGGAAAGTTGGTTAGGATTGCACTGTTAGTGTGTTAGTCCTATAGGAATGGATAATGAAAATGTCAATAGTAGTATAATAGTAATATGCTCCAAGAATAAAAATACTAGAATTAACACTGAACAAAACCACACAGAAGCTGCTAGTCTCTGTGAAAATCTCTGAAGACATATTTATGTAGATGAAGAGACACAAGGAAAATAATGTTGGTGCTACCATTTTGTTAACTACTGTACTAGTCGTGTGCTAGTACAGTACTACCTCCCACAACGTGGGGGATCCATTCCTCAAAGGCCGAGCACTGTCTGAAACAGCTGTATAGGGGATGCTCTAAAACGGGTGGCCAACCTTTCAACATGAATGCTCCTGGGCCTTTAATGGTTGTCTAGGTGAGGGCATTTCAGCAGGTGCAGCTGCTTTAGCAGCACCATCAGCAATTACAACTGCCAATATTCTGTCTTCTACACAACTCTTAAGAACGCAGAAGCCCTAATGGTGGAAGGTTGGCCACCCCTGCTCTAGAAGATAAGGCAGGAAATTTATAGACTCATAGAGTTGGAAAGGACCTTTAAGGCCATCTAGTCCAACTCCCTGCGTAAAGAAAGAAAATCCTCTCTAGAGCATCTCCAAAAGGTGCCTGTCAAGCCTCTGCCTGAAGACATCCAGCAAGGGAGAACCCGCCACTTCCCTCTAATCAATTCCATTGTCAAACTGCTCTTGCTGTTAAAATTTTATTTCTGATACCCAACCAAAAGCTCCCCTGGTGCAGTGTAAGCCCATTAGATCTTGTTCTGCTCTCTGGGACAGCAAATAATAAATCTTTCCCCTCTTTCATGTGACAGCCCTTCAAGTATGTGATGAGTGCTATCCTGTCCCCCTCAGCCTTCTCTTCTCCAGGCTAAACATACCAAAGTCTCTTAACCTTTCCACATAGGGCTCGTTCTCTGGGCATCTTTGTTGCCCTTCTCTAAACCTGATCCAATTTGGCTTCAGCCTTCTTAAAATGTTATGCATAGAATTTGGTGCTGATTGGCCAGTATCCCTTGTTCTCACGCTCCTGGATGCAGTAGCTGTCAATCAACCCCGGACAAAGAGCGCTGTAGCAAAACAGTGCTGAAGGAAGTGGCATTATTGGAGGTGTTACTGTGCATCCAAGCAAGTTACCATCTTTCATACAGAGGGAGGGCATCCATGCTCGTACTAGCAGACATCATTCAGAAGCATAAGAGGCAGAAGATGGGCTAGAGCTGCACGGTGCTGGCACATCGTTTCTGAATGTCCAGAAGCATCAAGTGCAAGTTGGTGATACCACAGGCTTGCAGTGAATCTGCTGGCCATTCAACAGCCAGGCTCTTGCATAGTGCAGCCCCATACACCTCTTGTCTCTCAGGGATGTCAGTAAGAAGAATAACATCTTCTTACTGACATCCTTTCCCCCTCAGTTGCCACTCAGTGGCTGTCAAGTATAATGTGTCCACTGCCACAGACTACAGTATATCCACAGTAGTAAATACAGTAGTGGCACCCACAGAGTCTGGCTTGATCTTAATTTTGGTCTCACTGAGATTAGTTAATCTTGGAAAGGGTACAAAGAGGCTGAAATGGGCAATATTTGAAGCATGATGTTAATCCTATGGGAATTCAGCTCCACCCTAGTTTCTGAATCTACCTCTGGGGCTCCTTATTCCACCTAAACCTGAGCATCCTTGGACAAACTGTATGCAAACTATCCCTCTTTGTACATGAATCCATGATTGGACTCCTCTCTGGAAGTTTACTTTTCGGCTTGTAAAAAAGGCATCTGAGGAAATGGCATCTTGAAAAAAAAATGGTGACTGATATGCAGTATGGAATAGCAATTGACACTCTTGATGATCGTAAATGTGTTCCCATTAGTCTACTGAACTGCCTACTCATTCAATTTTTTACCTTTGACTGAAAATCATTCCTAGACACGACCCTGTTACAGTTTAAACAGAAAACCATTCTGTGTGGAATAACATAATGAAAGGAAACCCCAGTAAGAGACTCATTCACGATGGGTCCAAAGAACTTTTTCTTTCCTGATGTAAAACCACTTATTTCCTCAAAGTAACTCTTGCTTTTTCTCACTAAAATAAGCTAGACAGGAATGGAACAACGGTGGAATAGACCAGGGGTTCCCAATAGACCAGGAGGCCGAGTACCACCTCCTGCACCACTCTCCTTCTGAGTACCACCAGAAGTGACTGGCAATGACATCATCACCAGTTACTTCCAGGTTTTCAGAGGCCAGAAAACACAAGGAGGAGGCTCTGGGCAGGTGGGAGGGCCCTTCTCAGCATTCCCGAGTGGCTTGTCCAAAAGCAGGAGCCTCTTAGGAGCAAAAATGCGCCACCAAAAGCTCTGCATCGGAGTGTGCATTCCAGTGGTCCAGCAGTCCGAGTACCACCACTGGTGGTACTAGTATCACAGGTTGGGAACCCCTGGAATAAATAGTTGGTTTCTCTATAACTGCGTAGCATTTGGTCCAGAGGCAGTCTGGAATGGGGACACCACATTAGGATGGTTCTACTCCTTTTTAGTTCCAGAAGGGGGTGCTTAGAGACTCCACCTCGATGGGAGTTGTCCTGTGAGGTTCCTCAGATTTAAATTTTGTCTCCTATGCTTTTCATCATCTATGAAGCTGCTAGGAGGGATTGTCAGGAGATATGAAGCTCATTGTCCTCAGTATGCTGATAACAGGTGTATTTCTCTTTTTCATAAAATTCAGATGAGGTAGTGAAGTTTCTCAGTTTGTTTCTGCAAACAGTGGTAAACTGGACGAGAGTGAAAAACCCAAGCAAATGAGATGGGGTTGATGGTGGTGGATTGATAGGCTATTTGTCTTCGGCAGTTTGTTTTTCTTGTTTTGTTCTGTGAACTACAATGAAGTTGTATGAATAGTGGTATACTTTTTCATCATCATCATCAAAGTGTTTTAAAATATGTCTGACTGGAAAATCAGTCTGTTTTTTCACCAGTGCAAATATTGTTTTGCATAAGTAATGTTACTGAATACTGATATTTCTTTGGTGTATTTTTCATTTCGATTTGAAAAGATACGGATGAATGCCAGGACCCAAACAGCTGTATTGATGGCCAGTGCATCAACACTGAAGGGTCTTACAGCTGTTTCTGTACACACCCAATGGTTCTGGATTCCACCGAAAAGCGATGCATCAGACCAGCAGAATCTAGTGGTATGCTTTATTGCATGTATTGCAAGAGGGTGCAAGGATCTTTACAAGGATGGAATGGGATTACTTTTAAATTGTTCTTCTTTCTAAGATAATTTTGGATCATAATCCCCCGGCTCAGTTGGTACACAACTCATTTAGTTTAGGGCAGTTTAGCTAGCAAAGATCTGTAGTGTGTAGGATAACAGAGCAGTCTTGGGCAATTACTGCTCTGTTCTTGAAAGTAGGAAAGCACATGTTTCACAGTTTTATCAGCATTGATTGATAACATAACTGACCTCGGTTGGTAGCTTCTCTGGTCTCAAATGTTCCACCTAAATATGTATTCCCCCATCCCTTCATTGTTGGAAAATACTCCATGTTTGTTTATTCCCATTTTACAGTTTGAACACAGTGTTTCATGTGTCCATACATGTTTCACAGATATTGTCAGCACTGGGGCCACAAGAGATATATGTGCATAGTGCCACGAAATCAGTGTATGCAGGTGCTTATTCATTTATCTCATTGTTAAGAAGTGCTCCTCAGTGTTTTGAGACTGGGATGTTATCCTGGCAGGGTGGGGCCCAAGGAGCACATTCCTTCCTGTTTCCACTGGGACAGCATGAGAAGTCCAGAACATGCAGGAGGAATTCAGGTCATGACTTCGTCCATTCCCGATGTCAGGATCAACTCTCCAAAATTGAGTAAAAACCTGGCATGTGGTGGGGACGGACCTGCAGTGTAAACTCTCCTCCTCCATGGTCTGGGCTTCTCTTGTGCTGCTGGAATAATGTGTGTAATCAGCCTGCAGCATCTTGAATAGGCCAGTGTCCGACATGATTTAGGAGTAGAATAAGAAATTAATCTTGATTCAACAGCACGATCCTACCCAACTTACACCACCGGTGTAACCAGCGGTGCAGCGAGAACAGGAGGCCCCAGAATGGAAAGGGGATTCAAATCCCCTCCAAAGCGGGATACAAAGGGGATTTAAATCTCCTCTCCCCTCCAAAGCCTCAAGCCCTGCCCTCCCCCACTGGTTACACCGGTGGTGTAAGTTGGATAGGATTGCACTGTAACCCTTCCATTGTTCTAAACTTTAAATGTACTAAACTTCTTCTAAGACATTGGCCTTACTCATTAGTTAAAATGTTTATAGCATTAAAAAACTGATCTCAGTTTAGTTTCACGAAAATAAGCTTAGGGGTTAATGTAAGCCTGGGACATGGCATGCTGCAGTGCATTGAATTGTTTTACATGGTAACAGTGTTGTAAATGATCACGTGTTGTAACAATCACATGTCTCTGTCTTGTACTTCAGAACAAACTGAAGAAACTGATGTCTACCAGGACCTATGCTGGCAACATCTGAGTGATGATTTTGTTTGTAGCCGGCCACTCGTAGGAAAGCAAACTACTTACACTGAGTGCTGTTGTTTATATGGTGAAGCGTGGGGCATGCAATGTGCACTATGTCCCATGAAGAACTCAGGTAAGACATCTACTAGTGACTTGAGGAACATTTCATTATTTATTTATTTATTTATTTATTTATTTTCTGTATTTATATACCGCCTTTCTTATCCTCAGATTGCTCTTCAGATATTATTCAAGGCGGTTTACATAGGCAGGCTTATCTAGATCCAATAAGGATCTTTACAATATTGTTCTGTATAGAACCCTACAATTCCAGCTGGTTTCCTCCATGGTGTAGTCATCTTCATTAGCTGTAATTCACTAGTAATTCACTAATTCACACTTCACTAGTAGTGTAATTTCAGAATCTGATTTTAGCGTAAGAAAAATAAATTTGATGTATTTTGTGCATTTCTTGTCACAAGAAATTTTGAATGTCATTACTCACAGTGTTCAGAAGATGAGGTCACATGTTATTATAATCACATGGTAAGTCTAGCTGCTTGACCTGAAAATCTTTCTAGCATCAGTCCCATTTACTGAGCCACTTTGCCTTTCATAGAGCCCTAGCCAATTTGAATTTATACAATCAATTTATAAAGCGTGCTATTTCCCCTTCATTTCTCCAGTTTGCGCTAAAGCGATTTCAGTATCCGCGGGGGGTTGTGTGTTCCAAACAGAACCCCCACGGATACCGAGGTCCAACTGTACTTCTTTGACTGCAGACTTACTATTCTTATTTGAATGCTCATTGTCTTAATTGACCAGAAACAACAGCTGCTCTGAGGAATAGTCATATGTGAATAATTACATGTAGCCTGAAATGGGGGAGGGAGGATACCCTACCTCCCTAAATGGTTCCCTATTTGTTTAAATAAAGAAACGTTCTCAGTTTTGGTTCCCAGATGAAGCAATTCCCTGAGAGGACAGCTGAAGCAATACCAACTCAAGATCCAGAACCTCTGGCTGGGAAGATTGATGTAATTGGGAATAATGATTTTTTTTAATTGACCTTCCTCTAGTCCCCAGTGATTTATTCTATGATTAAACTGTTGTACTTTATTTTGTACTGTATGTACTGTGTTTTAAAACACCTCTAAGATATTGCTATGCTTTTGACAGATTCAACACTTTTCTTTCCTAGTGGTGACGTTTATGAGACACTGACTAACAGCACAATCCTGTGTAACCTTGCACCGGTGTAACAGTAGATGCACCAGTGTAAGTGCACTTACATTGGCATAAGTGCACTTGCACCGGTGCAAGGTTACACAGGATTGTGCTGTATGAGTGATAAAACTTTTGTTTAGCCTTTGAGGATAGGAAGGAAGCCTTGGCTGTTGTGAACGTGTAGCATGGCCACATCAGGAGATGCTTTTTAGAATATTTTGTGTGATATATCAAGAATATGTCACATGGAACTAGGAAGAACATGTGAATAAACTGTTCTACCAACTGGTCATTATGTTCCCAATACTGTATTTGGATGTCAAAGCATACATCTGAGCTACCATAGCTACAATATATGTCTGTTTGCCGCCATAAGAACTATATGCCTACATGTAAATTATTATTCAGCAATTAACTTTTGTCATTGATTCCTATTCTCCTAGCATTCCCTTTTCAATATTATTTATTTATTTATTTATCTATCTATTTATCTATTTATTTAAAGCATTTATATCTCACCTTTCTGTACAGTTAAAGCTGCAGTTTTCTGTTTTGTAGGCTGGTCATAGATTACACTCCCCAACAAAACAAAAAATTCTGGTGCTTCGGAAGTTAGACCTATTCTTGGGCACGTTTGGGGCACTGATTCCAAAAATGGCATCAGTTTTGCCCTATCAGCTCTAGTTTTGAAGATGTGGCATAGCCACATATGCTGATTCAAGTAGCTCCCTTGTGCCGTAGCCATGGTGTCGGCTTCTGCATGAGGGAGCTGCTTGAATCAGCATATATGGTGATTGTGGTGGGGCTTCTTGCTATGCCGTATCTCCAAAGCTAGAGCTGATAGGGCAAAACTGATGCCATTTTTGGAATCAGCACCCCAAATATTCCCAATAGGTCTAACTTTTAAGGCACCAAAATGTGTAGTGGGTTTGTTATGGTTCCTGGTTTCACTGGAACTGGGAGAAAATAACATTTATTTAGAAAGCTTTTTGCTACAATGAAAAAGATGAATTAATCCCAGGTTTCAGCTACAATGATTAGAGTAATTGCTCACAGTCATTTAAAAAAATTCTGAAGATTTCCAGCAGCTCTAGAGGAGCCCCAGCACAGCCACTCTCCCACATACCCCACACACCACCCCCATCAGGTTCCATCTCTCCTGGACTCGGTTGTCACAAAGCAAAACAAATGCAGGTGGTGCTTAGGAAAGGGAATCACAGATACCTGAACCATTTGTCACTCTGACAGGGTTCACTTGCATCACCAACAAGGTGTCACTAAATCTGCTGGGTAATAAATACGGTTGTAGTTAAAAAATAATATCCTGTGAAGTGACATGCCAGATTAAATAAAAGGCAGTGCAGCCCCTAACACATTACAAAATGTAATTACCTTGATCCTAAACACATTTTCTTGTCTTATTTCCAAGTGAGCATGCTTAGGGTCACAGACCTGCCTCATTTTGTACTGCCAGTGAAACCACATGGGGATAGCTAAAACTAAGCAAAGTAACAGTGGCTTCACATTGTATATGCCAGGGGTCACCAAACTGCAGCTCGGGAGCTACATGTGGCTCTTTGACATATAACGTGTGGCTCACAGAAATATGCTAGCCTTTTTGCATCACAATTAATATAAAAGATAAATAACAAATTTTTAAGCTTTATGATTATTTACCAGGTATAATAAACTGAGAGTCCACTGATTAAAACATAAGTTTAGTGTTCATGGCGAGTAAATATATTTACAGCAGAATCCGACTTAACTTTTGTGCCGGTTTAACGGAAAAGGGATTCAAATCCCCTCCAAAAGAGGAATTCAAAGGGGATTTGAATCCCTTTTCTGTTCTGGGACCTCCGTTCTCGCTGCGCCGCTGGTTAAACTGGCACAAAAGTTAAGTCGGATTGTGCTGTTAAGAATTTTAATGCTTCTTAAATATTGCAGCTCTCAAACATCTCTCTTGTGGCTCTCAAACATCTGACGTTTATCATATGTGGCTCTTCCATTAAGCAAGTTTGGCCACCCCTGATATATGCCAGTTTTGTTTGTTCTGGGTACAACAGTTATTTCCTGAAACATTGCAGTTTTGACTGTTGGGAAAATATAAGAAAAGAAGAAAAACCTGTGGACTGTGAACTGTGCATGAGAAAGAAATGTACGGTATATTTATTGTGCAGAATATGTATTATGTGCAACTAGTTAATACATTATCTAACAACTGTAACGTTGCTAGATAAAAAGTGAAGTAATTAGCAACTCTTAGTCATAAGCTTGTAAGTCTCAAAATAAACAGCAGTCATTATGGAGCTGGAACAAGCCTTTAAAAAAATGATAGGCCATAAAAAGGTCAGGGTTACTCCTAGACTTGACTTGAATCTGGGCAACAGAAAGAGACAAAGGGTGTTATTACAAGTGATACTTATTTTAGTCTGGATTGTGTAATTTGTAAATGACATGATTGGGGGGGGGGAGCCCTGGTGCTGGTGTTCCCCTATTTCCACCTGATCTGCTCCTATGCCAGGGCTAAAATTGGTTGACTCCACTGCCACCACAGGGACAAAACCAGGCAAAGAAACCATCTTTGGAAGCCTCCCAGGTACATGGAGAATTCCTCAAAAACCTATCCTGTAGCATGTAGCCAAGGGCCCAGGAGGACTGGGACAAAGCACTGAATGAGTTCAACCAATAACACCAAGTGACAAGTTAAAAAATAGAATGAGTTTATTAGAAACAAACAATGGTGGTGGTCATTTGGATAATACAAGGAAGGAAGAATAAGCAGGCTTGGGCAACGACTTGGGTATTGGAGTGTCCAGTTGCAAATCTTCAGGCAAGCTATTACAGACAAACTTAAAAGCAAAATAATACCCTAATGCATCTTAGCTCACTGTTCCCTATCTGTACTTACTTAGGATCTTAACTTTCTAGACAGCATTACATCTTTCTGATCCCCAGTGAGGCAGGTGGAACTGATCAAGCGCAGGTTCACTTTGAGAAAGCCAGATCAGAAAACCTGCAAGCATCTTGGAGCTTGACCTTAAGTAACCTAGGTTCAGTTAGGTCATAGGTCTATCTAATTGGATAGTTTATGACCATCTGGGCATCCCTACCTGCCCTCTGACCTGTTCAGGTGGATTTGGATGCCCAGTCAACTTGTACATGCCAGTCCTAGTGCTGAGATGGTTTAGGACTATTGTTCTTGATGGAGCCCAGATGATCAGGACTAGCATTCCACAAACTACCTGTCTGCTTGGCCTTGTGGTCTTTCTACAATAGTGCTACTTTCAAAGTGTCACAGTAAAAAAGTTGGAGAGAAAAGAAGGGTGTGAAGGGAGTTCAATCATCACAGCTGGATAAAAAGTGGGGAGCTGATTCAGTTCAATAGATTTTATGTTCAAATTTCAGGTGCAAAAAATATTTAAGTATTCCTTGTGAAATGGCCAACGACAATGCAGGTCAGATGTTCCACAGCACCGCGTGGTGGAGGGAGAAACTGTTATTCCCACTTCAATCAGTGTTGAAATGTTTATCCTCTATTAATTTTATTGGAGTTCCTTGTGGCTTGCATCGCCAGAGATCATGTTCTTTTGGTCTGTAAGAAAATGGCAACAACAACAAAATCAATCATTATAGTTGTCCAACCCTGAGAAACATGCAACCCAGTTGTGCAAACAGAAAATGCTGTGGAGGGAAAACTCTGTTTTCCTGAAAATCATGCACATTTCAAAGAACATCTATTCATCATAGGAAAGTGCCAGTATCCTTGTCTCCTCCTGAACCAGATATTACGAAATCCATTTGTACTTGGCTCTCATTCAGATACTTTCCTTCCAGCTTTCTTTTTAAGCTGGCTGTTCCTACACTCTTAAATTATTGCTTTATACGTGTAATTCTCTTGGTAAAGGTGTTCCATGCAAACGTTTGTTTGGTTTATTGATACAATACTGAGCTGTGTGATCATACACTGAAATGTTAACATGGGTTATAGAAAAACCCTTCAAAAGAGCCTTTTGTCTTCTAACTGTAGATCATGTTTCTAACACAAGTAATGTAATGCCAAGTCATGGTTTGATACTCCAGTACTGAGACCTATGCTCACAAACTCTCTCCCTTATATGTTCCCGCTTACTAGTTATTTCCTGGTTTGTGGCAAACCTTAGTTTATCATTACATCCATACTGGCAAAAAGTAGTTTTTGCTAGCCATGACAACCAGGAATATAAACAAAAGCTGTAATGGCAAGCTATGAGTTACCACAAACCAGAAAGTAACGAAGCAGAGCACAAGATGAGAAAAGGAAGGGAGAGCAAAGTGTTTGTGAGTAAAGGGCTTGTTCCTATAGTGCCAAATCATGGTTCAGAGTTGCATGTGAACCAGTTCCATGTGTTATAATCTGTTGTGAATATGTTTTGATTTTTTCAAGAAAGTGAAAGTGTAAAATAGTGATTCTCGTTACCCACTCCAGTGTTGTGCAGTTGGAACAACTTGAATTAGGCACAAAGGTCTCTCTTCCAATGCCAAGGCACACCAGCTGTCTTCAGAATATGTCTTACAGCCCAAACCTCTCTCCTGTCGGCGTGCGCAATGCAGGACCGCTGGTGCAGGGGCGTGGTGCAGGGCTGCAGCGTGCACGATGCAGAGCCACTGCATCTTGCATGCCGATCGGCGACCAGGCTGGCTAGGAGATGGAAGAAAAGAAAAATATAACTTACCTCTCCAGCCACTGCCTGGTCCCCTATGGGTCTTCTCAGATCTACGCCTGCTCTTTTGCTGGCATTGATCTGAAGCGCCGCAGGCAGTGTGTCCAGGCTGGGGGTTTCAGATAAGGTGGACACTGGTGCTGCCGTGATCCACCCCAAATTGTCCCTGATCCACCCCACTTTCAGGTCCTCCACCAGCAGAACCCTGCTGGCAGCCAGCCTGCATGGTACTGCTGGTGGCTCGCAGCCTTTTGGGCTTTCCATTGGCGGCAGTGCTCCGCAGACTGGTGGAGTGCCTGCCACACTGATGGACCTTGAGATATGCAAGCATAAATGGACCTTGCGATAACGCCCAATCCTTGCAATATGCCACTGATGGACCTTGCAATAATTCCCAATCCATGAGCATAGGATTGGGCATTAGCGTTTATACAAAACGATAAAGGTTCCAAGCATTTCACATTTGTTGTTGTTCAGTCGTTAAGTCGTGTCCGACCCTTCGTGATCCCATGAACCATATCCCGCCAGGCCTTCCTGTCCTCCACTATCTTCCTGAGTTCGCTCATTTTCATGTTCGTTGCATCGGTGATGCTATCTAACCATCTCATCCTTTGCCTTCCCCTTCTCCTTTTGCCTTCAATTTTTCCCAGCATCAGAGTCTTCTCCAGAGAGTCCTCTCTTCGCATTAGGTGGCCAAAATATTTGAGCTTCAGCCTCAGTACCTGTCCTTCCAGGGAACAGTCAGGGTTGATTTCATTTAGGATTGACTGATTTGATCTCCTAGCAGTCCAAGGGACTCTCAGGAGTCTTCTCCAGCACCACAGTTCAAAAGCATCTATTCTTCGGCGCTCAGCCTTCCTTATGGTCCAACTCTCGCAACCATACATTGCTACTGGGAACACCATAGCCCTGACTATGCGAACTTTTGTTGGCATGGTGATATCTCTGCTGTTTATTATGCTATCTAAGTTTGCCATAGCTTTCCTTCCAAGGAGTAAGCGTCTTTTAATTTCATGGCTGCTGTCTCCGTCTGCAGTGATCTTGGAGCCCAGAAAAGTAAAATCTGTTACTGCTTCCATTTCTGCCCCTTCTATTTGCCAGGAATTGATGGGACCAGATGCCATGATCTTAGTTTTATTAATGTTGAGTTTCAAGCCAACTTTTGCACTCTCCTCTTTCACCCTCATCAAGAGGCTCTTTAGTTCTTCTTCACTTTCTGCCATTAGGGTGGTATCATCTGCATACCTGAGGTTGTTGATATTTCTCCCGGCAATCTTGATTCCGGCTTGCGATTCATTCAGCCCTGCATTTCTCATAATGTACTCTGCATATAAGTTAAATAGGCAGGGTGACAATATACAGCCTTGCCGTACTCCCTTCCCAATTTTGAACCAGTCGGTTGTTCCATGGCCAGTCCGAACTGTTGCTTCTTGGCCCGCATACAGGTTTCTCAGGAGACAGGTAAGGTGGTCTGGTACCCCCATCTCTTTAAGAATTTGCCACAGTTTGTTGTGATCCACACAATCAAAGGCTTTTGCGTAGTCAATGAAGCAGAAGTAGGTGGTTTTTTGGAACTCTCGTGCTTTCTCCATGATCCAGCGCATGTTGGCAATTTGATCTCTAGTTCCTCTGCCTCTTCGAAACCCAGCTTGTACGTCCGGTAGTTCTCGGTCCACGTACTGCTGAAGCCTAGCTTGTAGGATTTTGAGCATAACCTTGCTAGCATGTGAAATGAGTGCAATTGTGCGATAGTTTGAACACTCTTTGGCACTGCCCTTCTTTGGAATTGGAACGTAAACTGACCTTTTCCAATCCTTTGGCCACTGCTGAGTTTTCCAAATTTGTTGGCATATTGAGTGCAGCACCTTCACAGCATCATCATTTAGGATTCAAAGTAGCTCAGCTGGGATATTATCATCTCCACTAGCTTTGTTGTTAGTGATGCTACCTAAGGCCCACTTGACTTCACTCTCTAGGATGTCCGGCTCTGGGTCAGTGACCACACCAGCGTGGTCATCAGGAACATTAAGATCTTTCTTGTATAGTTCTTCTGTGTATTCTTGCCATCTCTTCTTAATCTCTTCTGCTTCTGTTAGGTCTCTGCCTTTTTTGTCCTTTATCATGCCCATCTTTGCACAAAACGTTCCCTTGATATCTCCAATTTTCTTGAAGAGATCTCTAGTCCTCCCCATTCTGTTGTTTTCCTCGATTTCCTTGCATTGTTCATTTAAGAAGGCCTTCTTATCTCTCCTTGCTATTCTCTGGAAATCTGCATTCAGTTGTTTATATCTTTCCCTTTCACCTTTGCTTTTTGCATTCCTTCTTTCCACAGCTATTTGTAAAGCCTCATCTGACAGCCACTTTGCTTTCTTGCATTTCTTTTTCTTTGGGATGGTTTTAGTTGCTGCCTCCTGTACAATGTTACGAACTTCCGTCCATAGTTCTTCAGGCACTCTGTCTACCAGGTCTAATGCCCTAAATCTATTCTTCACCTCCACTGTATACTCATAAGGGATATGGTTTAGGTCATATCTGACTGGTCTAGTGGTGTTCCCTATATTCTTCAGTTTAAGCCTGAATTTTGCAATAAGAAGCTCATGATCTGAGCCACAGTCAGCTCCAGGTCTTGTTTTTACTGACTGTATAGAGCTTCTCCATCTTTGGCTGCAAAGCACATAATCTATCTGGTTTCGGTATTGACCATCTGGTGATGTCCATGTGTAGAGTCGCCTCTGGTGTTGTTGGAAAAGAGTGTTTGCTATGACCAGCGTGTTCTCTTGACAGAACTCCGTTAGCCTTTGCCCTGCTTCATTTTGCGCTCCAAGGCCAAACTTGCCTGTTGTTCCATTTATTTCTTGATTTCCTACTTTAGCATTTCAGTCTCCTATGATGTAAAGGACATCTTTTTTGGGTGCTAGTTCTAGAAGGTGTTGTAGGTCTTCATAGAACCGGTCAACTTCATCTTCTTCGGCATCAGTGGTTGGGGCATACACTTGGATTACTGTAATGTTGAATGGTTTGCCTTGGATTCGAACTGAAATCATTCTGTCGTTTTTGAGGTTGCACCCCAGTACTGCCTTTCCCACTCTTTTATTGACTATGAGGGCTACTCCATTTCTTCTAAGGGATTCATGCCCACAGTAGTAGATATGATGGTCACCTGACTTAAATTCGCCCATGCCCGTCCATTTTAGTTCGCTGATTCCCAAGATGTCAATGTTCAATCTTATCATCTCATTTTTGACCACATCCAGCTTGCCTTGATTCATAGACCTCACATTCCATGTTCCTAAGCAGTATTGCTCCTTGCAGCATTGGATTTTCCTTTCAACCTCAGACACATCCACAGTTGGACGTCCTATTGGCTTTGGCCCAACCGCTTCACTCTTTCTGGGTCTACTTGGAATAGTCCTCCGCTTTTCCTCAGTAGCATATTGGACACCTTCCAACCTGAGGGGCTCATCTTCCGGCGTCATATCTTTTAGCCTTTTGGTACTGTTCATGGGATTTTCTTGGCAAGGTTACTGGAGTGGGTTGCCATTTCCTTCTCCAGTGGATCACTTTTAGTCAGAACTCTCTGCTACGACCTGTCCGTCTTGGATGTCCCTGCACGGCATAGCTCATGGCTTCATTGAGTTACGCAAGCCCCTTCGCCACGACAAGGCAATGATCCATGAAGGAGATTTCACATACATGAGTGCAATAATATTTGCAGCAGCTCTAAGGGAGGTCAGTATTATTATTCACATATTGGGGGTGAGAGATCTGAAGATGTGAGAGAGTAGCTTACTTAAGGCCAACTGTTAAGTTCATCTTAGAGGCAAGATTTGAACTAGGGACTTTGTGGCTCACAACTCAGCCTTTTAGTGATGTCATTACAGCTCTCCCTTTGCACAGTAGTCAGGGCCATTCTCAACACCTAGATTGCAGCCGGTATTAATTTTACTTCACGTTTACATGTCACATGCTGCCACGGTATGAGAGCAGTTGCCCAGTGGTGGCAGAGCAAGCAATAAGTCTTAGTAACTGATGTCTTAGGGTCATTGTAGATCCTAAGGACCAACAATATATTATACCCATTGACTATAATGGGACTTACATATGAGTAGATATGCATAAGATTGAGCTGTTATGTAAGTTGGGGAGTGCCTGTATGGTTTTCCAACAATTAAGTGCTATAACCCCATGAGTAGTGGGAGATGCATGGGATAGCTTTCATTAAAAATACATTATCTTAATCCAATTTTGCTTTGTTTTTGCCAGAGGATTATGCCCAGTTGTGCAATATTCCAGTTCCTGGATCTCGGAGGCCATACGGGCAAGATGGATTGGTTGATTTTGAGGAGGAACACTATACCCCAGAAACGGACCCATATTTCGTGGAAGACCGTAAGCAACCATTATGCCTTGAAATTGGGAATCGTAACTTGGATTTCTCTTGGATATTTGACTCTGTCCACCTGTTTACTTTTAAAATATGTTTTATATTTGCTCTGCTTGTTTTCAGTGATGCTTGTTTTCTGACAGATGTTCTAATGTTTGAGCCAGGAGTTGTATATGAGCTCAGTTGGACCCCAAAGTATAATATTAATTTTTAATGCAATGAATTACGTCTATATTTAACAATAGTTTCCCTGAAAGTCAAAAGAATGTCCAGTTTTGTTGCTGTCAAACAAGTGTCCCTTTGGAGCCTGAAGCATAATATATTCTAAAGGAACATAAGAATTTTTTAAAAAAAAAGTTACCAGAGAAAGCCCATAAGGTATTTCCAGTGCCGTTAGTTCAACTTCAATACATAAGAATATTCTGGGTATTGGACAAGGCTGTCAAACAAATGGCCTACAGCCTTATCAGGCCTTTTGGGGACATTTCCAATGTGACCCTTAATACCCCAACCATATGGTAAATGATTGAACCACATTCAGGTCTGTCAGGGTCCAGAGAGGAGTTCCAGCAACCACACGCTGCTTCAGGGCAGTAGCGCCTAGGGTTCAGCACTCACTCCCTTCCCTTTCCCCTCTCTTTTCCCTCAGTTTATTTATTTAAAGAATTTTTACCTTGCCTTTCTCCCGACAGGGCAATCAAGGCGGCTTACAATTAAAACATATTAAAAGATACAAATACAATAAAAAAATTAAAAACAAGGAAATTAAAACAATTAAAAACAAACTAACACCACTGAGTCACCTTACAAATTACATTGATTAAAAATTTGGTCACGCAGCGTACCGGGGACACGCCTTGGTAGTTCAAATCTGCTGCCATGACCTCAGGATATCGGATAACCAGGGGGCTCCCCTGAGCAAAACCCCCCTCCTGGAATGATACTGGACCTCAAGGGTTTTTATCAGATTCACTCTCACAGTAGTGCCTGCATAGCGAGGAGATGACAATTCCACTGATTTCTCAGAACAAGGTGACTCAGAGTAACATGAAAAGGTTTATTAAAATGATAATAATATTTTTTAAAAGATAGTAGAACCAATTGAACAAGAAAGCAATGAGGATGGAATTTAGTCAAATAGGTTAAAATAAATCTTTTAGCCAGTAGATGGTTTTGCAGCCCTCACACATGTGTCGATTCCAAGCTCTTGCCGCGCAGAGTTAAATTTACCTTACAATGCACTTTAAAAGGCTAGAACACAACAGGTGGAAGACAAAACCCAAAGTAATATAAGACTGACGATTTTTCTGGCTGTTATTGAATCCTATCTTTGTACCTAGATGATGGGGCTAGTTCCTTTCTGTTCTCAGTCACAGGAGTCACAGATGCCGGGGAGAAGATGGAAGAAGTTTTGATTTCCTCGGAGCTTACCCCCTCAGCTGAAGACATCAGCTGTTTCTGATTAGACCAGAGCCGTTTCCTTAGTTACCTGGGCTAGTTCCTTGGAAATTTGATGTACCTTTCCCCTGGCGCTCCCCCCCCCAACTCTGCATTCCAACAGGAAAGGTTATGCTAATGAATCCTTATTAAGACAAATTATCTCTGAATGCTGGCTAGCAAGGTGCAGGTATTTGCATACCAGCTATGAGAACTCCGACTGGGCTGTTGAGTTTAAGCACATAAGGAAATAGACTAGGGTACGATAGAACACACATGAAACGGGGATTTCATGACAAGGTCTAAGAAGCTGATGCTCTTAGTAGGGCAAAGGGACTTAATGGTTGATACAGCATGCCTAGCATCAGCCTCTCTCGCTGTTCCCTTTAAATTAGCAGTGGAGTTGTTAAAGGCTATGGAAAGTATAGGCGACTGGAGTGCACTGGAATGGAATAGAAAGCTAAATGTGCAATTTGCCATGTTTACAACCAGTGAGGAGAGCGCAGAATGGGTAGTGGCCTGTGGCCAGAGGGACTAGATAGCAAACAGCGGGCTGTTGAAAGAAGACTTATGTAGCAGGGAGTTGGGAGCTACAGGGAGTGCTAAGACATGTGTGAAAGTGGTTGGGAGTAGCTGTGGTGGTATTGAAGAGATTTTGGGAGATGAGATGTGGAAGAGTGACCCGCATTGGCATTGGATATTGGGAGTATTTTTAGAAATTAGCTATAAGGTCTACCACTCCCCCCCCCCCATAAAAACTGGCATTTTTTCCATGATTTTTTTTTTAGTGTGGGCCCTGGGCATCTGATGCGTGGGGAATTTAGCTCTCCAGTGCATGTGAATTTGACACCCCTGGTCTGTCAGTTGACTCACAGGGTGGATACAGGATTTGGGTTGGCCAAAGAACACTTCCTTGCCTGCCACACACATGCAATTATGGAGAGAATGAATACAGACTACTTCTCTCCCCCCAAGTACAAGCAGTATACTTAGAAATGCACTTTGTCACACAGCGCACAGTTAATCTGTCAAATTAATTGCCACAGAACACAGGAATAGCCAGTAGCACATATGATCTTCTGTGACAGTGTTTAGGTACATTCATACAGAATCAGTCTAGAAGTGACTGCAAACTACAAGAGTCAGAAAAGTAACATCCTTGTTCAAAAGCAGAACTTTTGTACCCTTGGCTTCTGAATCTTGGAAGGAATGCAGAGAGAATGGTCATTTGTCCTGTTGCTTAACTTTTGTGGGGCATCCAACTGGCCATTTTTGAAGGCAAAATGCTGGGCTGAATATACCATGTGTGTGTTCCAGCATGGCATTTCTTCTTGGTAGAAACTGCACTGTGTGCAGTTATATCTGGAAAAAATATATAGTATATATTGCAAGGCATCAATCGTTGCATTTAAAACCTGCTTTTCAGTAATAAAGTGTTTTCCAGCCCTATATAGCCTTGCCGGACAGAAAATAAAGTGAACTGTTCTGCTAATGAGAGAAGGGATAGAAATGACTCTGCCCCACTAGGTCTCACTTGGAAGAAAGCTGATTCTTCACAGATCCCTTCCTGGCTTTCACCTAAAATATTGATCCTGATTGAGGAAGGAAAGAACTGCCATGATCAGACAGAAGATTGTTGCATCTTTTTTTTTTTCTTCACAAGGCCATTCAGCAAGAAGTAAACCCTCCCACACATCCTGCTGGTTAGGAACCAATGTATCTGGGTCCTGTGGATCCTATTGTTTATCCACCCTCAGTGTAGATATACCGTATGTAGTATGTTCTCTGCTTGATACGCAAGAGTGTGTCAACCCAGGCCTTCAGTGGTACTGTGCCTATATAACGCCTTGCATGAGAAAGTGTGAAATAACTGGTAATTTCCAGTGATGTAGACTTGAGTCTATTGACTCGGACCTGAGTCGGACTCAAGTCAGGTCAATGACTTGACCCGGACTTGACTCGGTGATTGTAAAAGACTCGAAAGATTCGACTTGAGACTTCGAGCCTTTTACGACAAGTCCAATTTTATTCAGGTTTAAACCCATTTCCCCCATTAAATAGATAGGGACTCGGGACTTGGGGGCAAAGACTTGGGACTTGACTTGAGACTTGGACCTAGACTTGGGACTTGACTCGGGACTTGGAGTCAGAGACTTGATCCACATCCCTGTTAATTTCAGATGAGTTTTGCTTATAACCTGCCTGTTTTATTGGGTCTCTTTCCTATTACATTTGATTAACATGTCATATCACATAAAGGGAAAAATAATTTCAAGCAGGACAAGAGAGTAACAAAGTCTTTCATATATTTCATTCCTTTATTGGCCATTATACAGATACATTCAGCAGAAGCCAACGTAATGATTTCATCTCTGCTGAATGCTGAACAAACTCAATTGACTTACATAAAGTTGTATAAGATCCAACCATTCAATGTCATATGATTTTAATTAAACGGAACAGTTCTCTGAGTTGAGCTGTAGCTAAATGGTAACATTGTGGAAAATGTGCAAACATTATGTAAACCATGAGAAGAAATGATGGTGTAGTCAGGGGGGCAAAAGAGAACCTATTGGAAAAATATATTACCTGCTGGTGTTATGTAGGTAGTTTAGTAGCAGGGCTTTCCTTCAACTTGTTGCCCATTGAATTCATGAGTTCAAATCAGGTAGAGCTAGAGTGACAGAGGACCTGCTTGCTTTGCATGTAGAAAGTCCCAGGTTTTGACATCTCTAGGTAAAAGAGTCTCAGGTAGCAGGGCTAAAAAAGAGCTTTGCCTGAGACCTTTGGAGGCTCTACCAGTTGGAGTAGATAGCACTGGCCTTGATGGATCTATGGCTAACCCAGCTTCATACGTCTAAGACATAAATCAACATGAATTGATTCCCTCTAATTATGCTAATGTTCCCCCTTTTTCTTGAAAAGAAGTAGAGAGAGTGCTATGTATTATCCTGAGAACTTCTGCATGCATTATATATATTTTTGTTATTTAGTCAGGGGTGAGTTAGCTTTACCCTGAGGTTATTGTCATCTGTTCCCACATGATGCCAAAGATAGGCTGTGGCTATCGCCTGGTAGATTCTTGCTTACTTTAGTGAATTGCTCCAGTGTTAGCTTAGAGTTGAGCTTGCAACTGCTTTTAAAGAGATAACACAAGACTTACCTCTTTGTGCAAACCCAGCAGTATAATATGATCGCCACGGTCTAGAGAACTCCGTGTGCCCTGTGGAGCATTAGGCTTCTTTTTCTAACAGCATTTCTTTCCGTCTATTTTGGAAACTCATTTGATGCATAGTGAACTCTAGTTCAATGGAAAAAAATGTTCACAGTCCTTATGAATTTGGGGCACTTCTTGTGAAACATTTTAAAGATTGAAAGCATGCACCAATGTTATGGGATGTGTGCAGAAGTGCGTGATGAGGGAAACGTAGCACATAACTGATTCTGTGTCAAATCTGGCTGCTCTTGAGCTTAGGACAAGGCATTTAAGGAATTTAGGACAAGGCGGGGAACAAGGTGAACATGCTTCATAGCTAGCAAGTAATAGCAAAAGCAGACCTCCTAGCCAGACCACTGAGGAAGCTTGACACAAGCTTTTATAGGGTACCATTTGACCCGCTCTGGCCTCTTGGTGTAAAGAGGCATCTTTGATGGTGTGGCTGGACTCTCTGCAGTTCTCTATTTTGGTACATAAACCGTTTCCCTTATATCTCAGGTTACCAGTTCAAGATCTGGTGCATGCTGAATCCTAAAAGCATTAGGATTCAGCATCCATGTGTCTTCTGATCCACATGTGTCTTCGTGCGTCTTCTGATTAGGGTGCCCATATCCAATAAGGGACAGTGTGCCTATGCCTTTAACCATTGTAAGGAGAGGGAACTTGGGCAGGTGTAGCTTGTTGCACCCTTCCATGATGAGCTGCACCTGCCCAAATTCCAATGGTTAAAGGTAATAATAATAATAATAATAATATACAGTATTTATATACTGCCTTTCTTGGTCGATTTCTCCTCTGACTTTAATCCAAGGGCAGGCTTTCCTAACCCCCTTAATGGTATATGGGCAGGCTTTGCTAACCCCCTTAATGGTTTTTTTTACAATATATAAATGTCCAATCTTTCATGAACAAATACATTCCAGATGGTATCCTTTTGCAGTCTGGCCTCTCCACTGGCTGTCGCCTCCCACACTCGACCGACGCAGCTGGCAGCTCTTATCTCTCCTCACAGAGGCTTTCACAGCTTTTTGTCTGCGGTGTGTCTTGAACTTGCCATTCACCGATCTTCGGGCTTGCAAGGCGGCAGCTCTACCAACTGAGCCATACCCCTCTGCCCCTCAGGTGTATGCACCCTTTCCCTTATTGGATATGGGCACCCTACTTCTGATCCAACTACCAGAGTTTTGCTAAGCACTAATATGTGTTTACATTTAAATGAATATTAAGATATTCACGGCCAAATTTGTGTGTGTAAGATAGTTGTATGCCAGCCTTCAGCTTGATTCCCATGTTGCCTCACAGCAAAGATAGAAACAATACCATTTTTTTTATTTCCAAGAGTTAACAATAGCTCTTAGTGTGTCATGTGGGAAGTAGCCTTCACATGCACACAAGCATGTGACTTAGTTTGCCCCTTCTTAAATTGTTTGGCCAGACCTTAATAGGCTGAAGATTTTTTTTATTGCCAATCTTCAGTAGGTCTGAATTTCTTAGAAGAGGAAACAAATATTGAAGCAGACTGTATATTAAACCCATGCAGTTATCATATAAGAAGTCTTGCAGGGTTTTAGCTTAACGTTTATTGTGCTGTAAATGGAATCTTAGTAAGAACAACAAATGCATCTCATTTTTCTACTTAGCGGTGTCCATGACTGAGCCTGTGGCATACAGCAGCATGGAAACAACCATATATGTATGACCCGAATCCGTTGCATATTTCTAGAGTGGATTTTCCTATTTGAGGAGACCAATGCAGCATACTTTAAGAAGCTGCTCCTTTTCATTTATCCCCCCCCCCAACAAAAAAAAAATCAGGTGTTGTTTCCCCCCTGAAAGTACCCTTCTTATGTACAAGGCTTCCTCAAAATCACTGGGATTTTGGACCAAAGAGCACTTTTCAAAAATTATCACTTGCAAAATAGAAGTGAGGCAGCAAAATGGAGCCATGCCACTGAGTTGTGTTCCTTTGTTTGACCAGTGCAATAAAGTGCTGCTCTCACTTTTCCCCATATGGTCTCTGATTATACTTTACTGCCATCTGTAGTTCTGTTCAATTATTGCTTCTGAAAAATGTCTACCCTTTTATACAGTACATTCTATTTAGGATATAACAATGTTTTACAAGGGAAACGCAGGGCTTCCAGTTCCATATCTCCCTCATAGCACCTTCAGAAATTAAATTGATTCTAACTTTAAGTGTATCCCAATTTTTATTTTTGATGTGCTCAAATTTCTTCATGGACCTTCATGTGAATTAGAGCACTATCTTTTCCAAAGCTACTGTAAAGATACTGGCACTTTAAGCTTTTGGACCAGTCTCTAAGGGGGGCACTGCAGAAATAATTACTAGGGGTCAGGAGGTCTATTAATTGTAACTACAGATCACTATAATTCCCTCCCCACCCAGCACAATGAAATGGTGCGAAAGAGAAACAATGAGGGCCACAGGGATCTCTGCTATGCCTGCATGGGTGATTTACTGCATTATATAGTACTACACATTTTGGAACTAACCTGTAACAAACAGCGTTAACTTTTAAGAACATTTAAGAACAATATAGTAGTACTAGACAGATACACATTAAAACAGAAATCAGACCAGATTCAAGACATGAACCCAAGGCTGCATTTCACATCTTTTACACAGCAAAATCTTGAGTTCACATTCACATAAGCTGTGTCAATAAACAACCTTCCCTACTGAAACCTCCCTCCCCTTCAAAAAGCAAATTGCTATGTGATTGGGGTCAAGAAACCCCAACAGCAGGTTAGGATGTGGTGTTGGACAAAGGGGGGCAGAAGAAGAAGGGGAAATACCTAGAAGCTGCAAGTAGGAAGGGGTGGGAAAGTTGACTTAAGACTTACACAACTTGACTTACACAACTTGCACAAGTATAAATGCAGAATGTTGCTCAGAACCTACCAGCTGACTTACCTGTAGAATGCCTGGCATCAGACCTAAAGCCGGTTTGACTTCTTTATTAATGTATGTTTGTTTTTTAAAAAATCAGTAGGTGTCGCCCCACAGACACCCATGTCTCTGTGTGCAATGAGTGTCATGGCACTGATTTTGTTCTTGTAGCGTTGCAGCCATTGGTTTGCATAACCCACTTCTAGTACTGTTTTGTGGGCACAGCAGGACTTTGTTTTGGGCTGTAAGGTGATGGAAGAGGTCAGTAGCTCTTGAATGTATTTGTTTGCAATGCTTTCTCTTCCCAGGTTTCCTGAACAGCTTTGAGGAATTACAAGCAGAAGAATGTGGCATTCTGAATGGATGTGAAAATGGACGCTGCGTAAGGGTGCAGGAAGGATATACCTGTGACTGTTTTGATGGCTACCATTTGGACATGACCAAAATGACATGTGTTGGTAAGAATATGTTTCAGTATTTCATGCACAGGCCATTCACATAACCTCTCAAACATAGAGGCAATCCAGGCATCTCTGATTAGAAGTTGAGGTGTAGTGTTTGTGTTTCTGATTCCTATGGTGCAAGCCCACATTCCAAGAGGAAGATTTCCTGTATACACCCCATGAATGTGAATTGTGCTAGGACTATGCTATAGTCCAGTTCCTGCTCCTTTCAATGGGACTTGCACAAGAGGGATATTGTACTCCAAGCACATGAGCAGCCTGCACGAATCCTGTGCACCATTCACATGGCTGTCAGGAACTTGTGATGAAACTAGTGGTGGACTTCCAACAGTGAGTGTGGGCATTTCCTGAGAAAAAGGTACTTTCATCTTCTCAGGGCGCTTCTTGAAGTCTTGGGTTTGAGACATTGCAGCGCCCAACCAAGCAGACCAACATTGTCATCTGCACATCCCTTTACTCAGCCTAAATAGTCCAGTTCACTAAATAGTCCAGTTCACTAAATAGTCCAGTTCACTGACTATCACGTCAGTTATATTTTTTACTTGCCGTAAAGATTAATGTATGTGTATTTTTTAAGTGTCAGAAGATATAACTGTTTGTGGAGAAATAATGCTCTTTTCAATGATGTGTAGCATTGTTGATAGGACAGGCTTTGCTTCTGCATTTGTCTTGTGTTTGAGTATCATTGCTGTGCACTGTACAAGTGAGTTATGCCATGTCCGCTTTTTGAAACTTGTACAAAACTGAAGACCAAAACAACAGACACTAAAAAATCCTCTTGTTACTTACAGACTAGGAAGTAGGGCTCGTGGGCAAGCAACTGCAGACTGCCCTTCTCTCTGTCCTCAACAACATCCAACACTACACTAGCTTTGATTTTATTTGATTTTTTCTCTCCAGATGTTAATGAATGCAATGAACTGAACAACCGGATGTCTCTCTGCAAGAATGCCAAGTGCATTAATACCGAAGGATCGTACAAGTGTGTGTGTCTCCCTGGTTATGTCCCTTCAGACAAGCCCAACTACTGCACACCCCTGAACTCCGATACAGACAGTGAACTGGAGTAAGAGAAGCAGCAGCTGCCATGTAACTTTAAGCCCATATACTCTGCACTGTATAAAGAGAAGAAGAGAGAGAAGCATATTTAACTTGAGTTAAGAGTGCTTCTAAATCCTGAGGTTGGCTGTATATGGAAAACAAGCAATAAAACATGGCTTCTTACAAGTGAAAGGTGATGAATTAATATACATCAGCTTCACTAAAGCAACAGACCAAATGGACACATATCTCTGTGTGGAAGAAGTAATTAAGTATATAGTGTGTTCATAAATAAAATTCACAGGAATAAGCAAAATGTGCTGTTATTTTTGAACAGAAGGGTTTTGTTTTTTACTATTGCTTGATTTATTTGACATTTAATTAGTTGTGAAAATATTTTATAGTACTTTTTTATTTAGCAGTTCTTTGCCTACTGTTTCTTTGGAAGCTTTTGATCCAGATATTTCAATATAAGCAATTTTCTAAACATTGCTATACACAAAGTAATGCTCGTCTTTGTCTGGAACATTGGCCAGTGACTTTTTAAAATTGCTAATTGTCTGCCCTGTGGAGCAGGCACTGTTGTTGTTGTTGTTGTTGTTTGTTGTTGTTTTTTTAAAAAGAACACTTCATGGAGATAAATCCTTTGTATTCATTTTGTATTCCACATGGCCTTTTTACTGCACTTAACATGCCTTAGAACCTGCCTTGCCAAGTTTCAAAGCTGCTAGAGGATGACCATTGGATATCTTTTGAACATTGTAACAAAAGATCTGAGCTCTTGTCTGTATTATGTCATGTGTAAATTGAACACAGATCTTGTACTGGTCACCCTAACATATTAAAGCTGTATATTAAAACTCAATAAAATCTACCTTTTTTAGAAAAAAAAGTCTGAACTAGCTATAAAATTTCAATTCATTCTCTTTCATGTATTGTTGTTGAAGTTAGTAGTACTCTAGACTTTATGAAGCTAGCTGGTCTGTGGCACTTATTCAGGGCCAAAGCACATAGTTGCTCTTTTTGTGGTGGCCATTTTTTCCCCTTCTGCCTACTGCAGTTTTCTGATCATGGCAAATGTTGATACAACCTTGTAGATCTGTTTGGATAGAAAGGCAGGGTATAAATATGTTAAATAATCCTGATTCATTCACTTGCCATTATGCAAGCCACCTCAGTGTGGGATCGGATGAACAGTTCCATGCAAAGTAAAGGGCAGATTCTGCTTGTGGCCAATGAAACAGGTGGCGTAGCATTGGCACAATGCAAAAAAAAAAGCTGGAGCCACCAAAACCATGCAGTTGTGTATGCAGCAGTCCTGACTTCAACAGTCGCATTCACAAAAGTGGCTCCAGCTCCAATCTTATGCACACTTACTTGGGAGCAAGCCCCACTGAACACAGTGAGATTTACTTCGGAGTAAACGTGCGTGAGACTCCAGTGAGGTGTTCACAAGTCCCTCCTGTACAGATCCATGGTCCAAGATCGTGTACTAGTGTAAGAGGAGCAACTTTTCAAAAAGTCAGGAGAAAGCTAAATCTCACAGCCCAATCCTAGCCAGACTAATTTCAGTGGGACTTTATTCCAAATAAGTATGCTGAGGCTTGAAAGCTAAAATCTCTCTCTCTCTCTCTCTCTCTCTCTCTCTCTCTCTCTCTCACACACACACACACACACACACACACACACACACACACACACACACACACACACACACACACACAACACGAGAGAGAGAGAGAGATATTCAGAGATTTTAAGGCAATCTGGAGCAGGAAGATTGCTACCACAGACTGTTAATTAAAAGTAGCAGAAAGCAGTTGTGACTCTTCAGTTGACAAGTATTAATTAAAGGATCATTTTGATAACGAATTCATTATTACTAGAATTCCAGAAATACTACTCCCAACTGTATACTTCTAAAAACACATCTAAAAAGGATGTTGAATTTTTGTTTCCTGGTCTGGATTGCATTTAATACATTGTGGTTTTGGCTTGAGAGCATTGATAACAATGATCCTGTTATGCAAGTGACTTTTTTATTTCAAGCATCAGCACAGCTGCCTTTAAGGTCTCTTAAACCTTGGCAAAAGTTAATAAATCAGTTTTGTTTGGAAGATCCTGGAACCAAGATTTAGTTTATGCCTTCTGCACAGAAACAGGAAGAAATAGTGCCACGTCTTATTAGGATGCCTGGTGAAATGTTGCTTTGATATTGTTGGTAACGGCTGATATACTGAGCTAACAGTCTGAGTACTCTTCAAATTACGTACCTTGGGCATCTCTGATCCAAATTAGATGTGGCTTTGGAGATGTGTGAATGCAACTGGGCAAAAGGCACTTTTTCAATTGGTGCTCCTCTTATATTTAGCAGGGGGAGAGTAACTGCCCCCCCTTTCACCCCAGCACAGTGTCTTTTCTGGTGGCTGTTTGCTGGTGTTCTGCATCTTTTTTAGATTGTAAACCCTTTTGGGTCAGGGAACCATTTAATAATTTGATTTTGTCTGTAAACCGCTTTGTGATTTTTTTTTTTTGTTGAAAAGCGGTATATAAATACTGTTCATAATAATTTATCTTTAAGTTTCATCCCTTTTAACTCCCCTCGTGCCACAGTCCCAATCCAGATTGCATTGGCAGTGCCACTCCAATTGCCACCAATCTGCATCTGCCTTAAAAGCCTCCTAACGATGTCCTGTAAAAGAAATATATAGTGCAACATGTGACATCATGACACTTGGTGTTTCCTTGCCCCACTCCAATTCATTGGGTGCCACTTTCAGAGAATAGGGAAATTGGGGAGACGCAAAGGAGTAGAGGTGGATTTGATAGCAACTGTACTTCCCCTGTAATGTTTACTTAGGACCTAAGATATGGATATGGGATATAAGCTCTTTATCCAGCCCACATGATAATTGGGCACTCCCAGCGCTGCCCTTTCAGCAGTGCCACTTCTGCCAAGGCTCTGGGAGGGAGAGACAGAAGGAGGCCTCAGAAGGCAAGGAACGATATGGGGGAAGGGGCAGACCAAGAAGGGTGAGAGACGGAGACGCTGCTTGAAGCGCTGGGAGAGCCCAATTATGAGGGGCCGCCCTTTCAGCAGTGCCGCTTCTGCCAGGGTGTCACTTCACAAGCCACCTCTCAGCTGCTGAGCTGCAAAGTGCTGCCTTGGCAGAAGTGGCGCAGCTGAAAGGGTGGCCCACATGATCATTGGGCTCTCCCATATCTTGAAAATATGGTAAAGATTTGCATATTTTCTCTTCTATCATTTGCAGCTGAGTTCCTATGTGAGAACAAAGTGCTTATTTCTGGCCATCATCTGCTTAATGATGTCACTTCCTGCTAAATGTCATCACTTCTGGCCCTTAGCAGGAGACATGAATGCTATTCGGCCCACTGGATGAAATGAGTTTGATACCCCTGTCTTAAGATATCCCCTGTGAAACTCCTTCATAAAACTGAATTACTGAGAATATTTGGGAGAATATTTCTAATCTAGCTTTCTCTTTGACAGGGTAGCTTTCAATGTGAAAGGAGATTTTTAGGTTTGTATGAGCTTAAATATGGGAAATTCAGACCCTGCAGCCATGAAGCTCACTGGCTAACCTTTGGTCAGTCACTAGCTCTCAGCTTATTGTACTTCACAACATTGTTGTGAGGATAACATAGTGTAACCCCAATATATGCCACCCGGAGCTCTCTGCAGGAAAAGGAGGATATGAATAGTGGCAATTTAACCTCCCAATTACACTCTGAGGACTTCGTAGGAAATGCATAATATCAATCTAACAAAAACATCTTATAATAGAAGAAGCTCCTTAAGAACAAAAATATGATGTGAGCACAGAGAGAAACTGAAAGAATATATCACACCATAACGGGTATGTTGGAATTGCAGTACTTCTAGATGATCCATGTGGAAAAGATTTTCCAGATTTATTTATTTTGTTTAAAGCTCAAAGCAACCATGGTGGGGGAGGAAGAGAGTGGATTTTGGGAGTAGCACTGGGAAAGGGAGGGTTAATGTTTCCCCATGCACTGTTTTCCTGCTTGCCTCCCCCCCCCCCAAAAAAAAACACAACTGAAGGGAGATGTCACCTGTTTAAGAAAAACGTCAGGAAGTCCTCAGAATAATCAAATGAATGGATATTATTTTTTAAACATTATACCCAGACTATATTTCAAGCTGTTAGGAATGTTCTTACAGTTGAAATAATAGTTGTCAAATACTTGAGAGGCTGCAAACATGCTTAAAATTGCCACCTATAATAAATACAGAGAAGTAAATTCTTGACCTTTAATTTATGGCATGACTGGGGAGAAGTAATTGCTGGGGAGAGAACTACTCGTATGCTTAATGACAAACGTTTGACAGGATTTGATTGTAAAAAGGTACTTTTGTTACAATGCTTTGGTCTTATATATTGTCATGCTTCTCCACTTTCCCTATGGCTGTGTTCTTTAGTTATATCTTCTGCGAAGGAGACTAATTATTAATAACCATGCAGGTATACACAGGAGGAGGCATGAAAGAGGGCCCCTTGCTCATCAATCTTTCAAAGATCAGTACAATGCATTGGAGAAGTGACGGGCTGTATGATGTTTCTGCCATCCTCCTTGCAAGCTTCTTGTACTCATCTTTGCGAAACAATGGACAGAGTATTCAGCAGTGGCGTAGCTAGACTGGAGCGAAGGCAAGTAGTTCTGCAAGACTCCGTTACACCGGAGTCAGCGTCCCCTCCCCCTTGCTGTTGGAGCCATTCTGGCAGCAAAGGTAACACGCAGGACACTCCCCTGTTGCTGCTGGAATGGCTCCAACAGCAAGGGGGAGGGGCCACTGACTCCAGTGTAACGGAGTCTTGCAGAACTACTTGCCTCTGCTCCACCCTTGTTACGCTTCTGGTATTCAGAACTGTTTCTCCCCACTAACGCCTCCAATTTTTCTGTGGAGGTTAGCAAAGAGACTTACACCAGCCAGCTGGAAGGGTGATGTAATGTGGAAAAACATAGCATTGGCACAATGCAAAGAACTAGAGAAATTTTTTTACAGGTGTTATTGTTTTCTTGTTGCAAAAAGGACCTCTGAAATAGTCATAGAGAGCAGAAGCAACCCATTCAAGTGAGTCTGTCAGGAGCAGCCTGCCCCAGAACTATCATGTTGAGATGCCCCGCTGCCATTTATTGGCTCCCTCCAGCATCGGTCAGTGTGCACCTTTGTATATATTCTTACAGCCTAAGATTTAGTACAGGCGATACAACAAAGGAATGGGGGTGGTGGTGATGGAGGCAGGGTGAATATGCACTTACTTATTCAGTGACATGTATTTAAGTTTAGTTACAATAGAATATGGAGATTAACAGCACAAGCCTATACATGTCTACTCAGAAGCAAGTCCCATTTATTTCAATGGGACTTACTCCCAGGTAAATGTGTATTGGATTGCAGCCTTAGGTAGGTTATATACAATGCTTAGCAACATCAAGTGTCATGATAGAGAACTAGGTGATCTGTTTGCTTATTATATAACAGGTTTTATCAATGCACAATGTTAATTTGACATAATCAGTGCGAGTCTCCCTCTAACTCAGCATGTTCATGTTTTGGAAACTGTCATGATTATATTTCAAATTATTCTTGTTACTCAGTAGTAGTACAGTATGTTGTTTCATAGCCAAGATTTTTTTTTTTTTAAGTCTGACCAAATACTGGCTTTTGGCATGGTGACCTGGTTTGCAGTGGGTACAGTATTTTAATGAGTACATTTTAATGGTTGAAATAATGCAATGTTCAACATTGCCATTAGGTGTCACCAGAGTCTGATATAAAATGATTGCATTCAAATTAACCCTGCCTACATAAGAACATAAGAAGTGCCCTGCTCTGGATCAGGTCAAAGGCCCATCTAGTTCAGCTTCCTGTATCTCACTGTGGCCCACCAGATGCCTCAGGGACTGGAGCACACAAGATAACAAGATACCTGTATCCTGTTGCCACTCCCTTGCATCTGGCATTCAAAGATAGCCTACTTCTAAAACCAGGAGGTTGTTTATACTCATCATCATCATGGCTTGTAACTTGTGATGGACTTTCCCTCCATAAATCCATCCAATCCTCTTTTAAAGGAACCTAGGCCACGTGCCATCATGATCACCACATCCTGTGACAAGGAGTTCCTCATATTAATTACACACTGGGTAAAGAAACATTTTCTTTTGTCTGCCCGCCCCTAACTCTTCCACCACTCAATTTTAGTGGATGTCCCCTGGTTCTGGTATTGAGAGGGAAAAGAACATCCCTCTATCCATCCTATGCATAATTTCATATGTCTCAGGGCGCAATCCACCGGAACAATCCGGCGACAGAACAAGCGTTCCGTCGCCGGAAGACGTCATAACGTGCCGAAACGCATGTTCATGACGACTCTGGAGTAAGGGAGGCCAGCGCAAGGCCAGCCTCCCTTACTCTGGCGCCAGATCTCCATGCGGCTGGCAGCAGAAGGTGAGTCAGCTGCCGCCGGCCGCGTGGGCAGTCCGGCCCGGGAGGGGACGGGGGATGGCCATATCCCCATCCCTGCCGGGCCGGCTATGCTGTTACACGGCCTCCTCTACTTCTGCCAGCTATTTAGCTGGTGGAAATCTGAGGAGGCCGATAGGTTTGGCCCCGGTTTTCATCCGGGGAAGGGGACAAGCGTCCCCTTCCCTGAGTAGACCCCTGGCCCGGCACAGGCCGGGCAGCCTGTGCACAGGATCCGGTGGGTGGCCCTGGGACGCCGGCCGGATCCTTAGTCAGGATTGCGCTGACAATCATGTTCCCCCTCAGGCACCATTTTTCTAGACCAGGGTTTCTCAACCAGTGGTACTTTGGTCGACTGCTGGTGGTACTCAGACTGCCAGAACCCCACTCCAACATGGTGCTTTCAGTGCCGTGTTTTTGCTCCCGAGAGGCTCCAGCCTTTGGCTGAGAAGTCATTGAATACAATAAAATGGACTCTGCCTGATTCCAACTGCCTGTTTTGTTGGTTTCCATCTCATTGCCAGAGTTACGTCTTCATCACATTCCTGTTCTTTCTGTGCTTTGATTGGACACACCTGAATTGGACAACATCTGATCCCTGGGCCATGTATGACTCACCAAGGCTTTCATCACAGCCCATGCACACACCAGGTGGAGATTCATCCATGTGACAGTCATTCTGGGTGAAAGGGGAGGGAAGACTTGTTTTTGCTGGCTGTAGTCCTTATGCTAACCCAGGTAAATGCTCTTATCACTTCTGACTGACAACTTCTTATTTTCTAATCTAGGTAGTACTTTATGAAGACATTTGAATATGTTTCCATTAAGCTTTCCCCCTCAGTGTGAGGAAAACAAGCAGAGGGAATCATTTTTGTCATTATTGCTTGTGTCTTGTTTCAAATGGAAATAGCATTTTTAAAATAGCCACACAATTTGAGAGGATTTCCTCCTGATTCCTGATGACATCAGATACCACTGACTGATCCTGTGTTACATCCTGTGTAAAGGCTTTCCTCCACTTCACTTGTGAAGTTTTAGGTCTCCCCCCCACACACACACAGGCTAAGGACCAGGGACGAAAGGACTCATGAATGACATGAAGTCCAGATGAATTAGGATTTTCCTCCTAATTCTTTAAAAGAAAGCTAAATTAATTGGCATGGGCCTCACAGTGGCCCAGAACCATCTCCAGTTTGCTAATAAGGACTACATCCTTTGCTTGTCTGCCTTTGTATGTTCTGATTTGTTCTGTATGTTGTCTGCCTTTGAACATACATCAGATTTGTATGTTCTGATTAGTAACACAGCATAACCAAATAATAGCTAGCTTTTATAATCTTAAAGAGAGGAGCAGCCATGCTTCTCTGTTGCTCTAGCCTTCAGGGCAACCTGACATCTTTTTGCTCCAAGTGCTGCCTTACCTCCCTCCATAAAACCTCTTAGATTCCATTTTGGGTCACCATCTGCACACTAGTGATTTTTTTTTAAATCTTGCCATATCACACACACCCCTTAAAATATAGTACTTAACATCCAACTTGGTGAAGAGTTTTGATGAACTTGAATTTGCTTGCTCCAAAGTTTTTTTGGTTGAACCTAATAAAAGTATGACACTGTTTTTACTTTTGGATTTTGTCAAATGGGCCAAAATGTTTTGGCTACTGCCACAATAGGGTTGTAATTAGCAGTAGCAAGGAGACAGAGTATGGAGGAGGATTAACAGGAAGTGAGAAGAAAGACAGAGGAGTTATAGGCTGCAATCCTATATGCTGGATATCCAGGCAGTGGCGGTAAAGGCAAAAAAGGTAAGTCGCTCACTGCCACCCCCTTGCTGCCTGCCTCCCCACCCACCCCCAGGCCAGGTTGTCGCCCCCCATCCCACTCACCATGCAGCTGCCTTTTTCGTCGCAGCCGCCTGGATCTCCAGCAAACAAACGTGGCAAAAGCCACTTTTCATAGTTGGAGACCTAGGCAATGGTGGCGAAAAAGGTACATTGATCCTTGCCCCCCAGCCCAGCTTGCCCCCCAGCCCCCCCAATCAACTTTTGGGCACTGCTGCGAATATGTGGCAACGATTTGTTTAAAACATTTTTTAAAAAACATACGCAGCACATCTCCCCTCCCCAGGCTCTTCTGGGGTGGCATCCGGGGGCACAGCCCTCCCAGGCCCCCCCCCATAGCTATGCCATGGTGCACCAGCAGTATACTTAGAAACATGGTACAGCAGAACCTCTGTGAGGGAGCCCAGGAAGAAGGAACCATGACATAGCAGTGGAAAACACAGGTAGTGTGCCGCTTGGTAGGACGGACGCCTTCACGATGCAGGATTTCAACACAAGAATTTAGTACAGACACGGAAACAAGAGTTCAGCCTATATACTGAGCTGACTATGGCTGATAGTGAAGAGAAAGGAAAGTTGTTTTAGTATCTATTTGGAGAAAAACACCAGGAAGTGAACACAACCTAGACAGCAGGGAACCCAGAAACACTAAAACATCTAACGGAGGCATCTGATACAGTACATATTGTGACCTCAGTAAAAATGAGACTGTGAAAAACCTCACCTTTTCACCCAACACCAAGAGGAAAGAACAGGGACATAGCTATGCGGAAGTGGGGCGGAAGCAGAGCACCAGGACCTTTCTTATTCTAGGACTGATGATGTCATCAGCAAGAAAGCTCAGGTGCTACCTTTGAAACATTTTTTCCAAAGAACCTTAGCTGAAAAGAAGCATCAGCCTCAGTAGGAGACAACCTGAGACATTTTCCTAGGGACCATATGTTAATGTGCAGGCCAGCATCTTTCCCAAGGTCTGCTTGAGAGACAGTGTATGATTCATGTGACATTAGGTCTACAATCCTATGCACGTTTCCCTTATTGTGCATGACTGATCACAGTGGGACTCAAAGCTGTATCAGACCGCATGCGTCTTGCTTCGTTGCGTCCCAGAGTCGATTCTGATTGGTCCGAGGCATTGCTCCACGTCACACCCCCACAACACCAAACGTGGCCTCTCATTGGCCGAAGGTCGTTCTGGTGCATTCCAAGTTGAATAAATAGAGCTTTGGCCAATGAGAGGCCGTGTTTAGTGTTGTGGGGGTGGGATGCGGAGCAATGCCTCAGGCCAATCAGAATCTACTCTGGGACACAACGAAGCAAGACGCCTGTGGTGTGAGGCTGGCTTTATTTCTGAGTAAGTATGGAGCAGCTAACACTCCTTTTGTATTTCTCTGGGATAGTTTTTAATTCAATTTTTATACTTTGTTTTTAAACAATTGCAACCACTCCAAGTGACATGAGCTAGAACTTGAAATAAAATATACTATGTTTCAAAGTAGGAGTGAGTGGGAGGAGGAGAAAACATGAATGATGACTCTAATGAGGACTTTTTGTTTTGTAATATAGTCTTATGACATGTGTTATGATGATATATTCCTGCATTTTGAAATTCACACTACTGGGAAGGAATAGTTTCCTATGTTACAGAACTAAAGACCTTGGCATCCATATGTAATGTGGGGGACATAAAAGACTCTTTAATCAGAGATAAGCTTGTGAGTGGCTGGCAAGATCCCGCCTTGAAGGAGAGACTACTAAAAGAGGAAGATTTAACCCTAGAAAAATGTGATCAGTTTGCAAAAGCAGGAGAATTGTCCAAGCAAAGGATAAAAACAATGGCAGCAGCCACAGATACAGAGCATATATACAAAAACTCAAATTATAGAGGTTTGGGAAGCAGGAACCTTAGACCAGGGGTCCCAAACCCCCGGTCTGCGGCCCAGTACCGGACCTTGGCCCATTAGAAACCGGGCCATGGGTTGCGGGCTGCGCGCCGAGCCTCCACGGGGGGCTGCAGACCACGGGAGGCAGTAGCGTCACTCCAGAGGGGTAGGAGCGCTAAGTTCCGCCGCACTCCGACCCTTCGTTACGAAGAGACACAAAGCTGCCCCGCCCCCTCTCCTTCGGAGCCATTCAGGGCGGTGAAAGTGCTTCGCCACCCTGAATGGCTCCGAAGGAGAGGGGGCTTGGTGCTCCAACCCCCGGAGTGACGCTACTGCGGCAGGGTAAGCCCCCCAAAGGTTTTCCCGCCCCCTAGTAGTTTTCTGCGCCTCTGGCGCTGCTCCGGGGGGGAACTTGCGGGGGGTGTAATTTTGCATTCCCCCCCAGTATGCCACTGCCGCCGCCCCCCCCCCCGGTCCGTGGAAAAAAAATCCACAAGGATACCGGTCCCTGACACCAAAAAGGTTGGGGACCGCTGCCTTAGACTACCTGCAAATACAGGTAGTATGATTCCGTGTATGTACTAAATATGGGCAGCAGCAGGAAACATACCTAGGCTATGGGAAAGGGTGTGAAGGAAGCATTCTCACATCCAGAATGGTTTTAGAGCTAAGTGCTCCCAAAAGACTATGGTGCATGCTGTTGGGACTTCAGGCGAATGATGTGAGAATAAAATACTTTCCAGGGAAGTCCCTACTAGTGGCAGACACACTAAGCAGGGTGTACCTTCCAGAGGGCAATAGAGGTGGTTCTGTAGCATAAGAGACTGAGTCCATCAACGTGGTACAGAACATTTCCACCTCTAAGAGCAGTCCTCATCCTCAAGCAATACAGCAGTGTACTGAGGAAGACGCAGTAGCACAAGCAGTGAAACAGACCATTCTAGAGGTTGACCACATAAGCAGGCACAAGGTTTACCCAGAAGCTCTGCCGTATTACTAATGGCAGGGTGAAATATGCTCACAGGATGGACTGTCATTTAAGGGAGACAGAGTAGTGATTCCAGCAGCTCTGAGGCATGACATAATGGATGACTTCCCACCTGGGAATGGAATCTTGCCTGAGCCAGACACAGGAGCGCATCTACTGACCAGGCACAAATGTGCACTTACAAACATACATGGAACAGTGTGACATGTGCAAAGAATACAGTGACAGACAGCAAAGGGAGTCACTACAATCCCATTCCCATGACATTCTCTCCCCACCTTGGGAGCAGCCTTCCCTGTAAGCTGCGCAGCAGCGCAGTTGTAATGGAAACCCCATACAGCTGATAAAGGTTGCTGCACACTGCGATAGGGTGGCAAGGCCGTGATAGGGCAGGTGTGGCAACTCCATGGCCAGTGGCCATGGAGGTTGGGCTTGGCCAGGTTGAATTGTGTAGGCAGCAGCGTTTGAGGCCCCCTCCAGTGTCTGTCGGCTTCTCCTCCTCAGTGTTCCAGAGTTTGGCAATGATGATGTCATCGTCAAGTGCTCCAGATGGTGACAGTGGGCCAGCTCAGTCACTGTAGAGCTCCAGCGACTAAAAAACATAAATTGGAGGGAACAAGTTGCTTGGGAGATGGTGGGAACTGACTTGTTCAGTGTCAATGACAGAAATTACATGGTCACAGTAGATTACAATTCCATGTAGATATAATTAATTTGAGGATACCCGGATAACAACAGTGACCAAGACCCATCTTGCAAGGCATGGAATCCCAAACACTCTATTCTCTAACAGTGGCCTACACCTTAGAAAAAGTCAAACAGTTGAGTGCTAAATGGGAATTCAATTCCAGCACAAGACATCATCATCTCCTGAATACCCACAGAGCAATGGGAAGACATAGCCAGATGTAAAGATGGTCAAACAACTCTTATCAAAGGCAAAAAAAAAGAATGTCTTCCAGGGACCCATACCTCACTCAATCATCATAACACACCCTTACAGGGAATAGACAGCAGCCTAGCTCAAATATGGATAGGATGAAGGACACCGTTACCCATGAGGGCCTGCTTGTAGCTTGATGCAACTCCAGGGAGGGTGGGGTAATAGTATACAGAAAGAGCTGAGACAACAATAGTCTCAAAAAATATCCCAGTATAACAAAGGAGCCAGAACCTGAGGTCACAATGGCTGCGTTTGTTTTTCAGTTTCTAACGCTAGGAGCACTTGAGAGCTGTTTCTTTTCTTCCTTCTAGTGTACTCGGGTCGCATTTTTTCCTCCTTCCAGCCCGCTCACCATGCTAGAAGTTTCAACTGTGAGCTCAAAGCTAGAAAAGATGGCAGCCTCATGCACCAATAGGAAGGCTGTTTGCCTGCAAAGGATCTTGGGAGATGTAGTGTGAGGGACGAGGAGCAACAGTAGCCATTTTGATTTTGGGTCATTTCTGTTCTTTTGGGGAGCCCCGGTAGCAGCAATATTTTAGCACGCTAGGAATGTCACTTCCTGCTATTTCCGAGTTGAAAAACAAACGCAGCCTTAGTAAAGGAAAAATGGTTTGGGTACAGCCAGGAAGTCTGCATACAAAATAATAGTAAAAGACCATTGTCAAGGGTGTGGTGGAAGACAGGTTCTAGCTATGAAGCTCTCACAGATAGAGGACCATTATGACTGAGGCATAACAGAAGGGAAAGAGACAACAAAATATTTCAAAATCAGAACCAAAATAACTTTGAGAACCAGTCGGTCATCAGTAGGCCTCAAGACAGGAGAGGTGGAGAACATGGATCTTACCAAGGAAAGTGGTGTGCAAGCAGAGCCCAACTTGCAGAACAGAGGCTGCATATTTTTTTCACCTCAGAGATAGCAGGAAGTGACATTCCTAGCATGCTTGTAGCATGCAATGTTTCCATAAGAATGGAAATGACCAAAAATCAAAATTGACTGTTCCTCCTCGTACTACATCTCCCAAGCCCCTTTGCAGGCAAGCAGCCTTCCTATTGGTGCATGAGGCTGCCATCTTTATTTCCTCATCCCTCATACTACATCTCCCAAGCTCCTTTGCAGCCAAGCTATCTTCCTAATGGTGCATGAGGCCACGATCTTTTCTAGCTTTGAGCTCACAGTTCAAACTGCTAGCATGACAAGCGTGCCAGGAGCTTAAGAAAAAAAAAAAAGCAACCTGAGCCTGGTGGAGGGAGAAAAAAACAACAGCTCTCCATTGCTCCTAGCACTAGAAGGTGAAAAACAAACACAGCCAGAAGCAAACTTAGCAGTTTAAGTTATAAAGCACACTAGAAGTGGGGGGGCTGGTACAACAACATGCAGGCTCAGTTGAAGCTTGGGTGCTGCCTGAGGTAATCCAATTCCACCACCTTCTGTACACCACCACTGCTGCCTCCACCTCTCCCTTGCTTTGCCTGGTGTGGGCAAGGGGAAGTGGGGCACAGTGATCTGGAGGCTTGCCCCCTTCCCTGACTCTCCCAGCATGCTCTGCTCTTCCTGTTTATTTGAAACTGGATGGGCGTGTAGGAAGGAGGCAGTTCAGGAGCTCCAGATAAGGGGCCAGGCTCCAGATTGTCACACATATGGATATGCCCACATGTAGTTGTGGGTAAGGTGGCAGCTTTTCTTTTCTTTCCCCCCTCCTTCCTCCAGTACGTAGCACTCTCTTGGTGAGCAGGAAGAGGATCAGAGAGCTGACTGAAGCAGCTCAAGGGGTGGCGGGCCAGAACAGGGGTGGCAAGCAGATGTGGGGTTCAGAGCACCTCTTGTCAGTTCATTGCTCCCCCATGTGAGCCTTTCAGTCAGCATTATGTGCAAGCCAGCCTTGCCTCAATGACTAGGAGACCTGAAAAATAATAGACTAAAGGCTCTCCAAGAGGCTACAACATACCTGCTAGTAACCTCTAGCCTAAACCAGTTAAAATAAGTTCCCAATTTGTTTAAACTGTGGAAAGGAAAGACGTGACAATAGGTGTGTAATTAAGAGGAAGTAGCAGCAGGGAGGCAGAATATGAAGGAGGAACAGGGAGTGAGGAGCTTTAGTGTGTGTGTGTGTGTGTGTGTGTGTGTGTGTGTGAAAAAGAGACCGAGAGAAAACTGCAAGGTTTGCAGTAATTCTGTATGCAGCTTCTTTAACAAATTACACTATTCAATACTGAGAGGTTCTCTCCTGATTGTGCTACCAGTGAACTTTGAAACTGTAGTGCTACCTTTTGTTGAGTTTTAATACATTCATTGTTTGAGTCTTTGCTTCTTCAGGCCTGTTCTTCAGACAGCTACAAACCCCTTATCTGTCCCCTCCCCCGCTTCTCTTACTAGGAGCAGAATTATCCTGAGGGAAACCAGACAGCCTGGCACCTGGTTTCAAAACCCCTTTCCTAATCTTCTGTGGCTAACTTGTCAAATGTAGCAAGCGGAGTGCTCCTTGAATCTCCCCCCTCTCTCTAAGGCTAAGGTAACAAACCACTCACTCCCATTTTTGAATGGTCTCAAATGTGTGGCAGAGATAGGGAGCTGACTGAATATGGGAGCCGGCAGAGGTGGCTGGAAGAAGTAGGTGCAGAATATATCACCACCTCAAAATGGAGCCATTCAGCTTTTGTTAGGCAAATATCTATGCATTGAATGTGTATGTAGTTTGGTGTGGGGGCTTCCTTTAATATCAGATAAAACCCTGCAGACCACCAGAGGTTGTGACTAGGACAGAGGCACCATGCTAATTTGCTGAGTGTATGATGTAAAAGTTATCGCTGGACTCTGATATGATTCCATCAAACGTGGCTGTTTGGACTTGAGAAGCGGTCTCCACTTCTAAGACAGGTAAGCAAAAGCACCACACTTCCACTGTAATGTCTAAAGCAGGATTTGTGGGTGGGGGTGAGGCACAAAGAGGCTGCACAATCCCACCCTTCTCTTAAGACATGGCAAGGGGCGTGCAAGGCACTTGCACATCTGCTTGTGTTCCTCAGAGTGGCCCAAGCTTCTCTGATTTGTGCCTGATAGACAGGAGTCCTGAAAACCTGTACAAATATCTCTAATTTGGTATGTACAGATCTGACATTCTGTGATTAGAAACATTCAGGCATATTGGGCAGAGTCTGCAATCAGTTTATTGAGACTGCCCTCTTTTGTCCAGTTACACAGGTGGTGCAAATGCTCTTGGGCTACAATCCTATACACACTTACCTGGCAATAAGTCCCACTGAACTAAATAGGACTTACTTCTGAGTAGACATGCCTAGGTCTGAACTGTTAGTGGTCTTGATGGCTCAGATTGGAGTTCTGGGCAAAACAGATTCATGTTGACAGCACCAGTTAACACAGAGCTTCTTGTGTGATAGGTGCTGACTGGCAAGTATGTAATACGAGAAGTTTGAATGTTTCATTCTTTCTATATCATGACAAACATGGGGAGGTCCCTCCTTTGCTTCTCCTGCATTTCCTGCTGCCTTTGCTGCTATAGGTTGTGTTGTGGAAGCCCTATTTATAGTACAAGAAGAGGAAAAGGCTCCTCTGGGGGCAGGAAAACCAAGTCAGGAAAGAATAGGAGGAAGTGTGGCTGCCATTTCACCAAACAATTTAGAACAAATTCAGCTTCAAATCTCACAAGCCTTGCCATTGTTGCTACAAATGTGAACTAAGCACAATTCCTTTTGTGCGTGTGTGTCCGTGTCCTTCAGAAGTTTCAAAAGGGGGCCTTGAATGAGAAGAGGGATGGAATGAAGAAAGTCTTCAGCAGCTGAAGGTAACAGAGAACAGAAAAAGAAACTGGACCTGAACAAGGAGACATTCTGATAGAGAGACACACATGGTGAGTGAGGTAAGAGCCCTCCTACATGTAGTATTTCCATCTCTTGGAGGAGATTCAAATTGGTAGATACAGCTCATGAGGTATGAGGTCAGGAAAAGCCATAATCAACGTGGGTGCTATTTTAGATTTTAATAGGGGAAATATATATTGTAGTTAAAAGGCGGAGGGCCTGAGTCCCGTCCCTTTTGTGTTTTGGATACATTCAAAGTTAAATTGTAAACAAAAAAGAAGTGCATTGTAAAAACAGTGATTGCGGTTATTTTGTTGCACGCATCGCAATAACTAGCAATACTAACCACACAGGATAATCACCTTGGTTGGGTGAGGATGGAGTTAGAAGCAAAGGAGTTTGTGCATTTGGTATTTATACCAGCATATAGGCCTTTTGTATTGTTATAAATAATTACACTGTAACACCAGGAAGGGCTAAACTACATGTTATCACAAGTACATTCTTGTCCCTTGTGTGCTTTTCTTCCAATTGGATCATGGCATGTGGAAGGGGCTTTAACTCTTTGCCTTAACCATTTTCCCATGCTGGATTGGGCCCATATATATATTGGGCCCAGTCCAACTTCATTGAAGCCTAGTCTGATTTCAGTACAGTCATTCTTCTGAAGTAACACAGGCTCCAACTGACTTATTTTCTGATTCCTATTTCTGGTAAATCAATGTCTCTATTTTGTCACTATTTTACCTTGCTTTTAAAAATGTTTTTAATATTTTAAAATATGTGCGCATTGGAGCAGTGATAGGTGAACTACCATTTTAAAAATAAAAACTACTGATGTGTTTTAAATTCATGAAGTAAGAGTGCATACGTAGTATCTCTTAGGACTTATGGCAAAACTAATTGGTGTTACATGATGCTGAATATGCAAGCTTGCTGAAGAGCATAACGAGTACCTTGTTGGATCAAATCAAGGTCCACCTAGTCAAAATTATTTGCAAGAACCCAAGAAAGCAACGGGTGCTTGGTGGTCCCCCAGCTGCCTAAGTAGCTAGTAAACCTTGCTGGATATTTTGCGTTTCAGGTATTCTGTAAGTACATGGTTAGATGTTCTTTTCTTCCTGTTTTAAAGAGGGAACTGTTGTGATCGGTTTACTCATGTACACCCTGCTTCAGAAGCTCTGCATAGGACAGGCTATTGCAGAATCAATGAATACAGCAGTCAGCAGGTGGAAACGTCTTCAGCAATGTGTAATTGGTAGGGAGGAGGGAGGGACTCAGGCAGGGGTCTTTGATGTGAGAGTAGGGATACTATTGCTAATACATAAATGTGTCTCTTTTTCAAATATAAAATGCTGGAGGGGGTATAATAAGCCAGCCTATGTGATTAAAATATGCTTAAGAATTATTGCCATTATTGGAATGATCTTGACAAATTCGTCCTCAGTAGCCTCTTGACAGGATTGTACAGCTATTGCCTTATCTTTGTTCCCCTTTAGGGTTTACATACTCTGTTGAGCTATAAAAGGCTTGTTGGTAGAGGCTTTCCCTTTTACTCTGAATAACACATTTGAAGCTAATGGTAGGACTTCATACAGTTTTCAAAAACAGGATAGATCCAAAAAAGAAAGAGAACCGCACAAACTGGAGCTATACTATCTACTGGAACAAATTGCTCGCTTCCCCCCCCCCCCCCCGATCTTGTCCAAACACTTGACATTTGTCCTGTAATGGTGGGAGAACATCTCCTGCTGATGAGCTTATCTGTAAATATTGTAAGTAAATATGCCAAATAAATAAATAAATATTGTAAATAAATAAAAATCTGATGGGCCACTGTGGGATGCTGGACTGGGTAGGCTCTTGATCTGATTCAACAGGGCTCTTTTTATGTTCTTAAGGTGCTCTGGTGTCTACCAGCAAAATAAAAGTGACAGGAAATGAAGTTGTTACATGTACATTAAGAACATAAGAAAACACCTGCTAATTTGGACCAAAGTTCACTGTTTCCAGCAGTGGCCAACTAAGTCCATCTGGGAAGTTCACAAGAAAGGCATGATGGAAAAGTATCAACCAAACCAGCCCCCTATCTCTAGGGTATGAAAAGTAACCACAATAAATGTTCTTGCTATTGTTTGACTGTAGTAGACAGACCTCCATCTTCAGATGCACGTTTAACTATCATTGGTAATAGTCATGGATAGGCATCCTTGTCATGTGATTTTTTTTCATGATAGAAGTAATATGGAATCAGTAGAAGTCATATATCATATTATCTGCATATTTAAGAAGATAAAGCTTTTAATGGAAGCCAGCATGTTGGTCAGGGTATAAAGAACCACACTCATTCCACCCATTCAAGGTGTCTTCAGATGTCTTGCCAAATAGCAGCACCCCAAGCTGCATGGCAAATTAGTTTTGAAACTTTTTTTTTTCCAAAAGTGAGTTATGATATGACAGAGGGTTCTTTTTTCAAAGAAAGAAAAGTTTTAAAAAAAACTCACTGGGTGTGTGCAAACCCTTGAGTGCAACTCAAATAGCTCTTGGATCCCAGCCAATGAGTTTCAGCTGATAGCAATAGCCGAGCAGTTTGGCTTCTTAATTTCAAATGTATGTCTTGTCTTGTGCCTAACTAGAAGGTAGTCTTATGACTTGAAAGTTGAAGTTGCACAGGCAGCTAAACAATCAAAAGATTCAGTGCCATCCTCAAACCATGGCTAAAGTTGCATGTTTTTTGGCATTCTTGGCTGATCCTGTGACTAATATGGTGTTGCTGATGTGCAGAATGATGCCTTTTTACATGCACTCTCTTTACATGCATTTATGGCTCTCCTGCACATTATTCAGCCACACGTTCTGTTGTAAAACGTACCTGATGATGACTGAAAAAGAAAAGAAACCTGAGTGCTCCTCTCTCACCCTAATGGGAATTGGCATGTTTAAGGTTTCATCCTGCCTAACTTTAGGCCAGCGAAGCTCTTGCTCCTCCGACCTAAGGCGTCGTAAACGTGTCGTAAAGCATGTTTGCGACTATGGGAGAGTAAGCAACGCCGACACAGAGGCCGGCAGAGGCGTTTCTACAGTAGGGGCCCTACTGTAAGTCACGCCCGTCCTAGTACCATGTTTGCAAACCGGAGCGAGGAGGCCCCGCCCCCTCGCCATCGGAGCCATTCCACGCAGCAAAGGCGTTCCGCGCAGCGAAGGTGAACGGGCAGGAGACTCCCTGCCCGTTTGCCTTTGCTGCGCGGAATGGCTCCGACGGCGAGGGGGTGGGGCCTCCTCGCTCCGGTTTGCAAACATGGTACTAGGACGGGGCGTGACTTACGGTAGGGCCCCAACTGTAGAAACACCTCTGGAGGCCGGCACCACTTATTCTGCGGCCTAACTGGACCTGCGCTGGCTGACACAGGTAAGGGCTACACTGGTCTGTGGGAGGGTGGACCGGGGTGACTGGGGTGGGGGGCCATTGGCCAGCCCAGGCTGGGAGGGGGCGTGGATATCGGCACCAATATCCTACGCCCCATCATAGCCCTCACCGGCCTTACACGGCCTCCCCGGCAGGCCCCGGGCTTGCCTACACTCGGGGAAGGAGACAAACGTCCCCTTCTCCTGAGGAGCGCTCTAGCAGCACCAGGGTGGCCTGGAATGGGCTTAGGATGCAGCAGCTGGCCCTTTAGGCTAGCCGTGTATCTTTACCGTGCAGCTGTTGGCAACCATGATATAAGCAAGCCAGAATGATAAAAGTGCATAATATGAAAGGTAATAAAGAGTTTATAAATAATAAAGAGCCACAGAAAGGGTGGTGGAATTTTTTTCCAGCTGTGTCCGTAACATACAGTATCTGTCTTATGACAACAAGTTATTAATCAGAATGGGAACAGGAATAATAAGGGAATAAAAGGCCCCTTTTTCTATGTGTTCCGCATGGTTTATGTGGAATTTTAATCACACTACACTTGATTAACTGTGGGACCCACCTGACTTGGGAAACTGCATGGGCTCTTTTTCCATGATAACTGTGCAGAAGTAGTAATGTATTAAACCTTGTTTCCACTTAAAGCCAAGCACTTACACCGTGTGGTATGCTTAGAAAATCTCTTAAAATGAGAATTAAATCGGATGGGTGGATGTCACAAGACTGCAGGAGGGGTGTGTGTGTGTGTGTGTGTGTGTCTTTGTAGTGCTTAGCTGAGGTCTGCTTCTCATAACATGATCATCATGCAGAGCCTTGTGGGAAGTGCCTTTGTGGGGGCAGACAGTGAGTCCACATAGGAGTAATTTGTATACACTTTATTGCCCAACCACCAGAAATATTTAGGAGTGAAATGGAGACAAACCACATGGTCCATGTCATTTCAAACTTCTGTTGTGAGGGGAAAGATATTTCAGTCTTAAAAAAAAAAAGAGGGGGTATTGCATTTTAAGAGCATTTGTTGTGGTAACTTTTCATACCCCAAAGGTTTGGGTGTTACTTTCCAGTCTAACAAGCTCCACACGATTAAAGATGTGCACATCTTGACCTCTCCCCTCCCTCTGGGCGAATTTTATTAATCATGTGGGACCTGGTTCATCCAAACAAACCACCCCTAGACACTGCTAAAATGAGTTTAAAGTAAATTTAGCAGCTTATATAGAGAGATTGTTTTGGGGGGAACAAACTGTTGTTCCACCAAGGGATTAAATGAACTGGCCGAAGAACATAGGGAGAGGCCAGGACATTTGTGTGCTGTGAGTGCACATATCTTTAATTGCATGGGGCCAGTCAGACAGGGAAGTATTGTCCAAACTGGTGTGTAAGTATTCCTGAGGAATAACTATGTGTGGCTTGAAACACAGGGTTCGGAACACTTGCCCCTGCCCTCACTAAATGATAGATTATATCTGTTGGGAGCCAATTCAGACATGTGATGTTTAAATTCAGAAGGGAAGTGAAAGAAGTCGTACCTGGGCCAGTAGCTGGAAGCTTGCCCATCTTTCTTCCCCAGTTGTTCACCTCACCTCAGTTCAGGCAAAAATAAGAGAGGGAGGGATTTGGCTGTCTCTCTCTCTCTCTCTCTGTGTGGGCACCAGCCAGCAACATAAACCATGGGAGTATTTGGTTGTCTTGTCTTCTCCGCCATATTGGCTTCAGTGACTGGGCTTTTAAGGCCGAAACAGACCGCATGCCGAGGCGAACGAGCGAGCGCCGAGGCAAGCGAGCGCGAGAGGCTGGCCACCATCCTCCGCGCTCTGAGCTTGTCTGTAGGAGTGTCTTCTTGCAAATAGTCCCTCCTTTTGTCCCGCCTTCTTGGAAGAAACCTCCAGGGTGATTGGCTAACACTACAGTTTACACCCGATTGGCAGATAGCCACTCTCCTCCCCCTCTCATCTGATTGATGGCTGCAGTAGCTCCGCGATGCAGCCCCCTCAAACATGGCCGAGGAACATTATCGATCGTGCCGGAAATCAGGAGACCGCTCGCTTCCGCTGTGGTAACCAGACACCTCAGCACAGCTCGACAAAGCTCCTCAGGTGTCCGGGACGTGCCGAAATTCGTGCGGTCTGCAGCGGCCTTTAAACCCATTGTGGCAAATGGTGCATGCCCCTTTCTCCCCTACCCTCAGAAAAGGACCCATCTGCCTTGCCCTGGCCACATGGATTTCCTTTAGGTCCTTCCCATGGTGATTGGGTTCTCAAAGGAATGTTTCCATGGTTTGCAGTTGAATACTTGCCAGCTGATCTTCTCCCTCTCCCTGTGAGGAGAACAGGGAGGGCTTCCACTGATACCAGTAACACCTGACCACACAAAACAAGCCGCTGCCATGGTTTCTGATGACATGCCCTTCCAAAAGAGGTTTTGCAATATTAACATCAACATCTGAAATTCTGTAACATCTCAAACTTCACATCTAGATGTTACACTTGTGTACAGTTTTACTGAATCACGCTCCTACAATGTTGAAATGTTCAGAATTCACTACATATTAATTAATGTGTGAGAGCCAGTTCTCAAGCAAGTCGGACAGTTTTTTCAGCCAGTCAAAACCGATAACAGTTGGCAGTCATGCTGCAGTAGTGGATACCAATTACTTACAGGCAGCTCGTACACGATGTGGAATAAAGGGGCACTATGCGATCGGTGGTAGATAATGCCAGGATAGTTTGTCACATGTCTTCGACCAGATGAGGTAACCTATGTCTTAGCGAACCTTCTCTTAAAGAAGGTTCTCTACAATAGAAACTTAGTAGTGTGATTCTCAAAACGATGAACTAAATTGCCAACCAATTGGTACATTGTCATAATTTTAGTTACTGATTTAGTGTTGGCTCTTTTGACAGTATAAAAAGGAAGGCTATTCTAATGAAACATTAAAGAGTCTTGCAAGCCTTAAAGACTACTGAATGTATTGTAGCGTAAGCTTTTGTGTGCTCAATCCGTCTTCATCAGATATGCAATGCACTATCTTCAGTTGGCAGATACTGTATCTATTTACACACCACATGCACACACTTGCCCCTGCCCTCATTAAAGTTATTGAGGAAAAAATGGTAATTAGTGAGGCCAAATACCATGAAATGCAAGTCATACAATTTGTGTCCTTGTAGCTGTTTCTGGTTGATTGCAGGAGATAGGCAAGATCATAACTGTCATGGAACCAAATTCTGTGAGTAAAGGAATGCACAATATTGAGATATTGGAACTCGGGCAGCCCAATCCTATCTAGCAGGACACAGCAGCACAAATAAGGTGCCCACCACATTCTAAGCAGGATTGGTCTCCTCGTGATAAAGGGGCATTTGTCTCTTTATGACGAGTAACATGTCAGCTGCTCTGATGGAGCTACTCAGATGTGTGGCAGCTATTTTGCTGGTGCACATTTAAGAGACCCGTGTAAATTCCCTGGAATGCCCCATTCCACCCTCCCCACGGCCATCTGCCGCCTGACGGGGAACTCCCCTTCCCCGGCAGGTGCAGCTCTAGATCTGCAGGGAGTAGAGCGGCGCCAACCTTGGTGCTGGCACTGCCTACTCGCCGGGTGCTGCAAAGGCTTACCAGATCGCCCCCCGACAACTGACTTACCTGACAACTGGAAGTGATGTCACTGGGGGGTGGGACTGGGTGTCACTGGGGGGGCGGGGGGCGGGTATGTGACGTCACTGGGGGGGCGGGGACAGCCTTGTGCATGCGTGGGAGGCCAGGAGCACTCGGAAAGCATCCGAGTTCACTTGGGCGCCTTCTGAGAGTGCCTCCAGCCTCGTCGAGTATGCGCACAAGACTAGAAGCACTCGGAAAGCGCCCAAGTGAACTCAGATGCTTTCCGAGTGCTCCCGGCCTCGCGCGCACGCGTGCACGTCTCAAACATTTAAAAAAGATGGTGCCGCCACAGGGGCAGTCCTGGACGGCCAGGACAAACAGGAGACTGGCTGGGAGCCCGGGATTTGAGCTCCCAACCGGGATTGTCCCAGCCGTATCCGGGACTATGGTAAGGCTATCAATAGAGAAAGAGCAGGGGGGGGGAGGACATGAGGAGAAGGGGGAGAAACAAAATGGTTCTAAGGTTCTGAACAAGCTAGGTTCAGGAACCAATAGAGTGGCTAACTGAGAAGTAATGCAAAGAGAACAGAGGGGTTGCAAGAGATAGGGGGGCAAAAGGGGGGAAGGGAGAACAAGATAGAGCAGAGAGCTCACCAGTGTCCAAAACGCAAGATAGAGACTGGCAGGCAGTCTTTACTTTTTATAGAGAACTAAGCACATGGCCAAAAAAAGGGGAGAATACCTTGAGTGGACCAGGTACACAGAAAAAGGGAAGGAGGACTCCTAGAGTGGACATCCAGTACACCTCTGGGTAAAACTACACACAAACAATAGAAAGGTGGAAGGGGGGGGGTCTGGTTTGATGGTCCAGTCGTTAAGGAGACAAAGCAGAGGCTCTGGAGAGTCTGGGATGAGTCATTTCAGGTGGCCTGTCTATTGTCCTCTCCCAGGTCCATACTTAGCATATCAATGGGCGGGGGGGGGGGGAATGCAGAGTAGAGTGTGTGAGAGCTTAGACACATGGCAGAAATGGTGGCAGGCAGCTGGTCAGGTTTTTCCCTCATGGCTTCCTGGGGAGACCTTTCTCCAGCACGGCTCCACTAAACTTGGCGCAGAAACGCGGCGTGGCCCTCGCGTTGCACCATAATACAGTCCAGTCTGGCACATGTTCCATTCTTGCTCACAACCCATTTCAAAAAGCCTCATGGCAACAAACATTTTTAAAAGTCTTTTTGGCAACAGTTCTCATTTTAAAAGGACAGTGGGCAACAGAGTGGTCGCTCCGCCGGTCAAAGAGTAGACAGGATTGCTCTGTAAATCAAGCAAGACTGGATGAGAAACACATTGATAAAGATTTCTATTATTCCATAGCTTGTCTACGTCTTCACCAAAGGAAGGTGGTTAACAAAATTTCACCTTGCCTTTATTTTTAATTGTATGGGCTCAGGTTACAGGTTTTGATGTGGAAAAGAAAAACAGGTAAAACAGTGCAACATTCCCTGAGGTAGCTCCTTTGCTCTGTACAGACTTTCTCACCGGGACTATGATTCCGGGACTGCATATGATTCTGTAGAGACATTTCATGCTGATTGAGTTTACTGCCCCAGGCTGCCATATCTGCAGAAAGTTTTACTTTCCATCATGTCCTCCAGATGCTCAGCCACTTAATGTGAGAGCTACTGGTTTATTTATAGCTGGCTTCTTAATCACACTTGGATATTTTTAAAACATCCTGCCTGGTGATACTGGAGTTGCTTTCATGAACTCCATTGCTTCAAGCCCAATTGCTTGTCCAGTGCTGTCAAGGTTTTGGACCAGTGAGGTAGATCAGCAATTGTGGCAGCAGCCCTTCACTAGAGCCACCATGTTTTTTTTGGGGGGGGGGCGAGGTTTAAGGAAAATCTTGGTGGGGTATTATGGCAAGAATTGAGTATTCGGATCGATACTAAAGAAAGACAACCCACAGGGAAGTCCTTCTGCATTAACCTGAACAAGCAGTTGTGCTTTTGCATTCATTTCACTGAGGCTTTCACAGTTTGTTTGTTTGTTTGTTTGTTTGTTTAAAAGATTTCTATACCGGTTTTCCAGTGTCCAAAGCGGTGCACAACAAAAACAAACATACAAAGATAAAACAATTCAGAGCAATTAAAACAATTCATAGTTAAAAATAAAGTTAAAAAGGTACAGAGCAGATTCAAATATAAACATCACCAACATAAAGCAGCAACAAGAACTAAAAGGGTCTCTAGGCAGTTCCTCCTCAAATGCCATACAAAATAGATGGTTCTAATAGATGGGCCCTGCCAAAAACCATGTAATGAGGGGGCTGTCCTCAAGTCCTCCGGTAGCTGGTTCCAGAGGCGCCACAACAGAGAAGGCCCTACAACTTGCCACTATCCCCCTAGCTTCCAATGGCAGCAGTATCCTAATAAGGGCCTTCTCTGATCTTAGGGGACATGCAGGATTATATAGGAGAAGGCGGTCCTTGAGGTATCCCGGTCCTATGCCATTTAGAACTTTAAAGGTCATCACCAACACCTTGAATTGGGCTCGGAAAGGAACGGGCAGCCAATATAGCCACTGGAGCAATGGCATAGCATAATCTGCATGCTGAGCCCTGGTGACCACATGGGCCACCGCATTCTGCACCAGCTGCAACTTCTAAACCGTTTTCAAGGGAAGCCCCATATAGAGTGTGTTACAGTAGTCTAAATGAGATGTCACAGGGGCATGGACCACCGTCACCAGATCCGACCGATCCAGGTACGGCCTCAGCTGGCACACCATCCGAAGCTGGGCAAAGGCCCCCCTGGCCACGGATGCCACCTGAGCCTCCAGGAGGACTCCCAGTTCTGGTAGATTGTGTTAAACATTAGTGCAGCATTTCTCAAAGTCCTACAGAGGAGTTTACTCCCCTGTAAGTCTTTGCAGTGGCGGGGTGATGTTAGAGGCAACGCTCCAAGATTGCGCCTGCCCCCGACCCAAAAACACTTTTTTAAGCATACCTGGTTGTCCTGGCAGGGAACATCTACCTCTGTTTGCCTGCCATCCTGCACTGTCATTCTAACCCACCACTCTCCTCTTATCCACACTTCATTCTCCTCTTCTTTTTTGAATCCAAGGAGTAGAAGCAGGAGGAGGTTGATGCACAGCTGGATAAGTGGGGTCGGCATTTGGTGCACTGCCTCAGGCATTGGAAGATCTGGGGCTGGCCCTGCTCACCTCTTCCCTTAAGGCAGCTTCACACTACACGCGTCGCGGAGCTTCTGAGCTGATTTTCGAAGCAAGCGTAGCCGAGGCGACCTCCCCATGGCAGGCGCGTACCTCAAGCAGGAATCCTACTTTTCAGGGGGCGGGACGCAGAGCTAGGGGGCGGTTCGCAGAGCTACTGCAGCCTGCCAATCGCAGGAGAGGGGGGAGAGTGGCCTCCAATCACCTTCTTAAGAAGGCGGGACAACATGAGGGACAACAGGCTGGAAGACACTCCCCCGCTTCCAGCGCGGAGGCGGAGGCACAGGCGGTGGCAGAGCCTCTGCCTGTAGTGTGAAGCTGCCTTTAGTCAACAGCGAATAAGCAGCAAACTCACAAGAAACCTTTGAACATAATCCTCCAGAAGCATCCTCAACACAGGTCCCATTTGATGAACTGGAAGTTGTGTAACCTCACAATAAAGCAGTTGCACAACTTGCCACCATTGTACAGTAATGGCACTTGCTTAGGACCTCCTGAGCAATTCTCATTCATTTCAAAGAGGTTTGTGCAAAAGACGTTATGGGAGGATTGTTTCTCTTTACTCATTTATTAAACTTCAGCTCTCGTGTGCTGTTTTATATCTCTGCGTGTTCGTCTGTATTATATCACCTGGCCCCTCACGTATGAAACTCTTTTTCCCTTTAAATACTTGTATGGTGATCAGGGGGAAGTCTTGGTACTAGTAACTCCCTTCTTTCCCCAGATCTGCCTGTATGCCAGGGCCAAAATTGGTAGACTTCACTGCTACCACAAGAACATAGCCAGGCAGAGAGAGACCATCCTTGAAGGCCTACTTCCCAGTTGTGTGGCTAATTTCCACAAATCTAATTCTGTAGCATGTAAGCCAGGGTCTAGGAGGACTAGGGCAATGCTTTGAGTTCAATCAACCCAAGCAGTCGCATTAGTGAGTTCAACTGAAGCCCACATATACTTTAAAAACATTAAGTCGAGCGAAACAATCTACTCCTAAAAAACCCTTCTAAGACATTTTGTTGCAAAGCACTTCAACCAAAAATGCTAAAAGACGAGAGAGACTGCTCCACGCATTTTAAGGTGGCACCATTTCAGTTATCGGAGATCAAGGAAAGGTAAGCAAAGTCCAAAGGCTCTCCTGGATAAAGTTAAGGTTATGGGGCAAGGGATCAGAGCATTTTAAGAACTGTTGAGATTATTTTCTTCCTAATATCATCGTGTTTCTCAAACTGTGGGTCGGGACCCACTTGGTGGCTTGCGACCTGATTTCTGATGGGTCACAGGTGATGGAAAGATCAGATAGCTGCTAATTTCCCTTCAAAGAGCTGAACTACAGTTTGCAACCTGGTGTAAATATAGGGAGGTAAATGTTTGAGCGTCGTTTTGGGGTGTGTGTTTTTTCCAAGTCTGTCAATGACAGGTAGTGGGGGCAGGTGAAGGCTGTGTCACATAACTAAGCCCCTCAAGCCTTGAGGCTATTCATTAGGGCTGCCTCATTACAAGAAATGGATTGAGTTTTTTGCAAATAAATAAAATATTACTTGTAAATAAATAAATATATTATTTCTTTCTAGATCACCTTTTTAAAAGCCTCGTAAAGCTAGGTGGGACTCGATAGAGCATCCTTTTAAAAAGTGGGTCCCGGTGCTACAAAGTTTGAGAACCACTGTAATATTGCATAATAACTATACTAACTCCATCCAACACAGAACATCAACACAGAACAGTTGAAACACACATGTGCACATGCATGCACACAAACAATCCTCCCTTTTAAGCAAAGGGTTTTGTGCATTTAACATGCATAGCTTGTATAAAGGCCCATTTAATTGTTTTATAACAGTCAGTGTATAGGGCCACTAAGTTAACCAGAAGAATAGATGCTCCTGAAGAATCATCAAATGGTCTGAAATGTAGGGATGATGTAACTGCCCCCACTCCCTCAATGGACTTGCTTGGGTGCAAGTGGAGTTGTACTTATCCCAGCCTAGTCCATATCTGTGTAGATGAGGATGCCCAGTATCAATAGGAAACTTTGCACTTTCCAGAAGAGGAGATGTCTGGCATTCCCCTCTGCAAAACCTTTTAGCGCCGTTTTAGAAGATGTTAAAAATGAAAAAATCTTCACACACATAATGTCGCATAAAATACTTGGCTTGCCTCATTAGGGAAGGAAACGCTTTTAGATAGATAGATAGATAGATAGATAGATAGATAGATATGCAGGGAATATTAACTAATGTTTAATGACAAACTCTTTGTACTAAGAAGTCTTACTGCAAAGCTCTCAAGGTAGATTCATTATGTACACTTGAGTAACCTTAGGCTTGCTAGGAATGTATAGCTGTAATCTTTTATCAGGTGACCTATGTCTACCCTAAACAGGTAACTCCTTGATACGAGCAGATCTACAAAAGATCTACAGTTGTAGAATGACAAGAAGTGATATATAAGAACAAAGATCAGCACAGTTCTAATTAGAGGAATGTGGGTGTAATTCTGCTGATGAGTTTGTGCCCTTCAGGGCTCATCTAGACAGCTACTTTCCTTGCACCTGGTTAGGCAGTGGGAGAGCACACTGGGGCCACTGTGAGGTGTCCCAGGGAAGACAAGAACCTTTTTCTTCAAGACGTTCAGGCCTTCAAGAATCTAGACTTGCCACCTTAGATGAGACAGGAAAGGGTGTCCCCGCACAAATTGAGAATGCACCTCCGATCCCCCTGAGAAGTTGTGGAGGATTCTGGAGCACATTTGTGCACTGCTCCCCACGCAGCAGATGCCCCTTGGATTGTGCTTTCCCAAGCAGCTGCCTATTCTGTCTGTCTGATCCTGCTGGCTCAGCTCAGGGCACCCTCCCTCCAACCTTTAGAAGACACTTAATTATAACACAGGGTTGTGCTGCCCTCTGCAGCTCGAGTGGGTCTAGGAAGTCCATATAATACTGTTTAAAGGGGGTGTCTGTAGCTATGCCCCAGGAGAATGCCTTCGAGTTGGATCAAGGGGGCAGACGCTGGCACTATGACACAAAGGCAGTAGTGGCTGCCAGTTGTGACTTACGCTGGCAGTGAAACCCAAGCACTTGCTTCAATGTGCTATGCTGATATATTGGCTAAAAGGAGAGGACTGCTAATTGGGTTGGAGGGGTTAATTGTATTTCTCAAAACACGCACCTCTCTGGGACACCCAATATATGTTCAGTATTGCCGTGTTTCTGAACCAGAGATGGGTGGATCAATGGACTGAAACAAGTTGTGTTGATTAACGTAATTGCTAAAATGAAGGCTGCAATCCTATGCACGCTTTCCTGGGAGTACACTCCATTAAACACAGTGGGACTTATTTCCAAGTAAACATGCATAGGATTGTGCTGTAACTTTGTGAGCAATTCTTGAGATGTCCTCATCCCCCTTCCTCTCACCACTAAGAATGAGCAAAACAGATCTGAGGACTCTTCATCCTTGACCTATACTTAGCACCAGCTCCTGACACTACTGTGTAGTTTCATAACAGTTAGTGTGTATGAGAGCTTATATAATATGTTGCAATACTGGACTGGCAGAATCTCTAAAAGAGTTGGACATCGGTGATAACACCACAGACTGCCCTGTAGGCTGGAGCCATTGTGGTGGAGTAGCTAGAATTTTGGCTTTGGGTGTGGGAAAACCAGGTTTAAAATTCCTATTTAATTTTAATGTAACTGTTTTCCAACCCAACCTATCCCGGATAGTTGATGTGAGATTAAAATGAGAGAAACCTATGCTGCTGTCCTGAGCTTTTAGAGAAAAAAGTGTGATACAAATGTGAGAAATCAATACCTCAAGTTATTTTCTCCTTCTCCTTCTCCACCCCTGCCTCTCACACTCTTTCCAGCTTGCTGCTAATATATCACACAGTAATTGCTTAATAAGGTATAGAATTATATCACCTTTGTGGTTCTAGAACTAAACATTTGGAATTTACTCTGGACAGATCCTCATCTAGTAGCATTAACTGAAAAAAAATAAATAGCTCAATAGGACTTCACTTTACTAAATTAAATATATCCTTAACCCTGTCCAGGACTAAACTTCTTATTTTCCCTCGCAAACCTTCCTCTTTCTCAGTTACTCTCCAGATCCACTGACAACGTCATCATCCATTCTGCTGACAGTCAGGAAGCCTTTGCTTTTTCTTGGGTTCCTCCCCCCATCACCAGGTCTTATTGCTTCCCCTCTATGTCCATCCCATCTGTGATTTCCTCCACATAGGACGCTGCCTTATGCCAAGTCAGACTATTGATCCATCTAGGTCATCAACATTGACTGGCAGTGACTCTCCAGAGGTCCAGATAGGATTTTTTTTCTCTGCCCTACCTGGAGATCTCAGGGATTGAACCTGGGACCTTCTGCATGCAAATCAGATGCTCTTCCACTGAGCGTCAACTGAGGGTTGGCCCAGTCATGAGCCCAAGTAAAGCAGTTGCTTCAGGTAGCAACTTAGCCAGGGATGCCCACTTCCATCCACCTACTGCTCCTCCTCCTTCAACTCCCTGGACTGGAAAAAGGAAGAGGGGGAGCAGAGCAGAAGTGTGGAGGAGAGGCTGATACGTCACTAGTTAAAAGGGAGGCAGCATTTGGCACACCACCTAAGGACACCAGGAGGCCTTGGGCTGGCCCTGCTACAACCCTCCCGCTCAGCTCTTCCATCCCCAGGTACTCAGGTGTGTTTTGATCTAACCAATGCTGTCCACTTTTCCATGACGCCTTTAGCCTCTCTCTTCAGTCCCCTTCAACAAAACAAAGCCTATGTCTGTGTACCTGCATTTGCTCATCTTCATCCTATGTTGTCCTGCCTCTTCCATTCCATTGTCTGGTGTCTGTTCTTCAAGCATCTACTTTTCAGCTTATAAAAGCTTAGAAACTCTGCCAGGAGAAAAAAAAAAAAAAACAGCTGGAAACCCTGCCCCAAATCCATATCAGAGTTGCACTTCCTAGCATCTTTTAAATTTGTTAGTCTTCAAGGTGCCACATGATGACGACGATTTTTTGTTGCTTCTGTGGGTTTCTTGAAGCAATATGAGGGGAGCAGACCTGCACCAGAAGAACAGAAATTCCTAGTAAGCAGATTTGAGACTAGGTGGTAATCAAGAGAGAGACATTTTCCAGCTTTATGCGGGTGGCATTTAGTTAAACCTTTAAATCACATGAATAGAACACAAACCTTGGAGAGTCTGCATACTTTGTTCTTGGCCTGACCTTGCAAATATTTACCTCTGCTCTTTGAGCCTTAATTCAAGGCAGTCATAGTAGTCCCCAAGGTGAAATTCACCATAGAAAGTTAACCATACACTGTTGCAAATGCACTCAAAGTGACAGCAGCAGGGCTGTGACATGGACTAAGATCCAAACTGGATGTGACACAGAGTTGTGTATGTATTTCCCCAGACACTTTTTAAAATCAAACGTAATCTCAGGAGACTGTGAATTTAAGCAGCGGAATGGTGGCTGAGAAGGACGGCTTAACCCATTCTTCTTCAGCCATGTTTCTGCTTAAAATCACATACCTACATTTACTTTTCCATCTATGGAAAAAGAGATATTTTTGCCTGCCGGAGGACAAGCATTTTATGGGAGGGAGAGGTTGAGTGGAGAAAATAGGTAGAGGGAATGGAGTAAGTACGTAGTTAGAGGGAAAGGAGTAAGCCCCACAGCCTGACAGCTTTCTGAAGTTGTTTCATAAAAAACAAAAGTACTGTAATGAGAAATATACATAACAACTGTGTGTCATGTTCAGTTTAAGCAGAAGATGAATCAGTTACCACCATTGGGCCAACTCAAGAGTACTTCCATAGCCCCCCCCCCAGGACACCATTCACTCAGTGGTTTATTTCTGAGAATCCAGGTGACTTTTTTTTCCCAGTGAGTTGCATTCTTGTGTTTTGGGTTTCTTTGTTTTCAGTTTTTGTCCTCTCCCCTCAGGTGTCGGCCCCAGTTTTTAAATTGATAGTTTTTAGTAGTGCAGCCTTCAAGGTGTGAACTGTCTTGTCTGCTTAGAGTGTTAAGTTTTGTGACCTGATTGCTAGTGCTGTGTGATTCCCATCTTTCTCCTCGGCACTTTCCCTCTGCTGTGGAGCTTCTGAAATAGAAACAATAGTGCGTCCTGAACTTTTGACAAAAATAAAACCAACAGAATGCTCCCCCTTCCCCGAGCAGCAACAGCCTTGGCAACAGTAGGTGCTTCTTACAGGGAAAGAGGTGGGCACTTGATGTTTAGCAGGAGCGTTAGTTAAGAGAACAAGAAAGATGACTGGGTGGGTGAAGGAATTTCCAAAGAAGTTTCCCCTATGGTTGGTGCTCATGTTGAGGTGAAAAAAGTAGGTGGATGAACTTTTCCCGGCATAAGAGTTCCCCCCCCCCATGAAAACGACTGGCCACTGCATGAAACTAGATATTGTGCAAATTAATTAATACTGGGCAGGGCTAGTATTAGTATGAATATTAGCACAATCAATAAATACATAAAGCAGTTTTTGTTGTGGTCTGGAAACACCTCCAAACCACCATCTTGACAGACCAAATTTGAATGCCTGAAGCCAAAGCACATGCAATAATAGAAAACAGGCCCACCAACTGATTTAAGATTTTGATTTGCCTTTTAGCCAGTTGATTGAATAATTGAAGTAAATATACATCTTACCAAACTCTCAATATAGGCACCTTTTCTGAGATATTAAAGAAAGGATAAGATATTTTCAATCTAATAAACAAGAGAGGCTCTTCACCAGGGGAAGGAAAGTCCACCTTTAAATAGAGATGAGTTGGATTAATTTTCAAATCAAAATTTGCATGTTCAACCATGGAGAACCGAAGCAAAAGTGTTTCTTTGCCTTTTATCCTAATTGCAACGCAGAGAGAGAGAGAGAGAGTGCACACTATGCAAAAGCCCTCGTTACATGATGCTTAAGGCTACAGAGAACCATGCAAACCTAGAACTAACAGGTCATGGCTCCTCCTGAGTCTTGGAAGCAAAGGAAATATACAAGCATTGAGTTTGTCTGAGTAGTGACAATTCTATTGGGGACTTGTGGCAGAGGATCTCATAATCTGTTGCCAGAAGTCCTGATGCAATGCAGCAAAAGGCACGCTGACAGTTCACCCAGGCCATGCCAGAGCAGGTAAGGTGGTAGGTCGTGGGCAGTTTGGGGGAGGAGTGGGGCAGGGAGTGGGGTGGACAGGGGGCAGTATGAGGGCGGGAGGGGGCGATCTTGGCATGTGTGAGTTTGGGGGGCCAAATTTGCACATCACTTCAGGCATAATTTTGCTTTGGGCTGGGCCTGGCTGTGATTTGGACTTGGACAAAGAATAGATAAAACTTTGAGGGGTAGCTGAAAGTTCACAGAAAAATGTAGGTGCTTCTCTACACTAATGGAAGTGAAATCTATACTTAAAATGCTGTTTTGTCTCAGCCCTATATTTGAATGCTTTCATTTTTATCACCTCTTATGTTTTGTTATACCAAATGGTTAAAACATAACTACTCTGTTCTCCATTTCAGGAACATACCAGAACTGAAATAGCCAAAACAAGTCCAAACCAAACTTTATAGCCCCATCAATTAAAATTTGCTCTCACTAATTGGCCCAGTTGATTAATGTACTGATTAAACCTTACAGTCCGACCTGCGGCTCCCTTGACCACTGGTGACCATTGTCCACGACTCTCCATTACGTTATGTTGATGCCTGCCAATTGGCATTACACTGTTTTCCGAGAGGATTCCGTGGCACTCCGTGGCTCCCCTGACTGGTTTCCGTGGCTCCCCTGGGAGCTGCACCTCCTAGTTTGGAAACCACTGCCTTACAGCCTTAAAAATCTACTCCCAGATCTTTCCATTACAGGTTTAGGGACATGGGGCATTACAGGTCCATTGCACCTGTGCACTACCTTCATGAATCCCTTTTCTAGCTACACTGCAGACATGTCAAATCACAAACTGTTTATGGGTAGTACTGTTGATACGCAGTATACACACAACCTTGTTCCAGATTGTAAACCACCACCCTGCTGCTTCCATACTTTCAGGTTTGTCCTGAAGCAAGGAACAGCGGATATAGAACTCTCTTATGTAGATGCAGCTCTTGCGCTCCACAGTGGAGAACGGGGTACGATTGTCTCTATCTCACTCTGATACATGGCTGGTTTACAGGAGAGGTGTATGTGGGCATGCTGAGAGAACCCAAGGCTCCTAGTTCATGGCCATAGTAAGGTTGTTGACAAATCCAGCTTCACAGAGACGATCACAGGCAAAGGCAACCTAAGAAAATAGCTTAAAACCCCATGTTGCCAAGACCGCATCCTAAAGATGGGGACCACCCAGCCAGGTCCTTCTGAATCTTGGCTGCCACCCAGCCAATGACACACAAGTACTATACTACCGAATGGGAAAAAACCCAAAACTTGTAGGTCAAACTATAGTAGAATGTTTTACTTTCCATCTTAGTTGGTCCTTCCCTCTGGTGAGGCTTATCTGTTTTTCTTTATTATTTTTAAATGGGCAATTAAAAAAAAAGTCATCTTTGTCACAACTGTGGACATGGCCAGACAAATGTTAAGCTGTTAAGAAAAGATATTTTTAAATGGGGGAGGGGGAGCGAATAATGATCTTCGGAGTCTGACCTCCTGGCACAACAGAGAGATTTATCAGAGAGGGCATGTGACTAGTTAAGACACACAAACTCAGGCTTGAAGGAAACAGCTGCTCATTTATGCTTTAGCACTTGGCAGCTGGACAAAGAAGAGAGATGTTTGTGTTGAATTCCTCTGCAGAACCAAGTACAGTAAGTGATTTTCCCTGTTGTCCCTGGGCTGCTGGGTGTGCGTTTCTGTGCATGTGTGTGTTTATATTAAAGCCACAAATGCTTCCTAGTTTCTCTTCAGGCTTCTTGCAAAATCCCGTACAGCTGAGATGCAGTTTGCCACCCCATTGATCCAGTTTCAAAAAGAGCCGCTTTCAAGACCCATTATTAGTAATGCTATTCTCTGTGTAACAGAAAGAAAAGAGAGACCTTGTTCTGTCGAGGCAAAAGAAAGATTTAATACAAGATTTGGCTTTTGCTCAAGTTTGGTTTGGCTTGCCAAGCACAGAATAGAACAGGGATCCCCATGTTTTTGAGGGCTGAGCGGAAGGGAGAATTTTGGCAGGTGCAATTGCTCCCATTCATGTATTACAGTGAGGGAGAAACTACACTTGGTGAATTTCTTCCTTCTACAAAGCAATTAAAGACACAGGAACCCTGTTTTGTATTGGAACTGGACAGTCCTATTTATGCTCTGTGTTTTCTGTGCTATTACGAAGTGAGTCACAGTGTCACATCTGTATTGCGTTTCACTTTTCATGTGTCCTGTTTACAAAGAGGCTCTTACAAAACAATATAACTAGTTTCAGGAGTTGTTCTTTGTTACCTGTCTAGCAGACTGATGGACAGGCACTGAGTTTGGATGAACCGAAAAGAAACAGACAAATGGAATTTCATCAATTGTGTTGGAGAATTCTTCAGAAAGCATTGTTTTTGTGTGCATAACTGTTGGACATAGAGAGGAAAAAGGTTATCTTCAAAGAGGCACCAACCTTTTCAAATATTATTGACTTTTGGAATTTGTATATATTTGGGGGTGTTTGTGTATTTTGTTTGAACATCAGCATCTACTAGTCATGATGGGACCTCCGTGTTCAGAGAGAATATTACTGAATATTGGTAATATGCTCAATATTGAGAATGTTACCGGTCGCTGGTAAGAAAGAATAGCCAGGGAGGGCTGTTTGTCTTCATGCCCCGCTTGTGGACTTCTTAGAGGCCATTTGGCTGACCGGTGTAAGAAATGGGATGCTGGACCAGGCAGAGCTTTGGTCTGATCTAGAAAGGCTCTTCTTACATCCTTAGGTCCATAATTAAGGGAACATATCTGGATCGTGCTCAAAAGAGTCTAGAATCATGACAGAATGCAAGCAAGTAGCATTTCAGTTCAGTTTTTTAGGATTTTTTTTTTTTTACTATCACAGTCAGATGTTTGCATTTTGGAGAGAAGAACAGGAACCACCATAAGGGCACAAATTGCAGGACCTTTCAGTTTATTCATATGATGCCACAACCATACAAATTAAAAGAGAATTTTAAAAAAAATTAAAAGGGGAATCCACTGGGAGGAAAACTGCGCATAAATAAAATAAAAATAAAGAGGAACCCGCAACAAAATGTTGCAATGAGCAGGAGTGCTCCTGTTCAGGGTGTCAGCTGGTCAGCCCGCCCAGAACAGGATCCTTGGGGGGGGGGGGGCGGGGGACAACAACATCCCTTTTGCACATTCCTGCCCTCTTGAATCCTTCTCCATTATGGTATTTAGTGCTAGAGAGATCTGCACTTTATTGCTATATAGTAAAAGGGACAGCTTTCTGGAGAGTGGAAAGCGGAAAAGATGAAACTCTTGTTTCAAATGCAAGCTAGTCTCCCTGCTGGAGGAAGAGGTTATAGCACTTGAGCTTACTTCCCTGTAAGCTGCATGGCTGTTACTGAAACCCTGCGCAGTTTCCCTCCCAGCATTCCAGAGCTCAGCTGCCAGTAAAATTAGAGGGAACATTGCTTTCCATGCTGAGATGCATTAGGGTGGGTAAAAAGTTCCTGGACGAGACAAAAGGGACTCTTTTTTTTAAGGAAGACAGAAGAGGGGGCTATTGAGGAGGAGGAACTCCCAGAGGAAGGTGTGATCTCTCTTACGCATGACACTGAGGAACAAGAGAACCAGGACGCATTCTGTGTCGGTAGAGCTGAGAAATGAATACCAAGCTCTCACTGTGAAGAACAATCTGTGCACATCTGGACAAGAATTGCTACCCCAAATTCCATAGACCAGGGAGGATGACTTTCAGTTATCCATGGATTGGGGGAAACCCACATTCCAATCCAAAAAGGAGACAATGTGTGGTAGTCATAGGGGATTCCATATTGAGAGGGACTGAGGCACCAGTGTGCGGACTGGATAAATAATCTCTGTAAGCATGTTGTCTGGAATGTGATGGGGAGGTTGCTGAGACACATCATATCTACTCCTAGTATCTCAAGATCCTTCCACGGCTACTTCAGGCAGTATCATTTGTTCCTTCATGAAACATCAGGAAGGGGTAGCAGTTCTTGTCCAGATGGGCATAGATTGTCCTCCACAGTGAGAACACTGCGAAGGGAAGGAAAGACGTTTTGGGCAGAAGTGTGTTTTCATCTATTCTTCCTGTCAAAGGTCAAAGCATAGCAAGAGAAAACAGGGTCCTGGCAGTGAACAGCTGGCCACAAAGATGGTGTCGACAGGAATGCTTTGGTTATTCATCATTATTCTTGAACCACGGCCTATACTATGAAGGACTCCTGGCGAGAGAAGAATTGCATCACATGAGGGCTGTGAAGAATGTGTTTGGCAAAAACCTTACAAGTCTCACCAGGAGGGCATTAAGCTAAATACAAAGGGGATGGGAGAACAAAGAGCAGAACCTAATATAAGATTGGCATTGGAGGCAAGATGACGAGAGACAAAGGAAGAAACAGGCCTCCAGAGGGGGTGATTAGGGATTTGCAAGAAATGGCAACAAATGCTAAGAGGAGATCCGTCGTCTCCAATATCTATATATGAATGCAGAGCGTATGGGAAGGAAACCGAACAAACTTGCAATCCTAATACAGGAAGGCAAATATGATTTGATAGGCATTGCGGAAACTTGGTGGGATGAGACATATGAGTGGAATATAGGACTGCGTGTTGCACTTGATTGATGTAAAGAATGATACACTTGCACAGAAATCCAGGAATCTGAGCATGGAAGCCAGACAGAAATTATCTGAGTAACAGCCCAATTCTGCTCAAGTTGCAGCGGCCGGCCTAAATGGCTGGCCACCGCATCCTGCGCAGAATGCGGCCCGCGTCAGCTTGGCCGGGGCTCACCTCGGGGGAAGGGGACATTCATCCCCTTCCCCTGGTGTAAGCACCGGAGGCCTCAATGGGTTTCCTCAGATGCGCGCCAGCTCTGGAGCTGGCGCACAACCAGGGAGGCCAAGTAAGGCCGACCCAGGAAGGGGACAGGGGATATCAGTGCAGCCCAGCGCCGATATCCACACTCCCTCCCAGGCCAGCCAATAGCCCCCTCCCCCGTGACGCCGGCCCTCCCTCCCCATGCCCTTCCAGCGCAGGGTTTACCTGGGTCAGGCAGCGCAGCAGCTAGAGGACAGTAGTTCTCCAGCGGGTGCAGACCTTGGACTGGGGAGGACGGAGCAGCGCAGGCCTCGCCACTGGCGTCACCTCCTCCTGAGGAGGTTATGGCACGTTTGCGACACTCGAGAGCGGCTGAGTGGCTGCAGATGGGATTGCGCCGCAAGTCATCTTGGGATTGTTGATATTGAGGGAAAGGAAAGTTAAAGGTAGTCAGATATATACTCTGGATTTCAGGAAAGCTGATTTTAACAGGCTCAGAGAACAAATAAATCACATTCCATTGCCAGCACTGTTAAAGGAGAAAATGGTCCATAGTAGGGATGGGATTTTTTGAAAAGTGAGACACTGAATGCACAATTGCAAACATTTCCCATGAGAAGAAACATTGGAGATGTCTAAGGAAACCATTGTGGCTGCTGCACAAAGAGCTTATGGAAAATCAAGAGGAACATGTGCAAGAAGTGGAAGGCAAATTTAACTAAGGGAAGTGCACAAGTATAGACCGCACCTGCAAGGATGAAGTCAAGAAGGATAAGCTCTGAATGAGCTGACCAAAGACAACACAAAGTGGTTTTTGGTGGGGTGGTTGTTTTTGTTTTGTTTTTTGTTATGTCCAAAGAAGAGGAAGATCAAGGAAGTGGTAGGCCTGTGGTGTGGAGAAGACGGAGAAGTGGTAACAGACGACAGAGAGAAGGCAGAGCTGCTCAGTTCTTATTTTGCATCTTTCACAAGGGGAAGGTGGCCCAAGCCGTTGCACTAATGAAGTATTGGGTGCACTACAACTCAGGATAGGTAAATACATCTTAAGAGAATTTACCATCTTACAGCCCTGCATAGGATAATATAAACAGACAGCACCTACCCCTCTCTCCAGCAGGAAGAAGACAAAAGCGCTGTTGGCTTCCCCCTCCATCAACCCCCACAGATCTCAATTGCCAGGTAAGGGAGCAAAGCACACGCTTTCTCTCTCTTACGCACATGCGTGCATTCACACGCACACACTCATCTGTAGTCGTATTTTGTAGATCTTTTAAATGCAAAAGTGGAATATATCATATACGATATATCGTACAAATAAATATACTGTACATATGACAATTCAAATAGATATACATATGGCAATTCTTTTCCAAACTAGCCATGTTTATAAAACCAAACTAAGTACCTATACAGTAGGTAGGCGGAACCTAAGTACCTATACAGAAGGCGGAATGGGGCTGGAGGAGGGCAGAGAGGGGGTGTAATGGTGCAGGGGGTGGGCGGATTAGGCCAGGGAGGGGGGCGGGACCATTTAATAAAATGATCTAGAAAAGTATGGATTTTAGCTCTTTTGTATATGGATACTATCTGGTTTTCCTTGAAAAGAAGGGATGAACAGTGTAAACATTTATTTGGAAACTGGAATAGGTTAAAATGCATAAGCTATTTCTTTTATTTACTTTGCAATGTGGTGTTTTTTTGGGGGGGAAGGAGAGGCAAATTTCAGTTTGTAAAGGAGGAGCTAAGTGTGTTTAGGATTTCAGCTTGAGTGTCTGTCTATTGTCTATTCAACTTGCATCTCCTCACATATACTGTACAATGTATGTAAGTCCTCATTCCATTCAGATCTATGAAACATACAAATACCTAGTATATAAAATCACACACAAAGCCAACCACAAGACTAATCCAATACGCTTCGCCAAAACCAATGCAAAATGTCTTATTGTTAAAAGTATCTGTAAACTATGGTATGTATTAATGTAAATATTGTATCTATTCTTTGTAAGGGAAGTAAAAGCCATCTATCTAGTTTTCAAAAGTCTCTTTATGTGTCCTACCCTCTCTCAAGTGGATACACTCAGTGATTTCATCATAACCGCCCCTTGCCATACATTACACAACCATTCCTTTAATTTGCTCAGTGATGATGAACCTCTTCACTACTTGGCAATCAACAACTTCACAACTGTAAAAAGCTTCCATACCAACTCCCAATGTTCTTCCCTAACCCTGCCATCTACATATCCCAATAGCATAACTAGTGGACGAAGCAAAATATCGTAACCTACCATCATACTAATTATATCTCTGATTTTCCTACAAAACCTTTCCACTACACAGCAGTGCCACCACGCAGGACCAGAGTTAATTTTTTCACTTGAACACGTCCAGCACTGATCACCAGTATTCACATGTATCTCTAACATTCACGGGGAGGTAAGATACCATCCATATAAGATCTTATAATAGCTCTCCTTGTATATTTAAATAAAGCAAGGATGCTGGTCCTTTTGTACAAACACTGCAACAGATCTTTCCAGCATCTTTTACCATCTCTGTATACATGATTCCAAACTGATGAGCCCAAGCTCAACAAAATCCTATACCTCTTAGACAAAATACGTTTTTTGAGTTCCTCGGAGGAACTTCCTCCTTCACTTGTCAATGATTCAAAAGCGATAGCCTCTCATAGTATATCAAGCGAATGCACATACAACTCCTAAATTGGTAATCCTGCAGCCATTCAGGGAGATTATCTCCTACTTCATCAATTCTCTTAACACCATGCATCCCCCTCCTTCCACTACATCCATAAATTGAACTATCCCTTTAGGCAGCTAACGTCTTATATTGCCATCTAGATGAAAATCTTTGTTAAAGATAAAAGATGATAATAGTGACATTGGATAGGTGGACTTCTTATAAATCTCCCATGTTTCCGTTATAGTTGCCACACCAGGATTGTCTTTGATCTTAACATCAAGATGGCAGAATTTCTTTTTACTGTACCGTAGGAGATACTGCAGTGGCACTTTCAACAGAACCCTGTTCTATTGCATACCACCCTGCCAAGCACATTGTGCCCACCTATTGAGCTAATGCTTTCAATCTCAAAAAGTGAAAATATGCTTTACTAGACATCCACAACACACTTAGTCCACCGTTATTGAAAGGTTTCCACAAAGTAGCAGCTGCAACTCTACATCATACCCTGTCAAAAATAAATTGTATGATTACTTTTTATAACTTATTTAAAGAGGACAGAATTCTGGAATAGAAATAACACTTTTGGGAGGATATTCATTTTTACTGTGCTAATTCTCCCTATCCAGGATAGCTGCAACTTTCCCCACTTCTGTAGTCTTCTTGCATACTTTTAGAGCCCAATCCTATTCTCCCACAGTGCTGGCGGGCGGAGCACATGCTCTGCCAGTGGTGGGTGTTGCAAATGTGCCATAAAGCACACTTGCAGCACCCTGGAAGTAGGCCATACCGGCACGGTGGCCTGCGCTGAGCAGCACAGGAGGGCGGAACGGGGCTGGAGAGAGGGGGTGTAATGGGGCAGAGGGGGGGTATAATGGGGCAGGGGCGAATCAGGCCAGGGATGGGGCGGGACCATGGAGAAGGCCGCTGTATCCTATCCTCCCTCCCAGGCCTGGAAGCCCTACATGGCATGGGGCTTCTTGGGCCTGTGCCAGCTATTTAGGTGGTGCAGATCCGAGTAGCCCCATTGAGCAGGTTGGGGCTCAACATTTGTCCTCTTACCCCGAGGAGACTGCTCAATCGCAGTGCTGGATACAGCGTGGGCCATGTGGGCTGTTAATTGGGCTGTTAATTAATAATTCATGTGGTATAAAGTTTGCTTCAAAAAGTTTATTTTTGTTGTCAGATTAATCCCAAAATATCAGACTGGCAATAGAGACCACTTAATCCCAAATTTATTCTTAAGAAGTTTCTTCTTCTCCTCCTCCTCATTCTTTTTCCAGTTTTCTAGCAAAGAGGAAATGTGGCAGAGAATGCAACTGACAGTCATCTAATGGGGTCCCTGCAGCTCTTTTTCAAGGAGGATAGAAAGCACATTTGTTCTTTTGACAACAGCTAAAGGACAATGGGGTCCAATACACTTGGGAAGGCTGCGACGTTGGATGAACTATTGAGCACCTGCATTAAAATGTTTGGTATGAGTCTTCCATTCCTCCTAAATGCCTCTGAGATGCATTTTAAAAAACTATATAATGTGTTTTAGTGTGTGAGGCATGTATCGGTGTGTCTTGTTGCATTACCACGCAGGTACAAAAAGGGGGAGTGGAAATCTTGAGATGGGATTTTGAAGTGGCAGAGGCTGTGCAAAATCAGACGCAACCCTCTGCCAAAGAAGAAACTAGAGCAGAGGTTCTCAACCTGTGATACAGGTACCCCTAGGGGTACACGGACCTCTTTCTGGGGGGTACGCCAAGCCCTGCCCCTTATCTGCCCCATCAGCAGCTAATTAAGTGTTAATTAACATGGATTTTAAACTGTAATTATTTTCGGAGCCCTTCTGTCTCTCTGATTTTGGTTTTGGGCTTATTTTTGTACTTTGGAAAATGTACTTTGGTGGGGTGGGGGAGGGAGGAGCTGATTTTGGGAAGTGTGACTTGGAGGAAAAAAAGAGATCCTTGCATCTCTCTCTCTCACACACACTCACACACTCACACACACACACGGAGAGAGAGTTTAAAATTGTTACTTAATTAATTACCTAATTGATTAATCCAATTAATTAGCAGGAGGTACTTCAGAAAATTGGACTGTGATAGGGGGTACCCAGGCCTCCAAAGGTTGAGAACCCCTGAACTAGAGGAAGAAAGCCATTAACAAGCTGTTGCTTGTGACTGGATATAGTGCAAAATTGACAAGGTTTTTTAAAGGTTCTAATTATAAAGGAGGAGGGAATAGGGCAGTGACTAGGAAGACACACTAGGAAGACATTTGTCACAAGGCTGATCATGGAAGACACGTTCATCCTTAAGGCATTTTCACCCAAGGGTGTATATACGCATATGGAGTTAAATGCATACACGTATACCCGGGGCTTCTTCACATGTTACATTCTCCCTACATGGAGGAATGTAATTGAACGTGCTCCCTGTGCCGTATGTTCAAGGCCAACTGATTCAAACAACTTCCCAATCAATGTACTGTGGCAAAAAGAATGCTCTTAACACATCACTTGAAACGATGCAGAGGACACTGTTCTCTACAAAGAGGCTACTACTCTATAGAAAGAAATGCAATGTCTGAAGCAGCCTAAATAGAGCACTAATTAGGGGCAATTAGAAACAGATCACAGGATGAGTTGTAGATCCTCCCCGTGCAAAAGGGCATCCATATGATAAAATGCATAACTCTGGGGGGGGGAAACAGCTGATGTGGACCACATTGATATGACAAGTTAGTTTCTTTTGCACTCTGCTAATTTCATTGCTAACGATTGCAAATTGAACTTTTTAGCATTGTTGATATCACTTGAGAGATACAGTATTGGGGGTGTGTGTCTTGACCTTGACATGGGCACCATTCAGTAATGCAGATTATGCTGTTTTAAATGACATATCTGTGTTTTTGCAGGTCACAATGAAGAACTGAGTAACAACCATTTGCCAAGAACCTTCCTTTTAATGCACCGATGGTACCTACCATCTACAGAACTGGCAGGCAAACTTCTCTCCTTATATCCTTTTCAAAAACTACATTAGTGGTACCAAAAACTATTTATCCAATAGTTGTCACCAGGGTGCTTTCAACATAGACAGCTTTTTAGCAATCATTTGGCATAATCTGGCATTTTGTCCTTTGACTTCCTGTTGGTTGTTGGGAGAAATCTGGCCTTGCACAGTTATGAACTCGTACAGTTTTGTGAATTACACTTTTGGAAATATTGATGACTAATATCCATTGCTTCTTAGTAGTAAAAAGCATATTTTTTCCTATGATATTCTAAGCATGACATGTCCTTGGTGTGTGTTTATTGTAATGTTGAACATAGTTGTACTTACCGATAGTTTTACTTTTGTAATGAATAAGTCTATTGAAATTGGATTGTCTTTTTCATATATAGCAACTGCTTAATCAAATAAGAAAACTGTACTTTGCACAAATACTAAAACCCACAGTCATGAAGGGTTCTTTAACTAATCTACATATAGAGATGCCAATGGGGAAAACTGTAACGAGATCCGCTTAAAAATCTGCTACTTCATGAGGTAAGTGAATTTTGTTCCACTGGGAATATACAATGTGTGTGTATTTGGGGTACACAATACAAGGAGGCCACCAAGGTTCAGTTTGAAAACTGTGGGGAAGGGTGAATTGCATCAGGGCTGTAGCACTGATGGGATGAGGTGGTAATAGTGGTATCGTCATTTTCCCCTGCCCTGTTTTTCCTCCCCCTGCCTCCCTATCACCCAAGCTGCGGGGAGTCTAGCTGGAGAAAAAAAGACAAACTAAAGTGGACATGTGTGAATGCTCCCTCCAATATAGCTTCTCTGATCAAATTAGTGCGGACAGACAGCTTCTTGAAAGGTAAAGAAAAAGATGTTGAGCCAGACCCAATTCTGGCTCTCCTGCATCACAAGTATTTTGGTCCTGACTATATTTTATTACACTGTACGTTTGCTCTTCCTCCAAAAACCTCAAAGTGATTCTCAGGCAGATTACAAGCAAAAGTCTGCTGGGGTTCAGAACTGAGTTGTGTACCTTCAGGCCATTTTCAGGGCCGTATCTGGGGGCTCTCCTTTGCTAAGAATGTGATTTCTAAATGTCTGTACTGTTGGGAATGCCCATTGCAACTGTTGAGCATTCTTGGAGAAAGACTGAGTTTGACAAGATCTCGCCTATTGTTCTAGATTACTTACCCCTGGATTAATGTAGCTCTTTGACAGCATTTCGGAAGCTTGCGGAGCAGCTGCGAGCTCCGCAATGCAGAGGCTGGAAAAATGGCTTCCCCTCATCTTTTGAGGGGTCGGGCTTCGCGGAGCTGGGTGGGTTTCGCGGAGCTACTGCAGCCTACCAATCGGATGAGAGGGAGGGAGAGTGGCTGCATGCCAATCAGAACTACCTCCAATCACCTTCATAAGAAGGCGGGACAGCAGGAGGGCTTCCGGCCAGCTCTGCGCGCAGGGGCAGGGGCATCCACTCCTGGAAAAGTGTAGTGTGAATCACCCTTTATACTTGCTGTGAGGGTGATAGATGGATGCTAATGTTTTGCATCCTGTCAATGCAATGTTAAGGGTGAAGTGATACTGGGTGGTTTTGATTAGATTAGTCCAAGCCTTGAGAAGATAAGAGTGCTCAAAATGCAAGTTGTTGGCCATTACAAGTTACCCTAATGAAAGCAGGAAAGTTTTCTTCAAAAGTTAAAACAAAAAGCTGGTTTGACCCTTAAGGGCGCTTCAGACCGCACGAATCTCGGCTCATCCCGGATCTTAGCGGATCTTAGCCGAAACGTGCTTGGGTGTCTGGTTAACACAGCGGAAGCGAGCGGTCTCCCGATTGCCGGCACGCTCGAACATCCCCTGGGCCATGTTTTCAGGGGGACGCACAGCGACGCTACTGGAGCCATCAATCAGAAGAGAGGGGGGAGGAGTGTTAGCCAATCACCGTGGAGGTTTCTTCCAACAAGGAGGGACAAAAGGAGGGACTATTTGCAGGGAGACACTCCTGCAGACAGGCAGGTCGGTGGCCAGCCTCTCGCGCTCACTCGTTTTCGACCGCTTCCGCAAGCGGTCTGAATCCGCCTTTACCATCATACTCTGCTCCTATCTTGCTCAACACTGGGAGATAAACTCTCAGTCCTTTCCACTGCTATAGCATGAGTATCCAATTTAAATCTTCAATAGAGACATAATCTTTAAATTGTAAACAGGTTCAATACCACTCTTATTTAAGCAGCTTGGATACCCACTGAAGGCCAATATTACCGGTCACTACCATTGTGGTGAGAGCATCACATTTGCATCCTGGCCCTGCTGTGTGAGCTTTAACAATGTAATCCATGTATTTATTCTGTGTGGTTCTTCCATACAAGTGTTGTTATTGCAGCATGTAGCCAGACCATGTAGAATCGTTGACTCTACCATAACAGTGAGTTATAAATCAGCCCTGAGAGACCATATTAGATTGTGAACTACAGAAATATAATATGGGAATGGAAAGGGGCTGAAGCAAATGCTTTGCATGGAGAAGGTTCTAGGAAACACAATGAGTGCCATTGCAAAGGAACATCAAGATAATCTCTTTGTATTGCTCAGCAATAAGGGGAGATTATTGTAAAACTGGCTATATACAAGTTACAATGTGTAAAGGTATCTGCTGGATGGTATACCGCAGAGCTGCTTGAGTATTTTAGGGGAACGGATAGTGGAACTGTTCTTTTCTTCGCCAGTATTTCTGAGTGTGCTTTCGGTGTCTGAATGGGGAATTTCCCAGTGGGTGGGGGATTTCCCATCAATGCACCAGTGAAACAACACACACTTAAATAACTTCCCCTGCCATGTAATTAGTTAAAAACACGAGTTCTCATCAAGTTGAGAATGACTTTATTTGATATAAGGAAGGCTGATTAGACTATTGCACATTAGTACACAGTTACAGAATCCCACAGGTTGATATCTGGATGATCCTTTTCTCATGATTTCAGATACTGGATTCTGGAATTTCCTGCAGAATTTAATCTGGACCTTGGTTTGGTTCGTCTGACTGAAGAGTTTCAAGAATTAGCCAGCCAGCTCGGTTATGAGGAGCACATCCACCTTATCGATATCTCTAGCATGTAAGGATGATCAGCTATGAGTTGTCAGAGGATGGTTGCTCAGCCACGACTGTGAAGTGCTATTAATGTTGAGAGTTACTGTAAAGCTGCAAAGGGGAAAAAAACTGGGTAGGGGAAGGAACAGGACTACAGGTAACTCATTTCATTACAAAGCAGCGTGACATTTTTCAACATTTCTATTATGTGTTTTGATTATTTTCAGATCAACATTAACCACTATCTAGAATCAGTATTCCCTATAAGGGGGCTGCATTGCTGCACAGTGGGGTGGGGTGTCTTGCGCAGCTTAGCAGAAACGATGCGTAGAATACATACAAAATTTGGAATATGTCACACTGGTATGCATTGAAAAATTCTAATCTTCCTGTTTCTTTGGATAAGTAGGAACAGTTTCATGTTTGCTACTTTTTACCCTAAGCTGCAACATGGAACTCACTTTTAATTTCTTACCATAAGTCTGTCTTCCCTCTACAAATGGGTGGTGTTTTTTTTTGCCAGATTATGCCCTCAACCAGTTCCACGCCTCTATGCATGGTGGGGTGCAATATTCAAAAGGCCTCTTTCTGTGTTTCATAATTTCATGCAACATGAAATAGGTGATTGGACATAGTAGGCGGATCTAGAAAAGATTTCAGGACAAATCACTTTTTAGGAGCACGATCAGTACTAGTTCTTTACCTCACACATAGTTGCTTCACTTCTGGAAAGCCTTTACTCTCAACTGGCCCTGGACAAACTTGACATTTTTATAGATCAGTTGCCTAGTTCCAAAGGATTTGACTTTGACTAGTGGTTATCAGTTGAACAAATGCTCATCCTTTGAGTGTGAAGTTATAGCTCTGTCAATGGCTCTCCGGCATGATTGCTGAATGGAAGTTTAGCCCCAAAATATGGTAGTACCAGAAGCTGGAGACAAACCAGAAGAAGGACTCATGTCTTCCTGCCTTACTTTTGTGCTTTCCAGACATATCTGGCTGGCTACTGTTGGAAGTAGGAGTGCTAGACTAGATGGATCCTTGTTCTGATCTAGCAGTACCCGCCTTGTACTTCTTCCCCTCAGATTGGCTCAGAATCAGAGCAGAATCTCTGTTTGCGTAAGAGATAGCTAACTGAAAGCTGAACCTTGCAAGGTGTGAAGATATCTGATATCTCTCTCTCCCTCACACACACACACACACACACACACACACACACACACACACACACACACACACACACACACACACACACACACACACACACACACAAATACAGGTTTTCTTCACTGTATGCCTTGGCAATGCCTTTGATAGGTTCCTTTGTTGTATTTCTGAGCACCAGTTCCTGACAGTGGCTCCTACATTCTCTTTTACAGTCCCTCTTATGACTGGATGAGAAGAGTCACGCAAAGGAAAAAAACTTCCAAGAAGGGAAAAGCCTGCCTGTTGTTTGACCACCTGGAGCCTATTGAGCTTGCTGAGCACCTCACTTTTTTGGAACATAAATCTTTTAGAAGGATCTCTGTAAGAAATCTACAGCTTCCTATGCCACTTAGGCTTTATGGCCAATATGTGAATCTGGCCGTCGAGCATATGACTTGTCACAGAATGTTGCATCAAGTCTCCGAGCCATTTCATGCATGCTTGCTCATCACTCTCCATGACTCATCAAGTGTTGACTTGCTTACTTGCATGTGCAAGGATGCAATTGCAGATAATTAGCCACAACAGAGTAATATCAACTCAAATACAGTAAATACTGTTGTATGTTAGCTGTCTGATTGCTGCGAATGGGTCTGTTACTATGGATTTGCCTTAAAGTGGTGCCTGATTAGAATCTGGGATCTAGAAGAGGTGTTTCTTAAGGCTGTGGATGATCTTCTGAATGAGCAGTTCAGTTTTAGGAGTAGGATCTGAGAGAGAGGCTGTAAAAAACAGTTGGGAGTTTAGGAAGCAAGGGTAGTTTGCAGTTACCATTTGCCTTGCAGTGGTACCAGTTTGCCTCTATCGGATGCTCTGCTTGTATATTGTAAACAAGCCAAATATTACAGAGGTGCCAGAAGATTCTAGTGTTCTGCCAGCCAATAAAAAGTACACCTGATAGTACTGCCCCAGATACTTCTCACTGGGGAGTGTATAATGATACTTTTCAGTGGAGATAGTTATTCTGTTGAGTGTCATCGGGATTTGAGTAATCAAGTAATGGAAACACAAATGTACAGATGTGAGCCAGAACTCGGATTCTTATTTCCTGCCAGCATATGGAGTTGGTCTTATAGAGGATGGACTGCATGGCAGTACAGCAAGTCCTCACTTAAAGTTGCAGATAGGTTCCTGGAAACTGCAACTTCAAGCGAAATGACTTATAACGAAACCAATTTTACCTTAGGCTAATTTATATACATAAAATAAGAGTTAATGGCATATTTCTGGTCACAAAACATCACCAAACTTCTAAATAAAGATCCCAAACACTTCAAATATTAAACATTGAAATAATGCGAGCTTTCTGTGGGAGAGTAAACCCATGCAGACATGGACACACGTGGCCCTGGCCAGGAGTCGGGTTTTTTTCTCAACAACTTTAAGCGAAATGGCTTATAACGAAATGACTTTAAGTGAGGACTTGCTGTATAACTAGGCTCTGGAGGTTATTGAGGAGGATGGAAGAGGAGGTGATTCAGAGAGAAGGTTTCTGAGAGGAGGAATCAGAAAGCAGACACTCAAAATGACTTAACAAAGAAGGCATCAACGCTGTGCTCAGGTCTAAAAGAAGGAAGATTACTCATTGGAGAATAGTGACCTACAGGTATCTTAAAAGAATGCAGAAGCTTTGCAGTTAAATATATTAGAGCATTGTAAAACACTTTTTACTTTTAAGTTAAAAATACTATTAATAGTCTGATAACTTCTGTTTTGTGCTGCAGCAATAAAGCATTATAAATTAATATGTATTAATATTAATTAATAAAGCATTAAATTGTGTATGGTACAGTGAGGAATGTTTTTAGTCAGATTTCCTAAGTAGTAGACCTCATGAGCAGATGCTGGTCTAGAATGCATATGTGATCAAGGGAAGCCCCAACAATGAAATTTTTGTCCAGTTTACAGATTATCAGAGCTATGTGATCCATGGCTGCTTGGAGAACAACCCGACTCTAGAAAGATCCATTGCTTTATTTAATGGCATCTCGAAGTGGGTCCAGTTGATGGTCCTTAGCAAACCAACCCCTCATCAAAGGGCAGATGTAATCACAAAATTCATCCGTGTTGCACAGGTAAAATTGGATTTGGAACCTGTTTTAGCCCAATGGAATGAAATTCAGTGAAATGCAGGTCCAAAGACAAGAGCTACATAGGGAAGTCATTGGATTTCTTAAAAAAATGTTGTAGGGTCATATTCTGAGTCTACAGAGCATGTGAGGATAGGGGAGGGCGGAGTATAAATTTTGTACTGGTCCCAGAAAATCCTAATTTAAATGTAGAGCAGAAAACTATTGAAAGATTGAAGAGGGCAGATAAGCATTTGTCAGGATAATTACCTCTTAACTTTGTGTATAAGCTGCATCTCTCCCTCCAGCCAGTAAATTTTCATTAAGATTCCAGCATGTCATGAGATGGAATGGAGGATGTGGCTTTTATTTATCTGCCTGGCAAGATGTCTGTCATTGTGCATGGGTGATTGGGGGGGGGGGGAGGCCCATGTTTGGTATGGATCTTGGGGGGAGGGGTTGCGCACCCAAACTGGATACTTGTTAGTGGAGGTAAACTCACCTCATGTCAGGGCTGAGGCAAGTTTTGCTCCCACCAAAATATGATGTCCCTAAGTGCAACTCTAGATTTTTCAGTAAGAGTGAAGGGCAGCCATTCATTTATATTGGAAAAGTAAATGGATGGAGAGATTGTTAGGGTGGAGGATTAAATCCACCCCCTTCTGGTGATCCTAATGTAACCTGGAGCAAGGAGCAGGTTTTACTCCTTGCAACCGCCCCAGATTGCAGCCCAGGTTTGTTTGTCCTTGGAACTCTATACAGGCCATTGCAGAATGGAGAAGACTCCGTTCTCATTGCACCAGTCCTTCGTATGCCTTGCCCTCCCCTGGATCCCATTTGCTCATCCTGCTAGAGTATGACAAAGTAATAAAATCCAGGAACTGGTATTGATATGTAATGATTACCTCAGGGTCTCAATTAAATATTAAAATAGCCTAAAAACAGCTCCAACCATGAATATCACAATATAATTCTCATTACTCCCCTGAAGTTTTGCAGTCCTAACTATACAGTCTTGGAAGTAAATTTCAGTGACCTACTTCTAAGCAAATATGTTCAGGGTTGCATGTAAGATAGCCACCTTTTCAAAAACAGTCCAGCCCATTTATTGCTATTTCTACTGAGTTGATTTGAATTTCAGATAGTCTGTATATGTTTGGAAGTACCATTTCTCAACTCCATACGAAACCTTCTACCTTTCAGTTGTAATATGATTCTCATCAGTCGCAATCCCAATGGCCAAGATCCATCATTCCATGCCCAGTGCAAGAGAACATGTTAATTGCACAACCCTGTGCCGGTTATCAGGAAAATATACCCATTTCCTATACATTTCAGTTGGATTATCTGTTTCTAAACCACACACTGGGTCTGTAAGCAATAACGTTCTGGTAACAAGCATTCATGTGTCTGATTTCTCCACAGAAACTTCTTCATCTCCAAAATTTCAATACACTGATGGCTGTTGTAGGAGGCCTAAGTCATAGCTCTATTTCACGCCTCAAAGAAACTCATTCTCTCCTTTCTGCAGAGGTTACAAAGGTATGATCTACTGTATCTTGCAATGGAATCACATCTGTGTAAATTCTATATAGAACCCTACAGAAACTTGAATGTAATTTGTCTGCTGAAGTAGGGAAGCCCAAAAGCAAACACTACTTATGAAACTGTCTCCTACTGAGTTAGGCCATTGGTCCGACTAGCCCCATATGCCCAATGACAGCATCTCTGCAAGGTCTCAGGGTCAATCTTCCCAGTGCTGCTCTGTGAGATCCTTTAACTTAGTAATGCTGGAGGCTGAAACGTGAACCTTTTGCATGCAAAGCATGTGATCTACCCCTGAGTTATGGCACTTTCTAAAAAAATGTGCAAGAAGAATAGAGTATGTTGCTTTTGCTTGTTGGATCATAGGCCCAAAATGTCCTCTGCTATTCCTAAAGTCCACCTATTTAGGATTAATCAAAGCAATGCTAAGAATGCTTTTGCGGAGTCTCGCTTCTTCTGTGCCTTGTTTGCAGGATTGGAATGAAATGACTGAACTAGTCTCCTCCAGTGGAAACTACTGCAACTACCGCAAAGCTTTTGCTGACTGTGTTGGCTTCAAAATCCCAATCTTAGGAGTCTACTTGAAGGACCTGATAGCCGTTCATGTCATCTTTCCAGACTGGATTGATGAGAACAAAGTCAACATTGTGAAAATGCAGCAGCTTTCGGTCACCCTGAGCGAGCTGGTTTCCTTGCAGACTGGCTCTCACCACCTCGAGCCAAACATGGACTTAATTAACCTGCTAACAGTAAGTTATGTGAACGTTTGACTTGGAAGATCTTCCTCCTCATCCTGTACCCCCTCTTTTGGATTATGATGATGGTGCAAGAGGTTGACTTGCTAGTTGAACAGGTTGCAGGGGTTTTGAAGAACAAAACCAACTAGGAAAAGAGGGGGGAAAGCACCCAATGTGTCTTGAAAATATTATGGTAGTTACAAACTAGGTGGGAATTGGCATGTTTGAACAGCCAAAGAAAATAATAGAATTAGTGGGTAATTCGAGGGTCTTTAGCGTACAGGTGTGCTGATTCAGTGGGCCTGATACATGCAAGCTGGTCAGAGACAGAGCTGTTTGCTGTGTCTAACCAATACATGGCAGTCTAGCAGAGTTTTCCAAACTATACTTAGGGTAGATGTTTCTGTTAATTAACATTGGAGGCACACTTCACTCTTATACTCAAAATTATGCATATATGTTTTCTTGATTTCTTCCCAGAATACTGGGCAGGATCCTCCTTACAACTGTGGGATTGTCCAATTCATATTGCCTCAGGTATCTCATCCACCCTTTTGTCTAGTCAGTCAGAGCTCAGGGATGGGACTGTGTTTTCTGGGCAGTAGGAGTGACAGCCTGACAACAGATATGTTTATAGGAATTTTAGAAATAAAGAAGTTTCTGAAGAGAAATAGGACACCTGTCAACTGTAGCACAAGTTGCATCAGGGAATCCATGTGAGTTGCCTTTACCACCTTCCCTTGGGATGATCTAATTGCCCATATATTGGCAGATAGGAACCGGGCAGATAGAAGTAATGCCACATAGGCCTCTGTGCTATGATGGGCATAGAGTGGTGGATATGGCAACACGTGAAGCTGCTATCTGGGCAAGCCCTAAATAGGGACCAAAGGTAGTTTAATCCCATTCCTAGAGCCATCAACTGACACATACAGATGTGTATATATACACATACAGATCAGATTGGGCAGTCTGTATTGCCTGTACTACAGGCAGGTTGAAGCAACAGCATTTCAGAACAATATATGCAGGTTCCTCCTTATTCTAGAATTAGAAGCTTATTTGCATTGGTGGCAGTTTGATTTTTTGCACACTTGCTTTGATCATTTGAAACATAGCTGGACCATGAGAAAATGTTCACATAGGAAGTATGTGGTGCACTCCAGTATCATGTCCATTTATCAGAGCAGCTGTTTGTTGACTATGTGGTATTAATTACTTTTTCTCAACATTCACTGCAAGTTGGTAAGATTACCATAAAAAGCGAAACATTTCTAGAGAGAGAGACAAAGCAGATATAGTGATTAATTATATTGCAGAATTTTGCAAAGAATGGCCTCCTACAGAGTGACCATTCTGCATAGCCTGCAACTCCTTGTTACAATTCTTCAGATTTGATCTTTTAAGAATTAAAAGTCCATTGTTGCCAGATGTTATGATCATAGAGTAAATCTTGAAAGCAAAATAGTGGGAAAATAAACAAATATTATGTTACACCTCAGCCTTCCTCTCTTGGAACGACAGTATTTTTGCTGCAAACAGACATTTTCACTGATGAGCTGTAATAAATGTTAGTCCAGAGCTCAATTAAGGAAACTTGCCCAGCTGAGTCTGATCAATGACTCAACATTCACATTCTGGACATTCTCTCTTCAACAAAGGCCAACTGGAAAGGTTCACAAACATGACGGGCGTGATGGTCATGTCCATCTGGTGTTGTCAGCTCTTCCATTGGGTAGTCAAACAGATGCTGCTTTTGAAGGTTGCATTTCTGGCTTTCGTAGCTGGAAGCCACCAAAACATAGAACTTCTTGTAACCCTTTTTAAAAAGCTGTTTATTATGTTCAATGTCTGATTATCAGTTCCCACTAAAAGAAGAGATTATCATCTTCAGGACAGGCTTTTGTCATAATAGGTAACTGTAAATGATTTCACAGAAGCAGTAAAACAGCCTTCCCCACTTTACACAAATGGTGTCCGTTTGTATTAAGGCTGCAATCCTGTACACACTTTCCTGGAAGTAGGCTCCATTAAACAAAATGGGACTTCTGAACAGACATGCATAGTATTGTGCAGTAGAAACAGTACTTTTTGTTACACTCAGGTTCCACTGTGATTCTTGGACCAGTTTTCTCTCTGTCTTTGGTAATCTGTCATTTTATCTGTTATTTGGGCAAATACTCCTCTGAAGCCAACACTTTTTCCACAATTATAGATTTGGCTGCGATGGACTCATTTCAGCAACGTTGTTGTTGGAAAAAGTGGACTGAAAGGAGATTGCCTGCAGTTCAGGTGACTGCAGCAGCACAAACATTGGCAGGTGCTTTGCTGAATTCTGTACAGGGAGCTGAAATGCACAATGGGATTCTTTCATAGCGTCCATAGAGCTTTAGTGACAGAAGATCCTGCGTCCCTAGCAAAAGGCAAAGACTGAAACATTCCTCTGGGAGATTCTGACCTTGTCAGTGTATAGCAGTCCCTTTTAGCATTTTCAGTACTTCATTTTTTATTATCATTTAAAACACAAAATAGCTAAAATATATTGAATTATATACAGAAGTATGGCTGAAAAGAAAAAAACTGCTGGGATGTTTTGAGAAAATAAAATATGGTATCGTTAACATGTGTCCACTCTGGTAAAGCACAAAACTACTATCCTATGAGAACCATTGTGATTTGTGGTTAGATGGTTTGTAGACTGAGGGAATCCAGGTTCAAATGCCCATTCAGCCATGAAACTTAGGGCCCAATCCTACCTAATTTTCCAGCGCTGATGCAGCCATGCCAACAGGGCGTGCGCTGCATCTCACGGAGGGAGGGCAGTCACGGAGGCCTCCTCAGGGCTGCATTGTGGCTGCATCCGTTCTGGAAAGCTGGGTAGGATTGGGCCTTTAGTGTGTGACCTTGTGCCAGTCACTCTGTCTCTATCTAACCTACCTCACAGGGTTCTTATGAGGATAAACGGAGGAGAAGGAGCCATGTACACCATCCGGAGTTCTTTGGAGAATGGGTGATAAGTAAATGTGAATAAATAAATAACCAGGAGGAAAGCCCGAGTGCGTCACAAAGTTCCTATAGGAACAAGAAGATTTTCTCATGGGCTACACTAGTGGTTCAAATAATCACAACAAGTATGCAAGAAATCATGAATTGCCATCTGTGTAAACAGGCTCTTAATCCTAGAACAAGGAGCCTGCAGGTCTGTTTCTGAGGCACTTGCTACAGCTCTGCCTCTGGCATAATGTGCTCTGCATTGCATAGGCTGATTTAGTCAGGGGCTTGCTGGCTGGTGGATGCCTTGCCTTTGGCGATGGAGTCGGATTAGAATACCTTTGGTCTTCATTGTCTGGAAAACAGCTTCCCCCACAACTATATGGTTAAACTGAAAATGAAGGGGAAGGTTCTGCAAGAAAGAGGCGCCAGTGAGTGCTGGTGACTTGCTCAATAGGGGCTGCTCTGGACTGGTTCAAGCCTTGGCATCTCCAGGTAGGTCAGGGGGGAAAGCCCCACCTGAAACCCTGGAGAGCTATTGCAGTCAGTGTAGAAAATGCCGAGCTACATGAATCAAGGGGTCTGACTCAGCATTAAGGCAACTGTGTATTTGACTGTACTAGTCATGCTGAACTTGCTAGACTCTGGTCTGTCATTTGTAGTAGCAGCAATCAATACAGGGATCCGCACAGTATACCCATATGGCTGGTGAGTGTCGTGCCCACTGAATTGGAACTCCTGGTTTATTTGTGTACTTGACTTGTTGAAGTAGACTAAATAGAGCTAAAAACACAATTGTAGAATTCTACACTAGCAGGTTGAATGTTAGCAATGCGCCATTCCTTCTGATCATTGTAAGAACTGAAACTATACACATATCTTATTTTACTGTGGGCCACTGGGGCCAATGGGATTTCTCCTCCTAGAGCCGTGATGGCGAACCTATGACACACGTGTCACAGGTGACACGCAAGGTCGTTTTGGGTGACACGGTAGTGTTTCCCCCAGGGCCCCGACACACCTTATATTTTTGCAAAAGTTTTACAGGCTTGTCTTAAACATTTAGGGCAGGGGTTTTGGCAGACCTCTTTCAAATTACCGGTATTATCTAGTAAAACTCAGCAACAAAAAAGTCACTAATTGATGTTAAATAAAATGCAATGTGTTCTATAGTTGTTTTCAGTTCAGTTCAATTCAAACTTACTATTTAAAGTAGTAATAGTCAAAGTACTATTAAAAGTTATGGGGGGGGCAGCACACACCAGCAGAGTCAAGTTAGGTATTTTCAAAAATTTTGACACACCAAGCCCAAATGGTTCGCCATCACTGTTCTAGAGTAAGCAGAAGTTGATGGCTGGCGGGGGGTGGGGGTGGGGGAATCCAGATTGGGACCATGGCATGGGCAAAGGGTTAAAGTTTCCACTTCAGTCTGCATCTGAGCCATATGCACCAGCTGTTTGCATTTTAAAAAAGCAGACATGCAGACTCCAGATGTACAATTGCCATATCATGCAGTTTGGCATCTTAAGTGCAGGAGGCAGACTTAATTGGATAAACCTCTTCTAAGGGCAAAACAGGTTTCAGGTTGCACCAAGAGTTGTTGGGACAAAGAAAGAATGGCTATCTTCCCTTTTTCAAACAAACAAACTACGTGAATCTGCCAATATTTCAATAAAGATTAGTAATAATAGCTATTATGGTGTGAGAGACTACAGTGAGAAACTGTAATGATCAGTGAAGCAGGCTGAAGGGCTGAATAATAGGCTGGGAACTGCTATTGTGTGTATTCACTAACCAGCTCTGGAACTATGCAAATATCTGGAAAGTCCCCAGACATTTTTACAGTCTAGCGAAAGTGTGACAAATATTGCATTTTTTAAAAAAAACATCAGATTGAAAGTAGCTCAGAGAAGTTGCTTTTAAAAATAAAATTTAAAAGTAAAGTGGAAGGGTTAATCCAGAACTCTTGGGTTAGATGGACACACAAAGTTTTGTAAGAATAGGGCCTGAACCGGGTTGACCAATGAGAATCAGTCCAGTAGAGCTGTCCCTGGAAATAAAATCTATAGAAGGGCAATAGAGGAGGTGGTCTCTGAATGTCAAAAACAGCACAGAGCCAATGAGCTAGAACAGGGGTTCTCAACCTTTTTCACCAAGTGTACCCCCTGGCATGGTCAATTTTTTTAAGTACCCCCTGTGTCAATTAATTAAGTAGCATTAATTAATTATTAAAATGTAAATTTTAATCATTAAAATTACTCATCTTACACTGTTAGCCACCCTTTTTTCTAATTTTTGCCACCCTTTTTATTTTAAAAGAAAATATCACCACAGGTCTCCCATCCAAAAATAAACCAAGGCAATTCCTTCTTAGCTTCCTTAAGAAGACAGAGAACCAGCTCAATCTGCCATGAGAGCTGCCTTTTTAAATGGAAGAAACTATGTATTCTAAAACCCAGCATATAAATTGAACCAGCCAGTAGGAAAGCACTCAATTTGCATTCCACTTGGGAACACAGTCTGGGGGGAAGAGAAGGGGTGGTTTTGTTGCACAAGAATCTTTTATGTTCACTGTCAATGAAGTTTTTCTTTTTAGTAATAAAGTAGGGACTATTTAGTCAGAGATCTTACCCTAATTTGGATGTAAATGCTAGAAAGGGGTTTATACAGAGATTTGGCAGAGGTGTTTTTTTTTAATATGGGAGCCTTGTGAGTCTGTGCCTTATCAGCTGTAAGTCAGCTGTGAGTCGGGAGTTTAAATTTAAAAAACTAAAAGCTGATGCTGACTCACAACCGACTGCAGCTGATAAGACACAGCAAGCCGTGTACCCCCGCCTGTCGGTTCGCGTACCCCCAGGGGTACGTGTACCACAGGTTGAGAACCACTGAGCTAGAAAATACATATTCCTCTACAGCAGGGGTTGGTTCTCAACCAGTGGTACTAGTACCACCAGTGGTACTTTGGCCAACTGCTAGTGATAGTCGGACCCCCCAAACCCCGCTCCGATGTGGTGCTTTCGGCGGTGTGTTTTCACTCCTGAGAAGCTCCTGCCTTTGGCCAAGCCTCTCAGGAACACTGAGAAGGGCCCTTCCACCCACCCACTCCTACTTGCGTTTTCTGACCTCCAGAAACCTGAAAATTCAGAAGTAATCTTCCAGAATCACTTCCGGTGGCACGCAGCAGGAAAGCGGCGCCAGAGGTGGTACTCAGCCAGGAAGGGGTTGAGAACCCCTGCTCTACAGAATAACTGTGGGTGGTTGTAATATAGTCCAGCCCCAAATGTAATATAGTATGGGGCACATACTATGCCCCCATCTCTGCCCTTCAACCAAAATTTGTGATGGTAATCTTGAGATGGAGAAAGAAATCTGGGAAACAGCCAAAGGAGAACTGTCATAAAAATGGGGTGACTTCATCTATCCTCAGCTGAGTGGGTAAATTTACACTCAGAGACAACATTTGTAGATATGCAAAATGACAGTAATTCATATGCAAAATGACAGTAATCCAGCGTGTAATTCATCTGTGGAACTCCTTGCCACAGGATGTGGTGATGGCAACCTGGTCTAGATGCCTTTAAAAGGGGTTTGGACAGATTCATGGAGGAAAAGACCATCACAGGTTACAAGCCATAAGCAACCTCCTGGTTTTAGAAGTGGGTTTTCTCTGTGCCAGGTGCAAGGGAGTGTCAACGGGAAACAGGTTATCTTGTTGTCTTGTGCTCCCTGAGGCATCTGGTGGGTCCACTGTGTGATACAGGAAGCTGGACTAGATGGGCTTTTGGCCTGATCCAGACTTATTGAGGTGTAAGTCTCAGAACATTTGGGAACAATGACTACAGCACTATCTAAGTCAACGTACAGTATATGGAAGTGATACTTTTCTGAGAATTTCCAGCACTATCAAACATTGCTTTCAAAAGCGGAAACATTTCAAAAAAAGAAGGGAATAGTTAGAAGGAAGTTAAAGAGGAGAGTCAAAATAAAACCTTCATGTTCAGGGGCAGGATATAATTTTGTTTTTATTTATTCATGTATTACATTTTTATTTCATCCTTCCTCCAAGAAGTTCAGGTTCACGGTTCTTTATGCCCACCCCCACCCCTTAATGTCGCAACAACCCTGTGAGGTGGGTTAGGCTGAGAGATAGCTCAATGTCACCCAGTGAGTTTCCTGGCTGAGTGGGGATTGCTCAGGGACAAATGACAAGGAAGGACTGTTGCATTCATGTCCTGTTGTGGTCAACTTCTTGGAAGCTGCTGCTGGGAACAGGATGCTGGATTATAGACCCTTGATCTCATCCAGGACTGTCCATCCTTTTGTTCTTATTGCTCCTTTCAGGAACTACCCAAGGAAAACAGGAATCTTCTCCCATGTAAGAGTTGTGTGGAAAAGGGCATTTCAGCAGGTGCAGCTTTCCTCACCCCTTCAAGACGAGCTGCATGTATTGCCAAACTGCCCTCTTTTCACAGCTGTCAAAATAGTAGCACCCTGTACTCCTTCCCATCTGGCCATCCTAATTATTTGTTGGGTGCACCAATCCTTGCAGCAGTCTTATCCATGCCTGCTGTGTGCATTGCAGGTTCTGCATGAAACACCAGTTGGGAGAAAATGTCGGTTGTGTGACTAAACGTATACGAACAGAATTGTCTCTTCTTCTTCTTCTTCTTCTTCTTCTTCTTCTTCTTCTTCTTCTTCTTCTTCTTCTTCTTCTTCTTCTTCTTCTTCTTCTTCTTCTTCTTCTTCTTCTTCTTCTTCTTCTTCTTCTTCTTCTTCTTCTTCTTCTTCTTCTTCTTCTTCTTCTTCTTCTTCTTCTTCTTCTTCTTCTTCTTCTTCTTCTTCTTCTTCTTCTTCTTCTTCTTCTTCTTCTTCTTCTTCTTCTTCTTCTTCTTCTTCTTCTTCTTCTTCTTCTTCTTCTTCTTCTTCTTCTTCTTCTTCTTCTTCTTCTTCTTCTTCACCATTATACACATCAAGAGTACTTTCCCCAAATGTTCACTTAAAAAAGAAGTTTGGTTCTTTCACACAGTGGATCCTTTTATTTATTCATTTATTTTTATGCTTGTTTACGATCACTGAGATTTGCTGACAAGGACGCTTTTGTACTGGGGCAGAAAGCAATGTAGTTCAACTTAAGCTAGGTCAGGAATGTGGAGCTATCAACTTTGTTATCTCCCCACCAAAAATGGTAGTATTCAGTGCAATTGCTGTACAAAAGAACCTCCATGTCTTCTTCTAGTGCTATATCCCCATGGGTTATTATCTCATGCTTACCTTTGCAAACATGCATCTGGAATTGGAGGCTTTGGAGGACCTTCCTCCCTTGTTGCTTCGCTGCTGAAAACTGCCCTCTTGCAAAGAGATGTTTCTGTAACAGAAGCAATGATCAGAGTTTATTGTACTGATTTGCTTGCAGGTTAGCTCAGCTCCATTAATTAATATATGCTGTTTTCATTCCCGTTTGATTCTCAGCTTTCCCTGGACCTCTACCACACGGAAGATGATATTTACAAGCTCTCACTGGTGCTGGAACCAAGGACTTCCAAATCGGTATGCCACCTTGATTTGATTTTGGAGCAAATATGATTGTAGAATAACTTTACAGTATGCTTGAGGTGGCAATATTTTACAATTTTGCAAAACAGTATTTTATTGTTTGAAGAAACACACATCCCATCTTTTTAGTTAAAATAAAGCAACTCGCATCTTTTTTAAAAAGGCTCATACCTTTCATCACTTGTAAATAATAGAGTTCTGTGGCAACAACCTGCAATTTACTCCAGAGCAGCTCAAGAATGATCCCATAAACTTCAGTAGAATTTGAGTGTAACTACCTCATAGTAAGCCATTTGCGAATGGCAGCCCCAGCTTACATAATCTTTTCTGCCAGGGCCCTTCAGAACCAATCAAATGCAGCCACTAACCCTTTTTCCTGGCACGAAGGTGAAGCAATTCAAAAAGTTCCCCTGCTGAAGTGCCTTCCGTCTTGCAGCTGTTAAGTGCCCTGCCAGGAAAACGTTGGCAACCTTACAAAGCAAGTAAAAATGCTCAGCATCATCTGAGTGTGTGACTACTATAGCACTTGTGAATCCTCGGCTTCTGGTGTTTCTTGAGAAAGCACAGAAACAAAGCCACTGAATCGCTTAAGTGAGCCGCTGCACTGAAAAAGTGGCTTTGTGCATCAGGCTTAAGGACCTTGTGGAATTTGTTTCTGAGAGAGGCACAAAAAGCATGATTAAAAGTTAAAGCACTTAAAAAAAATCCCTTATTTGTTACAGCCCCATCTTTTTTTCCTTCCATTTTTCTCCTTGTCCTTTTTTTCCTTCCATTTTTCTCCTTGTCTTTTTTCTCCCTCTCAGCATAGTTAGAAGTCTAGTTCTCCAGAGAACAAGACTACAGAAACCCCGCCAAGAGACAAACTACAATTTTAAAACACAAATGGGAGAATTAAATGCAGGCTGTGAAGTCATGCCAGCGTAAAAGGGATAAAGAAAAGGAAGGGTTCCCTCGCACCAGCGCTGAACTCCAACCCCAGTCCTGACTTTGGCACAATCCTGACTTTTTCTAGTAGAGTTCCTTTGCCTTTTATTCCACTTTAATTTCTGGCCTTTATGGCTGAGTATAGGCTTGAATGTTTGTGGGCAATGCCTGATGAACTGTCAAAAGCTCTCTCTCTCTCTCTCTGTGTGTGTCTGTGTCTGTGTGTTTGTATGGTGGAGATAGGGGTGTTGAATAAGACTTTCTGACTGTCTTTAGTTCCCCACAAGCTTTTGGCATCTGCTCAAGTTAGCACAAGAAGCATGTATTATGCACATTTGCTTAATTTTTTACAATTTGTACAGTGCTGCAGAATTCATTTTTTTCTTGGTGCAGAGTTAGGATTACTTTGGTACAGAAGTGTGAAATATATGGGCTTTTAAAGTGCAGAATCCACTCACATTCCTGCATTTAAGCCAAGACTACATAGGCATAAACTCAAGAACTTGGGTTCTCCTGTATTGTTAGTAGGGTTGTTTGCTTCTTAATGAACAGAGGCTCTGTGCCTTTAACACTTGCCCAACAGGCAGGAATTCACCAGGTGCAGCTTTTCCCATTGCTGCTTCTCTGTGAAGGAAAAACTTCACCTACTGAATTGCTGCTTGTTAGATCCTGTTCTACAGAACATGTGGCAATTCTAGGTTAAGTTCAGGCTCTCTGTATTACCCACGTTATGTGAAGGCAGAAGACCCATGCCTTCAAACACCACATTGCTTCAAGCAGGTACAATGTGAAGCATTAAAAGGACTCATGGGTGGAAAGTGCTGACCCTCCCTGCTCGTAATCTTTCCCTTCACAGCTCCTTCCTGTGTACTTTTTGCCTAGTTGGGCTTACTTTGGTATCAGAGTACAGTTGGAGGGGAAAGAGACTTTGGGGGATGAATTGTGGGAGGCTAGAGTGACAGGTGGCCCATGTGTTACTTGGTGACTTTTAATTGCACCCCCACTCCTCCAAGCCACTTTAGATATGATCAGGGCAGAGTTGTGCTTGAATTCACAGGTCTGCTGTGTTTTGGGTCTTGCATGCCCACAAGGGGATCCTTCCACAGATCTTTGCATCCAGACCATTATTGCTTTGGTCAAAGTGCAAGCAACACATTATGTTAAGCCTGTCCTTAAGAGATCGGCTTAACACTGGAAGTGAATGGGAAGGGTTTTTTTTCCTGATAAATAGCAGTTGTGGGGGCTCCAGCCTAGCTCAAGGGCTGTGGTGCATGGGGGTGTGTGTGTCTCTGTGATTTCAAAATGGCCACCCCTCCCCCCAGTGACCATTTGTAGTTTAAAGTGCTACATGTTAATGGTTCTGACCCTCATTGTGCTACCCAACCCCTACAATCCCTGGTTGTTGTTTTTGTGAGGAAAGAGATACACAGATTTAAGTCTATCTGTTAATGATGGACATCGCCAGTAATTTGGCCCAAAGGAAGAATTAGCAAAGAAAACATTGAAAATAACCCAATGCAGATGCCTTGTTCAGAAGTTTTCCATCCTTGCTCATTGATTATTATTGTTTTTAAGATATAACTTAGGAAGAAAAAAAGGAACATACCCATCCACTTTATCCATCTGACTTGGCTGCTTTTCTCTCTCTCCAGTCCCAGTTTATATGGGCGACTGCTGCAAAGGAAAAATTACACGGCAATCTGCCAGTGACCTTTAACAGTGCCATCACTTGTCTAGGTCTTTGGTAATCAATGAATAATCAGTGACATTCTACTCCAGTGGCAGAATAATGGACAGGAAAGGCACAGGTGAAGATGCAGAACTGTACGCAACTCCCAGCAGTTTCCTTTCTCCAACTTCTTAACACCCTGCAAGGTCATTTCAGGCCATTTTTCATGTTCCATTTCTTGTCTTGGCATCATACTCAAAGAACTCCGCTGTGGAAATACAGTAACTAGTGTTGAATCTCCCCAGTACCAGGACCACTGTCAGCACTAAAAGCAGACTTAGAGTTTGGTTGCTTTTAGCTAAATTGCCTTTTTTATTTTGGGGAATAGCTTTAAATATGGCAATTTGGTATATACAGGGATCTTTGGACCAGCTATACCAGAGTTGGGCTTCCAGAGTTCAGGTTAAATAATATTGAGGACACACGTGGTTACTTTCCAATATTTACTAAATAGTTCAGGCAGATTCATACAAAAAAAAAATACTGTACAATCATACACATCATACAGATCTAGGAATTCAGATGGAAAAGACAGAGACTTTCGCATTAGCAGGATTCCCTTTGAAGCGTTGGGGGGTAATAGTCACCTTTTCCTGGAGAGGAGTTGTCCTTTGGCTGCAGCAATATTATAAAAGAGAGAGAGAGAGAAGGAGAAGGAGGGGGGGTAGTGGTGGTTTGGGCTCCAACCAGCAGAGCACAAGGAGAGGAGGGAGATCTGACTGAGGCGTAAGGAAGCAAGGCAGCAAGAGAGGGAGGGTTGGTGCAAGAGGGAGGGAGGTAGAGAGAGAGAGAGAGAGAGAGAGAGAGAGAGAGAGAGAGAGAGAGAGAGAGAGCAGGATGGAGCACAGAGCTCACCAAAATCCAGAATACAAGAGAGCCACTGGCAGGCTGACTCTACTTTTTATAGGGCCAAAAATATCCTGGGGGCACAAAGAGCACATGGTGGAAGAAAAAGGAGGAGGATACCTTAGGCACATGGGAAAAATGGGGAGGGGGAAATGGGAGGAATGTACCTTGAATGGACCTCCAGTACGCCTCTGGGTACAACTATACATAAACAATGTGATAGGGGAAGAGGGTGATCAGTTTGATGGTCCGGCCAATACAGAGCTGGCCGATTCAATCATGAGACAAAGCAAAATCTCTGGAAAGTCCAGGATGAGTCATTTCAGGTAGCCCTCTGTATTGTCTTCTGCCAGGAACATATTTAGCATATCAGTGGGGGGGGGGGGAATGCAGAGTAGAGTCTGTGAGAGCTTCTTGGATGCATGGCAGAAATGGTGGCAGGCAGCTGGTCAGGTTTTTCCCCTCATGGCTTCTTGGGGAGACCCTTCTCCAGCACTGCTCCACTAAGCTTGGTGTGTAAAAACTGCATGGCCCTCGCGTTGCACCACAACACAGTCCAGTCTGGCACAAGCTCCATTCTTGCTCACCACCCATTTCAAAAAGCCTCATGGCAACAAACATTTTCCTCCTGGCAACAGTTCTCATTTTAAAAGGACACTGGGTAACATTACAATATAGCCTGAAATAATAAATTCGCACATGAAGCTAAAGTAAAGACCACCTTTTAGCTTCTCACTCTCTCACCAGATCTGCAGAGGGTCAGAATGCAGAAATCAAATGTCACTGCAGCAAATGTATTTTTTGCATTTGCATTATAGACCAATTAAAAAGACAAACCAATTTAAGCCTCATTTATGAATGTGCCCCAGTTCTACCATTGTTGGCTCCCACTTCCTTCCTTTCTGCACCTTCCCTTCTTTTCTCCATATTTTCCCTTTCTCAAATGACACAGACTGCAGCACTACTAATTCAAGCCAGGTTGTTAGTGGTAGCATGGTGGTAGCATGGTGTTATCCAGCATCACGTTGTAGTTCTCTTTCAGCAGACTTCTCTGCTGAACTTTGGGGTTGATTTTAACAGCTGCATGGCAGGCAGAAATTCAGCAGGAGTACAACCCTGTATCTCTGGACTTGAGGAGCCTCTGTAGGTTGGATTTCTGCCCATCATGTAGTTGCTAAAGGCACAGAACCTCTGCCAAGGAAATAGCTAGCTCCATTCTTGGAGGAAACTGAAGTGCGTTTACAGATCGTTAATTAAATCCTGAGAACTTGCACATTAGGGAGTATCTGGTGGTTATGTTCCATTTTTGTCCACCTTTTGCAGCTACAGAAGGGCAGAGAGATAACTACGGAATTGTGTTATCAAGAAATCCAATGTGCAGTTGGATCCTTCTGGCTTTCCAGAAAAAGTTATGCAGCAAGAAGTCATTGTGCACTGGACCTCATGTCTGGAAACAGTTCCTTATTTTCCAAGGAATAAAAATATTTGGGAGGAGTAGACTTGCATGCATCTTGACTTGGCAGTTCACATATTTGTCAAAGCAAGCGTTTTTTATTTAAGAAAATGTAGGTCCATGAATAAGGAGCCGGAGTCACAATGGTTTGCTTTGTTGCCTTGTCTGGAGGGCATCATGCAGTTGCCTTTGATGACTTCCAAGTCTAATAATAAAATATGATGCACTGGGGTATGATTCTTCTATGCCTCCAAAGCTCTCGGGACTCTGCTGCTTGAAAAGGGTAAATACATAAAACAGCAGAAGCAACAGCAACATCTTTCAGTGTTCATAACACAATGTAAAAGCCTTTGTGAAGCTGAAGGAATTGTCATGAGGAGATAAAGTGCTCACTTCTTAAACGTACAGTGTCTCTGTTGTGATGTTGCAGCCAGGCACATTCAGCGTTTTCAAGCACAGGTGCCCTTCCCCTGTGCCTACCGCATTTTGTGAGCCTTAAGAGTGCTTGTCTAAAAATTTGAAAGAGAGAACAGCAAAGGCTAACTCCCCACGGTAACACCAAACTGTTTTGTGCACCATTTAATTTAATTTAAAATTTTAAAAGCCCTTTGGAAGTTGCTCAGTCCCCTCTTCTATGCTACAGCAGGCATCTAACCACAGCTCCCCCATCCATTCCATAGAGATTAAACAATTTTATTGGAAAAGGGGCTTGTGAGAGAGTATCATACAAAAGTTAAAATGCAATTGTGTCCAATTGTGCAGAAAGGCCGTAATTTTTCAGGAGGTGGGGTATTATACTTTATTGAGACCTAAAAATGCTTTTCTGATTTGTCAGCAGCCTACCTCTCCAACAACCCCTAACAAGCCAGTGGTGCCACTCGAATGGGCATCTGGAGTAATACCAAAGCCAGATCCAAGTATCATTAACAAACACATCAGAAAACTAGTTGATGTAAGTATGTGAGCTTAATGGGGGGAGGGGCATTTTTATTTCATTTATCTACTCGCCATACATGGATACAAACAAAAGATTAGGATAGCAAGTTAATACGCTGCTGCATGTTTAGAATGTAAAGCATTTCTTAATGAGAGTTAAAAAATATGTTTAATGTAAATACAGTGATGCCTCACAAGACAAATGCCTCACGCAACGAAAAACTCGCAAGACGAAAGCGTTTTGCAAGTTTTTTTTGTGACTCGCAAGATGAATTTTCTTGCAAAAAATTTTTCGTCATGTGAGGCATGACTGTCCCCTCCCTGCGCCTACGCTTCACCTCAGAAGAGAGTGGATGCGCTGAAGGTGTGGGACTGTGAGTCGGGAGCGGGGACGAGGCTCACTGGCTTTTCAGCTGGAGTGGGGATGAGGCTCCCTTCACCCGCCGTCCCCCTTTTCTCCTCCCCCTCCAGGCTCCGCTGGTGATGGGCTTGCTTCTGTAACCTCCCTGCCTGCCCGCTGCAAGAGCAGCAGTCAAGGAGTCGAGATTTGCCCCCGCCGCTCCTTCTCCTCCTCGCCAGTCTTCTTGGCTTTTTAAACGTTTTATTTGTCCCGTCCCCTGCTCGGGCTCTCGGCGGCATGGTCCAGCGCAAGGCAGGCACTGCCTTTCGCGGGCTCTCTTTCTGTGGACCGGGAGCCTCTTATCCCTCGCTTCCTCCCAGCAGCCGCCACTGCCGCCTCAGCTGGGGAGCGTGTGGTGCCCCAGCCGCTGCCTCTGCTTTCGCACCACGGTGCGCTGCATGCACCTCATGCTGGAAAAGCGTCCCCGCTGTGTCGCAACAGACCACCATCCTGTAAGTGGGAGACGGGCGCGTGGGCTGTGTCCATTGTCGCACGGAGACCAGCCTCGCTACCCTCAGCGGAGAGAGGCGGCAAAGGGGGATACCTGGCAGCGGGGAGGGGAGGGGGGCCCTTCGTGTGGCAGTGCTAATGTACGAAGCTGCCAACACACTCCTTTGTCTGCAGCCAGCTGGGCTCTGGTGGGTTCCCTACGACTGCTCTTACTAGTTACTAGTGTCTTGTCTGTAGCGTTTCTTTTGTTAGCTCCGTCGCCAACTTGTTCTGTCGTTGCTCGGTGTGTGTTGTCTACAGGCATTTTTGGCTGTTACCCAAAAATGGAGTGTTTGGATGAAGTGTTTGTGTTTTGTGTGCAAACCCGGCCCGGCTGGGGAGGTGACTCGCAAGACGAAATTATTCGCAAGACGACACGACTTGCGGAACGAATTAATTTCGTCTTGCGAGGTACCACTGTATTGGAAACCAATACATCTAACGATACAATTTATAACTACCATTCAGGTATGCCATACGTATTCTAAGGGCTTCTTCAGACACTTCAGTCTGATCAGATATAATGAAACATAGAAAGTCATATACGTGCATCATATGTGACAGTTGCACATATGTCTGTTTCTGCGCACACGATGCCAGGGTGGGGTCAGGGGTTGGCTAATTTGGGCACTGACTGAGGGCCCACACTCATCAGAGGTCCTGCTTGGCCAGACCAACCCCAGAACCCTCTCAGGACCAGTGGCAGTGCCCAGTGTGCTACCAGGGGCAGGTGAGGGTGCTGTGGGGTGGTCTGTGGTGCTGTGGGGTGGTCTGCCCAGAGCCCATTTAAGCTCACCTTCCTGTTATAAAGTCCAAGGCAGCTTACAATAAAACGTGCAACAATAAGTAATCTGACAGTAATAAAACATAACTTTTAAGGGAAGCGTTCTGCTGTGGTCAACCTAGTCAGCCTTAGTTCTTTGCATTTTTTAGTCTGTTTTTAGAAATTATGATCATGACCATGACGGATATATCTCTCAAGAAGACTTCGAAAGCATAGCGGCCAATTTTCCATTTCTGGATTCGTTCTGTGTATTAGACAAAGATCAGTAAGTACTAATGTTCCTATAATTATTCTTATTTGTAAATACTGTATAGAAAAACAAACAGAAATGACTTTCAGTTGTTTCAGTTTGTCCTCTATACAAACCTATGAAATGGATGGCAAGTTAGCCATATCATTGGCCCCGGCATGCTTGTTTTTGTGTATGTACACTCTTCCCTTGTTATCCACATATATTCATTCCTGAAAACAGCTCTTATAGTAAAAAATTAGGATGAGTACAATTAGTACGTTAATTTAAATGGGAAACATTCTAACTTGTTCCAAAGCCATTCCAGGTTCACCCAAAAATCACCCTAAATGCCTAATACCATAAGGAAGAAGTTGTGTGGCATGATAAAATAGAATAAATAACAATTAATAACAACATTATACACCATCAGTAAAGTGGGAACGTCGACGATGAAAATGTTTCAGAAGTTCTAGCGTCACATAATGAGATTTAGCACCTCAAGTTTTAGTTGCAAACTATGAGCATATCTCACCTGTTTTTCTATTTTTCCCATGAGGTTTTTTCATCTTCTTCCATACTTTAGGATCCATATTCACAATAATTTGTAGAAACACAACACAAAAACAGATACACTGTAAAAGGGAACATGTACTGCATCTGTCTTAAAAGTGTGGAGACATCAGACAGTGCATCTCACACAGCTGTTTCCCAGACTGTGTTCTGAAAATCTTGAGTGATGGTCTTCATATGTGCAGTATGGATAAGTGAATCCATATAGTGAACGTATAGACAGCGGGGGAAGAATTTACCAAACCAGTGGAAGCTTTTTTTTTCCCAGGGCAGATACCATACGTGATTAAAGGTACCGTGCCTTTCAGCCATAGTCTCCGTTTGGAACACGCCTTGTAAGCAAGCTGTTGCATACGCGCACGCGCACACACACACACACACACACACACACACACACACACACACACACACACTGATTTCACTAATGTAATATGTAGCTTGGCCCTTATATTCCTATTTCACTTGATGCTTAGAAGAGTATGATCTTTTCTGGGTTATCCAGTGTAAACTGGTGTCTGATGCAGGATTTGAATGCATCAGAGACAAGAAATGCTGATGGGAATGTGGTCACATACAGTAGGTAGTAAGCATCCCCAAGATCACATTGTTTTGGGGAGAGGATGGGAGTCATTATAAAGGAATTTGCAGAATGCCGGGTATCAGACAAGAATTTTGCATTTCTACTGAAACTTCCACGAAACTCTGAACTATAGATGAGTCATAGCAAAATGATCACTTGTCAGTTAGAGGCTACAAGAATTATAGCTAGAAGAGGACCGCTCACCTCTCCTAATACCACTGTCTATTTTTAAAAAATTGGGAAGTGCTTTCAGTGGAAAAAAGCTGACACAAGTCAGTATCCTATAGGGAAGGCATTTAAGAGCTGGACTGTGAAAGAAACCTTTAGAATGAAGGGTTCTATGAAAGATTAGAACATTATTGGATTGTAAAAACCCCTTGGGGTTTAGAAAGCCTGCCCATGTAAACCGCCTTTGAATTAAAGTCAGAGGAGAAATCCGATGACCAAAGAAAAGGCAGTATATAAATACTGGTTTAAAAAAAAACCCACACACATTTAGTAATTTCAGTAGTTTTTCTATTATATTATAACATTCTAATCTTCAATATTCAATTATTTTCTTTAGAGTTGAACTACATGTTCAGAAATACCATATGACATAGTTTTCTTTGGATTGTATCATTTCAAAATGCAGGTATAGGACTAAGGGCCCAATCCCATTCCCTGCCAGTCTATAGCATGCAGCACTGCTGCTGGAGCGCATGTTGCATGCTATAGTGTGTGTGTGTGGGGGGAACCAGATGGCTCCCCACCATAAAAGCAAAATCTTTTTTACTTACCTCCCCATAGGCCGCTTGGCCTCTAATGGGTCTGCACATGGACCTATGCCAGCTCTTTAGCTGACGTAAATCTGAGGAGACTCCTGGGGGCGGGTCTGGGTCAGGAAGGGAGGGATAGGATCTTGGCATGCATGACTGCCTCTGAAATCTTCCCGCCTCCAAAACCACCCCCCCAGTCTGACCTCATCCACGCCCTGAACCACCCATGATCTTCCCTCATCCCTCCCCCTCTGCCTGCCTATCTGTTCTAGCAGAGGACAGGGGACGTTCTGTGGGTCAGTGGTGTCTGCATGCAGCAACCAGGCATTTGTGCTGGCATGCGCAGCCCACAGAATGACAGAGTGACACTTGTGACGTTGTTCCCGGCCTTACAGTGGCAGATTGCGAGATCTGCCTCCATAAGGCTCCTGATAGGATTGGGCTGTAAATGTTTGAACCCTCTCCTGTGTAAAAATCTTTTTGTATGTAGAAATCTAGCATATCAGGGAGAAGACTAGGCTATTACTCATCTCCTTGACATGCCCGTTTTTCATAGGCAGGGAAGTTTTTGTTTTTTGTTTTACATAAGAGGTTATTCAGACAACCATTTGCATTTACAGTGTGTGATATTTCTGAAATACATCTAAGTAGCATTTTGGAATACTGAAGGACATAATTTTATTATTTAAATTCATAGAAATGTAAGTGATCTCCACATAGAAAAGTAATATGTCAGGACGAGGAGGAGGCTGCCTTCTCTCTGGCATGCTGGTTTTATAAGTGCAGAGATTTTTTAGAGTAGTTTTTCATGTAGGTGCAGATTTTTCCCCTTCCATCTAAATAGAACAATTCAGGAAGAAATGCTACATGATTTTTGCTCTTTATATAGATCAGCCCTTGGAGCAGAACTAGATGTTTCCAGGGAAACATGGGGCTGTGACTCCTCTGTTTGTAATGCTAATGCATGGAATTCCTGGGATGGGGGGCACTCGCAGGAGAAAAAGGGAGGAAGGGGAGGGGTTAAGCACCTTATTCCTCCCAACCACCAATTCTCTTCATCACCGCCTGGGTCATTCCATATCAAATCAACCAATGAAAAATCCATTTTGGAACTTGATGTCATGGATTTTGTTCATTTTTGGTACATTTGTACCTTACCATGAGATGTTTTAAAAATTATTTTTTCCAGATTTTTTTTGTCCACCCGTTTTTGAGATATTGAATTTTCAAAATTGCCTAAAAACGCCAAAATTCACTTGCCACCATACCTTCAAATGCCATTTACAAGATAATTATGAAAGCTACATACATGGGACAGGTGTCATTTTAAAGCTTATGAATAGGGCATTCATATACAACATGACACAATTGTAAATTTTCAAGACTTTCAAAAAAATTCAAATAATATTTATTTTGAATTTTTGGAAAATAATTTTTTTTTAAAAAAAAATCACACTTAAAGGTATATGTCTTGTAGCCAATCAGTCAAAATTTCAAGATGGTATCTCAATGGTATCATACAAAAATTAAATTTTACTAAATTCTTTAGTAAGGACTCCTACTCTTTACTTTAGGTCACAACTGCCAGTGACACTGGTCTGTACTGTAAGTGTCCAAATGCTAACCATTTGTGCTTATTGAAGTACCAAACCTACCATTTTCTCAAACAGGTATGAGATGCTACTCTTCCCTATGGTCTGGCATATTATTAACAATTAACATCTCTCCCTATATTTTTTTACAGAGATGGCCTTATCAGCAAAGATGAAATGATGGCTTATTTTCTGAGAGCCAAATCCCAGTTACAATGTAAAATGGGACCAGGCTTTATACATAACTTTCAGGAGATGACCTATCTTAAACCAACTTTCTGTGAGCATTGTGCTGGATTTGTAAGTATATGTGAATACAATATTGCTAAATATGTCACCTCCCCTTCATGGATCATTGCCTTGTCGTGGCGAAGGGGCTTGCGTAACTCAATGAAGCCATGAGCTATGCCGTGCAGGGACACCCAAGACGGACAGGTCGTAGCAGAGAGTTCTGACTAAAAGTGATCCACTGGAGAAGGAAATGGCAACCCACTCCAGTAACCTTGCCAAGAAAATCCCATGAACAGTTCCAAAAGGCTACAAGATATGACGCCGGAAGATGAGCCCCTCAGGTCGGAAGGTGTCCAATATGCTACTGAGGAAGAGCGGAGGACTATTCCAAGTAGACCCAGAAAGAGTGAAGCGGCTGGGCCAAAGCCAATAGGACGTCCAGCTGTGGATGTGTCTGAGGTTGAAAGGAAAATCCAATGCTGCAAGGAGCAATATTGCTTAGGAACATGGAATGTGAGGTCTATGAATCAAGGCAAGATGGATGTGGTCAAAGATGAGATGATAAGATTGAACATTGACATCTTGGGAATCAGCGAACTAAAATGGACGGGCATGGGCGAATTTAATTCAGGTGACCATCATATCTACTACTGTGGGCATGAATCCCTTAGAAGAAATGGAGTAGCCCTCATAGTCAATAAAAGAGTGGGAAAGGCAGTACTGGGGTGCAACCTCAAAAACGACAGAATGATTTCAGTTCGAATCCAAGGCAAACCATTCAACATTACAGTAATCCAAGTGTATGCCCCAACCACTGATGCCGAAGAAGATGAAGTTGACCGGTTCTATGAAGACCTACAACACCTTCTAGAACTAGCACCCAAAAAAGATGTCCTTTACATCATAGGAGACTGGAATGCTAAAGTAGGAAATGAAGAAATAAACGGAACAACAGGCAAGTTTGGCCTTGGAGCGCAAAATGAAGCAGGGCGAAGGCTAACGGAGTTCTGTCAAGAGAACACGCTGGTCATAGCAAACACTCTTTTCCAACAACACAAGAGGCGACTATACACCTGGACATCACCAGATGGTCAATACCGAAACCAGATAGATTATGTGCTTTGCAGCCAAAGATGGAGAAGCTCTATACAATCAGTAAAAACAAGACCTGGAGCTGACTGTGGTTCAGATCATGAGCTTCTTCTTGCAAAATTCAGGCTTAAATTGAAGAATGTAGGGAACACCACTAGACCAGTCAGATATGACCTAAACCATATCCCTTATGAGTATACAGTGGAGGTGAAGAATAGGTTTAGGGCACTAGACCTGGTAGACAGAGTGCCTGAAGAACTATGGACAGAAGTTCGTAACATTGTACAGGAGGCAGCAACTAAAACCATCCCAAAGAAAAAGAAATGCAAGAAAGCAAAGTGGCTGTCAGATGAGGCTTTACAAATAGCTGTGGAAAGAAGGAATGCGAAAAGCAAAGGTGAAAGGGAAAGATATAAACAACTGAATGCAGATTTCCAGAGAATAGCAAGGAGAGATAAGAAGGCCTTCTTAAATGAACAATGCAAGGAAATCGAGGAAAACAACAGAATGGGGAGGACTAGAGATCTCTTCAAGAAAATTGGAGATATCAAGGGAACATTTTGTGCAAAGATGGGCATGATAAAGGATAAAAAAGGCAGAGACCTGACAGAAGCAGAAGAGATTAAGAAGAGATGGCAAGAATACACAGAAGAACTATACAAGAAAGATCTTAATGTTCCTGATGACCACGCTGGTGTGGTCACTGACCCAGAGCCGGACATCCTAGAGAGCGAAGTCAAGTGGGCCTTAGATAGCATTACTAACAACAAAGCTAGCGGAGATGATAATATCCCAGCTGAGCTACTTAAAATCCTAAATGATGATGCTGTGAAAGTGCTGCACTCAATATGCCAACAAATTTGGAAAACTCAGCAGTGGCCAAAGGATTGGAAAAGGTCAGTTTACGTTCCAATTCCAAAGAAGGGCAGTGCCAAAGAGTGTTCAAACTATCGCACAATTGCACTCATTTCACATGCTAGCAAGGTTATGCTCAAAATTCTACAAGCTAGGCTTCAGCAGTACGTGGACCGAGAACTACCGGATGTACAAGCTGGGTTTCGAAGAGGCAGAGGAACTAGAGATCAAATTGCCAACATGCGCTGGATCATGGAGAAAGCACGAGAGTTCCAAAAAAACACCTACTTCTGCTTCATTGACTACGCAAAAGCCTTTGATTGTGTGGATCACAACAAACTGTGGCAAGTTCTTAAAGAGATGGGGATACCAGACCACCTTACCTGTCTCCTGAGAAACCTGTATGCGGGTCAAGAAGCAACAGTTCGAACCGGCCATGGAACAACCGATTGGTTCAAAATTGGGAAGGGAGTACGGCAAGGCTGTATATTGTCACCCTGCCTATTTAACTTATATGCAGAGTACATTATGAGAAATGCAGGGCTGAATGAATCGCAAGCCGGAATCAAGATTGCCGGGAGAAACATCAACAACCTCAGATATGCAGACGATACCACTCTAATGGCAGAAAGTGAAGAAGAACTAAAGAGCCTCTTGATGAGAGTGAAAGAGGAGAGTGCAAAAGTTGGCTTGAAACTCAACATTAATAAAACTAAGATCATGGCATCTGGTCCCATCAATTCCTGGCAAATAGAAGGGGCAGAAATGGAAGCAGTAACAGATTTTACTTTTTTGGGTTCCAAGATCACTGCAGACGGAGACAGCAGCCATGAAATTAAAAGACGCTTACTCCTTGGAAGGAAAGCTATGGCAAATTTAGATAGCATAATAAAAAGCAAAGATATCACCATACCAACAAAAGTTCGTATAGTCAGGGCGATGGTGTTCCCAGTAGCAATGTATGGTTGCGAGAGCTGGACCATAAGGAAGGCTGAGCGCCGAAGAATAGATGCTTTTGAACTGTGGTGCTGGAGAAGATTCCTGAGAGTCCCTTGGACTGCTAGGAGATCAAATCAGTCAATCCTAAATGAAGTCAACCCTGACTGTTCCCTGGAAGGACAGGTACTAAGGCTGAAACTCAAATATTTTGGCCACCTAATGCGAAGAGAGGACTCTCTGGAGAAGACTCTGATGCTGGGAAAGACTGAAGGCAAAAGGAGAAGGGGAAGGCCAAGAATGAGATGGTTAGACAGCATCACCGATGCAACGAACATGAAAATGAGCGAACTCAGGAAGATAGTGGAGGATAGGAAGGCCTGGCGGGATATGGTTCATGGGATCACGAAGGGTCGGACACGACTTAACGACTGAACAACAACAAATATGTCACCTAAGGAGTATTATTCAGATTTTCTTATATATATATAACTACAAAACAATAAAACAAAACAATACAACATATTACTAGGCTTACCATATCGCCGACCGGGACGCTCCATTTTGCCCTTAAGGGGCGGGGCGGGGGGGAAGGGAGCCAGAGCGTCGCTCTGTCTCCCTTCCCCCCGCCCCGCCCCTTAAGGGCAAAACGGAGCGTCCCGGTCGGCAATATGGTAAGCCTACATATTACGAAAGATTACAGCAAGCGCAAAGCTGTAAATCCTACTTGTATACTATTATATATTTTCTACTTATAATATCTAACTAAGCCTATATCTCTAATATACTATGTTTGCATTAGAACTGGGAAAGTGGGTGTATTAGGAATTCAGAAATAGATTGCATTAAGCAGGCCCAGAGCACTTATGCTGATTCATTCAAGCTGATTGAAAAAATTGTAATGTTTTGAACGGGTAAATCTTCCGTATCTCCTATGCTGCCTCATTTGTAGGTCCTGGAAATGGTGGGGGCAAATGAGCTGCCTTGTGCCTTACAGCTGAATGGGTAGCTCTCTCTAACAGGAAGGGTGTTGAGAGCAGTTATATCCTGTTTGCGCTTTTGTAGCCATTGTTCCTACCTTCATAATGAGACTGATTTCCTTCCGGCTTTCTTTTTTATTCCTTTTGTCTTTAATTACAGCTCTGGGGTATAATCAAGCAAGGCTACAAATGCAAAGGTACTGTAAATCCTGCTGGTGTGCTGATCTCAAATATTGGGATTCCACTTTTGCATAATGGATCTTTTAACTTCTGGCAAAAGAATAAAATAGAATCCACTTTTGCTCTCATTGACTAACCTAGACAATTGTGTAGTGCAACCCTATGCATGTGTTTGCAAAGGTAAGCCCCATTGCATTCAGCGGGGCTTACTCCCAGGTACATAGGATTGAAGCCTTAGTTGCACTTTAGAAGCCATTTTCATTCCTCAACTCTTAATTCTTTTTCATTCTTAGCTTCATTTAAAAAAAAAAACCAGAAACACAGTTCAGCAGTTCAGTCCTAAGTACATTTCCTCAGAAATAAGGCCCATTTGAATCCAACGAAGCTTACCACCTAGTCAGGGCTGGCCCACTCATGAGTCAGGTGATGCAGACACATCAAGTGGTGAATCGAGGGAGGGTGAACTGACAAGGAATGTCCTGCACCCCACACCTGCTTACCTGCCCAGTTGCTTTGTCTTGCCACTGCTCCAAGCAAGCAAGAGGACTATTGGGGGGGAGGGGGGTTGGCAGCCTACCTTCTCCTCAAGCTCCTTCCAGGAAAACAATTGGGAACAGCGTTGTGACAGCACCATTCAACACCTCTGCTGTTTTCGCCAATTCTTCAAAACATGCTGGGTGGGAGGAGCCTGGAGCAGGAGGCAAGTAGGCAGATAGAGATGTGCGCCTCTACCAATCTGCTACCTGAGGCAACTGCTTCAGTTGGCCACATGGATGGGCCAGCACTAGACCCAGCTAAAGTGAAGCATTTCTAAAGCCTACGGTATGTACTTAAACGTACTGTACTTTTAACACTCCTGTTAAAATAGCTGGAATGTAAAAGTGCTTAACTTCAGCTGGATTGTGCCTTGGTGATCATCCCTTTCCACTACTGTGTATCTTGTTCACTGAGCAACTAAATCCTGGTACACTGGGAAAATGTTTGGTTATGTTGTTATGGCAACTAGCACTCTGAGGCCTCAAGAGTGAAATGTAGCAGAGCTACCCGTTATACACAGACATGCATTAACAAAAGCCCTAAAGCAGCATTTCTTGAGGAAATCAGCTTCTAGAGAGAGAATTGGGGGGAGGGTGAGCGAGCAAGCGGGGAGGGGGGCTTCTTTGCTTCAAATCACACACAGCTGAGCTGTGTTTCTACTCATAGGCTCCCAAACATATTTAGAGAATCTACCCCCCCATAGCAATGCTACCCATCTATCTCCTTCCTCCATCATGTTTGTAACATTTATCAACCTGCCAATACTGATCAGACTAATGCCAGAGGAAGGAGCTGTGAATTGCTCCCATTTCACCACAGAAATAATTTGTATTCTGCCCTGGAGTTTAGCTATAACGTTCACATCATGTCAATGGTCTAGAAATATCCCAGATGGCCTTTTGGCTTCTGAAAGTTTCTGTAGATGTGAGATTTCATTCTTGTTCACTTATTTTTAGAAACAGTAGCTGGTCAGAGATCTAATATTTCTTTGCTCTGGCAATTTATTTCAGATTGTGGTGCCAACTGTCATAAGCAGTGCAGAGACCTGCTAGTTCTAGCCTGCAGGAAGTTTGCCAGAGCATCATCAGAGAGCAGGAATCATGGTTCTTTGCCCAATAGTCCATCATTGCCAGCAGGTAAGAGAGACATAGAAAAGGGCCAATGTCTCATTGGTGTTTTGTTGACCATTGTTTGTTGCTGAACAGTTCATGAATGCAGTTTTCTAGAATGCATTGATAACATAGGAAGCTTTTTGAATGCCCAGGGATGTCTTTGTTATCCTTGCCCACAATAAGTCCTAGAAAGGCCTGGAGCAAGTATGATACCCTCTTCAATGAGTTTCTACGGTATAATACCATGATGGCTGCTAACAAAACCCCACTTTCCCATGGCTGGGGGCAGGACTCTGTACCAGTCTGGTAATATATGTATGGCAACTACATGACTTGGGCAGATCACATTGTTACTTCCCACATCAATGCTGCACTTCCACCTTGGATCTGAAGAAACAAAAAGCTCTAACCAAATGGAAATGATTTTTCAGCAGTACCATATGAACATACGAACCTTTTGCTATTTTATTGCTGCTCACTATATGCATTAAATAAGTAAATAAACTGAACCCACACTGTACCAAGGTCATCCTGGATTGTTTTTGGCACAGGTACCTACAGTAGTGTATAGGCAGTTATCATTGGAAAAGGTTATAGCACAGTTTCCACTGAATATACCAGTAGGGGCATAGTGAAGATGGAGCAGGCTGGGGCAGCGCCCTGCTCCTTTTTCCAGTAGCAGTGTGATGATGTCACTATATGGAGTGGGGCACTGCTGCTGCTTCTGGCTGGCGTTGGCTCTTCCTTTTTTCTGCATGTCCTGCCTTTTGAAAAAGCAGAGACCAGGTAGAAAAAAGGGAGCAGGAGAGACTAGTGGGCTAAAGCAGAGTTTTACCTATCTGGGAGCTTGTTTTTCCCAAATCAGAGCCTAGAAAAAAACAGATTATGGCAGTTAACATTAAAAGCTGCAAGATCCATGCAAACTATCTTGCATTGCACCACAATCAAAAGAGGTGCCTTATCTGTCAAGGTGCCCCTACAGTTTTAAAGGTATTCCTAAACAAGTTTTTACCTGTGAGTATGTACACTGCTGAAATCTTGAATTTGCCAAATCTGAAAGGTTTACCAGTTCCTCAGAATAAACTCTTGAGAGCTTATTAAGCCTTCCACCTTCTACCACAACAGCACATCTGCAGGCATTGGTTTTATGCCACACAGATATTGTATTTTTCTCTACTGTTATAAAATTTCATTAAAAGTTCAAAAGCGTTCTATTAACTAGCTATTTGGAAGAATTAAGGAGTATTGTCAGAGAGTATAGTAATCATAATTGGATGTATCTATGTAAAAACCTATTCAGCACAATCCTATCGAACTTACACCACCGGTGTAACCAGCAGTGCAGCAAGAACAGAAGGCCCCAGAATGTAAAGGGGATTCAAATCCCCTCCAAAGGGGGATTCAAAGGGGTTTTGAATCCCCTTTCTGTTCTGGGGCCTCCCGTTCTCGTTGCACTGCTGGTTACAGTGTAACCATACAGTGTAACATACAGTGGTGTATGTTGGATAGGATTGTGCTGATTGAAAGGTTTTGGCTTAGATCCTCTTGAATTAGCAGCTGGATAAACCAGTCAGAAAGGTTATTGAAGAGAGGCTGTATCCGTAGTACACTGCTCAAAAAATGGAATATCTTCAGTCCCCATCTTTTCCTACTGTTGGTCTCTTTAATAGAATACTTCACAGGGCTGAAAAATACCGTAATTATGTGATCTGAATGTGCAGTTTTTCTATACAGCAGGGCTGATCAAATGTGGGTCATGACCCACTTGGTGGGTTACAGCCTGATGCTGAGGTGGGTTGCCAGTTGGGCCCACCCGCTTGCCCCTGCCTTTGTTTGGCTCCAAATTGGAGCCAAATGCCACCAGATGCCATTTCCGAGTCATGATTCACCTCCTGCAGCTGTTCCTACATCGTGCCAGGCCCGGAACGACCTCTGCAGGCCTCTGGAAGTGACTTCTGGGTCACTTCCGGTTTTGCCGACATGACTTCCGGTCGCATCAAGAGGCCTTTCTAAGGCCCATGGAGGCCATCCCGGGCCCAGCGTGACATGGGAGCAGCTGCAAAAGGTGGGGTGCGACCCTGCCATACAGCATTCACAGCCCTATGGTTCCTATGCCACTCAGTTTTTAGAAGGGTGACAAAAGGTTATTGAGAAAATGCTTGTGCATCTGGGGCATGGGTGACTCTTATAAGTTGGAGAGTTGTTAATTCAGATACCAGCAAGAGTAACTTACAGCTTTCTGACTGTAATGCATTTATTATGTTGAGAATGGCTGGCTTCACTGTCCAGGTCTAGCAATTTAGAAAGTATTTCTTCAAGGTTCAAATGGTTGATGATGAAGCTGATGATCTGTATGAGGTTTTACTGTTGTTGTATATTGTATAAGTGTATTTATATTGTGACTCCATTTTTTGTAATTGTTGCTGTAAGTGGCTAAAACGTTTCTGGATGACCAATAAACTAAACAGAGCAGTATTATCCAAGCCCATTAAAATCACATTGTGCAGAGAAAATGACTAGAACAAATTGTTCACTTCTTGATTTAAGACAATAACCGTCCTAGATTACCGATCATAAACCACAAATGTCAATATTCAAGAGTCTTGGTAAAGGCAGATAACACTCTGTCCTATCTCAAATCAATGTTCAATAGCTACCTGTGTGATAATCTGTACTTCCTTCCACTCCTTTATAGTGCAAGATGAAGTCTTTGATTTTCCCAGTGTAGCTCCAAGAAATCAGGATCTAGATAGCAGAGCCATCATGCTAGTGACTGGCTCTTCTCGGAAGATTTCAGTTCGTCTACAGCGGGTGACCACCAGCCAAACAACACAGACAGAGCCTCTGTGGCATGAACCTGGTTGGGGTGATTCTGGATCACATACTTTCCCCAAAATGAAGTCCAAGTTCCATGGAAAATCGGGAAAGAATAAAGGGTTTGCAAAATGGGAGAATGAAAAGCCCACCATTCAGGCCACTATGGACACAGCAGTAGCAACTGCAGCACATGAATTGGACCAGAATATAATAGAAACTCTTCTAGAAAGACAGGAAATGGAGGTAGGTTATACAATTGCATTAAGCAGTTCAAAACCTGTTCTCTCTTATAATGTGCTACGAAGTTATGCATATTCCTTTAAAGTACAGTTTTTGCAATCATGTGTTGCGTATTTCCTTTCATTTTAACTTATTAAATAAGTTTGGAGGAAACAAATGCTTACTGGCTGTCTGGCAGGAGGTCTGGCTCAGTTGGTAGAGTTACCGCCTCGTAAGCCTGAAGATCGGTGAACAGCCAGTTCGAGACACGCCACTGACAAAAAAGCTGTGAAAGCCTGTGTGAGAAGAGATAAAGAGCTGCCAGCTGTGTCAGTGGCCAGGGAGAGGCCAGACTGCAAAGGATACCATCTGGAATGCAGTTGTTCATGAAATATTGAACATTTATATATATGATTGTAAAGCCCCCCATTAGGAGGTTGGGAAAACCTGCCCATGTAAACCACCTTGGAGTAAAGTCAGAGGAGAAATCCAATGACCAAGAAAAGCGATATATAAATACTGTACATTATTTATTATTAGTATCCATTATAGGTCTTGGGGTCCTGTAGTCTCATGCACATTAACTGATTTGTATGCATGTGTGGCATCTACCACCATTCTAACTATTTACCTTGATTTAGCACCCTGTGCCTCATGCTATACATTAAAATGTACACATGTTCTGAGCAAAACAGTACCGTGAGATAAATACAATTAGAGCTTGGTAAGTGAAAGATTAGCCTAAGAGCTGAACTATATAATCAGCAAAAGCAGATCATGCAGCTGTTGTTCAGCTACAGTTTTTCATACTGTATAATAGTTTGTCAGACTTATGTTCCCTAAGTGTATAAGAAGCTTCTTACTCATAGAAAACCAGTGTGTCAGGGAGAAGAGTTCTAGTTTGGCCTTTTTCCTTATAAGCTGTTTTTAGATGAGTGGGGAGGGACTTTGACAATACACAAAAGCACTCAAACATGCAGTTCCTGCAGTGTGAAACAGGCCAGTCCAGCCATACAATACTGATTAGCTTGACCCTTGGAATATGTGCACCCATATCCGTTTGAATGGCATACGGAGATAAAAAGAAGTAATCTTTGCCATTTGATTTCTTATAGGCCAGTTGACCAACTGCTGCAAAAGGTGGAAGACTGTTCAAGAAGACACAATGCAATATCCTATAGATTGCCAGAGTTGCTTGAACACTGTACTATTGTTAAATTCAGTGGATCTATTTTTTTTTATTGCCTGCAACAGAAATGTAATGACAGCGGACACTATTTATTTTCTCACACAGTTTTAAGTAATTTGATCAAGCTTGCACAGGAAGAAAACAAAGGAGTGTTATAGCTCCAACATGTCTGTGATTCTTTGTTGCTATTTCTTGGGTGATACAAACTGTGGCTACAAACCATTTCATTACTACCAAGGACAGATGGGCTCCTAGAAGTATTGCAGCTACCACAGCAGAGGGAACAATGTGTGTGCCAAAATGCCATTTTTGTTAATGTTACACATCTGCTGTGCACAGTGTTCTTGTGCCTATTTGTTTTTGAAAGGTTGCATTTTTTGTCTGCCATTTACAGTTGATCAGAGATTGATGGCCTCTGAAAACTCCCACTTGATCAGTTTCTTCCACTAAACAGGTTCTCTGAGCATCTACTTTAACCCTACCTCTAGCCTGTTGTGGAGGGGATGTGGGGGGTTTTATACAAAGATGTTTACACTTTTCCATTAAATATGTGTGCGCTACAGAATTCCCAGCAGAGGCTAACTGGCGGAGGTCCATACAGCAGGTTTATGGAATTCAAGTTATATTATTAGTCAGATGGCTGCTGACAGAACTGGAGGAAAAGGATATTTCCATCACTGCTCCTTATGTTGAACTAATCGTGTAGCACCTATTTTCATTTAGGTTTTTTTGTTTACCTTTTAGCATGCGGAAAATAAGCTTGAATAAAAACACAGGCTTTCATAAACGGCAGGTGCTAATCTTAATATTTAGCTGAACATTATACAACCCATAAGCCCCCTCCCTGTTACCATCTTCCAACACCTCTAAACCAACAGCACCTTCGCGAATCATCTACTTATTTTCTGAAACAAATATTTACTCACTCCATACTCGCAATAAGTTCTAAAGATCAGCTATGCATTTTGTTCTTTACATTTCTCAGCTATGGTGACTGTACTTCCTGCCTTATTCAGTTGTGTGAAAGGATAAAGAGAAGCCCCTGATTTAAATAAGCATTAAAGCTTTTTAAATACCTCAACTCGGCAGGGTTAACAGTCCACTGAGGAAACCAACATAAACAGCTTTGGAGGTGGAACTGTGAAAATTATAAGTGAGCCAAGGTCATTGTGTTGCTTCTATCTTATTTAGTATTCTTTCCATCTTTTGCTGCCCTCTACAGTTTTCTAATGCTTCAGGTGAGGTTTGGCACCAAAATGAGTTTAGATAGTTTTTCAGAACTGTTTCATGCATAATGCCTGAGAAAAGGGAAGAGGTACTTTGTGCTCCTTTTGGCACCTTTCCATCAGCCTTCTTTCGTTTCTTACAGCACAATCCAGTGTAATGAAGTGCTTGGGGGAGCACACACTCTCCCAGCGCTGGGTGTCAAATACGCCATAAAGCACCCTCTCCACCCCGGCAGACCATCCCTGCACCTGCCAGGCAAGGTAAGGCCTGCACCAGCAGGGGCGTGGGGAAGGTGGACTGGGCATCCGAGGAAGGGGACGATCCTCCCTTCCCCTCGAGGTGCACCGGGGCTGCCCTGGGGCTGGCCAGGACCTGGATAGGATCCGGCAGCCGACCCTTTAGGCCGCCCGCCCGCCGTATCTTACACAAGACTGGGCTGCCCATCTCTAACAGTCATCACAAAAGCCAGCATATCAGAAGAGGCCATTGAGAGAGCTATTCATACATCCCTATTTTCCACAGTGCAGTGACTCTTAATCTTGGCTGTAATGGGAGTCTTAGTACACAGGTTTATGAAACCATCTTCCAAGGAAAAACTCTGTAGCCCTGTACCTAAGCTGTTTCCAGTTAGGAAACTAGGCTCTGCTCTTGGAGAAAGCCCTAAAAAGAAAAATCAACTACACCCATGTTAGACAAAACAAGTACTTCTTGCAATTTCATAATCTATATTACATCCAAGGCCTTTGTACTAAAGTTATGGTAAACCACTTTGTGACCTTTTTTTATTGAAATACAGTATATAAAATATTTATAATAAAGACTAGATAGGGGTAGGAAATAGAGAAGTATAAGATAATGAATTGTATTTGAGGATTTTTTTTTTCCATAGTTACACATTACTAGAACCTGGGCCAGTACTCTCTAACATCCACTGTAAGTAAGTAGTTCAATCTATTTGTGCCACACAGCACCCAAGTGAGCTTTAGCAATGGTTATTGCCCAAAGTATGCAAAGATCATTGTACTGAGTGTTCCTAAATGGCTGCAGCTGACACTATTAAAACAACTTCAGTCAGAACAAAAATACTGAGTAGTCTTTATTCCATTTATAGCCACCCACTCATGACATAGATGAAACAGAACAGCTTGCTGGAAGCCATTCAGCGAACCTTGGGCACAGGCATTTTCTTATGCTTTTCTCTCCGATGTGGAAATCACTTCTCATAAGAACATAAGAAGAGCCCTGCTGGATCAGGCCAAAAGCCCATCTAGTCCAGCTTCCTGTGTCACACAGTGGCCCCACCAGATGCCTCAGGGAGCACACAAGACAACAAGATACCTGTGTCCAGTCGCCACTCCCTTGCACTTGGCACAGAGAAAACCCACTTCTAAAACCAGGAGGTTGCTTATGGCTTGTAACCTGTGATGGTCTTTTCCTCCATGAATCTGTCCAAACCCCTTTTAAAGGCATCTAGGCCAGATGCCATCACCACATCCTGTGGCAAGGAGTTCCACAGATGAATTACACGCTGGGTAAAGAAATATTTTCTTTTGTCTGTTCTAACTCTCCCTCCACTCAATTTTAGTGCATGTCCCCTGGTTCTGGTGTTGTGCGAGAGGGAGAAGAATTTCCCTCTATCCACTCTCTCCATCCCAGGCATAATTTTATAAGTCTCAATCATGTCCCCCCTCAGGCGCCTTTTTTCTAGGCTGAAAAGCCCCAGACGCTGTAGCCTTTCCTCATAAGGGAGGTGCTCCAGCCCACGAATCATTCTGGTCGCTCTTTTCTGCACCTTTTCCAATTCAACTATATCCTTTTTGAGGTGTGGTGACCAGAACTGGACACAATACTCCAGATGTGGCCTTACCATCGATTTGTAATGCCTACAAATTACAAAGGTAAACACTTCTCCATGATCCCATCCCACTGTGTAAGCTACCTGTAGATATTAACACCTAAAATTGCTGCATATTGAATCAGGCCATTGGCCCATCCATCCTGTCATCGCCACCTCCTTCTCCTATTGGGGGAGCTCAACCTTCAGGGGGCTTGGGAAGCTTACCAACGTATTAGTCCACATGCAATTTGTCTTGTTTAGCCAGAACCAAAACAGACATATAGAATAGAAAAAGGAAGGGAATGGCCCATCACCCCAGGTTAAGTTTACTTACTTCTTCTCTGAGCTGCCACTGGAATGCAAGTCTCCGGAGATATTGCAGAGCCAAGGAAGCCTGATAGGATATTGGCTCTATCCCACTTTTCTGGGGAATTGGTACAGGGTCTTTGGGTAGGCAGCTACGACCCCATCCCAGACAGTTGACCACTTGGGTGCTGGGGATAGCCACTCACTGTGGCCCAGGCTGGCTGTTTATTGCTAGGGTGCCTGGGGCCTCCTGATGTTAAGCCCCCTCTTTTCTCCCTTGCTTCTTGGGCCTCTAGCCCCCAGGTGACCTCGCTGGGCCCAGCCCTCTCTCAGGAGTTCTGGGTCTGAGCCAGTCCTTACCCTCCACTCTGAGGGAAAGAGGCTCCTTTCTCCTTTCTCTCTGTCCTCCCTCTCACTCCTCCATTACCTCCCTGTCCCCTTCTACCCCAGGTATCTCTCTTTCCCCAACAGCTGGCCATGCCCTGATGGGCTCACGCATCCCAAAACGACGACGACATCTAGCCAAAAATTCTTATTCAAGACACAGATAATTGAAGCTGAAGCCTTTTGTATAAGAAGCCCGTACTCTACTCTGAGGTATAGTCCCTCCCCTTGTCCAAAGCCACATCAGCTGTGTCAATGAGTATTTTGCAGCTGATTGCTACAGTCCTTTCCAGTTGGATGGGGGGGGGGGGGAAGACTTACATGACCATACACTGGCACCCTGCGCATGAGGTCAACAGTATGGCTTTTTCACATCTAGATGGGAATTAGATTAGGGAGAAAGACCCATGTTGATGTAGTTCCAATATACAAATGTTTACAACAAACCATGTTCTCTCTAAAAGAAAGCCCTGTAAAACAGGAGAGTCTACACACCCTACCCAACACTGTCACCACTTGAGACCAAGATGTTCTGGGATAGTCCTACTTTTCCTCTCTCTTGCTATTGTTGAGCTAGTAACATTTCCTACAAATAGCACGCACTTGTCACTAGCCAGCTGTATTGTTAAGTGAACATGGGTTGTTAAATGGCACTACCATACTTACTGCTTCAGATATGCAGAATGCCAGCTGGATACATTTGCTTTCCATAAGTTAAAAAGGTAAAGGTATCCCCTGACAATTAAGTCCAGTCGTGTCCGACTCTAGGGTGTGGTGCTCATCTCCATTACAAAGCCGAAGACGCCTCCGTGGTCATGTGGCCGGCGTGACTCTCCTTGCTGCAGCGCGTAGCATGCAGCTGGAACACGGAGCGCTGTTTACCTTCCCGCAAGCGGTACCTATTTATCTACTCGCATTGACATGCTTTGGAACTGCTAGGTTGGCAGGAGCTGGCCACGCAACGAGCGCTCACCCCGTCGCGGGAATCTAACTGCCGACCTTTCGATCGACAGCTTATGGTTCAGCGGTTTAACCCACTGCGCCACCCGCTGGCCTTTCCATAAGTTACCCATCTGTTTTTCAGAGGTCCATGAACTATTTGCAGATCACACACAGACATACAGAGTATCATTTCCTAACGTAAGCACCCAATGAGGAGGTTCAGAGATGCCCAAGTGCCTTAGTTACGTGAACATTTTACAATAGTGCCTTTCACAAAATCAACACACTTTAGACCTACAATGAGCGATTTTACTCTTTTAAAAATTCTTTTGCAATATACTCCTAGACCTAGTAGAAAGACTGTAAACAACCCAACACCTGCCAAAGGCAAAATCTGCACAATTTTGTTCAAGCATGTAGTAATTTAAACCACATTGATCATATTCCTTTGAGACTGTGATGGTCTATATTTTCTAGGATATAGAACACCAGAACCCACATCCACTAAAGATTAGTAGAAACTGACGAAGATCTAGTGGCTTAGTGATTTTTTTTAAGTTGTGGCTCATGAGCAACATCTAGTGGTTATAAAAAAAACCTTGACAGCTTTTGACTATAGCTATTATCCTGCAAAAGTAGATAATTCAATACTTCAGCAAGCATCTCTACTGAGCTAGAAGTAATCCAATCTCCTGAGCATTATGGCTACAATTCAACTTGGAATTGGGCTCACTTAAGTTCAGCAATTCCAAAGGGCTTTAATGCACATCTAACTTTATGCTCAAATGTGGCCTGCAAGTGCTATAGCTTGTAAAAATTAGACAATTCAGAACTTGCTACTCTACTGGGAAAAAAAGCCAGATTCTGATCCAAGTATGAAATACAGTACACACACACACACACACACACCAAGTTCAACTCTGCACATTTACCCTCTTTGCCATTCATTGTGCTTCCAAAATTCAGCTTATAAAGAATTTAGGGTAGAGTGCTTTTGGTCAAGAAATGAAGAAAGAAGAATAGAAACTAGATACAGATTAACTCTAGGGTCAGGAAGGAAAAATGAGAGCAAACTTACAATCAGAAATCAACCACATCCCATTTGGAGCAGTACGTACACGCACACACCATTTTATCAAGGCCTTTTATACTTTTATAAGAATTAGAAAATGTGGCTTAAAAAATTAACGCTATTCTGCAGGCAGGTGAAGCCCCCGATTCCTACATGCAGGTCTCAAAAGACTACTTTCAAATAGCAAGGTGACCTCATTGAAGCCATTTTAGCTCTAATTGAAAGTTAAAGAGAAACCAACCAATAGGAGAACAGATACTTTTATTGCTCACCTTTTATACAATAGCACACCTTCAGCCATTTTCTTTCACAGCTTGACAATGGTTCTGTACACACGCACACACACACAAAAACCAGGCAAGGTGCACTGATGTGACTTTCAGTAAAGAAAAAATGTAACAAACCCAGCTGAAGGGCATTTTGTTTTAAATAAAATGCCAAAACGAAGTAATCCTGCATTTGTTGATCAGTGGTTTTAACTCGTGCATAAAACAAATTTCAGCTTGCCATTACTGCTAGCTAATTTCAAGTAAAAATTAGGCTGGTCAGAGGATGAACTGGTTGCTGATGGATGAAAGTCAGTTTGAATTATGCTGAAGCACAGGGCTACGGATACTATCTGTTCACAACTGAGCATGGTTTGATATGACCTTTGCACGGTATGACAGTGGTTGGGGTCTCTCGCGTGGACCTATGCGATAGCGGTTTCAATCAGAGGGAGATAAGGCTACTGAAGAAGTTGTCAGCAATAGAGCTCATATAATAGACAGAGACCTAGTGAAGTCGACTGCAATTCAGTGCACAGCTATAAATGCATAAATCCAAATAACTTCAATGGGATTTATGTACAGGTAACTGTACACTTATGTGCAGTTTTACAATACAGATTTGAAGCCAGATTGTTGCCTAGGAAAAGTCAGAATGAAAAGCAATATCCAAAATGGCTTGACCAGTAGAAGATTTTAAAAAAGAAATGAGAGACCATATAGACACACTGGTTTGCATATTACAGGTGTGAAGAGATGTGTACTCCAGATTCCTTTAGCACATAGAACCATGGCTGTTGATTTAAAGTTCTCAATGTCCTGGAGAAGAAAAGCTGCATTTAAATTTTAGGCAGCATCACTTGAGTGAACCTTCACATATGCTTAGAAGCAAAGATAATTTTCCAAACTAGCCCATCACGTGTCTGATCTGGTACCAATTCAAAAAGAAAAATCCTAACAGGCTTCTATTACATGAGCTCTGCCAAAATGGAAGCTTTTGTAGCCTCAGCTAGTGAAGTGTCTTCCTTGTCCAAATCCAGATTGATTGTACTGATAACCCCCATGTTGGAAGTGCTGCTCAAATTGCCCTCCTTGATTAAAGTTCTGTGCACCTCTTCCTCCCCAGCCACCTCCTTGCCCACCACGGCTACCACGATTTCCACGGCCACCTCGCCCTCCTCCACGACCTCCACCTCGATCATTGGAGTGCCCATCTTGATATCTGTTGTCTTGCTGGTAGCTGCTACCACCACCCTGATATCCACTTCCTGGATATGAGGACTGATAGCCACCATAACCACCTCCTTGGTAGCCGCCGCCACCACCATGGTAACCACCAGTTTGAAAGCCTGCGTCTCTGTAGTTACTATCTCTATAGTTGACATCTTGATAGCTGCTTCCTCCACCATCGGTCCAGCCTCCTTGAGGCTTGCCTCCTCTTCCTCCTCTTCCTCCATGGTCATAACCACCGCGTCCTCGCCCTCCTCGTTCGTGGCCCCCATGTTCATGACCTCCACGGCCTCCATATGAAGAGTCATACCCTCCGCGGTTTCCTCTGTCATAACCTCCTTGTTCATAGCCTCCTCGACCTCCTCTGTCATGACCACCTTGTTCATAGCCTCCACGGCCTCCATATGACGATTCATAACCACCTCTTCCACCTCTGCCTCCACTGCTTTGCTGCTGAGGCCCATCTTGCCTTTTTTGCCATGGTGGCATCTCAGGAGGCGGCGGTTCAATTTCATTGGGCCTCCCACCTCTGTCAGGCACTCGGCCCATTAACACCTATAAGTAGAAGTAACCAATGGGTTGGAAAAGCAACAATAGAGGAGCTCTGCTACTTAATCTGACATTTTAATAAATATTCAACAGAAGTACAGCTTTTCTGAGTCCATGTAGAAAAAAAATATGTTGAAATGGTATGGTATGGAATAACCTATTCAGAGAAGTGACTCATCAAAGCAGCAGGTGAAGTATAATAGTGCATCAACAAATAAATGTATCGACATTTAGGAAAGTAGGTGTTCAATATCTGGGATGTGTAAAAGGATAATTGAGGATTGAGTTTTGAAATCTAAAAAACTTAATGACTTCTAAAAGGGAATGTTTCATTTCTATACACCTTTACCCTCAACTGCCCGCTATCATGAGAAACATGGAACAGGCTACGAGTATGACTTCTGAAGACTACTGAATGAACCTATGGCAGCGATAGAAGTTGCATCCCAATCTCTCCAGTTCTACATTTTATATTCACAAGTTGTTTTGAAAGTCAATCTGCCTCACACAACTAGCAGTATTTTGTATGAATCACCTTGCTACTCAATTGCCTTGTAACATTGCATGCAAGTACGACCATCTTACTACACTTTGTGCAAAGTGCAATACCACTTTAACCAATTACCATCATGTATGAGGGCAAGGATATCCTGCTCCCTCGAACGACTCTGCCTGTTCATCTTTGCTTGCCCCTTATGCCTGGCACCACCTCCCTGAACACTGGCAGGATGCTCCCTCACAACCTTCCAATTTCACCTGAAAACTCACCTTTTGGGGGGAAGCCTTTGGCATCATACCTTGGTCCTCACTGCCTATTATAGCTAAGTATATGAAACTGAAAGAATTGCATGTGCTTCCCCCCATTTACCCCTACCCCTTCCCTCCCTCTCTTATTTCCCTTGTGTCAGTTTTGAGATTGCTGGTCCATTGGACAGGGATCTGTTCATTTTACTCTATGTAAAGTGCCATGTACATTGATGGTACTATTATTATCATTATCATCATCAATAAATAATAATAAATGACACTGGTCTACAAAAATTTTTCCTGGCCTGGACTTTTGCAGCTGTTTTAGACTAATTTCAGGGTGCTGATTCCAAATCTGATCTCAGATTTGCTCTATCACATCTCATTTTTATGCTATCGGCATACCCCATTTTCTTTGATTTTACCCGAAATTAACTCTTTGTCACTTATGATTGCAAATTGTTGAGAGTCAGTGACTACTTTAGTGTTAAAATATGTTGCTGTATTTTTAGGATAGTGTGTTTAGAATATCATTTTATGTAGATATCCACATTTATGTAATATTTTCCTTCTGCAGGGCGTGATTTAACAATGGCTACAACAGGGGTTCTCAACCTGTGGTACGGGTACCCCTAGGGGTATGCAAACCTCTTGCTGGGGGTACGCCAAGCCCTGCCCCTTATCTGTCCCATCAGCAGCTAATTAAGTGTTAATTAACATGGATTTTAAATTGTAATTATTTTTGAAGCCCTTCTGTCTCTCTGATTTTGGTTTTGGGCTTATTTTTGTACTTTGGAAAATGTACTTTGGTGGGGTGGGGGAGGGAGGAGCTGATTTTGGGAAGTGTGACTTGGAGAAAAAAAGATCCTTGCGTCTCTCTCACTCATACGTCTCTCTCACTCATACTCACAACTCACTCACTCACTAAGAGATTTTTTCACCATTTAAAATTGTTTTAGTACTTTTTTACTTAACGATTAATTACCTAATTAATTGATTAATTGGATTAGTTAATTAGCAGGGGGTACTTCAGAAAATTGGACCATGATAAGGGGATACCCGGACCTCCAAAGGTTGAGAACCCCTGGACTACAACATCCAAAAGAAGGAAATGCAGTAATGACCCAGATATCTTCTGCTGCATCTGTGCACTTTGCAGGATTAAAGGCGCAACATCAATATCTTTGTCAAGAAGGTTTATCTTGCCTACTTTAAAGTACGACATCAATGATATGATGAGCATAAATTTGCTATTTTTCATTGATTTTATCAAATGCAGTATTTGATATCTCAAAAACCTGATGTGATAGACAAAAACTGATGACAGATTTGGAATCAGCGCCCCAAAATTACCTTAAAACCATTGCAATACCTTATGCCAGAAAAAGTGTGTTGACCAGTGTAATAATACTAATACTACTACTAATACTAATATAAAATTGAACAACAAAGGGCTCAATCCTATCCAACTTTCCAGTGCCAATGCAGCAAAAAAAATGCAGCCCTGAGGTAAGGGAACAAACTCCCTTTCCTTGAGGAGGCCTCCATGACTGCCCCCCTCCCCACTGCGGAATGCAGCGCATGCCTATTGGCATGGCTGCATCAGTGCTGGAAAGCTGGATAAGATTGGGCCCAAAGTAACTGAAATACCCCTTCTGTGTGCATATAGGCAACAATTACAAAGGTGGTTGTTGTTCCTAGCTCAGAAATGCTGGTTGTCCATGCTATATATACACAAGCATGACATAGGTCAGTTTACCACTCCAGTGCAACATATCAGCTGTGTGTGCTGGAGCAATGCTAACTGCTATTCAGGGAAAATGTGTGCCAGTTTGTTAACCTTAGTAAAAGGAGGGAAGGAAAGAAGTAGTGCGTACATGCATGTGTTCAAAGCAGTGCTATTCCATCACACGTGCAAAGTTCTCTCTGCAGAACACTTTAGGATCTAAATTATAACAACAGAACTCCACAGATACCTTATTAATGGCACAAGCGGTCTTCTCTCTAATAGACCCACTGCTAGTCCTCATGATCTTGGACAAGTCTTGCCGAGCTGCTATGAGGTGAGCAACAGATATAGCGCATTTGGTAGATAAGGTGGCACGCTTTGGCTGATAGACTTTTGCCAATTTCTCAGTTTGACTCTGTTACGCAGAAAGAAAAAAAAAACGCACACACAAAATACACAAAAATAAGGCAGGAGTCACTAGATAGCACTGACACCCTACTGAAACATCCAAGCAAACAATTACATTTTCCAGTATTTTAATAACATTAGTACACAATGTCTGTGTGTACTTTGTACACAATTCATATTCATTATAACAAAATGCTGTGTGCACCAGGGAACAGCATATTAAGAGACAATGCATCATCTTCTCTCTACTTATGCAACAACCAACAATTAGCAATTTTACCTTAAAGTACATTAAAAAAGATAAAGGTTCCCCTTGCTCGAAAGTCAGTCGTTACTGACTCGAGGGGAAGTACTCATCTCCATTTCAAAGCCAAAGAGCCAGCGCTGTCTGAAGACGCTTCCGTGGTCATGTGGCCGGTATGACTCAACGCCAAGGCACACGGAATGCTGTTAGCTTCCCGCCGAGGCGGGTACTTAATCTACTTGGAATTTCTTGCTTCCGAACTGCTAGGTTGGCACAAGCTGGAGCCGAAGACTGTAGCTCACACTGTCACGTGGCACTCGAGTCTCGAACTGCTGTCCTGCCTACCTCCCGGTCTGCAGTTCAGCATCTTAACCACTAACCCACCGTGGCTCCTCTAAAAATATATACACCCCTTCAATTTTTGTTAATTTTAAAATGGCTGATTTTGTCCAAAACTTGTTTCCACTGCATTCAGTTTCCACTGTAGTTTCATAGGAACTACAGTTGCTGAAGGTAGGGGATTATTTAAAAAAAAAATTCTTGCAGAAGAGCTGACAAGGAAGCGAGGGGCATAATTCAGCAAAAGACCATCTGCTTTGCTTGCAGGTCCCAGTTCAATTCCCAGCACCTCCAAGTAGGGCAGGAAAAAAATCCTGCCGGAAACAAACATTGGAGAACTGCTGCCAGTAAGTACCAACAACACTGAGCTAAAGGGACCAATGATCCGACTCAGCAGAAGGCAGCTTCCTAAAGATGTATATCACTCAGAAAAAGTAGATCCAGATACCATTTCTGTTCTTTGCCATCCAACGTTAGCTGTTTGATCAATAATATCCATGGTAGGAGCCTGTCAGTCCAAGGAATAGACTACATAAATGGGCTTTTCCACTTCAGGTGTTATCTAAACTAGGTGCCATTAATTTGTTGTCACTAGTGAATTTGGGTAGGATGGGATCAGAGATGCAAAGGGGGATATAACAAACATATGAAACTTCCTTATACTGAGACAGATCATGGATCCATGTAGTCCAGCAACATCTACTCTGACCACCCAAGGCCATTTCCCAGCCCTGAGATTGTAGAGAAGCCATGAATTGAACTTGAGGCACTGTGCAAGCATGTGCTCTACCAATGAACTATGGCTCCTTCCCTTAAGGGAGGAACTGGGAGAGGAGGGTTTTACAGTGCATATTTAACACAGGAGGTGAAAGCATGGTGGTCCTGTGATGCAAGAAATAGTAACTCCTAATCCAAACAGTGGCCTTTAACATTACAGCTCCCCTGAGAAGCTGGAAATGAGGAGTGCTATTAAATAAATATTAATTAGGCACACAATACTATAGAGCAGCAGTTCTCAAACCGTGGGTCGCAACCCACCATTGAGAACTTTCGCTGTCCCCTGCCCCCTTAAGGGGTGGCAACAGCATGGCGGCGGCAATCCAGGGATTGCCACCACCGCCAAATTGTCCAAAATCGGCCCACTGCACTTACCAGGGCTTGGGGGAGCTTCAGGGAGGCCTGCGCAACCCTCTACAGGCCTCCCCAATCTTCGAATCACTGTTTTGCTGTGATCTCCAAGCGCTTCCGAATTTCACAAAACCGGGAAGCGCTCAGAGATCGCTGCAAAACAGCGAAGATTGGGGAGGCCTGCAGAGGGTCGCGCAGGCCTCCCAGAAGCTCCCCCAAGCCCCGGTAAATGCAGTGGGGGCGATTTCGGCAGCAGCGGTGGTGATCCCCTGGATCGCCGCCACTGCTGGCTCCGCCCCTGCAAACACTCAAAGTTCTCCCCGCCTCGCAGGGAGAACTTTGAGAACCACTGCTATAGAGGTTATGTTTGGGTACTAAGTAAATAGCAGTACAATGGATTAAAAAAAAAAACCACTATCAGATTGTACAGCCATGACATGAATAGCTATATCAGTCTGAGAACTTGGGGGAGTGAGAAGTCTGACACTGGCACAATTATCAGTGGAAAATGAGTGATTAAATGGGTGAGCAAGCTCAATGGCAACAGATTGCTCCTGGGCACAAGCACATAGTCGACACCCAGATCTATATTCAAATTCAATAGTCCCCAAATCAACATTAGTTTTAAACAAAAGCTTCCAATATGTACACAGACAGGGTCAACTCTGGGATTCCCCACTCCTTGTACTAAAATAAAGGTAGCTTCATAGACAACAGAAGTTCTATGCAGGGATAAGACATGCTTAAAGAAAGCAGATTTTACCTTTGCTCTCTCTGACCAGCCAAAAGACTGGACAGTCACATCCAGACGCTTCACTAACAATTTCCTCCGGACTTCATATTCATTGGCTATAGCTTGATTAATAGCTTCAATTTTTTCCTGAAACAAAAATGCATAAAATTTATTGACATCTGAAAAGTTGAGAACTGACATCTCAGAACACCACTGATTACACAACTGAAGAGTGACTAATTCATTTCAAAATAAAATTCACACTTCTCCGACATAGTTAATAGACTCAGATTCACTAGAAGTGGGAAATGTCTTAAACAGGCCTACTATCCCAAAAACTGACACAACAGTCAGCATTGTTTTTCCAAGCATAATCTTTTTGCAACTGCTGGTTGGCTCTCTCCAAAAGCTCCCCGATAAATAATGAAAGTGCTAGAACCACCTGAATAGCAACAGCCTTTGCCTTGACAAACACCAAAAGCACAATGGTGCCATGAAGACTGAACTTTTAAATCTGAATAAATATTACTGTTGATATTAAGATGTTAACAATGTCTGAGAAAAGCAAGGAGACTGACATCCAAGAGTACGAGTAAGAGAAGCATTCCCAATTCCCTTCAGATCACCTCACAATTAAGCCTACTAAGAACAAATGCCAGAAATAGAAGCTCAAAGCAATTGGATCCAGGACAACAAAGAAATGCTTATGTGGCTTCCCCATCAGAAAAAACAACTTCCACTCAAAACGCTGCTGTGGATGCTAAGGCTTTGAGGAGGATGGACGGCCGTTTCCATCAAAACAACAGCTCAAACACACCGAAGGTTTGCGACTCTCAACCTTCTCCGTACCAGAAAGTCTCTGGGATCCATCTCTTCTGCACCTAGATACCCAACAATAGGCAGGTGTCATGCCGCCACACTGCTAAATTCACCAAAAGCTACAACGTTCTAGCATTGTAGAAAAGTGCCAATTTCACGGTCACACACTTTTCTCTCTGGCATTATTACAAACACAGTGTGTCTTACAGTAAACCAGGGGTGGGGGGTGGGGTGTCCTTTTGATTTTATCCCTCTCAATTAATGCACTACTTGCAGGAGGTCCCACTCCCCACTAAGGAGCCTGATTTGCAAAAATGAATATTACAAATTAATTTTATGCAACATGATCCTCTGGAAGCAATAGAAGCTCAAAGCAATCAGATCTAAAACAACAAGCAATTAAATAAGCTTCTTAAATACAATGAAATATATTATTGAGGTTCTTTAGTTGTAGTCTTCATTAAAACCTCCTGGGACACCGGATTCCCAACCTGCCTTCCGCAGAAGTATCAGGCACCCATAACTTAACAAACGGGGGTTAGACTAAACTTGTCACTGAAGAGCCAAGAATAATTTTGTCCTCAACTGCATTTTACTTCATGCTCATAATAAAACAGAGAACTGCAGCCTGAATCAGGGTCCTCTTGCCCAAGTCATGCCATGAAGTATGTTTTGCTTTCCCATTTTGAGTAGCTTGGCTCATTTACTTGAGTCAACTGTAAACCTGTACTAAAATACACATTGGCTGCAGGCATCCTGCTGTGGTGCACCTCTGCTTGTGACTTACTACTACAATCTGGCAGGGTTATTCCTCTGAAGAGCCGATGTTCATAGAGATTGACCCAAAGCATCTTTACCAAAATAAAAATAAAAATCCTTAAATTTCTGATATTGTAACTGCTTTTTGTATCATCTATTTTATGCTTGACAATTATAAGAGTGAATACTGTATGTTCCCCAGGGAAAAAGAAGTGCATGCTCATGTTTAGAGAACACAGAATAACCGCGGAAGTCCCAGTAAAAAAGATGAAGCCAAAACTGTTTTAATATATGTAAATGCTGGTGACCCACTGGGGTTGTTTATTTTTAATCTTAAGTGTTTTAATTAATTTTAATGTGTTAATTGTTTTAATGTATTTATATGTATTTTACTATGTTGTAAGCCGCCTTGAGTGCCCTCGGGAGAAAGGCGGGCTACAAATTCCTTAAATAAATAAATAAATAAATAAATAAATAAACAAACTGAGCGTTCTCCTTACCCAATGAACTGGACCCAGTGGTTTTGACAGTAAAGGCTTTCCTACATGATTCGGAGGAACCTTTGCTAACGTTTCTTTTAGCTGTAATGAAAATGCACAGTATTAATGTATTGCACTGAAAGCCAGCTCACACTCACACTCAAAAGCACCATTCAGGCTGCAATCCAGAGCACACTTACTAGGATGTGCGCCCCACTGAGTTCAGTGGGGCTTGCTTGTGAGTAAAGATGTTTAGGATTGTGCTACTTGGAAGTAAAGTTTGAGTGCTTACACTAAAGATGCATAGAAACTATACAAATATAATATAGTTCTAACACTTGAGGTTTTCTCTCTCCTGCCCCAAGGATAACTCTGACAATGCCTTAATTTATTTTTGGAAACAAAAAGTCTGATAGCAGGAGAATGCTTTAGATCAGTGATCTTCAACCTTCACAGCGAAGGTAAAAAGTCGCTGTAAGTTGTTGTGACTCGGCAGTGACAGCAGTACGTCCGGGTTCGTGCCACCACCTAAGTAAAAAAGGGGGGTTGGACTTACCCATTTGCAGCAGCAGCGAGAACCTGGGTTGTGCAGCGTCTCCAGCTCCCACGGGCAAATCCAAAACCCCCTTTTTAAAACTTAGTCGGCGGTGATGGCAGTCCCGACATCACTGTCGAGTCACCACTCCCCTTAAAGGGAAAGGTGCTGTCTCACACAGGACCTTGGGGTCACAACCTCAAGGTTGAAGATCACTGCTTTAGGTTATCTCCCCACTGTGTTGATAAGAAGATGCCTTAACACACTGGTTCTTAACCGGGGTTCGATCGAACCCCAGGGGTTCGGTGAGTCAGTCTTGAGGGTTCGGTGGAGTAGTCCTCCGCCGAACCCGCGAGATTGACTCCCGAGGGCACGCGCGCGCCGCCCTAATGACCCCCGTGCCGCCCAACGAGGATGTCTCCGGAGCCGGCAGCAGCGGAGCCTCCGCTGCCGCCGGCTCCGGAGACATCCTATGTCTCGGGCAGGAGGAGGCCTCGGAGCGTCCGCCCTCGGCGGAGCTCCAAGGCCTTCTGAGGGAAGCCCCATGCGTGACGTCTTATTTATAAGCTTTAGCGCATGCGCAGTACGTTTCTGAGGGCAAATTCAGAAACGTACTGCGCATGCGCTAAAGCTTATAAATAAGACGTCGCGCATGGGGCTTCCCTCAGAAGGCCTTGGAGCTCCGCCGAGGGCGGACGCTCCGAGGCCTCCTCCTGCCCGAGACAGAGGATGTCTCCGGAGCCGGCGGCAGCGGAGGCTCCGCTGCTGCCGGCTCCGGAGACATCCTCGTCGGGCGGCACAGGGGTCATTAGGGCTTCCCTCAGAAGGCCTTGGAGCTCCGCCAAGGGCGGACGCTCCGAGGCCTCCTCCGAGGCGTCGCTGGAGTGCGACGGGAAGGACGGACCCCGCCTGCGCGCGATGCGCGCCACCCATTGCGCGCGTCGCCCCCAGGCGGTCCGCCTTTCCCGTCGCACTCCAGCGACGCCTCGGAGGAGGCCTCGGAGCGTCCGCCCTCGACAATTAGATAGCAATTAGTTTTCTGCATTCTGTATAATCTCCTTTATGAGGTCTGTAATGAGTAAGAAAACTGAAGGTTTATTGAGTGACAGGCTTTTTCTCTGAGTGGCTGCAGGGGTGTGTTGTGTGTGCGGGGGTGAAGTAACCTTCCTGCCGCGCTCTAGCCACGCCTCATTGGCTGCAGGTGATAACGCCACATCGATTGGCGTGGCCTATCTGTGCTGCAGGGAATTTGGTGCGCCCAGTAGACGATTTCTTTCTTTCTTAATATTTATTTAATTTAATCCCTTCATACTATGTCGCGCAAAAAAAGAAAGTGGTTGGATGAATATGTACAATATGGATTTAATGGTTTTGTTCTTTAATGGTTTTGTTCATTTTGTGCACCTATAAAAATATACCTATGTATATATACCTAAAAATATATACGTATGTTTTGAATTTGAAAAAATCATATTTTATTTTTCAAATTAAGAAGGGTTCAGTGAATGCGCATATGAAACTGGTGGGGTTCAGTACCTCCAACAAGGTTAAGAACCACTGCCTTAACATCTAAGAGAGTCAGCTATAAACATGGAATAAAATCCTAACAAACAAGGGTTTGAATTCATGGGAAGATGCATGGGAAGATCTCCCCCACTATAAGGGCTTCCCAACTACCCCATCCCTCTATTGTCCATCATGTTCCCCGATGAGCCACTCCCGACAGCCTAGGGACCTCTGGAATTGCATGCAATGTGACACAGATGTGGGTTGCGGTTGGGAAGCGAAGTTCCTCCCTCCTGCTGGTGTGCAAGCAGAAGTGCCTTCCAAGGCACTTTGGATCGTAGCTGTTGTGAGTCTGACTCTCAGTTCTTACTTTTTTTTCTATTCCACTGAAGAACTGGAACATAGTTATGTTGGCTGGTGGCTTGGACATGCCTAAGGCAATACAGATGCCTTTGAGCTCCTGAAAAACTTCACCACCACCACCTTCCTGAGCTTTTTTCGGTGGAGCATTCACACACAGCATTCTGGCAGCTTCCAGTTCTGAGATGAGGTATGCTGAAAGAAGAAAAGTAGAATTTCAATACAATACCATTATATCACTTTCACAACTACGGAGAGTGGAAAAATTTACCTTGCCTAGCTAACAAAGAACATAAAAGAAACCCACTTCTGTACTCCACAGCATTGAATGTCAATGGCATTTGACTCACTCTGCAGAGTTCGCTCATAACTGAACAAGTGAATAGGTTCAGAAAGAAAGGTCACCAGCAAGCTTTTGGTAGGATGCAAGAACATACAATGGAGCTAGAACACAAAATTAGGGCTTCTCAATTTGCGTGTCAAGTTGCTAGAATGCCACATGGACTACTCCATGAAAAGCTACCTTAAGCCATCCCATATTACAGGGATTTACTTTAACATCCATTACAAAAACTGCACCCAAGAGTTTTTTTAATAGTCAAAGGCATCATTCAGATAGCTATGGAAGAATAGCAACCTTACTGATATTCCTTTCAGCTGACCGTATCATTTGTGAATGAATGAGATTTTTAAGACTGTCAACTGCTAGTCCACTTCACATACAAAGTTTGCTTGTTACAAGCAAAAAGAAAGATGCTGGCTTTAAAATATAAAACAATCGGTTACCAACATTATAAGGAAGATCTGAAAAGGAAGATCTGAACAGATCCAGTTAAATTTTTCTTCAGTTACCATAAGACCACAAGCAGCAACAGGAAAAACAGCAATGCCACTATTCCCTCTTGCTAGTTTAATGAGAGAGAGAGAGAGAGAGAGAGAGAGAGAGAGAGAGAGAGAGAGTTGTTTTTTTACTTCTTATTTTCACAGAAATATTATCTTCAACTTACTGAGCAGGAGGAGGCAGTTTTTCGGACTGAGAAGGCGCCTTGTGACATCTCCGGATGTTAGTGTTGTATATGGGCAGTTCATTTCACCAAGTAACCCACTCACTTCAAGCTGAAACTCATCGGCTTCACCAGGACCTTAAAACAGATTATTTTAGTCAAAGTGACTCCAACTATTGAAGGCCTTGATTCTTTGACAGGAGCCAAGACAAAATGTTACGCGGGGAGAGACTGCTTGCTGCCCCCCCCCCCCCTTCCTCTTCTTGCATGCCAGCTGGCAAGGGAAGAATCCTTGTTAGTTAAATCACAGCTTTGCATGCCCACAGCTGGAAGATGGGTTTAACAATGGTTTGCAAAGTGGGATATGAAAGTGGGATCAAACCCCAGGGGAAAATGAGATAAATTTATGCAAGTGGGCAAAGAACTGAGCTTTTCTAGGCAAAGAATTTAGACTGGCTTTGAACAAAATTGTAGGTTTTTTTAGTGCAGAGTATTGCTATTGTACAGATATGTCTTCACAATATTATGGTTTTAAAGACCTGCAGTGACTCTCCATTGCATAGAAAAATCAGAGTCTGAAAGCTCAGTCCTACTACGGCAGCAGATAACTAGCTACTTTAATAATCAACATATGAAAACCCCACTCCATATTGCTGGAAGCAGCACAACTAACAAAAATGTTTAGGTTAGTACAGGTTGAGTACCCCTTATCCGGACATCTGAAATCTGGACTATTCCAAAATCCAGACATTTTGGGGGCCATGACTTAAAAAAATATTAATAATAGTGCCGCTACTCACCAGATGAAGCCGGCAGGACTGTTTTTGTTTGTATTTTTCGCGCTCTCAGCGCGACTCGGCAGCAAGCGGCGTCTCTGCCTGCAGCCTGCTGGTGAGTTCGTGCTTGCTGGAACTAAGAGGTGGGCTGGAGGAAGTGGCAGCAAGCAAGATCTCCTCCTTGGAGTGCAACCACTGTTGTTAAGGACAAAACTTGGGGGGGGGAGGTCAGGGGAGGGCAAGCAGGCGGGCGGGCTTCGTCTCCCTCAGAACCACCGGGGTCTCAGCCGGTCCTCAAGGGTTGCTGTCAAGAGGAGCGTGCCCCTTGTAGCAAGCCTTCCCAAGGGGAATTGGAAACTGAGGAGAGGGGCTGGGAATAGAGGAACAGCCTTGCCCCTCGCAAAACTCGGAATTTACAATTGTTCTTGGTTTTGGAACAAAGTTGCTTTGCCCTGACGTTTTCTTTGCCTCCCCCCGCCGTGGAATATTTCAGCTGCAAATAAGAAAGCAGGAGAGCGAGCGGCAGGAGCAACAACTCTAAAGAGGGGTGGGTGAAACACCCAGGCGTGGCAATCTCTTCCAAAGACATGCACCCCAGCTTCCCCATCCCCAGATTGGGTGCATTTAATGCACGCTATTTGTATTTAATATGGAAATATTCCAAAATCCAGAACACTTCGAGTCCCAAGCATTCTGGATAAGGGATACTCAACCTGTATATGCAAAATATCAATGCATTATGGTTACTCACTGTTAGTTGCTTGCACATTTTCTTCTAGTTTGCAAAATAACCTTAACTCGGTCACTAGCCAAGCACAGAGTTTCGTAAATTCAGGGGACCTGGCTCCACCAGTAGCTGCCTGCATCAGAGCTCCATCTTCTAACAATGGGCCTTTATAACTGACAAACAAAAATAAGAACACACTATTAAAGTTCATTGTACAATTTATGGGGTACACAATCTGTGAATACGCACAACAACAACACCACTTCAAACCTAAACATGCTCACTTAGAAGTAAATACTACTGATTTCAAAAGGAGCCTTATTTCCTAATAAGTGTGCTCAGGATTGCAGTTTAAATCCTTATGCCTTATATGTAGGCTTACCATATCGCCGACCGGGACGTTCCGTTTTGCCCTTAAGGGAGGCAGGGGGAGGGGCGATAGAAGCGTCACTCCGGCTTCTATCGCCCCTTCCCCCGCCTCCCTTAAGGGCAAAACGGAACGTCCCGGTCGGCGATATGGTAAGCCTACATATAAGGCATAATAAAATTTATGTTTCTGCTCACATTCATCCTTGTTATCTCTCCCTCTCACTTTTGTCCTTTCCTGTCCTCTCCTTTGGTCAAAATGTAAATTATATGCCCTTTGGGGCAACCTCCACCCACTTCTTTTCATGTCCTGAAAAGTTCCCAATGATACAACAAACGCATAGTAGTGAAGACAAGAGGAAAATATGTATGTATTGTAAGTTTTGCTCTGGAGAAAAGTGAACATTAGAGAAGACGACAGATGGGTAACTGGGTGTATACATGTTTGTGCCAGGAAAAACTGCACAGGCACTCAGAGAGGCAGTTATTTTGGGCACAATAACACCAAAAAGGAAAGCCCCTGTTGCATTAGTGCCTTTTGACTCTTCCAAACTGGGGAACGGCTATGCCTGCAGTACTTCCCCATATATGCACATTCAGCACTTCTTTGGATTCTAGCCAAGCTTTTACTTGACTAAATGACACATCAAAAAAAAATATTCTTGAGAATTCTAGCTGGAACACACGTGTGACTACATTTCACATTGTTTATAGACTAATATTCATTACAGTTAGTCACAGGAATTACCATTACAAATCTTTGGTAAAGTTGACTGCCATGAAAGTATTTTTAAGTACTTGCACACTTATTTACTTACAAATGTACTTATTCACTTACTCCATTCTTCCTGTGTGGTTAAGCAAAAATCAAAACATTGTGCCTGCATATGAAAAAGTTAAACCAATATTGTTCAACAGAACGAAGAACCTTTTGTGCAATAAGTTTGTGAAGCAATCAATGTTGCGTATTTGTTTCCTATCTGCTGTGGTCCATGTGCCTTCCCTCAAGACCACTGTAGGGCTCACAAGCATTCAAGCCATAATATTTTTTACCTGAGAAAAATGCAATTCTTCCTTCGCACATTTATTCCCACTGTAATAGTTGCGAGACGCTGTGGCCGCACCAATGTCACAGGTTTCTACTAAATACTGCTCGTAACGTTTAGCAAAGATATGCACAACTCCATCCTCACTATTTTGCAAATGTCCTCAAATTTAACATTGTTTAAGATATTTGGAGATTGTGAAACCTCTGCTGTGCAACTTCACTGAGGGATGGCTCATCCAGCCAGTTTTATAGAATTGATGAACATCAGATCTACCTTCTCCCACCCCCACCACCTCCCATGCTGTCAATCTTTGGCTTAGGCTTTTTGGGTTTGTTTTAAAGAAGCTCTGGTGCCTGTTCTCATCTCCTTGCACTGGAATGTACATATAAAAACTTATTTTTTATTTTTAGAAAAAGAAGGAGGGAACCTGCTCTTGTACCCTGTTCTGACATGGAGCTCCCAATAATCCTCTGTTCAAGTCACCAATGAGGTCCACACCTACTTTAAAACCAGGCCCAAGAAGGTGGATCTTATATAGGTTAAACATTACTGTTGCTATTTTACACATTTATACCCCATTGTTCCCCTAAAGAAGATAAGGCTGCCCCTCTTCTGTCTCACAACAATCCTGTGAGGTAGCTCATGCTGAGAAAAAATGACTGGTCCAACATCACCAACTGAACTGAGTGGTCCAAGGAATCTGAACCCATAATTCCCCAGTTCGACTCTCTAATCACTACACCACACTGATGTTCCAGACACTATCTTTTTAAGAAGCAACTCAATGTATCTTTTGTTAATACTAAATATCCACACACTTGTTCTTTTCCAGCTAAAAAGAAAACACATTTCACAGAAACAACAGCCGTTAGACAGCTACCACCACCAGAAACATTGGGGGGTGGGAACAGAGACTTTACAAACAAAAGAGACCAAAAGTGTTTCCATGTGTTTGTTTCAATACATACCCTAGGTCTTCCAGCGACTCTAGGATGTCATTCTCCATGAGCTCAAACTCCATCCTGGGGTTTCAGAATGCAAACAACCTCAATGGAACCTGCAGAAGAATCCCAGACTCAGCATCAGCTACCAAAAATCCAGAGATCATACAGACAGACCCACAGTATAATTATTTACATTTTATCCCAATGAAGTCTGGTGTCCACTATCTCTTGCTTGCTATGGGGGGGGGGGGGGGGTGAAGAGGAGAGTTTGAAAAAAATCGAGCTTGCCCCACACAGATTCATCCTCCTGGTATGAGGAATGAAGACATTTACCATTGAAATCCCTACCCCACCTTGTTCCTTCTTCATTGACCCAGACGTAGGCAGGCAGTATTTGGTAGCTTCAGGTTCCCACAACCTCTCTCCTGCCTAGGTTAAGAAGAACCTGTTCTCTTCCCCACCTTGCTAGGGGGTAGGTCCCCATGAACAGCACCCCCAGCCTCCCTAGCACCCCCTCCCTACCTTTCGCACAGCTGCTACGCCGCCGACTGCTGGGTTGGCATGTCAGAAGGCGGGGGAGGGGCGAGGAAAGAAGGAAGGCCCCCTTCGCCTGACCTCTCACCCTGCCTAGGGTGGGGCGCCCCAAATCACGCCTAACTAAAAATGCTCCGCTCAGCGTGCTTTTAATCCTACAGTTTCCTTTGTCTCTCTTTAATCAATCATCTCCGTCTCAGAAATGTCAACTTCTTCCTGATGCAGGAAGTCATACCATTAATGACAATACCTTTTTCTATCAGGCAGAGCGAAGGACAGGCCTCGGGGGAAAGGCTTTATCGGTTTCCTTTTTCTATAGCGATCGAAGGGAACCACGTTGAAAAATCCTGGGCCTGAACAGAGAAAAGCTGACATAGCGGGAAAAGGGACAAACTACTTCAGACGCTCGTCGTCTCTGAGTGAAACTACAAGTTCCGGCATGCAATCGTTCAGTTTTCTTCAGTGTGCTTTTGTGCAGCCTCCCGTGAAGTTGTGGAGAAGCACACGTGTTGGCTCTGTTGTGCAGGCTGCATCCTTTTGAGAATAGATACTAAGTTCTGGGAATTGGTGACGGCTGATGTTAGTAGTGTAGGGTATCCATTATGTCAGTTTAGCAATTTTAGGACTACAGCGAGCCATAATAGAAAGTAACACAAGGGGGATTTACAACAGATTAGATTTTCCCAATCCTAATACGCAATTGGTGCAAGCAAGCAGGCCAAATTCCCTCTCCTTACCCCCCCCCCATTTCACCATTCCATGGCCCCTGGGGGCCCCACTGAACATGCTCATTCCATAGCAGGCTGCAATTGGTTTCCACCTTTTTCTTGAAAGTCCCTCGTATGTCGAAATTACTACAGAGAAAGTAGCCCACACCACTTTCGTAAGCAAACTGATAGGTGTTCTACCATCTGAATTCGCTATACGTACAGAGAGGTGGAATAGGATCTTCAAAAAACTAGATAAGAGGCTAAGACTGTTCCTGGGCTGTACCACTTCAGAGTTCAGCTGAGGGAAATTCATAAGAAAATACTAAAGAGATATGAGATCTCTCTGTGTTGTGTATTTGTTGCTAGAAGAACAGCTTACATTATTCCCCAATGAGTGCTTTGAGCAACGCCTGAAAGAAAATAGTTTTTTTAAAAAAGGCTTCCCCCAATTTTTCTGGATTTTTTTGTGGAAATTAGACAAGTGAAACTATTTTTTAAAACAATTTTCAGAGTTGACCCCACTGACCCCCCCCCCCCCGGAGAGCAAAGATCACTGTTTTTAGGGAAAATGAGGTGCAGGAATTGGTTGCAGGGTACTCCCTCCTCACTGAAATTAGAAATGAAACTTTGGCTTTTTTTTCATGGCCAGGGCCCTGGCTTTTGAATCCACTTTGTTTGGAGCACCTCCGGTGCAGGTGATCAGCTGTACACAGCTGTAAGCAGGAACAACACCAGGTTGCTCAAAGCACTCATTGGGGTTATATGAAGTGTTTACCTGTCCTTTTAAAACTTAAATGGCCAGAAGCAAGAGGATCTTGCAAAAACTAACTATAAGAGCTATTAAAAAACAAACCCTGGCAGCCAGGGACTTGTAACTTTGGGTACACTGTGCCTAGACATACCCCTACAGACCCCTCAAGCACAGAAGTGTGCACAACACAACATTTTTTTTAGAGTTTTTGTGCTGAACTCACAACTAAAGCTGCAGCATTTCAAGGATTTGAAGGGTCATTAAAAAAAAAACCCTGGCAGCCAGGGACTTGTAACTTGGGGTACACTGTGCTGAGACATACCCCTACAGACCCCTCAAGCACAGAAGTTCGGGGAGAAAGGCGGGATAGAAATATTGTAAATATTGTAAATAAATAAATAAATACAGACCCCCCCCCCTCAAGCACAGTAGCTGTGTGCACAACACAACTATGTGTTTGTTTTAGATCTTGTGTAGTCAGGTCTATGCTTTACATAGGAATGAATTGACAAATTTGTTATGCCTTAAACCCCAATGAGTGGTGAATGCAACGCTATAGGTATATGGAACACCTGGGAATTTTTTTTTGCAGGTGGTTATATTTCTTTGGGGGTCCCTTAAACATGTGGAACACACTGACATTTGGGAATTCTGGGAAAATCTGACCTTGGGGAATAATTTAACCAGAACGAAAATATAGGCACATTCATATCCCTACATAAAATTAAAATGTTTGGCAATTATTTTCTACAAAAAAATTGTCACTCTAAAAAGTTTTCTTATTCTTGCTGGAAACAACTTCAAGTACCCCCTTTTTTGCTCCAGGGCCCCTTTTTGGACCCATTTTTTGCCCTGGGCCCGGGTACAAATTACCCCTTAACCACCCTCTCAGAAGCCCTGGATCAGATAACTAATTGCCTCAAGCCCTGAGGCTATTCAAAAATCAGATAGCTGCTAATTGCCCTGCAAAGAGCTGAGCACCTGCAGTTTGCAAACTTGTGTAAGTATAAGGAGATAAATGTTTAAGCGTCTTTTTATGGTGTGTTTTCCCCCATCAATGACAGGTAGTGGGGGCAGAGATGAAGGCTGGGTCACATAAGTAAGCCCCTCAAGCCTTGAGGCTATTCATTATCATTAGGGCTGCCTCATTACAAGAAATGGTTTTTGCAAATAAATAAAATATTACTTGTAAATAAATAAATAAAATATTTCTTTCTAGATCAACTTTTTCTATTGTGTATAGCAGTGTTTCTCAAACTGTGGGTCAGGACCCACTTGGTGGGTCGTGACCCAATTTCTGGTGGGTCCTGCAGAGCCTCCAATGAAAACAGGGGTAATGGAAAGATCATATAACTAATTGCCTCAAGCCCTGAGGCTATTCAAAAATTGTGTTGTTGTTGTTCAGTCGTTAAGTCGTGTCTGACCCTTCGTGATCCCATGAACCATATCCCACCAGGCCTTCCTGTCCTCCACTATCTTCCTGAGTTCACTCATTTTCATGTTCATTGCATCGGTGATGCTGTCTAACCATCTCATCCTTTGCCTTCCCCTTCTCCTTTTGCCTTCAATCTTTCCCAGCATCAGAGTCTTCTCCAGAGGGTCCTCTCTTCGCATTAGGTGGCCAAAATATTTGAGTTTCAGCCTCAGTACCTGTCCTTCCAGGGAACAGTCAGGGTTGATTTCATTTAGGATTGACTGATTTGATCTCCTAGCAGTCCAAGGGACTCTCAGGAGTCTTCTCCAGCACCACAGTTCAAAAGCATCTATTCCTCGGCGCTCAGCCTTCCTTATGGTCCAACTCTCGCAACCATACATTGCTACTGGGAACACCATCGCCCTGACTATACAAACTTTTGTTGGCATGGTGATATCTCTGCTTTTTATTATGCTATCTAAGTTTGCCATAGCTTTCCTTCCAAGGCGTAAGCGTCTTTTAATTTCATGGCTGCTGTCTCCGTCTGCAGTGATCTTAGAACCCAAAAAAGTAAAATCTGTTACTGCTTCTATTTCTGCCCCTTCTATTTGCCAGGAATTGATAGGACCAGATGCCATGATCTTAGTTTTATTAATGTTGAGTTTCAAGCCAACTTTTGCCCTCTCCTTTTTCACCCTCATCAAGAGGCTCTTTAGTTCTTCTTCACTTTCTGCCATTAGGGTGGTATCGTCTGCATATCTGAGGTTGTTGATGTTTCTCCCGGCAATCTTGATTCCGGCTTGCGATTCATTCAGCCCTGCATTTCTCATAATGTACTCTGCATATAAGTTAAATAAGCAGAGTGACAATATACAGCCTTGCCGTACTCCCTTCCCAATTTTGAACCAATCGGTTGTTCCATGGCCGGTTCGAACTGTTGCTTCTTGACCCGCATACAGGTTTCTCAGGAGACAGGTAAGGTGGTCTGGTACCCCCATCTCTTTAAGAATTTGCCACAGTTTGTTGTGATCCACACAATCAAAGGCTTTTGCATAGTCAATGAAGCAGAAGTAGGTGTTTTTTTGGAACTCTCGTGCTTTCTCCATGATCCAGCGCATGTTGGCAATTTGATCTCTAGTTCCTCTGCCTCTTCGAAACCCAGCTTGTACTAATTGCCCTGCAAAGAGCTGAGCTCCTGCAGTTTGCAAGATAGCTGCTAATTGCCCTGCAAAGAGCTGAGCTCTTGCAGTTTGCAAGCTTGTATAAATATACGGAGATAAAAGTTTGACCCTCTGTTTTCCTGTTTTTTTCCCCAAGTCTGTCAGTGACAGGTAGTGGGGTCAGATGAAGGCTGGGTCACATAACTAAGCCCCTCAAGCTCCGAGGCTATTTATTAGGACTGCCTCATGATGAGAAATGGATTGAGTTTTTTGAAAATAAATAAAATACTTATTTAGTCATGCCGGCCACGAAAGTCTAAGAATGTAAAATAAAATATTACTTGTAAAGAAAAATATTTCTTTCTAGATCACTTTTTTTTAAGTCTCATAACGGTAGGTGGGTCCCGATAGAGCAGGGGTCCTCAAACGTTTTCAGCAGGGGGCCAGTTCACTGCCCCTCAAACTGCTGGGGGGCCGGATGGGGGCGGGGCTATAGTTGGGGCAGGGCTATACTCCCAGCGCATCAAACCCCCCACTGAAAGAAAGCCCAGAAGGATCGAATGTCTTTGTTTGGCCCTTCTTAGGGCAAGGCTTCAAGCGACATGATGTGCATACGCCGCTTTAGCCTTGCCTTGGCCTGCCCTCGTCAGAAGCGACCATGCCGCCGAGCTGAAAGCAGCGGGTGAGCGGTTCGCACCGGGCGGCCACGGTGGCAAGTTGGCAGGTAGGCTGGCGGGCCAGGCAAATTGCCTTGGCGGGCCAGATTCAGCCCGCGGGCCGTAGTTTGAGGACCCCTGCGATAGAGTGTCATTTTAAAAAGTGGGTTCTGGTGCTAAAACGTTTGGGAACCACTGGTGTATAGGATTACAGCCGCAGTCTCCTTCTGATTGGGCAAGATGGCAGGAAGTGAACTTTCTGTCTCCAGGCCTTCAGCTAGGTTCAGGGGGAAGTAACAGGTCCTTAAAAGATAATATAAATTATATATGTGTACAAATAAACCATTGTGAGAATGGTGAAGGCTATTCTGTAAACAGAATAGGCTGCTCTGTAAACAGGTGTACTTATTTGCCCACTCCAGTGTTTTGTGAGTTTTGCTATAGTTTAGAAAGTGTTATCTTCCTCAATCCTTCTAAGGCTATGTTTGTACTCCATTCCAGCTGCTTAGATGTAGCAAAGTGCAGAAATAATGGCTAGGAAGCACTTCTAAAAGAATTGTTCTGTTTGCTGGGATGATGAAGTACATACATTGCTTCTGCAGTCACATTGTCCTGGGGCCCTTTGCGGCTCTGGCTCAAAGCCACATCAGCACATGAACCACTCAGCTTGGTTGTGTATGAGCACAAATTGATAACTGCCCAAGGAAAACCCATTTTTGCAGAAAAAGATAAAGGCTGAACTAATTTCATTTTGAATTTCTTAAAATGGAGCGTGTTTATTAAAACACACACACTCTTTCCTTAACAAAACAATCAGACACCAGAATAACTGTACAGTAACCATTTTAATGTACTTAGTAAAAAACATGTCCATGGCATCAAAGATGCGCATAAGCACACAGATAAAGGCTAATGCAACTTGCCATAAAAAACCAATTTCTGCCTCTCTTAGCTGCATCAGTTTCTTTTACAATAACAAGTTCATCTGAAATACTCTAAAACCAATATGCTTCAATACCAGGAAGAACTAGAAAAAACACCCATTAAAAAAAAATGAAGCTATGCAGGTCAAGCAACACCCACCTTGATGTAAGATTCCATCAACTCTAATTGTCTCATAATATCAGAATAGCAAACTAGAATGCCCCAGAGTAGAGTTCATGACACATGGATAGGTCCCCCAGGTATCATATTTGCTGTGCATTTTACCGAGCCAAGCTCTTCACTTTTTGTTTTATCATCATCTTTGTTATCTTTCCTAGCCATACTGGAATCTTTTTGATATGCAGCCGTTTCTAAGAGTTGCTTGTCTAAAACGAATTATTCAGGTTTCCTGCAAAAATACTGACTGGTCAAAGAATGCTAGTGCTCCTACTTTTAAACATCACTCTGTATATATACTATGTAAGGAGCAGATAATAAAACAACTGCCAGTTGGTCAAGAGAGGTTTATTATCACTACTACAGGATGAGGTAGCAACCTTAAATATTTATTTATTTCTTTATTTATTCACATTTTTATACCACCCTTCCTCCAAGGAGCTCAGAGTGGTGTACATATTTCCTCCCCTCTTTGTCCTCACAACAACCCTGTGAGGTAGGTGGGGCTGAGAGATAGTGACTGGCCCAAGGTCACCCAGGAAGCTTCGTGGCTGAGCGGGGATTTGAACCTGGATCTTCCAGGTCTAAGTCCAACTCCCAAACCATAGGCAGCAATGTTTGAGTTTGTTGAAGCGACTTTTAGTAGAAATGTTTTCCAGGGACTGACAAAATTAAGTGCACTTACCTTTTGCAGTATCAAAACATGGTATAAGGACTTCTTTCTTATACCTTCTCTCTTAAGTAGCAATGTAAGATACCAAGTTGTTTCTCATTTGTCTAATATTACTAGATATGTTTTTGCAACACATCATTCATAAATCTGCTTCATGTGATGTTCAACTGAATGGTAAGCAGGCATTAGAGGGCTCTTCCAGACAGAAAGGAAACCTGCTGATAGCACTAATGCCCCTGTCCTGAAGGTAAGCTGTGCCATTTGCATCTCCCCATGTTGAATGTGGGTGTCTTCTGCTGTGGTAGCAAGAGTATTTTTTCTGTTGGGCACCTATTTACCTTTGGTTTTAAAGAAAAACAAAAACACGCCACCTTTATAAATGTTCTCTAGTGACTAGTGCTGGATAAGGTAAATACAGATAGCAACTGATAAATACTTATTTTTGGAAGTTTAGCATTCAGTCCACCCTGGTCCAACACCACCACCGCACCCACCCCCGGCTAAATGCCTGTGAGAACTAACACAAACCAGTTATGCCATCTCTTGCAACTGCTAAACAATCGAGAAGGTATATTTGGAGCAGCAGCTTGCAGTGCCTCAAAAATGCGGCTGGTTTTTTGTATCTTCCAGTCCCTAGACGCCTTCTACATCCCACTGTGTTGTTATATAACTATGTCTGAAACAGCACAAAAATAGAGCTTGAACCTCTGTGATTCACATGGTACCAAGGATCTGGTTTCAGTTTAAAAGTTGCGGTAGTCAGTAGTCCTCAAAGCTGTTAAGTCCAAATCACTGGATCTACAGTTGCATGCAATTCAAGATATTGTTTAGAACCCAAGGCCTAAGTCTCATCAACTTGCAGTATCCTTTCCTTTAACCAGCTAATTCTGGGATACAACCTTGGCATTTAGGCAATATTAGTGTGAAGTGCTGGATGCAAAAGAGCTACTCTTATTGCCAAAAGGATTGTGCTCCACTACTGGAAATCTGGAACAACTCCTGCACAAGTTGTTGAAAGTTTAAGGGGCTAAATTTTCTTATTCAGCAAGGAATGATTTACAGCAGTGGTCTTCAACCTTTTTCGTGCCATGACCCCAATAAATAAAGTATGGGGCTTGGGACCCACCATTGATCCTGCCCCCCTCCCGGGACCCGGTGCACCCACCTGGCAACGGCAGCCTCATCCTGCTGAGCTCGCCCGGCCCGCACCACCAGCAGTGGGGTAATTCCAGAACAGAAGAGCCAGCCGAGCTGCAGTTTCCCACCACCTCCCCAGCAAACAGAAAGAGGGGGGTGAAATCCCTGTGGAAGTCCCCCAGCAGGTTCCCCACCAACACCCAGCATTACTCCCAGCAGCCATTTTGGTTCCCATAAGTTGCCACAACCCCACAAATGAGGCTTCGTGACCCCATTGGGGTCCTGACCCCAAGATTGAAGAACAGTGGATTAACAGTTAAAGCAAGTGGTTTTAGCATAATACAGGAAAGGGGAAAAAGCAGAAGCCTCTGAGGGCTGCTTTTGAGTCCAGTTATAACAGGAGAAATTGAATAGCAGAGATGTATAAGTAGCTTTGTTGAGTTTGTTATAAGACAGTCATGTTTAAGAAAGGAATCTCCAGAATCATAATTTCAGGGAAGCCATATTGTTTGGATATGAATCAACCTCAGCAGAAATCTTTTCTTTCTTGTAAAATGTACCATGACTTTCTACATACTGATACTGGAATAATTTTTTTTAAATATTATTGACTAGTATTTCCCTCCACTATACCAAGTGACATTTTTCTAAAGCAAGGAATGCTACTATTTAAAATGTTTCTACGTTTCATTATCCAAGTCAGACGTGCCACCTAATGGCCCATGGACTACATCCAGGGCAGGCAATATCTGATCCTTAAAAGGCACAGATATTTCACAGCTCATCTAATTTGAAATAAAGAACGTGAGAGATTTGGGGTTAATAGGTGACTTGAACAGCCAACAGATGTGCTGCACACCACATCTTTAGTGTGTTGGGATAGTTAATCATGATGATTTAACGTTAAGTGTGGGTTAAAAATATTCCAATTACCATACTGGTCAGACAACAAACACTAACATTGGTGTAATGCTTGTATCTTTGCCTTTGCCATACATAGATGGTCCTGTTATACGAAGCATCTATAATGATTCCTTTGCTATAATCCTATGTACACTTGGAAACAAACCCCACTGAACTCTTATTACTTAATAGGCAGACTTACAGGTATGACTTCTTAATAGGCAGTCTCCATGCCTTCTTTACAAGATACACTGGCTATTGCATCCACTTCTTCAACTTCCAATTTTAGCATTAGAAACTCTCTGGAAATCAAAAATTTCAGAGCTTGTTACTCTTTTGTGAGACCAGAGAATTATCTGTCCAAGAATTACAAGTATTCTTCACACTTTGGAGTTTCATATCGAGGAACAACCAGGCATTTCTGGGGTATATTTGTTCTTCACAATTTTCAAGTGACAGTAGAGCAGTAATTCTTAAATTGTAGTCTATGGACTACAAGTGCTCCATTGTGCACTTTCAGATGGTCAATGAGACCACAACAAGGAGAGAGAAAAATGCTGAGAGGTCATCTGTTTCACTGAAGTTTTAGCACAGCTACTTGGCACTGCTATATGGACAAGTTACATTTCAAGTGCTGAAGAGAGAAAACATTGCTTGACTCCTTTGCCTGAGCATAGACATTTCAAAGAAATGTTTTTCTAGTCAGCACTTTCATCTATTTTATCTCTTGACTGACCAACATCACGACACAAACTACGTGAAAACTTTGCAACTCCTACACACTACTTTGCAATGTTTTCTTCTTCTCTTCATCCCTTTCATTTTTATGATGCTGGCATCACACACAATTTTAATCTGGAATTCTTTCAAAATACCCGTCACACAACGTAGGAAAATGTGGTGTTCCACAATGAAAAAGCAAACCAGGTCCTCAGGACAAAATTTAAGAAAATGTTTTGACTTCCCAAGCCCTGTTACAAAGGGATGTCTATTTTCTCTTTGCATTTCTGAGCACATTATGGATACTGTTGTATGGTGGTAGACAGCCCAAGTTGTTTGTTCCATTTTCCCCCCTGTGTTCAATGAAGCTGCCACCATACAGTGTATATTGCAGTGTGCCATGCCTTTAAGAGCCAGGCCAGAAGTTGAGTCAAGGCCTAAGTTTCAGTTCTGCTGCAGAGGCCCTAGTATGTGGTTGGGGGCCTGCTCTCCTCCAGGCCTGAGGTGAGACTAAAGCCAGAAAGGTCTGGAATTTGCAATTTATAACATATCCCAGTTAAGTAATGATGAGTTGCTTGTTTTGGTTATTTGCCCAAATAAATATCTGTTACTAGAGAAGTCTGACATGCAACTCCTGATCACATCAGCAATTACATTCCGTAAGATGTGTGAATGAGAGTAAATGTGCCTCACCTCTAGTCATTTCAAAATGTAAGTCATACAACATAATTTTGAACTATAGAAAATTATAGTTCAATTTCCAAATTTCAGTTCTCTAGGTAACTATGATCTTAAACTGCACAGGTTTCAAATAAATCATACAGCAGCACACCAATACAAGCAAAGAGACTAAAACAATCCCAAGGACAAACACACTTTTCCATGAAACAAGCCAAACGGCACATTGGCAAGACTTAGAAGCAAGAACAGTAAGAGCCCATTTACAAAATCACATTTCTTACCTCGATGATAATCCCTGAGTTTTAAATACTTTTTGTTTTGCTACTACAGTTACCAACAATATAGATCGTTGTACAGTTCAGAACAAATACTCAAGCCTACTTAATGCAGGTAGCATACCCAATAAAACGTGCTGAACATCCCTTGGTATACAACTGCTCCCACAGTTTGTATATGCTATGTATGTATATACACCTTCAGATAGCAGCATGTTCATAAACAAACTACTGTATTACACTCCTATTATTCAGTATTTTTCCTTCTAATGCAGTGTGCTCACAAAGATGCATCTGAACTCGGTTCACCGCTTTTCATTTTGCACTAGTTACCATTTTAAAGATCAATTAAAACTTCTATGCACCATTCTGTCACCACAAGACTTGTAGAAGTTTTTTTTCTTGGTTCTTTTGCAGCACTCTCACATATGGAATAGTTTTATTCCAAATTTGTGAGATGAGAGCCTGGCCATAGTACATAGTATGAATTAACTGATCCAGAATATGAGAAATATTGAGAGCCTCTGGTGTTGTGGATCTAATGGGGAGGCCCTCCCATACAGGGCAAAATGGATGGCCTTGGGCCACTCATCTTAGCTTCAGCTGTTTCACAGGATAAAAGTGGGTAAGAGTATATGTGTCAACCTGAAGTCCTTGGAAGGACTACAGGATAAATGTGGAATTATCTCCCCCTGGGATGTGGTAGCTTGTGACATTTTCAGGATCAATGAAGGCAACAATGTTTACTAAACCTATTTCTTTAATATACACATTGAAGCCATAGATGTGTGCAACAGCAGAGTGACTTGAACTAACACAGAGAATAGAAACCTATGTGAGACAAGTACATTTACAATGCCATCTGCTACCAAATCGTTGCTACCAAGCACAAGATATATAAACCAAGCTGGCTTAATGGTCATTTACAACCATAAGATATCATAGAGGCAAATAAGTCTTCTGCTGTTATGGTGGGTTGCATCTGACACCATTCCATCTTGAATGTTTATTTCCAATGCAACATGTAGCCGATACTGCAAGTCACTTGCACTCTTCCATGCTTAGCAGTTCATTTTGCATTTTTCTTGTGTTCCCCTTATCAATACTAACCTTTGAAGAAACTGAATTCTTAAAAAAAAAAAAAAACTCGGGGGGGGGGGGTTTAGACAGAAATCTTCCAAGCGTTCTCAGCAAACAGTTTTCTTTTAAATTGAAAGAGAACAAATTCTCCACCATCTTTAATCCACTAAATAGCTAAGTAATGTTGTGTGTTGGGCGAAACAGAAAGAGGAAGGCATAAGCCGTCTATGGACAGTTGCCTGAAAGATCACTTCACCAGTAGTCTGAACGTTATATCTCCACCTGCAGAGCTTACAGACACACTTATTTGAAAGAAAAAAAGGGGAAAAAGTTAACTCTCTTTGATCATCATGGGTTTATTTTAGATTTACAGATTAAACCCTTAGATAGATCCAAGCAAACATTTACTGCATTTATCTTGACAAGCTGTGTAAGCAGAAAACTTCACAGAACTTCACTATTTTGTAGTTCAGGCATGTAATGTCTGGATACATGAAGTGGATCCAATCCTGAGAATAAAGTTCTGATCTTCCATGTCTTCTGAGATGGACAGCTGCTAAATGATTTAACACAAACAGTTACTGTATCACAATACAATGAAAGGAAATGTGTTTTGAAATTATGTAAGTAACCACAATGCGCAGAGTTCAGGTGTCAGGCCCCAACCTTACCAAATAGTTTTCTTCTCCAAAAGCATGTTGGCAGATGAATCCTTGCTCAGCGAGTTGACATCCACACAAGGGTTTATACAAAATGGAATTACAGTCTTGATTACAGGTGCAATTCAACAATGTAATTACAAGTCAAAAGATATGAAAAATGCACAACAATCTTCATACATTTGTGCAACAAAACATGCATAACATTTCAAACTTTCTGCTTAAATGCTTCAGCAAGAGCCTCCATTTTCTGAACAGCTGTCCTTGCGCTTGTCAGTGTTGCACTTGGAATGCGACTTACAAAAGCTGTGTAAATCAGAAACCATTAAAATGTCAAAGAAAAATGCAAAAAATGAAGACCTCCCTCCCTCCAAAAACACCCCAAAGCCCCAAACACAGCCCAAATACACACAATATAATTGCAAGAAAAAAGAAAGAAAAACAATTTTAATGGCAGGAAATAGAAAGTAAATGGATGAAGATGGAAAAAAAAACATTTTACACAATTCAGTATGTACAATGAAGTCTATATTTTGGGGCAAGAAAGTTTAGACTTCAGCCAATTGTCTACTGTGACCTTCAGAATGTCCAACGTAGTAAACTTGAACAGAATATTTAAAACATCCCAACAGCAGCTACTCAAACATTAGGATCAATTGTGGCTGAACTTACCAAGTGCTCTACAGAGCTCTCAATTACTTCTGAGGCCAACTTACTTTTAGCCTCACATGTACTGTCTCAACTTTCCATTTCCTCTGACTCGGTTAATTCTCCTGCAGATGTGTGCATCGTATTCTTGACAATGTACAATTCATTGTCACCTGAACCCGCTTCTATAGATGTTGCCTTTAGATCTGGAAGAGGAGATTCCAGGCACTCAGCTGCTTGATTTTGTACATCTTTTCCACCACAACTCAACAGTACATCAGGAGTACCGCTTTTGCCACTATCTGTTTGCAGAAGGGCTTCAGAAATTTGAGGCACATCCTGCGTTTTAAGGTATGGCATGCCTGTTTCTGCAGTGCCACCATTTGATGCAGGAACCACAACATCAGAAACCAAGGAACAAAGCTTACCCTCTTGATCACCAGCAGTTAGCGCAACAGAATCAATAATTTCTGATTCACCCCCTGGTTGGTCAATAGCCAACTCACAGGTTTTGCTGGATTCTAAACTAATGGGTGCAATGGTTTCTAGCTTCGGGCTCTCTACAGTATCCTCATTGAGAATTTCAGATGGCAGGATATCCAAGTGTTCACGTTCTACTTCAATATCCCCCAAACTGAAATCAATGGTTTCTAATTCCAGACCTGGTTTCAGTATGGAAGGACCACTAGGCTTAACTTCATCAGACTTTGGAGAATCTTTCTCATTTGCCACATTTAAATTCAGAGTAAGGGTTGTAGACTGATCAAAGTTAAGTTCTGAATAAGTGGTGTTCAGGTCAAAGTCACCAGCTGTTGAGGTATTTAAGACCCCCGTTTTCATGCCTGTGAAGGCAAGGGCCTCCTCCTCTTCAAGATGCCCAACACTGAATTCTGCTGGAAGAGAATCTACTGGCTCTTTGAGAATTTCAGGTTGGACAGTAGAAAAATTAGTATTTTCTTTATCTGCAGGACCTCTCTCTATGATGTCACTTAACCCGATATCAGATCCAGAAAGTCCTTGTGTGTCATTTTTTATAAACATTAGTTCAACACTGGAACAAGGTTCAACATCATTTGTATTAGAGATGCTGCCCAGATCTTCTGTTCCCTGTACTGGGAAATTCTTCACTTCACAGTTTGATGGCTGCTGACAAATTTCTTCATGTCTCTCTAGTACACTGCTTATCATTGTTACATTAACAAAGCACTCCTCTTGCATCTCTCCCAAACCTGAGACATTAAAATCCTCACTATCCTTTGGCTGAGAATTACCCAACAATTCTTTATCTTCATTGTTGGCATGGAAAGAGTCAAACTGACCCTTATTTAAAGGTTTCAGTTCTGGCTCCATGTTCTGGACCTCTGAAGTTGGAGGATTTTTATCACCGATTGCTGACTCAAGCCCATCAACACCTCCCAGTTTTAGATTCAATTGTGATTTTTTAGAAGAACTCTGATCTGTCATTACTTGAGAATTTTCCTTATTTGCTTTTGATGAGTCTATTGGCTTCCAAGTCAGATGACTCTGCACACACATCTCTGAAACCCAAGTAGAAACTGGAAGTTCAGAGCAGTCATCACTTTGCTTCTCTTCTGTTAAAGTAGGCCCTTTCCCCTTGTGAATATCAGTTTGCATTTCAAATAACTGAGACTCTGGGTCTCCCTGGCTAATTGCAAACTGATGTCCTGCTAACTCCGAATGCTCTCTTTCTACATGTCTCTCACCTAAACTGATCACATATGCTTTTGTTTCCAAATCACTTTTAATCTCTTTTAACTCGGATCCATCATGCACTTCCACTTCTTGTTGGTCTTGTGGCTGACTGATGTATTCACTTGTCATGTCAACATCTCTCATTGCTACAGATTCCTTACTACAATCAGTCTCTCTTCCTGGCAATTGCATTTCTAACATTTTAGCATCAGGAGATTTAAACTCTGCTGTCTCAAGCACTAATGATTTCATGCAAATTTCACCCAAAGGACTAGTACCACTTTCTGGCAACTGCATAGCTAACTCTACTGCCTCCAGTTCGGATGACTTCTTGGTAAGGTCTTCAAAAGAAGTAACATTGTCTTCCGACAATTGTATGGCAATCTCTTTATCAGAACCTTTAAACTCTGCTGTCTCAAACTCTGGTGCCTTCTTTGAAAGGTCTTCGAAAGAAGTAACACTGTCTTCTGACAATTGTATAACAGAAGATTTAAACTCTGCTGTCTCAAACTCTGATGTCTTCTTGCAAATTTCACCCAAAAGAGGAGTGCTGCTTTCTGGCAACTGCACGGCTAACTCTATTGTCTCCAGCTCTGACAGCTTCTTACTAACTTCATCCAAAGGAGAAGCACTACTTTCTGGCAACTGCATGGCTAACACTACTGTCTCCAGGTCTGATGACTTCTTAGTAAGGTCTTCGAAAGAAGTAACATGATCTTCTGACAATTGTATCGCAATCTCTTTATCATCAGATTTAAACTCATCTGTCTCAAACTCTGATGTCTTCTTGCAAATTTCACCCAAAAGAAGAGCACTGCTTTCTGGCAACTGCACGGCTGACTCTACTGTCTCCAGTTCTGACGGCTTCTTGGTAAGGTCTTCGAAAGAAGTAACATTGTCTTCTGACAATTGTATTGCAATCTCTTTATCATCAGATTTAAACTCGTCTGTCTCAAACTCTGGTGCCTTCTTGCAAATTTCACCCAAAAGAAGAGCACTGCTTTCTGGCAACTGCATGGCTAACTCTACTGTCTCCAGTTCTGACGGCTTCTTGGTAAGGTCTTCGAAAGAAGTAACATTGTCTTCTGACAATTGTATTGCAATCTCTTTATCATCAGATTTAAACTCGTCTGTCTCAAACTCTGGTGCCTTCTTGCAAATTTCACCCAAAAGAAGAGCACTGCTTTCTGGCAACTGCACGGCTAACTCTACTGTCTCCAGTTCTGACGGCTTCTTGGTAAGGTCTTCGAAAGAAGTAACATTGTCTTCTGACAATTGTATCGCAATCTCTTTATCATCAGATTTAAACTCGTCTGTCTCAAACTCTGGTGCCTTCTTGCAAATTTCACCCAAAAGAAGAGCACTGCTCTCTGGCAACTGCATGGCTAATTCTGCTGTTTTAAGATCCAATGGTTTCTTACTAACGTCATTCAAAGGAGGCGTACTACATTCTGACAACTGCATAGCTAATTCTGCTGTCTCAAGAACTGATGGCTTCTTACTAACTTCCTCCAGAGGAGCACTGCTTTCTGGCAACTGCACGGCTAACTCTATTGCTGCCTGCAGCTCTGATGACTTCATAGTAAGGTCTTCTAAAGCAGTAACATCGTCCTCTAAAGCAGTAACATTGTCTTCTGACAATTGTATGCTGAACACTTTGTCATCAGAAGATTTAAAGTCTGCTGACTGAAGCTCCGATGGCTTTTTGCTAACTTCATCCAAAGGAGGAGCACTGCTTTCTGGCAACTGCAACATTAACGCTGCAGACTCAAGCTCTGATGGATTACTGCTTATTTCTGCTAGAGGAGGAGTTCCCATTACCACATTCTGAAAGGAAACTGAAGCATTTGCTGGAAGAACATGAGATTCTGATGCTTCCCCATATTTGAATGTGGAATGTGTATCTGACAAGGAAATATTATCCGATGCCCCCTCAACACTAGATCCAATTTTAAAGTTTTCTTCATAGGCTGCCAAAATCTTTTCAACTTCTACTAGCTCTGTTTCTGGAGTTCCATCACCTAAGGGGATTTTGCTAACATCTGAAGAACTGTCTACATTTTGCAGGTATTTTGGTGAGGAAGAATTGTTGCTTGGTTTGGATTCTGCCAGCATATCTATGCTTGTCTCACTCTCAGAAGGATTTAATTTTTCTTTATCCAAAGCATTTGCAGGCTTGTTTTCAGCTGGACTCCTCCCACTGTTGTAAAAGATACCATATAGATCTTTAGCATTACCTGCAGCCAGCGAAGAGTTCTTTTTCTCTAGTTTTTTAGCGTGGTCTCTAAAAATAGTTGGAGGAGGCAAGGGATGGGGACACATGGGCATTGCCAGTATGTTTTTATCATCTTCAGATACACCAGGAGCCATGTCATCTGCTAGGATGGCTGGTGAGGTTGAAGATACACCAGGAGCCATGTCATCTGCTAGGATGGCTGGTGAGGTTGGTGGCAGCAGGGCTGGTGAGGTTGGTGGCAGCAGGGCTGGTGAGGTTGGTGGCAGCAGGGCTGGTGAGGTTGGTGGCAGCAGGGCTGGAGGTGGTGGGTACAGCACTGGAGTTGGTAGTGGCAGGTGTGCTGGTCGCAGTCCTTGTGGCAATGGCAGCAAAGGAGGACGACGACATGATTGCTCAAGAATCCGCTCATTCATCCTTGCCATTTTTGCAATTTCCTGTTCCTGTGCCAGAGCTGCAAGTTTCTGCGCCTTTCTTGCCATTTCCTGTTCCTGCGCAAGAATCCGCTCATTCAACCTTGCCTTTTTTTCAATTTCCTGTTCCTGTGCCTTTCTTGCCATTTCCTGTTCCTGCGCCTTTCTTGCCATTTCCTGTTCCTTTGCCATAGTCGCAAGTTCCCGCGCCTTTGCTTGTGCCTTTGCCATAATCATTACCTGCTCCTGTACCCTTTTCCTTGCTTGTTCCAGGGCCTTTGCTTGTTCTATGGTCTTTAGGGCCCTTGCGTGTTCTATGGCCCTTGTCACCGTTTCCTGATCTGGTTCCTCTGGTCCTGGTACCTTTGAATCCTCCTGTGAACCCTTTAAAACTACTACTTCACCTCCAAATGCTTTTGAAATAATATCTGGAGGTAGAATAAGTTCTGGATTACCCTCTTTAACAACTGGGAGTGGCTTGGTGGTGGCGCCAGAAGATTTGATGGACAGAAAAGTGTTTAAGGGTGCAGGCTTGCTTACTGTTGTAGTTGCATTCTTCCTGAGAACCATACTGGGGACTGGTACATTGGGTCTGATTTTTGGTTGTGATGAAGTTGAAACAACTGGTGTCCAGGGACTACTGTGTGGAATAACAGTTTTCCCAGACAACTTAATTGCAATAGGCTTTGAATTTGATTTTCCAGATTTACTTTCTTTATCTTTGCCTTCCTCAGCACACTCATCTTTGCCTTGATTTCTTACATCTTTCTCAGTCTTCTTCCAGCTGAACTTTCCAAATGACGGTTGTCTTGACTCTTTTTTAGATTCCTCTCTTTTTCCTTCCTTCTTCTCAGCCTCTTTAAGATCCTTCTTCAATTTCAGCCTAATCCCAAATTTCTGGCTAGTAGAATCCTCATTCATATTACTAATCTCATTTTTATTATCCCCTCCTCCCAGTTCATTGCTACCCTTTGGCTCCTCTTTCTTTGATACTTTTGCAGTTTTTTCATCTCTATCCTCTTTTTGCTTTTCACACTGTTTCCGCTTCAGCCTGCATTGTGTTACTTGAATGACAGACGATCCTACTTGACGGTCCAGATTCCACCTCGTTTCATAGAGTCCATGATCATCAATATATTTCTGGGGAAAAAGGGGAAAATCTCAGAATCATTACTTAATATAGGATCCCATTAATGTAACAGGTTTAGCTTCCTTAGTTCCTCTTCTCACCTAGCCAGCCAAGAAAATCAACCTTACTTGCCATGAAACTAGGTGTGGATGTGTGTAATTCTATCCAACTTACACCACCGGTGTAACCAGCAGTGCAGTGAGAACGGGAGGCCCCAGAACAGAAAGGTGATTCAAATCCCTTCCAGAGGGGGATTCAAAGGGGATTTAAATCTCCCCTCCCCTCCAAAGTCTCCCACCCTGCCCTCCCCCGCTGGTTACACTGGTGGTGTAAGTTGGATAGGATTGCACTGATAGACTCTTAATTGTTGCAACCTCAACACTAGGAAAGCATTAAACATTTTTCATACGTCTACCAAAATAATAAAATATTGGAGATAAAGTTGCATTCCAATGCAATGCAAATTGATGAAGCTAGCGTTAGCAGTACTGTACAACACAATCAAAATCTCAAACCCTACTGCAGAAGACAGGATCAGGAAAATGAGTTTTAACTTTTTTAAAAAGTTATGGTAAACACCCACGAAGTGATTCGCAATCAAATATACCACGTACTAACCTTATATTTCTCATTATGTGGATGACTTTTCACATGTTGTTCTGCTGATATCTGGTCTCCAAAAAACTCATGGCAGAGCTGGCAGTAATATCCAGTAACCGGGATTAGAAATTCAGAACCTGAAATATCCCCCCAAAACAACTGATCACAAGAGATTTCAGAGCTTTTAACAAAAAGCAATAGTAACAAAAAATAATATCACTGAAAATAACTATTTAGCTATGGATTTCATTTGCGACTCCTGAGATTACAATTATAATGACTCTAAAAATTACCATAATATTAAGTTATTCTAATTCTTACAGTGTTACTACAACACTGTTTACAGTTCAAATATGAATTGTTGTTGCTGCTTTTCAATTCCCACCTAGATCTAAAGCAGAATATTTAGAGCGCAACCCACCATACGTTTTGAAGGGCGGAGCACGCGCTCCGCTGTTCGAAAGTGTCGCAAATGTGCCATAAAGCAGGTTTGCGACTACTTTAGAGTAAGGGCCGCTGGTGCGGAGGCCGGCAGCCCTTACTCCACCGCTGGATTGACCCAACCACCGCCGGAGGAAGATAAGGCTCCCACTGGTGTGAGCGGGCTGGGCGGCAGTTGGCCGAGCAGGCCTGGGAGGGGATGGGGATGGCAGCGACTGCACCCCCTTGCCATTACCGGGCCAGCGCAGCTGATACATGGCATCCTTAGACTTACGCCAGCTCAAGAGCTGGCGAAAATCCAAGGAGGCCCATTGGGGCCTCCCCGTGCTACACCGGGGGAAGGGGACAAACACAAGGAGAACTTTGGGCCGATCACAATTGGCCTGTAACGGGGATAGGATCCAGCGGGCGGCCCACGGATCTTTATGGTACAGTGCTCTGCTGTACAGTGAGATAGCTTACCCAGCCTCCCCATGTAACAATCTGCTCACAAGGAACAAAAGGCTAAGAATCTAGTGTAGTTACAAGCTACCTAGCATTGCAATCAATCATCTTCAAGTAGTATACACTGAGCAGCTGAAAGGTACATAACAACATACCTTTAGCAATAGCAATTATTTTGGTAACGCGTTTTGTTATTTCCTGCTTTGCTTCTGTTTGAGTCTTTGAAGCCCAAGGTCTGTTGTACGGATCCAGAGTCTATTTGCAGAGTGACAAAAATATGGACTGATGCATTAAGTAGTATGCATTCCTGCTAATATTTTGTATCAGCTCAAAACACTGAGAAATCAACCTAAGGCAGGCATATATACAAGACTTTTATTCCTTTCCTCCACTGTAACTTGTGGAATATTAACAACATATCAAGCAGGTATGAAGCTCTTCTGTCTCACACACTGCCAATCAAAATAAAAGTTTGGATTCAAAAATAGTTGGCCTCAGATACACACAACCCAACAATCAGGTGTAGGGCAATCACATCAAGATGATTAGCAGTGAACTCTCATTCCCCAAGTGCATTTCTGCCCTATGGTAAAGGAGCAACTGATTTGGTGCATGACAAAATAAACCACAAAGCTTCCAATTTCTTGAGAAATATGGAATTTTGTGATATGGGTAAGTACTCAAAAGCAAGGGCTTTATTAAAGCAACCCAAGCAACAACTGGGTTTATAAACCCAATTTATATTTATCACCACCACCTTTGACGCTCAGAATCAAAACTTAGATGTGTGTAAAATATACTTGATTAACACAGAGTATTGCTGCTTACATAGCAGACAAAAACTCATTAATGAGAATGTGATGGCTGGACACATACCTTCCTGTGCTTCTTATTATGCATGTGTGTGAAGAAATCAAACATGGTCCCACAGGTGATATTGCAATTCTTGCACCAATGTCCCCCCGCGTCATAATATTCATAAATATTGGTCGACGGGAAATGTTGTTTGGATGGCTGTGAAGATGATTCTGTAGGCTTGGGGCTCTTGCCCTTGTCATTACATGTTTTTGACTCCTAAATTGAACAAAAGGAAACATTTCTAAGCCATAGAATGACAATCCGTGCCTCATAACAAGCATCTAAAAGTAGAGAACCTCACAAAATATATGTAACTATATATCACCTGCTTGTCAATGCCCAGGATAATTCCACTGTTTCAGTGAGCTGGCAATGCCGACTCAGATGTTGTTCAGTCAACAGGAAAGAGCTTCCAATGAGGTGCGTTGGTTACAGCAGGTACGCAAGTAATCAAGGAATGAAATGTACATCACATGGAGTACATATAGGAAGGGAGGGAAGGTGTGTGTGTGTGTGTGTGTGTGTGTGTGTGTGTGTGTGCGCGCGCGCCCGTGTGTTCCCACTTCTGTCATACTGTGGACAACCCTCAAAGAAAATTTAACAAAAGGCAGCATAAGAACCCCCCACTACTTAATTATAATACAGCTGGTCTAAAATATGTTTTTGAGGACTGCTCCACTCCAATGTTTGTTCAGAAACTCTGGCAAATGTTACAAGTCTTCTAAAAAGTCAGTCTCTATGCACACTATTTCCAGTTTAACCTACACACCTTATTCCTTGATAAAGGTGCTTTAGCTGTGTCTGAAGGAAACATGCAGAGAAGCAGCTGGTACAAAATCTTGAATTACTAAAATTGTTACTAGATGTGTCAAAACGTTACACTTCCCATTACTTTCCATACATGACAAACAGAACTGGTTTTGTCAGACTGTTTGCATTTTTTATTTCAAAAAAAAAAAAAAAGCACAACAAACATGGTTCAAGTACATTTCAGCAGATCACATTCTTATAGAACGAGGGTCTTCTCATTCACTGTGGAGCCAGACTTGCTCAAGAGAGAATTTGCTACCACATATTGGGGTGATAGCCACTAGAGCTTGGATGGCTTTAAAAGGGGATGAAATGAATTCATGGAGGACAAACTATCAACAGCTTCTAGTCAGGTTCAGCGAACAGCATGCCTCTGAATACCAGTTGCAGGGGAGCAATTGGTATGCCTTCAACTCCTGCTTGTGGGGCTCCCAGAGGCACCTGGTTGGCCAGTATGAGAAACAGGATGCTTGACTAGATGCAGTGGCGTCACTGTGACGCGCGTCACCCCAGAGCGGGGGACGCGCGTCACCCCCCCAATCACCCCCCCGACACCCCCCCCCGAATCACCCCCCCTACAGAAACTTACCTTTTCCGGCACTCGTCACCGGCCAGGAAGCGCTCCAGGGCCTTCTGAAAAGAAGAGGCCCTGGAGCGCTTGCGTTAAAACGCGAAGTTTGACGATTTTCGCGCATGCGCAAACCCTTTTCTGAGGGCAAGGGCCTGCCCTCTTGCCCTCAGGAGGGTCTGCGCAAGCGCGAAAATCTTCAAAGTTCGCGTTTTAACGCAAGCGCATTGGGCCTTCTGAAAAGAAGAGGCCCAATGCGCTTGCGTTAAAACGCGAAGTTTGACGATTTTCGCGCATGCGCAGACCCTTCTGAGGGCAAGAGGGCAGGCCCTTGCCCTCAGAAAAGGGTTTGCGCATGCGCGAAAATCGTCAAACTTCGCGTTTTAACGCAAGCGCTCCAGGGCCTCTTCTTTTCAGAAGGCCCTGGAGCGCCAGCCGGGCCGGAGGCTCCCCGGCCTCGGAGCGTCCGGCCTCCGGAGGGTGACGCGCGTCACCCCTTGGCACGCGTCACCCCCCGGCGGCCCGCCCCACCCGCCACGCTACAGTGACGCCAGTGACTAGATGAGCCTTGGACCCAGTCCAGCAGGGCTTTTCTTACGTTAAAAGAAGTTGGTGGTGCCTTCTAGCCCAGCCCTCAGCTGCCTCTTTTTTCAAAGTGAGTCTACCTCCTAGTGTACAGATCAGAAAGCACTCCAGCATCTGGACCACTGGAGGGAAGCAACTAGGAAGAATGAGGGCTTTCAGTGTTCATGGTGAGTCTCCCTAGAGAAATGCCAATAGTTGCACGAGAAGCATGAACTGCTCCTCAACCTTTCAACCCATTTTAAGAACAGACTGAACCAGAGTACCGACACTGATATACCAATCAACACAGTGTATGGCTTTCTGATGAGCGTTTGAGTAAGTGAAAAGATTAACAAGATTGTTTATTGGTGTTGTGTGAGCACAACCTTCTGGGACCCCTTCCTTGACAACTTAAAAGAATGCAATGACATTAAATGTTGTTAATAATAACAATAACAACAACAATAATGTTCACCTCCTGCTCTTTCATTACACCAGATTTCGCTTACTTGCTCTTTATTTTTGGAGGCTTGCTATGGTTTAAGAAACAATGCTTTAGAATAACCTTGCAGTGCAGTGCTTCCCAAACTGTGGGTCATGGCCCGATGCTAAGATGGGTCAGTAGTTGGGCCCACCCTCCCACACTTGCCTCTGTTTGGCTCCAAATTGAAGCCACTTCTGGGCTGCTCTCTGGAAGCCACACCTGCATTGCGCTGGGTCAGGGCCTCCAGAGGCCTCCGCGGGCCTCAGAACAGCTCCGGAAGTGACTTCCGGTCGGTTTCGCCGACATGACTTCCGGTAGCATCTGGGAGCAGTTCTGAGGCCTGCGGAGGTCATCCCGGGCCCAGCGCAATGCAGAAGTGGCTTCCAGAGGTTAGAGGACAAGATGGCTCATGGCTCACATAAGTTTGAAAACTGCTGGCTAGCATTAAGGTGGTCACACATCTTCAAGCCTGTCTCATTTCATGTAGTACTAGAAAAAAAGTATCCCACAATAGACTATTTCCATGCCAACAAACAGCAAAGGGGGGACGAAAACCCTCATGTAAGCATACTCTTGCTCTGTTAGGTTTTGAGTTCTAGAAAGCAATGCCAGTTAGCATCTCATTTCCACTGTAGTTTTGTGTTTTCCCTGTCATATCTTCAGGGTGTGCGCCATAACACACATGGGATCAGCATCAAGAAACACATGCAGCTTGTCTCATAACAATCAGAATCTTTGTGTCAAATCAGAAAACGCCACAACTTCCCTTTATTATTTTTCTTTTTATTAAAAACTTGAAAGTGAAATAATCCTACTCTTGTAGGGTTTTCCAGATGTGAACATTCTGATACTGGCACCTGCCTCCTAAGGCAGAGAATTTCAACTCAAAAGAAAGAAAGAAAAACCATAGTATGGTATAAGACAGAATACAAACAACAAAACAGTGAGATTGGAATGTATTTCATTCTACAGTTTACTACCACAAAGATTTCTCTCTGTTATCAACTTCCTTAAGCTGGGGGGGGGGGGGGAGTCCAGTTACATTATGGGTTTCCAGTTTTTGTAACTTCTATTATTGAACTTATGTAGGATTTCCAAAATCGGACCAAATAGAAAAGAATATGAAATTAAAAATTCAACCTCCATGCTAAATTTTAAGTGAAACATTTATGTTCCTTTGAAAACTACCTCTGACATCTGATGTACAGACTTGTTCTGAAACATTGTTATTCCCCAGAGTGCAGTCAGCTTATTCCAAGATCATGCACCCCTTAAATGCAGATAACTTATTTGAAAAGTAGAGGTTCTCACAGCCACATGTGCATTAATGATCTCAAGCACCAAATGACAGCTTAATAAGCCTTGTACTTAATATCTAAACAAAGGGTAGTAATAAATTCCCCTTGAATACCTTCTTTTTTTCCTACTGTGAGAACATCTGACAGCATCCGCACCTAGAATTTTACCTTGATTGAGCTGGAAGTTTTCTCCTGACATTTTGCATTTTCTGACTTGTTTTTTTCTGAGGAATCTTTATTTTCTGTAGATTGTTTCCGGGATTTCTCAAAAATGTTAATCCCCAGGATCTGAGCTACCTTGTCAAGCTCAGATTGTTTCTTCTCCGCTGCTTCAGCATGTATCTGCAGCTGAGCAATTTCCTTTACAATGTTCTCTTGAAGCCGATTCACTTCCACCAGCAAGGGGTCTTTGTGTCCGTCCTTCTCCCTTCGTTTCTTCCGCAGCATCTCTCCTGAGCCAGTCAAAGTGGTGGAGCAGGAAGCACAAGAAAATGTTAACATATGCAAAATTATTTTAAGTACGGTAATTAAAATTATTAAAGATACCATGTTGTTAGGCCCACATGCCAGAAACGGTGTGTGTATTACTGACTACAGAACTGTCAGTAAATCTGTCGATAGTGATATAGGATGCATGCAAATTTGTTCTCTGGGTTGCCTAAAATAGGAATGGAGCAAAAATAATCCCATTTTTTCTAGCAGTTTGTGTGGTACCCAACATAGAGCACTGGCCCAGGGAGAAAAGGAAACCTAAGATAAGAGAAAGTAGTACCTTGTTGTTTGGAAAGTCTATCTAACTCGGTCCTTAGATAGTGCAGTTTCTTCTGTCGTGCTTCTTGTTCAGCCTTCAATTTCTCCCTTTCTCCTATTACCTGAAATGGTAGTGAAGGGGAAAAAAGGTATTAAATTGCCCCTTTTCACAGATTACAGTAAAAAGTTTAATTGTTGCCACTCCCAATGCATCTATTTTTTATCCAAATCATTCCAAAAACCATTTTAATCATTCCTTTGAAATTAGTATTTGATGCACTCTCTTAGAGACAGCAACTTCCTTCTATGCTATATGTGTGTCTATTTTGCAATCAAAAAGTCAGATAACATTATATATCCTTCCACTGAGAAATATAATGATCAATAGCCAGGATGGTGTAATGGGTCTGGAGTTGGACTTAGACCTGGAAGATCCAGATTCAAATCCTCCCTCAGCCATGGAGCTTCCTGGGTGATCTTGGGCCAATCTCTCACCCTAACCTACCACAGGAGGCCTCTGTGTGCACCGGCTCGATCCTGGATAGGAACCGGCACAGCGTGCTTTTGCTGTAATTGAGCTGTAAGACTATAAGGATGTATCCTTTAAAATGTGCTGAGTTTACTGGTACTACTGAACAAGAGTTTTCCCTATTCAGAAAACTAGTGTTAAAAACAAAATACAGGAAATATGTTAAAATTGCAAGTGCTCTGAATAACTTTACTAATAGCAACATTGTAAAATGGCAAAAATCTACATCATGGAATGAAATCCTAAACCAAGAAATTTTGCACCTGGTATTGTTATGGGTTAAGGTGCAACAGCAACTGCATAATGTTGGTTATGTGCAACAGCAACTGCATAATGTATTTTTAAACTACTAAGGGGCTTACTTGCTTCGGATTGGGAAAGGCGGGATATAAATTCATTAAATTAAATTACAGGAGTCACCCCTGTATCTGCAGGGATACTTTCCCATTCCCCTTGCAGATACGAGAAACAGCGGATAACAGCGAACCCTACAAGAAGTGGTTCACAAATCCCCTCCCCCATTTCACAAATGACTTACCTACCTCTAGATATTTTTGTAGATTTTCACGACGCGACCATATACTTGAATTAAAAATCCGCATGTTGCCGGGAAACTCCGTCGTTACATATATAAAAATTTATTTCAAAAATAAATTTCACAGATGTTAAAACATACTTTTGACGTTTCGCACACGTAACATTTGTGGCATCATCAGAACACTATAGGGGATTTCTGATGATGCCACAAATGTTACGTGTGCGAAACGTCAAACGTATGTTTTAACATCTGTGAAATTTATTTTTGAAATAAATTTTTATATATGTAACAACAGAGTTTCCCGGCAACATGCGGATTTTTAATTCAAGGTTACCTACCTCTGATTGAAGCCCAACACAACACTGTCTCCTGTGTCTTGCTGTCTCTGTGCTGTCTGCGAACACTAAAATGAAGCAGGAAACGCTAATAGGAAGCAGGTTGGAGGGCTGAAAACAACGCAACACTTGTTTTCAGTCCTCCAACCCGCTTCCTGATAGCGTTTGCAGACAGCACAGAGACAGCGAGACACAGGAGACAGTGTCACATTGGGCTGCAATCAGCGGAAGATAAGTCATTTGTGTAATGGGGTGATTTGTGAACTGTGGGTAAGTGAAACCATGGATGCAGGAGGACACCTGTAAATTAAATTATAAGGATCTCCTTATAGGCATACTTCTAGATGCCTTAGTACTTTAAAAATATGTTATGCAGTTGCTATTGCACATGATTTCTAGTTATCTACCTCAACACCAACAATTACAGTGTAAGCAAAAGTTCTTACATAGCGAAAGGGGTAAAGTGATCAGACTGAAAAATGGACACAGATATTCAGCATTCACCTTCAAAGTAGGTTTCTATATTTTAGTATTGTAGGCAAGTAATGATCTTAAACAAAAACTACTCACCTTTTGCTTCTGAGAAGCTCTATTTTTTTCATCAGATACCCTTTCCGTGGTACTTTTAGACGAAGGCTGAGAGAACTGAGGGAGCAATCTGGAGTAAGTAGCAGTGGTAGGAATGTGTACAAGTGCAGAGTCATCTCTCTTGATTTCAGAAGTCCCCTTCCCTGTAGAAACTGTCTCAATAACTCTGAGATTGGGTCGTGTAGGATTTGGTGGCACAGTCAGCGTGACAAGCCCATGTACATCAGAGAGTGCAGGGTCAGCCTGCTGAGGGGGTGCATACATGGGCCAGCCAGAAGCTGCATAGGCCATATAGTGTCCATATGCATCATAGCCAGGAGAGGCTATTGTGGGATTTGGATAGTTTGGGGGCAGCTGAGTTGCAGTGAATGGTGAAAAGCGTGAAACTGAATACTGGGAAACTGAGGTGGGATTGTGAGGCAAATTAGGAAGAGCTGGTGGTGCAGATGGGATTAGAGATACTGGGGGATCGGATCTCTCTGGTGTGCCAGCAGGATTGTCTTGCCCCACAGTTTGGCTTTTAATGTATTCAGATTTTGAAACCGAGGATATAGCTTTAGAAGACGAACAAGAACCAGAGGGGGACAGAGAGCGCTTCTGCATTGGCTCTGGAGAATGAGTATCACTTCGACTACGATGCATCTTCTGAGATTCTGGTTTATGAGAAGCCACCAAATGACGATCAGGAGAACGAGATGGCTTTTTCCCATGGAGTCGTTCCTGTGTGCGAGCAGCGAGCTTACCAATTTCAGCTACACCAATATCAAGACCAATAGTTTTGAGCAAGTCATGGATCTTCTCATACTCTGGTCTGGGCTCTTCTGGAGCATCTGATTTTACAGTGGGGCTAGGAGAAGATGGGGAGCTTAATTTCTGGCTTACAGGTTCTTTCCCACCACCCATTGTTATCTTTTGAGTAGAGGGAGAGATGTTAGAGTCATCCTCATCATCACCATAAAGGAATTTCTCTTCATCCTCAATGTCAGGGAAGCTGCGTCTTCTCTTTTCCTGAATGCTGGTAGAATCTGCCATCATGCCCAGAATACGTGAAAAGCCACTTCCATCTTGGCTGGCTCTTTCATGAGGAAGCAAGAAGTCACTCTGTCGGTCTACAGGTTCTGATGGGGACTCATGATACTCTTTCTGTTTTAAAAAACTTCCAAAATTCTGTTCAAAAGAAAAAGTGTTTTGTTGTAGGCCAGAATATTTTCTCCAATCACACACATTCCCTTGAGACTCCTTGTTTGCAGACTCTGCAACTGGATTTTTGTTAAATCGTTTGAGGAAATTATCCACCTCAGATGAAAAAGGAGCAATGTAGCTACGCTGGGGCAAAGGAGGATGATTTGAAAGAAGAGGGGGTTCTTTGACAGCAGCGGAACTGCTAGAAAAGGCTTCAGGCTAAAAAAAAAGAAAAGAATGGTCATTTGTTACTACTTTCCATAAGGACACCAATCAATATTCATATGACAACAATACTTTCATATACAGGGACTGAAGCAAAAAGTTTAGAAAATTTGTAGTAGAAGATAAAGAGGGGAGGGGACAGTCATTGCAAAATATGGTGTTACTTTGGTATATTGTCAACATGTTATGATTAGGGCTGATCCCAAACTGGGGGAGTAGTGCCCTACTCTTAATCTTTTCCAGGGTGCTGCAAAAGGGAACAAGTATCAAAGCACTGCCACTGCTGACGTAATCAGGCTGGTACTCCAAGTCTTGCCATGCTGCTCTAGCCAACAATTAACCAGTGAGTACAGTAAGACAGACTGTCAGCCCAGGTACCTTGATAATAAGTACATGTTACCTGTCCATATCTCCCCACATTCAAAATGAAGGGAATGCAAGGGTTTTATGATTCAATAATGTTGCCACACAGCCAAATCTGATTGGCTATATGGTGCCATTGCATCACCACGTTTATTCCACAATCCCTATGAATGAGCACCCAAAAAGCAGATGGGGAAAGAACAAGACAGCAGCCACAAACATGAACTGCTGTCTTGGGGGAGGATACCACTAGATATTTTGCACTCCCCCAAAATACTTTTTCCACACCAAAATGTTCACTAGCAAATATTCTACACAGTCCTAGTTGTGATAGCTGCATGAAGAAAATTCACACAGACGGATTTCTATCATTTTCAGCAAGTCTATAAACTGACATTTTGTCTGCATTGAAATTCTAAGAGAGGAATACCAAAGACAACACTTGGCACATCACATTTTCTGAAGGCAACTTGTAACCCTAGTATCGAGTAACTTCAGATTCAAGTAAACATTCTTCACTAAACAATCTAACAGTCCAATCCTATGCATGTCTACGAAGTCCCAGTGAGTTCAATGAAATCTACTCCCAAATAGGTGTGCTAAGGACTGCAGCCTAAACCTACTGACTAAAATGCCAACACTTGCATTCCATCCTCCATACAGATGTGCATGTTGCTGACTTTTATTTTATTGTCGATAGTTACATTATACCAAATGCAACTGTGCTGAGATGACTGTTAGTAGCTCAGCACAATTCCCAGGGATGAAGAGATACAACTACAGCAAGGACATTAATTTGTTCATACCGCACAAAGTTTAGCATCTAGCTTTTTTATATCTACTTTTAAGGCACAAAATATAATTAAATATATAATTTAATTACAAGCACCTTGCCATGTGTGTGAATTAGGATGTTTGAAGCTATATGTAGACGAAGCTAAACTAGTTTCCTTAAATTCAATCCACTAGATGTCACTAAACCAATTTCAATTCCATGCTTCTCTGGAACAAGTCCATCTCATAAAATGGCTTTAAAAGATAACTGATCAACAATTTTGATGCTTTGAATTTTACAACCAGTAAAATGGTCTTATTCTGAACCAAATGAGATCCAACATGCTGATTATACAGGTTGTTTACCCCATATCCATTATTCCAAAATCTGGAATGCTGCGAAATCTTGAACTTTTTGCATGTGCGAACCCGACTTTAAAAAACAAACAAACTTTCTTGCGTGCCTGCTGGCATAGTGCAAGGCACGCTGGGGCACTACCCAGCAGAGGAAGCTGGTTCTTAGCATGCATGGTGCTGGCTGGCCAGGCAGAAACAGGAGTGAGGAGCCGCGACTCCCTGGCTGACTGGGCCACACCGCTCTTGCAAGCGGGAGACTTTGGGCGACATACAGCAACTTTCCTGGACGAAGGCACCTCCTCCTCCTCGTTTGGGAAAGCTTCAAGCCCCAATGAATCAGAGTGGCAGTGGATGCCATGTGTGTATCTACCATGTTTCCTGTTTGCTCAACTTCTCCTCGCACAGCGACAAGCAGGCTCGGGGCGGCACTGCTGCTGCTCCTCCAAAGGAGCTCATCCAGAGGAGGCTGTGCACTTAAGCTCTGCTCCCCAGTCCCCCTGCTCTCTCCATCCCTCCCCTGTTTTTATTATCATCTCGTCTAGCGAACAGAAGAAGCACGCCTGGACGCTCATGCTTTTGAACAGGCCAACGAGAATGTTGTGTGCAAAGCTACAGTTGGAGGAAAGGGAAGGGGGAGAAAGAGAAAACCTCCTTTTATCGGTAGGATATAAATTCAGAGTCAGGAATGATCGTGATGCCAAACAACCACAGATTGCCCACATGGGTGGCTGAGATAGTGACATCTTTGCTTTCTGATGGTTCAATGTACACAAACTGTGTTTCATACACAAAATTATTAAAAAATACTGTATAAAATTACCTTCAAACTATGTGTATAAGGTGTATATGAAACAAATGAATTTCATGTTTAGACTTGGGTCCGACTCCCAAGATATCTAATTATGTTTATGCAGATATTGCAAAATCCAGAACACTTCCAGTCTCAAGCATTCCAGATAAGGGATACTCAACCTATACCACAATTCATGCTAAATCAACTCCATGAGGGCAGCCTAGATACGATGGGGATACATTCTCCGATCCCCATCGTGAAGTGGTTTTGTCGTTAGGTGATCGTAATCTTCATTAGGAGGTCATTAGGAGGCCCCGGAGGCCTCTTAAGGATCATGCACCTCTCCAAAGGCCTGTTCCTGGCCTCTGCGGGCCTCAGAATGCGGGCCTCAGAGGACTTCGTAAGGCCCGGTTTTCAGAAAGCACTTCCCATTTGCTTCCGAAAACTGGAAGTGCCTTACAGAGGCCTCTGCGGGCCATTCTGAGATGCCAGGAACAGGCCTTTGTAGAGGTGTGCGACCCTCAAGAGGCCCCCAGAGAGGCCTCAAACTTTCACTATTTCAAAAGGTAGGGAAAGCAACCAACAACTGTCTGCCTCACGACCACTGTCGTATACCTGGAGGGGCCGTTAGGAGGACAGTATTTAAGTGGGGGATACCTGTACTAGTTCCATCATTAAGAAACAAAAGCTAAAAGCAGAGGTTTAAGTTTAAGGTTTAAAATGAAATAGAAAACAGGAATGGTCAGATAACAAGCAGGAGGAACAACATGGGTCAAACCTGCACAGAAGGATCATCAAATCGTTTCTTCAGGATAGATTTCTTGGGCATTGCTGGTGCTTCATCAGGTCTATAAAGGTATCGAGGTTCAGAAGATTGTATTGGGTTAGTCAAGCCAGGAATCATGAAGCCACTGCCAGGAAGTTCTCGACTCAAACGTCTGCTCAACTCCTCCTCTTCTCTTTTTCTCCTAGCACTTTCAAGCTCACGAAAACCCTCATCTAGGTATGTCGGGCTTGGGCTCCTACTAATACTTCGTTTACGGTAATTTCGTGTTCCTGGCAAGAATCCCTGAGGCTCTATGCTCACATCAAGTAGTCTGTCATCTCTGTCATATCGAGGTCGTTTTGCATCTCGTCCTCTATCCTCTGATGAATATAAGGACTTCCTATGCAGTTGACCAACCCTATCAGATTCTCTTGGCACTTTCTGTAGACGGTCATAGTTGATGCTATAGTCTGACTGATGGAGGAAGACATCCCTGCTGCGATAGTCCTCATCGTGTCTCATATTGTAAGGACTAGAAGGACTTTTCTCACGAGAAGAATATCGCTCAAGGCTTCGAGGTTGTGAAAGGCCTCTGCTAAATATTGGGCCATCAGCCAAGTCATCCCTAATGAAAAAGGCACACAGGTTACAACAAAGTCAGCAACTTGCAACAATATCCCAAGGTGAGGTTAACATAAAATGACCTGCCAACCTTCCCCAAACCAACATTACTTGGTTTGAACCCCTCATGGTAAGTTCTAGGGATTTTGCATATTAGCAAAAACCTCCACCCTCCAAGATTATCTGGAACCCCCCCCCCCAAATCCATATGCTGGATGTATTGTGCAGGCTTAGAATATAATGATTTATATAATTTTTATATATAGTACCATACATTTATACTCACCTAGACCCTAGTCATCAGGATCTCTGGGATTTATCTGAGAACTATCTTGGTCTGACCCAAAAGCTGTTCCCGGAACCACTGCGGCTTCCGTTCCCAGAACCACTGCAGATATGGAAATCCACGGATAGCAATGTTTGCTATCGCGGATAAGGCAGTGGCATAGGAATGGGGGGCGGTCTGTCCCTGGGTGGCGCGCTGGAGGCCACCACGGCAAATGGGGGGCGCAACAAGAACGGTGGTGTCTTTTTTCCCTGCTGCGGCAGCTTTTTTCGGTGCTGCACAGCTGTCCGGGCTCAAAATAGCCCTTTTCTGGCCCAAAAAATGCTGGGGGGGGGAGGTTTCAGGCCAGAAACTGACATCGACCCTAGAGGGGGCGGGGCTAGTGACGTCACTCTGGTGTCTTGGGGGTGCGTCACTGGCTGCCGCCCCCAGCGGCACTTTCTGCTGTCCCCCCCCCCAGAGGCTGGCTACACCACTGGGTACGGGGGCCAAAGTAAAAAGGGTTTTAAAAGAAAAAAAAAGTTAAAAAGCATTTTCCTTACCATTTTGCTGCAAATCGCTTTGTTTCCTGGCTTGTAGAAGGTGAAATCACGCTCCAGAAGAATTTAATGCATTCTGGGGTGAGCCTGGAAAGGGGAGGGGGAGTCGCGCAACCCGGAAGAGGCTTCCAGAGCGCGATTTCACCTTCTACAAGCCAGGAAACAGAGCAGTTTGCAGAAAAAAGGTAAGACAAAATGCTTTTTAACCTTTATTTTCTTTTTAAAACCTTTCTTTGGCCCCCATATCTACGATACGGAGGGCCCACTGTGTTATTTGTCATATTAACTGACTAATGTCCTACTTGATGCATTCTTATCAACATTTCTGTTTAATTTATAGAAGTTTATTATACTGGCCGACCCACTATGGATATCAGTCTGATTCTGATATCGTTACTTTCATCTACCAACAAATGGACCATCAACCAGTTAGCTAATTTTTTTCAACGTAGAGTAGCCAATATTATGGAACCCAGGTAAAAGGATTGTCAACTGTTTATTCTGTTATGCCTCCCTTTTCTCTCATGCTTTGTATTTTGCTGGTTATTCTGTTATGTATTTTTATTATTATTATTACTTTCTTTTTATGTTTTGTTATGTTATGCCAATAAAGGTTTATTGATTGATTGATTATTGATTGATTGATATATCTATTTCTATTAAAAATGTTCTTGTATTATCATTCTTCAGAATCTACTATCACTGTAGAATTTGTTTCTTAAATTACTGTACTCAGTAAGGTTTGTTAAGAGCTAATCCTGCTCAGTAGCTATTATCTGAGAACTGTAATCAATCCTAAAGAAAAAGGGAACTAAAACCTCTATCCTAGATCAGGGATTCTCTCTTTCATTCTTTCTTTCGTTCTATCTACGCCAAGACCAGAAAAACCCATCCTTTTAGCATTTATGCATCCTTTTAGCATTTAACCCATCCTTTTAGCATCTTCTGTATCAATTCACAGAAAGCCTGTGATGTTTTATATCACCGATGGGACAAGAACCAAGAAGTCTAATTCTGAAAACTAATCTTCAGAAAACCCTACCTGTCCACATCACTCAGGCTATCAACTGGTGAGCCTAGTCTATCAGATAGTCTCCTTCTTTCTGGTGTGTCAATGCTGTAACGCTCATTGCCAACTGTGATCTGCAAGCTCTGTTCCACCGAAGACTCAGAGTGGCGATTTGGAGAGTGCCTGTCCGGAGAACGGGGGCGTTTGTCGGGAGAACGGGGGCGCTTGTCCGGAGAACGGGGGCGCTTGTCCGGAGAACGAGGGCGCCTGTCCGAAGACCGGGAGCGCCTGTCCGAAGACCGGGAGTGCCTGTCCGAAGACCGGGAGCGTCGTCCTGGAGACCGGGAGCGCCTGTCCGAAGACCGGGAGCGCCTGTCCGAAGACCGGGAGCGCCTGTCCGAAGACCGGGAGCGTCGTCTTGGAGAACGGGAGCGTCGTCTTGGAGACCGGGAGCGCCTGTCCGAAGACCGGGAGCGCCTGTCCGAAGACCGGGAGCGCCTGTCCGAAGATCGGGAGCGTGACCGGGAGCGCCTGTCCGAAGACCGGGAGCGCCTGTCCGAAGACCGGGAGCGCCTGTCTGAAGACCGGGAACGCCTGTCCGAAGACCGGGAGCGCCTGTCCGAAGACCGGGAACGCCTGTCCGAAGACCGGGAGCGCCTGTCCGAAGACCGGGAGCGCCTGTCCGAAGACCGGGAGCGCCTGTCCGAAGAACGTCTCTGCAACAGGATAAAAATGCAATCCAATCAAACTAGCTATTCTTTTACCAAAAACATGCATCAGAATCTTTCCATCATAGTCAACAATGCAGTACATGCTATATAAAAAAAATAAGCCAATACAAATATAGCATCAACATGCACATTTTTCTGTATCACGGTTGTATGTAGACATACAACATTTGATCTCCATTGAAGACATCTGAGAATAAGTGCAGTGTAACTATTCTTAAAAATGAGCGACTTGTAAGAATTAAAAATCTCCCCATTTCAATTGGCAGTCACTGATTGAGGCAGAATGTTTTCTGTAATGGAAAATGTTCCACTGCTATACAGTATTTTTTCATTTCTAAAAATGCATTATTTCCTAAAACTAATTAGCAACATGATAGAAACAACACGTGCTGCCTTCTTTCAAGTTGAGTGGGCCCCTCTCCAATTATAGTGGCCTCAGAACCACCAACTGCCATGTGAAGAGGAACAAAAGAGACAGTGAGGCACAACTCCCAACACATTTTCTATTGTAATGATTGATTTTCCCATTGATTGGTTTTCTGTAAGCTACTCTTAGAGCATTGTGAGCTGAAGTGGGATATAAATACTTTAAATAAATAGAAATACTTCAAATAAAAACAAATTATTTAAATAAACACTGAGTGCTTCAAAGCTGTAATTAACTTTTCCCCAGGTGACTTTCCCTAAGAAGGGTGCACGTTTATTAAAAATATACATCTCACATGCAATCTCACATGCAAACTGTGGGGGCCAGAAGATGAAGTGTAATTAAAAATCAAATGTATATGTAATCCAAATATTTCTGTGCGGCTGTTTTATTTTTATTCTGGTTATTTTAATATGTTTTTAATATTATATTCTGTCTGTTAGGCACCCTGAGTGCCTTAATGAGATTGAAGGGAAGGATACAAATCTTAATAAATATGCTAAATCAGATCCAAAGGCTCTGATTTATTCTACGACAAGGCTGGGAGGAGGGAAGAGTCTTCACGCGACCCGGAAATGGGTTAGTACGCTTAGGGAAGCCCTCCAGGGGCATGGAAACGGCACGGTTTGCTGCTAAAGGTTTTTAAAAAACGCAGGTTTTGCCTTTTTCTGCAATTTTAGCGCTGACCCCGGTACCCATGGATCCTCACAATCCACGGGAGGAGTCCAGAACTGATCCCCCGGGGATAGTGAGGTCTGACTGTATATTTAATGAGACAAAGCCAGAACATTAAATCTAAAATGAACGTTTTTAAGTCCAATACAGAGATTGATGTCATTAACCAATACCATATACCGTATTTTTCGCTCCATAAGATGCACTCCCCCCCCAAATAGGGGGAAATGTCTGTGCGTCTTATGGACCAAATGTAACTTATCAGGGCTTCTGGGGGCTTCTGGGAGGCCTGTGCGACCCTCTGCAGGCCTCCCCGATCTTCAGTTCGGCAATAAATGGCGATTTTTGGCCATTTCCGGTTTTCGCGAAAACTGGAAACGGCCGAAAATAGCCATTTATCGCCGAACTGAAGATCAGGGAGGCCTGCAGAGGGTCGCGCAGGCCTCCCCGAAGCCGACACAAGCCCCGGTAAGTAACAAATATTTTTTCCCTATTTTTTTTCCCTTTCCCCCTAATTTTTAGCTCCATACTACGCATGCGTCCTATGGTCCGATGCGTCCTATGGAGCGAAAAATACGGGGTATGTCCGTGTGTGTGCACTGATTAATAAGATTATTAAAACCCATTATGTCTGGTATTAGTCATCAGAAAATGTCTTGTGCAAATGCCTCTCCTGTAGATGGCAAAAGTTTAACCCAAGACCGGAAATCTATTCATGCCTATTCATTCATTGTTTGCCTAGTTTGACTTTGCTATTGCTCGATCAGGCTATAATGCAATTGTGTTGCAGGATACAGTTGCATATAAAAGGTGGGGATATATGTGAAGGCATAGCAATGCCCACATTGGGCAGAAATGCTGTTCACTTTACATTTCACATCAGTAGGAGTGGGATTTGCTGCTAGTACAGGGTTATTCAAAAAGAATGGTGTAAAAGTAAAGGTGATTTATTCTTAAATGAACTGTCAGGCAACATAAAAGGGAATAATAAAAGCTTCTTCAAATATGTTAGAAGCAGGAAACCTGCCAGGGAAACGGTTGGTCCGCTGGACGGTGAGGGAGAGAAAGGGGTGATAAAAGGGGACTTGGGAGACTGCAGAGAAATTAAATGAGTTCTTTGCATCCGTCTTCATGGCAGAAGACCTCGGGCAAATACCGCTGCCTGAACAGCCTCCCCTGACTAAAGAATTAAGTCAAATAGAGGTTAAAAGAGAAGACGTCTCAGACTTAATTGACAAAATAAAGATCAATAAATCAACAGGCCCGGATGGCATCCACCGAAGAGTTCTGATCGTCAACAAGAATTAACATTCATTGATAAAATATGGTTCCCTATTTTACATGAATGTATAGAGAAGAACACTGGTTAATTTTGGCTTTCACAGGACTGCTGAAATGTCAGACGTTCAGAAACTGTTTAACTGGCTTTGATGTGCCACTTGTTTCACGTTCTAAGTGTAACTTAATATTTATTGCAACATTCCAAACCTGTTCTTACAATAAGTATACATCTTGTTAGGACAATTGTAATGCTTTGGCTATTTCAATGCAAGATGTACAAAGGAGTTTCCTTGCTAATGTGTCTCTTTGCAGGATCACTGACAATGACAGACCATTAGTGTCTCTTTGCAGGATCACTGGCTATGACGGACGATTATGACTTAATTAGCTGGGTTTTTTGAAGCAGAACTAATCTATTTAATGCAATGTTTTGAATCGGTCTTCATACCATCCTTGCAGCCTTGCTGTTTTTACCTTGAAAATGACTTCAAATTAGAAGTTGAAACGTTGGTTCCTGTAAATATCGGACTCTCCTTTTTCACTGTTTTAATTTTCTTAGCATTTGCTGTCTACGGATGGCTCCTTTGAAGATTTGATACTTGTGTGCCTGGAGTTCTCCGTGTTTTATATTTTTAATTACATGGCTTTTTTACCCATAAAACTTTTGTCCTGTTGCATAATAGCTGTCCATGAAAGCTTTCGTTCTAGAATGTTCTGAAGGAACTCAAGAATGAAGTTGCTTACTTCATGACCAAAATATGCAACTTGTCCCTTAAAACGGCCACCGTGCCAGAGGATTGGAGGATAGCTAATGTCACGCCAATCTTTAAAAAAAGGAAGGAGGGGGGGACCCAGGAAACTACAGGCCGGTCAGCCTAACATCTGTTCCAGGGAAGATGGTGGAAAGTCTCATTAAAGATAAAATCTTAAAACACATAGAAGAACAAGCTCTGCTGAGGGAGAGTCAGCATGGCTTCTGCAAGGGGAAGTCTTGCCTCACAAACCTCTTAGAATTTTTTGAAAAGGTCAACAGGCATGTGGATGCGAGCGAATCCATGGATATTATATATCTGGATTTTCAGAAGGCGTTTGACACGGTCCCTCATGAAAGGCTCCTGAGAAAACTCCACAGTCAGGGAATAAGAGGGCAGGTCCTCTTGTGGATTAGGAACTGGTTGAAGACCAGGAAACAGCGAGTGGGAGTCAATGGGCAATTTTCACAATGGCGAGAGGTGAAAAGTGGTGTGCCCCAAGGATCGGTCTTGGGACGGGTGCTTTTCAACTTATTCATAAATGACCTGGAGTTGGGGATAAGCAGCGAGGTGGCCAAGTTTGCGGATGACACTAAACATTTCTGGGTGGTGAAGACCAGCAGGGATTGTGAAGAGCTCCAGAAGGATCTCTCCAAACTGGGAGAATGGGCAGCAAAATGGCAGATGCGCTTCAATGTAAGTAAGTGTAAAATGATGCACATTGGGGCAAGAAACCAAAATTTCACATATACGCTACTGGGTTCTGAGCTGTCTGTGACAGATCAAGAGAGAGATCTTGGGGTGCTGATGAACAGGTCGATGAAAGTGTTGACCTAGTGTGCGGCGGTTGTGAAGAAGGCCAATTCCACGCTCGGGATCATTAAAAAAGGGATTGAGAATAAAACGGCCAATATCATTATGCCTTTGTACAAATCAATGGTAAAAGGCCACATCTGGAGTATTGTGTCCAGTTCTGGTCACCACACCTCAAAAAGGATATAACTGAATTGGAAAAGGTGCAGAAAAGAGCGACCAGAATGATTCGTGGGCTGGAGCACCTCCCTTATGAGAAAAGGCTACAGCTTTTGGGGCTTTTCAGTCTAGAAAAAAGGCACCTGAGGGGGGGACATGATTGAGACGTATAAAATTATGCATGGGATGGAGACAGCGGATAGAGGGAAATTCTTCACCCGCTCGCACAACACCAGAACCAGGGGATATGCACTAAAATTGAGTGGACGGAGAGTTAGAATGGACGAAAGAAAATATTTATTTACCTAGCGTGTAATTCATCTGTGGAACTCCTTGGATGTGGTGATGGCACCTGGCCTAGATGCCTTTAAAAGGGGTTTGGACAGATTCATGGAGGAAAAGACCATCACAGGCTACAAGCCATAAGCAACCTCCTGGCTTTAGAAGGTTTTCTCTGTGCCAGGTGCAAGGGAGTGACAACAGGAAACAGGTTAGCTTGTTGGCTGTGTACTCCCTGAGGCATCTGGTGGGGTCACTGTGTGATACAGGAAGCTGGACTAGATGGGCCTTTGGCCTGATCCAGCAGGGCTCTTCTTATGTTCTTAAATGTTCAATGCAGGCACTTGCTTAGCTACAATGGGGCAAGGGGAGCAAACAGTCACGGTCTCCTCATGAGGAGACCATGGCTGTCACCATGGTTCCCCCCCCTTGCCCCACTGTGGCTACGCAAGTGCCTGCATTGAACATTTGTAACGTACATGTGAAACGTGGGCAATTTTTCCTGTCTTTTCATGTCATGATGGTTGTGGTATGACACATTTAAGAATAAATCAGCTTTACTTTTGCACCATCCTTTTTTCCCTAGGTTTTTTTATAACCCTGTATGTCACTCAGGCTACAGTTCTATGCACACTTACCAGGGAGTAGGTAATTCAATAGGACTTACTTCTAAATGGACATGCACAGAATTGGACTGTCCATATCAGTAGGATTTCAGAGTAGTGTGGAGATTTTCATGGCTTGTTACAATTTGTAGAGAAATAGGCTATATGGGATTGTCAGCCATGTAACGTTTGGTTGAAGAAATAAAGCTTTCAAACTTGTACCCAACTTGTCTGGAGGAATTCCTTATTAACACTAACACCATCAACTGCAGCCAACGGTGGTAACGTCCAAGGATTATCCAGAACAGACAAGAAAGAGACTTTAATCCTCTGCTTACGTTTCTTCCCTCGCTTGGGACTTTGTCAAAGCATTAACCTGGCAGCAGCTGGCAGGTGGTCCTGTACCTGCCACCTGCTGCCGGGTTAATGCTTTGACAAAGTCCCAAGCAAGGGAAGAAACGTAAACAGAGGATTAAAGTCTCTTTCTTGTCTGCTCTGGATAATCCTTGGACGTTACAACCGTTGGCTGCAGTTGATGGTGTTAGTGTTAATAAGAAATTTCTCCAGACAAGTTGGGTACAAGTTTGAAAACTTTTTTTCTTCAACCAAAAGTTACATGGCTGACAATCCCATATATCCTATTTCAGTAGGATTTGATACATTTTACATACTTATGTGCTGTCTTTGAATCCACTGAGATAAAAGGCAGAATAGACACGTAAATAAAAATAATGCAATCATGGGCAGGATTACAACCATATCTGCTAGACCCCTTTGCTGAATCCAAATGATTTATACTTGTGTGCCCCTTTAGAGGCAGGCTGTATTTTTGACTCCCAATCTGGATTGACTTCCCAATCAATTACCATCACATCTTCAGAAAACTAGAAAGTTGCCAGTCTGCAACTTTGGGTCAACTTAGATGCTATCCATTTCCTGGCCTTCTCTGTCACTGGATTAAGATAGTTCTGATTAACCTCACCTGCAGACTGATAATTGTGCTTTTCCTGATCAAAGCAGTGGCCTTGCTGATACAAATGAATCTGAGGGGAAAGCACCCAAGCAGGTATTTATGAAGCTACTCAAAAGCAGCTCTACTCTGCTCATTTCTAGCCAGGAGATTCCAAACAGCAATAACAGGAGCTTGCTTATCCTTTGAGAGGATAAGGGTCTCCAGGGTCCCATCCAATCCTATGCAGTAGCTACATAATTTTTTCCAACCCCACTACACGAGTGTCCCATCCTCACCATGTCTCCAGACAGCTTTCAAACAATTTCATTAACAAGCATACACACAAACGTTTTAATTACATTAACAGCGCAATCTTGCCTAAGATGTGGCGGCGGGGCGAAATGGCCAGCCACTGCATCCTAAGCAGGATGTGGGTGGCGCTGGCGCAGCCCAGGCTCACCATGAAGGAAGGGGACGTTTTCCCCCTTCCCTAGGTGTAAGCGCCTCGGGCCCCGATAGGTCTTCTTGGATGCATGCCAGCTTGAAAGGCCGGACCGACCTGGTAAGTGGCACTGGATATCAGCGCAACTCAGTGCTGATATCCCTGCCCCCTCCCAGACTGAGCCGGCCAATGGTCCCCTTCCTCGCCACCCTTGCGCTGACTGGTGCAGGCCTTACCTGCGTTGGCTGGCACGGGTCCAGGATGGCGGTGGAGTGAGCTGTGCCAGCCTCAGCGCTGGTGCTTACTCTGAAGGAGCCGCAAATGTGCTTTATGGCATGTTTGCGACTCCTTAAGGCCAAAGGTTCCCAAACTGGGCATCGCGACACCCCAGCTGGGAACAAAGGGTTGCTATACCCTTAAGGGTCGTGGCAACCCACAATGACGTCGACAACACATCCAGGATCGCGCTGCCACTGCTGCGGATGAAAAGTGTCCGTTTTACCTTCATTGGTGGCTGTGGAGGTCCTCTGGGGGTTGTAGAGAGCCTGTGGACCCCTCCGCAGGCCTCCCCATGCGTCTGAGCAGCCCTCCGACACGATTCTTCCAGTTTTATGACAGAATCGGAAATGGGTCGCGATCGCATTGGAGGGCCGCTCCAATGCTTAGGGAGGCCTACGGAGGGGTCCGCAGGCTCCCCACACCCCCTGGAGGACCTCCACAGCCACCAATGAAGGTAAAATTGTCACTTTTCGGCTGCGGCAGTGGCAGCACGATTCTGGAGCACCGTCACTGCCCCTGGGAAGGCCTCGCTGCCACTTAGGGCAACAAAGGGTCTTCCCAGGAGTTAGAGAACCACTGCCTTAGGCCATCGGAGCACTTGCTACGCTGGCCTAACGTTACAGTGAATTGGGTGGATTAAATGATCTAGCTTTCCTCAATGTCAGAAACAGCTTTGACTCTATGCAGGATAAAAATTATTTTCTCTATTTTCCATCACCATTTTATTTTTCCAAGCACCTATGGAAGCACTTCCAACAGCTGCTTCCTCCACAGTTGTGGGTTTTTGCCAAGACTCAACAAACTCAAAGCCTAAGACTTTTCTAGAACTGCTTGAGCTTTAAGCAGTCAACATTAAGCCACTACAAGTCATTTTAAATTTGATATACTTTAAAATTCAAAGTTCAGAGGTCATTTATTAAAATCCAACATTTAGGGTTGCAGAAGATGTTATTTGTTTAATACAAGCAACAGGCAGCAAAAGGTTAAAACTCAAAGCAAAGATGGTACATATTTTATGGATAGAACTACTACAGTACATCTCTAGGATGTACAGCAGACTAGGAGATGCTTCTTTTTTTGCTAGATGCTTAGGCACTACCAATGTGAAGTAATACAGTAGTTTGGGGTGATAGAGCAAGTTGCAAAATGGCAGTTTGTACAAAAAAATGCAGTTTTTACACACAAAAAACTCAGAAGTGTACTCTGCTTAATATTCTACCCATGCTCCAAGACAGAGATTTGAACGCTGGCTCTTGGGATCCAGTGGGTACACAAGAAAAAATATTTTAGCCATCAGGGTGGGTAGGCAGATTTAGGAGTGACTTCAGATCACCCTCAGTGCTACCCGTAGCTCCAGGGTGACTTTCTGCCCATCCTGAACTACAAAGGAGCAGAGCATGAATTGAGAGCATAAGACTGAAGGATATAAATATCCTAAACTTTCATTTTGTTATTTTCAATGTTAAATTTCAATGCTGAAACATCCCCAACATATAAATCAGAAACTGAAAAAAGTCAAGCCATCTGGGAACCAATCAAATCGGCTGCCCAGTCCTAACCAGGTTATACATAAATCCTACTACTTAAATTCAGTTGGAATAAATTCCACACAGTTATTGCTAAGGTTTGCAGCCATAGTACCAGTATGTTTCCTACCACTCAAACTCATTCACAATTGTCCACCACCAAGTGTCTGGAAGAACTAAGCTGCTCCCGGAGAGCTCAATAAGCATGGTTACTGCTGTACTGTCTAATGACCATTTTTGTGGAGAAAATATAGGTGCCCAGTTCATTAATTAAAAAGTCATATTCATATAAACATGCAATTTAATCATATGCGTGGTTACTCAGAAGGCAGGCACACTGAAATCAACAGAATGTACTCCCTGGTAAGAGTACATAAAATTGTACCTTACAGACATTTACTTGAGACTTAATTGTCATGGGTCACCTTTACCTTATGTCCCACTGAGGTAATGGGACTTCCAAGGATTGCACAATCTGTGCTGCCACTTCTCCTAGTTTTGACAAACTAACATTTTCCATTCAATTGTCATTGGGCCCTTCACCTTGGGTTAAAAAGGTGTGGCTTAGATGAAGCCATCACATATCCTCTTACTCAGAACTAGCCCAGAGATACAGGCCACCATCAGGGGAAGAGAGGGAGCACATTTTCTGCAATCTACAGGAAAGATGAGGAAGGCAGGGCGCAGGGCTATTCGAAGGATCGGTGGGTGAGCGGGCAGCCGTTTCATTGAACGTGTGGCAAAGGGAATATATTTTCCGAGGCCGGGTCCTCGAAGCCGTTAACAGGGCAAGGCTGTTGTCCCGCTACTTGAAGCCACAACGGCTCCGACTTCCCCCACCCGGAGAGCGTACCCTGCTACTGCGGCGCGGGGACGGAGAGCGGCGAGAAGACCGGCTGCTGGACGGTGAGCGGCGGCGGCGGCCCCGAGGAGAGGGCGACCGGGACCGGCGCGGGCTACGGTCTCGAGTCGAGCCAGACTTGGAAGTAGCGGAGCGCGAACTGCGGGAGGTCGAACTACTGCTCTCTTTGGACCGGCTGGAGGACGACACGTTCGAGCGGCCGCTACTGGTGCGGTACATGACGATGCTAGTGGAGGGCCCGAACGGCCGCACTTACTCCCGTTTACTCCTCTCTCCCAACCACCCACCCCCCTCAGCACGCTCCATGCGCATGCTCACGGGTCACAAACGCAAGTCGCGAGACTGAGGAGGGGAGAGCTTCCGTCGCACATCCGACAAAATGGCGGGGGGGCGGAACTTCAGCCACGTGATAAGAGAAAGTGTCGCGAGAATCTCAGAGCTCTGAAGGATACATACTGATGGTGGCCTTTCTGATGCCTGTGACAAAATGGTGCGGTTGAACTTCAGTCACGTGGAGAGATGGAAGGCGGGGCGACAAGCGAAGTGCTAATATAAGAAAACGCAAAGGAAACACTTCCTAGAAGAGATGGATTTGTGCGTCTCCCTCATTATTACGCCCATCTTTGGGGGGCTAGTGGGATTTCTGCTTCTGAGATTTCCTAGCGAGCTTGTGCTGTGTAACAGTGACCACGTTTTTTCTATACTGTACTGATCCACACAGTTACTAACTGCAGGGGACCCTACCAGGAACGTTGTAGCTGTGGACTGCCTGCATTGGCAGGGGGTTGAACTCACATAGCCAGTGTTTTTGCATTTCTGATGAAAAAACGTGCCTGGCCAGGCACTAAAGGTCCCTCACCGAAGGCTCATGAGAACTCAACAGTCGGGGGAAAAACAGGGCAGGTCCTCTTTTGGATTAGGAACTGGTTGAAGAACAGGAAACAAAGAGTAGGTGTAAATGGGCAATTTTCAGAATAGAGTGAGGTGAAAAGCGGTGTGCCCCAAGGCTCGAACTTGGGACTGGTGCTTTTCAACTTGTTATAAATGGCCTGGAGCTGAGGATCAGCAGTAAAGTGAAGTAAGTAAGTAAAGTCCAGGTGAAGTCCAGGAGTGATTGTGAAGAGCTCCAAAAGGATCTCTCTATACTGTACTGGAGAAATGGGCAGCAAAATGGCAGAGATGCACTTCAATGTAAGCAAATGTAAAGTGATGCACATTGGTGCAAAAAAACAAAACTTCACACATAATGTGTTCTGAGCTGTCTGTGACAGATCAGGAGAGAGATATTGGTGTGGTGTTGGACAGCTTGATGAAATTGTGTAAAGGCTGTGAAATGTGTAGCAGTGTGTAGTGGCTGTGAAGAAGGTCAGTTCCATGCTCAGGATCATTAAAAACGGAATTGAGAATAAAACTGCCAATATTATTTATTATGCAATTGTACTGTACAGACTGATGGTAAGGCCACATCTGGGGTACTGTGTCCAGTTCTGGATGCCACATCTCAAAAAGAATATAGTGGAACTGGAAAAGGTGCGGAAGAGAGCGACCAAAATTATTAGTGGGCTGGGACACCTCCGTTGTGAGGAAAGGCTACAACATTTGGGGGTATTCAGTCTAGAAAGAAGGTACCTGAGGGGCACATGATTGAGACATATAAAATTATGTAAGGGATGGGTACGACAGGGAAGTTCTCCCTCTTGCACAACACCAGAACCAGGGGAAATCCATTAAAATTGAGTGGCGGGAGAGTTAGTGCAGACAAAAGGAAATACAGTATTTCTTTACCCAGTGCATAATTAATCTGTGGAACTCCTTGCCACAGGATCTTGTGATGGCATCTTGCCTAGATGCCTTTAAAAGGAGATTGGACAGATTTATGGAGGAAATATCCATCACAGGTTACAAGCTATGATGGCTATATGCAACCTCTGAGGTTTAGAGGTAGCCTGTCTCTGAATACCAGATGCAAGGAAGTGGCTGCAGGATACAGGTCTCTTGTTGTCTTGTGTGCTCCCTGAGCATCTGGTGGGCCACTGTGAGATACAGGGAGCTGAACTAGATGGGCTGTGGTCTGATCCAGCAGGGCTCTTATGTTCTCATGTTCTTTTGGGCATCAGTGGTGCATTTGTTGACCAGCGGACTTCTGCACTGGTGTACAGTGGGTTAAACCGCTGAACCATGAGCTGTCATCGAAAGGTCGGCAGTTCGAATCCGCAACGGGATGAGCTCTCGTTGCTTGGCCAGCTCCTGCCAACCTAGCAGTTCCAAAGCATGTTAATGCGAGTAGATAAATAGGTACCGCTTGCGGGAAGATAAACAGCGCTCTGTGTTGCAGCTGCATCCTACGCGCTGCGGCAAGGAGAGTCATGCTGGCCACATGACCACGGAGGCATCTTCGGACAACGCTGGCTCTTCGGCTTTGAAATGGGGATGAGCACCACACCCTAGTGTCGGACACGACTGGACTTAATTGTCAGGGGTCACCTTTACCTACATGGAGATCTACTGGAATTTCTTGAGGATAGGATTGGGCCTTCAGTCTTGCCTGAGTTGTATGAGTTGTTACAAGAAGTCCCCAGGGGTTCCCGTTGGCTCCACCATTCCCATGTTGATGCCTTTCTTGGTCACCTTCAGCACCATTGTTGGGCCTTTGTTTGCTGGGTTTTCTCGCAGCTCTGTGAGCTGTCAGCAGCTAAAAAAATACCCAAAGAAGTGAGCTTTCCTGCTGTGGCAGGTGAATGACAGAGATTCCCTATCATCTCCATTGCTGTGTGTTCAGCATTTATGTTGCCAATTGCATGGCGTTTTGCGGTGACAGTGGTTGGAGAGGTAAGATAAAGGCACCATCGTTCTTTGATGACATCACCACTCCTTTCCTTTTACATGTTGTTAATGCTAATTAACATTAGCATTAACATTAGGTTTTATTGTTGATTTTTAATTTGTTGTATTTTGTATCTTGTATTGGTTTTATAGTAAGCTACCTTTGGAGACCTGGTGAGCAAGTTGGGTATAAACCTTTTAAATAAATAAAATTTAAAAGGTTTAAATTGTTGTGGATAAACATACTTTGGATAGCAGTGCTTATAGAGAAAGTTTGATCCTCCATAAAACAGCTCATTATCTTGCATAACGTAGCAAAAACAAGATAGGGATGGAACAAAGTCTAATGCAAAAGGAGTATTTGCAGTCTGAATATTGAAGTCAAATAGGAGGTCAGTAGTTAGTTGTGCACTTCTTGGGGTGTTCAGTCCCCAACGTGGGATTTTCCATACGGTATGGGCCATACCTTCTGTCTCAAAGTACAGTAAGGATTTTGGGTAAGTGCCAGTTACTTCTTCTTGTGACAGAACTTCTTGTTTCTACTTGAGAAATTTCAAGGCCTTCCTGCCTTTTACACCCCTGGTCAGAAATGTGTTTAGTCAGAAATTTCCTTCTTGCCTACTTTAAGAAGCAAGATTGGATGTGTTAGCCAAGGCTCCAACCCACACCAAGTTTTTTCCAGAGCTGCCCCTCCCCTCCATCACTCTTGCCTCTGGGCTGCCAACTGTGAGAACAAGATCATACTAGTCAGGGGAATGAATATAGCCCAGGGGTGTCAGTTGTTAACCTTATTTTGCATTCTGTTCGTTCAGTCTTTCACATAGAATGGCACAGAAGGAAAGGAATCTTTGGGTTCAGATAATGGAAAATTGATTCATCATCCCAACTGGTAGGTCAGAGATTTACAGTCATATTTCAAGAAGATGAAGGTCTTCTGGATGTATTATTTAGAGATAGCAGCAGATTGAGTAGTTAAGACCCTCTGGTATTTATGCAGATTTCTGAGAATTCCAGGTTTTCTAAAACATTTTAGGCTCACATACCCCAATTAGGTAATAGGGGCTAGAAACTTGATAGTTCGGTTTCCACTAGAACTTTCTGTAGCACAGGATATCAAATTTGATTTGAAATTGCTAATTTTAATTATTAATATTCAGCTGAGTACATTCCTCTTTTTTAAAAAAATGTATTTCTTATGGAATTAACATTTTATTTCAATAAGGGCAGGACTGTGAAGGAGCTAAAATTGTGTGAAAGGAGCCAATTGTGCTTCCACAGTGCATGTGTACTGCGCTTCCACAGTGCATGCGTACTGCATCTCACTGTTTGGAGATGTTATATGCAAGCCTCCCTTTCACACTTTGCATGTTCTCCACAAGGAACATACTGTGGCAAATATACCTCATGGGCCATGTGACATGGCAAACACGCCTGCTGTCTTACAATAAGAATCATTCTTACTAAACATGCATAGGCTCTGAGTGTAAGAAGGGATTTGGAGGCTCTGGAAGGGCAATTGTTAATAAAGCCTTCTTGGAAGAATCCAGCTGCATGTAAGGATGCTGAGCATGTGCGCTTCTACATCATTGTCCATCATTGTCCATCATTGTGCCAATTTATATAATCACAATCAAGAGGTAAAGCTTTTCATGGGCTGAATTACCTCAGGCTGTTTGAATGCGCTCTTGTAGGATAAACAAGCCTGCCATTCACATACTAAGGGTCAGATTACGCACAATGGAGCTAATGGTTGAACTCCTTGAATTGCTGACTTTCTACATGCAAGGTTATTGTGGGTGCAATCTACCCTAGTGCTGGGCCGGCGCAGCATGTCCTGCACTGGGCCAGAGCTGTTACAAAAGCTGCTGTAAGGCAGTTGCAGAGCACCAGATCCGTGCAATGGGCAGCAAGCGAAAGGTAAGTCCTCAGCGTGGAGGCATTCCAGGGCAGGGGGAGGGCGGGAGAGAGACAGCAATTGGGATGAACTGGACCAGGCAGGGGGCGGCAGCAGCAGCAGTGGCACACGCTAAATCCTAAACCACCACCCCCCCCAACCCTGGCCAGTTTGCCCTACACAGGGCTCCCATTCCCTTCCCCCGAGGTGACCTCCAGCCCGCCTCTTTGGGCCTGGGATGCATCGTTGGCTGCACTGGCCTTGCTGCAGCACCGGGCATAAAGTTAGGCAGGATTGAGCTGCCCATGTCTGTGTATACATACACATACAGAGAGGAGCATTCAAACAAGCAAACGGTCTTCTGACAGCAAGAATTGATGTCATCTAGGACAAAGGAATACTATTTAATTCTGTTGAAGATATATAAAGTGGCATAGGAGGACTGGTTCACATAAACCTCTATATATCACTGGATTTCTCTACCTTTCTATGCGTCTAATGGCTGGCTGGGGAATGTGTGAACAGATTTCACTGGAAAACATTGTGAGAGATACAGAGCGACATCTAATGCTATTAGATCTGTGATAGCCCATTCACAGGACAATCGTCCCTGGTTGTTGCACATGTGAGTAAGGAACATACATGAGTAAACCAGCCTCTAATCTTTGAAGAACAAGTCAGGAGAGCCTTTTTCATTCTCAAGAATAACACTGGTCAACACACTTTTTCTGGCATAAGGTATTCCAATGGTTTTAAGGTAATTTTGGGGCACTGATTCCAAATCTGGCATCGCTTTTTGGCTATCACATCAGGTTTTTGAGATATCAAACATTGCATTTGATAAAATCAATGAAAAACAGCAAATTTATGATCATCATATCATTGATGTCGTACTTTAAAGTAGGCAAGATAAACCTTCTTGACAAAGGTATTGATGTTGCGCCTTTAATCCTGCAAAGTGCACAGATGTAGCAGAAGATATCTGGGTCATTACTGCATTTCCTTCTTTCGGATGTTGTAGCCCAGGGGTTCTCAACCTTTGAAGGCCCGGGTATCCCCTTATCACGGTCCAATTTTTTGAAGTATCCCCTGCTAATTAACTGCTAATTAATTGGATTAATCAATTAATTAATTAGGTAATTAATCGTTAAGTAAAAGTACTAACACAAATTTAAATGTGAAAAAATGTCTTATTTAACTCGTGTGTGTGTGTGTGTGTGTGAGTGAGAGAGAGAGAGAGAGATGCAAGGATCTCTTTTTTTCTCCAAGTCACACTTCCGAAAATCAGCTCCTCCCCCACCCCACCAAAGTGCATTTTCCAAAGTACAAAAATAAAACCAAAATCAGAGACACAGAAGGGCTCCGAAAATAATTACAATTTAAAATCCATGTTAATTAACACTTAATTAGCTGCTGATGGGGCAGATAAGGGGCAGGGCTTGGTGTACCCCCAGCAGGAGGTCCACGTACCCCTAGGGGTACCCGTACCACAGGTTAAGAACCCCTGTTGTAGCCATTGTTAGATCACGCCCTGCAGAAGGAAAATATTACATAAATGTGGATATCTACATAAAATGATATTCTAAACACACTATCCTAAAAATACAGCACCATATTTTAACACTAAAGCAGTCACTGACTCGCAACAACTTGCAATCATAAGTGACAAAGAGTTAATTTTGGGTAAAATAAATGAAAATGGGGTATGCCGATAGCATAAAAATGAGATGTGATAGAGCAAATCTGAGATCAGATTTGGAATCAGCACCCTGAAATTAGTCTAAAACAGCTGCAAAAGTCCAGGCCAGGAAACATTTTTGTAGACCAGTGTAATCGCACACATTTGGGATTAGCGAATATGAGTTTTTAGCATAAACAGAATGAGATTTCCACACAGGGTTGAACTTTGGCGCACTGGCGAATCACCTTTGAAAATCATAATACTGTGTAAACTATACAGTTGAGTTAATTATTTATTCATCCCTCCACTCCAAACTTCTACTGGTATTCTCCTTGCCCACGTGCGATTGCAAACGGTCCTCCCAGACAATAGGGGCCGCAAGGGGAAAAGAAATCGATATCTAGGAGGCAAATACCGTAAATCAGAAAGAGTGGAATAAACAGACTCCACCTAGTTTCCAGTTTTAGCTAGGATCTCCATTTTACTATTAGAGAGGTAAAAGTCCAGCGTGCTTCCAATGGAGGACTAGCCTTGGGTCTATTTGGCTATGAAGTAGCGAGGGTGGGTTTCGCTGTACCATGTTTTTTGTTTGTGATGAGTTCAGCTGCCTGCAGGCAGATAGCGAATGAATTCGCCTGAATACATATACATATTGCACTCATACATATTTCCCAGTAATTTTCAGGCAAACAGTGAGGGAGAAAAACAAAGAGAAAGAAAAGAGCCCCTTGCTATTGCCTAGCACAGGGCAGCTGAGGTATAGACTTGCACACAATTTCATGCACTCCCCCCCCCCCACCGATAAAATTCCCTTATTTTCTCACCAGTCTTGCAGGGTCCAATGTTATTTCCTGAGGGATCTTCCAGCTGGTCCGCCCAGACATAGCTCTCTGGTCTAAGGAGCATACCTCCACCCCACCTTCAGACAAAAAGTCTTACCTAGGATTCTCCAGTGAGAGAGAGGAGAGCCCCCCCAGCCCAGGAGCCATGCTTGGAGTGTAGCTGTGAATCCCACTTCTGACACCAAACTGTAGCTGAATTTTAAGCAGACTGATAATTAATAGGACCAGGAAGACTGGTGAACAAGGGAAAAGTATGGGTTTATTTGTTACCCAGCGCAGTGGACAGAACCCCAGGAGGGGAACTGACCCTTTGCTACATGTGAGAACAGTTTTTATACATTTCCAAGCAGAACATCACATGGTTGCTGAGAATGTGCATAGTTACAGAGTAATACAGAAACACAATGGGAACAATAGTGGGCTGCTCTGGGTGGAGGTCTTCTAGATGGTCCTTGAATGGTTCAATCGTTGAGTCCTGGGAGACCTGATTGAATTAGTTAGACTTGATTGAGTTAGCCTCCCTTTCCCCCAGAATCAGCCTAATGTGTGTGTTTCTACTGAGAGGAGATAACAAAAGGAGGTTGCCAAATGTGAGATTTTTCCTGTGACCTGGGGAGGCAGATATGAACAGAAACCAGGAAAATATTTTTCTGCATCACTATCATGTAACTATTTTGCTGTCCATCTGCATCTTCATTAATGTTTGTGTTGTGTATTGCTGTCCTGCACTGAGGTCCATACCAATGATGTTGTGTTTTATCAATAAAGGTCATAGGCGATAGATCATAAAGCAGCTGCAAGATAGTTGTTAATATATAACCATTATTCACTTCAGCCCCATTGGGCTGAATAGGGAGGGAGATCATCATGATGACATGCAGGATACGAACACACACACACCCATCTGCAACAAGGGGACAGCAACACTGACTACATACCGTAATAGGGTTGCTGTAAAATACAATCTGTCAACCTCAACCCTCGTAATGGGGGGATAACAACACTGGACTCTGTCCAAACCGTAATATGGGCACAGAATCTGCAGCCTTTCCCTCACTCCATCTGCAATAAGGCGGAAATAATTTTGGACAGTTTCTTTCTCCCCTCTCCATTCCAGTGCTGGAAGCATTTGCTGGACATTTTTGTAAATGTTTTAAAAAACAAAGAAATAACATTTTCACGCACGGTAACTTGAGTCTGAAAGAGCTTGAAATCTTTGTCTGTAATGCTACTTGGTGTGTTTGGGGGGCGGGCGGAAGACAGCTACAATGATCGAATTTCTCCATGGTTTCCTATGATGAGCAGCTGCCACTTTTACCCCTCTAATTCGAAAAAAAAACATGGTGTCAAAAAGTCTCCAGGAAGTCCTGCCCGCAAACAAGGAATTGCCACTGGTAGGAGGACTCCCCCCGCCCCGCGTTATGTCACTGAAGAAGCCGGCTTTGGAGTTCCGGGTCGGGCACGCGTTTCAGGTATTATGTACGGAGGGAGTGGGAGAGGGGCGAGCTGCTGAAAAGGGGCATGCATGGGCTCTCGTCATGACATGAGCGCCTCATCTCCGGGTGGAGGATATCTCGGTTCGGCTGGGGACAGCGGCAAGCGAGGAACGGAAGCTGAGCAGGACTGAACCCCCGTTACTCCCTCCTTGCTTTCGCTTCGCTGTGGTGGCAATCCAGTTTCTTACCGGCTTCACTGCAAAGAGATGGGGGGGGAACCACCCACCCACCATCAGCCTATAAGCAACGCCGCCTTCGAGCCGCTCAAGTCGTTCAGGCATCGGAGAGACATTTGTAATTCGTATGAGCATTCTGACTCCTTGTAGGTTTTATATTCGCATAACAAAGGAGCGAAAGCAGGCGCTTTCCGCCTAGTGGGTGAAAGAAACGGTATCATTGACTACTGGTCCTTCAATACGCGAAGACTGAGAAAGAGATGCTGTGGCAGTGGCGAGGCAGTAGAGCTCTCTATTCATTCTTCTGTGGCAGGCTTTCAGCTGAATCCTGGCAGTTATTTTTGCTGTTCTTGTTGACCGCTGGAGCACGTGAAGTATTAATAAAGGGGAGAGAATGCCTCTGAGAATGTGTGGGTGCATTTCTGTCGCCACTAGATGGAGGCAGGTCAGCGCCCTGCAGATGCTGGGCGTGCCTCTGAGAATGTGTGGGTGCCTTTCTCTCACTAGGTGGAGTCAGGTCAGCCCTGCATATCCTGCCTGGGAAAGGGTTTTATGTGGGTTGAGACCTGAACCCTGTCACATCTCTACAAGGTCACCCGTCAAGTCAGTGGGGAGCTTTAAGAAAGGGAGCAGGGCAGCCCTTCAATAATGGTGGAGATGATGCTTTAAGGCTGCAACCCTTTTCACACTTACCTAGGAGTAAGACCTACTTAATGGGACTTCTGAGTAGATATGCATAGGATTGTACTGTAAGCTAAGGAAAAGGAAACACGCTCTTGTGGGGAGAGTCTCTCTCCCCTGCTATCCTGCTGAAGAAGATTTAAAATAGATTGGCAGCAACCTGAATAGAATTCAAAGTACTGTAGGTTTAATGTCATTGCACAAATTACATTTTTGCCCACAACCAAAAACACTACTGTGTGTGGGGGGGGGTTGTGTGGAGGGGGGGAGTTGGCAGTATTTTCTGTTTATTTGTGTAGCTGACATTTTCCCCCCAAAAGGGTATGGGGGGGAGGTATACCCAGTTAAATGGTCCTTACCTCTTCCGGGAACTGCAGTGTCCCCTGATGTTCTCTCCTCCTTGGACAACTTTGATACAAGCCATCACCTTGTATGATGAGAGAGAATAACAGTTCTCTCTCTTATATGTTGGCTGTCATAAAGCGTCAGCAGATATAAATGGAGCTAATTGGGCACCACATTTCATGATTTGCAAGGGACTGCAGTCCTCTGTTTACTGCGAAGCTCAAACAATTTATGTGCTCTGGCCATCAAGTTAACGTGGAAAACCACTCTGGCAGCTGTCCTTCCAGTGACTGTCTACTATGAGATTCTTTATGTCTGCAATCTGTACAGGCTTCTAAAAATTGAATTTCAGGTTCTTCTTACCCTTTTCTTATGCAGACAATGATACAATTATTGGAGTTGCCTGAGGAGGGGGGGGGGACAATTCTCAGCGGGATTTCTTACTATTACAAGTTTGCCAGCATGAGTGCTGGCTAGCCATTGCTTTGTTAGACTAATTGAAGAAGCCAATTGACAGTTCTTAAGGATCATTAATTGCCCAGGAAGCTCCCTCCATCAGACACGTGTCAACTTCCAGAGGAGTAGCCATATTAGTCCACTGCAGCAAAACCAGCACCCTATAAAAGCTCTGTTGGGTTAGGCCGAAGGCCCGTCTAGTCTAGCATCCTGTTACCCACAGTAGACCACCAGCTGTCTCTGGGTTGCCTACAAGCAGAAGAGAAAGGCATACTTCTCTCCTGCTGTTGCTCCCCTGCAACTGGTTTTCAGAGGTATACTGAACCTGGAGGTAGTACATAGTCATCATGACTAGTAGCAATTGATAGCCCTGCCCTTCATGAATTTCTCCAATTCCCCTTTTAAAACCATCCAAGCTAATGACCATCACCCCATCTTGAGGCAACAAATTCCAAAGACTAATTATGCACTGTGTGATGATGAAATACCTCCGTTTGTCCATCCTAAATCCCTATCAGTGGATTTCACTGGATGACCCCTGGTTCAGTTGTGTGTGTGTGGGGGGGGGAAGGGGACATTCGTCCCCTTCCCCTGGTGTAAATCGGGGAAGGCCCAATGGGCCTCCTCAGATTTTCACCAGCTATTTAGCTGGCAAAAGTCGGAGGAGGCCATGTAATGGCCATGTCAGCTGGACGGGGGTGGGGATATGGCGGACGCCATCCCCGCCCCCTCCCAGGCCGGCACGGCCAGTGGCCCCCCTCCCTTGCCGCCCGGACCACCCATGCGGCTGCCGGGGGATCCCTTACCTTCCTCCAGTGGCCGCATGGTGATCTGGCAGCAGAATAAGAGCTGCCAGCCTAGCGCCGGCGGCCCTTACTCTAGAGTCATCGCAAACGTGCCTTATGGCATGTTTGCGAAGGCTTAGGGCAGCGGAGCACTTGCTCCGCCATCCTAAAGCCGGGCAGGATTGCGCTGCCCATCATGTCCTCCCTCAATCCCATTTTTTCCAAGTTACAAAGCCCCAAACGTTGTAGCTTTTCCTCAAAAGGAAAGTGCTCCAGCCCTACAGTCATTTTGGCTGCTCTCTTTTACACCTTTTCCAAGTTCACAACGGTGTCCAGAGCTGTAAGCTGTATTCCAAATGTGGCCACACCATAGACTTGTATGACATTAGGTGTATAACCTTAGCAGTCTTATTCTTGATCTCTTTCTTAATTATCCTTATCATGGAATTTGCCTTCTTCACCGTTGCCAAACAGTAGATTGATGTTTTCATTGGACTGTCCACCACAACCCCAATATCCTTTTCCTGATCTCTCCAGACTGGGTGAATGGGTGATCAAATGGCAAATGCGATTCAGTGCCAACAAGTATATGTAATGCACATTGGGCAAAAAAAATCCCAACCTCACGTATACATGGATGAGGTCTCGGCTGTTTGTGATGAACCAGGAAAAGGATCTTGGGGTTGTGATGGACAGTCCAATGAAAGCATCAATCTACTATGTGGCAACTGTGAAGAAGGCAAATTCCATGATAAGGATCATTAAGGAAGAGATCAAGAATAAGACTGCTAATGTAATATCCCCCTTATACAAGTCTATGGTGTGGCCACATTTGGAATACTGCTTACAGCTCTGGTCACCACACACCTCAAGGAGGATGTTGTAGACTTGGAAAAAGGTGTAAAAGAGAGCAGCCAAAATGACTGTAGGGCTGGAGCACTTTCCTTTTGAGGAAAAGCTACAACATTTGGGGCTTTGTACCTTTTGCACCATTCCTTTTTGAATAACCCTGTATAAAAATCCTCTTATACATTGAATGAGAGGTGAGGCTGCTGCTTCCCTTCAGATAGAATCAGTTAGTTCTTTTATGTATCAGTTTGCAATCCTTTTACAAAGAGAAGGGAATGCAGTGGTAAAAAGAGTTTTATTCTTCATCCCAAGAATTATTGAACTGGGCCTGCAAGTGTCCCTTTTAAATGCCTGATTCCTTGTCTTCTTCTGCTTTCCCTTAGGAACACCTGGCTGTTGTATTTGGCCATGGAGGAGGTCCTGGCTACTCTGTGTGGGACAAGTCCAGTGGACCCCCTCCCTGTCTGGGTCCACAACAATGTTGGGCATTGTTTTAACCAGCTGATTTTAAACATTGTTCCTCACGTAATCCTTGCTGTAATCAGTGCCTGCTACATAGGAACACCAAGGTATGGCATGAGGTCTGCATGTATGCGTAAGTCTCTCTCTCTCTCTCTCTCTCTCTCTCTCTCACACACACACACACACACACACACACACACACACACACACACACACACACACACACACACACACACACAGATTATACTGTATATGGAGAGCCTGAGTTATGTTGTTGAAATAAGCTGTTCAAATTAAGTGACAATGCATAAGATTGTTTCTAGCAGTGCAAGTCTATTCGTGTTTACTTAGAAGTAAGTCCCTCTGTGATCAGCAGAGCTTACTTCCAAGTAAATGTGCCTAAGATTGTAAAAAATCCTGGAGCTGCTCCGGGAGTTTTTAACTGAAGAATAGCAGAAATACCTTCAATATGTAAATGTTGTGAGCTGATAAGAGACTCCTTGGCACACTCATCAAGTCTAGCAGCTTGTTTGGCTTTTTTTGGCCACTGAGGATCATTAAAGCTGCCAACCTGTGAGCACTTACGCAGAAGTAAATCCCATTGAAACATGCTTAAGATCAGGCTACACAATTCTTTGTTGGGGGATCTCACAGGAATAAATGTAAACATGAATGTTTTCTCTTTGGGGAAGGGCTGTGGCTCAGTGGAAAAGCACATGTTTTGCATGCGCAAAAGGTCCTATGTTCAATCTCTGATCTTTCCAGATGGGGGAAAGACCCAGGAAAGCCAACAATACTGATGGCCCATGGTGTGACTCAGTATCAGGCAGTACCAATGAAATGCTTGTAGGATTGGATCTCCCTTTGTATTGCCTAATAAAACGTAATTGCTTAAACAACATACCAGACAGCACAATGATTTTGCGCAAATAAACATGGCAATTCTTAATCATTCAAAAGGTTCAAAGATTTTTAGTAATGAAGCCTGCAGCCTTCCAAGAATACAGGATGAATATTGCACAGGTGAAGAGATGAGAGACCATATAATGCCTTGTCTTCTTTCGTTACTAGGTCTCTAGGAGCCGGGATTGTCTACCGGCCTGGCTGGAAATGCAGAATTGCTGCCTCCTTTCTCCTTGCTGGCTTGTCCATTCTTGACATAATTCCAGCATCCATTTGGCGGCAGGACTTGGACTCTTTATACCTGGAAGTCCTAGCAAGTGGCATCACCACATTGGCATGGCTTGTTCATAGCTTGGCGCTGCTTGCTCTCTACAAGTCTCCGTACAGTTTCAGCCGCGGCCCTGTCACGCTACTGATCATTGCCTTCTTTCCAGTCCCATCCTTTATTATCACACTGGTATGGCACTGTCAGACTGAGATGGGTAGTCAGCATCTCCAACCTGTCACCATTTTCAGACTCTCTATCCTCTGTCTACAGTTAGCCTCTCTGCTTCTCTACATAACTGGGTACATCATTCCTGTGGCCAACAGACAAGACTTTTGCTCTATCAATGATTCTTGGCAGCACGAACCCCTTATCCCAGACTCAGGGATTTCTGCACCCACTTGGCAGGGAGTAGCAGCAGATGGGGAGAGCTGGCTCTCACGTCTCTCTTATGCTTGGATGAACCCCCTCATGAATCGTGGCTACCAATGGATGCTGAATCGGCCCCAGGATGTCTATCAGCTCCCTCGACAGCTCCAGGCAGTCCATGTCCGTGAGCGGTTCTACTCCTGCTGGCAGGAAAAAGCAGCTCGCAGCCAAGTAGATTCCACAAAAAGATTATCTACCAAAAGTGCTGTGAAAAGTGATGCATTCCCATCCCCAGAACGTCCTTGTGATACCCAGAAGTCTGTGCGTCTCCTTTCAGCGTTACATGCAGCGTTTGGGCTACGCTATTACTCCCTTGGGCTTCTCAAACTGGCTGGCAGTCTGTTGGGATTCTCTGGGCCCCTACTTCTGAACCTGCTGGTCAGTTTCATGGAGTCGCGGCAAGAGCCTCTGAGCCATGGGGTGCTGTATGCACTGGGACTCTTTGCTGGGTCCTTCCTGGGTGCCATTCTGCGTAACCAGTTCAATTATGAAATAAACAACATGATGCTTATGGTGCGCACCGCAGTCATCTCTGCCATCTATCAGAAAGCCCTTCGGGTGAGCGGCAGTAGCCTGGCTGGGTTCACCACAGGTGAGATCGTCAACTTTATGAGCACTGATACTGATCGGTTGGTTAACTTCTGCCTCAGTTTCCATGAGCTGTGGAGTCTCCCCTTCCAATTTGCCATCACGCTCTACCTCCTATACCAGCAAGTAGATATAGCCTTCCTGGGAGGGCTGGCTCTGGCTCTGCTGCTTGTGCCCGTTAATAAAGTCCTTGCAAATCGCATCATGGAGAACAACAAGGAGATGCTTAAACACAAGGATGTACGTGTCAAGGTGAGATGGGGATATTTGGCATTTCAGGGCTACTGTTGCATCTCTCTCTTGATTGTACCTGGAACTTTGAATAAAAGAATGTTAGAGTTGTATAGGTATTACTAAGGAATATAATATCAGGTTGTTTTTTTCATAATAACTGGGTCTGAATGATTTGCCAGCTTGTAATGAACCAGCAGTACAGGATAATCAGCAAATACAAGGCAGTACAAAAGAAACAAGGGGTTACATCTCACCAAGTACATTGTCCCAGAGGTGTCTCTGCCGTGCCTTGAGACAAGGTGAGGTAGCCTCCTCAGGCAATGGATTTTTGATGTCTTTAAGGATGGCCAAGTGGAAGACAGAGAGATCTAACCCATGGGGCACAATCCACTGAGGAGGCACATTCACGTTCTCCTTCACAATCTCCTTCACAACCCCCGTTTATCTAAACTGCAAGAGCTCAGATGAGCTCATGCACAGTTCAGTTCAGTTCAGTGAGACTTGTTCAGGAGAATGTTCTGGTGGCTTGTATCCCATGTTAACAAGTGGGAGGGGGGTACTATTGGGATTTTTCAGGCCCCAAAACATTCTGGGCCAACTCTGACTTGTCCCCTTTGGAAACCTCAAATATACAGGATTTCTTTGCAGCTGAATCCTGTGTAGAATTTGATTCTCCTTTGTTTTATCTGATTCACCTTTGGAGAAGTTGCTGTAGCTCAGCTTTGCATAGGTTGCTGCATGTATATGTGTGCAGGAAATAAATATACCGTACCTGTGACTGTTCTGTGGTGCCTTCCTTTGCCCGTAGTTGATGACAGAGTTCTTGTGTGGCATGCGAGTGATCAAGTTTTACACCTGGGAGCAGCATTTTGGCACGAAAGTGCATGCTTGCCGAGCCAAGGAGCTGAAGAGCCTGCGAGCAGTCAAGTACCTTGATGCTGTGTGTGTCTACCTCTGGGCAGCACTGCCTGTGGTTGTCTCCATCCTTATCTTCATCACCTACGTTCTGCTAGGACACCAGCTCTCTGCTACCAAAGTAAGAAGTGTGATCCTTTCAGCACAGTCCCTCTACTTGGGTTACATACCTGTCATATGAGGAGAATGGTATATTTCAGAAAGTATTGGCAGAATGATTGCCCAGGCTTCATTGTGAATATTTCTCTGACTTTCTGAAACACCCTTGTGTATAAGCAAGTAGAAATCTGTCCTTGGGCACTTCCTTAAAAATGAACCTATTCACTTCCAGCACAATCCTATGCAGATTTACTCAGAAGTAAGTCCCATTGTGTTCAGTGAGGCATACTCCCAGGAAAGTGTGTATAGGATTGCAGCCTTCCTCTCATGGTGAGTGCAGCTATCTTAGGAAGAGAGTATAGTCTCCAGTGGCTGATTTTGGAGCATAAACAGGGCTGATGTATTGTGTAGCCCCATCTGATAGGTGGGGCTGTACATGACATTCTGTGAATGACAGATTCCCTTCATTTTTAAAGTACATTTCTAGCTTTTGTGGTTCTAAGATATAGTCTGAAATTATCTGAGCAATATCTAAACTCTAAGAAACATCAGAAGGTTTGGCCATGGCGATCAGAGCTTGAAGTTTCAATGACCATCCTATACAGTTGACTATATTTCTGCAATGGCTACTGTCTTTCCATTTGGCTACTGACCTCATTTGCTTCTTCCCTTCTTCCAGTTCCCCATTTTTTTGCTCTCCGCCCCCTTAGTCTTCGTCAGCAATAGAATCTATTGTGCGAAGAAAGCAAATGCATAAGAAAAATGTCATTTGCATCATTCTGTGTTCAGAATTTGGGTTCAGTTCAGTTGATGTTACCGTTTCTGCAGGGCTAGTTGTGTTTGATTCCCCTTTATCACTTCCTGCTATGCCAAAATGCAATGGTGGTGACTGGGCCTGTAATGTCAGTGTTGCCTTCCATTAATTCTTCTTTCTCCACCATAGGTGTTTACAGCCTTGGCGCTTGTTGGGATGCTCATTCTCCCTCTCAATAATTTTCCCTGGGTGCTCAATGGAATCTTGGAAGCCAAAGTGTCTCTGGATCGAATCCAGAACTTCCTTGAACTCACAGACCAGAATTTGGATGATTATTACAGCAAAGGTATGGAGGCCAGGGGAAATGGGAGTGGATAAACAGTTAAGCGAGACACCCAAGTGGATAGAACAGCACCTGGTTCATGGGAAATGGGTCTGAAAAGAGCAATGGAGTGCTCAGGGCTTTGTATATTCTGCTGGGCTATAGCATATGGCACTCTGAGATGTTTATCTTTCACTTGTGTAAGAGAGCCTGTTTTTATACTTTATGATAATGGAGAAAGGCTGGGAAATATGCTTGCAACAACTGTGGAATTGGTGTAATCTTGTGCGCCCCGCACTTAGAGCACCCCCCCAAAAAAAACCGTCGCCAGTGGGCTCAGAAAGAGACAAACTGAGAAATTTGTCTAGCAGCATGTGTTAATGTCTAGAGCAGTGTTTCTCAAACTGTGGGTTGGGACCCACTTGGTGGGTCGCGACCTGATTTCTGGTGGGTCCCAGGTGATGGGAAAGATCAGATACAGTAACTAATTGCTACAAGCCCTGAGTATTCAAAAATTAGTTAGCTACTAATTGCCCTTCAAAGAGCTGAGCTCCTGCAATTTGCAAGACAGCTGCTAATTACCCTGCAAGCAGCGGAGCTTCTTACTTGTAAATAAAATTTATTTATTTCTAGATCACCTTTTTTTTAAAGTCTCATAAAGCTAGGTGGGTGTCATTTTAAAGTGTCATTTTAAAAAGTGTGTTTTTAAAATTTTAAAAAGGCACCACGAACAGAGTGAGTTTGGGAACCAGTGGTCTTCTAGGCCATCATAATGCATGTCACATTAAGGCTACAATCCTATGCCTGGGAGTAAATCCTGTTGAACACTGGGACTCATTTCTGAGTAAACATATATAGGCTAGCACCATTAATTTGAGATACCGTATTGTCCCGAGTATAAGACGCACCTGATTATAAGATGGACCCTTAAAGTTTGGTGCTATTAAAAAAATGTAATTAAATCACTGGCATTAAATTGCAACAGCCTGATTATAAGACGCACCCCTAGTATAAAAACCTAAATTAGGAGAAAAAAGTGAGTCTTATACTCAGACCAATATGGTATTTTTAATCCCATTTTTTCAGGTTTTACACATTAGTTTTAAAACTACAGTACTCCAATCTCCTCCAAAAGTTTTGTATGAAATGAACTAGATCTTTAAATAAAATACAATAAGTTTCAAAGTCGGAATAAGTGGCAGGAGAAGAAAACACTGTAATGAAGAAATATAAAGTTGATACTTTTTTGTTATAGTTTTAATGAGATGTGAGTGTGTGTGTGAGAGAGAGAGCGAGAGAGAGAGAGAGATGAGCTCCTGCACTTCAAAATTTTCCACTACACCACTGGATGATAGTTCTTTATCCTTGTTAATCCAGTAACTCTAGTGGTTCACCAGGTTTTTCTCGAAGTTTGGGATTGTGGAACCTGTTGGTTGGTAGAGGAACAAAGAACTGATAGGAAGATGTACTGTGTTGGCCTTTGTGCTACAGCTGGGATGTGCCAGAAATCAGTGTCCTCTGCACAGTTCTGTTTAGGAGGCAGCTGATTGTTCTTGCTGATTTCATCAGGAAACATACCATTCACAGTTCCCAAATCCACAATTCTACAAATCTCTATATTTGTAGCTGCATTACTGCTCTTTCATTGCAGCCGGTACCTCTGACCCCTCTTCTGCCCTGGAAATGCACCATTCCACTTTTTCATGGTCCCCAGCAAGTCAAGAAAATACTGAATCCCACCTGCCTACAGGAAGTTTGCAGCTCTTCATTCAGGACCTGGTGGTGGCAAAGGTGAGCAAGGCAGAGGAACAGTATAGGAAAATGCTGCATCCCAGCCCACTTCACATGAGAGATTTTGGACTTCATGATGTGGGGAAAGCCAGAGCATGCTCTGAATGAAAGTTAGTTGAGTGATATAGTGAGGTTGAAGAATAAACTGTGAAAGTGCTGGTGCTTCTTTTCCTCTGCAGGGCACACTAGTAGGGGTCGTTGGGAAAGTTGGATGTGGGAAGAGCTCTTTGCTTGCAGCAATCACTGGAGAACTCAATAGGTAAATAGTCAAGGGAACCTCTCCCATAATCATGTTGTTTCCTATCTCTTAGGATTCATGCTTTTCACTGGTTAGATCTAAAGCGTCATTCAAATTCAGGCTCTGTTTTCAGTGCCAAGGCTTAGCTCTGTGGCATGTAATGTATGAAGTGTGTGCTTCTGAATATGTACAGAACTTTAAATAATATGTATAAACATTGATATGTATATTGATAAAATATTATTTATTATAACCTGATCTCACATGGAATTCCCAGGAGTCTTTCATCCAAGAGAGGGATCAGGTCCATATCTCCTTGCCTTCAGCAATGCTGTATTGCCAAGTGCTCCAAGGCCATTCAATGCTGAAGCGTCAAGTGCTCCAGGGCCCATTCAGAATGTCTTTCCCTCGCCACAGAGTAACCACAACCAGCTCTCAAGTAGTTGGAATTTAGGGGCAAGAGTTTTCTGTCCGAGAGCATGACATGGAGCAAGGAATTCAAACACCAAGCTTTTAAGAAAATAACTATACCCATTTTCTAAAAACCAATTCTGATGGCACCTTTGCCTTCCTCTTCTTTGTGTCTTTCTGCTACTCATGTTTTGGATGCATGTAGTCTAGGTGAGCTGGTTTACATCTGGGACCTGGAGAAAGGATTTGGTCTGGCCACACAGGAGCCCTGGATTCAGTTTACCAGCATCCGGGAAAACATCCTCTTTGGGAAGGAATATGATGCCAGATTTTACAAGGAAGTAGTAGAGGCCTGTGCTCTTTCCGATGATTTGAATGTGAGTATCCAGTAATGAAAACACCCCTTTTGGCTCCCCAGGGTGCATGTTGCTATAGAGTACTTTTGGCCATTTCACCTGGTGGTATGACCTGACGTTGTGTACCCCGATATTACCTGGTACAGAGCACTGTAAGGAGAAGAGCTCTGGATATGCAGTCTCAGGCCAGATATATTGAGGAGATGTCTACCTGAAGCCTAGTAGCACTTTGGAGCATTTGCTCCATTATTCAGTGCATAACACTAGAAGAATCATACAGTGAGCTTTGTTTGAGGGGCTTTCAGAGCTGTTTTCTAGCTTCATATTTCATCAGTCTTCAGAACTGAACCATATTGGCAAACTGAGTACCAAGAGTCTTTTGTCTTGAACTATGTGTTATATGTTTGTGCAGTATATGCTGGCCCCAGTCCAGAGGTAGTTATGGTAGTCCTGCTTAATCCCCATTTAAATCAATTAAATTAAGCCTCCATTCAATCAATTAAATTGCTCCATTATTCAGACTTAGGTGCAATTGCCTTGCTTTGGAGTGCAGCCAATATATTTGCAGTATTTAAACTTATTCCTAATAATTTTTATCCCCTACATCTCTTCCTATGTTTCTGTACAGCAAGTGTTACATTACTTATCTTTTGTCTGTTTTAGATCTTACCAGCAGGCGATCAGACAGAAGTGGGTGAGAATGGAGTAACTCTCAGTGGGGGACAGAAAGCTCGAGTTGCACTTGCTAGAGCTGTTTACCAGGTAAATAAAGGACTGGATGAGCAGCAATAGAGGGTACTATACTAAAACAGAATGTGCAGAGCATAAAGAAGGTTTCCTCCAGCTGGGATCTTCCTGAGTCACCAATGGGTCCTGCTCATAAGAAGAACCAGAATTAGAGGAAGAGAGAGAGAGAAAATGCTTTCTATTATTATTTTCTCATAATCCTTTGTAATACTGAAATTGAAAGAACTAGATCTATATCACTGTTTTCCTTAGGAGAAGGAAATATACCTTCTTGATGACCCATTGGCAGCTGTTGATGCAGATGTAGCCAATCACCTTATGCAGAAGTGCATTCTGGGAATTCTCAGGCATACAACCAGGATTCTTTGCACACACAGAACTGAGTTTTTGGAAAAGGCTGACATCTTATTGCTGATGGACAATGGCAGAATACTCAAGACAGGTATTGTTTGGTCCCCTCTGCTAGGTCAGATCTCTCTTCCCCATGGTGGGAATTTGGAGTGTAAGGGAGACTGCTGATTATAAATCACGCTTTTAGTTATTCACTGCTGTGTGGTTATTTTACAGTTTTTAATAGTGTGTAATTCTGTTGGGATGTTTCTTTTGTTGTCATTTTATGAGTGATTTTTAAAATTGGGTTAATGGTCTTGTTATTATTGGCACTTTGTAAGCCACCCTGAAGGCCCATTGGGCCATATGGCAGGGTGTATAATGCAGTACAGTGGTGCCTCGCAAGACAAAATTAATTCGTTCCGTGAGTCATGTTGTCTTGCGAATAATTTTGTCTTGCGAGTCACCTCCCCTGCCGTGCTATTTACTTTTAAGTATTTACAGTACTCACAGTTCCCAGAGCTCCACTCTAGTAATGCACACCGTTTCTGGAAGGGAAGGGAAGTTTTATCTCTGCTTTGTCTTTATCTCTGCTGGTGTTAGCTATTTGTCAGGTGATAATCGGTGTGGCCTCGGGCTGTACTGTTTGCAGTCTGCTAACCCTCTTGAATACTTTATTCAAATGGCAAGTGTAGCTGTCGCCTACAGTATCCTCCTGCCGTGGTGCCGGCCAGGCTAAGGGGCGGAGCAGGCACCACTAAATGCACCATTGCCTCTCGGCCGTGCAACAACTGAAGAGGCTTTCCTCGGCGTGAGGGCGGCTCCTGTGTGAGTCAGTAAGAGACTCGAAGCAGGCAGGCAGACAGCCTGTGCCGAGTTGCTGCTGCCGCTTCCGGGCCAAAACGAAGAATGGGTAGGGTCTTAATCAGTACACCTACTAGGATGGGAAGTTTTTCAGGATGGTAGTTTTATCTCTGCTTTGCCTTTATCTCTGCTGGTGTTAGCTATTTGTCGGGTGATAATCGGTGTGGCCTCGGGCTGTACTGTTTGCAGTCTGCTAACCCTCTTGAATACTTTAACATTTGAATAGATTGTGGCTTTAGGAGCTGAGTGTTCCACAAGACGAAATTGTTTTTGCAAGAAAATTTGTCTTGCGAGTCACCAAAAAACTTGCAAAATGCTTTTGTCTTGCGAGTTTTTTGTTGTGCGAGGCATTTGTCTTGTGAGGCATCACTGTACATTGAAATTCAGATGTGGGCTTAGGAAATGGGGTTAAAGCAATTGGATTTATACAGAATATGATATGTTAGCACAAAAAAGAAGAACAAAAGAAAATGCAAAAAATGCAGATGATGAGCAAATAAGATGAAAGAAAATGGTTATGGAGCTCAGATAAAGCAGGGGTTCATGGAACAAGGATGAGGAAGTGTTGAGCGGAGATTTTACTGGTGTGGGGCTGGATGTAAAAGGAGAAAGACGTGATCTAGAGCAGGGGTGTCAAACTCATTTCATACAGTGGGCCGAATAGCATTCATGACACCTTCTGAGAGCTGGAAGTGACATCATTAAACAGGAAAAGTGATGTCATTAAGCAGAAATAAGCACTTTGTTCTCATGTAGGAACTCATTAGCTACAAATGACAAAAGATAAAATATGCAAATCTTGATCATATTTTCCAGATATGGGAGAGCCCAATTATCATGCTGGGAGAGCCTAATTATCGTGCAGTCCGCCCTTTCAGCAGCACCACTTCTGCCGAGACGTCACTTTGCAGCTCAGCAGCTGAGAGGTGCTCTGTGGAGTGACACCTTGGCAGAAGCGGCACTGCTGAAAGGGTGGCCCGTGTGATAATTGGGCTCTCTCAGCACGTTGGCACCATCTCCCTCTCTCGCCTCTCTTGGTCTGCACCTTCCCCCCATAGCGTTCCTTGCCTTCTGAAACCTCCTTCTGTTGCTCCCTCCCAGAGCCTCGGCAGAAGTGGTGCTGCTGAAAAAGCAGCACAGAGAGAGCCCAATTATCATGTGGGCCAGATAAAGGGCAGATAAAGGGCCGTATCTGGCCTGCGGGCTTTATGTTTGACACCCCTGATCTAGAGTCTCGACTAGCATCTAGATCATCTAGTCGAGCTGACATGCATTTTAGTTTTCACAGAACATAAGTGCATCTTGTTCTTGTTTTTCTAGGAACCCCATCGGAGATTCTGCCATTGGTAGAAGTTGCCCCTAAGCTTAGGGAGACGGACAAGAGAATAAAGAACAAAAGTCAGTAATGAATATCTTTAGGTGACCGAGTTCAAATGACCAAGTGGAATCGGTGGCAATAGGCAAAATATTTATACAGTTTACAGCCCAATCTTATCCCCCACCACCAGTGCTGATGCAGCCGTGCCAGAAAGGCATGTGCTGCATCCGGGGGGGGGGGGGGAGAGAAGGGAATTGGAGAGCCTGCAGGAAGTAAGTAAAATCATTTCATATTTATCTCCTGGTAGGCTGCCTGATCACCAATGGGTCTCTTTGGAAATATGCCACCTAGGTAAGGGGCGAGGAGGTTTTCAGAAGAGGGGATAAGATCTGGTGTGTGCATCATTGCTGCCGAATCCACCACCCCCTCTTCCCCGCCACCTGTTTCCTCCTCCTCCCCATCCAGAAACACTCCCATTCTTCCCACTGTCTCCCCTGTCCTTCCTACCACCCGCCCCCACCGCTGCCTTACCTGCCTTGGGGGATGGTGGCCTCGCTGCTGGCCTGTACATGCGGCCACCAGCAACTGCACTGTTGGCCTTGTTGCACTTGCCAATGGCATCAGCGAGCATGACTATATTGCGCAATGCGCGTTAGGCGCTTCTACATAGATCCTGGCGCTTCTGCCAGTGGGATACACATTTCACCAGCGGCACCTGGGGGATAGGATTGGGCTGTGAAGTTTGTCACCTTTAGCGCTCCACCATGTCTAGAGGGCCAGGGTGGGGAGCAAAACTAGTTTGGAAACCTAAGGAAAATGGTTTTGGGGAAAAGCATGACTTCTCCCAATAATAGAGTAGATCAGACATTCAAAGACAATAACATGGACAAGAAATACTAGAGAATCTGAACTTAGAGCACTTGTGTGCCTCCAGCTGGAAGCACTGGGGAAGGAGTAATGTCCAGAGAGTATAGCCAGGTTCGTATACCTCACCTGAACATCTTGCATGGTAGTACATTAAGGGATGTGTTTGGCTTCAACTGTGCTGGAAAAGAGGGGAGGCTGTGTACAGCAGGGGAAGCCTTCATATTATAGGGTACCTTGTTGTGCAACAGGGAGCTCTTCTTGCATTCTCTGACCTGTAGCTTCTTCTACCTCCAAAGTACCCACTGAAAATAGTGAAGAGGAGGATATAGAGCCTGAGGACGAAGAACCCAACCAAGAAAACCGCCTTCTCAAGCAGGAGGAAGACAAGAAAGAAGGAGCAGTGGCTTTCCAGGTCTACAAAGCCTATTGGCTGGCTGTTGGCAGCTGCCTAGCATTGTCCATTCTCCTTTCCCTACTGCTGATGCAAGGTAAATCTGACCTTTTGCTTTCCTCTCTGCTCAGACCTTCCCTTGATCTTGGTTTCCTGCTGTCTGCCAGCAATTCAGCATTCTGCTCAGGCAGATGTTTCATTTACAGGAAATCCATACCCTGTCCATTACAGTATAGGAATCCGCATAAGAAACATCCGCTTGAATTAATTCCTGAAGTTCCATTTGCAGTTTCTGTTTTTAAAAAGCAAATGTTTAGCTCTTTTGGCAGCAGTAAATGTCCAAGACTTGTTGGTAGTTTTTGTTATAAATATGGAAATAAGAGAAGCTATAGGCAGGGGTTCCAGTGTACAGGGAAGGAGACTTCATTAGCACATTATTTTCCCCTTCCCTATGGTTCTCAGCTTGCATTTCTCTGTCCTCATGCATCTTTTCTATTCTTCCTGTGCTTTTTGGTGATACCCAATACTTTGAATACAAAAAAGTGTTCAGACTGTGTAAAATATGCAAAATTAAGTTCATTTGTATACACCTGTATACACTTGCCTACTTTGCAGGATTTTAGCTGCAATCCTATGCACACTTTCCTGGGAGTAAGCCCTATTGAACCTACTGAGACTTACTTTGGAGTAGTCATGCATAGGATTGTGCCCTTAGTGTTTTAAAGCACAGGATTCTAGAGATCCACCCATTGCTTACTACATCACGTGGTGATGCCTTTAGAGATTCCAACACTTTACTATGACTGTCAAGTAAAAATGTTTAGCTAGAGCCACCAACTGTAAGATGTGGAGTGGATTTTTATTATTTTTGGAAGGGGATATCATGATGTGGCCTGGTTCTGGCTATATTTTACTCTAAGAATTGAGGCGTCCTGTGTGTGCAAGAGCAGATGAGTGGCGGAGAGAAGGGTGGGTCTGCGTTGTATTGCCACTAGAATGTTTCTCACGACAGTCCAAGATCCATGCCAGTAATTTAACAATATCGATAAATATCCAAGTGTAGGAGTTCATCATGATACCCCTTTGTAGCCATGCCCCACTAAAAATATAACCAAAAAAATCAACTTTAAATTGATGACGTAAAGTTTTAACATCTGGTTTATGTAAATAAAAGTATTTTATTAACGACGTAGTTTACCCGGAAATATGTGGATTTGCAACTCAGAGATTTAAATTTCTTCTTTGTGTTTTCTTCTCCTGTCACATATTTCTACTTTGAAACTTATTATACTTCATTTAAAGGTCTACCTCATTTCATCGTAAACTCTTGGAGTGGGTTGCAGTAGTTTTAAAACAAATGTATATAAATTTAAAAATGGAATTAAAAATTATCCCAGATAAGTATAAAAGGTATACTACGGTGAGAGTCTATGCATGCTTACCCAGACCTACGTCCCACTAGAATTTACTGCCAAATAGATTTGAATAGGCTTATAGCCTTAATATAACGAGAACTACATGTACATACAGTACTGTCTCTCAAGTTGCCTTTGGGAAAGACAATGGAAAAGACATTGACACATGCCCCTAGGTAAATGTCTCAGTTTGCCTTCTGATGAGCCTGATACTTCTCAGTTAAGGTCCTTTGGGGGGGGGGGAATCAAGCACCTGAATGCTCCTGTTGATGATATCACTGCTCCTGAAGTGCCAGAGCTCTCCCCCTCCCCCTCGACTATACCTCAGTCGTTCCCCATGATGACCATTTTTGTTGTAGAAAAGTCGACACAATCTTTTTGCTCCAGTTTTCATGTGAGAAAGTGGTTAATCAGTTCATCACATTAAACTCACATTTTAACAAGGACTTATGTTCTGACAATGTTAAAAAGTGCTTTCACAAGCTCACTTTACCATATAAAAATTGTTTGTGGTGGGTTTTCTACCTCAAAAATCATATGAATGGACCCTAAGCTAACTTTGGTTTGATTGGGGCAGGTTAAATCTCACTCATTGACAATTATATGCATTTTTTCAGCTTCTAAGAATGTCTCTGATTGGTGGCTGTCAAACTGGATCTCCAGCCTACCCCACGCAGAAAATACCTCTCTCAGCAACTTGTCAGCTCTGCCTTCCTCACAGCTGCTGCTCTTCTCCCATGGGGGACTCGTGTATGTTGGTTTATACTAGGAACTGAGTCTGGGGGTCAAGTCAATCAGTGAATGTGCATAAGCTCTGCTTCTAGCTTCTCTTTTAGCAATCCTTTGGTGAGGACTTTTCACGTCCTGAGTAAGAGGCTGGCTGAGCGCACCCAAAGAGCCACTAAACTGTATAGAAACAAAGGGAAGCCTGACTGCAAAAAAAGAGAAAATGTTCATAAAGAGCATCACATGCATTGCTCAGGGCAGATGGTAATCAAGGTGCTTCGGATGGAGAGTATCCAGTGGGCAAATTCTGGCAAAAAAAGACTTTCCATGAGTTTTCTGTTATCATTAACCTTCCTAAACCAAATAAACGAGCGACTGACAGCCTAATCCTAACTAACTTAAAAACAAACAAACTTGCTGATGCAGCCATGCCAATGGAGTACACACTGCCTCCTATGGTGGAGAAGTTGCAGAGGTCTCCTCAAGATAAGATAACTTTTGTTATTTTACCCTGAGGCAAGCCTCCACTGCCTGAATGGGTCTCCTTGTATCTGCCAGCCATTTTGCTGGCACAGATACAAAGAGAGTAAGGGAGATGGAAGAGGGGAGGGAACGGGGATAAGATCCTGGTACACACTGGTGCCACCAGTATACACACCCTCCCTCCCTTGTTCCACCTCCTGCCCGCCCCCCTCCCAGCCCAGACACTCCCCCATTCCTCCCCCTTCCTGTCCCATTCCTCCCACTGTCCAACCCCATCGCTGACTTACCGGCACTGCTGACAGGAGGCCTCTCCACTGACCCACGCATGTGGCCACCAGTCATGTTCACTGGCAACCTTGTTACATGCGCTGGTGGCATGTCACTTCTGCCACCGGGCCAGCACTTCCACCAGCAGAATGCATGTATTGCCAGCAGAACCTTTAGTTAGGATTGGGCCCTGACTCTCTCCAAGTTTCATTAAGATGAAAGGACAGATTATTTGACCAAGCTTAGTCAGGCATTCATCCCAAAAAGAAGAGCAGGCCCAGGTGAACCTCTAAGGCCCCTGAAGAGAAAAACTGAACGTTGTCCTAACAATGAGGCATACACTGATAATAATCCTGCTAACTAGATAAAGAGGCACTTTTTAAAGTGGTGTCTTGTTACATTTTTCAGAGTGAGAGCAAATGTCCCTTTTCACCCCAGAACAGTGGCTGTTGCTGGTGTCCCTTTTGCATTTTTTTTAGATTGTGAGCCCTTTGGAGATAGGGAACAATTTATTGATTTGTTTAGCTATGGAAGCCACTTTGTGAACTACTTCTTGTTGAAAAGCAGTATATAAATATTCTTAATGATTGTTATAACCCAGACATGAGTGTGGAGCACATAGCTTCCTATATTGCACAGAGTGCAGTCAGTCACTTGTTGGCACTGTAGGTGGTGGGCAATGTGCCTTCAGGATTAAACAAAGCACATGGTGGAAGGGAGGAAGATTGGTGTGAAGATTCTCATGGCTTGTTGTATTTTGTAAAGGAAACGAAGTTATGGGTCTTGCAGCCATGTACTTTGTTGAAAGAATAAAGTTTAATAAGAAACTCGGGATATCTCCCTTCCTTCACACATTGAGAAGTATTGATTTAGCCTGTCTGTCTCATTCTCAGTTCTCCAGTCTCGGCCTCCATCCCTTCAAACGGCACTTTGGATGTGAACTTTTATCTGACTGTGTATGGCTGCATTGCTGGGGCAAACTCCGTCTTCACCATCTTACGGGCATTCCTCTTTGCCTTTGGCACCGTCCATGCTGCTACTATCATTCACAACCGGCTGCTTAGAAGAGTGATGAAGGTAAAGTTCCATAACTCCAAAGGGGCCTAGCTTGGGTTTCAAGCCCATTAGTATGAGGGAAAAATTGAGGCTAAATTGTATCATGTTTGATTAATGTTTTTGCAGATTTATCTGTATTTATATGTGTCCAGACTTCATAAGATCTGTGAGGTTGGCTGGAGCCAATCAGAAGCAGTGTATATTTCTAAAAGTACATTTCTAAAAAATACGGTAATATGTGAAGCCCCCTATGGTTGCTCTCTGTGTCACAGCTCACAATAGCTCTTGACACTCATTTCTCTGCCTCCAGGCCACAACGACCTTCTTTGACACCACACCAACAGGCCGGATCCTTAACCGCTTCTCCTCGGATCTGTACTGTGTGGACGATACCCTGCCCTTCGTTCTCAACGTCTTTCTGGCCAACATCTTTGGGCTCCTGGGTATGCTGGTGATGATCACCTATGGACTGCCTTGGATCGGCCTAGTCCTACTGCCCTTGGCAGCCATTTACTATTCCATCCAGCGCTATTATCGACGCACTTCCCGTGAACTCAAGCGCCTTTACAGCCTCACCCTCTCCCCCATCTACACTCACTTCTCAGAGACCTTGACAGGCCTCAGCACGATCCGGGCAACCAGGGCCACAGGCAGGTGAGTTCTGCCCTTCAGCCAGGGAAAGTAAACATTCACAGGCAGTGCTGACTTAAGAATCTGGCCCTGTGTGACTGTTGGCAAAAGAGGTGGCAGGAACTGCAAGAGGAACCGTTTCGGATACTAACCTCAGTGCTGTATCCAGTCTAGGTTTGAGACAGAGAACCAGCTGCGACTGGAGCTGAACCAACGCTGCCGTTTTGCCAGTAATACTGCCATGCAGTGGCTGGACATTCGGCTGCAGATGATTGGAGTCGCTGTTGTTACAGCTATTGCGGGAATTGCCATCATCCAGCACCAGAGAAAACTAGGAGACCCAGGTGAGTGATCTGACAGTGGACTCTGGAGGAGTCATCATCATCTGAGCCATCCTTCCCTATGATGTCTTCCTTCTTTATCTAAGAATTATTCTCCCTTTCATCATCCTCAGATATGGATTCTAAACTTCTGCCCCCTATGCTGATCATAGAATGGGTGGCTGGAAAATAAATGAAGAGTATCTGGTTTAATTTGTTACGAAAGCTTTCATGGCCAGCAATCAGTTTACAATGTCTCACACATACGGGAACAGACGCCATGTAGAAATACTCTTGATGTTTAATTTCCTTCAAATACCGTACCGCGGGTTTCCCTTGCAGGCAGCCACAGACGGACCGTGTACAACAGACAAAATTGCACGGATCTTACAACAGGGAAACATAAAAACAATCTTTAAACCCACAACAAAATTACAGCAAGTCCTGAATAACCCCAAAGATGAGAGACCGGCACTTTCCAACGCGGGAATTTACTGCATTCCGTGTGAATGCGAAAAATGTTATATTGGAATGACCTGCAGATCTATAAAGACAAGAATGGGGGAACACAAGAGATCTCTGCGCCTTAACCATCCAGAGCAGTCTTCGATTGCGGAGCACGCGTTGAGCACAGGACACAGGATCCGTTTTGAAGATACTAAATGTCTGCAAAAAGAGAGTAATTTTAAGATTCTACGTCATCTGGAGTTGCTGGAGATCAGTAAAAAATCTATAGGAGGGCTTCTTAACAGGCAGCAAGATTTAGTTTTCACGAACAAGATCTGGCTCCCGATAATCCATAAGTCAACACCGTGAAATGAAAACAAGAGAGAGCGGCGGCAGCCCGACTGACTGCTGTCAGTAGGTCAGGTTATTTCCGTTATCAATCAAGGGCTGTATTCCCTCGCTTTTTCGCTATTTTAAACTCAGAGGTGGCTAACCCCGGGCAATTCCACCTCAATCCAGGTTCCGAGTTCTACGGAACGAAACGTTAGGTACTGCATCCTTGGATTTTTAATGAATTTTGGTCCGTCCGTGGCTGCCTGCAAGGGAAACCCGCGGTACGGTATTTGAAGGAAATTAAACTTCAAGAGTATTTCTACCTGGCGTCTGTTCCCGTATGTGTGAGACATTGTAAGTATCTGGTTTGGTAGACCAGGACATACTTTTAACATCAATAAGCAATATGGGATCCACTGGTAACTTTTTAACACAATATGTTCATATTTCTAGTTTGCTCCTTCCATCTGTCTGTTTTCCCTCTCCCTTCCTCCATCTTTTTCATCTTTTTCCTTCTCTTTAAAAAAAGGAAATAGAGAATAGGGCAGCTCTACTTTGGTCACCAACAATCTAGTTGAACGTCTTTCGTAAACATCCCAATTGCATTAGACCAGTGGTTCTCAAAGTGATGGGTCGCAACCTACCACAAAAACCGGAAGCAGACACTACCCCCTTAAGGGGCGTGGCAACGTTGGCAGTGGCACTTTGGGGGTCCTGCTGCTGCAGAAAAAAGGGTTGTTTTTTTCACTTACCAGGGTTCACACTGACCCTCCAGGGGTTGTGGGAGGCCCACAGCCCCCTCCACACCTCAGAAGAGTTTCCATTCGCGTTTGGGAGCTACTTCCGTTTTTTTAGTGAAAACCGGAAGTAGCTTCCACGTGTAAATGGAAATTCTTCTGAGGTGGGAGGGGGAGGTGACCCCTGGATGGTCGGTGCACCCCTGGTAATCTTTTTACCGCCAGTGGCGCGATCCTGGGAGCTCTGCTGCCGTCAGCCCACCCCCACAAGGACTTACAGCTTCCCCTACTCGTGGGGAGAACATTGAGAACCGCTGCATTAGACCATAATGATGCAGACAGTAGCAGACCACAAGCAAAGTGAAACAATGCACACTTTTCCATGTTAAGAGACAAATTTCGATGAATTAAGCAGGTGAGTTGTGATGCATAAAACCAAGAAGGGAAAGAAAAAAGAACCACTAGCCAGTCTTGCTGATGAATGAAAAAAAGCTTACCTGTCATAAAAATCCTTTGCAATGCCAGTTATGACAATTAGATCTTGCATGTGCAAGAAAATCCCTTCCTTCCATTCTTTCTAAGGGGAACTTTTCTTCGCATGTTTACCTTTCTCTTTATTTTGTCTTCTTCTTTCCTGTTTTGGAGCTTGACTGCTGTCCCTCCTCTTCACGTGTTCTCTCTTCTCTTTGGGTTGTTTCAGAGATGACATTTCTCCCTGTAGTTCCTTCTGTTCTAGATGCCTTTTGCTGCTACACCTTTTGTCTCTTCAGGTCTCGTGGGCCTGGCCCTCTCCTATGCTCTGTCAGTCACAAACTTGCTGTCTGGGCTCATCACCAGCTTTACCCAGACAGAGACCATGATGGTGAGTGTGGAACGGACAGAGGAATATGCAACAGAGATTCCCATAGAGCCTCAGGAGGAGCTACTTCAGGTAAGGCTGTCTTGGCTTTAAGGGCATGTCAGTATATTGCTCATTTCAGACATGTTCATGCAGAGCATCTGATTCTACACAGTCCATATACCCAGGATGCTTCAAGCCTGCACTGGTCTCCCAACAATCTCTGTGGTTCACTGTGCTCTTTATAAGATGAGCATTCCTTCAGTGATGGAAGGCATCCTGGAGAAGATAACTCCTCTCAGCAGAGTCTAGAAGCATGCCTAATCCAAATTGCCTTTCTCTTTGGTGGGGGAGTTCCACTCTCATTGTCCTGCCTTCATGAGTAGATTTGGGCTTTTTGAATCACCTTTGGAGCAGATAGTCAATGGGGGTGGGGCGTCAAAAGAGCAAAGCAGGAAAGGGCCAGACACATCTTCCTGCCAGCACAGGCTATATTCTTTGCATCTGAAGAAGTTCACGGCTAGTGAATGAAACGTAATGCCAGTTTTACTGTTTTACAAGTGGTTTTATTGTATTTTACAACAAGCTTTTAAAGTATTTTATTACACAGTGGTGTATTTTAAAAGACTTATAAAGTCTCCATCTGCAGATACTTTTAAAACAGCTTTTAGTGTGTTTTTTATGACCTTAATCCCGAATATGATACGATAGTATTACACTGTTCATTATTCATTATTCTCTTTTTTCTTCAAGGTCGCAGCTGATTGGCCAAGTCGGGGTCACATAGAGTTCCAACAAGTAATACTAGCCTATCGGCCTGACCTACCCAATGCCCTGGATGGAGTGACTTTTACCATTTATCCTGGGGAGAAGATAGGGATAGTTGGACGCACTGGATCTGGCAAATCCACTCTCTTTTTGGCTCTTTTCCGCATGGTGGAGCTCAGATCTGGCCAAATCCTCCTGGACAATGTCAACAGCCATTCTGTTGGCTTGAAGAAGCTGAGGTATGTCAGAGTCAGCAAAGATTCAGCGTCAGCACAGGACAGAAAGGGTGTTACTGGAAACCCATCTTTTTGCTCCAGTCAGAGGCATCACTAGGGTTTATATATATGAGTTAGTGGAAGCATGGAAGCATCTACCCTATGTCGGAGACATACTTCTACACCTTGCGTGTCAATGCAAACTCTGCTTTGTTCTGCTCTCGTTTTGTGGAGGTCTATATGTCTTCACAATTCAGTGTATTCGGTGATGTGAAATTTGGCTGCTATTTTGGCCATTAGTGGCCACAATTTTAGTCACTAGTGGTGTCACACACACACCCCTGAGGGTGTCACCCGGTGTGGTCTGCAAAAAAAAAACCCACACACACCCCTAGTGACGTCACTAGCTCCAGTGGTCTTAGTTAGTTAGTAGAGTATTCTTTTGTCTAATGATGGCAGATTAAAACACTTAAATGTTACTCAACATGTGTACAATAGTTCCAGTGTTTTCCAATCTTTTTGCAGCAGCTTGAAACATCAGCTAATGAGATGGGGTGAAGCTGTTTCAGGATGTCAGTTTCTCACCATTAACACTATTTGCCTCTAATCTGTTCCTTTCCAGCAAGCCTTAACCTTTTTCCTCTTGTAGGTCTAGATTGGCCATAATCCCCCAAGACCCCTTTTTGTTCAGTGGGACAGTCCGTGAAAACTTGGACCCTCTGAAGCAACATACAGATGCCAACCTATACCAAGTCCTGGAGCAGTGCCATCTGCAGGAGGTGGTTACAGAAATGGGTGAGTCCATTGTTTGGGCAAGGGAACAGCTTGTCAGAATTACTAGAAGGAAAAGAATGTCAAGATTCATCAGGATCAGTCAGCATGATACTTGTCATATCTGATCAATAGGAGTCAAAGTGATAAGCCCAAGGAAAATTCAGAAATGCCTTGAAGGGTGGGAGTTGTTGGGTCCTGGTGGAAGTTGCTGTACATTTTTAACCAAGGTCCCAGTAAGTTCCATTAAAGAGAGACTTTATCATCTTTAGTGCAAAGTGTGGGAAGAGGGTGGAGGTTGAGAATCAAGATATACTCATATCTTGAGCATCAAGTTCATATGGACATGGGTTGAGTAGAGGTGAAGTTTTGAATGTTGTCAAGCCCTTGGCTAGGATGGCCAGGCTTAATAACCCTAAATGTAATCTCTGTCTCTCATTCCATGCAGGTGGGCTGGATCGTGAGCTGGGTGAGAGAGGAAAGAGTCTCTCTGTGGGACAGAGGCAGCTGGTTTGTCTAGCAAGGGCTCTCTTGACCCAGGCCAAGGTGCGTGCTGTTTCCCAGACATTAAAGATTTCTGGTTTGGGCTAACTATTGTATCTTCTTGACTGAGAAAAATGCACATTGCAGAACTTGGAAGGAGTGAGAAGGTTCTGTGTGTCCCATCTCAAAAAAAGATACCTCCAGGCTAGAAGAGGTGCAGAAAAGGACTGACCAAAATGATTGATTGAAGCACCTTCCTTACAAGTCAATACTAAAATGTTTGGGACTTTTAGTTTAGAAAAAATATGACTAACATCACAATGCTATGTGTGTCCCAATGTGTTTAGTGGTGCTTATTCTCAGGACAGTGTGTATAGATTGCAGCTTAAGGAAGGATATGATGGAGGTTTATACAATTATGCGTGGTGTGTGGTTTTTTTCCTTCTCTCATCATATTAGAACTGGAGTCCTCAATAAAACAAATTGACAACAGATTCAGGACAAATGAAATAAAGTACTGTACTGCTGCACAAATGTATAATTAGCTTATAGAATTCTCTGCCATAAGATAGGGTGATGGCCGCTGGCTTAAATGACTTTCAAGAGGATTAGATACATTCATGGAAGGATAAGTCTGTTGTTGGCTTTTGACAATGAGAGCTAAATGCAAGTTCCATGATCCTAGGCAGTACGTTATTAAATACCAGTTGCTGAGGAACAACAATAGGGAGAGCTATTGCCCATGCCCTGCTTCTGGGCTTCCTGGAGGTATCTGTCTGGCCATTGTGGGAAGCAGATTGTAGACTAGCTGGGTTCTTCCTAAGTTCTAAGTTATTAGAAAGTTTCTAAGTTCTAAGAACTTTCCAAGTTCTTATGATGATGTGTTAAGATTCTGCTACATGAATGATTATATTAGATGTGTTGTGAGAATGAATAGCAGGACCAAGAATTGTGTTTGTAGCAGCAACACCCTTCACTTCCTGACTTAACTAAAGGTTTGCGTGTTTTGTTTTGTTTTAACTTTCTGTCAATGGTAGATTTTATGCATTGATGAAGCCACAGCGAGTGTGGATCAGAAGACAGACAGGTTACTCCAGGAGACTATCCGCCAGCGATTCGCAGGCAACACTGTGCTGACTATCGCTCACAGGTGCTGTTTTGTTTCGCCCTCAGCTGCTGCTCTCAAGTGTCCTAGTAATGATAAAATGGGTCGTCACTCAGCTTACAAATCACGTTGCCTTGACTTTACTTGCTTAAGGCATTTGCATTTCCAGCCCCCTCAACAGGCTTAACATGACTTGCTGTCATAATTGGCAGCAGTGGAAAGCAGATGCTAGAACATCTCAGTCTTGTGGATTTTGGTTCACAAATTATTCACAGGGCCTGACATGCTCTTTGAGGCATTCCCCAGGGCCTTTCCCTAGTAATCTGACGATACTAATAAATAATCAGGGCAACAATTGGAAGGTTTATTTCAAAGGACAGGTTCCCAAGCTGGAGTATCCAATTTTATGGTTAGCCCAAAAGAGCACTATTCATAAAATTGTACTCCTGATAATGTGGACCATGTTTGCTTTCAAAATATATTATTTCCATTGTGAACAACTACTGTGAGGTTTATTTTACAATTTTGTAGTACGGTTCACTGTAGCTTTGAACTGCTGCTCTTTGCAGAATTGCACACTTTGAGATTACCTTTGCATTTGGATATATAAAAACATACTTTTAAAAGAATATTAATTCTGAATAGGTTGTAGTTTTGTAGGTCTCATCCAGTTTTTATCTCACAGTAAATCTCATCACAGTTTTTATCTCTGTGTGTGTATAGGGTTTTACTCTTTTTTGTTTCCTTACTTCAAGCTGTGGTAGATACCATGAAGGCATCTTGGTTTCAATTATACATATTTTCCCAAATTTTTAAAACAGTGAACTTCTCTGAAAATTAAGAGTGAGCAAGAGAGTAAGAAAACTGAGTAAGAAATCCGGTGCATCTGGAAAGAAGCTAAAGACCAAAACACCTTGTATACAACTTGGACTTCAATCCTAGACACACTTACCTGGGAGCAAGCCCCACTGAACAAAATGGGACTTACTTCTGAGTAAACACACCAGATAGGATTGTGCTGTTCTAGTCTTAACATGTTCGGAAGATGCTCAATGCTAAAATGGCACACAACGCATTATTCACACCATGCAGACAAAATTAAAATCCAGAGTCCTTATGGAAAGGGTAGGATGAGATGAGGATGGTTACATCATTGTAATTGGGGTTTTAGGATTTTAACTTGTTACCCATCCTGGACCCTGGGATAGGGCAGACTGTCATTCAGATAAATAGAGAGGAAATTCAAAGATTAGGACACTGGCGTTGCTGGAGGTGGGGCGGAAAGCTAAGTTCTGCAGCTTTCCGCCCCATTGTTACTCTCCTGCACGAGGCACCCCGCCCCCTCGTCATAGGAGCCCGTCAGCGGAGAGAAAGCAACATGCAGGAGAGTCCCTGCGCGTTGCTTTCTCTCTGCTGAAGGGCTCCTACGACGAGGGGGCGGGGCGCCTCGTACCGGAGGATACTGTTAGGATACTGTTGTGGGTCAACTCTGCCATACACTTTTGAAGGATGTTGAACTTTTTCACTTGAACCTGTGTTTTTTGTTGTTGCCCAAAGGAACACAAAGTGCAAATAAAAAAACACGAATAATCCAATTGTGCAGACTGCACATCTGAGCTACAAGCTAGGCTTCAATCCTCCCCACAGTTACAGTGCAATCATGTCTAACCTTGCACCGGTGTAACAGTAGATGCACCGGTGTAACAGCAGATGCACCGGTGTAAGTGCAATTACACTGGTATAAGTGCACTTACATCGGTGCATCTATTGTTGCACTGGTGCAAGGTTACATAGGATTGCACTGTTAGACTGATTAAATCCCACTGAAGTCAGTGAGATTTAATCTGCCTAACTGGGCTCTGAATTGCAGCCTGGAGTAATTTAGTTGATAGCAGCCAAAGATTCATATCACCACATATATTGAGTTGTGAAGACATATAGACTTCCACAAAACCAGGGCAGAACAAAGCAGAGTTTGCATTGACACGCAAGGTGTACACTGTAGAAGTATGTATCCGACATAGAGTAGATGGTTCCACTAGTTCATGTTTGTGAGTAGGAATATAGGAAGCTTAACTGATAGCTCTTCTGCAGCATTCAAGGGAAACACTATCAAATGCTTCTTGGCAGAGTTCCTTCTGTTGATTCCTTCAAACGTTGTTGAAAGGAAATGGACCCCAAACACAGCATCTTATGAAAGATATCAGTGTTGTCAACAGTGTAATAGATACATGTGCTGTATTGGACACAGCATTTAGAAGCATCATGCTACAAACACTGACTTCAGACTTCGAGTGTGTTTTGCTGTTCTCACTTGTCTTTCAGAGGGGGTGTTGTTGTTGTTCAGTCGTTAAGTCGTGTCCGACCCTTCGTGATCCCATGAACCATATCCCGCCAGGCCTTCCTGTCCTCCACTAGTTCCTCTTCCTGAGTTCGCTCATTTTCATGTTCGTTGCATCGGTGATGCTGTCTAACCATCTCATCCTTTGCCTTCCCCTTCTCCTTTTGCCTTCAATCTTTCCCAGCATCAGAGTCTTCTCCACAGAGTCCTCTCTTCGCATTAGGTGGCCAAAATATTTGAGTTTCAGCCTTAGTACCTGTCCTTCCAGGGAACAGTCAGGGTTGATTTCATTTAGGATTGACTGATTTGATCTCCTAGCAGTCCAAGGGACTCTCAGGAGTCTTCTCCAGCACCACAGTTCAAAAGCATCTATTCTTTGGCGCTCAGCCTTCCTTATGGTCCAACTCTCGCAACCATACATTGCTACTGGGAACACCATCACCCTGACTATACGAACTTTTGTTGGTATGGTGATATCTCTGCTTTTTACTATGCTATCTAAATTTGCCATAGCTTTCCTTCCAAGGAGTAAGCGTCTTTTAATTTCATGGCTGCTGTCTCCGTCTGCAGTGATCTTGGAACCCAAAAAAAGTAAAATCTGTTACTGCAGAGGGGGTGCTAATATGATATTGAACACATCACCTAGAAGTGCTTGTAGTGTTGCTTCCAAAAGTGTCTTGCTTATGTTATAGGGAACAATGTTGTCACTCATCTTTCCCAAACATCATGAAACAGAGCAACACAGTGAGCTTAGTCGTAACTTCTGGGTGTGCTGCTCTTAAGCAGCAGTTACCCAGTTCCAGAGACCTAGCTCAGCACTCTCTAGGGATTTCTGCACTTGTTAAATTTCAGTTTTGTCTGCATGATGTGCATTTTATTTTGTTTCATTCATGGCAGAATATGTGCAGTCTAGTGCTAAAGTTATTTTCAGAAAAACAACTGGGTCTGTTATTCCTTGAATGTAGAATGCAGGCTAAAATCTAGATCAGAACAATACTATCATCTATAAAGAATTTATATTTGATAGTTAAAAGCTTTGTGCTATGTACACACAGAGAAGGGGAGGCAACATCTCACTCGCAGAGGATGCATTTATACATAGCACTCCTATTCAGATAAATAGTGTAGGATCAAAGAGCCTTCCTGTGTGAATGCCCAGCAAGAACATTAAACTTGAATGAGTTCACATGTTGTTTATGTGATAATTACAGTTATCACCTGAAAATGGGTGTGTAACGTAGTTGCTAACTTTTTGTCTGTGTGCACTTCTAATGTGTCTCTCGCTGCACAGACTGCACCGTGCACATTGGTCCTATCCTCATTGCAGCCTGCATTGTGAATGGGTACAGAAAGGCAGAGATCACTACCAGAAGGAATTGTATGCAAACTGAAACAGATGGAGATATATGAGATCTATCCCCTTTCAGGGTCAGGAGTCAGGATTAAAACTGAATGGGTACATTTATCTTTGGAATTCCACAATGTCTTCAGGATTAGATAGAGACTGTGCGTCTATAACTGGGCCTGTCCAGCAGGGGGTATTGCAGAACAACCAGAAGTGGAAAAGTTGTTCTTAATAATAATCAGTGTTAGAATTTGGAGAATGTTCTCTTTAAACAGATTTAAAGAGCTGAATGTCCTTTTTAAAGATACTAGTGTATTTTCAGCCCGATCATCTGAACATAGGCACAAAGTTCTGCATAAGATTGCCGCACTTCTAAATAATATTATACCTATCAAAGAGATAGGAAAGCTGAGGCTTAGGACTGGTTTTCACAAGCAGCAAATAAAGTGGTAAAACTGTTTCTTGACTACACCATTTCAGGCTGAGTGTGGGGGCTACACATGCTTTAATGCTTCTCTATACCATATATATATATACACACACACACACACACCATTACCACCTATTATACTGTTTGAGAGATAAGGCATGCACCTGGGAAAGTTGCATACCAGTTATTAGGTGCTTGTGACAATATGGCAATGATTAGGACAGAATGCATGATTTCCTTTCCTGTCACTCTATTATAAGTTATTGTAGCAAAAAGGGGAGCTGCATTTGAGGTTTCTTCCGTTCCCATAAGCCACAGCCTGTCTTATTTATGCTGATGCATTTGTTTCTATCAGGCTTAACACCATCCTGGACTCAGACCGAGTGCTGGTGATGCATGCTGGGAAGGTGGCAGAATTCGATTCTCCTGCTGTTCTCAGCAAGAAGCAAGACTCCTTGTTCCAGCACCTCCTGCACAGTGGGCAGCAGTGACCTCTCCAAAAGAGACACTGATCCTGGGCAATTGGTACCTCATGGCTGTGACCCTTCCCTTTTACAATGTGGTTCTTTCTCTGACATTCTTCTCTGTGTGCAGGTTGGGGAAACATGCACTCCACATCCTACTAGCAACGCACTCCACATCCTGCTAGCAACCTGCTTATTACCGTATGTGGGAGCAGGCGAAAAAATATTCCCCACTAAGGACTGAAGAGTTCTTTCACACAAGAATTCAGGCAAAAGAGTGTTTCCCTGAAAAGGGCCTGTGATTTTTAAAAAAAATAAAATCTGATTTTCTTCTTATGAAGCATCTTCCTTCTAAATAGTAATAATTTATTTATTTTATTTTAAAAATTTATATCCCGCCTTATCCTATGCCGAGGCAAATGCCCAAGGCGGTTAATACTAATGTAGTAATAATACTTACTAGTAGTACTTAACATTTTATTGATGCTGAGTGTGCAAAGCACACCACATGTATTATCTTGATGTAGTCCTTACAACAACACTTTTACAGTTGTTATTATCCCCATTTTGCCACTAAAGCTGAACTGACTTGCCTACGGCCACCTAGTAAGGTTCAAGGTAAAAGGAAGATCTGAACTGGGGAAGTCTTGATTTGCACTCAGTCCCCACTTCACTACACTGGCTCAACATAGGTCATTAATAGCAGGATCCCCCTTTTCTTCACATTCCCCCCCCCTCTCTCCTCACAACCTCATCATTCTCAGAGACCACCCTAAACCATTTTATTATCTCTTAGACAGATTTGGGTCTACACATGCAGGAGAATGAGGTGGCAGAATGACCTGCACCACTTCAGGCTGCAGCTTGGAGATGGTTCTCCTCTACATAAAAACTCCCTGCAAGTAGGAATCTTAAAAAATGAAGGAGAAAGGGTGTAGCCTAGCTTTGTCCTTGCTGTGCTAGTTTTCTATTTAAAGGAAGGTTTTGTTTTGTTTCCCCAATGTTGAGAAACATTAAAAAAAAATGTGATTCCATACCTATAGTCTGAAGTGGCACATTCCATTCTGCCCCTTTCTGCCCAGGAAAGTTAGCTGCGTGTGTATAGATCCAACTTTATTTTTATTTATTTATTTATTTTAGGAATTTGTAGCCCGCCTTTCTCCCGAGGGCACTCAAGGCGGCTTATTCTCTGGGGCCAAAGTGGCAACAAATCCTACACCAAATTGATATGACGAATTATTTCATTTGCTCCTTTGCTCTGTTCTGAAGTCCAACTTCTGTCTACTGCCTTTGTTTTGCTTCCTGTGGCAGGAACCGCCTGCCTTTTTTCCCTTTCTCTGCTCCTCAAGCTTGTAAATTTTCCCTTAAAACCAATTTTCACAAGGCCTGTTCCCAGGCTCCATAGATAAGGCTGTGTCTATTTTGTGATCACAGAGCAAAAGTGCAGATTTTGGTACTGAGTGCAGAATACAGTATATTTCCTGAGGCTCTTAGCTTTGTGGATTAAAAAAAAGAAAAACCAAAATGTAGCCCTTTAGCCTAGACTAGAAAGATAATCTCCAAAGCGTTGGTGAAATCTCAAAAATCCAGCTGGGGCTAAGGAGGATTTCCAGAGGCTGTCTCTCCTGTATGTATCAGAGAAGCAGAATAATGCATGCCAAAAATAAGGGGGGGGGGGGGAAGCAGATATGGGAGGCAGATCACAAATGGGCTATTAAAACAGATTCAATGTCTTCTTGGTGCAGCATTTCCACTACACAGGGTTATTGAACACAATCATCACTACTTCATTCCTAAGTCTTGTCCTCTCCTTTTCCTATTGTCTTTTTTTTTTTACTAAGATTGTAAGCCCTCCAAACAGGATACTGTGATCCAGAGAGCTACTTTTGACATCTCACAGTCTTCCAATGTTCCTTGGTAAGAGTAGCTTCTTGTGCTACTTCAGAAACTGCTTTGGAATCTTGCCCCAGTTCTGAAAACAGCTTTGTCAATCAACACATAGTACTATGGTGAAGGGAGGGAGAGGATCCCGGTGTGCATGCACCACTTGCCATGTGGACCTCTGGATCACAGCCATTGATAATCATATCCATGATTGAAGTTATGCCTGTCATGGTGCCAGGACTAAAACATTTGGGTATCCAAAGCATTCTACATATATTACCTTGGTAATCCTTATAACAAACACGTAAAGTAGGCCACTGTTCTCTTCCTCACTGCATTTGTGGGGTGAGACTGAGGCAGTGACTTGCCTCAACCCGACTAGCGAATTCAGAGCCAAGGTGAAATTTGAACTGCAGGGATGGATCTCCTTACTCATTCATATGCTTAGCTACTACACTACACTGCTTCTCTGTACACAAGAAAGAGATGAAATTCCCTTTGGGCCATGGCTCCATCCATCAGATGCCCCTCTTTAGCATTTAATTATTTCTGCATTTAGAGAGCCAGGATGGCCATTAAGGGTAATCAAAGTTTAATTATAACCACACTGAAATGAAAGTAGAGGTCTAATGTACAAAAATGAATCAGCAGAAAGAGGGTTTTCACTTCGCCCTTACTAGGAAAAGTCACTTGCTACTGCTTAAGATTCTTTCATCTATTAGGTATACTACAAAAGCATTCAAGGGAAAAGAAGCTTCTCATAGTTTAAAAGCATATCTGCGCAGGGTTGTAAGGAGAATGCACTCATTTGGCACATCGGATACACATCACTTGTGCTGATATCAAGCTCTAGTAGTAGACTCCATCGCAGATTGGGATGGTATCATAGTTAGCAGAAGTGGTAACTCTAGCTATCCACATCAAGGTCCAAATGCAACTGTATTAGATTTGGCTACGCGAGCCTACTTCACAGTCCGCACTCAATCACACACAAAATGGATGGCATTGGGCAAGTCACTCTCCTTCCATTTAACATAACTCATAGGATCGTTGAGAACATAATTGAGATAAAAAATAGAACAGCAGTTTGTACAACAAAAAGTTGTATAGAAATGAGAACTCCTCACTTTCCCCTCCAAAAGATTTAGGACTCTAGCAACACTTTCAAGCCTTTAAACTCCTAGAGTATTGTAGGCTGAATGTGGGCCCAGTGGTGTATGCTGTGAAGGGGGGAGGGGATGGTTTCTTCTAAAAGACCCAGCCAGATCTAACATGCAAAAATCCACATGGAAATCAGAATTTCTACAGACGTAGTGCACATTTGGAATGGATACAAAACCAATATGCATTTCCATAACTGAGTTTTTTCACCCACAAAATAAGCCAACTATCTTTTCCACTTCTCAATCTATGAGATTGGGGTTGACCACATAGGTTTTGAACGTATGGTTGGAAACTCACGTAATTGTCTGATATTTGTGGGGTTTGAGTCCTCAGAAAGGATGCTTGACAGCGCTGGAGGAGGAACTAGTGCGGCTTTTCCCATAAATAATCTCAGTTGGAATGACTGTGTGGTTGCTAAGCCCACATGGGTTGGCACTCATAGACATGACTCACTGATGTGATGCCCCTTGAGTGAACTGCATGTCTGGTCTGGGTCTAAGCGAGCAGAAGCCTGGGGAAGGGGTCAGAAAGGCACTGGTTCCAGTATTTTAGTTCTTGTATTTATTTTATAAAGTCACATCATTCATCATCATCATCATCATCAATAACTGTGTATTACAAAAATAATCTTTCTGGTGAAATCCCCACCCCTCCCGCCCCTTTCCCTTCTTCGTCCCACCTTTTTGCTGAATTCAGTTGTATTTCTAGACATACAGCCTGCAGCTCCTTGACTACGGATGTGGGAAACTTGGATATTCCTAATGGGGGGGGGAAGGAAAATAGCTGTGGTGGTTGATGAGAAAATGTTGCAAACGTTGTCATCTTAAGCCAGAATCTGTCCGGGTCCACCCTGGGAGTAACCTCTAACAGGGAGTGTGTGAATGCTCTGAAGTGGAATAGACACTATTGAATCAGCCACACTTAGTCACTCAGACCCGGTAAACCATCTCCCTCAGCTCCCCCTTAGGACTCAAATGTGCTTCATTCTGAATCAGTGGCAGATTTAGGTAATCTTTCTAGAGCTGAACTGAGTTTGGGGGGAGTTTTGCAAACATTTTTATGCTCTTTAAAAATAGCACCCACCATTTTTTGTGATTTTAGGGGGTGCACCTGAAATGTTAATAGGGCAAAGGGAACACATCTCTGTTGCCCTGGCAACGGGGCCTACACTCTTGGTTTTGCTGTCCTCCAGCCATGAATCTGCATTGCCTTCACTCTGAAGCCTCAATCCAGCTCTATAGTCACAGTAGACTGCACACTGAAATGCACATTCAAGAGTGCTGGAGAGACAGTCAGTTGGCCAGAAATATGTGTGGAGGGGGATCAGGATTATGTCTAGTGGCTTTGTCCCCAACTCCATGCATAGATCATAACTTGAGCACAGGGACCTATAAAATTGACATCTCAATGCAATATGCAAGTACACTCTGAATACATAATCAGCATCCTCTATTTTTGCATTTTGCATATGGATAGCGTTTTTCAGGCCTACTCATATTGGAGTGTTTGTCAGTAGGCCTCCTGCAGAAGTTACGATCAATGGTGGATGTTGGGGTAGGCCCCGTAGGTGTGATTCCCCCCTCTGCATGTACCTTTCTATCCAGCTTGGCCAGGGCCAATGAGACATCCTACTGAGTGATAGCACGGGGACAGACAATATGCATACACTAATCCACATGATAATGTGCATCCAAGCATAGGTTTTGTGTAGCCAGACCAGTTGCCCAACACTTGAATGTGCCCTTGCATGTGCATTCTGATGCTAGTGCTGGCTTGAGACTTCAGAGTGAGGGCAACGTGGCTTTCTTTGCCCTTACTGCTATCAAATCTGACTGGCTCCATGGTACCGTCCCCTTCAGTAGCAACATAGTAAAGAAGAAGCTGAAGCAGCAGATGATGCGGGGTGGGGGTGAGGGAGGACAACAGCTATAATGAGGTGTGAAAAACAGCACAAGGGGGATTTGCACCCCTGAAAAGCATGCTTTTTATCTTGGAAATTGTGGGCAACTCTGGATCTACCAGCTACCACAGCACCCAGAGGTAACCTGCACCCTAATTCTGTATGATGGATCTAATACCTCAAGTATTGAAAGACATTCTCATATTTGCTGCCAGGTCACTCCCAGTTTGGTTCCCTTAGAGAAGTTAAACCTTGGAACTGAGGTTACAGCCAAATAAGCCATACTTTACTGTCCAGGTGTTTCCATTCTGCCTAATGGAAAGTAAGGAATACCGGCATTGTGCCTGCTGTTGCTGCTCTCCTGACACAATAGCTGAGGGAACGAGGTGCTAAGGTGGTGAAGGAGTATGATGTGAAATCAGGAAACAAACAACCTGCTGAATTGGTCTGGGAAAGGAGGGTAGGAAAAGACACAGGATTTGTTTTAGAGGTACCAAACATTTGCAGCCATGTGAAGAAAGGACATGACACAGGTAGAATGGGCAAAACATGATCGAGGATGATCAATACAGTCAATGCAGCTCAAGGCACCACAAAGCCCTCAGGTGAACTTGTGGTGTTTGAGATTTAATGAAGACTTCTAGGCAAATTGGGGAATCCCATATTGTCTATGCCAGAGCTCCAGAGGTGGGGCATCACAGAGCCGTATTTAAGCCCCCTAAAGTAAACTGACAGGCCATATGACACCTCCAGTCTCTCTGACCAAGAGTGACCAGATGCCCAAGGGCCAAACCAAGTTTTGGCTCCTACAACCTATCTGGCACACTTGGCCTCCTTTCTAGCAACTATTTTAGTGCATATTGGATGGTTTCCATCCATCTTGCTTGCTGTTTCCAACACTGGGTTATCCTGACCCAGCATGTCCTTTGGCTCCCTTGGTAAGTCAATATCACCATGCCAGTGGCTGAAGGTGCACCCATTCAAGGATTCTGATTTCATGCCGCCTCATGGAAATCCTCCTTCCTGCTGTCTCACAAACTTAAGTTCTGCCAGAGCCCTTCAGTGCTCTTTGGAGATGCGCAGTCAGAACAGCTCCCAGGACATGGCTTGAAGGATTCATTGGTTGTTGTATTTAGGTCGGCCAGGCTCCAACTTTGGATCCTTACAGCTCAGTTGTTTTCCTGGGTTCTATCAAGACTGTACTTAACATTCCCACTTGACACTCTTGGTCATGAAGTTTTCTGGCAGACTGAGAGGGGCTTTGGCTCCTCCGGCGACCCCTCCGCCAGTTCTTCAGCACCCACAACAGAGTTACCATGACGAACATAGCAGTGAGCAGCCCAAACACCAGCACTAAAATCAGCTGTAACTGACTCAGCCCTGAGTCCTGCTGTGTCACCACCTCTTCCACAGAGATTAACAGCCCTCCCCCATTCGATTTCTCACTGTAGTTAGTGATTCGCTTTCCAGTAACCACAACCCTGATTGGTTCAGACTGGGTCGTCCAAGGGTCACTGCTGGTTGTGCTTTTCTCAGCCCCATTGTGCTCCTCGTGGTCAGCCTGAAATGCAGCGACCCAGGTTGGTTCTGGAGCAGGGAGGTCACAGGTTTTGCCAGCAAAGCCATCAGGACACAGGCAATCAAAATCATTGATCCGGTCATAACACTTTGCCCCATTTCTGCATGGCTGGCTGGCACAATCATTAATGTTGATGGTGCAGAAACGCCCTTCAAAGCCTGCCTGGCACTGGCAGGAGAAGCGGTTGATGCCATCAAGGCAAGTGGCACCATTGGCACAGGGACGCATCAGGCAGTCATCTACATCGATCTCGCAATGTGCGCCAATGAATCCTGCCAGGCACTTGCAGGTGTAGTTGCTAGCAAAGCCATTCTTATCCTGGCACAGTCCACCATTCTTGCATGGAAATCTGAAATGAGAGATCAGAGACAGGTAACAAACCTATACAGATCATGCGGTGCTCTGTTGGGGAAACTCACCCTGGCAAGTTTATTTATTTAAAGAATTTACACCCAGCCTTTCTCCCAACAGGGCAACCAAGGCGGCTGTTCCATTTAAGTTCCATTTATGTTGTCAACATTTGTTTCATGTTCATTTTTAAAACCAAAACATGTAATTCACCTTTTGTCAGGAGGCCACAGTAGCAGACCTTGTAAGTCTTGCAGATTTTGCAGCTGTCCCTTTTGGTAATTTGTGTCACAAGGTTTCCTATGGCATACAGTCCATTTTATACAGTAGAGTGTATCAATCAAGCACTCCTTTGTGGGTTACCTCCAGAAATGTATGGTTTCTGTGAAGCAGTTGCATATGTTTGTGGTATCGGTTTGGCAAGAGTTTATGCATGCTATACTTCTCAGCTTGCATGTGAACCCGTTGAACGTTGGACAGGTGGGTGTGACTTGTGAGGCTGCATCAGGATTTCAGTGAGCCGCCATTGTTACAGGCGACTAGCTGCCCTGGTCAATCATCATAAGAACATAAGGAGAGCCCTGCTGGATCAGGCCAAGGGCCCATCTAGTCCAGCTTCCTATAACTTACAATGGCCCACCAGATGCCTCAGGGAGCACTTAAGACAATAGATACCTGTATCTTCTACCTCTTCTACCCAGCTTCAAAGACGCATTAGTCCTGTCCTTAGTCTGGCCACCTTAGTCTGGCTAATAAGAACTGCAGGAAGTTGGCAAACTGGGTCCATGAAAGATGCATAGCCTTTTCGGCTCTCCTGCAGACATGGCACTTGAAATGTGCTGTATAAATGTTAAGCAGTAGCATTATGATGCAGAATGCCCTCCCTCAATGCAGTTTGTTATAGGAGGAGCTGGGAACTCAGTCGCGGCTGCAGGAACTTATGCATGCCCTCTGGGAGCAAGATGTGCTCCGAATGCACATTCACAACTTCCCTGTGGCACATCCTTGGAAGGGAGAACTCAACCAATGGTTTCTTTGAGGAGAGGATTTACCATGACCAAGCTGAGTAAACCCTGCCCTCCCATCACAGTCGGTCCATCCATGAAGCTGACAATGCGGCTTGCATCGAGTGGCAGGAGGCCTGGCACACAGATTTGGGGGGACCTTCATCTCGAGTCTGCTGCCACCTCCCTCCAGCCTGCTGTGGATGAAGCCACGCTAGTCCGCTTCCCTAACCACTCATCTCACTCCTCTCCCATGCAGTTCCTTAAACAAACCAGGAAATGCACGTCCTGACTTGTTTAAAGCAGAGGTTCTCAACCTGTGGTACGCATACCCCTGGATTGCTTCTGCCTGCACCCCAAAAAGCCACACAGAAGGCAGCGATCCACTTCCCTATTCACCTTACTCCTTCGTTGCACAGTCCCTTAAAAAAAAACCAGGCAGTGCAGGGCAAGCTGGGAGTTCCCAGAGTGTCTTGCACTTCTTGCTTTGTTGAAAAAGATCGTGCCGGAAGCAGCGAAGGGAGGACGTAACAGCTGAATTGCCATCTTGGGTCTGGATTTTGGAGGGAGGTTAAAACAGCTGTGTTGCCTCCTTCCTTCTTGTTTCTGCTAGGATCTCTTACCCTGTCTTTTCACATGGTCCTGTCTTCAGCTCACAGTCCTTTCCATGAAACCCTTCAAGACATAGACAGGAATATTCTCCGTCTCGATCATAGACACACTGAGCTCCATTCTGGCATGGGTTCTGGTGCTCGCAGATGTGCACATCTATAAAAGCAAAAAAGAGACAGCTGATCAAGGGAGAAGCTGTTCAAGTCTAATTTCCAGACAAAAAGATACATAGACTGTTCTTTATGTTCTTTATTTGCATTGACAGCAAATCCAGAGGTAAGACAGGATGGTCAGATGCATTGAGCTTCTATATTTTTAATAGCTGAGAGTAGAATCAAGAATACTGGCGTCCTACTTGTCATGCAGACAAGAAAAATGGCAGCCACTGATAACCCCTCTTCTATACAATACAACTATGTAAGGTAAGTTAGGAGATGGATCACTTTTGTCCATTTTACAGATGTTGTTTGAGGAATTTCTCTGGAAATAATTGTGTGTGGTGTAGTGGTTAGAGGGTTAGGCTTGGACCAGGAAAACCTAGGTTCAAATCCCTGCTCAGTCATGAAGCTTACCGGGTGACCTTAGATCACTCACTATCTCCCAGCCTAACCTACCTCACAGGGCTGTTATGAGGATAAAAGCGGGGGGGGGAGCAATAGACTGCTATAAGTTTCTTGGAGGAAGCGTGGGATACAAACGTAGAACAAACAATCTTGTTATGTCCTATAATAAACACTGATTGAATTATTGAGATCAATAAGTCCCGTTCTCCTTTGCATCTGGTTAAGAACTTACACTCTAAGAACTTACACTCTAAGAGTCTATCTACAAAAGCTGTTATCTTGTGACATGCCACGGTAGAAGAGGTAAAAGTGTCAGAAGAGAGTCAAGAACCCATGCAAGATTAAGGGCTTTTATGACTCTTCCCACTTTCATAAGTGTGCATGTAAACACTGAGAGTATTGTCATCTCTGCAGGTGTTCACAATTCTGGAAACAAATACAGCCACTTGTTTACGACCCAAGATAATCAACAAAGATGTGTGTATGGAACACCATGGAATTCCCTCTTCACATAGATAGCTGCTGTGATTGGGTAATACACTTTGGACTTGATTGTGGGAACAAGCCCTATAGAAGGCAAAAGTCAGGAGGCAGAAATAAAGTTATTGAAAGAGATAATAACTGATCAAGGGTTATTCATGCAGGTCAACCACATAATCTAGAACACAGTCCTAGTTATCAGACTCTTGACGTCTGGACCAACTGCATCTCAGAAGTGTCATCCAGCCACCATTTCAATAATAATCTCTAGGCTTTATATAATGCCTTTTCTAAGTGCTCAAAAAGTTTCACTTGCATTAGCAATCCTTACAACAACCCTGTATGGCCGGCCACTATTGTGAATCCCGTCTCATACAGGGGGGAATAGTGGTGAGAGGGAGTGGCTTTCAGTCAGTTCACAGCTGACACTATCTTCCTCTGCCTTGCTGTGGCCGATGCTTTACACAAGTTTGTGTCAGCTGCGCATCTGCCCTGCCATGGCTCACTAGTCAAAGGAGTTTATAACTGACAAAGATCTTGGTACTATGTTAGAGCAGGGAAACACATGTACCTTGAGAACCAATGGGTGGGGTGACTAGAGTCTCAGTCTAGAGTAGGAAAACCTAGGTTCAAATCCCCATTCAGCCATGAAGTTCACTATCTGACCCTGAGCCATTCATTATCTCTCAGCCTAACCTACTTCACAAGGCTGTTGTGAGGATAAAAGGGGTGGGGGGCAGAGGGGCAAGGACATCCAAGGTGCAGACTTGCATCTAGATGCAGACTTGCAGATATTCCCACTATCGCTGGCGTCGCTCGAGGTGGGGCGGAAAGCTAAGTTCTGCAGCTTTCCACCCCACTGTTACTCTCCAGTACGAGGCGCCCCGCCCCTCGTCGTAGGAGCCTGTCAGTGGAGAGAAAGCAACGTGCAGGAGAGTCCCTGCACGTTGCTGTCTCTCTGCTGACGGGCTCCTACGACGAGGGGGCGGGGCGCCTCGTGCAGGAGAGTAACGGTGGGGTGGAAAGCTGCAGAATTTAGCTTTCCACCCCACCTCCAGCAACGCCAGTGCCCACTATGATATTTAACCATCCATCCAGGAGCGCATGAAAAGTGTCCACTGGTGGCCATTTCTGACAAAGGAGAAAGTGATTATGAGGTGCTGCCTTTCATGATGTGTCCTTCGAAGTACTTCTCTCCCCATGTAGATGTTAATCAAAGTTTTGCTATCCTGTTCCCACTAGAGTGACCTACCTTTGTTACAGAACTTGCCAGCCCAGCCACTCTGACAGATGCATTGCCATGGCTGGTGACATGTTCCATGGGTGCAGCCTAGCATCCTCGCACACTGTTCACAATATTTCCCTTCCCAGCCTGGATCACACCTGCAAAAGGACACAGGAAGGTCAGGGTGAGCAGGGAACACACCACCACATTATATGCATGATAAAACAACAACAACAAAATGGAATTGTGCAGTGACATGGGTAATAATAGCCTCCTTGGGTATTAGATTTGCATTTAGTAGTTGTGACTTCTGTTTCTGGGTAAGCTCTTGATAGGGTTTGGGTGGTGGTGGCGGAAACCCGCAAGCCTTTTCAGGTTGCCTCACACAATGTACAAAAGCACCTCCAAGGAATAGTAGGAGAATTCTACAACAGAGCAAGCAACAACAGAGGTGAGAAGTGAGGTCAGAGCCGGAGCCCATGGCTAGACATCCCTAGTGGACAGGCAAAAGAGGAGGAAGTGCACATGACTCACAGCGGTGCTTCCTCCTTCCTCTCTTCCTTGCCGGCCAGTGGGGACCTGGCTCCCAGTCAACAGCTGTGCTGCTGCCTGGAAGCAACATCCCTAACTCAAGGCCCAATCCTATCCAACTATCCAGTACTGATGCAGCTGTACCAACGGGGTGTGCGCTGCATCCTGTGGTGGAAGGGCAGTCATGGATGCTTCCTCAAGGTAAAGTAAAGTTTGTTCCCTTGCCATGGGGCTGCATTGCAGCTGCATCAGCACTGGAAAGTTGGATAGGATTGGGCCCTCAGTGTTGTTCCCAGAAGGCAGCCCTATAACGAGCATAAGGAGCTTCAGTCTCCTTATGGCCTCATCTAAAGACAACTTGTCATAGCTATATAGACAGCTACACACACACACACAGTCCAGGTTTAGTCTTGGCTTCTACACACATACTATTTGAAGACATGCTGGGGACCCAGAACATGCATATGTGGCCTATAGCTTAGTGGTTGCCATCTCCCAGAGTCAGAAATAGAGTTGACAACTCAGCATGTGCATCGCAGACTCCAAACTACTATTTTTGGCTCTGAAAATAGTTGTGTTTGGGGCAATGTGCTGTGGGGAAGCACACCACATAGTTGCATTTCCTGCTGCCAAATCCAGCACTAGGCTGGATTTCTAGAATGGAATATCTGTTCCAGGAAGGCAACCTTAGGGAGGCAAAAGTATTATCAACGTAAACTCTCAAAATATTGTTTGCACCTTTGCGGTGTTGTAGCAGATTATTTCTCTGATGTTTCTTTGATAATGCTAAGCTGTTTTGCAGGCAGTGAGCCTGTTCAGAATCCTAGGATTTAATGGGATCTATACAAAAGCCTCTCCATTTGTCTGCCTAAAACACTGTCTTCTACTTAGAACCATAATTTAGCACATGATAAACAAAGAAAAAAATGGCCTAGCCCCTCAGATATCTCCTAGCTGCAACTTCTACAGATCCATGGAGTTAAGATGCTTTTCATTTTCAGAGTTAAGATGCTTTCCATTTGCACTCATTTGCCAAAAAGGATGGAAATTACATGTTAAAGTGGTCACATTAATTTCTGTGCCACGTAATTAGTCCCCAATGTCATGCTCACTTTACAAATTAAGACTCCATGCACCCACTCTTTGCCTTGGTCTTTCAATTCAACAATGGGTTGGGGAGGGATGTGTTTAGGCAGAAATTCAACAGGTGACCCTTCCCCAGTCTCTTGCAAGAGATAACCTGATGCATCACTTCAAGGCTGTTATTTGTCCTCTACAAACATGGCTTCCACTTGCTATGCTGACAGCAGGCTTTTTTAAATCATAAAATGAATATGGTTTGTCCAATCTTCCTGAAATTTGTTAAGGATTAAGTACTTACTTAACAGGTAGGGTTGTAAAGGCAAGGGGCAGGGCTTGCCAGGACATTCACTGAGGTGCTGTAACCGTGGAGACTCTCACAATTGCAACACTTCTGAATAGGGCTAAATTCTCAAGTTAACATTACTATACACAATTTTTCATGCATAGGGATTCTCAATGCAGAAAACATTACCTATGAAGTGGACTTTTGAGTGCAGAATTGAAAGTGACTAGATACTCAGTCTTGGTTTCTTTGGCACAATGTGCCAGGTGAAGATGCAGTGTTTGACCACTTGTTCAACAGCATCAAAATATGGTGTTACCTGCATTTGCCGTTCTCGTCGCAGCTCCCATGGGCCAAGTTACAGTGGTCACTGCAGTCATCACCTGCAAGAAAAAGTGCAGACCAGGATTGAATGCACAATGAAGTCAGGAATACAAACTATTGCCAACTTAAATCAGTATGCACAGGATGGGAACGTTAAAACTTCTTATGCAAAGGTTTGCCCACACAAAAGACATTGGGACTCTGATCCAAGGCTATGTTTGTACTATAATGAAAATATGGAACTCCACTGAGAATGTAATTCCCCATTCATTTGGAAAGAAGTGGCTCTGAACACATGTATTCTTTTGTGTAGCTCTTTTCTCCATTGAAATATATTTATTAATTTGTATTAGAATTATATTCCAGCTTTCCTCTCCAATGAAGAGACACCTAAAGTGGCTAACAAACATTTTTAAACACAGTCATTAAAAGTTTTAATTTAAAACAATAATCAAAAGAATGGGAAAATGGGAAAGCACTTGGAAGTGGAGACCTCCTGGCATCTGAGGCAGCATGCCAAATGCTGCCCTCCCTTTACCTGGTGATGTTTCAGCTTCCCACTTCCTGGACTTGAAAAGGAAGAGAGGTGTGGAGTAGAGGAGAGTGGTGGGCTACGGATTCTCTACCATTCTCTTCTCCTCCACACTTTTGCTTAGTTCCCTTCTTCCTTTTCCAATCCAAGAAGTGAGCGGAGGAAGAGTAGTGGAGGTGAGTCGACAGGTGGGCACCCCTGCCAATCTGCTTCCTGAGGTAACCATCTCATAAGAACATAAGAAGAGCCCTTCTGGATCAGGCCAAAGGCCCATCTAGTCCAGCTTCCTGTATTTATTTTTTTTTATTTATTTATGTATCACACAGTGGCCCCACCAGATGCCTCAGGGAGCACACAGCCAACAAGACATCAACAACATCTCAGCCAACAACAACATCTCAGTTGACTTCATAAATGAGCCAACTCAATCAAAGACCTCCTGAGTTCACAACAACTTCCTGGCTTTGGACTTAGGTGCATAGAATCCATTTTTCTTTAAAACATATCCTTTCCCCAGTCATGCATTATCTCCCACTGCCTTTCATGATATCAGAAGACCTGTCAGCATGAATAACGTGCTGTTATTCATGTTAGGAATAAAATATCCAGCAATTTTATCCTGCTTCCTGTTGAAACAATTACTCTTATTATCATCTAGAGATCACAGCAAGATATATATCTGAGACAGAAGCCCTTCCCACTTCCTCCCGCCAGACTCTATACAGGGAGCCTACAGCTCATAGCATGATGCCTGTTCTATATGTGCTCTTAGCTGAAAATATTGCTACCACAGAGGAGCAATTTGATTTAGCTTATGGTGAACAGCACTGATGGTGTACAACATCCATAAATCTAATCACTCTACATCTTATCCAAAGCGACAAGTCACCTCCTAATATAGTACAGGTTTCTCATTGTAGATAAAGGAAGATAACAAAGAGGATTTGGAGGACAAATCTTCATTGCGGCAAGGACACAGGGGTTATAGCTTATTGATCTTCCTACCTTTTAATTATTTTTTTTTGTATTATACCAAGGAAGAATAGTAAGTGGAAGAGTGCTGCTATGATGTTCTGAGGCATACCATGGGGTTTCTACAGAAGTAGTTCTCCATTGGGCAACTATCTTTAAATGTGAAACAGTAATACTTCACTACGTTCAGAACTATCATACCCATTTCCATTTTTTTTTTCCAAGATGGCTATAACCACTCTTGTCTTATAGGCCCAGATAAATTTTAAATGTTTGCCAGATTTTTTAAGTGGTTGGGGGAATGACAGCTGACACATTTTCATTCATAAACAGAACTTTTGGGGTAATATTCATTTTATAGCAGCTGTTCGTCCTTTTCAAGAGATACAGGCCAGAGACTACTTGCCAAGATCTCTTTCCACCTGGTCAAACAGAAAAATATAAGTAAGACTCAACAAGTTGGGTCTGCAGATAGCTTTATACCCAAATATTTGAGATAATCTGTTACCTAATGTATGTACCAAAATCAGTTGCTATCTGATTGTTAGTGTTCTGTGAAACATTAAGAGCAAGATATTCTGATTATTGAGCATTGATTTTACAGCTCAGACACTACTCAGGCTGCAATCCTATAGTGTACACACTTACCTGGGAGTAAGTCCCATTGAAACTAATGGAGCTTTCTTTGTAAACATGCATAGGAGTGTGCTGTAAATCAGTCTACACATGCAAATGCTGCTTGAAATGAAGACCCAGGCATGACATCGTGGGTATACAAACGTACAGTAACTGAAATTCCTTTTCACCAATTTTGGCTCTAGAGATTAGTAATGGGGTGGGGATTTGTATTTCTACTGTTGTCAACATCAACATGAGGATGATCATTTAAAGTTTTTATATATTTCAAAAATGGTGTGCCAATTTTAAATCTCTCCAATACTTCAAACAAAAAGTCACATTTGACCCTTTCAAATGCTTTCTCAGTGACAAAGAAAGCAAAAACTGCTTCATAATAATGTTCTCAGCATGCACTAATAAGATTAAGTGCCCTTCTGGTTGTATCAGAGAGCTATCCTCCAGGAATAAAAACAGTTTGGTCTCAATGAACCAGCTGCAACAGCCACCTTGTGGCAGTGGCCACAAATGACCTGGCAGCAGTGAGGCACTAGTCCGACTGTCATAAAAAGTCCATAGGATCAGGCCATCAGTTGGAAGATCATCAGGTCCTTGGGTCTTATTAGGCTTGAGATGTTATTGTCTGCTGGATTTCTTATATGGGTGTGGGTACATTAAGAATTTGCCTATCCTCATCTGTAAAAGCTGATATTTGGAAATTATCAAGATAGCTATTAACACTTGCTACATTTGGTTGTTCCAATGTACAGGCCCCCTCCCCGGTATCTGAGACAGAATACCAGGGGGCCCCTGTACATTGATTGTTCCAATGTACAGGACACCCCCCCCCCCGTATCTGAGACAGGTATCTGGATCAGGGGGATCCGTTACAGCCCCCCCGCAGATACCAGAGAACCACAGATAGGGGTGAATGCTCCCTCCGCGCCCCCCCTGCCCCCCAGTTTCAGTTCCTGCTTTCTGTTCTTCGGCTGAGCCTCTCTAGCACTCAACTGGCTTCAGCTCTATAAGCAGTATATGCTGCTGCTTATAGTGTCTGTTTAAAGGAAGACACAGAGCAGCTAATAAGGTAAAATAATGGCTGGTGGGGTGCGCAGCGGGGGGCCTCCCGCTATCTGCGGATAAGTGAATCCGTGGATACGGGGCGGGGGGCTATACATAAATTAGTAAAATACCTTGCAAATTTAGTTAAATTCTCATTGATACTTTGGGCCAACCTCTGTTGCCTAGCATAACATATATCAAGTTCTTAGCTTTTTCTCTAGCCAATTGACAAGCTAATAGTTTATCCACTTTATTACTCTTTTCAAATAGTCTCAAACTGGCTATTGGATTCATTTAAAGAAAGGCATAGTGAGACTCCTAACTCTTCCTATTCCTCCAGCCTAAGCAGATATAGTCTGGAGCAGAGAGCAGCCACTACTGCACAAGTTCCCCTGGAATGAATACTGAAGTAAATACAACTGAGGAACAGTCTTGAAATTTGAGTGGGTTCCTCTCTACCTTTAACCTGAAGGCCAGAAACATTTCCGTTCCTCAGTCCCACCACTTGAGAAGAGAATTATAAACCTTTCCAAGGTATTCATTTCTTATTATTTATTTAAATGTCTCCAAGGCTGTAACTGAGCTACGTGTTAGTGCTGCCATCTTACAGCCCAATTTGCGACACCTTAGACTGGCGAGCACCGCTCTGCCAGTCTAAATGTTACACAGGATTGCGCTGTTAGTATCTTTATTTTTCCCTCACTACCAGCCTCCTTTTTTTCCTTCTTGGTGTCTCTCTTTGACCTGTTTTGTCTTTGGCATGGGTACCTGAAAGTTCTCCTGCTTCTTCTTGGTTGCCAACCTTCTCAGTCCTGTTTGTTTCTTAATAAGATTCCCAGGTGGCAGCTGTGGCCAGGGGGGCTTTTGCCCAGCTTCGGCTGGTGCGCCAGCTGCGACCGTACTTGGATCGTGCAGACGTGGCCACAGTGACCCATGCCCTAGTGACATCTAGACTAGATTACTGCAATGCGCTCTACGTGGGGCTGCCTTTGAAGACTGTTCGGAAACTGCAACTAGTGCAGAATGTGGCGGCCCGGGTGGTTGCCGGGGCCTGTCGGTTCGACTCAGTCGGACCATTGCTTCGGCGGCTACACTGGCTGCCGGTTCATTTCTGGGCACAATTCAAAGTGCTAGTTTTGACTTTTAAAGCCCTTAACGGCTCGGGTCCAGGGTATTTGAGGGACCGCCTCCTTCCTTATAATCCGACCCGTACTCTGAGGTCATCAGGGGGGGGCCGTTAACCATGCCGCCACTGACAGAGGTGAGGGGGATGGCGGCGCGGAACAGGGCCTTCTCGGCAGTGGCGCCCCAACTGTGGAATTCCCTCCCCCTGGAATTGAGAACGGCTCCCTCTTTAGAGACCTTTCGGCGGGGCCTTAAGACATTTTTATTTAGATCAGCTTTTGATGTCTGACATGGCGGGCTGGCTTTTTAACAGATGGCTTTTAACATGTAAATGTGGATGACCCACTGGGGTTGTTTGTTTTAATTGTTTTAACTGTATATATGTATTTTAATGTTTTATTGTAAGCCGCCTTGGTTGCCCTTGTGGGAGAAAGGCGGGGTAGAAATTCAATAAATAAATAAAAATAAATAAATAAGAGGTTTTACAGTGAGTGATGATCCAGAGTCCAGTTATGTTTGTTGAGCCACCTCCTCATAGGGCACTGCTACACTGTACAGACATAGTTTTACAGTACACTGTACAGTTTTATACCAGTTTATCTATCATGGCTTCCCTCAAGGAATCCATAGAAGTGTAGTTTGGTGAGGGTGCTGAGAAATCGCTCTTGCAGATCCTTAGCCCCACTCACAGAATTACAGTTCCCAGAGTTCCCTGAGGAAAGGAAGGGATGTTAATCACATATAAGTGTTAAGTGTGGGGTAGATTTTTATTTACTTATTGAAAAGATTTATATCCCACCTTTCCCCCTAAAATATAGAGTGCTTAAGGTGGCTTACAATAAAAAGCAACAGAATAATAAAGCAATCAAAACAATTAATAATTAGATGATAAAAAATACAAGATAAAACAGAAGCAACAGAATATCAGTAATACAGCAGCTAAACTTACCAGGCACAAAAAGTATAAACAATATAAAATACAACCAGCAGAGACAAAGTATCCAAACACAAAATATATTTTGGATGGGAAAGCACAATGGAAAGTAAGTTTTGAGGCCTCTCCAGAAGCCTAACAGGGAGGGCATAGTTCTTAATTCTAACAGGAGGGAGATCCATAGCAATGGCACCACCACAGAGAAGGCCCTGCTCCTGGTCACCGCCATCCTGACTTCCACCAGGGTGGCATACACAGCACGGCACCCTCAGCTGACCCACTGGCGTCGCTGGAGGTGGGGCGGAAAGTTAAGTTCTGCAGCTTTCCGCCCCACGGTTACTCTCCAGTACGAGGCGCCCCGCCCCTCGTCGTAGGAGCCTGTCAGTGGAGAGAAAGCAACGCGCAGGAGAGTCCCTGAGCGTTGCTTTCTCTCCGCTGATGGGCTCCTATGACGAGGGGGCAGGGAGCCTCGTGCAGGAGAGTAATGGTGGGGCGGAAAGCTGCAGAACTTAGCTTTCCACCCCACCTCCAGCGACACCAGTGAGCTGACCTCACGACCACATGGGAGGAGAAGGTTTATCAAGTACCCTGATCCCAAGCCAGACATAGGGCTTTAAAAGTCAAAACCAGAAGCAGCAGTCAGACTTAGCCTAACCACCAAGCTCTCAAGACCACAAGTGCTGCCTCATACTGCACTGACTGCAGTTTTGGGACAGTCTTCAGGGGCAGCCCCACACACAGCATGATATAGTAGTCAAGTCTCAATGTCACCAAGGTATGGACTATTGTAGTTAGGTCTGATTGACTAAAGTACAGCTGCATGCACCCATGTGCTTCAACATGGTTTGTGTGTGTGTGGGACCTCTACTAGCATTTGTAAAGTGACTAATAGCCTTTCATAGAGTGTCCAGCAGGTGTCACTGCATGCCTAAAACATAGGAATGCAGGGGTGGGGTGAAGAGCACAGCTTAGGTATAAGACAGCTGGTGCAAATGCCAAAGAACAAACCTATTAATCTTCAGCAATGTGGGCCAAATCAGATCTTATATGCTAGTGGCATGTTACTGTCTCTCATGGATTATTTATTATTATTATTATTAATAATGATCATGATGATGATGATGATTTGCAGCCTTAATAAAACTTTAATCTAAGCAGAGTACTGTTGTATGGGAGACAGGAAGAGTCTAAGCTCCTGGCACCTGAGGCAGAATGCTCAACCCCCCTTACCTGGTGATGTGCCAGCCTCTGCACTTCTCTCCCAACTAGAAAAGGAAGAGGGAAACAGAGCTGAAGAGGAAGTGTGGAGGAGAGGAGAGCAGTGGGCTAGAGTGTTGGAGATTTTGTACCGGTCGTCTCTTCTCCATACATCCTCTTCTGCTCAGTTCTCCTCTTCCTTTTCCAAACCAGGGAGTGGGAGGAGGAGGTGAAGCAGTGGAGATGAGTGGGCAGACAGAGATGGGCACCCTCTCCAATTTATTGTCCAAGGCGACTGCCTCAGTTGGCTTCATAGATGGGCCGGTCCTATTGGCAGCTGCTTAACCTTTCACTGTGGCTGTTTTTCCCACTCAAAATCCCCTCCAGCTCCTTTTCTACACATGGATGATTATCCGTCAGTATCTTTCTCCCATAGGTGGGCAGGATTTTGAGCTGAAAGATGGACAGGGAAGGGTTAAGCAGCCCTTCCCCATGCCGTACCTCCAATGCAGCTGGCATGCAAAGTCTACTTGGGCCCTTAAGAGAATCCAATGAATGAAGGGATGTGCCACCAGCTAGCAAAGCTGTGGAAATAGGAAAAAGCATTTTCCTTTCAGATCATCCATATTGGCTTTAGGCTTGTTCACTGACATAGGGAAAGCGCTCTATAAATCCTAGGCAGTACGAGTACTAGTATTTCTCTAATCTGCTCTGTGCATATTCAAAGAAGATCCCTCCTGCTGGCAACCCACCTACCATTGTGATTAAAATCCATAGGGGGTCCTCTACGCATGTGGTCCTATAACTACAGTATATGCCAGGGGTGGCCAAACTGTGGCTTCTGAGCCACATGCAGCTCTTTGATGTATAATGTGTGGCTCTCAGAAATATGTTGGCTGAGCTCCTTTTTGCATCACAATTAATATAAAAGGTAAATAAGAAAATTACAAGCTTTATAATTATTTACCAGGTATAAACTGAGAGTCCACTGGAATAAAACATAAGTTTAATCAGAGGCGTAGCAGCAGCAAGTGCTGCCTGGAGCACTTGCTGCTGTGCCGCCCCGAAGGGGTGGCGCCACTCCGGAGGGGGGGTGCCGCTCCGGGGGGGCTGCGCCGCTCCGGGGGGGCGACCCGGCTTCCGCGGGTGCTCCGAGGCCTTCTTCCCCGGCCTCGGAGCTGGAGAAAGCCCCGGAGCATCCACCTCGACCGGTGGCTGGGGCTTTCTGAAGTCCGACTGCCGCGTCACACTGTTTATCTTTGTTTTGCACATGCGCAAAACGTTAAAACGTTAAAATGTTTTGCGCATGTGCAAAACAAAGATAAACAGTGTGATGGCGCGCGCTCTGTGGAAACACTGGAGCGAGCGGAGCAGCGCCGCCCAGGGCCGAGGTGCCACCTGGAGCCGCTGCTCCGCTCGCTCCAGTCTATCCACGCCTCTGAGTTTAATGTTCATGGTGAGTAAACATATTTAAGAATTTAAACACTTCTTAAATATTGCGGCTCTCAAACACCTGAAATTTATCGTATGTGGCTCTTCCATTAAGCAAAGTTGGCCACCCCTGGTATATGCCATCATCATTTGTCTGCCTGAACTCACACAGGACACAAGAGCAGGCAATGGTAGTATCTTACCTTGCTGGTCTCATGCAACAATTCAGAAATAGAGTAATCCTGTCCCACAGAATGGGAAGATTGCTAGTATTTTGATTTCTTCATTTCTAGGCAGGTAAATGCTAAGCAATGCAAGAGGGAAATAGACCCCATTTTCTGATATGTTAGGGAGCAAAGGGAGTAGAAGTCGCCTACTCTTTAGACAGAAGTGACTTTATCATGGACCCAAAATGTATTTGTTTTAAATCTGTTTGGCTCCCTTCTTGACAGGTTCCTGCACAGAGTGGCTTACAATCTGTGTATCAATACAAAGAAAGGGCAGGGAGATGGACACAGGGGAAACAGGAAGGATATGCTATTATTTCAGTTAGACATACCTAGGCTTAAGCTATGGGGACTGTGCCAACCTAGTCAAGCTACCCACGCAATCAGGTACCATGTTCACCTGGCACTTGAAAAATGGGGGATTGTTGTAAGCCAGACCAGGCACACGCAGCTAGTCAAAGAGAGTTCTTCTGGCTCCCAAGGCAGACATCAGTCAATCACACCCTTTTAGTTGCAAGAGGCCTCAGGCACCAGTGAAACCGAAGGAACATTGAACTGATTCTCACCTTGGGCAAAATGGTGATGGGCCACCAGGATCCAAAGCAAGGACATGAGCTGAAGACAGAAGCTCCTGAGCATGGTCAGTGTGGCCCCACCGAGACAGTCACCTACAAAAACAAGAAGGCAAAGTCAGATCAGTGACACGTCATCACCCCTGGAGTGCTATTGCAGTGCTTGTTCCATACAACTATAAATTAGCGCTTGCAGAGCCTGCCCTTATGCAATGAAAACACAATACACTTCTGCTCATAAGACACTTTCATTGCTTCCTTAATCGTTGAAATCTCACCACCTCTCCCAAGGACAGAGGAACTCTTTCTCTGCCTCACATTCTCATGCGAGATTGAGGTAACTGGGTTCTTAAGGCATCTTAAGGATATTCTCAGTCTCGCTGTATTTCTTCTACATGTTATGATAGAGCTGATAAAATGGTATTTGCTAATATGTCACAAACTGTGGACTAAAAGCATTATACTAGCTGGGTCTAAGGAAAGGCATTTCTTGAGTCTGTGGCAAACTCACAGTGCAATCCGATACATGTCAACTCAGAAGGAAGTCCCATTGTGTTCAATGAGGCTTACAGGCCAATCCTACCTAAATCCCCGCGTAGCGATGCAGTGGCACTGGCGCAGGCTACGCTACATCCCGTGGGGGAAGTTTGGCTGCTGGAGGTCTCCATGGGGTAAGGGGACATTTGGACCCCTGTCCCAGGGTAAGCCCCAGCAACCGCAATGGGTCAACTCAAACCTGCGCCAGCAATATCACTGGCGCAGGTCCGAGTTCATCCATGCAGGCAGATCAGGCCTGAGAAAGGGGGTTGGATTTGGCACATGCCGCCAAACCCGCTCCCTCCCAGGCCTGATCTGCCCATACCCCGCCCCGTCTCCTCCCCATTCTGCCCTCTCCCCACCCCGTTCCACCCCCTGTGCAGAGCTTACCTGCTCAGGAGGGCCTCCGTTGTGCCGCCCGCACACACGGGAAGGCTCTGGCCTTCCCGCCAGCACGCTGGCTCCCTGTGCTGCCGTAAAGCACCTTATGATGCTTTTGCGGCATCCACCACTGGTGAAACATGTTCCACTGGCACTTTCTTTAGTCAGGATTGGACCGTTATTCCAAGAAAGTATATATAGGATTGCAGCCTTACGATGGAAGCCTAAAGAGAGGGTTAGCTTCTCTCCCTCTGGCGGATGGTGAATACCACCAAAATCACTTTGGGTAAATGTAGTTGTCATCTGGGGGTGGATATTTAAAACACCACTAAAAATCACTGGACATGTTCCTTTTGCTACATATCTCCCTGAGGAACAACTCATGGGCTTATGCATTTCCACCCACTATCAGAAACTGTATTCAGATTGTGAATAGCAATATGATTCCTTAAGATTCTTTGGGCTGCAATCCTATATCCACTTACCTGGGAGTAAGTCTCATTGAACTCAATGGGACTTACTTCTGAATGCACGGAAGACATGCATAAGATTGTGCTGTTGGTTTGTTATTGCGTTATCTCATTTGTATCCTACCCTTATGAACATTTGAAGCTGCCTTATGCTAAGTAGCCATGTGCATTCACTGTCAGAACAAATGGAACCAGATATAAATGATTCTCCTACCCTCTGTCCCTGTATCTGATTTCATTCATTCCAAAACAAATGCACTATGGAATGAATGAATGAATGGAATTAATGGCAGTAAATGAGGGTTCCATTTTTGGAACCCACATTCATTTTCTTTATCCTTTTTAAATAAAAGAGTTATCTTACTCTTACTTGTAGCTCCTGGTAAGAGCTCCACCACACAGCTGCCTCCTTGTGATGGCCATCTTAATTATCCATATATCCCAGGACACAACTTCATTGCGGCGTATAGTGTGGGTAATTAAAATGGCTATTGCAAGGAGGCAACAGAGCAAAGCAAAAATAACATAACACTTCGCTTTTGTTTAAAAAAAATGAATGGGGAAATGAATTAAAACAGGAACAAAACGAACAACAAAATGAATAAAATTATTATTTTTTCCTTGCATATGCCTAAGTAAGACTTTCGATTTAAAATTTCAGTATACTGTAGTCTCCTTGGACTGGCTGTAGCCTACCATGGGCCACTGGAAGGACTCCTTCCCAGCCCCGCTACCTTACATGGACCTTCTGTATGCAAAGCTGGCAATCTATCACCACAGCCCCTCTCTTCCTCCAAGGTGCATAGGTGGGGTTACCCCTTACTACTTTCACAGCAACTCTTAGGGGTTGGGTTACACTGAGAGGCAATTACTTGCCCAGGCTACTCAGTGAACTTCCTTTGCAGGATTGCAGTACATACTGGGATGGCTACAGATAGGTAGGTTGGTTGTGGGTAGTTTGTAAGTAGGTATGTCGGTTGATATATACATGAATCATGAATCTTATGTGTTTGGTGTGTGTGTGTGTTTTTAAAGCTCTGAATCTGCAAAGTGAAAGATGATAAACTTAATTGTAAAAGCTTCTGGCCATTGTGATGTGAAAGAAGTGCAAGCAAGTGACTGCAATTTATGCCAGACCCTTAGCAATGAGGAGGCCAAAGCAAATGCATTCTTGAAGAATGTTTTTAAGGTAACCTAACTCTTTGGGAATTGAAGATTTGCTCACAGTATCTGGCTATGTGGGATAACAATACTGAACAAATAAGATTGTAACCCCTACCAAAGGGAAGGCAGAAGCAGTCCATTAAGAAGGAAAGGCATCGTGAAGGGCATTTCTTTCTTAACTAGCAGCAGGGCCGGCCCTGCCATGGAGTGACATGAAATGATCATGTGGAGCGGCACCCTTGAGAGGCAAATGGACGAGAGCCCAGCTTATCTGTCTGCCACCATCTACATGAAGCTACCACTCCACTGAAGGCTCTTGCTGAGAACAAGTCAGAAGAGGATTGCAGCAATGGCAGCTTCCTTCTTCCTCCAGCGCTGCTGAAGGAAGGAATTAGGGAAAAAAGTAGCTGAGGTTCCAAATCACTTGCTTTTCCTCGCCTACTTGGTGCTTACAAAGATTATTTGGAGCCCCCTTTCCCTTTACTTATGAGGAGCACAATGTGCAGCCTCCTTGATCCATGCTGCTTCTGTCTGCAATGAACATGCAGCTTCTGTCTCCCAGCATTCTCTTCTCCCAGCATTCCCTGCTCCCCCAACATCCCATTTCAAAGAGAAGCCGTGTGGAACAGGGAGGCTGCACACAGATGCTGCAAGTAAAAGGAAGGGGGGATGGGCGCATTTGCTCATTTGCCTGCCCACCCTTCCCTCACTTGTAGGGGGGCATGCAAGCACACGTCCAGAGGCAGCATTTGATGTGGGATTCAGGTGGCACGAGGGCATGCGCTGCCCCTGCTAACTAGACACAAAAGAGAGAAGGAGAAAATCTTTTGGACTTCAAGAAGATGAAGTAATATAATGGAAGATACAACAGTACATGAGTGAGGATTCTCTGAAGACTTGAGGGAGGAGACTAACTGCGCAATCCTATTCCTTGCCATGTTACAGCATGCAGCTGCGCCAACAGAGGCTGGCCGCGCTGCATGCTATGGGGTGTGTGTGGTTGGATAGCCTTCAGGTGGTAAGTAAAAATATGTTTTACTTAAAATAAAACCTCCCTGAAGGTTTTGAAACCTCCCTCCCCCCCCTCCCCCGGTAGGCTGCCCCAGTCGCCTATGAGTCTCCTTTGACATACAGTATGCCAGCCATTTTGGTAGTGCATGTCTGAGGAGAGAAAAGTGGCAGGGAGGTTTCAAAAGAGGGGATAAGATCTGGCATGTGCGACTGCTGCTGGATCCACCCCACTCCCCCAGTTCCTCCCCTGAAACGTCTCGTTACCCACCCTCCCCGCCCATGGCCCGCCCCTGCCGCTGACTTCCTGGCACATACGGAGCTTTCCAGGGGCCACTGCCATGCGCACCACACCTCTCGCCATTTATGGCAGCAGCCCGGCAATGCATGACAGTGCCCTGGCTATTGTGCCACCGTAAAGGACCTTGTGCTGCCAGAGTGCTAGTTCTGGTGGCACAAGGCCCCAATAGGATTGGGGCCAAAGTCTACTTCACTGTTACATTTTTTGCTCTTGCTCAGATGCCAAGGAACACTCACTGAGGGCATATCGACACTACATGTTTAGTTTATAGTCATTCTTTGACCAGAGGAACCCTTGGGATCTGTACTTCCATAAGGGAAAAGCCTAAGGATCTCTAACAAAAGTCTCTGCTCTGTCGCTAAACTACAGTCCCCAAGAGTCTTTGGGGAAAGCTATGGCAGTTAAACTGGTGCAAAACCGATACAAGTTTGTGGTGCAACACATGATTGGGTGAGATGGCACCTAATGAGAGGAAATTACACACAGTTTCAAGAGAATGATGTCTGGGTCAGAGCTGCTGACTCCAGTGAAATAGAACATGCTTCTTTTGGGTGGGTTTCAAAGAAAGATTACAATCGTATGATAATTAAAGGCTGTTATTTTTATTAGTCTACATAGAATTCTGATCATGTTCTGCTTTGGGTAACTGTACTCTTCTATTACCCTAAATTCCAATTGTTGTTACTATTGGCAAGGAGATCTTCTTTCACTTCCTACCCTAAAGTATTGTGTTATGTTGTGGTGCTTTGTGCTGCTGAACAGCTGCTACGTATCAGGGGAGGGCAAAGTGATTCCTGTGAATCTTATAAAATAATTTATGGATTAGGGATGAACAGTTGGCAGCCAATTCCTCCTGAGCTGTGAGGACCCCCGCTGAATACCGCATGTCATTGAAAAGGTCATTTCTCCCTTACGTTCCTAATAAAGTCTCCAAAGCAGAGACATGATCTCTTGAGTTCAATGCTATTGTAATGCCTCCCCCTCCCCAATGGTGTACTTACTACTTAAGCAGCAATTTCTGTACCCTGGCCTGAAACAAGCTGAAAGACCTTTCAGAATTACTGGTGTAACATAAAACAAGTGTTGGGATTTCTCAATATGGTGTAGGATGGTGTAGTGGTTTGGGAGTCGGACAGACCTGGAAGATCCAGGTTCAAATCCCCGCTCAGCCACGAAGCTTCCTGGGTGACCTTGGGCCAGTCACTATCGCTCAGCCCCACCTACCTCACAGGGTTGATGTGAGGACAAAAAGGAGGGGAGGAAATATGTACACCACTCTGAGCTCCTTGGAGGAAGGGTGGTATAAAAATGTGAAAAATAAATAAATAAAAATATTACACACTATATCTCTCTTATTTTAATTGGTGGAAGGCTACTAGATCACAGTGAGGTAAGAGAAGTTACAGGTTTTGAAGACAACAAATAGGATTTTGATAAATTACTGGATTTTTATGGAACCTGGATGACTTCCTTGGGTTAACTGGCTCAGAGATCACCTGATAGCCCATAAGGTTACAGAAGTGTGTGAAGTGGGAGTGACGGATTACCACAGAGTAGTGTTAGAGGATGCAGAACTGCATTTTGGATCATGGAATGAGGTCTGGGAGGTTACTGGACAGTCAATGGACTAGCAGTGTAGTCCTATAATGTTTACTTAGAAGTAAGTCACACTGTGTTCCATGGGACGTACTCCCAGGTACGTGTGCATAGGACTAGTCATTGTTCCTGAATCAAGAGTTTGTGGGTGGAATTCTTTGATTATTAGATTGTAGTGTCAGGTTTAGCATGTGCTGTATCAAGAGGGCTTGTAGACTGTATTGAATTGCAAAAGTGGCATCTGCAGAAAGGATGAAGTCAGATAGTCAGAGGAGAAATCCAATGACCAAGAAAGACGGTATATAAATACTGGAATTATTATTATGTATTATTATTCTCTGCTTTGGAGTCGGCTGAAAATCCTGGAGAGTTGCTAGACTGACAATCCACACAGGCCCAGGTCAAATGGATTACTAGATTGAGGGCCCAATCCTATCCAACTTTCCAGCGCCAAAGCAGCTGCAGTGCAGCCCCAAGGTATGGGAACAATGTTCTCTTACGTTGAAGAGGCCTCTGCCCCTTCACAGGATGCAGTGCACGCCTCATTGGCATGGCTGCATCAGCACTGGAAAACTGGATAGGATTTGGCCCTGAGACAGTGTGTGTGTGTGTGGGGGGGGGGAATAGACTATTGGTTATCTCAAATGCAGATTCTATTCTCCCTTCTCCAGATTTTTCTGCAATTATTAATCTCATAGTCCCCAAATCTGAATTTCTGAATTCATGTTCCCCATCTCTACCATAACAAAAAAGAGAAATGTACATGACTCAACTGTGGAAGAACAAGGTTTGCTAAGTAGCAGAACTGTGAGAGAAGCTACTACCACTACTACTAGAGCACTTTGTAGACTAATGTCTTGAGGAGCACCACCTAGAGGGTCACATGTATTCTGGGTGTACACCTAAGAGGCCTGAAGTGTATGCACACCTAAACATGTGAAATGGGAATGTGGCTCATATACAGGTACATCCCTGTATCATGTGTGAAAAGGCCCTCTGTGAGTTAGGAGTCAGATGGTTTTGATGTTGGTGCTCACTTCTGGAGAAGTGTTAACAGGAGTGGGGATTGTAAAATTATTAGTTTTGCAACACCCCTCCAGGCTGATTTATAGTTGGTGTGGCCCTGGGGGTGTCTGAAAAGGCTCTTCCCTTCCAATGTTTTACAACTACTACAGTACAGTATATACCATACATGCCTGCCGGATCTCGATCTCCCGACTGCAGTGCTATACATTCTACCACCATTCGAGTGTGAGTGAGGGATCCAGCTCTAGATCTCCACCCCAGGGTGCGTGTGTGTGTGTCTCTCTCTCTCTCTCTCTCTCTCTCTCTCTCTCTCTCTCTCTCTCTCTCTCTCTCTCTCAGAGGGGGGGGGTGTCGAAAGCTCGCCTCCTGCCTGAGCGAGGTCACACTCCCGATCACCCCTCCCTCCACACATCAGATCAGCGACTAGCTCAGAGCAGGCAGCCCCACGTGCTCCTGCCGCCGCCGCCACCGCTGCCAGACATCACTGACTGACATCCTCTCCGTGTCAGCCCCACCCCAAAGGTAGGGCAGCCCCTTCCCAAATGCACATTGATTCCCGGCCCCTCTAGGTGTGGAAGGAAGGGCTCGCTCTCCGGCATGGAGAGGAGAAAGTGCAGAGCAGCAGCCTCTATGTATCCAAACACCACCAAGCGCGGGCGGGCGGGCGCGCGTGTACACACACACACGTACACACACACACACACACAAAGCGGGGAGCGGGAGGCCACTAGGAACCGAGGGCCGAAGGACTCCAGGGCGGGCGCCCGCAGCTGTTGCACCCATGGGGCACCACCACCATCTGCCACCTCCCCGGCCGCAGGCTCTCCTCCTCCGCGTGCTGTCGGATCCTCCCTCCCAATCCTGCTTCCCTCCCATTTCAGGGGGGAAAAAAGCCCACCTAAAAAAGAGCCCCGCAGTTCTTGCCCAGGTTCCCCGGATCCCCTCCCTCCCCATCCTCGTCGTGCCTTCCCCGGCGTGCATCCCTCCCACCGACCTCGGCTCGCCCCAAACCCCCAACCTACGTTCCCCACACACGTCCTCACCTCGGTGATTGCGGCGGAGGCGGCAGCAGCTCCTTCCTCTCCCCTGGGAGGGTGCCTGCCCGCCTGAGGTATGGGGGGCTACCCTGAGACTAGCTTGGCGATCGGCGGAGAGGGGCTGCCATGCCCTTCCCTACCCTGGCACGGGGGATTCGGGAGGCGCGGCGGTGCTGCCTGCGAGCCTCCCCGCTCCTCCGGCTGCTCCTCCTGCTGCTGCAGCAGCCGCCGCCGCTGCTGCTGTTGCTGCTGCCGCCGCCGCCGCCGCCGTGCACGCTCAGGCCGGCTGCCAGGGGCTGCGTGTGGCTACACATCCCTGCTCCCTCCCCGGGACATTCCGCCTCCCGCAGCCCGATTGCTGCGAGAGGAGGGAGCCAGGAAAGCCAGGGCCCCCAAACCACAGGCGGACCCCCCCCTTGCCCAGCCCCACTCACCTCTCACCTGCGACTCCTTCAGCCCAGACTCGGGGGAGGGGACGGGGGGAGAGGAGGAGAGACAGACGCCTTTCCATGAACCAGGAGCAGGATTGGCGCCTCCTCCCCCTCCCAGCCAGGCCAGGAGTTCCTCTCCCTCCTTCTCCTCTTCTTAGACTGAAGTGGCCCCATGCTTCGGCCAGCCGATTTCGCCCCTTCTCGGAGTGAGAAGCCAGAATCCTTCACAAGGAAGGAAGAGGACTGAGTCCCCGCCGCTGCTACCTCACTGGCTCGAGGAAAGGCGGTGTCCCCTTTTCCGAACGCTCACTCACACCACTTAGTTTAATAAAGGACTTTGGGGCTATGTCAAGGACGTGAAGTTTGGGAAGACAGAGAAGAAGATGACCAGGGCAGGGGGGGGGGGGAATGTGTTAGGCATTTAAGGAGGACTGAATAGAACTAATGTATACTTTTCTCTCTCGTGCTGAAATTAGTAAGTATCTGGTAGGTTTGAACAAAAGATAACGCAATCCACATATGAGTGACCTGTAGAACTCATTGCCACAGGACACTGCCATGGGCCACCATGGTAACTAACAGAAATGGCTTTTAGAAAATGAACTAAGGAGACCAGGTCTGTCAGTGCCTACTAACTATGACAGCCAAAAATGCTGCCTGTTTTAGAGACCACTGGGGATTAACAAGGGATGCTGGAGATCACCATTGTGTCCTACTTGTAAGCTTCTCTGAGGCATCTGTCTGGCAGCCACCCTCAGGAGACAGGATGTTGGGCGGGCTATGTGAACCATTAGTCTGACAGCTTAATATATCATATATTCTTAGCATGTCACAGAAGGAGGAAAGACATCTTTTTTAATATACTCAGCAAAAGTGCTGTGTGCTGTCCTTAGCTCACATATTATAAACCTCCTAAATAATTTCCTTTCAGTTAAAGCAGATGCTGTTCTGCATGAGAAAATGGGTTAGAGATTTAAGAGAACCAATAATGCAGAATGTGTCAGATAAACTTTATTAAATATGGGATGGAAGGATATACTTGTACATAATAAAGTTAAACCATGAATGCAATTTCTTGGCTGCAGTAGTAATTTTCTATATAGTTACAAAGAAACTAATTCTAGTATCCGAGTTAGAAACTCGCTCACATCGTAACAACTTGCGAACGTATCTAATTCAGGTACAGTATTTCAGTGGAAGGTGCCATGTCATCTAAGCAAAGCAGAGTAGAGGCTTTTCCAAGGTTAGCAGCAGTAAAGTGGGAGTTTTTTCTCCATTAAGTGCCTCTGCAAGCATTGATCCGGGCTTGAAGTTCATCTTAGATCTTGAAAAGCAGAAAGAGGAGAAGTTTGCCAGAGTCAAGTCCAGCTCCTGGAATGCAGTTCCAAAACTGACCCATAGCTCAGACTAAGCCCCAAGGGGACATAAAAGAAGCAGTAGCAGAAAAATGTTTTTCACATTTTTTTATACCACCCTTCCTCCAAGGAGCTCAGAGTGGTGTACATATTTCCTCCCCTCCTTTTTGTCCTCACAACAACCCTGTGAGGTAGGTGGGGCTGAGAGATAGTGACTGGTCCAAGGTCACCCAGGAAGCTTCGTGGCTGAGCGGGGATTTGAACCTGGATCTTCCAGGTCTGTCCAACTCCCAAACCACTACACCATCCTGGCTCATCATGGTTCATACCTCCTTTCTTGCTCTGAAATCGTATGATAAAGCTACACGAAGAAAACGTGGAGGAAGAGAATGTCACCCGATAGACTTGCTGTACTATTCATCTATGTTCCCTGAGATCTTATTAGACCAAGTGGTCTAATAAGATAATTAGAGAAGAACAAAGCTAAGAACAAACCAATAATACTTAGAGAAGAACAAACCTAACATGTAAATATATAGAAAAGTTTGCACAAGTTCCTCTTGTGTTTCATGTTTTGTTCTGCCTACTGTCATGCATCCCAGAAGCAACTGCTGAATCAGAATTGGGGGGGGATTCAATCCCTAACACCATGTTCAAAGATACATCTCTACAATTCATGAAGAAAATTATTTACTGTGAGACACTGAAGATGGGATAGGAAGGTGATGTAATCTCTGCATCATTCCGTTGTTGATGCCTTCTTGGCAGGTCACCATTACCACTTACAAAGACACAAAGATGGCCTGCTACAGCCTCTCTGTCTTGTGCTGGCTGGAGCCTGATCCATCAGTGGCACAACACAGAGGCACAGGATGATCCTATGGCATCCCTGCCATTCAGACACACTCCACAATGCAAAGAAAAGCCAAAACTTTGCTGCTCAGGAACTTGGTGAAACACTCTGTGCATGCTCTAATCCCTAAAGGGAGAGGTAGGTAGGGGTGTGTGTGTGTGTGTGTGTGTGTGTGTGTGTGTGTGTGTGTGTGTGTGTAAAAAAACGGAAACCAGCTGGAGAGAGACCACAAACCCCACAGAGCTGCCAACTCAAATTAGTGTCTCATAAATTGGTATTCACTCCTGGTCAGTCACAAGTGAATACACAGGCAGAGAACCCAATGCCAAGCTGGGTTTTATGAATTGAAATAAATGTTCTCCCTACACCCCCATTCTGCACCCTCCCTCTTACTTTTCCCATTCCACTTAGACCCACACAACACACAAGCAGCCTGCTGGCCCTGCAGCAATGTAACCTAATGCCCTGCCATTGTTTCCCCTTCCCCAAGGTCTATATTTGACTCTGCAGCCGCCATATGTGTGTGTGTGTGTGTGTGTGTGTGTGTGTGTGTGTGTGTGTGTGTGTGTGTGTGTGTGTGTATGCACGTGCATGCGCTTGCTTTGGTATTCAGCGCTTCATTCCCCAGATGCCCAGGATTGCTTACAAATAGCTTCCATGGGCAGTAGGTGCTGCATGTGAGTGAGAGGGAGAAAAAGAGAGAGGAGGAGAGGGGAAGAAGAGAGGATGGGCAAAGCCAAGGTGAAAAAACTTCTGGTGCTTTTTCATTTTCACCTTTCCATGGATTTGTCACTGTGTGCAGCCTGGTTTTGTTGAAATATAGCTTTGCTTATGCTGGGGTGGTTGCCCTGAACACAAAGGTTGCCTGTTAAAGTCAGCAATCAGCTTCCTCAAGGGAAGTAGGAGGAGGAAATACAGATGGGATTATGCTGCAATGGAACACCACTTCTGCTCCACACACACACACACACACACACACACACACACACACACACACACACACACACACACACACACACACACACACACACACACACACACACACACACACTGTGGTCAGGATTATGTAGGTTAATCCATGCTGGAGGGGAAGGGATCGAGGGGAAGGGTTTATAATCTTTCCTTGGATTGGGGTGGCTGATTGTATTCTTTCATTCAATAGCATCATAGACAGCCCAAGCACAGAGGCCTCCTTGAGGTAAGGGAACAAACGTTGGGGCTGTATTGCAGCTGCATTGGAGCTGGAAAGTAGGTTAGGACTGGGCTGAAAATTGGAAATGTTCAATGATAACTGTGCCCAGCACTCTGCCTAAACACAGGACTAGTACCAGCTCCCATGTTGATCAATCTATGTAATCCTGACCTCTGCATAGGCAGCTGAATGACATCAAAGTACCAGCAGAGCAAAATCCTTCATTCTAATCTGTATTCCCTGCTCTTCCAACCTAACCTCCTGGTAGAATGGCTTAGGCAGGGGCAGCCTGACAATAGAGCCAATGGAATAATATCTCTGTGCATGAACTCTGCAGAAAACTCCAGGCAGTCAGCTGTTGAACATTTTCACTGCTACTTCTATACATACATGCTGCTTCTTCCCCTGCCATCATACCTGCTGAATTCATAGCTACCTGCTTTACAGCCCAATCCTGCCTAAGATGCAGTGGCCGACCTAAAGAGCCAGCCGCTGCATCCTAGTCAGGATATGGACTTCACTGGCGCGGCCGGGGCTCATCTTGGGAGAAGGGGACATTTGTCCCCTTCCCCCAGTGTAAACGCCGGAGGCCCCAATGGGCCTCCTCAGATGCACGCCAGTTCTTTAGCTGGTGCGCATCCGGGGAGGCCATGTAAGGTCAGCCTGGTCTGGCCTGGGAAGGGGCGTTGAATATCGGCATAACCCAGCACCGATATCACCGCCCCCTCCCAGGCTGGGACAGCCAATGGCCCCCTCCCTTGCCACCCCTGCCTGCCCTCCCCACGCCCCTGCGCCGACTGGCGCGGCCCGTACTTGGGTTGGCCAGCGCAGGTCCAGGTACTTGGCAGAGTAAGCAGTGTCAGCCTCCGCACCAGTGCTGCTTACTTCAGAGGAGCTGCAAAGGTGCCTTACGCCACTTTTGTGACTCCTTAGGCTGGCGGAGTGTGCACTCTGCCAGCCTATATATAGGCAGTTCATTCTCAAATCTGGTAGAATCGCAATTCCATTTCAGTTCCATATTTTGCCTAACCTTGAGGTTTCTGGTGACATAACCCAGACCCAAGCCCAAATATTCTGTTATCTTGAAGCTTCCTAAAGCTATACATGCAGTATAATAATAGGCTGAGAGACCATGGCCAAAATGATTCTATTTTGTGCAGTGGAAGTCTGCTAGAGATCATTTTTCATTTATCATCAATCACTATACCAGAGCAAGGGGCCCACCCCACTGAATAGGAGAACAGAGAAATGCCCTAGGATAGGAGTAGCAGCACCCAAGTCTAGAAGTGTTTCCTGGAAGCTAAAAGGAGTGTCAGTGCTCTGCAGACTTTTTATACCAGCTTCACTGAAGAACAGTGCCCTAAGGCTATAATAAATTGGATGCTAGATAGGTGCTGGTTGGATTTCATAGTGCCTTTATTATAAAGGAAGAGAAATATTATAATTAGTATGCTGACTCAATCATGACTGAATAGCCTCAATTCTTTGTTGCAAATGAAATGGTAGAAAAAGATTTGGGCCCATCCCATTAATAGTAGAGCTGGAGCACCTATCAACATCTCACTGGCGGAACAGACAGGCAAGCCAAGTTCTGTTTTTTTCTGGTTACCCTTGAAAGGTAAGATCTGAATGTATTATAAATGTGAATTGCTTCCCTGTGATCCCTTCTATAGATGGGTTCAGTGTCATTGTTCAGTTCAAAGCATATGCTTTGCATGTAAAAGGCCACAGGGTCCATCGCTAGCATCTCCAGCTAGGACTTGGAAAGACCCCTGCCTGAAATTCTGGAGAACCACAGCCAGTCAATCATAGATCAATCATCTGGTTTGGTATTAGGTAGTTTCACATGATCAGTATTTTGCAATGTAATGACCCAGTTAAAGAGATGGCCATGGCAGTACCAAACGGCCATGGAATCCCAGAAATGCAGTTGGTAACTGTTCTGTTCAGCGGGTGACGTCTGAGATCTGTCTGAAGATCTCATGTATTTGGTTTCATGTAAGAGACTGCTTTAACTCTGACTGTTGCTGTGAATCATCACTTACTTTACCTCCTTCATCCCGACCCCTTTGCCTTCACCTTTAAAAACATTTCTTCTCTTTCTCCATCCCCATATATGTATCTATACCTGCCCACTATGGATTTCACTCCATGCATCTGATGAAGTGGACTGTAGTCCACGGATGCTTGTGTTCAGAAGTGTCGCCTGATATGGGGCGGTGGGGCGGTGGGCCCCAGGGCGTAGGGGCGGAAAGGCTCCGGGGGGGCGGGAGCCTCCTTAAGTCCCTGTGTTTTTTTCGCTTTTTTCCCTTTTTTTAAAAGGTTTTTAGGGTTTTTTAGCGGTTACGGGGCTTCTAATCGTTTATGTATGCTTTGCGCCAACTTATCTTGTTTATAGGACCCTCCCGCGATGATCAGGGGCGACGCTCTCTCCAGGGGGCGCAGATCGCTCCTCTGCTCTGGGCGCGAACTCTGTAAAGCCCCTGATCATCGCGGGAGGGTCCTATAAACAAGATAAGTTGGCGCAAAGCATACATAAACTATTAGAAGCCCCTAAAACCGCTAAAAAAACCCTAAAACCTTTTAAAAGAAGGAAAAATGCAAAAAATAGCATTAATTATGCTAGTTAGCTTGGGGGGCGTCGGGGTTTTCCGCCCCAGTAGCAGGGGCGCCTGGCTACCCCTCTGCTTGTGTTGCTTTAAGGCAGTGGTTCTCAAAGTGGTGGGTTGCGACGCAACATTGGAACCACCAACTGTCCTCTGCCCCCTTAAGGGGCGGGGACAGCATGGCAGTGGCGGTGATCCCGATGATCGCTGCCACTGCTGCCAAAGAAGCACCCAAAATGTTTTTTTATTTTATTTACTGAGGCTTCAGGGGGGGTTCGAGGAGGCCTGCATCACCCTCCACAGGCCTCCCTGATCTTCAGATCGCCGTGGAATGACAATTTTCAACCACTTCCGGTTTTCGTGAAAAACGGGTCGAAAACCACTGCAGAGCGATTTCCCACTCTCCCATGTTCTTGCTGAGCATTCTCTTCCCTTTCACATTTCCTCTCTGTCTCCCTCCTTTTCCAATCCAGGGAGTGGAAGGAGAAGGAGGAACAGTAGAGGCAAGTAGGCAGACAGATGGGAACCCTCATCAATCTGCTGCCTGAGGCAACCATTTCAGTTGGCCTCATGGATGGGTTGGCCCTGTGCCATTGCGCTGCTACCCCAGCCACCTCCACTTCTGCTGAGGCCAAACCAAGCATGGCAGTGCCATGTGGCCTCTGTGGCAGCTGTGGCACTTAACACAGAATATAATCTACATGGCAAAGTACCACTTGCCATTCTGTCAAGTACCACCAGTGGTACTACTTACCATTAGTTCCCAGTGTTGGGGACTCGAGTCGTGTGACTCACCATGAAATCTGATGCAAGTCGCACCAGTGACTCAACTCAGACTCAATTGAAGCCCCAGAACCCACTGACTCGGACTTGACTTGGGACTTGGACCCTTTTTGGCTGAGTTGCGTTTCAAGTCCATATTCTTTTACTTTATGTTTACTTATATATATATATGATGCTCTCAGCGTTTTTCCAACACTTTTGTCTCATCGTTGGGGGTAGTGGTTACGAGGAGTTTACAACCCTGCCAGTGCCATCCCCCAGCACATCACAGCACCCACCTGTTTTCCCCATTAAATAGATAGGGACTCGTGACTCGCGACCAAAGACTCGGGACTTGGGGGCAAAGACTTGGGACTTGACTTGAGATTTGGAGTCAGAGACTTATCCACATCCCTGCTTATTCCTAGGACAAGGAAGAAAATCAGCCTGCAAGTAGTAAACATGAGGCAAACACTATGAAACAAACCTCTCAGCTCTCCCAGGGTGTGGATGCATGCGTGTGCATGCATGCATGCAGGCACTTCTGCATGTCAATTAATGTTTTCTTTATAGTCAAGGAAATTAAATATCAGATGGATTATTCAAAACTAGCCATGTGGTAACCCTCCCATAAAAAAAAAATTGCAGTAGGAGCTCTAACAAGGACATACTTTGTCCTCAGACTATCTACGGTTCCAGACACAGACTGGGATGATGACCCCTGAGGGGGAAAGGACCAAAGGAGATGGTGACAAGCTGGAGAAACTGCATCAACCTGGCTTCCCTCAAAAACTACAGAACAGGCTACAGTTTGTGAAAAGAGAGGCATGGATAACATAGGTATGTCTGATCTGGCCCCTGATTAAATCCATACTTGATAAACATAGTGGACTATAGAATGCTACGTCCTTGAAAATGGAGAAGGGGAAAATTAAGGGAGATGCTTTTAAGTGAAGGCAAGATTCAAGGAGGGCACAGTGCAAACGTAGTGGGCAGTGATGCACTTATGATGCTGTTTGGTTCCTGTAAGAGTGTATGGCACAGTGTAGGGCTAGCCCTGCACAAGATCCCATCACCTTCAGAGACAGGTTCTGTCTTGTTGTGAGTTGCCTGAGTTGTCACTCAGGAATTTTAGGTGACTTCCCTAACCTGGCCTTAAGTGCCTTGGAAGTGTTTCAACCATACAGTTAATTCAATATGCTACAGGGAATCTAATATACCCCGGTATCTAATTTTTGATACTTTCTAGCAGTAAAGAGAACTTGCCCAATGTTATCTACTTGCTGTCATCAATGTCCTGAATCCTGTCTGAATCTCTAGAATGATTATTGAATACAATGGCCCAGATCAATACATTTCACTCATACATAATGAAATGTGTGTACCTGTATTCTCCTTGTAATTCATATCCCCGTCAATGGACAAATACTGATGTGGTCTTTTCAAATGTAGCTTGAGAGCCTACTATGTGTCATAATAAGTGTTTCTTCCCTCTTTCTTTTCCTTCTTTCAGAACATTCTTTAATCAATATACACTAAGCACCAACCCGCTCTTTAAATTAATTTTATCTTTCCTGTATTTGATTTTGAGCCCAACTCATTTCAGTCTATTATTGTCTTTGGGGATTTCCCTTGTGTGGTTTGATTGCTGTTTTTATAATCATAATCATTTTTAAAACCCAGCTATGCATCCAGCAGTGACTACTGTATATTTTGTATTTAGAAATGTCTAGTGGGCCCGCCAGGCACTAAATGAACCGATGTACCCCAGTCTCTGCTCTAACAGCATAAAAGATAATGTGTTGCTCTAAATGTCAAGGTTCCTGCTTCAGGCTGCAATTCCCTTTTAGCAGAAGAAAGCATGATAATAATACCCGAGTAGAATCTTTTCCAGCCAGTGGTTTATGGGCTGCGTGGTGTGCTGGAAAGTCAATTTCAGACTACATGGCTCCTTGGCCACAGAGTGATCTTGCAAGGAGGCAGTAATGAACTCAGCTAAACGTCAGCCATGTCCTACGGTAAGATAATTCCTCCTCCACCTGCCTGGACCTGCCCCTATAAACAACTAAGGCTCCATGAGGAGTGTGATAGATTTCACAAGGTTTATTATCCTTAATGCTGGAGGAATATGTTCAAAAACACATATGATGAAAATATACACATGGTGAGAATTCCCCTCCCCCTTCATGTACTGAGGTGGTTCCTCTTTCCATGCCACACACATTTCCCTGACACACCCAGAGGCACAGCTCTGCATGCACCTATTCAATAACATCACCCCGAGGCCTATGGCTAGTAATCTACATAACTACATTTTCATGCTGTAGTCCTTACCCTTCTTTATCTATTCCCTCTCAAAGCCTGATATAATCTATCCAGTGAGTTGGACAGATCTTCCTGGAGGTGGGGGAATCCTGTACAGTACCTTTGTTGTCTGCACAGGGACCAATCCACACATATACCCCAGATTCCACTTCGTACTCTTCCTGATGGTCTTCCGCAATGTAAAGTGCTGGTCGTAATGATCACAGGACTTGGACAGGCTGAATAGTCTGCATGACAGGAAAGAGACTCTCCCCCCCCCCCCCAGTGAATTCACTTCTATTTGTCTTCCCACATGTTCTGTTATAGTGCACCACACTGTCAAGCCCAGGTCATAAAATATGCTGTCTGAATTTGTCCTAATAATCTGTAAATGGCTCTGTCTTGTACCCCTATTCTGGGCTTTTAAAAAAGTCCCCATAGCCCAAAAACATCCCTTAATGAAAAAAGCAGAGACCATGTTCCAAATTGTAAAATGTAAAATGTAAATGTAAAACTTCATCCTGCAGTATGGTTTGCAACACCATGTAAGCTTCAGATCAGATCAAATGAGGAAATAGGACCGGGGAAAGACCTCTGTTTCTGTTTGTGCTCATGTAAGGTCTTCCATTTGAGTACCGAGGATGGACCCAAAATGTTAGCCGGCATAGGGGGGCTTCACATCCTTTAATCCAATTGTGCTCACACACTTCTGGTGTGGGGCCTGCAAATGCATATGCCAGTCAGTCTATTGGTACAAGAGAACATCACACTTCCTGAAGCTCTGTAGAGATATTTTAGGAAAGTAGCCTATTGGAGAGAAGATCAGACTAGAAGCCTTCTCCTTGGCATACAAACCTTTTCACATGGGTCGTGCTGCTCATGTGGGGTATTTGCAAGCACATTATCCCTCTGTGAAAATGAAGGCTTGGTACAATCCCCACATGAGGACTGCTGTACATTTGCATCCAATCTACTTATTTCCATTCAATAGTGTTCTTTCATAAAGATGGACCACCAAGACATTCTGATGACTAAAGCAAAAAACTCAAAATGGTGCCCCACTCCATGGTTGAAAAATGTAAAAATGTAATAACAAATCAAGACAACTGATGATGTTCTGCCTTTTTATAATTCCCCGAATCTGCCATGTAGGGCAGGTTGCCTCATCCTGCTGAATATTAGGACTAGTCCTGTTTTTTGTGTGCAGACACCTGTAATGGTCTGTATGATGACATGGAATGACCATGAACCTAAGCAGACTGGTGTGTGGATGCCTCTCTTTGATGAAGAGGCAGTACATTCCACACGCTTGGCATCCACTCAATCAACAATCAAGGTTGTGTTTTACTAAATGGAGGGGTTCATCTTTCTGCAAATGACACCTGACCCTCCAATGGTCCCTTCTATACAGTTATGCTAGTCTATATTAAGTGCTGCCTTTTGGAAAGTATTTTTGAAGAGATTACATTCTGCTTTTCACCTAGGGCCATAAATTCAGCTGAACAGAATAACAGAATCGAAAATGTATTTTCAGGAGTCTTTGGCAAGAGCTTAGACATCAGATGGAGCCCCCTTAAAATAAAGGGATTATTAAAGGGAGCCAAGTGTTAAATTACCTGATGCTTGATAATTGAACTTCAGAGGATTTAGTGAGCAACTGGTTCCAGCAGGGAGCAGCACTGTGGTATTAATGGTGCTTATAGTAGTAAATATAATGTAGCATATTGAAGTTTCCCTCATAGTATCTAACACTCTATTCCCCATCATGAAGAGAGCTTTCTCTCCAGTTTTTTTTAAATCGAAGGATAAGGGAGATGATGGATATTCAACAGTGAATCTTGGGTTTGGCATCTAAATCTGGAGAAGTAGGATTTCTAGTGATCAGAGGAGGAACTGGAATGCCTTAATTCTGTTGCCAGCTCTTTTCCCTGACTATATCATGACATTGTTTGGAATGAAGGAACATAAGCAATCTAACAGCCTAATCCTACACTCCAGATATACTAGCGTATCTCTATGTTCACCAGTGCAATGACAGCCCCAATGGCACAGAATTCCTCCTTCCAATGGCTGCACCATGGACATCAGCACAATGCTGGAAAAATACTACCGACACAGCTCAGACATTACTCAGATGCCAGTACAACTCCGCTGGCGGAGAGACCAAATTGGGGAGATTGGGGCATACGTAGGAGGGATGTAGGAGGGACATGAGAGGGACTAGGAGGAGTTAACATACATATGCCATATCCTAACCTGACCTTCAGCTGCCCATGATGCCAGAAAAATGCTACGTCAACAATAGAGCTGATGTAAGTAGGAGTAACCCCATAAGGAACAATGGGGAATGGAAATGGGGCTATACTTCTCTGGTCTCTCTGGGAAAAAATAATGCTCCAAGCTACCATGTTCTTGCCCCCAACAGGGCACCACTGCATATACCTGTATATCTGGCAGCACCATTCTTCCTCACAAACACCAAGTATGCATCTCAAGCCCAAGAACAGGCGTGAGTGATGCTGTTGTCAATTCCTTGGTACTCTCCCTGTGTTTCTCCTTGCTCCCTACAAAAAGCTACACATGTGAGGACACTGTGCAGACCCCAAGGGATGCCTATAGCCTGCCTGCAGTGACCAGTGTGAGCCTAGCTACTGCTCGGCGAGTTTGTTGGCCTACTCATTCCAGTCAGGCCCCTGTGGCTTTGCAAACTTCAAGGCAGACAGTGAACCAGCTGCTGGTGCAACCAGACCTCACTGGTACTTACTTGGCTGTCTGTTGGATAACTTGCAATGGCAGAACAGCCCTTCTGGGAGGAGATACTTCAACCCCACTTATGTATTTCCCTTTCAGACGCTTCTCCATCTTTAAGACTGTGGAATAAAAACTTTGACCTGATCACACTTCTTGTCACTTTGTTAGCAGATAGGGATCCCTTCTATCCACCTTAGTTGTTTCTTACCTCAGTGGGCCTCAGGATGTGACTCTGCAGGAGGCGGGGGGGGGGCTCTCTGCTCTCAGGGTTTAGGAGCATCTTCACTTTGTGACTTCTTGGGCTCCAAGGGGAGGATTCTCCTCAGAGATCATGAGCCCCCTGTTCTTTGCTACCATGGTATATGGTGGGCAGTGGCAGGGGGACAGGGTGGGCAGCATACCAACAGCCACACAGGCAGGTGCCAGCAATAAAGCAAAGGGCATGGAGTGTGGCTAGCTGGGTAGGTTACTGCAGTAGGCACACCAGCAGCGTCACTAGGCGCACGCCACCCCAAAGCGGGGTGCGTGCGCCGCCCTAGTGACCCCCCGTTCCCCCCTCAAAAATTTTCGCGCCGCCTTCGTACCCCCCCTGGCCGGCCGGCTCCACACATCCGCGCCGGCCGGCTGTCCGAGGCCTAATGACAAGGCCCAATGTGTTAATATGTGATTTATTACGTTTTTCATGCATGCGCGCAACGGGAAATGTTCTGCGCATGCGTGAAAAACGTTATAAATTACGTATCACTGCACTGGGCCTTACGAAGGCCCTGGAGCGTCGGCTGGGGAGGTCGCTTCTCCCGGCCTCGGAGCCTCCGGAGGGCGACGTGCGCAGCGGAGGTGACACGCGTGGGTGCACGCGTCACCCTCTGCGCGCGTCACCCTCTGCGCGCGCCTCGCTCTAGCGACACGCCTGAGGCACGCTGTGTCACATGCTAGCCCAATGATTGGCCTATGCAGTGCTCTCTCTTATAGGTCCATGTGCTACATTCTTCCAGCCAGGTGTGCCTGTTTGCGGTGACACAAGTTGTTAAATGCTGGACCTGGACGATGAGGTGCTCTTTGTTTCCCTCCTGCTGTGGTTGGGTGGTTAGGGGTCTGCTTTGTGGAGTAGCTGGTGTGGGTTCTAGACCTGACTCCCCCTCTTCTTTTGTCCCAGCCATGGGTGTTTCTGGCCAGTCCTGCATAAGGAGTGATTTGCTGGTTAGGACAAGTCCCTTGGCTCAGCTTAAACCCATCTTGCCCAGCTCCCTGTGTCTTTGAGCATATGAATAGGATTGGGCTGTAACTCATCTAACTCTCTCTACTGAACATGCACTACTATGTAACCATCCGTCCTTAAGGAATTGGTCCATATACTAGATGCATGCAACCTACAATCAGACAGCTTCTGATGTTGAGCCAACCAACATTGCAGCATGTTGCCAGCAGAGAAGGACCCTGAAAGATGGAAGTAGAACAAGGAACAAGCGTTTCTGTTTCTTGAACATATTAGTTGGGATTTGAATTAAAATACTGTATATTAGACATCCCTACCTGAAGCAGAACTCAAAAGTTCTGTAAATTAGGCTCTAAAACAGTAAAACCTTAGAAGAGGTTATTTGCTTTGCCATCCTCTGCTTTAAGATGACTGTAAAAGAGCAAATGGCTCTTATCATTGCCACCTACAATAAACACCCACAGAAACCTGAACAGTGCACAACTGTGAAGGCTTCAAGGCAGCAGGGCCTATTGGAAATGAGAAACCTCTTTGCAGCTATGAAAATTTCATCAGCTGGCTCTAGGGAGGCAAGAATCTGGAAGTACAGAGCAGATGGGCAGCCTGGATTCTTGGAGCCATTGTCTTTCTGCTGTTATCTGACTCCAGGGCAGAGAGAGGATTTGGAGAATTTATGGAGGGCCAAGTATTAAGGGCCTTTCTTGAAATATCTCTGGCTGATGTCTGATCTGATGCAGCACCATCTCTCCAGCAGTGGTATACTAGTTTCTTCCTTTGCACATTATGTTCTCAAGGTCAGGCAAATGGTGCCCTGCTGAGTACTCTTTCTTTTCACTATACTTGATTTCTGTATACACGAAGTCCCTATTTACAGAAAGGTTAGGTTCCAGAGATCCGTATGTAACTTGAAACCAACGTAGGTTGGAACAGTCGGATCTTGCTGGCTTGGCGCTACCATGCCTGTGCAGAAGCACCATCAAAGGACATAATGTGCCTGTGACGACACAGCTGTCCATAACTCAGATGTCTGTAAGTTGGACGTCCATAAGTTGGGGAGCACGTGTATGTTGAACGAAGTTTGTATTTGCTACTGGCCTGTGAGTCTTGAGGAATCACGATTACAAGACTATTAATGTTAGATACCATCCAAACAGCTTACGTGCTTCTTCTATAAGGAAAATAAGTTTTTATTTTCACCTTGTCCCCCTTTTAGGTTTTCTCAAGATCTTATCTCCATTCTGTATACATTAATTTATTTCAAAAATGTGTGCACTGGCAATCCAAAGAGAAGCAGTGTATTATCATGGTTAGATTGTTGGACTGGGACCACAGAGAACTTGGTTCACATCTCTGCCTAGCCATGAAGCTCACTGGTCATCTCAAGCTCACATCTCTGCCTAGCCACGAAGCTCACTGGTCACCATGAAGCTCAAGCCAGTCATCTCACATCTTAGCTTGCCTCCAGACCAGAGAGTTGTTGTAAGGAAAGTTGGAATACTGTAATCCTGTGTATGCTGTCAGAAATGTATTGTTGTTGTTGTTAATATTTATACAGCATAAATATTTCTGTATACACGCTTTCTAATAGAAGTAGTTCACAAAGTGGTTTACAGAGCTAAATAAAGAATGGTTCCCTGTCCCCCAAAGGCTCACAATCTAAAAAGAGAGATACTAGCAACAGCCACTGGAAAAGATGCAATGCTTGGGTGAAGAGGAACAATTGCTCTCCCCCTGCTAACTATAAGAGAGATACCACTTTAAAAGGTATCTCTTTTCCCAGTTAGCAGGGAGTAATGTAATAATTAGCAAGGAAGGGAGGAATGGTCTGCAGTGTGGTCTAGGACTCAAATAGCAATACCTTGAGAAAAGTCTGAGTTGTCAAGGACCTTGAACATTTGAAACTGCCTTATCTTGGTCAATGTTGTCCACAGATTGGCAGTGCCTCTCCAGGGTTTCAGACAAGAGTCTTTCCCAGCCCTACTTGGAGAAGACAGAAATATAAGTTGGAAGGAACCCTCTATATGTACGCTTACCAGATCGCCGACCAGGACGGAGCTTCTTGCCCTTAAGGGGCGGGGTGGGGGCCAGAACGCGAGCATTCTGGCCCCCTCCCCCCGCCCCTTAAGGGCAAGAAGCTCCGTCCAGGTCGGCGATCTGGTAAGCGTATCTATATGCAATTGTCCCATCCTCAGACATGAACAGTGCTTGATGCCAGTTGGCATTTTACTGGCCTTCATCCTATCTCTCAATTTCTGCATTTCAGAAACACAAAATCCTTTTATCTTTCCAATGTAGTTTGTTCCATGCTCCACCCATTCCTTTCCCTTGCTGCCTAGCCCCAGTCAGGTTAGAGACTCCTTTGCTTTGTTTGTACCATGATAACCTGTTCCCATAGTAACCAGTTATGCTTTACTCCCAGATATGTGAAGCCTAATTCTGTGCAGAGTTAGGCACATCTCTAAGCCCTTTGAAACCAGTTTGCACCTAATGCCATATAGGATAAGGCTGCTAGTTTTCTAGAGTCAGAGTGTTCCTGCAAAGATGAAGAGGTTCAGTTCTGCTCTTATGATAACCAATATTTACTTTCTGCTCAGTGGGAGAAGTGGTCAGGAAGGGTTAGGGCAGGCAGACTATCTGCAAAGTACTGTATTATGGAATCCAGAAAAGCAGCTGTTCCTTTCCCTTCTTCGGATAAAGCAGTTCAAGGATTGGTAGAGCCAGCCAACTAATGAAGTATGTGTTCATTTACAATACAGAAGCAGAAAGTAGCAGCCTACCTCTCAAATACTTCTCACTGTAAAAAGCAACCTTTTTTCTTTTTAATGATTCCTAGCCTTTCTCCATTGGTTTGCTGAGTCCTGTCACCTACCTCCCCAATGTGTTCAGCTTCTCAAGGCTAATGATAGACAATGTTTTGCTAAATGTGCCTGTCCGTTGCAATGAGAAACAGTTGAGTAATATGAGAAATGGTAGCACAGTACAAGTGGAGACCCATTTCAGGGTCTTTGGGTAAGAGGATGCCCTCAGAAGCTTGTGACAGAAGCTCTGGAAAGTTAAAACGGAGCTATTCAGTTTTTCTTAGGAATGTCTAATATTGTTGACCTAGAAGTGACCCACAGACCTCAAGTGGCAGATCTTCTAAAAGAATCTTGGCTTGAACGACTCAGAATAGTTTCTATGCCAGATTGTAATTTCAGTCACTTTTGAAACAGCTCCCAAATTGTCTTCCTCTGTCAAAATGTCATTCATGTGGGTCTTCCTCCTGAATGATGCTCCTGAAGTGTGATCACAAAAAGTGTGGGTCCTTGTTGTAAGAATAATAAATATTGGAAAAACGTGTTCCAAATTATCAGCAGAATCCAGTTGATAAATCAACTCAGAACAACTAACGATGTTATCCTAGACATGTCTACTCAGGAATAAGCCCCACTGAGGTTACTGGAACAAACTCCCAGGTTTGTATAGGATTGCAGCTCAAGTCACACTTCCAAGTCCTATGCCAGGGGTGGCCAACCTTTTAACCTGAATGCTCCTGGCCCTTGAATGGTTGTCTAGGTGAGGGCATTTCAGCAGGTGCAGCTGCTTTAGCAGCACCATCAGCAATTGCAGCTGCCAAGATCTTGTCTTCTACACAACTCTTAAGAATACAGGGGCCCTAACTAATGATAGAAGGTTGGCCACCCCTGTCCTATACAGAGGGTTTCGGCCTTACTTTTGAGTAAACACTGCTAGGATTGCGCTACACAAGTGCTACATAAACGATATTGATATATGAGGTGATTAATAAAAGCAGAATATTCACACAGACTAAAATAGGGTAATGCGGCGCCTTTATTAGGGTTAATAATAACCAAAAAGAAAGAACTCAAACAGCAAGCTTTCGAATCCTGCAGAATTCTGCACACTGTTACCACTTTAAAAAAAAATTATGCGGTTGACAAGCCTTGAATGTAACTCCAAACTCGCCTCGCCTCATCCCACTCGGAGCAATCTGGGTTTTTCCCTCCATGTTCTTTTTTTCCCCTGTTGCCTTCCCGCCACCTTTCTCGCTGCCATGGGAACCCGCTTGACGCACACGGATCATTCCTTTCAGTGCCAAGGGTGGCGTCCCTATTCCCCCGTCTTCTCCTATTCCCGCCCTTTTTGGTGATGATGCAAGCACGTTGGTACGTGGGGATTCCGCCGGATTACCCGGCATGCCTTGGGGCAATATGGCGGCCTGAGCCGAGCGCGCGGCCCTCGGCCGAAAGGGGTGGGGGGTAAAGTTTAGAACGGGCGAGAGGCGCTCTCCAAACGGGTCAGAACCAGTCGCAAAGTTGACGAGTGGGGGCCATCTGGGTAGCCGGAGCCGAATTTGGATCCGGAGTGGGTGAGGGCTTGCGGGGGGCCTGGGCAGGTCGAGGTAGAACTGGATCAGAACTGAAGCGAGGAATCCTGCCCGCCTGTTGCTAGGATTCGGAGCCGCTTGGTAGGGTCTAGTGGTGCCTGTGGTGGGGGCCGGGTCAGAACCCTCCTGTTGGCCCAGGGCTGATGCACGGGTCCTTCTATAGGCAGCAGCAGGTGCCGGCGGGCGGGGCTGAACTCGCCGAAGAAGTCCCGGCTGAATCGTAGGGAACGGGCAAGAAGCCGGGAGGGACCCGAAGGAGAAGACGGGCGAATGGGGACGCCACCCTTGGCACTGAAAGTTTGACCGCAGTGCAACTCAGTGTGAGCAACGGGGGCCTGGCTCGGGGGACGACGACCACTGGAGTATCGGGGAGGCGGATTTACGAGACGGGCTGATGATTCAGCCCGGCTGAAATGGGTTTACTCTTGAGGTAGTGGTTTAGAGATTCGTATACATAGTTTATCCCCCCCCCCCCATACACTAACACCAAAGCCTACAGCTGGAGTGGAAGGGGAGAACTTCCTCGCAGAAAAGAAGTCCCCAGCCCAGGTCACTGTCGTTTAAGCTTGAGAGACAAAGAATGGAAATAGTGAAGATGAGCATGTAGCACTAAAACTGCTGGAGCTGGAACAGGTGAGAGTGAAAGGGAAGTTTATGAGTGTATATTTAAAAATCACAAAGTGCCAATTAGCTCCATCTTGATATTAATTGGTGTACCATCACATATGGTAGTTAAAGAACAGTGAAAAGCTGGAATCTGCCATACTTTAAATACATGTTTAAATTTGAAAGCTATATTTTTAATTATGAATATAATTTGGGAGTTATTGTTGTTGGGTTACTGTATCCAAAGTAAAAAGGTGTGATCTTATGCTGGTTTAAGTGATCCAATGTGAATAAAAAACAGCTGGGGAAGGAAGCAGAATATGTGAAATGAGGAGGGAAATTTGGTTGTGGATGCCAGTGAATGAACCAGAGTGTTACCTAGGAATGGCCATGATCTGAGAGATGCTTGAGGGCAGATCTTTGGTTTGAATAGGTGAGAAAAAGCTGTCTTGTGCCTTTTAACACTGCACATGTCTCCTGCAGAACTGCATTTGTTAACTGGAGGAGGCTGTGCAGAGGAGGACGAGTGCTAGTGGTGAATTCTTTGAATGTAAGACAGAAAGTTGGTACAGCCAGGAATAAAATGTGTTTATACTGGCTCATACGGTATCATACACTAGCAGTGTGGGAAGCTGCAGTCTGGATGCACCCTCTGCCTCAAGCACAGTATGGGCTGGCATAGCAGTGCTTCATGATTCTGTCATCTGCACTGACTTCACTATTTCATCATAAGAGGGTGACTCTTTCATGGGTTCAGCTTCTGAGATGAACTAATGTTGTCCAAGTATGCATATTCTCAGTTAAAATCTATTTCTGCTTTGTTAAAAATTGCTAGCCTCAATCCAGCTCACTGCTTATTCTAGATATCCTTTATAGTCCCATGGCGCAGTACAACTTTTTTTGCCCATTGTTGTAAAATTATATTCCTTAGTCTGGTACTGCAGGTAATTATGTAGGAAGCTGCTTTTTACTTAGTCAAGCTATTGGTCCATCCAATTCCGTATTGTCTATATTGACTGGCAATGGTTATCCAGCGATTTAGGCAGACATTTTTCTGAGTTCTAACTGAAAGTGTCAGGGATTGATCCTGGGATCCTCTGCATGCAAAGCATGTGTTCAACCACTGAACGACAGCCTCGTCCTTCTTCTGTATATTGTATTTTAACAGTATGGATGCAGTCTATCAGTCTCTGAGGGAGGAAAACAAAATTTGAATGATCACCCGTAGGAGCAACATCATTTGTCCCTTTTCATCATAAAGATCTGGAGCCACCCAACTGATCTGTGCCAACAAGCTATCATGCGCATTCCATCCAGGCACTGATGAAATTACAGTTTAATGAAATTTGGAACTTGAAATTCCCATTCTTAAGGCCTCCCAAGTTCCTTTCAGTACTCAGCTGCCTTGTTGTACACTGTCTGTGGTATACTCTGATACCAGAGCTGATCAAAACGGTAAAGAGAAATTGAGTTAGAGAAACGAAGAGGTTAAGGAGAGTAATGCAAGATTTTTCTGGGATAACAAAAATACAGCCTGATGACATGATAGGCTCATGGCTAATTTATAACAGTAAATTGACATAGTCACCTGCCTTTTGCTGGCTCCATTTGCTTGGAACTGCCTCCCAGAATACCTGCATGATGCCTCCTCTCTGACTTCCTATAAAACCTACCTTTTCTGTGAAGCCTTTAGCACAACACCTTAGCCTCATGTTCTTTGCTGTAACTAAGCTTAACGGTGCAATCCTGACTAACAACTATCTGTAAAGCACGTTCATGATGACTTTAGAGTAAGGGCCAACAGCCCTTACTCTGCCACCAGATTGCCCATGCTGCCGCCGGAGGAGGTAAGAGATCCCCCAGCGGGCGCGGGGGTGTTCTGGGCAGCGGGGGAGGCCGGGGGTTGGTGGATCCGGTCCGAGAGGGGGCGGAGATGGCGTCTGCCATATCCTTGTCCCCTTCTGGGCCGGTGCAACCTTTACACGGCCTCTTCCGCCAGCTAAATAGCTGGCGGAAATCCAAGGAGGCCCATTGTGCAGAGGCGTCGCGGAATGGGGTGCGGTGGGCACAAGGGCGTAGGGCTCTGGCCTCCTTAGGTTTCGTTTTTGGGGCGCAGGCCCCCATAGGTTTCAGGTTTTTTTCCGGGTTTTTCTCGGGTTTTTTTCACTATTTTGCGGGCAGCTGCCGCCCCCTGCTGCTTCCCAGGGTGGCAGCTGCATCGTGGCCCCCCCCAGGGTGTGTGTGCTTTGCGGGTACTTAACTGGCATTTTCGGGGTGCAGGCCATCTCGTTCCGGATGCTGCGGACCGACGGACCAGCGAGACAGAGAGCGAGTCCTTGAGAGTCCCACCCATTCAAGATGGCGGCGTCCGGAACGAGATGGCCTGCGCCCTGAAAATGCCAGTTAAGTACCCGCAAAGCACACACATGCCCCCAGCTGCCTTAAAGGTTAAAAAAAAACCCGGAAAGATTTTAAAAAAACCCAAATTTTTGCGGCGCGGCCTCATGGCCACGCCAGAGTCACTTTTGCAGGCAATAGGGGGCCTGCGAAAAACTGGGGGGGCGTAAAGGGGTGAAGGGAGCCCCTTAGGGGGTGTAAAGGGGTGCTGCACCCCATCGAAATGGGCTGGCTCCTCCTCTGCCATTGGGGCTGGGCCGTGCTACACGTTCGTCCCCTTCCTCCGAGTAGACCTCTGGGCCAATCTCGATCGGCCCAGAACGAGGATAGGATCCAGTGGGCCGCCTGGGCCGCTCACCAGATAGTTATGCAGGATTGCTCTGTCAAGTATGTATAACTGAAACAATCAAATATGTTTTCCTTCTTTATCCCTGCCTCCATTTCCTTGTTTTCTCTTATGTTGTCTTCTTTGTGTTAGTATCTAAGCCCCTTAGGGCAGAAACCTGTTCTCTCATTTCTTGTAAGACGCCATATGCATGGATGGTGCTATGTAAATACAAATAACTTATGGGAACATATTGGGTATAGACTGTGGTTTATCAGGTGGGGAAAAAGGTACAGCTGTTTTCCAATGTTGGTATTGTTGTGATCCTAGTGCCTTGTGGCTGTCCACTAATGAATGCAAATCAGTCTTTTTCGTTTTTGTTTTGTTTACATATGGTCTGTAGCTTCAAGTACAGTACTATCACTTTCTTTTTAGGTTGATGTGTTCAGTACAACGTTTTAGATATACATATGTTGACTGAGTAGCTGAATTCCTCAGCATGGCCCACAGCTACTGTCACCTTTAATATTCTTTCTCTAAACAAGGGGCAAGCAATATTATGCACTGGTGGCTGTTGAGCTCCAGGGCTGCCCTGCTGTAGAATTAAAGTAGTTGGCAGCATTTTCTATTACATGTGGAGTATTCGTAGCTCTACTATTCATCTGATTTGCTTCTCATAACTTGAACTTTCCCCCTTTTATAACTTATGGAATCAGAGTTTGAAGGACTTTCAGCATTTAAACCACTGCTGAAATAGCAACATTTAATGGACAAATAATTCCCGATATTTTGGTCTCCCCATAAAAATGGCCAGGGAACGGAATTACACAGGTGTTCTAGGCCATTGGATCTAACTCTTGGTCTTGAGTCTTGACTCTTCCACAAACATTCTGTGAACATATGAACCATTAGTTCATCTAGGTCTGTATTGTCTGCACTGACTGGCAGTGGCTCTTCACAGTTTCAGAAAGGAATCTTCCCTAGCCCTACCTGGAGATGCTAGGGATTGAACTTGGGACCTTCTGCATGTATGACAGGTGGTCAGACACTGTGGATGGTTGTAGAGATCATTATTGTGTATTGTACCTGTAGCATCTGTGGTATTAGTCCTGCTCTACCTCACAGGAGAATCGTGAATATAAATCCATTGTTGCTTGTGAACTGGTCAGATTCCAAGAAGGCATCTAAAGAAAATTGCACCTAATAGGAGCAAATGTGAGCTGAGTGGTGAAAGTGCTTTCAAACAGGCCTTCCTAATTAACTTCATTGTCCTGCCTTCATTGAGGAATATAGGTGTTAAAAGAAACACTCCTTTTCAACCAACTCTTTGGCTGCAATCCTATACTGTACATACTTTCCTGGAAGTGAGGCTACAATCCTATCCACACTTATGTGGGTGTAAGCCCCATTGACTCTAATGGGACTTACTCCTGAGTAGACATGCATAGGATTGAGCTCTAAGTCTCATTGAATTTAATGGGACTTACTATAACTTCTCTGTACACATGCATAGGATTCTGCTGTTTGTTCTATGCATTTCTTCCACTATTCCTGTTCTCTTGCTGCCTTTACAACTCTGTGCTCTTCTGACATCTCATTTTGTCACTTCTTCTTCCTATCTTTCAGACTACTTAAAATACAGTACTTAAAAACCACAGTAGCTGAAAAACAGCAGATAAAAACATCAGGCAAACAGATAAAAAAGTCAGCAGGCAAAAAAGTCCAACAGCCCCCCATAACAGTCAAAGCCCCCCCAAAGCTGTTTGAAATAAACAAGTTTTCAAGCCCCATTGGAAAATATCCAGGGAGGGGGCTGAGTGTAATTCACCAGGGAAGGAATTGAACATTTGGGGAGCCACCACCGAGAAGGCTCTTCCTCTCACCGCTATTCCTCTTGCTTCAGTCAAGGCGGGCACACAAAGAAGAGCCCCCTCTGAAGAACTTTGGGGATGAGCTGGTTTATATGGGAGAAAGCAGTCCTTCAGATACTCTGGCCCCAGGGCTGTTAAGGACATGGGGAGTACAGTACTCTTGATTCCTTTCCTGATGTAAAAATATTTTGATGGCCATAATCTCCAGGAGATGCATAGCATGGCTCATTAGACAGTGAAAAAACTATCCTTCGGAATTTTAGCAAATTCTAGTACATAGCCACCATTAGAAACAATCTAGCAACCATTGGTCTATGTTAGATTGGCTCCAGAGCACGACAACAGACTCAGATAGCCCAATTCTGTCTAGGACCACTGCAGCATGAAAAAGCACGCTGCGCCAGATCCTGTCCAGGATTGGGCCAGCACAGGCGGAGGCCTCCTTGGGGTAAAGGGACGTTCGGATTTTCTGTCACTGTGACGGTAGGGACAAGGGTTCCAGAGAGGAGGAATGCCTGTGGTATTTGTCCGACCTAGAGCATCCACCCTTGGATATGCTGTGGGATTTGGCACAATTTTAATTATATGTTTTGCTTTCCTACAATGCTCCCAATTGCTGATACTTCTCAGGCTGCCCCCTGGTAATGTGGAGAGTTGTTTGAGAATAAGCACCTAAATCTGATCTGATTTGTAGTGCAGGGTATGTCTCTTTGCTGGAGACAAACAGGAAGTCCATTGCCATTTATCCAGCTTAGAAATGTGGGGTCATCTGACTGGTAATTGTTAGAAACAGAATGTTTGATTAATGGATGTTAGTCTGATTCAACAAGGCAGTGCTCATGAGGAATCCTGCTTCTGATCCAGTTGCACAATTCCTAGATCGCTCCAGTGAACACTCTGTGAATAATAATTGCTAAACAGCAGATTTTCCTGAAACACGTTATTGCGAAAATAATTCTCGTAAGAGCATCATTTTGGGGGCGGGTCATCAGTCAAGACAATGACAGAGACACCATTGCCTTATTTTTCTGGTCCAGTTCCTTTCCTGACCCTTTATGTATACCTTGTCCATTTTATTTGACTTCTGGTTAATCACCTCTTTAGTGCTGAAGCATAGATGTTGCTAGATAACTATGTAAGCATAATGACAAATAATATTGTGGTGGTACAGATCTAGATAAAGCGTAGGCACATTTTATGTAGCTGATTGCATACCTGCAGCCCGGCTTTTGTTTCTGCTTTTGCAGTCCACTAATGGATCTTGCCAAGATCTGTGGATATACTTTATTGTTTAAAAAAGTTTTCAGTGGGTCTTCTGGCCATGGTTCACTGCGCCGGTGGACCATGTGGACTATGGCCAGAAGACCCATTGAAAACTTTTTTAAACAAAGTATTTGCTGGTTATGAAAGCCAAAATTCTCGCATTCTGTGGATATAGTCTGTCTGTGCTTCAGGGCACAGCACACACACACTTTCAGTTGCTGCTAGGAGAAAAGAAGCATGTGGAATTTGGTCCCTCCACGTTTGCAAGATTACGGTGAACTTTAGTCAAAGCAGTCTTGGAAAATATACTGTCTTGTGGGGAAGGGATTATGAGACTAGTCTTGCCTGATCTACTATCTTCTTCCCATTCAAACTGAAATATTTTGTCCCATTATGTGCTGAAGAAAGCCTGTTAGTCATTCAGCATTGCCTGTTGTGGTGGTTGCACTGGTGAAAAGAGTTGCTGAATGATTCAGGCTAAAGAAGCTGGTAAAGGAGGGAATCTGGTAAGTGATGATGGTAGTATTGGATTAAGCATAAGGTTTGAGAAGATGGGGAAATTGATAAAATGTCTCGGAAAGGGACAAGAAGGAGAAACCGTTCTTCTTTGACCTTCCCTCTCCCCAGGTTTTCTGCTGCCTGAAGCTTGCTCAGGACAGCTAGGGCTACCGCTTTCTCTTTTAGCCAGGAAGCATCCAGCACGAGCAGAGAAGCTGCAGCAGCAGCAGCAGCAGCAGCAGCAACTGTCCAGTGTCTATGTAGGCTTTGAGAATTAAGAGTGTGTATTTGTTCCTGTCCTGCAGCCATCACAAAGGGCTCTCTTTTTGGCCCATGTAGTGAACCTTCTCAAGAAAGGTTCATCTCCCGAGTTTAAGATTAAGCCACATGATGCTGGAGTGGGGTGAAAGAGTTTGTTCTCTAGTTCAGCCACCAAAATAATCCCAAAGAGGGTGTAGGATTTTAGCTTGGACAATTTGCATTATTTGATGCTCATTGTCCATTTTCGCTGCCCTTTAGTCTGAGAATGGGTGATCTAAAGGATTGTTTGTGGGGAGTCAAGTTGGGGTCCTTTCTCACTTTGCCCAACCTGTTCCCTACTTTACCTCATGTTGTTGTCCATGATTGTTGAAAAACATCACTGGGTTCCTACCCATTCAGAAAGTCCACTGTGATGCCTTTCTGAGGTAGGGAATTGGCCCAGGAGTGGGTCTGCCCATCTAATACTGTGTTCTCCTGTGATCCATTGAGCTGCAGGACAAGGGAATCCAACGGGGAGGAAAACTGGGCTGCAGGGATCTGTCCCCTTCTCCCCACTCTTTAGATCTTAGGCTGAAGGAAAGCAACTAGCAAGTCATTTGCTTTCACTTCAACCTAACAGCCACCTAGAAACTGAGAACTTGTGCCTGTGTATTGCTTTTCGCTGCCAGGGTTTTCATGCACAGCCCTTGGTCAGTTTTAGTTCTTTTGAGCAGAAGATCATGGCTTCAGCACATGATCTTCCTAAATACTCTGGGGTTCCCCCAGTATGCTGGAACCACCTCTTGCTCTTCGCTAGGTCTGTTTGGGTTCCCTCTCAAGCGGCATGTGCACCTCGGCCGGACCCACCACGGTGTGAAGAAGGGTTGGGGTAAGCTTGAGGCCTCCAGAGATCCCTGCGGACCGTGGGCTGCTTTTAAGTTGACAAGGTGCAGTGGAGGGCTGTTCCCTGGGGCATGGAGCCCCTGGAGGCGCCTCAGAGACCTTGCGACAGGGAGGGGGTTGCTCCACCCTTAGTCGTTCTCTGTCTGGTGGGAACCTGTTGACCTCCTTGGGAGGAGTGAGCTGGCCCGCCGAGCATCCTCGACCCACTTCCCTCAGCTGCTCTCCACCAAAACCTCATCACAGGCACCCAGCCTCCTTTTGAAGTCTCTAGTCAACCTCTCCCCTTCCGGTCCCATCCCTCTTTGCCTTGGGCTGTCCTTGCCTTCCCCTCCCCCAATTCCCCTTCTTCGTCCTTCCCATTCCGCCTGCTCTCCACCGGAGCGGCAGGAGCTCTTGCATATCAGTTGCCTTCGTTGTCCTCCTCCTCCTCCTCATCGTGGAGGTTGCCATTGGGAGCATTGACGCCTGTCTGAAAGCTGCACCTGGAGTGAAGACGTGAGCAGCATATGTTCTGGCACGCTTGCTCAGCTTCCCCACTCCCTCCAGCGGACAGGCCTGCCCATGGGAAGACTCGCTGCACTTGTCTGGCCAGCTGCCACTGACCGTTTTTGTTAGCCCCCACCAGCTTAATAAGTCCGTGGGCAGACATAGCACACAGCACACCTACTTTACTATTATAGGAAGTTGTATGCTAAATCGTAGCACTCCTCCAGTCAAAGTTCCCTTGTACACTCCTCCCTCTTTATAGGTATGTCCACTATTTTGTCACTTTTCCATGTTGCTCATATTAAGACCATTCCTCTTTATCCATACCAAGGTTTTTTATATAAGGCTCAGGAACATTGGGGGTGTGGTGGGGAAGGACCAAGTCCTTTGTGGAGCAAGGTCTACCTCCCATTTTACCCAATAGGTAGGCCTTCCGCTGTGAGTTCTAGTGACAGAGAAAGGGACAAATTTGCCTTGCATGCCCAAGAAGGAGTTCCAGGAGGTCAGATTGAATTTTGTATTTCTCCCCCTGGCAGGACAGAGGTCCAGAAGGACCCCCTTTCTCGTGTGTGCTCCTGCGGGCTTTAGGGGAAGTGCTCTTTAGGACCCTCGGAGGAGGTTCCCTCCATGTGAAATGCACTGCCTGATGGGTAGTGTCCTCACATGTTCAAGGCACGCGCATTACATGCTCCCTTATAAAGTGTTTCTGTTTTTGTGCTGTTTCTACACATTTCTGTGAATATGGCAGTAAAGCAATGGCTGTATTCCCAGCTGCTGGAAACCTATCCCCAGTAATCAACTCTGAGCGAATAACAGAGTGGTTGTGTATTCTGCCCTTCTATTGCTTTTATGTATTGGGTGGACTGCTTTTGTATCTGTATCTGGCTGTGAGTTGTTCTGAGTCGTGTGGGTTGGCAGTGTGTAGGCCCCAAAATACAGCCAGGAGAATGATGGGAAAAGGTTGACACATTTTATCAATGTTGACACCTGGGATAGTTCAGTTCTAATCAGAGTGCAAATGGCACACAAAAAAAGTAGGGTTTCTGAAGCTGGAAAAGGATTTTAGGATTTTTGAAGCTGCTGTACACAGTGCTCATGAACTGTCTTGGCAATTGTATGTACAAGAGCAGAGGGTAGCATTGTGTCTATATGCAAATATCTGCAGGGCAAGTAGTTTAAGAAATCCACCTGATACCAAAGGAATGAGGGTGAGGAGCAAAGTAGCCATTGCCTTGGGGTATGTATGACCTGTGACCACTTCATCACCACTCTGGAGCTTTGATTTGACTGACTGGGATGTTGGCTTAATGCAGTGTTAATGATTGTTTCAACAACCCAGGATCAAGAGAATCAGTTGTGGTTTTATCAGAACAATATGCCTCGGGATCTTATAATATCTTAGAGCTGTAAAACACAGCTCTGTGACACCTGCTGCAGGAATTGCAATTGACCCTTCAAGCTTGCATGTTTTAATACTTTAATGTTACTGTAATGTACTTTTATCTCGCTTCCTTTAAGTCAAAAAGGATTGAATCTTTGCTTTTTTCATACTGATATTTTTAACTGGACTTGTTTAAATGTTCAAGTGAGCACAACCTTGTAGAAGGAAAAACACAAGAATCTTTTCCTTTCCGTGTGTCCTAGCTAGGGGCTAGCCTGGGGCTAAGTATGTGTGTTCGGTGTCCTTAGTCCATACAGGAACTGTGTCTTAATGTTGGCTATTCCTGATGCTGAACTATGGTATATTCTCTTTAGAAGTATCAAATTCTATTTTGTTTTGATATTCAATTTCCCCCAATTCTAATTTTCTCTTCAAGTCCTCTGCTGATTACAAAGACATGCTGTCAACTGGAAATCAAATCTGTTTTCAGTAAAAAGGAAGGAAGTACTTTGAGGCACTTGGTAATTTGAGAGTGCTTCTGAAAGGTACTCCCAAGTAAAAAGACAACAAGTATTAACAATGCTGTGAACAAAGCATGGAACCTTGTTGTATAACATCTTGTGGCCCAATTTTGTTCCAGTACCTAAAAAAAGGTTGCCACTTTTGCATCTATCTGAGCATGGGATTATCCCTGAACCTATGACATTAATTTTTAAGCATTGTTTACTTTGAATTAAAAACTAAAAAAAAAATCAAAATGTATGTTGTTGTTAAGTCGTGTCTGACCCTTCGTGATCCCATGAATCTGTTTTAAATATAGCGTTCCGATATCTAAATAATGGTTTTGATTTTTTTAGGTGATTTTACAATTCATGGAAAAACATTTAATATTTATTAACTTGTTCATATATCGCATTCCGGGTTTTTTATGTAGTGCTTCAAACTTGTGTTAATGCTGATTTCCAGCATTGTCTTTTTGTAGCTGTAAGCTCTCTAAACATAGTATGTTCATGATTATTTTAATAAACCAACCTCTCTTCACAAATCAGAAGATACAGCCATCCATAATTTCTCTCTCTCCCTCTGTGTGTGTAAATAACCTGTTGAAACAACTCCATGTACCTTGATCCAAACGTGTACGTATGGTCATTAGCGTACTTCCAGCATTCATTGGATGTGTTTATTTAAAAAAGCTGCCATCTGGATAATGACTTCTACTGTATACATTTCCCTTGTATCAATATTGATTGTGTTTATATAATTCCAGCTGTGAGAAATTTAAAACCCTCTATAGCCTGATTTAGGTCCTGTTCAGTCGCTTCTCCTCACAGTGAGCGGACAAGAAAGAGAGGCTGATGTCTCCCAATCTTGCCCTGGGTAAAATATTGAGAGGAAAACATCTGAACTGGGCTCAAAAACGGAATCTCTCCTTTTCTAATTAGTTGAGGCTCATGATATTGTCTTGGTGGTGCTTTGGAGGTGGGGAGCATTTCACAGTTCTGCACATCATTGAATTATGTGTAGTGGAAGGCTGGTAACACGCCTTCTTTCCCTCTCTTTCCTGTTTTCTGTGCTCTTAAGGAGAGTTTCAGGGAAACTTCTATTCATTTCTCTCTTTCTTGAGAAAGGCCCAAAATTGTGCCCCAAAATGGCTGGCATGCACTGTTTTTTAGTCCAGTATGTTTTCTACGGGGGGGTGGGGGGTGGGAAGAGATTTTGGAACAAGCAAAATACATCTTTTCTTGACTCTTATGTTGTGTGTGAGATGCATGCATAGAAAAAATTAAGCAGCGGAGCCAAGCTATGAAGTGCATGAGGCAAAATCTGTGATAATTCTTTGTAAAGCTAAATGTATACACAGTATAAGATTAGTGCAGTGACCATTCACAACTGTAAGTAAGTGATAACTAAGTTACCACACTGTAGAGCTAGGACAGTTATGTTAACACCTTGAGTGAGAGAGGAAACAGTTACCTAAAACAATTGGGTATTGAGGCCTGAACAGGTACGGTAGAATCAAGTATCAATTTTAATTTTAATTCAGCAATTTCATGCTGAAGTTTTCCTTTGAAGTTATTTTGTTTGAAGAATGGTGATTTTCAGTTAAGAAGCCGGGTGTCCTGGGAGATTGAAATGTTTTCTTACTAGTTTCTGAATGTTGCTGTTTTTAATGTCAGGTTTGTGTCATATGAAGCAGAAGAAACTTCATATGTTTGGACAAAGACATTATAGAAAGGTGTTCTTCATTCCCTCCAGATCAGCTGATAGCAGACGTATTTGACTTCTTAAAGGTTGCTTATCCCCATCATGGTTTGTAACCTGTGATGGTCTTTTCCTCCATGAATATATCCAAACCCCTTTTAATGGCATCTAGGCCAGGTGCCATCACCACATCCTGTGGCAAGGAGTTCCACAGATTAATTACATGCTGAGTGAAGAAATATATTTTTTTTGTCCATTCTAACTCTCCCTCCGCTCAATTTTAGTGCATGTCCCCTGGTTTTGGTGTTGTGCGAGAGGGGGAAGAATTTCCCTCTATCCACTCTCTCCATCCCATGCATAATTTTATATGTCTCAATCATGTCCCCCCTCAGGCGCCTTTTTTCTAGACTGAAGAGCCCCAAACGCTTTAGCCTTTCCTCATAAGGGAGGTGCTCCAGCCCACGAATCATTTTGGTTGCTCTTTTCTGCACCTTTTCCAATTCAACTATATCCTTTTTGAGGTGTGGTGACCAGAACTGGACGCAATACTCCAGATGTGGCCTTACCATTGATTTGTACAAGGGCATAATGATATTGGCCTTCTTCACAGCCGCCGCACACTGGGTTGACACCAGTTGTCCACCAGCACCCCAAGATCTCTCTCCTGATCTGTCAGACAGCTCAGAACCCATTAGCGTATTTTTCTGCCGAGGCATCACTTTGCTGAGCACCTCTCAAGCTGTTGAGCTGCAAAGTGACACCTCGGCAGAAATGGCGCTGCTGAAAGGGTGGCCCATGTGCTAATTGGGCTCTCCCATATCTTGAAAATATGATCAAGATTTGCATTTTTTTCTTCTGTCATTTGCAGTTCCTAAATGAGTAAAGGTGCTTATTTCTGGTCATCATCTACGTAATGATGTCACTTCCTGCTTAATAACATCACTTCCACCCCTCAGCAGGCACCATGAATGCTATTTGGCCTGCTGTATGAAATGAGTTTGACACCCCTGAGCTAAGCAGTGGTCTCATGTTTTAAATCTGCAGTGTTAGTGTTAAAATGAAGCAGAGTTCCTAGCATGATTTTAGAATTTCTGCAGAGTTTATTTGCAAGGCCAGGGTGTAATCTCTTCCCACTACTTCTAGGTATTTCTGAAATGGTTCTAATAGGATTTAGCATAGTTAGGGCCCCAGCTGGGTGTGGCAAGCATAGTGCCATGTAGCATTTACTTCTGGATTGACAGCCTGCAATATAAACATTAGCCAAACACATCTTATACCAAAACCCCGCCCATACAAGGAGCCAGCAGTCTTCCTGCCACGCGCCATAAATCGTTTACAGTTTGCTCGTGCCAGTGCATTTGAGAAACAGCTGCGCACTGGGATTAGCAGTTTGTAGAGGGCCTCTGTTAAGCTAAATTAGGGCCTGCTGCCCTGGTTGTGAATGCTAGTAATGGAGAGAGTGAAATAGCAGAAGTGTTTCTCTGCACCAAAAAGCTATTAGTTTAGGGAATGAGGGTGGGGATCTGTGTAGTGTAGGGCAGTGAGTAATGGTGTTCAAGGCTGTTAGAGTAGCTATGTGCTGACATGCTTCTTGCTCATGAACTGAGCTGGAATTCCTGATCGATGGCTGTCCTGCGTTGTGGGGAGATTAGCCACTAAATGTAACCAGTATGCCATTGAACTGGTCTTAGAAAATAGCAAAGATGCAGGGAAATGTGGCCTGCTGTGGAATAGGACAAATAGGCTGTGGAAGTTTCTCTAGGTTTGCTCTATGCTTATAGAGCAGTGGTTCCCAAACTTTTTAGCACCGGGACCCACTTTTTAAAATGACTCTCTCGGGACCCACCTAACTTTACGAGACTTTAAAGAAAGGTGATCTAGAAAGAAATAAAGATGCTCAAACGTTTACCTCCCTAGATTTACACAAGCTTGTAGCAAACTGCAGGAGCTCAGCTGTTTGCAGGGCGATTAGCAGCTATCTGATTTTTGAATAGCCTCAGGACTTGAGGCAATTCGTTATCTGACCCTTCCATCACCTGTGCTTTCACTGGAAGCTCTGCGGGACCCACCAGAAATCGGGTCGCGGCCCATCAAGTGAGTTTCGACCCACAGTTTGAGAAATACTGTTATAGAGAATGGACGGACCATCAGTATTGTGAAAGACTTTATTCCAAGTGCTAGGGATGCTGTGGTGTGATTTACAGGAGCCAGGTTTACAGGCTCTGTGTTAAGAGTATCTCAGGGAGTACTGTACCTACCTACTTCCATGTGAACATTCCTGCAAGCTTAATACCAACTTTTCCCTCTGAGTGCTAACCATAGTTTTCTGTGATGTCTGATTTGGCAAACTGTGGTTAGCACTTGTCCTCCAAACCAGGATCTGAAACCATGTTTGAAGTGGGTTTCTGATTTTGATTAGGAGGCCAAGAAGAACTAACAGCTTTGCTGAATGGGACATCATGGCAAACTATGGCTAATGCTAAATAAGAAACTGGTAGGGAATCTGCACAGAAGAGGGGGAAATGTGCAAGCCAGTGGCTCGCTCTTATCCTCCAAACCAGAGTGTCCAGGACCATCTGAACAAGTTTACTTATTATGTCCTTTTGCATATCTTGAGCATGACTTCTGACCCTTGGAACTCTTTCATGATGCTGCCACTTGAGCCAAAGAATTACCGGTAACTTTAGGACATGTTGTTAATTCAGCCTCTTATAGATGGACTTCCCAGACTGTCCACTAAATAAAATAGCTGCTTGTAAGGCTCCTGCTTGTGGCTACCTATGCTTGGGGGTCTCCTATATTAAAGTCCTGTAGTTCCTTCTCTGTACTGTTGCCATGTCTCCTCTGTTAGCTCAGTTGAGTAGTCAACATGCTACTGTTCATACATAGTTTTTTTGCAGAGCAATCGGAAAGATAGAGAAGAAAAGTAGAGTGTAGAGACATCTTGAGGCATCTCTTTTGGGTTGTGTTCAGAGATGATTTTTGTAGACATTGTGACCCAAGACAGTGTGAACAAAACTGAAGACCATAACTGAGGACCATGGCCATTGGCTTGCCTGAAGGCAAATGTTTTTTTTGTTTTTTTATTTACCGGTAATACATTTATGCCTCTCTTTTTCTGAATAGCTAGGCAGCTTACAACTGGAATATAATAATCAAATGTAACTTCGCTAAAAGCAGGAGTTTGGTTTCTTTCACCTTGAAGACTACTTCCGTTTTCTGTTACGAATCCAAGTACTGTATTTCCAGTTCAGCATCCTAAGTGATACTGCCTGAAAATACTGTGTTAGCAGATAGTGATGCCCAGGAAGAATTTTTTTTTTTCAGCAAAGAGAACCTTCCTTCAGATTTCAGCACACATTTCTTCTCATGAGTGCAGCATCTTTGACAATGTGCTTTATTTTGCTTTCAAGGGAGAATTGAGAGCGAGATACAAATATAAAGAAATATCTGCAAACATAAATTCATAGTTCGTTGTTTTTCTCTATAGTGTTTTCTGTAAATGACCATGAGGGACAGTAACTTAAAAAAAGAAAAGAGAACTAATATGCCCTGAAATATAACAAGATCTCACAGGCTGCCAGCTGCCTGCCCCCAGGTTCACCCAATGACTCAATCAGGTTTCTTACTCTTATACAAATAAGAGTATGCAAGGCATGGCTTGTATAAGAGATATTTCTAACTCTCTCTCTCCTCCTGCTGGGTGTTTGCTGCTGCTGTTGGAAGTCATTCCCCCCCCCCCCCGAAAATTCCATTTGTATAGTGACTGCGTTCTGCTGCCTGAAATGAGTTAACCTTGACTTGGCCACCAAATGCATTTAGGATGTGTCTATTTCAAGAGAGAGTATTTTGTTCAGCAGTGCAGGTGCGCACACCCGATAATTCATTGTCATTCTTCTCAGTTTGTTGCTAGTCATTATGTGAAACATTTGGAAGATATTGGGCTGAGGAGGGGAGGACAAGGGAGCGATGATGGGCATATTAGTGAAGCTGAGTTTTCTTTGCCCTACTCTTTGTGCACCTCTGTAGTAAGTTGGCACTACGTGTCTCTTCTTATTCTTCTGAAAGTAGACTTTGTTCTCTTAAGACTGCTAATCATGCCCCATGGGGGTGTAATCAGTTACAAGGTATTTAATACGTACAGGCAGGAACAGGCTGCCTGGCCAGGCTGGCAGATTGCAACACTACAATTATAAAGGGCCCCTTTCCCTGCTCTGCCCGCCTACCAGTGGCAGGATGAGGGCTATGCCCTGAGATGCTATAAAACGTACAAAGAATAAACGTGGGCGGGAGCGGGTAAACTGCAGAGGCACCACCTTTGCCTGCCTGCTGCTTTCCTGAATAGCTGAATACTGGGAGAGTTTCAGCTCTCTGACATAGCTGCTGAGATTTGTGGAATATGGGAGCAGCAGTTGGAGAATGAGGGGTTGCTGGTAGAAAGGGGCTTCTTTACTTGTTGTGGAGCCCGAGAAGGTTTTTCTTAATGGGCATGAGCTTGGAAATGAGGGAAGGAAAGAAGACTTCTATACCATGCAGGAGGATAAGATTGTGTTGCATATTCTGTAGCTTGAGGTGCGAGTGTGACCACCCTTCAGTCTGTCTAAATGTCTGTTTTGGTACAAATAAGCTGGTGTCACAGTGTTCACTATGTTCTGGGCACCTTTCCTGGCCATTTTCCAGTTTGTAGGCAAGTATTTTTTTTTCTTCCTTGTTAATTGAAACTGGTCGAAAAGGTTCCACAACTTTATAGGTGTTCCCTTTGCCCCTAGATTCCAGGGTGTGATCTGAGGGTACAGGATGCACACAACCACCTTGCTGCAGATAAGCAGATCTAGGTCTGCTGAGTGCCTGAATGGATGGGAGACTGCTTCGGAGCCTGCCTTGAGTTCTATCATGGAAGAAAGGCAGGATATACATGAAATACATGCGTCTTTAATGTGGAGGCAAGCAACATTGTGGAAGAGTTGGATAAAATAGTTGCACTATAAATAAACAAGAAATGAGCAGTTTGTCTTTGCCTTGCAGTAACACAACTGCCAGTCAGTGCCAGACCTAAGGGTGGAAGCAGACAAGGATTCTCTCTGAGGAAGGATGGCAAAGAAGGTTATTTAGGACCAGTTGCAGTCAGTCCTGGATTTTAAGATCAGTGTTCTTGCAGAGAGAATGGGATTCCCGTTTTTAAAGGAAGCAAGCCTGAAAGCAGACACACACGTGAGGCAGTTAAGAGAGGGGCAGTGATCTGGGCTTGTTTGGGAGGTAAAGATTCTCTTCTTGTTTCAATAAAGCCCTGTATTGTGTTTTATTAGTACAATCCATTCATATTCATCCTGTGTGTGATGGACAGCTGCTTATACCGTATGTGACAAAAGCTGGTAATCGTTTGTTCTAGTCTGGAGGGAGCCATAAAGTTTATATTGTCTTCTATTCTTCTATACAGGAAAAAAATTCATACCAGTGAAGAAAAGGAGCGCAGTTGACTTTGCAGTCGTATTGCTTGCTTTCACAACATCTCAGATGAAAATCAGTAATATTCCCACTTTACATGTAGACTGCTGAGGCTCAGCCCTATCACTGAGCTAGAATTTCAAGGTCCTCATTCCAAAATAATTTGGAATAGTTTTTATAAATTGGGGTAGTGGTTTTGCATTCCCAGAACTTATGGTTGCTTTTGCTAAGGAGAAGCAGAATTAGGGAGTACATTCTTTCTAGAGTGTGTGTGTGTGGGGGAGAATGATAGGCGTGTAACTCCACACCATGTGGGCTGTCTTTGAGAGAAGGCGTGGTCCTTTACATGAAGTTTGCCAGGCACCCAAGACCTTTACCTTGGTTTCTGAGGCTGCCTGTTCTTTCAGGTGGCTGTGAGAAGAATTCAGCAGAACAGAAGAAATCAGATCGTCCTCTGCTAAATTTGGGTGGTGTATCTCTGAAATGGTGTTGGGGTGAAGGAGACGGAGAGAGCAGATGGGAGGAGATGACAGCAACCGTGGTGGAACAAGGGAGCAAGCATGGGACAATACTTAGGAGTTGAAGAAGAAGGAAGCAGCTTATTGCTTTGGCCCCCTCTGACTGGGGGGGGGGGGGAAGCAATAAGCTGCTTCTGACCGACACTGTACCTGATTTTCAAAATATAACAGTTTGCTTCTGCTGAGTTGTTTACAAGTTTGCCAACTGGCAAATTTGAGTGAAAGCCAGAAAAAAAATCTCCATATTTCTTAAAGCAGTTCTTGGTTCAGAGCATTCCTTTGCTCCCCAGTTAACTTTTGTAATTTTGTGTCTCTGAAGTTTACGTTATCTCTTGATAATGCTCTTTTCACGCCCCCCCCCCATCATTTTGTTTGCTCCAGTGCAAGCCAGTACTCTCTTGTCTGACTGGGTTCACCACTGAGACCGTGTGGAGGTCTGCAGTTTTCATGTTTGGAGGCAGTGTGGAGGACACGTGGGCTTGGCTGCTTGTTTTTGTTCTCTGCCTTGCGTGGAATGCAGTGTGTTTGCCTTTCTTGGCCTGTGGTTTCACCTGCATTCCTGTGTACAGAGTCAGCATGGCGGCAGGCGGCGTGCTGTTCATGCCCTGTGGCTACGTGCTTTCAGCTCCACATCAAAGGTGTGTTTGGTGCGCGTAGCTTGTGCCATTCATGGCCACACCTGGTGGCCTGCAGGCATGCAAGGAGGCGGGTTCTGGACTGTGTTTGCAGACAACATTTGAGGTTTAGACTTCTACTTGCTTGTGGAAGCAGAGGGGTTTAGTTCATTTTAAACTACCAAAGAAGTTGAATCCATGGTAACTGAGGGATTCAGCAGAGAACTGAGGGATCGTCGCTCGAGGGGTATATTCTGTCAGTCTGCAGAGCTGTAACACAATTTGTTGTCTGTTCCTTCCAAATGGACTAGCTTGTCATGTGTTTAATTTTACTACAGTAAGGTCAGTTGAGGTGGATTCATTCCTGTTCAGTTTGTGATGTTGGCTGGCTTCCTGCTAACTGGTTAGCTGCTAGAGCTACAAAACCCTGTGCAAACGGAGTCTGAGCTTAGGGCACGTCCAGACAGCAGCCCAACTTCTGGGTGTCAGGAGAACTACTTCCACACTTATGATTTTCTCAGTCCAAATATGCAGTGTGTTTAGGATTTACTGGTCCCTGGGGATGCTTTTTTTTTATCCCCAGCTGAGTATTGCAGTGATCCCCTGCTTTCAAGAAGAGTCCTTAAGAGTTGAGGATTACTTAATTACTTGATTCTTGTAAACAGTACCTGTAGTGTTCTTTTTCTTCAACATCTACAACTCTAAATTGACCTTGGAGATGAGGGGAGACACTGTCCCATATACCTTATATTTAAATGTGCACATAACGAATTCTCCTGGATCCCTCTGCCAGTTTGATCAGAAGATCTCTTCCTGTTGACCCAGACCATTTGATTGTGGTGAAATTCAATGGTAGATTACAATCAGCTAGTGGTGCAGCAAGTACATTTATAATAAAATTCATGAGGTCTGTAAAATAATTCCCTTGATCAGGACCAGCCAATGTTGACAGTGCAATGCCAATGCTTTGTGAGTTCTTGTGGTTGGGTTATCAGAGGACACACAGAGTCAGTGAGGACCATTGCTTAGTATGATGTGAGGAGCACTTATGGATTTTTTCATAGGTGTGTCATGTACTTTTTCCAGATCCCTGTGTGCTGTGTCCCAAGGGTAGTGTCTGAAGGAGTGGTCTGGTTGTTCTGGAATCATGTGTGGAGTTGTAAGGACTCTGGTCAAGACTTGTAGAGCTGATTGGCCAGGTTTGTCTATTGCAATACATCCTCCAACTCGTTCTGACCTGCCCATGATAAATAGAACGTGGCACCTATGTGATCTTTTCCTCCTCCTCTCCCACTTGTTTGCCATTCTAAGCAGGCATTGATAATGGAGGAATAGGGGCTGGATCTATTTTTAAATGTTTGTGAGAATCCCTTTTACAATCCTGCTGTCTGGCGCTAGAGCTAAAGCTCCCTCTGCTGGAGGAAAGTTGGTATGACAGATTTATTCCTCTGCAAAGATCAAATAGGCTCTGACATGTTGATGCAAGGTCAAACTATATTTTACATGCTATTGTGTGTTTCTTTCCCCTCTTTTTGAAAACAAAACACCGAAATGCTGCCTTGGAGGCTGCCTTGGGGACCCTGTATCCTTACGCTATCACTTGGTAGAAAAGCAGCTTATTTGAACAGACAAATGCAGTCTTCACAATCTTCCACTCTTGGTGGCAGCCTCTGAGGTAGCTTTTCAGTTTAAAAAAAAGTCTGAAGAAAAAAACCCACAACTGCATGCAATGGACTGTCTGGCCCATAGTTTACCTGGATTGTCAAAGTTTTTGATACACTGGCCCTATGGGGAAAAAAATTAGTAGTTGTGGAATAATGTTCTGTTTTTAATAATATTTATTTATTTTCTGTATTTATATACCGCCTTTCTCATCATCAGATTTCTCATCAGATTTATTCAAGGCGGTTTACACAGGCAGGCTATTCTAGACCCGAAGGGTCTTTACAATATTGTTCCATTCATATGTAGAACCTTTCCATACCCCAGATATTTCCCTTCCGAGTGTAGCCCTCCTTCTGGTTTGTGCTCTGCACTTCCAAGCTTCACAGTTCACCACAGTTTGGAAGAGCACAGTATAAATATCCGTACATCTGACATGATAATAAGCTTCCTACAGAGCTTATCCAGCCCCCATTTGACTCTGGATTCTTTGTCTGTAGGTTTTAATAAAGACAATAAATATGTCAAAATACAGTGCATATGTGTTGTTGTTGTTCAGTCGTTAAGTCGTGTCTGACCCTTCGTGATCCCATGAACCATATCCCGACAGGCCTTCCTGTCCTCCACTATCTTCCTGAGTTTGCTCATTTTCATGTTCGTTGCATCGGTGATGCTGTCTAACCATCTCAACCTTTGCCTTCCCCTTCTTCTTTTGCCTTCAATCTTTCCCAGCATCAGAGTCTTCTCCAGAGAGTCCTCTCTTCGCATTAGGTGGCCAAAATATTTGAGCTTCAGCCTCAGTACCTGTCCTTCCAGGGAACAGTCAGGGTTGATTTCATTTAGGATTGACTGATTTGATCTCCTAGCTAGCAGTCCAAGGGACTCTCAGGAGTCTTCTCCAGCACCACAGTTCGAAAGCATCTATTCTTCGGCGCTCAGCCTTCCTTATGGTCCAACTCTCGCAACCATACATTGCTACTGGGAACACCATCGCCCTGACTATGGGAACTTTTGTTGGCATGGTGATATCTCTGCTTTTTATTATGCTGTCTAAGTTTGTCATAGCTTTCCTTCCAAGGAGTAAGGAGTCTTTTAATTTCATGGCTGCTGTCTCCGTCTGCAGTGATCTTGGAACCCCAAAAAGTAAAATCTGTTACTGCTTCCATTTCTGCCCCTTCTATTTGCCAGGAATTGATGGGACCAGATGCCATGATCTTAGTTTTCTTAACGTAGAGTTTCAAGCCAACTTTTGCACTCTCCTCTTTCACCCTCATCACGAGGCTCTTTAGTTCTTCTTCACTTTCTGCCATTAGGGTGGTATCGTCTGCATATCTGAGGTTGTTGATATTTCTCCCGGCAATCTTGATTCCAGCTTTAATTCATTCAGCCCTGCATTTCTCATAATGTACTCTGCATATAAGTTAAATAAGCAGGGTGACAATATACAGCCTTGCCGTACTCCCTTCCCAATTTTGAACCAATCGGTTGTTCCTTGGCCCGTTCGAACTGTTGCTTCTTAACCCGCATACAGGTTTCTCAGGAGACAGGTAAGGTGGTCTGGTACCCCCATCTCTTTAAGAATTTGCCACAGTTTGTTGTGATCCACACAATCAAAGGCTTTTGCGTAGTCAATGAAGCAGAAGTAGGGGTTTTTTTGGAACTCACGTGCTTTCTCCATGGTCCAGCGCATGTTGACAATTTGATCTCTAGTTCCTCTGCCTCTTTGAAACCCAGCTTGTACGTCCGGTAGTTCTCGGTCCACATACTGCTGAAGCCTAGCTTGTAGGATTTTGAGCGCATAACCTTGCTAGCATGTGAAATGAGTGCAATTGTCCGGTAGTTTGAACACTCTTTGGCATTGCCCTTCTTTGGAATTGGAACGTAAACTGACCTTTTCCAATCCTTTGGCCACTGCTGAGTTTTCCAAATTTGTTGGCATATTGAGTGCAGCACTTTCACAGCATCATCATTTAGGATTTTAAGTAGCTCAGCTGGGATATTATAATCTTCGCTAGCTTTGTTAGTAATGCTACCTGTGGGGTTCCCCTAGTGGGGGAGTCCGGAAGAGGTATGTCCAGGGGAAGGTTGGAGTCCTCCAGGGTAGCCCCAAGGGGTCAAGGCTACGACCTCTCCTGCAGAGGCGTCGCTCCGGTAGGGGCGGGGCTGTAAGTATCGCTGCGGTCATAGTCTCTTTACCGAGCGAGGAGGAGGCAGCCCCGCCCCCTCACTGTCCGAGCCAGTCCCCTACGGAGAAAGCAGCAGGCAGGGTCTCTTCCCTGCCGGTTTCTCCGTAGAGGACTGGCTCGGACAGTGAGGGGGCGGGGCTGCCTCCTCCTCGCTCGGTAAAGAGACTATGACCGCAGCGATACTTACAGCCCCGCCCCTACCGGAGCGACACTTCTGCTCTCCTGGAGTTTCCCTTGAGGGTCTTGCTGGCAGAGGGTGGAGGGGTCCCTCTGGGGTACTGAGGGCGCAGGTGGCCTCAGAGTCTAAGGAGGGTGGGGGTTCCATAACCCAGACTTCCACCTCTCCGGGCGAGTCAGCTAATCCCAGGCTCGGAGGGAAGACACGGCTTGCCTCGAGCCTCCTAGCTGACTGCCTCATCACTGGCCGATCACCCTTTATATACCCCTTGCTCCTCCCCTTTGGTTGACTGACAGGCGAGCGAGCCTATCGGCTCACTGCCTGAGGGCCTTCGGTGGGAGGACGTCCCGACGCGTGGTCGGGCACGTCCTGCCATCTGCCTTTGGTCTTGCGCATGCGCGAGGCCGGTTCCGGGTGCCTGGGGTCTCCGGCTCGTTCCCTCCGCCCGGGCTGGTGGCGAGGTACGTCGGGTGGGGCAGAGGGAACGGCCGGAGGCCCCGCGGAACCGCTCTGGAGCTCGGCGTCTCGTGGAGCCGTTTGGCGGCTCAAGTGGGGCTCGTTGTTCTCCTTCCTGCTTGGCGCTCGGAGTTGGGGCTGCCGCCGCTGCCCCTGCATCTGTTCCCCGGGGTCTCGTCTTGTCGTCGCCTTCCGGAGGGGTGGTAAGTCCGTGTAAATCTGGACACTACCTAAGGCCCACTTGACTTCACTCTCTAGGATGTCCGGCTCTGGGTCAGTGACCACACCAGCATGGTCATCAGGAACATTAAGATCTTTCTTGTATAGTTCTTCTGTGTATTCTTGCCATCTCTTTTTAATCTCTTCTGCTTCTGTTAGGTCCCTGCCTTTTTTGTCCTTTATCATGCCCATCTTTGCACAAAACGTTCCCTTGATATCTCCAATTTTCTTGAAGAGCTCTCTAGTCCTCCCCATTCTGTTGTTTTCCTTGATTTCTTTGCATTGTTCAATTAAGAAAGCCTTCTTATCTCTCCTTGCTATTCTCTGGAAATCTGCATTTAGTTGGTTATATCTTTCCCTTTCACCCTTGCTTTTCGCATCCCTTCTTTCCACTGCTATTTGTAAAGCCTCATCTGACAGCCACTTTGCTTTCTTGCATTTCTTTTTCTTTGGGATTGTTTTAGTTGCTGCCTCCTGTACAATGTTACGAACCTCCGTCCATAGTTCTTCAGGCACTCTGTCTACCAGGTCTAATGCCCTAAATCTATTCTTCACCTCCACTGTATACTCATAAGGGATATGGTTTAGGTCATATCTGACTGGTCTAGTGGTGTTCCCTACATTCTTCAGTTTAAGCCTGAATTTTGCAATAAGAAGCTCATGATCTGAGCCACAGTCAGCTCCAGGTCTTGTTTTTCCTGACTGTATAGAGCTTCTCCATCTTTGGCTGCAAAGCACATAATCTATCTGGTTTCAGTATTGACCATCTGGTGATGTCCATGTGTAGACATCACATGGGACTTACTCCCTGGTAAGTGTGGATAGGATTGTATCCTCAAGTCTTGATTTCTCTCTGATCTGAACTTGATTGTCCTCATTGGTGAACGGACAGAAGCTTCCAAAAATGAAATAAAAATGCCGATTCTGTCTGCTCATGTTCACTACAGCAAACGTAGCCTAGTTGAAATGACATTATTAAGCAGGCTCTTCCAAGTACTGCTGCAGGATTCTTTTGGGAGTTCCTCCGGGGAGTATCTGTTCTCAAAAACTGGAGACCATCTTTTCCTCTGCTGCTTTTTTAAGATCTGTCAGGCTTACAACCAGATACTGACTGCTGAAGGCAAGAATAATAATAAAACTTTAGTACAGTCATAAGAATATGTAGCAAAATAATACTCGGGGCCAGAATTTGCTGATCCTGTCCTATAAAGCATTGATTAACATGCTTTAACGTGTTTGCCAGTTTTTTGTTGTTCTGAGGATAAAGGGGGGGGGGATATTTCTGCTGCCCTGAGTTCCAGGAAGGGCAGGATAAAAATGTAAGAAAAAAGTAACTTCATTATAAACTTGGTTCCTTCCAGCCTGTTATCGATGGGCATTTAGCATTCATATTCTACTTTAGCATTCCTATTTTGAAATAAATGTGAGGAAATGGAGCTTCTGCTCTCTGAACTGGCCATTATCAAATTGGGTGAGTACTTTTTTTTTTTTTTTTAAGTCAAAAACCCTACTGGCTAAAGATTGTCCCTGTTCCTTTAAAAATCTGATATCCAAAATTTTAACTTCCTGCTGTAACCTGTTTTTAACACAGCTGTGCAGCAACATGATCATCTCTTTTGTGTTCTGGAGGCAGCTAAGGAGTGTTAGGAGCATTGATTATGTATTTGTTGATAAAATTTAAAATAGGCTTTAGGATAGAAGGTGCTGAAGAAATGTAAGACAACAGTCCTCTATGCAAAGTAATAGTAAAAGATGAGTTTGTTTAGAATGGAGGCACACTTGAGTAGATCTTAGAAGAGAATTCTGAAAATGGTTGGTTTTGTTTGTTCTAAAAGCAACTTCCATGGGGGGCATGGACTGTGTTGATACGTTGCGTGTCATTGTCTTCTAAATGTCAAAATGTCGAAGTTCTGCTTCTAAATGTCAAAGTTGCCAGCCAAATTTCTTTCTGAGGGCTCAATTTACTAAAGTAAATGTGATTAAAGGAGGGTTTGTTGTTGGACTCATTTCTTAATGGCCAGTCTGATCCCTTTAGCTGGAATCTCTCTTGTAATTGCCTATTTGTATGGAGCATAGTGAATAACTCGGAATTCCTTAATCCAGTTGAAGGTGGCAAAACCGAGACACACATTTTTTTCTCTGCAGTGTTCAGCTTCTTAAAGAAAACTCTTAAAGAAAACTCAAGCTGCTTCTAATTTCTAACTGAACCAGCTTTAAGCCTTGACTCTGTGTCTGCATGGGGAGATTTATTATTCTATAACTGACCTGGCAAGTAGACTCTTGTTGTTGTTAAGTCGTGTCCAACCCTTCGTGATCCCATGAACCATATCCCGCCAGGCCTTCCTGTCCTCCACTATCTTCCTGAGTTTGCTCATTTTCATGTTCGTTGCATCGGTGATGCTGTCTAACCATCTCATCCTTTGCCTTCCCCTTCTTCTTTTGCCTTCAATTTTTCCCAGCATCAGAGTCTTCTCCAGAGAGTCCTCTCTTCGCATTAGGTGGCCAAAATATTTGAGCTTCAGCCTCAGTACCTGTCCTTCCAGGGAACAGTCAGGGTTGATTTCATTTAGGATTGACTGATTTGATCTCCTAGCAGTCCAAGGGACTCTCAGGAGTCTTCTCCAGCACCACAGTTCGAAAGCATCTATTCTTCGGTGCTCAGCCTTCCTTATGGTCCAACTCTCGCAACCGACTAGTCCCCCTGTAATCACTGACATGAGTGACTTTGAGCTCAGTCCAATTTTTAGTTAAATACTGTTTGTGTTTGGATTTTGTGGGTCTTCTCCCCCTCCCCCCAGGATGGGTTTGCTGTGACTGCGTGTTCCCTGGCAGCTAATGAACCCACAGCCTTAAAAGAATTTTTACACAGTGGCTGCTTCATATTATCCATAATGACTTCTGTTTTCAGAGGCATCTTATGATGGGCCATTGCCAACATTAGATTGGGGTGTGTGTGTGTGTGTGTGTGTGTGAGAGAGAGAGAGAGAGAGAGAGAGAGAGAGAGAGAGAGAAATCCTCCCAAGCATAGCTTACTAATAATAAGCAACCTAAGAGATCTTAAAAACAGAGACTTTGTTATAGTTATGAAGTCTGGCCTGGAGCAGCTTCTTAACATTGGTTTTAAGCTTTAAAATCCTGCTTCTTACTGGCACAAGTCTTCTTTAGTTTCCCTAAGGTAAACTTACTTCTTAATAACCTGACAGAATGCCAAATTGAAAAGTTTATCTGCTTGCTGCTCACTGTTTCTCTGTCAGGAGCATGCCATGCTCTCTGTAGCAAAGTTCAAGATACCTCATTCTGAAGTTCTATGCTCTGTTTGACTGCAGATTAAGTTGGGCTACTGTGGCTGCTGTCAAAGCTAACAGGTAGAAGGATAATGAACATTTCTGCATAATTTATGGAAGTCTGCCCCAAAGCAAATGTTCCTTTGTCGTATTTTTTCAACAGTTTAATATTCCTGCCACTAGTTTGGGTACTGATTAGGCTAGGCTTGCACTGAATCCCTTGATCTTGGGGGGGCGGGTGGATAGTTTCAAAGACCTCACTTGACCACAATGTTATAGAGCTATGGCCTGCTGCCCCGCTTTACTCTGTAGTAGAAAACGTGTTTGGAATAGTCTGTGTTCATGGCTGACTTTGTTCTTGTGTGCAACTGTGAATTTCTGTGTGTGTGTGTGTGTGTGTTGTGCTCCCGTGTGTCAAGCCGATTTGGTACTCATACAAAGTTTCCTTTCTCAGGTTTCAGGAGTTGTTGGCCAGATGCTGTTGGATGCGATCAGCAGACTGAAGACTCAGAGGCGGGAGGACAAACATGTTTGGACAGGACAACACTTTGGGTCTGTAAGTCCTTATTTTATGAGAGGCCTGTCTAAAATATTATGAATGTTTGCAAGAGTCTTTCATTGGTTGTGGACATTTTCTTCAAAGGCTATATGAAGGAGGGAGCAGCATGAAGGAAATATGTTTCTTAGTGGGAGGTAGGAGTGATATATAGCACAGAGGAGAATGTCTCTTGTTATAAAGTAAATGAGGCGAGCTAGGCAAGGACAGCAAAATGCTAAGTATGGGGATTGTAGGAGGGAGTTGAATCTGAGGGATTATTTATTTAGAGGTAAATGTGTACATGTGGTGCATTGATGTGCTTGTAAGCCTGGACCGAGCCCTTATTGTAGATGAGTTCATAGGCAGTGTCTTCTAACATCTAGTATGTACAAAACTTCCCAGGCTAGCCACACATTGGAGCTTGCTACTAAGTAGGACTACAAACGTAATGATAAAAATTATGTACCAGTGTAAACTGAATTCTTCCCCTAGAAAAGCTGAATTCTGTGACCTATATAAACATGTATATATTTGCTACTTGTGCATAATTTATTCTGAAGCAGGGCACCGAAGTCCTGTTGTTTGATATCTGGAAATGTACAGAGTTCCCTCTGGCTTGAGAGATTTCCTTGATTTCTGGCTTGAGAACAGCCCCTTGTTTTCACTTAGGTATTTTTTCAAGCAAAAGAACTTGGAACTTGCTTCTTTTTAAGTAAATAAGCCACCACTGACGACAGATGTTGCATTTCTTTCTGTGCTTGCATGGAATTGAAGGGTCTGCAGAGCCCTCTTGTAAGCCTCTTTCTTCCAGTTGGAAGAACTCTGCTGCGTCCGTCTGCGTTCTGGGACTCGTCCCGCTCTTTCTTTGGAAGGTATTTCTCATGATTGCTCTGTGGCTCAGGAACAGAATAGCTCTGCTATTGTGTGGTTGTTTGTTCTATACTAGTTGAGGCCCGAAGAAAACACTGTAGTAAGGAAAGGGGCCAACAAGCTTGTTGGGGCAGGGCCAATACCAGGGCATCTCCAAGACTTGTTTCAGCAGCTCTCTAGCCCAGCACAGGCCCTACTGACTTCCTCTCCCATTAATGTTGTTTATGGCTTGTTCTTAGGGTGTGGAGCTTTTGTATACACAAAGTATCAGCCCCATCTCCAAAGGTGGGTGTGGCTGAGAGGGGAAAGCAGCTAGCTAGAGGACCAGGGAAATATTCAAGCAAAGCTTCTCACCAGAACCTCGAGCATTTGTGTAGAAATAGCACCCAGAAATCCTGTTTTGTGATCTGTTCTCAGTGCTCTGAGCTTGTGGGGAATCTAATGCCCAAAATTAGGATTATTTTTCTAAATTCATAATTAGTGGGGGGTTCTTTAGCATTTCATTGACAGTGTCACCCTCCTTCCCAGGCTTCACCTGCAGCCCAAAGTTCTTATATATTCAAGTGTTGAAAAACATGGAGCGTCAATTAATCAATAATCCTTTTTTTAAAAAAAATGGATTGTGCAGTAGTATCTGATATACATGTACTAGAAATGTGTCCCGGGAAGCCTAATAGTATGGGCCACCACCCTCCCTTCTTCCCGAGCATATCGCATACTTCCTCCAAACCATCCTTAAGCTGCATTCCTATATGCACTTTCATGAGTCTACACCTCATTTAACACAGCAGGACTTACTTCTGAGTAAGCATTGCTGGCCCAACCGTGAGGTGAAATGAATTGCATTAGCAAGGGGTCTGAGGAGGCAGCGGATTTGGGATGCGCTTCACCCTGAGGCTGCTGCCATCTCCCTCCAGCCTGCCGCTGACACAAGCCGTAGTGATCAACTTCCCACTCATCCGAGCAAGAAACAGCTTCCCCTCCTTACCTTGCTTCCTGTGCTGTTTCTTTAAAGCCGGAAGTGCAGGACTTTGAGCTTTATTTACAGCTGTCCCTTTAAATAAAACAGGAAGTTTCACTCTGTCAGGTTTGAGGGAACCATGCAAGAAGCATGGTAAGAAGCTTTTCTTTTCTACCATGTCAGTAGCATGGGATGGTGCTTCAGATCACACTGCCCCTGGAGTAAGCCTGCATAGCATTGTGCTATTTGTGCTTGGTTCAAGGAAGTTTTTCCAGATGTCGTCACATTTATAAAGGTCTTCTTTCCTTGTAAAGATTTGTCCGTGCTCTGCCAGCTCTGGCATCTCCGCAACCTGTGAATTTGTGTCTTTCCAACGCTTAAAGATTATTATTAGCTATTAAATAGACTTGTAAGAGCTAAGACTTTGGGTGTGAGGAGAGACCCTACTAGTTGGAATTCAGTCCAATTACACACATTATGGAATATTATCACATATAATGAGACATATCACATATGTTATGGGATCTGTCTTAATAAGTGGATTCCTCCATGAAGTCAGTTCAGCATTTTAGGGATGGGAAGCATTTACAATCATATTTATTTTTGTGAATACCTCTTCACAGAATGGTGTCACAGTTGGATGGCCCTGGATGAGGTGCAATAAATGAGCCCTGGGAAACTTGGATGTCACTGGCAGTAGGGGTGTCACTAGTGAGGGCAGGAGGCCGTGCCGTCCTCAGTGACACCCAGTTGAGGGGATCACACCACACACGGGAGAAGCCTGCTGCTGCAGATGCTTGTGGAGGCGGGTAGGTGAATCGAGCCTCGGCCACTGCACCGCAGGGCCTTCTGGTGTTCTTCCTGGCGCCTGGGTGGTCTGGAGACGCAGCACACTGACCGAGGCTCCATTCGCCTGCCTGCCTACACAAGCGCCTGCAGCTGCGACAGGAAGCCCAGGAGCCGGGGCATGGTGTGCAACCATGTCAGGTAAGCCAGATCCCAGACAGGGACACAGGCCATGGTGAGCTTGAGATCTGGGTGGGCTGGCACAACTGACTGGGCCTCTGGGCCATCCGAGATCATGCTGGAGCCGGGTGGCCCCGGAAGTGATTGGTGCATAGGCATGGCCCAGAGGTGGTGGTGCCAGCCCATGCGGGTGACGCCAACCCTAGGCCACGCCGGGTGTCACCTCTCCCCCAGGACACCTCTGATTGGAAAAGAGACGTAGAGTCAAAAAGAATTGTAGAAAAAAAGTAGTGTCAAAAAGATGTAGAATCAAAAAGAGGGACGAGGTCAATGTATTCTTAGCAGTGTGTTTTGTTAAGGTCAGGGTAACCAAAGTGACTGTAGTTCAAGGAACACCCACAGTGGAATGTTTCCCCCACCTGTTGTGTTTTGTTTTTTCAAAAATTTCACCTCAGCCGACTGGAAGGACTGCAGCATACATTTGGGTAGATTGAACACACACACCTTTTCCACAGGAAGCTAGAATTTACTAAACATGAGAAGTCTTGCCTCAGAGAGAAAATCTCAGAAGCCTGACTTTTTTAATAAAACATTTGTGTAGGATTGAAACTGGAAGGCCTCTTAGGACATAGATCAAGCATGCAGAGACATTTATTTTTCTCTGACCACTAAAACAAATCTAACTTGATTTGAACCACCAGCAAGTCCCAGTTAATCCTGACATTTTTTGGACTTTTGTTTCGCGAACAGACGGGTTTCCATGTTAAAATAAATAAATGTTTTTATGTATTAAAGTGATTGGAATAATGCAGTTGGCTCCTGTTGTGATTGCCTCTGTATTGTTCCAATTGATTTTGTATTCTGAGAGCTGCCCAAAGTATTCAGTCAGTGTCATTATGTTAAAGATCGGCTTCTCAGGGTTAGATGGAAAGAGTGGCGTGGTGTTTGCATATGGTGCAAGCATAACCTGTTGTTTGCTTCCCTGTATCTCTTGCGGTTGCCTAAATGCATAGGCGAGAGGTTCCAGTACGAGACTGAATAGTAGGTGGGATGGGGGGCAGCTCTGCCGTGTTCCTCTGCCTAAGGCAGTGAAGGAGATGTGGACTCCTTTAGCAATAAACATGTGAAATTGGTTCTTTATAAAAAGCCCTAACTCTGTCCACAGAGCCCTTGGGAGGTCCCATCTTTACCAATGAAGCAATAAATTGAAGGGGAAAATGCCTCCAGTGAATCCCATAAAAAGCCTTCTCTGCATCCAGAGATGGCAACATAAATGACGTCTTCTCTCCACTGCAGTTAGTTCATTCAGCACCGCCCTAGATGGACTGCTAGGGTTGCAACAAACATTTTGCTGTCGGCATTGATTAGTGAGGTTGGGGTGATGGTTTGTTCAACTCTGAGGAACTTGTCCAGATTTCAGAATTGCAGAAATAGAGACGTGCTGTACATGCTCGGAGAGAGATGTTTCTTCTGGAATGTCTCCTCTCCCAAGTCTGCCAACATCGGACCAGATGTTTCAATAAAGGTTTTATAAAAACTGTCAGGGTCAAGCATTTTCCCCTTTTTCTTTTTTTAAAAAATGGCCTTTTTATTTCAGATATGGTGATAGGGCTCAGGAGAAATGTCTTTTGAGCCTCGGAGAGGGTTGGCCTTTCCACATGGGTGGGTCTTTCAGCTTCAGGGAGGGTTTGTAGCTCAGTGGTGGAGCACCTGCTTTGCATGCTGCAGATAGTCCCAGATTTAATCCCTGGCACCTGCAGGTAGGTCTGGGAAAGCCCTTGTCTGAAACCCTGGAGAGCCACTGCCGGTCTAGTAGTATAAGGCAACTTCCTATGTTCTGCTGTGTTGAGCCAAAAGTTTGTCTGGCCTTTTCTCCCTGCTCCCAATAGCCTCTTTTCTTGCTGTGCATGTAATTGGTTTGTTTCGTGTTGCATATGACACAAGACAGTATGGACAGTGGGTGGGGGTCTTGGTGTAAGTGTCCATGTGTTTTTTCCAGTTTAGCTTCTAAGGGGTTTGTTTTTAGTTTGGGGACTTCCTCCTTTTAAAAAAGCATAAAAGGTGATCCTATCATGTAAGTAAGCAGCTGTTTTTTTTTTTCTCAGTCTGAGCTGCAGTCATATAGAATGGACATATTTATAAGGCTCTTTTCTTGTTGCTAAACAAAGCCTTACACTTGACTGAAGTATCATGGGAATCACAGACCTTCCATCCCTGCAAAAGGCTTTCTCAATCTTATAGTGTGTGACAGATGAGAGGGAGGATTTTGGCTTCGGAGACCTATATTTTCCCTTTAAATAGGGAATGGTGCCAGGCTGTCATGAGCAGGGGTGTGCATTGTTGGGAAGCCAAATTTTATAACCAATGTCCAGACTCTGTCGAGTAAAACGCATTCATGGCTAGCAGAGAATACAAATAAGCTTGGTCATTATGATGTACCTCTCAAAGTGGCTGAGGAACTAGACGGTTTCCCTTGCCTCAGTGTGCAAGTCCTTGAAACCTCTCTCTACTTCCAGTCCAGTTGCGTTTTCTGTGTGTCACAAAAATATAGTCTTTATCTCCAGTGTAGAATTTTATCGCCTTGAAAATGTCTGCTTTTGTTTTAAAAACCAAGCTAGTTTCCTGACTTATTTGGTTCTAAGCAAAGATTTCTACTGTGATGAGTATTTGGATTTTGGAGGAAACCTTTAGCAGAACCCTGTTTGGTGCATGGAATATTTGTAGTCACTAAAAAGTGCTAGACAAGCCTTGCCCTGAATCTTACTTTGGTGTGAATGCTTAGAAGTGAGAGAGAAGTTCAAAACCCTTTTTGTAGCTGAAGGTGGTTCTGTTGTAAGCTGTCTTTGCTTTCTTTTAGGTCATTGGACTGAGTGCCCTCTTTATGAGGCTTCAAATCTGAACCCAGTTGGTAAGTTCCGGTACTTCAACTCATTTGTTATCAACTATGGGGACTGCCTGTGAGGCCTCTGGAGCCTGAGCCTAGCATATTGGAATACCTTTCTCTGCGTGACTTTCCTTCCACAATGAAATAAGACAGGGAAGCCCCACTCACAGTCTGCTATATGGGAGAAGTGTTTGGGACAGAGCAGGGTCTTTTCATTGTTGACCCCTGAATTGTGGAATATGCTATTTTAGTGTGTTCTGTCAATGGCCATCTTTGGTGACTTTTAGGAAAATGTGCAAACTACTGCCATTCAGTTTTTCTAGAATATCTGCTGAAGTGTTTAAACTTATAGCTAGTTCTTTTTGTTTGTTTTTGTGCTTTCAAAGTAATGTTACTGTGATTTAATTTGGTTGTCTTTTTTTGAATAAGGTAAGGTAAAAATATTGTAATGTTCTTTTATTTGATACTGGGGAGGAGGTAGGGGAAGGTGCATACATTCTTCTAGATTTGCTGTTGGTCATCAGACTACTCAGACGTTTTTAAAATTCAACTTTGGTTGTTTTCCCTTGATGACCGCAACATGCCATCTTTGGTATTGAAGGTGCCCTGAACTATAGTTGTATCTTGTCTTGTGCAATGTATGTATGTATGGATCAGCACTAGTGATGAATGGTTCTGGGCTGTTAGGGGTCCCGGAACTTTTCTTTGTGTTGTAGAAGTACAAAGGTACTGTGACTTCTTTGCCCAAATGGCTTTCTGTTTTGTTAAGCCCAAGTGCTCTGCAGAGTGAAAATTCTCCGTGTTTCTTCCCTTACCCTCGCGTGGTCGTAAGCAAGCATTACAACAGGCTGGCTCTTTGGGGTTGTAGAACCTATTAAGGGGTAGCAGTTTTTATTGCACAGCAGCGGGTGGCGCAGTGGGTTAAACCGCTGAACCATAAGCTGTCGATTAAAAGGTCGGCAGTTCGATTCCCGTGACGGGGTGAGCTCTCGTTGCTTGGCCAGCTCCTGCCAACCTAGCAGTTCCAAAGCATGTCAATGCGAGTAGATAAATAGGTACCGCTTGCGGGAAGGTAAACAGCGCTCCATGTTCCAGCTGCATGCTACGCGCTGCGGCAAGGAGAGTCATGCCGGCCACATGACCACGGAGGCGTCTTCGGACAACTCTGGCTCTTCGGCTTTGAAATGGAGATGAGCACCACACCTTAGAGTCGGACACGACTGGACTTAATTGTCAGGGGTCACCTTTACCTTTTTAGCTCAAGGAAATGTATTCCTGGTATAGGAGGAAATGGGCATGAAGTTGCTGGTGAGAACAGCTGGAAACAAACAACCACAGCTCCTGCAAGCAAAGCACTTTCCTGAACGACCTTCCCACGTCTGTGCCTTCTGCTGTTCCTTTAATGAGAGAGCTTCTTTTCTGCCACCTCTTTCTGACTTTGGTTGTGAACATTCTTTGTCACTTCTCCACAGTGCCTAGCATGTTGCTGTCACGAGATAAATGTGTCAGTCATAGTAATAATACATGTGGCAATCTCCATTCATTCCAGAGAAATGCTTAGGAAGAGGCCAAGAAATAGAGTCTAGCAAAAGCCTGTATCACTTGCACTCCTTCTTTGTAGAGGTCCGTTTAAATGCATTCTAATTGATGAGCAAGTATTCCTTTGGTTTCTGTAGCCACTCCAGGAAATGCTGTTTGTAGGTGATATGCCTTGGAAACATCACAGAGGTTATGAGGACTTAAGGCTACTTTGATTCCTGCCTCGTTATATACATAGTGTGTGGGGGTGCGTGCGCATTATCATGCCCAAGTTTGCATCAAGCCTTTCTGATCTCTAGAGGAGCTTGGGTACTTTTTACTCCATTTGTCTTGCATTCCTTGGCTGCTGACATGCTTATAGTCCTCCTGACTGACAGCAGCCTGAGCATTGCCCATGGCTGTTTTTTTTTTTTTTTTTACCCAGGCAGCAGAAGGTGAGGGGCCTCTGTGTATTCAAACATATCACAATCAATCCTGGCTTGCTCTTTTTCCCCATCGTAAACCACATGTTGCCTCTGGCTTATGCAGAACAGGAACCTGGCACTGGTAGGTGGTGGTGGTAATGGCTCATGGCTTTTACAGAATGCAGACTTGTGTTCCTACGCCAACGCAGCAGTATACCTCTGCAGCTTTTAGCAGTGTATGTTCCTTCTATCCTGAAAATGCCTGTAGCTTTGCCCTTGATCTTCTGGGAGAGAAAGTGGCAGAAAAGTGCCTCTCTCGGCTGTTTCATTTCTCTTGCACTTGGGGGTAATTTAGCTTTAGCTAGTACAAGCACACAACTCCTCCAGCCTGTCTGTGTACTTAATGTCTGCAGCTCCCTCTCATGTAGTCTTCCTTGCAGTGACAGCACAAGATCAATAGCTCCTGCCTGGCCTGTCACTACTGCCTGTAAGGTTTTCAGTTTCCATATCGGAAACGGCCTTTCCTAAAGAGCCCAATCAATACGCCGCTCTGAGGCCTGTTCTCGTTTGCTATATATAATCTGGACACACATTATGTTAGAGTGTGTGTGTGCGCGCACGTGTGTGTGCTCGCGCACAGCAGAGAGAGGATGAGCCAGTCTTCTGCTCTCGTTGGCTGGAAGGACGCAGCTGTGCTTTACTTCTGTCCCCTTCTCTACTGCAGCTGCTGTTCCAAGGCTCTGACCTGCCTCCTTCCTCTGCTCTCTGGATATATGGCTACTGTGGGACACAGGATCTTTGACTTGTGGGAACATCTCTGGGCCTGATGGGGCAACTGTGATTCCCTCTCTTTCTTCTCTGCAATTTCTGCTGTTAGCAGGTGACCTGTTGTGAAAGCCAAACAGGAGGGGACGATGACGAGCACAGCACCTTCCAAGAAGCCTTACCGCAAGGCTCCGCCACAGCACCGTGAGATTCGCCATGAGCTGCCCATCCTGCGTGATGACCAAGATGGTATCATTTTGGCGGAGCAGAGTCAGGTAACTGAAAGCAGGGCAGCTAAGGGCCTCATCCCACTACATCAGCAGAAGGGGTTTAGTTATACCAAGGCAGGCCAGCTCAGACAGCAGGTGGATGGGTATGAGGTATGCAACGTTAACTTTTCTTCCTGGTCTCTGGAGTCAAGCAGTGACAAGGAGATAGCAGGGTGCAGAGCAGAGCTGAACCTCAAGAGCCGGACTCTGTCACCTGTGATGCTTCATGGCGGGAAAATGGGGAGGCGGAGTGTGAAGCACTATCGGCACCCTAGCCGTGGGCGGCTCAGTAAGTTCATGAGCCGTAGTGTAGAGACAGTAGTAGTTTCCGGAGATGAAGGCCGAAGGCCAACCTGCTCCTTCAAGAGTAGAAGCTTGGAGCGCTCCCTGATGTTCAAAGAACCTGCTGAAGTCTTAGCACCTAGAAAGTTCCATGTCCCACCAACCCACCTACCTCTCAAAGGCATCTTGAAGCAGACAGACATGCTGGAGGTGCAGCCTCAGAACCTACGCAAATCCCATTCAGTGGAGACCTTGGCCCGTGGCCGCCGTTCACGCAAGTATAGCGACCCTCAGCTGTGCCTCAGCAGGCAGGACAAGCGCACATCGGAGCACAACAGTATTAGTGCTTCTGAGTCCATGAGACGAAAAGATAAGATCGCAGAGGAGAAACTCCAGTTCTCTAAGTTCCTGGATGAGATCACCTACAGGGTGCTGAGTCCTGTCCACTTGCATTCCTTGGGGGAGGGCAGAGCAGGAGAGGGAAGCCAGGACTCCCCCACTTCTCCCAGATGCTCCACACCAGAAGGGCAGAAGGAAAGCCAGCCTGAGGGTATAAAGCGGACAACTGAGAGAAGCCCTCGCCTAACTAGGAGAAAGGCAGAGCGGAGGCGTGAAGGTCTTGACCTGATATCCTGTCGGAGGAAGCCACCAGAGGAAATGGAGAGAGCTGCAAGGCTAAGGAGGAAGCCCATTCTGGTGAGGAAGGACAACAGAGAGAAGGTCCTCTCAGTGGAGAGGCGGGTGGTGGATCTGTTTCGGTGTCAGCTACAGCATCTGATAGAGCTGGGTTTTGCAAGGGTGTCTTCTGAACAGCAGTATCTGCCTTCATGGAAGACACCTGGTCTAAGAGGAGGGATGAACAAAGAGCAAGACCAGAGTGATCACCCATTGAGGTATGCGTGACTACAGCCCCTGATTAGCAAGCCTGGCCAGAATCCAGTGTTGGAATCAACCTATCTGGAGAAAGGGTCTTTTCCCCCTCCTTTGCGTTGGAGCCAGGAGGAGACCAGTGCCTCTCCTAGAGGCTCCCCTTCTTTCAGCTTAGTACGATACAGGGTACCGGTAGGTGCTTAGTGAAGAGGGAGTGAGGAACAGATGTTTGTATAAAAGGGGATTAGACAGGTTTATGTAGGAAAAGTCCATTGCAGGTTATAAATCATGACGACTGTATGCATCCTCAGGCTTTTAGAGGTAGCCTATCTCTGAATGCCAGATGCAAAGGAGTGGCAACAGGATACAGGTATCTTGTCTGTGTGCTCCCAGAGGCATCTGGTGGGCCACTGTGAGATACAGGAAACTGTACTAGATGGCCCTTGGCCTGATCCAGCAAAGCTTTTCTTATTTGAGCTCTCCTCTGTTATAATTTTGAGCACAGGGATGGGAAATCTTTCTCGTTTCAGTGGGATTTTACTTCTTTGTGTTACATCAGAGAAGATGACTTGCAGCTTTTAGCCCAATTTCCACTTGCATGATCTATGTGAGAAGATCATTCACGTGGGTTTTGTTTCCTATTGCGTGCTTAAACCTTTCTCCTTCACACCTTCCAGTAGTCCATCAATTCATGTTGTTTCCTTTTGGCCAGCCAGGCTGCCCTGCATTTGCTTCCTTTGGGTGGCCCAGTTGGAATTTCTCCAATCAGAGGCAAGAACAGAACAGTGGTCTTGTCTCCATGATGATATTAACATTTACAGTAAAATCCTTCTTTATCAAACCTTCTGCCTTTGTTTACTGTCTGCCTGCAAGGCTGCAGTGTATCAATGTGCTGGACCAAAGGGTGGGTGTATGTCTTGTGTATCAGCTACAGTTTACCTCTTTGACTTAACAGCCTCATGAATGTCACACGCACCTCCTTCTGTGCAGTATTCTTGGGTGAAGCTACCAATCGCTTGCCTTTCACTTATCAAGAAAAGGGATTCCTGAGTTGAGATTCTCTAACTAAGTGTTGTCAGTTGCCCAGATTTGTTGTTTCTGGTATCAGGCCTTGGAAGATTCTGGGAGGTTGCAGTCTACTCCATACGGTGTGACCTTAATAGATAGTCCATTTTTCAATCTAGGTGGTGGTGTATTGTATAAAGTGTCAGACTAAGACTGGAGAGAAATGGGTTCTAATTCCTACTTGGCTATGGAGCTCACTTGGTGCGATCTTGGACCAATCTCTCTCAGCTTAGCTTACCTCACAAGAGGATAAAATTGGGGGTAGGGGGTACTACCCTGAGCTCCTTGGAGAAAGTGTGTAATAAGCAAATGAAAATATTGGCAGGCATCTTGAAGTGTATTGCAGTGGGAAGATACAGTGAAATCTTGATGAGGGACATTCCAGGTTGTTGGGTGTAGTCTCACTCTTATAGCGAGAGATGCTAGAGCAGTGAAGGGTAAAGTTATCTTACAGTTTACCTTTGCTGAGCTGTCCAAATGCAGTGAGATGTTGAATGTAAAGGGAAAGCTTATGGGCAGCATGAGGTACATAGCAAATGGCTAGGAGGGTATCTGTTAGCCCAGTGCTTCCCAAATTGTGCACCTCAACAACCCAGGAGCTGCTCAGCAACAAGAACACGATGCGACTCGGAAAACCACAGAGCTGAGGCTCGGCGGGCTAAACGTTGCATTTGGCAATTTTGTTCCCTGAAGAGAGTGCCTGCCCCTGAGCCTCTTACCGTGGGTTTCAGGGACACTCCATGGTCTCATGACCCGGAAGTAAGTGGCAGTGATGTCATCACGTCACACATCATTGCGTTATCGTCAGTTACTTCCGGATCCTGAGCTCCGCGTCTGCTACAGGAAGGGCGCCACAATGGCGGTAAGTTTGGGAATCACTGTTAGCCTGTTGAATGAAGGGGGAGTGTTTGCATAAATAACATTGTAATGCAGGCATGTAAAACCGTGATGTGGTTGAGAGAGTTTAGGCTCGTACGTTGCAGAATTAACCCAATCAGTTCTACTCTGTCTTGAACATTGGTTCTAAGCATACCCTTTTCTCCTAATTTAAAGAGTCTTGGAGAATTGTAGGATGCAGCTTGCCCAGATCTTTGTGTGAAAATGAGAGGTGATTGTGCTATTCCTTGCTGATTCTTGTGTATTTCAGCTTCCCACACTGGAAACTGACACATACTTTTGAAATTCTTACTTCTGTTTCCTCTCTTGCACAGGAACCCTTGACTGATGCAGAAAGGATGAAGTAGGTATCTTGGACCCTTTTTCTGTCATTTTGCTGAACTATATATGCACATTTTCTGTGTTCTAGCCTGTTGCATTTGTATTCATTCTTGGAGATTGTGATGGCTGTTTCCTCCTCTTGTGGCTCTAAGCCGGATCTAATTGGATAACTTTATCTAAGTTTCCTCAAGTTCTCATACCAGTTGATTCATTGGCTAAAGTAGCCATCACAAAGCCAATATTAGACATAGATGCCAGGGCTAGTGTAGGCTCAGATCCAGCTGTAAAAAACTGAGGAAACACTACTCAACTTTTCCATCAGTGCTATTTCAGCAGGAAGGGTGAATGGAGAAATATCTGTCCCAACTTCAAGCATTAACAATTCTTGAAAATATTTTTCAATTACCATTATTTGGGTGTGATCTACTGTAATTTAGAAACTTGCTTAGTGTTCTCATTCTCTCTTGGTGAAGGATGAACAGGTGAAATATTTTCAGGAAGTAGCTGTTGGCTTAAGAGCAATTTAAAAGCAAATGAAGAGCAGACGAAACATAAGAGTTGGTGTCCTTTTGGAAACGTTTCTGCATGGAAATGAACATATGGCTATGATGATGTGCTTTTCTGTGTCAGTGTTTCTGGAACCATTATAAGAATGTTGGCCACCTGTTCTTCCACAGACTAACTCCATGCAGTGACTTGGAAACGGGGTTGGTTTTCCTGTGTGAGCAAAGTTGGAACACTGCAGGGAAGGTACAAATGGGCTTAGGTTGGTCTCTTTCACCTCCCGGCATCCTTGCTAGGTTTTCATGGCAGCACATGAATTATTGAGTGAGTGTCAGCTTCTAGTGGAAGACACCTGAGCTGTGTAGCCCATCTGGCTGCTGTACTTAATCGAGATACTGTAAACTGAGAAGAAGCTGCTAGCATGGATGAGTGGCCTGTTGCTGAATATAAGGCTTTCTGTCTCTGCTCTGCTAACAGTATGTTCAACTGGAATTTTCCCTTTTCTATCCAGGACATGTGCGTCTGCAAGTGCCTAGGGGCTTGCTGTTCATAAGCAACATCTGGCAGTGTATGCCAGAAGAAAAGACTCTTCTCCAGTACATTAGAATTCTTTGCTCTTGCATATTGTTTCTGACCACTGTAACACCCCCAATTTTGTGTCTGCCCCAACTTTTGCTGAAGCTTTTCCCTCCTGGCCTGCAGGATGTCTCCAGAATTCTCCCCCTGGAACTTGAAGGCAGGGGCAGGAATCCAGTGGAGTTTTGTGTTACCTGATAACCTCCATGTAGTAGACTGTGCTTTCTTTTCTGACAGGAAGACTTAAGGTGTTTGGAGTGATTTCCCCTCAAGCATGCAGGGAATAATCTCACCACTAGGTCTGAAATCTCTTCACATTTCCATACAGTGGAAATGGGGAGGGGAGGAAACCGGTGACACTTCATAAATATGTCTCCACATTTTGAAACAGAGGCTTCAAACAAATATTTTATTCTGTTAAAAACCAGAGCTTTTGATTCAATTTCATGAGACGGGATGCATTCATAAAAGCATAAATCATCATTGTCAAATTATCGCTATTTCAGACCTTGTGGTGAGAGCAACCTGTGGGGAGGGGATATGTGATCTCCTCCTGAATTTATGCATAATTAGTCAGATTCTGCAAAATTGTTTTTTAACCTCACAGGAAATTTCTCCTCCCCACATCTGCTACTTTGCTGCTCAGTTGAGAAGGTAATTGAGGCCCTCTCTTGAGGCAGAGCTGTTATTTATATTCATCTCACTTCAGCCCTAAAATCCACAAGTGAGGCTAGACCTGTGCATGTATTGATGTCTACCGCTAGCATTCAGGAACACGCTGTTGCTCTCTTTTTGTGTTAGGTTGCTGCAGCATGAGAATGAAGAGCTGCGTCGGCGTCTGGCCTATGTTACCAACAAAATGGAGGCAATGGAGAGGGAGTTGGAATCGGGCCAAGACTATCTAGAGATGGAACTGGGCCAGAATCGTGAGGAACTAGAGAAATTCAAGGACAAATTTCGTAGGTATGTTAACTTTTAAGAACTTGGGTGGGGTATGTTTTACATCTATACAGATAGATGTAAGACATCTATAGGCAAGCGATCTGGGCAGATGCATCTGATTGCTTTATAACTATGTCAGTCCTGCATTTGGGTTGTCATTTCCAGGAGGATAGCAAGCAACATATTTTGAGCTGTTTAACAATATGTTCAGTGCCCTGCTCTGCCTAGCCAGTCATGAACCTTGTTGATCATCCTGTTGCTGGAAAATTATTTTGTATGAATGGTTCTTAAGAAAAAAGCAGTGTTTGCAAAGTCAAAAAATTTTCCAGTCTAGATTGATACACAATATTCTGCAAATGTTGGCTGGCTTTGCTCACCAAGCCACAGTCATGGTTGCATCTACAAAGTGGTCCTTCCTACCCCCCACACTTCCCTCTTCTGCTCTTGAACAGGAGAGAAAAATGTGGGGCTTGGCTGTTTGACCACACATGTCCAAGACATCTAGGGCACCTGCGTCAAGCATGGCCTGGGACAACCCACTTCCCAGGTTGGGTGCAAACTGACTCAGAGCTGCGTTGCTGGGTGGACTGGCTGTTTAACTGTTCCATCTCTCAGTACCATTTCCCCAGTCTGAATCTCCTTCAACACCGTTGCTGCTTGCCCTACTGCGGGAGGAAAAAGGCAAGCACAGCACATGTACCTGTATTGTTGGAAGTCCAGTCATGAGTCTCCAATCGCATATATTTTGGCCCCAAACCTAGAATTTATTGAGGCCTACTGTGCTGCATCAAGTATTTTTTAAGTTGATGGATTGTTAGAATTGGGGAAGATGTTGAGGAGGTGGCCTGTTGATGGAAGTTAGGAAATTCTCTCTTCTTCTTTCTCCCCCCCCCCCCGATAACCATGGTGAGTCAGTAGATAAAATCGACATATGAGGATGAGGGTAACAAGTTGGTCATGAAGATTACTACAATATAATTGTAAAGCATTTTGCAGTGGAAGGGGGAAAGATGCTCCTTTTAAGAGAAGGGATGAAGAAGGGGGAAATTGCCCATTGATGGGGAAACCAGATGTTGGATCAGGCAAGCCCTTTCTTTGCCACTATGGCTACAGGTTTGAGAGTATTCACCAAAACCTTTCTCAGGTTCTTATTTATTTATTTATTTACAATATTTTTATCCCGCCTTTCTCCCCGAAGGGACCCAAGGCTGCTTACAACAGGAAAAAAAAGAAAATACAATAAAAAATACAATACAAAAATAATCACATTTCAAAATAGTAAAACAATTAATGAAAATTAATAAAAGCAGTATCTAAAAATTGATTTAAAAGATTATTGCTACAATTAAAACAAGAGCATAAAAACAGCAGCACCCCCACCTGTACCAGCGAGATGTTAAAAAAGGCAAGGACTCAGAAGGCTTCTTTGAACAAGAAGGTTTTTAGGCCTCGCTGGAAAGTGTCCAAGGAGGGAGCAGTTCGTAAGTCAAAGGAGAGGGAATTCCATAAGGTTGGTGCCACTACTGAGAAGGCCCTGTTTCTGGCCGCCGCCCCTCGCACCTCCCTGGGCGACGGCACCTGCAAAAGGGCCTTATCTGATGATCTGAGACGGGCCGGACTATATAGAAGTAGGCTAAATGCTCCTAGTTTGAGGCCAGTGTCAGTCCCCTCAGGTTTTCCCTCTCTTCCAGTTCTCACCCTTTCTCCTCAACCAGCATTTCATTCCTCCTTACTTTCCCTTAACTTTGAATTCATGGATGCCCCTCAAAGGAAGGCCAAATGCAGATATATATGGATACAGTTTGGCGCACACAACAGATATAAGATATAAGTTGGAGCCATAGGGCAACTCCTCATATCTTGCCTATCTTCTTTACCACAGAGACTCTTGTGGTGCTTCACTTGGAATAATAACCTGCACCTAATAACCTGTGTCTGTCTTTAGGTTGCAGAACAGTTATACCGCCTCACAGAGAACCAATCAGGACTTGGAGGAGAAGCTGCACGCCCTGGTAACTGATCTGCTGAGCCTGTAATGGGAAGAGTGGGTGGGCTACACCTGTCTGATGGGTGGATGCCTAGGGTGTATAGCACATGCCATGTGGTAGCATCAGAATGTGGTGATTCAGGATTTGGCCTAGAACCTGCCCAGAGACGACTTTGCCCTCCAAATTTTCTGTGTTGTGTGCAGCAGAGTTTTGGTTCTCCTGTAGTGTAGCTACATGTAGTTTTGTCTTGTGTCAACTTAAAAAAAAAAGTGCTGGAGATGTGATGTGCTGCTTCTTGCAAGATCCGGGTGGGGAGGTTCATTGTGGGTTGTGGGCTTATTGGAGTGGAGCCAACATATTTGTGTACTGTGTGCATTCATAACACTCATGGCTGTTTCTTTTCTCCTCTCTCTCTCTCTTTCTCTCTCTCTTTTTCCTTCCTATGCTGCCGCTGGCACACGCTGGGTGCGCTCACCTCTCAGGCCTCCCTCAGTCAAAGCTGGATTTTTGCAGTTGCGTCTTTTCGTTTGTGTGTTTTTTCCTTTCTCCTCTTCACATGTCTCAGCCTGTTCAGTTTCATTTAGTCACTCATGAGTCAGCCTCACCTGTACAGTCCTTGTCTTGGGGTCCCTGAATCTCAGCCAGCCAGCAACTTGGACTTGAATACAATGGCTATTGGAGAGCTGGCCTATGTTGGCCGCTAGGTTTTGGCATGTGTTGCTCCATCTTTGAGTTGTTGTCTTGTCCATGGAAGGAGCACACTCTGTGTAGGGAAAATTCAAACACCCCAGCCAAAGCTTAGCTCTGAGGTGAGGCATAGGCCCCTCTTTCTGTCACTGCTATAATCTCTGTAAACAGATGGGTGCAGTTTCAGTAATTTATGTGATGGCCGCTTGAACATTACAGACCCTGTCATCACTTGAGATCCTGGTGGATTGTCAAACATTGGGCAAGTGCTTAAGGAATAGCATTGCCCTTCTCCTGCTTACTTCAGTGCATTAGGCTCTGCTGCCATGGCGTGGACTCGTCTACAGAACCATCCCTACTAGGCACAGCATGCCTTGTCGAAATTTTTCTGAGCATTTCTGCTGAGAATTTCAGAGGGACAGAGGATTTGTAAGCTGGCCTCTCCTTAATTGCCTCTCTCTCTCTCCTTTATTGAAACTCATAGGAAGAGACTTGGGATCCAAATTAACAAGTTCCAGAGAGGTGTGTGCACATGCAGGGCATTTCATTCCTGTACAAATGCAGCATCCATCCCTGATAATTTCTGCAGGGGATCCGCACCTACTGAGTCTACTCATGCTCCATCTGGCACAGCCCTCCATTCTTCTTTTAAAAAAAAAAAGGCCATGGGAGGGCAGATTCAGCTGTTACAAGTCTAGTGAAGTTTTGATGCTGTGAGGGCAAGTGTTTGGAGTGCTGGCTTATGGTATCCTTTGTGTAAGTGCTAGTGCGGTATATGGGGAAAGGCAGAGAGAGCCCAAGGCATGATTCTTGGAGCAGGGGGCTGTTTGTTTAAAACCCCAGTTCTGGAAATCCTAAATGTACATTCCTGTGTACAACTTTGCAGAGCTGTGTGTATTCGACTCTGTGACTGCAACATACAACAATAGAAATTCATCTTAGATACAGAATTGGCACTCTGGGAATTGCAGTTTTCCTTTTAACAAAAGCTATTTTTTAGCCCTTAATGCTGTAATCCTATGCAAGCTTACTTGGAAGTAAACCCCATTGAACAAAATGATATTAACTGCTGAGTAAGCATGCATAGAATTGGGCTCTACTTCTGTAAAGATATATTTAAAAGTTGGGTGTGCTGAGGCTAAAATTCCAAAGCAGAATTTCCAGTGGGCTGAGGTTCAGTCATAGCTCTTTTCCCCTCTCATTGTCTGACAAAAGAAGAATAAAGTACCCTATGTACTCATGTATAAGTCTAAAAATGTATGCCTTAAAATTGACCCTGAAAACCTGGAGCTTCTAAGAACAGCTGCTTGGTGGGGGGGGGACTGGGCTGAGAAGCAGGACACATAGGATGGGTTAAAAAAAGCTATCTTACCTTGTTCTGAAGAAGCACAGAAATGGAGCTCTTCTCCAAACAGGAAGAAAGGTGAAGGAGCTTATGGGAGTTGCAATCTTTTGTGAGGGCTGCTGCTATGGAAGTACAGTACTGTACTCCTTACAAAGCCTTCACCTTTCTTTCTTCCTGCTTGGAGAATAGCTCAATTTCTGTGCTGCTTCAGAACAAGGTAAAATAGCTTTCTTCCTGTTTGGAGAATTTCTGTTGCTACCTCAGAACAATCACTGGTCATTTTTAAGAATTAAAAGAATTTCATACACCCCTAAGTTTTGCCCTCAACGTATCCATGGGTCATAGCAAATTCCATGATTTTTGGCTTAAAGTTGCCCTCGATTTATCCGATTGACTTATACTCGAGTATATATGGGTATGCCCAAACAAATTAAATTGCATATTTGCTTCATTTTATAGTTTGTAGAATGTGTGTGTTCAGATTTTTTTTTAGCTTAAAGTATACAGAACTCTGTATACTTGTTTATAAATTCTCATGCCTTGTTTGGTTTTTCAAATTTCTCGCCTCTTCAGAATATCTGTTTTTGATTTGTTTAAAGGTCAAGAATCATTTCTAAGGAAGGAACTAGACAGCTGTAGGGAAGGGTAGGAGAACAGGAATAGAAGCTCATGGTGTGAGAAATGATGGCCCAAGCAGGAGTGTGTTTCCTAATACTTGGATTTTCCAATCTTAATTCTCTCTCTAGTTTTAAAGCATGAAATAGAAACTGTTGCCACATGCTGGCAAGGATTCCGCCACTCCAACTTCATGGACTAGAAACTTGCTCTGCTGTTAAAATGAAAACTGACTTTTTTTTCTGAATTCTGTATGAAGTACTATATTTTCCACCTAAGGGCTGTATTTCACAACCTGTGAGATAGACTCTCTGCCCTATAATATCAGAGAGGATTTTTTCCTCACCATCACCATATGTAGGTTGAACAGGGAAGCAGGACAAACGGTTAACAGTTGCTGTGCTTAATGGGGTTTGGGTGAGAGGGGACATTCCTAAATGGGAACTGGTCCGAGCACTGTTTCCATAACTTGAATGAATAGATTGTATAGGTAGCAGCTATTTTTGCAGACAGTCCAAGGGAAAGATGTGTAGGATGGTATATTCAGGATAGCTCTAATCAGAATAGCAACAACTGGGGAGTATCTTTCAAACTTTTTGCTATAGTTCTCTCTGCTGCCATATTCCAGACATGACTACTTAAAGACAGGCTTCACCTCTGCATGGTCTGCTTGCCAAATACATATGAAGAATACCAAGGAAGGCTTGTGCAGTTTGCTTTAATAACTAACAATGTGTTTGAGTCTTAATCTAAACAAATGGATGCAGAGTGACTAACTCCATGTGCTGTTTGAGCCTTATCTCCCTCCTCTGCTAAGAAAAAGAAAGGGCTGTTGCGTCTCTGGAGTTGAGTAGGATGTGGGATTTGTTTGGAAAGGAGGAGGACAGGAGCAAAGTCCGTTTGCTATCAGCTGGTAGGATTTACCACCTGTTTATTCCCTGTACTCCAGATTAAAAAAGCTGAGATGGATCGGAAAACACTTGATTGGGAGATTGTGGAGCTCACCAATAAGCTTCTGGATGCCAAAACTACCATCAATAAACTGGAAGAACTCAATGTAAGTAATCTTTTATTTGGACAGTGTATCCAATGCAAGGAGATGGGATAGAAAAGAACTGATGGGTTGCATCCTTCCCGATCACTGGCCATGCACACTGTGTACTAACACTTGGAGTGGGAACTATGTGGAGAACCGAGTGTGTCGACTTCATTGAGAATCAAGGGAACAGAGGTCCCAAAAGAAGACGTGTTGCATAAAATTCCACCAAGGTCCTAAGTTATAACTGGGCAGTATATTGGAGCAGAAGTTTTTTGCAAGAAGATTTGGCAGTTGGAATTGAGCAGAATGCTTGATTAACATACCAGTATAGTGGTTAAACCGCTGAACCATGAGCTGTCGATCGAAAGGTCGGCAGTTCAAATCCGCGACGGGGTGAGCGCTCGTTGCTTGGCCAGCTCCTGCCAACCTAGCAGTTCCAAATATGTTAATGTGAGTAGATAAATAGGTACCGCTTGCGGGAAGGTAAACAGCGCTCTGTGTTCCAGTCGCATGCTACGCGCTGCGGCAAGGAGAGTCATGCCGGCCACATGACCACGGAGGCGTCTTCGGACAACGCTAGCTCTTCGGCTTTGAAATGGGGATGAGCACCACACCCTAGAGTCGGACACGACTGGACTTAATTGTCAGGGGAGAGTCTTTACCTATAGACTCCCTTAGGGTTGCCAGCTGTTGGGGTATTTTACCAGCCAGGGTGGCAGCTCTGCCTTGGTTTGGTATCTGCTATTTTGTTGAGTTAATATTTTAGACTGGGAAGAGTTAACTACCCCCTGGCCTTCCCTCCTGACAGGTCAAAACCCTGTCCCTTGCTCTCTCTACTGGCCCACCTTCAGATAATTGGTCAGTGGGTAGATCTATCTTTTAAGATTACAAGTTGGCAACCCTACCCTCCTTGTGCATTTTTGTGCAATGGTAGTTGGACTACTCCACTTATTTCTGGGTGACTCAATACTGAAAATATAGCATTGCATTTGAAGACATTGCTAGGTAGAAAGGCAGAGGAGTCTTCCAGAGAATTAAAACAAGCTCAGTTTCCTGAGGCAAGGCAGATATGCTTTCCTTCTTCTTACCGCCTTGATTCACAAGCTGGTTTAATCCATGGTATTTAAGTAGTTTAAATTTGATTGGCTTTGTTGGACTTTATCATGTTTAAATCCAAGTACTCTGGTTTGTGTACCAAGCAATGTTGGGTGGGAACTTGCTAGCTCATTTTACCGGATTGGCAGAGTGGTTTGAGGGGAGGACCTGATGTGCTAAGGGCCAGCCTTACCATAAGGCAGGCCACCTCCCCTGGGCTCAAGTGCCAGGTTCTGAGGTACTATTAAAGGTAGCAAGCTGCCAGTTATCGTGTGTATTGCCGTGGAACACCTTTTGGATTTTCTGCCTTGAGCATCAAAATGTCTTGGCCATTTCTGGATGTGACTCTCTAATCTCTGTGTTGGCAGGAGCGATATCGGCAGGACTGTAACCTGGCAGTGCAGCTCCTGAAGTGCAACAAATCTCACTTTCGGAACCACAAATTTGCTGACGTGAGTGGCAGCTTTTGACGTGTTTGGGAGTTGGTGACTGGTGATCTCTCCTGAGGTCTTGTCCTAGTGATCTTTTCTATCCTACATGTGGAAAGGATGTGAGCAGTTGCCTTCACTAATTCTCCAGTGCCTCCTACCTTCCCAATAGGGTCAGTGAAAGGCAATGATTGCCATTCTGTCTAGTTCATGTTTCCGGCTATACTTCTGTATGCAGGAAGGAGAGTTGTCATCTTTGGCACATCAGCCTTAAATTGGAGGGTGTCTGAAAAGAGCTTGCAGAATTGCAGACCACTTGCTGAATCCTGTCATTCCTCCCTGTCATTCTGGCTAAACAATTCTGTATGTGTCTTCTGCATACCGAGTTGTGACGAAGGATTAGTTATTTAATGGCAGAGTCTGTTTATGTCATGTGCTGCTTAACTCACAGAGGTTGAGAAGCTTCCCCCAGCATAAAATAGAGAAAATAAAGAAGCTCGGTGGAGGGAAGGAGCTGGGTAATTTCAGGCTTCATAAATATACAAAGTATAAATATACAAACTTCATTTGTATATATACAAACATACAAACAAACTTGTATATATACTTCATAAATATACAAACTCTTAACACTCTGGCACAGTTTTAAGTTCCACATTAGGGCTGCTTTCATGTATTGTTGTTCCAGGTATCCTATTCCAAAGTATATTCCAAATCTATTCCAAAGTACAGCCTAACAGCACCATTTATGATTGGTGTGTGCCTGTATTGCGGGTGACATTTGTACATAGTTATCTGTAATAAACAATGCTGTTTGCAGGTATGATATGCCCCAAAATTGGTTCCCAAATGCAAAAATGTATGAATGTATAAAGATGCCTTTAGTGAAGGAAAGGAGAACCCAGATGTGGCCAGGCTGCAATTTCAGAGTTCTACTGAAGGCTTTATGTAGTTGCATGGGCACCATTATTCACTATATTACTCTTTCATTTTCATTTTGTAGGACAAGTGGGTTAGAATTCAGGAAGCACTTTATTTTCCTCTAGCTTAAAATGAGTTTAAAATAACTTAAAACTCTCTAACTCAAGACAATGTATTTATTATTTTTATAATAAATAAAAGTATCTGCTACCTTTCTCCCCCCAGCCAGGGAGATAGCAGGTGACTGTCAAAATCAAGATAAAATCCACACAATCAAAACGAAATAGTGCAATAAAAAACATTAGAAAAAAATCACAAAACAACAAAATCGTAGTACCAGATTTTTAAAAGCAGATGAGAAACAGTTCAACTCAGCCCAAAGCTTGGTGGAACAAAAACATGTTTGCATACGTGTGAAAAGCAAACAGCGTGGGGTCCATGCGGATATCCCCTGACAGGGAGTTCCATATGGTGGGCACCACAACAGAGAAGGCACTCCCATGAGTCAACACCAGCCATATATCCGTGAACAATGGCACGTGCAGGAGGGGCCTCCCTAGATGAAGTTGGGAGATGGATGGATGCATGTGGGGAGAGATAGTATATCAAGTATCTGAGTCCCAAGCTGTGTGGGTCTTCCTGTAAAGGTAAGTGCCAGCATCTTGAATTGTGCCCAGAAACAGGTTGGCAGTCAGTGCAGATGATGCAGTAGGTGTGTGACATAGTAACATTTCTCTAGCTCCCATTAGTAACTTGGTTGCAGTATTTTGAACTAATGAGGTTTCTGGGAAGTCCTCATGATCAGCCCCATGTTACAGCAATCCAGCTTGTCTGCATATGTGCCTCACCTTATTGCAAAGATTCAAGGTGAGTAATATTTCAAACCAGAGAGAGTTTTAAAACAGGTAACGGAATAAACAATATAGTTGATGATGATATCTCCCTTGCTTGCTTGTCCTTTGCACTGACTCTGGGAATTGCTAGGGCTTGGACTCTAACAAAAACATCTTGCCCCTGTCATTCAGACACAGTGGCGTTAAGGGGGCACGTACTTGGTCAGTATTCATAGTTGTGATACATAGAAAAGGAGATGATCTCTAAGATTTGAGAAGCTCGCACCTCTTAGGAATTGGCATGCACTCCCAAAGCCAAACCTGGAGGGTAAAACTGCCTGATAATATCATATGCACACTCTACCTGAAGAATGAGAGCTGTGACCCCCGTCTCCTGAGAATCACTTAAGACTACCCCTGTGCTCATGAGCCAGGACTTTCTTGCACATAGCATGTAAGTCCGTGTACCTAAGCTCCCTTCTCTTCCTGTCCAATTCATGGCTTGCTTTATAATTGCAATTATTGGTAGAAAAAGGAGCATTTAAGGATCTATGAAACAAAGAAGGTCTGAGGTCTTGGAGGGTCATTCCATGTCGGTCATGTCAACCGGTGTGCAAGAAGAAGAGTCTCCGGTGTGCAAGAAGAAAGTATCTAAAGTGCAAAGAAAAGATGGGGAAGATTAAAAGGACCTACAAAGAATTATTTTTTTTTACTTCTGAAAATGATTTAGATGAGGAAAACTGTCACTGTGCTGATTCAGAAATTATTCAGCAACTACAGGAAAATTTTAAAACTACGAACAGAAGTAAAAAGCTCATGATTTTGATAGTTTTACCAAAAAGCTGATCCTGTGAAAGAATAGAAAGTGAATTCATTCTCTATAAATCTATCTCTATAAGTCCTGTTATAAATTTTTGGATTCATTTCAGTTTACCACATAATTTTATCAATGTAAACTGTAGAAAAATGAACGAGGGGTTTAATTCCTGGTCACTGCCAACAAGAAAATTTAATTTTTGTATGATACCATTGAGATACCATCTTGAAATTTTGACTGACTACAAGACATATACCTTTAAGTGTGAGTTTTTTGAAAATTTTAAAAAATATTCAATTTTCCAAAATTTCAAAATTAATATTTGAATATTTTTGAATTTCTTTAATTTACAATTGTTTCGTGTTGTATATCAAATGAAAGCCCTATTCATAAACCTTAAAATGACACCTGTCCCATGTCTGTAGCTTTCATCGTTATCTTGTAAATGGCGTTTGAAGGTATAGTGACAAGTGAATTTTGCCATTTTTAGGCAATTTTGAACATTCAATATCTCAAAAACGGATGGACAAAAAATTTTTTTTTGAAACACTTCATGGTAAGGTACAAATGTACCAAAAATGAACAAAATCCATGACATCAAGGTTTCATGCATTGGTTGATTTCACATGGAATGACCCTGGAGAAGAACATACCCATCTATGTCTCAGTCCTATAGCTGCTCAGCCCCTCTGGTTCCACCTGATTTCCACCATGTGGCTCCACCACATGGCTCCACCTGGTCTTTACTGTTCTGGCACAGACACTTGTGTCAACACCAGTGATACCTTCCTTGGTCCAGCTGGCTTGTGGAGGTGGGAGTGTCCAGTTTCTTTGTTATCTCCAGAGTCAGCAAGTGCTAGGACAGCAATTGATTCTTCTTTTAGGGCAGGCTGCCAAGGCAGTGGCCTGTAATTACTACAGACTTGCTGAAAGCTGCAGATTCTAATAGTGGGGGTTGGTCACTCGATTCAGTGCAGCCACCAGCTAATTTTTTTCCACCAGTCAATAACACAGTGTTGGCCTAACATGCACCAGCAAAACCCTCTTGTTTTATGATCAAGTTAATGTATATATTTCTCTCCCTCCTTTCTAAATGGGTCTTGTCCATCAGGCCCAGAGCCAAGAGAATAATTCAGTTTTTCCTCAATTATTGGGTCAGAAATGGAAATGTTTTGAGTGTCTAGATAGGTATGTTTAATTGCATGGTATGCCAGGACAAAGTTTGATTGGGCCAGCAGTGTCTTCCACATACTACACCTCATGTCTGTCCTACCCTGCTAGCTCTTCTGTTTGCCAGGCACCATTGTAGCTCCAGTGTAATTTCCTGTCTTTCTCCATAGCTTCCCTATGAACTGCAAGACATGGTTAATAAGCACCTGCACAGCACTCAGGAGTCCTCAGGCCCAGACCAGGAGGCCCCTCACACCTTGGCCCCGTCTGATGTTGTGCCCACTTCAGTCATCGCCAGAGTCCTGGAGAAGCCAGAGTCACTGGTACTGAACTCGGCCAAATCCAGCAGTAGCAGTTGCCCTATGGCTGAGGATGTCTTTGTGCATGTAGATATGAGTGGGGCTCTGCCCAATGCCTGTCCTGGCCCAGGGCAGCTTGGGAATGAGATACCAGAGGGGGGGAGACAGCAAAATGGGGGCTGCAAGTCTCAGAGCTGCTTGGAGAACCTGCCTGGTGAGGTGCCCACTTTTGAGAAGTTGAGCCCATATCCCACCCCACCCCCTCCCCACCCCATGTACCCAGGGCGGAAGGTGATTGAGTTTTCGGAGGACAAGGTGAGGATCCCAAAGAACAGCCCTCTGCCAAACTGTACCTATGCCACACGCCAAGCTATTTCCTTGAGCCTGGTTCAAGGGGAGGATGAGAACTCTGAGAGGCAGCGCACACTCCCCAATAGTCCTGCCTCAGAAGGTCAACGGTCAGCCTCCAGCTGCTCCTATCAGCCATCCCCCAAAGTGAGCCGAGCTCACGGCTCGTCTCAGAGCAGCCCCTTCAGCAGCCCACCACAGGTTCCCAGCACGTTCGCCAGTTCAGCCAGCTCTGAAGAGGACCTGCTAGCTAACTGGCAGCGAATGTTTGTGGAAAAGGCTCCCCCCACCACAGAACGGGTGCTGGTGAACCGCACTTCATTTAGCCGTGACACAGCCCAGGAGCTTCAGAAGCGTTTCAGCCGCTCCATGCAAGAGTTGGGCCGAGTGGCCTCTGCCTACTCAGACGGTGAGGAGTCGGTACAGAGCTGCAGTTGGACCGTCAGCAGAGACTCGAGCATTGACACAGACAGCACAGAATCTCGGGCCCGCCGGAGCCACTTCTCCTCTGACTATGGTACGGACTTCTCCCAGGATGAAGCTCGCAAATTGTTGCAAGGGGCTGTCCATGAGGGGACTGTTGAGGAGCATGCCAGTTCTTCACCAGAGAAGCACAAGGACTATGTAGACCTGGACTCACCCGGGAGCCCAGTTGAAGAACAGGAAATGCCGTTACAGGGAAGTCAGGAGAACAGCCAAGAGGGTGCTTCAGAGCAGAGCCGGGAGTGCAAGAGCAAGCCACCTCCTGGCCGGCCCCATCGCAGCCCCAAGAGAATGGGGGTTCATCACCTCCATCGCAAAGACAGCCTGACGCAGGCCCAGGAGCAGGGCAACTTGCTCAATTGAGGGTAGGGAAGAAGGTAGGCCTGGGTTGCCCAAGTGCAGTGTTGCATCCACCTCCCAAGGGCTGCGCCTCTAGTCCTGGGCTTGAAAGGATTACCATCTCAGTACTCCTTCCCAGGAATTCCAGGCCATTTTAATATATTTATTGTATTTTTAATACACGTGAAGAGTGGAGACGGCTCTTCTGCAGCACCAGAACAAAGCACTCGGGTGTACACCAGCACACCACTTCTTTGCTAGTGTTCCCAGTTCAATTTGCACTCATTCCCATTCTTATCCAGTTCCGTTCTGCTTCACACTCCTGTACCTGCCAACCATCTTCCATTGTTGATCATGAGTTCTACTCCCAGGATTCCTCCAGCCTCTCTTCCTACCTTTTCAGCTTGTGCCAAGAAGTAGGAACATGCTGATCTGTTTTTCTTGTCTGAATCTTCTACCATCCCACCACCATGAGAAGGCTGTGAGTGAGGCACAATGGTTTCCGTGGGTTGGCATCCCCAGCTGTGTGTTTTGTTACTTTTATTTTGCTGATTTTTTTGTTTGTTTGTTTTCTCTCAGCTGCTGCATGCATATGCATGTGTGGACAGGGTGGGCAGTGCTTAGTTTCCCACTATGGATTCCTTGCTTCCTGAGTCATGAGTCCGGCATAGTACTTGTTGGGAGGGGCTGCCAGTATGAGGCTTTAGAAGACATCGGAATGCCTCTCCCAGACTGGTGACCGCAGGTTTCCTGTTGCAGTCACCCAGCAAAACTGAGCTGGACAGTTTATCATAATGGGCTGGGTTTTGTGTGCCTGTCTCTCGATGTGTCATGTTAGCTGTCTTCAAGTGATCTGTCTCTCCTTTTGGTATTGGATAAAGCATGTTATTTTTTTTCCCTTTAGGTGGTTGGCTTTTTAAATGTGCTTTCTTCTCCTTTTATAAATGAGCAGAGAACCTGCAGTAGGGTTGAGAGAGCATCAGCTTTATGTTCACTCCTCCTCTTTGAGATTACCCTGTGGCGGGCAGGAGGTAGATTGAGATCTCCTGCTAGATCTCTAGATGATTTACAGATTTACAGCAAAGGTTTCAGACAGTAACAAACAACAAAATGGCTCCCCATCAACACTACCAGTACATTGGTCTGCTGAAATGAGGAAATTTTGGGAGAACACCAGGGTGGATGTTTTTGTGAAAGGACTGTGAGCTGTTACAGAGAACAGATTCCTGGGCTGAGCCTGTGTTCAGAGGCTCCCTCTTGGTTAACTCTAAATACATGTCTGAGCCACTATTTTATACCTGACTCTGTCTGGTGAACTTTGGGGTTCTACTGAAAAACAGAGTAGATCTTGCAACCATAAGGTTTTTCCCCCTCAGCTGTGACCAAGTTCTGGAGTTTCTTCCGCATCCGAGAAAGGGATTCTTATTGGTAAAGTCTAACAGTGCAATGATCTTGTCCCTTGATGACCGCCTTCCGTGTGTGTCCACATATGCACACATGTTCATGTTCTTTATTATTATGTTCACAAAGCAAGCGCGCGCACACACACACGCAAAACACCAGCAAACAACCACTGGGAAGAATGCTATGATGGGAATGCTCTTGTTCGGGCCCCTTAGAGATGGATGATGGGAATGGGTATCCCTGCCTTAGGCTGGGATCCAAATTGATAATAGTGCCTTCCCAAAACCTTATCCAAGGTCTGATATCTCTCCCCCCCCCCCCCATTTTGATTTTATCTTTGCTTGTGTTCAGTGTTGTGTCTCTTGCAGTATTTGTGTGTCTCTGTGTGCACACACCTGGGGAGAGTGAGGAAAGTTTCATAGTGTTAAGCGTCTTTCACTGATAAGTCAAGCTCCCGCATCTCCATAGCTGGTCTTAGCCTGCTGGTGCAACCAGTGAAGTTACTAGGCTTCTAACTGGGCCTAACTGTCCTACTGGCTGCTTTGGTTTGAATGAAGTCTGTGTGATCTTCCACTGGAGAGGATCCTAAACCCTTTCCCTCAACACAGGGAGCCCTCTCCCTTGCAAACACCAGCAAAGCAACCAAAAGCTGCCAAGAAAGCCTGATCATAGTCCTGCAGGACCCACAACTTTCCCTAATAATTCTTCCAGTATCTGACAGCTGCCAGAGCCTGTCTTGTGTCTGCCTACAGGCTTAGGGCTTGTGCTGTCCTCTGCTGTCTCCCTTCAGACCTGGCCAGGGTCTGCTGTGTATTGGCCTTGGGCACTTCTCTAACCATAGCTGATCTTGAATGTGGCCTTGCTAATTGGTCATTTGTTGTGTTGCTAAGCTGCTGGCTCCTGCATCCTGCTGCTGGGGTATGACTGGTATCTTTTGGTTTAGTTATGCTAATGAATTGGTGCTAAAGATGGACTCCCTTCCTTTAGCCTTTGACACTAATGGTTTGACTTCCCACCCTGGCAGTTGCTTGCTCTGCTCAGCCACTTTGCTGCTGCAGCCTTTGGTTTCATGATACTCCCACTGCTCTGTAAAGAGCAGGATCCAAGTTGCCGCGTCTCCCTGTCCTAGATCTGAATGTTCTCACTTTCTCTTTGTGAGAGGTGCTGGAGGTGTGAAAGCTTCAGAGCTGCTTGCCGGCCCGGCCTCTCATAAGTAGTCAGTATTGGGCAGGCGCAGTGCTGGTGAAGCCACCCCATAGAGCCTGGGCCCACGTCACTGAGCTACTTAGATAACAATGGGAACTGATTTTAGCACATCTCCCTGCGATGAGTTCTAAGTCCCATTCTCCCTTCTGTGGGTAGCTGCACATTCAGAAACTGACAGTCATTATTATAGCCACCTGACTGGCAACTAGAACCAGGTACTACAGTGTTGATTGATCCTAATCTTCCTTCTGCCTTTAATCACCTTGGGCTAAGGCTGTGGGGAGGGGAGGGCGAAATCATTCCTGAGTGAAACCCAACAGTGCCATTTATTTCACATGGGACTGGGTGGCAGGATGCCTGCAAGACAGTTGAGGAGAATTGTTAGTCGAGGTGCAACCTTCCTTCCAGTGCTCCTCTTGTGCAGCTCTGCACCTTAGCCCTTTGGCTCTTGCTCATCTCTGGCAGTATTAATTCTCTTGGGGAGCTTGAGTTGCCTTCTTTAGCTGCCCCACATTTTACAATGCCCCAGTTCAAGACTGTTAATCTGCGACTAATGTGTTTTTTCTGAGATTTTCAAACTGATGATGTATATTTTAAAGTCAGAAATAAACTATTTTAAAAGTACATGTCTCCACTTGGTCATCTATGAATATATGAAGCTACCTTCTAGCCAGTTAGATCATTGGTTTATCCAGCTCAGTATTTGTGCTCAATGGTAGCAGATATCCAAGATTTCAGGTGTGATTCTTTCCTGAATGCCAGGGATTGAACCTGGGGTCTTCTGCATGCAAGGCAGAGGTCTACTAAGCTATAACTCTGCAGTTATGCTGCTATAGATTGGGTATGAAAGCTGATGGTAGAAAGCCATGGGGGCTTTGAGACTCCTAGGACTTTCAATGCACATCTGTGGCTTATTTCTAGTTGCACAATCCTCCCTTCCTAAAACTTGTGCTTCTGTTGGAGAGCTATTGTTTCCTGAGCACTCCAAGCACATTTGGAACTGGAAAAATGTAATACTTCCCACCAGATGACATTTTCTTTGCTAATGTATTGCTTGTGTGCAGTGTGGTTCTGTATCATGGGAACTTGTTGAATATTTACTTAGATGAAATTTAATGATACGGCACAACTCTTATTATACCATTTTGTGAAATTTATTTATTAGAATACTTTGTAATCCCCTGCTCCAAAACTCTAGAGCATGAGTGTTCATCTGGCAATATTTTTAATTTTAAAGAAGCAAAAAGGAGCAAAGTCAAGTACAGTACTTTTGGCAGTGCCCCTCCTCTTCTGAACCTTCTGTTCATCCTTGAATTTAAAACTGCAATACAGCTATTCCCCTGCAGCAAGGCCCCCCCCCCATGCTGCTGCTGTTCAAACGGAGTTTCACACAAAGGCTAAAATGCTAACCATTCTGGGGTGTAGGACTAGGCTGTAGGTTGCCTGTGACAACCCAGTGACTTCTATGGTTGAACGCCAACGTGAGCCTTTCAGATGCAAACCCAAAGTTCTACCCACTACACCACACCATGCTCAGTCTTTCATTTTTGTCTTAAATTTTAAAGTATTTCATACTTGATATGCTGCATGGTGGCTCACCATGGATGGTCTTCCTAAAAACCTGGCCAGAGGGTGAACAGTTGGTTGAGGAAGTTTCTCAGTGTGTAGGCACTTAGTACTGAATATTAACAATGCCTTTCAAGTTTTCAATGGGAAAATATATTTACAGACATGTTTTCTGGCAGCGTATACAGTTTTTGCTATACGTAGCTGCTTGTTACATGGAACATGGGCAGAACACCTATTTGCTTTTTAATATTACCTTTCATTTCCATTAAGGTTGTGTTTGCCTGCGGAACTTTATTGAATGTGCTTCTACAAAAAATGGGTTTGCATTTTCCCCTCTTTAGGGGGGAAAAAAGCAGGCTCTTGTATAGAGTGAGATACCTGCCTTAAAAAAAACAACCTACTTACCCACACTATTGTCCCACAATTTATGGGCAGGTGGTTGCCAGAAAAACTCAATTAGAAAATGCAGGACACTACTGCCTCCTAGTGGTTCTTATGACTTTTGTATTTAAAGAAAGGCCTGTTGGCAAACTTCTGCTGAAGCTATCACAGTAACTTTTCTTTTACAGTACATAGTGATAGTTCTGTCTGAATGCTGATGCGTTATCAGCAAGCAGTAAGACTACACTGCCCTAATCCACGCCTCATTTTGTAAGAATGCCAGGTGGTGAGCTGTGATCTCACTGCTTTGCTTGTGGTGTGGCAGAGCAAGAAAAGTAGGGCGTTCCATGGTGGTTTAATCACATCTGCTGTTTTTCATCTATTGATGCATTGGGCTTGGGAGGCAGTTCTTTCAGTTCCCAATGCCTTTAGCCATTCAGGTAAATTTTAATTCAGCTGGTTTGACTTTGAACAGTACTGTCACTACCTGAAGTCTGCTGCAAATAGGAAAAAAACAATTGCATGATACTAGATTCCATTCAAAAAGTGCGTCCCCTTGCTAATGGATCGATACATAGTTCCCATCCACTGTGGAAACATTTTAGAAATTTAAAGCTACCACTTTTATATGGCCCAGAGAATGATTTGAAGGCATATATATATCATAGTTCTATTGGTGAAGCTGTGGGGCTCAACCTAGAGTTTCTGAGCTCTGGGGTGAAAGAATGGAGTATCCCTGTAGCAAACATATTTTCATATATTCTCTCTTCTGAGCCACACCACAAGCTCAGTGGGCTTAAGGTATTCTAGTTTCTGAAGCCACCACTGATTTTCTTTAATCCATTGATTCAAGTTCCTGTTTGCCAACAGAAGAGCTAAAATCCTCAATTCTTTGAAAATATGAATCTTGGGGTCTGTTTCATATAAAGTGACTACTCTTTAGAGGTTTCTTGAAATTGCATTGGCATGGCAACTGTTCTGTATGGTTAGCCATTTGTGTACAGTAACTCTCCATTTTCATCAGCTGTTGTGCCTACACCACTGCAGAGTTCGTGGCAGCGCCTGGTCCCTGAGGGAAGTTCCTGCATGCAAGTTTGTAATGTGTTTAAAAAAAAAAAAACCCAAATGTGTATATAACCTGTCTACAGAAATGGACCAAAAGCACTAGAAAAGCTCCAAAGCACTAGAACTTAGTTAAGGATTCTCATCTTGGAGATAACTCTTGAAGAGACCGAGTTGAAGATGGGGGGGGGGGGAGTCTAAACAGCACAATCAAACAATTTAGTCCTCTGGTGTGGTAACTTCAGAATTACTTCCCATTTAAGATCACCACAGTATGCACTCTATTCCTTTTCTCTCCCCCCCCCCCCCCCGGATTTTTCCTCTTCCCATTTAAGATCACCACGGTATGCACTCTATTCCTCTTCTCCCCCCCCCCCCCCCCCCGGATTTTTCCTCTTATTTTTCCTGACACATTCATGGGCTTACTGTCGGAGAGTGCCCATGGCTCTGTCACAGCTTTTGCCTCTGGTGTAGTTCCTGTACAATTGGAAGACATCAACCACAGTCAAGTGGGGGAGGGCTCTTTTTTCATGGTGGGCTTCAGAATAAATAAGGGTCAGTTCATTTGGATATTTTGATATAAGGTAGTAGAGATCAGCTCATTTAAAGTGGCTTCTTGTCTTTTCAATTTAGCTTACGATCACAACGGCTGACCTGAATTCTCAATGCAGTGGAGACATAGCAACAAACATGAGCAGAACATCACCATGGTTAACTGGTCTGTCTTCCCTGTGTAATGCTCAGTCCCGTAAAAGCTCTTTGTCCTGTGTGGTCAGAAATGAAAAGACCTTGTTTAGCCACAACTGTGTTTCTGTGAACTTTATAAAATCTTACTCAAGACATTGACACAAGCAATAAAAAGAGTAGCTGATATACAGAAATATACACATCTGAATAAATACAGACTTCCCCCAAAGATCACTCAAGAAAGGAAGTGTGACCTAAAATACAGCAATTGGACAATCACAAGCAACTGACAGGTTGTGTGACATAGACATTTATGGAAAGATTAACTTGGGTCAGATCCCAATGTGGAGCTAAAAATGTGACTTTAGTAAGACACAAAGTATGTGTACCTGCAGTTGGGGCAGGGCTGGCAGTTGCACATAGGAATATGAACCTACCTGCTTGCCTAGTGCATGTCCCCATTTGCAAAGAAACACACAAGCACAACACTTGCACAAGATGTGTGTGAATGCACAAGTTGACACCCACACAATCTTCCCACATACACGGTAATGTGTGTTTTCATCAGAAGCAGCTGATGTTTCCTCTTCACATCTCTGTTTCTGCTAATAGACTTTCTCCAAGGCCTGATGTTACCAAGACCATCTGGGAACTGGAATCTGAAATGAATAAAAGTGAGTTTTAGCAGACGAACTGGAAAACTGTATCTGGCCCATAAATACAGAGATTAGAAGGGCCAAGCTCTCTGTGTGTGTGTGTGTGTGTGAGAGAGAGAGACTGACTGACTGACTGACTGACTGACTAAAAGCACATAGGAATTCAAGGACCCCCAAACTAGGTTATTCCTGCAGGACATTTATAGTCTCTAAGTAAAGGGTGTCATTCCATCCCCATAATGGGCAAAGTTGGTTCACGTAGACTCCCATAAATCTGGTGGGATTGGGATGTGGTGCTTCCACAAAGTGATACACTTGATGTGTATAAAAAGCCCGTCTAGCTTTTACCTGTAGCCAATAAAACAATTTCTCTAAAACATCTGAATTTCCATATGGAAGTGCTGCCTACTGATTTGATGGTTGCACATCACCTCTCTCTTCCTAAATGATATCACTCAAAAGTGGCCTAGTACAGTACTGGGAATCTGGATTCAGTTCTGTGCCTAAATTTCTGGTGCTACTGGGCTCTCCCCAGTAATCTTCCTTATTTCTGTAATAGTGAGGCAGCTGTACTCTACCAAATAGGTATGTGAAACAGTAGATACTTTACCAAATAGGAGATGCTATGTCAGAAATGCAGTCAACTTTCTGTTGAGGCCCCAAACCCAGCTACCTTCTGGTTTTCAGTTCATCCCCAAACTTCTCCTTGAGATACAATATAAGTACTTAGGTGTTAAGCCTTCGCAGCCTTTGTCTTTTTTTTTTTTTAATGTCATGAATTTAATAGTTTCCCATCAGTAACCCCCATTCTTGCCAGCCTCCCTGGTCCAATTTCTTTTCCTCCTCATAGTGGGGTCCCGGCAGTCTTACTGCTCTGGCAGATCCAGGCGTTCTTCTCCCTGGCCATGACTTCACAAGTCTCATTCTCCTCCTCTTCCTCACCCTCAGAGAGGAGGTCAGAAATCTGCTGCTGCAGTTCAGGGCTGATATTGTTCTCGGCAAGGATCAGCGTCCGCAAGGCTGTTGGGTAGTTTTCCACCATGTCCAGCAGAATCTGATAGAAAGAATCAAAGATAGCTATAGGTGCAGCTCAACTCACAGGCCAGACAGACAAGAAAGAAAAATGCAGGGGAGCTCAAAAGTGCCCTACATCATCTTCACAACCTCTCTCTCAAAGTTCCACTTCCAGGTTCTTATTTGTTTTATAAAATACTGTATTTTCCAATTATGCAGCTTTCATGCTGCGGGACAATCTAAAACAATTTATCTAAAACTAAGACAAATATAAAAAAAAACAAAATTGACAGTAATTAAAAGACACTAAAAACAGCTCTGGCAGTGATGTGTACATTTCTCTCTATTTTTGTATAAACAAGCTTATAATCAGCCCTACTTGACTATATCAAACTGGACTACATTTGTGCCTCTTACACCACAATGTTGCCACATAAAATATGTAGAAAATACCAACATCAGTTTTCCACTTGATAAAAATAATTGCATAAATGCCAACTGTTGCATCCAGAACTGGGCCAAAGTTAAACGTCTAGAATGAAAGCCCAGCTGGAAGGGACACAAGTTTAGCTTGGAGCCAGGGTTTTATGGACACAGCATTAGAGGGAAGGGTTGTGCAGAGGCTTTGCACTAAGCAGAAGAAAGACAAGCAGCATGTTTATAGAATCAAGAGACACTGTAAGTCCACTTCTTGTATGGCACTAAACTGGAATATGGAATATCTGAACATTCCAAATTCTTATTTTTAAGCCAAATGGGTGGTGCACAGCAGGAGGTGTCTAAGCAGCACACTGTGCCAGAGATGCCTTTGCTACAAATAAGTTAGGTTGGTGTGTGTGTGTGGGGGGGGGGGGGACCAGACAGCTTAAGGCAATCCTGCAGCATATCTCACTGAAAATGAAAATGCTCATTTTGATCTGGACAGAATTTTTGTCTTGATCTCAAATTCAGTATTGAGAATTGGATCCTGAGCAACAAAGCAAGATTTGCATGTTCATTAAACATAAAGAAAATATTCAGGGCTTTAAGTACAGTTTACCTGCTCTTAATATCTTGTTTGTAGTTGTGGCCATCTGTGGTACGTCAGAGGAAGACAATCACAAAACCAAAACCTCAAAAGGGGAAAAGTATTATTTTCTGAGTAGTCAGGGATGCTTAGGTCCCTTGAGAAAGGGAAAAGAGCATTTTGGGTAAATAACGTACAGTCTAGTTACTCTAGTATGCTGACTCCTATGACCTGGAAAAGGAAATTAAGATGGCAATTCTCCTTACCAAGGCTGATTGGTTGGTAAGTCCTGTTCCTTCCAAGTCCAGAACCTCTAGGGTGCGGCTAGATGCCACTGAAACTGCCAGCATTCCTGCTATCTGATCACCTAGGGAGCAGAAAGTCAGGAGATATCACCAAACCTCATGCAGGCCATGTTAAAAGCATCAGTTTTAGGAATGGCAGAATTTGCAGGGCAGGGCAGCAACTGAAAGTAACTTACTGGCAGGCACCTGCCCCCTGCCTGACAACTGTATCTAACAGCAGACTACCAGAGGGAAATTCAATAGGTATAGCTTTCCCTACCATATGTTCTTGCTACCAGTGAGATGCTTCTGTTGAATTTCAACCCGCAAAAGGTAAAGTGGCCCTTCTATTAAAAAAAAATAACACGTTGCCACCTCGATGTATTTTTTGCCCTAGTTTTTTTTCCTTTGCTGCAGATGTGCAGAATGCCTTTCTCATGATGACTGGGCAACAACTGGTAGCTTAATCTTAGGAAAGCAGGCTGCTGGGTCGGAGGCTATGGCTTCCAGCAAGCTTAAGCCCTCAGTGGCACCTTTCCTTCTACAGGGGAGATTTGACAGAGCAGAGGCAGAGAGAAGAACTGCCTCACCCAGTTTGAAAGAGCAGGATGAAGTGGGGTGTGCTGAGAAGCTGCTCAGATTCGTTTCCCTGAGGCAGGACGGGAAGAAGAGCTGCCTGGTCTAGTCTCTGTCTCACCAGCTGCCAATTCTGCTCAGGCAGCGCAGCTGTAGAGAGAGTAGGTTTCCATGGCAACCACTGCTGGGGTTCCTCTTCTCCTTGCTATATTTTGAAGAGGAAGGAATGGGGGAAGGGGCATTGCATGACTAGCACGACTAGGGCCGGCAGGTCGGTGAGTGGGTGAAGAGGGAGAATATCTAGAACACGGGCACGGCCATTCCCGTAAAAAGGGAGAGGAAAGCATAAATGCAGGAGTGAACAGTGCTTCAGTTGTCCTCAATTGCTCCCTTCACAGAGCAAGCTGATAGCAACTCACAACGCTGGAGGAACATGTCAGGCCCCTAAATCTCATGTTCTTCCAGAGCAGGGTTGACAACTGGCTGCTTTTGTTTTCTATTTTAAGTGACCTATTTAATGGCCGTGCGTGCGTGCGTGCATGCGTGCGTGTCTCTGTCGGTCTGTCGGTGGAAAAGGTGGGAACCCCACTCCAGACTGACTGCTACTTGTTTGCAATTACATCTCAACCGCACCAGCAAGGCCTTCCCAAGCATATGATATAATGGCCTGAGGAGTAAGAGGCACTTCTGTAGCAAGTGGAGCTGGATATTGGCTGGGCCTGTTCTAGATTTGGGCTCTGTACTAGTCATCAACCCAATAAAATCCCCATGAGGAAAAAAGAAAAGCCCCATATGCCTGTGCTCCTCTCACCCAGGGGGTTGTAGTCCAAGTTCAACACTCGCACCTGGGAACTGTGAGCCACTGCAATAGCCAGGCGCCCCCATCCTTTGGCAGTGATGCCCGGGTTAGCACTCAGAGTCAACTCCTTCAAACCTAGGTATGACAGAGAAGCCAAATCAGCCTCAGGCAGCACTCACAAGATCTCACTCTTTTCGCCCAGATTATTACTCAACATGTCCTGGCCTTTTGTCCTGCCTGCAGCATCACATGTATGGATTTACGTGTCTCCACCCCACATTTTAGGTTTGTTCTTCAAAAATCATCCAGTGCTGACTGATTAATCCCTTAACACATTTTAACCACTCATTTGTTCGCATAATTAGGGTGGTTATAAAAAAGTAAGAATAAAATTCCTCACAAACTATTTCTACACTAATACGTTAATCCATGTTTTCTTCCTGAAGTATTAGAGGTGGAGTAAAATCATCACTCTCCATTCCTTTAACACTCATAGGGATAGAGGTGACCCAAAGTATTTTGGTGGCTGAGGCAGAAAAATCCAAATGGTAGTAATACTGTAATAATAACTAAAATAATTGAACATATCTTACCCTCTAAAAATATACCACCTACTGTATGATAGTCTACTTCTACTTCATGGCAGTCCTAATGGCTGGACTGGCACAAAGAGCCTAGAGACTTGTACTTAAAAGCCCATCTTATTACCAGTCTCTAGGCACTTTGTGTGAACCCAAAGGGGAAAGCTTATCTGCATGAAGTCACTTCACGCAAGTCACTTGCAAACGCTTGCTCAGAATATGACATGTCCCCAATTTTCCCCTGATGGGCAGGATGGACACTTAATTCCCAGTTTTGGTAGCCACAGGAACTGCTGCCAACTATACCCTGTGGATCTCTTGGTTCATGTGTCTCATTTGTCCATGTGAACACATACCTGGGGATAGTTGGGGCCGATCATGTGAACAAAACAATATTGTGTGAACTGGCCCCAAGGTAACTACTGTAGAAAGCAGGGGGAGTATGTAACACCAAATAACATTCCACACTCTAGTAGGCTAAAAGTAGAGTGGTTTATATTATGATAATAGAGTTATCATAATATATATAATAGAGTTATCTCTATGATAATAGAGATAATGCAGGTCTGGTCCAAGCATGCCTGGGATCAAGCCCAGGTGTGTCTGCCCCCTTATTTTTTTTCTTTGTTGCATAAATCACACCATGCTCACTCCCCCCCCCCATTCCACCAGTGTTTTGTGCCCTGTTGCTCTTTTTAAATGGCACAAGAGAGGGTAACTACAGGTCAGGAGGAGAAGGCAGTGGCTTGCACACAGACAGGCCTGCACCCAGCAAAGATGGTAAGGAATGGGGGTGGGAGCAAGCAAGGGGCTACCCCCAAAGTGCTTTTGGAACCTGCTGGATCCCATTGGAGGGCCAGCCACATCTGATGGCTCTGACTGAACTCAACCCCATTTGCCTACACTGAACATGGATATCTGATTCTCAGTCTCTTCCCTTTCTCAACTGGATGCACAAAACCAACAGGCCCTAAAAAAAGGAGAAAGCGCTAACACAAGAAAGAAAGGATGAAGAGCAAGAAAGAAAGGATCCTTGAGATAGGACAGAGGATGACCAGGTGCAAAGGAGCACATGTTTATACTGTATTTCTTTATGGCTTCTTTTAGTTCTAAGTACTGGGGATTCCAAACTCACCAGGCAGTTCTGCAGTGCCCTCATTTTTCAGATTTGATCTTTGCCATCCGACTGGAATGTGGGTTAAAGACAGTAATGAAACTAAGAAGGAAGAGGGATGGCAGCTAAAAATTCAGTCAGAGCCAGACTGTACATTACCCAACACCCCACCAGTCTGCTATTCCTTCAAGAGACTTGCTTTTAAATTTACACAAGTTTATTCCTCCAGCAAAGGGGCATTCAGTGATATTTCTGAGGAGCACAAATGAATTACATTTACACCAAAGCGCATTTCAGACAGAGTAGAATGTGCTACATATTTGTCTGTCTTATAGCATCAAATTTAAGCTGCAAAAATATAAATTATGCATAAATCCAAAGGTCAGACCCCCTTGCCAAGTCTGCGGAAAAGAACACTATTTTGTTCCTCAATGGCAAAGTATAATTATTCTTCTTTTCAGCACCTTCTCCCACAGAGTGTAAATTCCATTTATTTTTAGCACTTTGAAAATTCATCTGGCAATAGAGCAACTTCACTAGGTTTGTGCTGAGAAACCCAATGCCACCATTTGCTGGAAAAATACAGTTTCCTGTTCTGCAAAAAGAAAGAGGAAACAGTTTAATCCCAACAAGGGTCTGAAACCTGTATGAACTCCAAAGATGCCTGGAAAACTCCACACATCCTTTCCTGCTTACCTGACTTGGCTCCATCAGGAGGAAGAAGACCACATATCAAGTTGATACCTTCATCGCCCAGCATACAGTCTCCCAAGTCCATGGCCACTAATGAGGGATGGATGGAGAGTGCTGGATTGAGGAGAGCCAGACCAGCATCTGTCAGGGGACTTCCATGGAGGCTGTTTGAATAAAAAGGTTAGGAATTACAAACTCTCCTTCCTTTGGATTGCAGTAGGTGAGCTTAGCTAGCCAAGGAGAAATCAATCACATGAAGAAGATGAATTACCATAATACCAGGACCAGACAGAAAGAACTACAGAATGTGGCTATTTAAAGGATGGTTCTTGAGAACAGTGGATAAAACTACAGAGGTACTGTACAGGAATCATGACAGAAGGAGAGGATAATACAGTCTTCTGGTCAAACTAACAAATATATTGTGGCACAAACTTTAATGAGCCATAAGCTTGTCAAATTTTGTCAGATACTTGAATTGATCTCTGACCTAGATAGATTCTTCTAGGTAGACTCTGGCTCATGAAAGCTTATAACATAATGTATTTGTTAGTCTTTAAGACGTTACAGTACTCTGCTATTTTTGCTAAAGTGAATTAACAAGATTCTTCTAGGTAGACTCTGGCTCATGAAAGCTTATAACATAATGTATTTGTTAGTCTTTAAGACGTTACAGTACTCTGCTATTTTTGCTAAAGTGAATTAACAAGACTACTAGTCTGGGGTGGTAAGAGATGCAGCTATCTCTTTACTTCAGACCAGAAATGGCATATATCAGCAATATATTTCTCTTTGATGAGGAAGACACCCCAAGAATTATGAAATATCCAGACAGATAGAGTACAAGAACTGAGGCGGGATCCTCAGAGTGGTGAGAGGGGTCAGCATAACTCTCTTTTGTTCTAAACTTGTAACTCACACACAATTATCCATATTATTTGATGTACAGCCCCCCACAGTCCAAGTGCATGGAACAGATAACGTTAAAATGGTAGTTCTACAATTACACTCAGCCCACCCTATTTCTGCATAACCTAGGCCACCAGCAGCCAACTTGATGACAACTTCAAGAGAGCTTTCCTGGTCAATCTAGAGTCGACATTACAATGAAATACAAACACTAGAAAGTTAAACACCACTTCACAATTTAAGATGTACAGCCTTGAAGTCTCATAATGCAGTTTATTTAATCCCCAACAGGGATTACATTCTCTTTGGTCCACATATCAAGTGAGGTTATACATGTAAATAGCAGACTGCTTGGTAATCTATCAATTTAATGTTATGGCAGAGTTTTTACACTTTAGTATTAATTCTGTGTGCAGATTTTAAAATTCTAGATGAAGCAATCAAAAATGCTGTCTTGATTACTATTTTGGATTTTATTTACGACTTTTGCTTTTAAACTTTTTTTGTGTGTAGCTTGGAGGAAAAAAGTTGAATTGAGCTGCGAGAGCCAAGGATGTTTCAAAGGTGTAAGTAAATGATTCTGTGAAGCCACCAACACTGATGCCTCCAGAGAGCAGTGGCACCTTTCCCTTGGACGGACTTATTAAATGGAGCAGCTACTCACAATAAGGACTGGACAGAACGGTTGGTCTTCAGGGCTTCAGCCAATTGCTTGACCCGGTTGATATTGGAGACAATCCCCAAGTTAAGATTGAGTTGAGCCAAGGAGTGAGATTCTGCTACCCCCTTGCAGATCCGTCCGAAATCTCTGTCAGAAAGATGACAGCCTCGGAGTGAGAGCAGTTTGATGGAGTTCTCCCGCAGGCTCTCACAGATGTCCCGAATCTCGGCACTTGATAAAGTCTCCCCAGAGATCTGAATCGATCCTGGCAACATCTTTGTAAATGAGAAAACACACTCAGCAGCAAACTATTCCGCTAATCCGGATTTGCGCACGCAATGTGCAATCCAAAAAAAACCAGTGCAGGGTTGCTTTGCACTCCGGACCAGAAGAGATCAGTGAATCAACAACGGCTGTGCAATCTTGTACAAATAAAGTTGGAGACCACGGTGCGTGGCTTGAATGTGCCGTTCAGATCAGGGCAAAAGATATGGTGCAATCCAAATATAGGTGTTCCCTGGTGCGGTTTTAAGTGTTGCGTAAACTATATCCGCGCAGAAACTTCGATCCGATCCGGATGCATCAAGGTAAATTCTGCGCAAATCCGATTAAAGAATGCAGAGGACAATCATTGCAGAACCTCGATGGCTTAAAAGCAGAATGTTGTCCGCTCAGACCAGAATCACTAGAAAGGGGGAAAGGTGCGCAGACAGGTAGGTGGTGGTGCAGGTGCCTGGCAATCCGAAATATCAGGAACGACGACAAATGTACATCCAGATTCCCTCTGGGATTTCATACGAACAGAAAATGGAGCGAATGTATATACTTTCGTTTCTGCGCGATCAGAAGCTGTTGTCTATCGGTCCGCCGGGGAAGGGGTTGGGCGGCCGTGCCCGTGTCATCCGGCTCTAGTCTTCTTCCAGCGCTTTCCCCCCTTCCCCGGCGTCCTCCTTCGTACTCACAGCGTTTTAACCTAGATCTCTAGGGCCGGTCGTTCCGCCGTCGCACCTGCTCTGCTTGCGCTCCCAGTGGCTCTGGAGGGAATCGCGGAGGAAGGACCTGCCCGGGTCAGGCCAAATCCGGCGGCTCAGAGCCTCTCCTCCGGCCGCCGCCGCCGCCTCCTCCTACCACCTTACCGGCGGCTCCCGCTGCAGCGCCCAATGCATGGTGCCGGCGGGCCAGAGTCGGCAGCGCTGCAGAGTGGATCCGGACTACGCTGTCTCCTCCTCTCTCCTTATACCTCAGGGGGAAAGGAGGATCTGCCTTTGTTTGGCGCTGCGCCGGTTCCTATGGCCACCGCCAGGCACTGCAGCCTCCGCCTCTTGCCAAGCCGGGCCACACGGCTCCCACCGCCCTGCGGCCCGCACCGGGCACGCTGCCCTGCCCCCTTGCGGGAGCCGAGCTGCCGCTCCATTTCCTCCGGTGTGGACGGAGGGCTGGAGGAAGGGTGAGGCGGCTGGGGCTGATGAGGAAGCACGCTTGGCTGACTGAGGAAGTCGCGGGGAGGGGGCGTCTCGGATGTCCTGTGCCTTTCTTTGCTCGTAGTAAACTGCTTTGCTCCATCATCCTTTGGTTGCTGTGCATGCAGAAGTTAATCAGCAGAGCCCCACCCGTTGACCCGAAAACCTGACTTCCAAGTGTATGGGAACGTGACGTAAAGAATAAACTGTGCTTTTTGTTCTGAGCAGTTGTGAGAGATTGCACTCAGCAAATGCTCAGAGGCACTTCGTCTCGTATGACTTAGCAAGTTCCAGCGCGGAAATCTGGTACTGACAATAGGTTCGTGAACTGGGCTCTCTAAAGAGTAAAGGAGTGTGATCTTAATATACGTTGTGGAATCAATAAACCCAACAGCAGTGTCTGCTTAACATGTGAGGGTAGATCCAGTCTTATTTCCAGTGCACATTTTCAAAACGGCCAAGAAACCAGACTTGGGCGTTTTCTCTAGCCTTTCGCGGTTCAGGGTCCATATTCCAAACCAGACTACTCCTGTAGATTTCCCTGGAAGAAACATCACCTTACAGAAACATCGCATGTGGAGAAATGTCACCTTACAATGCTGCAGTCCAAATAGACTTCTGTTTAGGAGCGGGCAGCGGCAGTTCAGACCCAGAAACTCCACTGAATGCCTACCAGCCCTGGAAGCATGTGATATCATCAGAAAAGTACAGTTCTATCTGCTCTATATGGATCTACTCCTATATGCGTGAACACTACACAGGAGTAAGAAACAACAGCCAAAACAGAGTAAGTTGTATTGCATTGAAGGATTACATCTTTTGATCCATGAAGTATTTTACCGGTTTCTTGTGTAAACAGAAAGGGAGATAAAGTAAGTCAAGGTTTCCAGTCCATGCAAACCTGTTCATGCCAAAATTCATACCCGTCCACTTAGAGCAGATCAAAAGAACCATATACTACCCTTATGGAATGATAAGTATATTACATTATAGAGTTATAAATTATGTACTGCCTTTATGGAATGATAGTCTATTAAATGATAGCGTTGGATGGGAGTCGCATATTTTTTTTTATTTTTTTCACATTTTTTATACCACCCTTCCGTCAAGGAGCTCAGAGTGGTGTACATATTTCGTCCCCTCCTTTTTGCCCTCACAACAACCCTGTGAGGTAGGTGGGGCTGAGAGATAGTGACTGGCCCAAGGTCACCCAGGAAGCTTTGCGGCTGAGCGGGGATTTGAACCTGGATCTTCCAGGTCTAAGTCCGACTCCCAAACCACTACACCATCCTGGCTCTCCAAAAAAAAAAAAAAAAAAAGTGAAGCGTAGCCTTCACTTTAGCAGCACAGCATGTGAACAGAAAAAAAAGGAAAAGACATAGCTGTTTAAAGGGCACTCATCTGTTACTATTATGCATACAGTACAGGAGTTTGGGGTGTGTGCACGTGCACAAAGGCACACAAAAAAAGTGAATGAGTTTTGCTATTCTGGTGAAAGGTAAAGAAATGCGAGCCAGTCTCATAAATCCCAAGGGTCAGTCAGGGCATAGAGTTCTAGAATATCATGTGCTTTTACTAAAGCCGACAAGGGAATGCAAAACCCAATGGAATTTCCTTTGGTGGAATAATAGCATAGGAGGGGACAACTGAGCAGTTGGGCACATGACAGTGTAAGGCCCTGTTAGTCATTAGGCAGACCACATCAGGCATGCCAGGTCTCCTTGAGTAACCCACTCCCATTGCAATTGCCCAGTCACCTTTCTCAGCCATTGCTGCTCTCAGTGGCGGCTGTGGTATTGCTGTCTTTCCTTATGTTATTATTGTGTGCGCACATCCATGGTATACTATGAAGATAGCGTGGCCAGAAGTGGAGGCACCAGCAGCAGTGTCAAGTACAGCAGGTGTGCCAAACAGGTGGCAGTCCTGAGCCACAGTGTCAGTGGTTGCGATTTGCTCACATGACTAATATTCATAGTAAGTCATGCAGTAAGTCATGTGAGCAAATCGCAACCATCGACACTGTGGCCCAGGACTGCCACCTGTTTGGCACACCTGCTGTACTTGACAGCTGCTGGTGCCTCCACTTCTGGCCACACTATCTTCATACTACTGTATACCATGGATGTGCACACATAATAATAATAATAACATAAGGAAAGACAGCAATGCCACAGCCGCCACTGAGAGCAGCAATGGCTGAGAAAGGTGACTGGGCAATCACAATGGGAGATAGAGTGGGGAAAAAGTCAGGGAACTGAAGAGCTTTCCCCCTGGCAAGAAAGTACAACAGGACAGGACAAACTAGGGAGGCATTCATCTGCAGCATGCTTAGTGATGCAATCTCTGCCCTAAGCAGGTTGTGGTCTAAACTAATCTAGCTCTGATTTTGTTTTTCCTCAGCTGGAGGGTGGCAGCTGGCATTAAGGAACAGCCTGGCAGGCACACTTTTTACAAATAAGCTTTGCTGACTTCAGCAAGTGCACCATGCAGGGCTTTCTTGGCTGTAGCTCTATGTGGTTAATTCAACCCAAAGAATGCAGGGGAAAGGAGTGTACGTTTTTGCTTTACCCTCGTTCCTGATGAATGGATCGTAACATGTTAGGGAAACATTACGGTTCCTAGGAGATTTATACCAAGGAGAAACAGGGAGCCCCAAGATTAGGGTTAGCATTCAGCCTTCAACAAATGATGAAAATACCAGTGGGGCTGAATGGTGTTGGAAAGATTAGGGTAATAAACCATGGAAGCAGGCGGCTGTTCACATATAACTATGGTATTGTGATCTGCAAAGGCAAAAGGTCCATGCTTCAAGCAAAATCCATGTTACCATATAATTAAGAGGAGGAATAAAATGAGCAATTGAGCATTAAGTTCTGGATAGGCAGAGATGGAGAAATAAGAAACTCACTATTGGGGAATATAATATCCTTTCTTTGTTTACCGATTGCAAAAGTTGTCCTGAGGCAGGACTTGTGCTTCATTTTAATCACCAAAGGGAGCCAAAAGGAATAGTAGAACAAGTCAGATAAGAATTCAGGCTGCTCAGGTGACAACCCTGAGGCTTTGACAATATGATCTGCGCCATTGATATGATATCCTACTACAGGAAAGGTAAAACAATATCAGTGGATTGCTCCTTATCTGGTGACTTTGTGCACTTCTAGGTTATAGAAAACACCATCAGAAAGGTGCTGAATTGGGTCCAGTGAATGGGCTGATTAGGTACAAGAGGCAGACACATGTAAAATGGGGCTTCTGTACCTTTAAAAATGTGCTTAGAAGGATCCTTATCCAACTGCAAATGTAATGTGTCAGTGATTATTCTGGACTGGTCTTGCAATATCTGGATATACAGTAGACTGCACTGTACTTGCTTCTTTGTAAACATGGGTTGGATACTCTATGACCCTAGGCAGTCACTCCTGGAAAACAGGCCTGACTTGTCACTTCCCTATGTAGGGCAAGGAGCAGCAAGTGCAGTCAAATGGTACAAAACTGGAACAGAGCAGCTTGATGGTGATCAAGGAAATTGTCAACTTGGGCTGTTTTTATGATCTTTAAAAGCACCAGCGGCACCTTGGCTAGTGGCAAACAGTCTAATAGCACAATCCTATGCATGTCTACTCAGAAGTAAGCCACACTGAGTTCTATAGGACTTAATTCCAAGTAAGTGTGTATAAGATTGCAGCCTAAATGAGCGTTAGCCTAAATAAGATTCACAGCAGGCATTCAGGAAACAAGCAGATGCATGAAGACATACACTGACATGAAGGGATTGATATGGCAACCTCAACCAGTTTATTTTGCTGCTTATCCATCCACTAATGGCCTACGTCTGTTTTGCTGCCTTTGAGTCTCAGGAGAAACAGCCAGGACAACATACAGCCCGCAGAGTAGCTGAGGTGTGTGTTAAACAGTCACCACATTTTCTCCTCTGTGTTTTCCAAGCTCATGGGATTAAATTAAGTATTCATAGTACGTGAGCACTGAGCTGTTTACTTTTCTTTCTATTAATTTTATCCTCCTCTGTTTCTTTTCAAAGGAGTGTGAGTGTTAATCTAGGAATGTGTCCAGGAATCACATCAGTTAACTAATAATCTCTTTGGCATGAACAGGCAAGATAAAGGGGGCAGGGGCAGCATGCAAAGTTGTTGAGAGCAATCAGTTAAGCACTGCTGTTACGCCATCTTGTTTTATTTTAATAGAGCATGCATGGGACTCAAGCTCCACAGAAATGGCAGCAGTGCCATGTGGATTTCCCTTCTCTTCCTGGGTTTGTCATGTTGCAAGCTACTGCATGACTGAACCATGTCACTACAACAACTTGCTTTTAGGAATACTGTATGTACATACAACTATTTTGACATTCCCATCTTAAACACTGGTTTTACCATCATTGCCCCTCCCCTCTACAGAACCCTGGGAACTACTATAGGTATACAAAGATGCTGAAGACTCTCTGCTGCAACAGGAATGGGTAGAAGGTAGATCATGGTTCACTGGTGGAGCACTGGCCAATTTCTGGTGAGCCATGTAGTGCATGCTTGTGGTTAGGATTCTTGCAAAGAATATTAGACTAGGTGGGCTTTGATCCAACAAGGAACTTCTTATGCTCTATCTAAACAGTACGAGTGAATACCCTGGACCGCCAGTCCCCTTATAAAAATTCTTGTATTGCTCCTTGCAGCCGTTAGGCACACCTTGCACACTTTGATTCAGGGGCATACACAATACACATACTGTATGAGTAGAAGATCCTGGGTTTAATCCTTGCTATCTCCAGTTTAAAAAGATCCAGGGAGCAGGACTGGGAAATACATTTGCCTATGAACATGGAGGTCTATTGCCAGGGTACATAACTTGGAAGTTGATGTATCTGTGGTCTGACTTGGCATAAGAAACTTTGTGTTTTATTGCTCCTTAATTCTCTTGCCACTAGTTAAACATACCAGTTCCTAGAGCTCATCTTGATACGCTTTGAATTCAGAACTTTTCTTCATTTTTTGAACACTCATCTGAACCTTCAAGACCTAGGATAAAGGTATTATTTGCATTCCCCACCCCAACCCTAAAGGCTCATGGTTATAAACTATCTGAAGATTAAGCAATTAAAACCCAAAACCAAATATAGCCTTTTGAGCTCAAGAGTATGTACACTCAACCCTTGTGTGAAAAAGGGTGTGTGTGTGTTACCAAAGTGAATCAGTGAAAAAGCAGCATCTTTTCAGGCTTTTTCAGTACTTCAGGCCTACCCAGATTATTTTAGACACAGATGCTGCAACTCTGCAGCAAAATTAGTTGCCATTTTCAATTAAATTATGTTCCATTAGAAGGGCTATTATTAGACAGAATAGTGCTGAAGAGGGGACTCTAGGGATGTTTTGAACTTCTATTAAGAGCTCTTCATTATTGCTTGGCAGACAACTTCTCCCTCCTTTTCCAATCCTGCTGTAAAGTGACACACTCTAATTCCACCTCCAACAGGCCTAAATAGCCTCTAGGAGGTAAAAGGATTTTAACCTGTTCAGGCCATGAGAAAAGTTGATTAGGGAACTATTGCTATATTCATTGTCTGGAGGGAGGAAGCCAGAAAATTGTTGCTGACAGAAGACAATGATATGGATTCAAACAGCCCCTTGCCTGAGCAGAAAGCATTTATGTGTATGTGTTTTGTATGTACCAATTCCTGCCATTCCATGACCCCCAGCTATAGACCACTGTGCCACAATTCCTGCCACATGGGAGGATGTTCCAACCCTCAGGAGCATCTTGGAGACCACGCCAAGGAGTTGCAATAGAAATGAGGGATCAGGAAAGCTCAGATCAGAACATCAGCTGTAGCTGTTTGGTAGTGGGACTGAGTAGACAATTAGGTTCAGAAAGATAAGGGAAGAAGGCGATGTAGGCTGTAAAGGAAATGGGAACTGGAGAATGGACAGGGGCTGCCTTGGGTAAGAGACAAAGGAGTAAGGATGAGAGTAGTAGCTCGGGTTTTAGGGCCTACCATATTTACCTTACACATTTTAAAAGATGACGGTCAACTTCACTTGCATTGCAAGTTGCTTCGAGAGTTCAGGATAGGGAGAGATACATCTAATTAATATTACAAATGGTGTGTGTATGAGAACAGGTATGCTCATTGCTGTGGGTAGGTTCAAATGAGGGAAGCTTCATTAATGCTTAACACCCACCACCAGAGTGCTATTTTTGCCTCAATATGGCTTCCCATTTTCTGGTTGAGTGCCAAAAGCCTCAAGCCAGGAACATGAGAAACCTCCAGTGCTTAAAGTGTTCATAATAAACACATGACATATCACTCTACCAGCTCTCATAACTCTAGCTAGCTTATCTGTAGTTTCTACAGGTGACAATGATTATGGTGTACCTTCATAACCACTATTAAGTTATTCTCCCACTAAGTGTAGGATAAACTGGCCCTTATCACACTGAATTCCAGACAGTTTTCTGACAGGAAAATTTCAGATATCTGCATAAATTAACTTGGCAAGGACTGATATTTATGATACAAAGGCTAGTGGTAAGAGTTTAATTAAAAAGAGAGAGAACTAGGAGTAAGGTGAAGGAAATCGAAGTGATTTGTCTTCCAGCAGAAATCACAACATGTACACTGGAAGAGTTTCACTGAATATATGATACATTAAAAAGACTGATGTAATGACCATAGCAAGAGCAGAATTCTGCAACTGCCAGCAACAGTCTCAGCTACAGTTTAAATCTGTCATTTTTAGATTTAGAACATGGGGGAGACTTAAAGGTGGTGAGTTGAGCCTACCACAAACAGCATACCTGGTTCAAGCCCTGCTTGATTAAAAACATAAGAAACTCCAGCTAGCCAAGGGTCCACCTAGTTCAGCATTCTGCTTCCCACAATGGCCCATCTGCTGCCTCTGGGAAATCCACAAGCAGGAGAGAAAGGCACACCACTGCTCTCCTGCAACTGGTATTCAGAGGCATACCGCTGCTAAACTTGAAGGCAGCACATTGCTATGGCAAGTAGAAGCCACTGATAGATCTGTCCTCCATAACTTTGTCCAAACCTCTTTTAAAGCCATCCATGATACTAGCCATTGCCACAAAATGTGGTGATGAATTCCACAGACTAATTATGCGCTATATGAAGAAGTGTCTCCTTCTGTCCTAAATCTCCCATCAATCAGTTTCATCAGATGACCCCTGGCTCTAGTATTGTGAGAGAGGGAGAAAAACCTCTCTCCACACCATGTATAATTTTGTAAGCCTCAGTTGTGTCTCTCCTTAATTGCCTTTCTTCCCCAAGCTAAAAAGCTCCAAATGTTGCAGTCTTTCCTTGTAAGGAAGGTACTCCAGCCCTTGGGTCATTATGTTTGCCTTCTTTTGCACCTTTTCCAGCCCTATAATATCTTTTTTGAGGTGTGGCGACTGGAACTATACACAACATTCCACATGTAGCCACACCATAGATTTACATAGGGGCAATATAATATTTCCAGTCTTATTTTTAATTCCTAATGTTTCCCTCCTCTGGACATGTGTCCTGCACCATTTAAGACCAGAACAGCAAACTAAGCCCCTAACTGAGTCTCACATTGTCATACCACAATAAGTGAATTAAACTAACAAAATAATGCTAGGATCAACATATACAAGACATTGTATGTAGTATACAGTCTAGAGGCTGCTGAAAATAGTACAGTGGACACTTAAACGTTGTGTTTTGCAGATCATGGAGAGTTCATGAACTGGCGAGAAAGGAAGATGGTTGTCTGCCAATCTCTGCATCATCCAAAGCCAAATGCTTCTGCTCTGTCTCCCGCAAGCATTTTGAATGAAGGGATTTATAACTACAGTTTTGTTTGGATTTTCAAACGCAATGGCAAAACAGCACCAAACGCTTAGTCTTCATGATATAAGAGCTGGTTTCAATGGAAGAGATATTGCTCAAAACCAATATCCATTTAATTTAATTCTTCACTCGGCAAAGGAGAGGAGTACAAGTACACAGACTGAAGAGACAAGAGCAAGCACAAAGGGTGCATGGAGAAAAAAATGACAGAACTACACAATCCCACCTAAATGTGTACGGACCAGGAGAACGGCTTAACTCAGCACAATTGGGCCAAAGCCAGACACGTGCAACTCCTTGGAACATGCTGGGAGCCCTCTGCCCTCACTTCCAAGAGGAGATCTGCAGATAAAACCAAGTCCTGCTACTGCTCCTTCGTCCCCTTCCCTGGTAACAGCAGCAAAATACATGACCTATGTAGGGGCAGGAATGCACACCTGAGTCTGTAAGGCTACAAGGTCAGTTCAGCTGCTTTGACTGTTACATTCAGTACATTAGAGGAAACAATTGGAATGTCTCTGGCAACTCTCTGAAAGGGAGGGATGTTGGGTCTTTCCAATGTGTCCAGGATACCTGTGAGCAAGAAGAGTAACAGGGCTGGTTAATAATGATAAACTCTGATGCGAAGCGATCCTGTCACATTTTGTCTTGCATTACTTTGGTTCCTAGCTATTTCAGAAAACATCTTCGCACATTTCCCAAAACATATCTTTCTCTTCTTACCACCCCAGAGGAACAGCACCTCTGGGGTGGTGTGCGTGTTGTTGTTTTTTCTAACAAAAGCTCAATTTGCATAAATGGTGCAGTATGCCAAAGGAGGGGCTAGCTTTTAGATGGAATTGTGAAGGAGCCAGATTATGAAGCCACAACATACCTGAGTTTTTAAACTATTGTCAGCAGGCAAAATTAGAAAGACGTTTAGGTAGCTGGTGGGCGCAATAGTGCAAATCAAACCTGCTATCAAAGGCTGCAGTAATGAAGGAAGAAGGGTGGATGCAAGACCTCAAGTGCTTCAGAAGTGCACAAAAACCTGTACCTTTTTAGAGGTACAGAGCTGTGTGCCAGAAATATTGTAAACAGTGACAATCATAAGATGTGGACCATCTCTCCTTCTTATACAAGAATCAGCAGCAGACCGTCCAAATGGTTGCCAGTGTGGATGCATTCTCAAAGTCTCCCTTGGGAGGAAGGCTTCTGCTAAGCCAACTTCAGCGTCCAGTACCACAAGCATTCCTCTCCGAGGCTCCAGATCTGTCTGATATTGTTAGGTAAGCTTATGCTATAGAAATGCGAGAAGCTTCACATATTTCCTCTAAGGTAATCACTTGTGTATGTGCACATGCGCACACACACATGTGCATGGAGAATCATTGCATGTGAAGTGATCCAAAGATGGTACAGGGCTTGTTACATGCCATTATGAAATCTGAACAGCAACCTGCTTGCAAGAAACAGAAGCGGTGGTGTAAAACTCCTGGAAATCCAAAAGAATCCTCATGCTGAGGGTTTGACGTCTTTGCTTCAGCAGTGTAAAAACAGCAACAGATATCTCATTGGCAAGAGAGCCTGGAGATGTGTTCCTCCAGAACAAAAAAATTGCCTTCCATTCCCTTCTCTTACCTTCTACTACCTTGTGATAAGCAAAGTGCAGATAAAGGAGGAAGAGCATGTGCAGGCCAGCAAGTGCTCCACATAAGATGAGTCGTTGGGTATGCCCCACGGTGCGAGATACCAACACAGCAACCTAGCAAAGACAAGAACGTAGGACTTACAGATGTATTGACTCTGGTGGTAAAATATAAAGCACAAGAAAGTGGCAGAGCTATCGGTTTCTATTGACCACTGTGTACAGAATTCAGCAGACAGAAAGGTCCTCAAGTCTGTGACTTGATTTTATGTGAATGAATAAGTAACTGGCCTTTTCAGCCTCTCGCTGCCTTTTTTAAAAAGACCAGATTTTGAGCTGCATCAGGCGCTGTAACCATGCCTCCGAGTACCATTAGAACTTGGGTATTTAAGTAAGATTTCATGGGTAATGTGCCACTCTGAGGAAGCAGTTATTGCCTGCTAGCGACAGCATCAGCAGATAATGAGGAAATGCTGCATGAAATTAGCAGGGGCCTCAGGGAATCTACACTTGCCACCAAATGAGTCAGGCTGTTTCATGTCATGTTCCCATAACTTATGATGCAAACTGCCCATCCTAAGTTTAAAAAAAACAAACCTAGAACATCCTTCAGATCCCCAGATCTTTGTTCTCCTGACAGTTAATAACTATACCATACAGCTTAATGCTGTTCAGTCAGCGATAACATACTGTGAATCACAGATGTTAATTTTTGAAAGAGGGACAAATGACTTTCAATGTATGATGTAATGTGTGATATTGATGACAAAACTTAAGGTAAGTTTTCTATTCGCTGCAGAGCAATCGGCAGTCAGTCCCAATCAATCTTAACCTGGCCCTGGTAAGAACTACCAGTATTGCATATGCCTTTGAACCACGTATAAAATCTCTTATGCATGGAACTCCTACATGGCTGCTATTACTTACCATTCGTAGTGTGGAGAGGCCACCAATCCCCAGCCAGAAGATATAAAAAAGAGAGTGAAAGTGGATGTTGTAGGTGACAAATAGAGTGATGCAATGCCCAAACAGGCCATAGCCCTGAAAAGAATGGAGCAAACTCCAGATCAGCACAAAGGTATATGAAAACTCCTGTGTAGAAGTTGCAGCAATAAGTTCTTACTATATTTTCTCCCTGATACACCCCAAACTTCTGTAGGTTAAAAGGTCAATGAACCTATAGGTCAATGAACCTGCAGCTGAATGGCAAAATTATGCCTGGCTTCTACAGCCATCAGAAGTATGCCAAGTTATGTCTCAGGCATGCTAGCTAACTTATGGGCTTAATCACCACCTAGGCTTGCATTACTCTTTGGAAGCTCACCAGAACTACCTAATTTCACTCCCATCACCCCCCTCCCATAAGGCCTATGGAATACCACCTCTGTACTGGCCTTGGGTATACTGAAAGTAACTCCCAGGCAAGAGAGAGCGAATGAGAACTGTTCCCCTACATTTGATACAGATATATACAGCCAGTAATTAATCACGAGGAAAAGTTACACTCCTGCTCTTTACTCTCCCAGAGACTCTACTAGGCAGCTGGGGAACTAACTCTTACTTACCAGCAGTGACAACATTTGCACCATGGTGATCTGGGCATTGCACAAATATGCCAAGAAGTAGATGAAGGAGGAGACGCCTAGCCAATAACCAAAGCAGGTGCCGATTGCTGTACCCATCAACGTGCCTTCTCTCTACGGAAAGAACAAAGAGAATGCTGGAGGGCCACTCCACACAAACTGAGAATGAGGCTTTCAAGCAATATTTGCCATAAAGATACTACAAAAGTGAAGCCTGCAGTAGGCAGGGGTGGCCAACCTTTCAACATGAATGCTCCTGGACCTTTAATGGTTGTATAGTGCGCCGGCTGGTGCACCAGCTGCAACTGTACCTGGATCGCGCAGACCTGGCCACGGTGATCCATGCCATGGTGACCTCAAGGTTAGATTATGGTAACGCACTCTACGTGGGGCTACCCTTGAAGATGGTTCGGAAACAGCAATTGGTTCAGAATGCGGCAGCCCGTGTGATCACCAGAAGCAAGTGGTTCGACTCAGTCGAGTCGCTGCTCTGGCAGCTGCACTGGCTGCCAATTCATTTACGGGCCCAATTCAAGGTGCTGGTTGACCTTTAAAGCCCTATATGGCTCAGGGCCAGGTTATTTGAGAGACCACCAACTTCTGTAAAATCCGGCCCGCCCCGTCAGGTAATTGGAGAAGGCCCTTCTAAAGGTGCCGTCACCTTCAGAGGTGAGAGGGGCGGTGGCAAGAAATAGGGCCTTCTCAGTAGTGGCACCAACCTTATGGAATTTCCCCCCCTCTAAACTTATGAACTGTTTCCTCCTTGGAGGCCTTCCAACGGGGCTTAAAGATATTTCTTTTTAAACAAGCCCTTGAGTTAATCCACCCAGCCTAATTATTTTAGTGGTCCAACCCTTTTTTACTCCTTTAACTCCTGTTTTTATATTTTGTGCTGTGTTTTTAGATTATATTAACGTTTTAAAAGTTTTATATTATATTTATATGGATTTTATTGTTGTAAGCTGCTTTGAGTCCCCCCTACAGGGCGAGAAAGCGGGATAGAAATCAAATAAATAAAATAAAATAGGTGAGGGCATTTCAGCAGGTGCAGCTGCTTTAACAGCACCATCAGCAATTGCCGCTGCCCAGATTCTGTCTTCTACACAGTTCTTAAGAACGCAGAGGCCCTAATGGTGGAAGGTTGGCCACCCCTGCATTAATTACACTTCAATACAGAACTCTCCCTCATCAGGCAATATCCAAATCCTTTCAACATTCTTGCAGAGAAAGTTCAAAAGCTAAGTGAAACTTTTGTTAGTAATCTGCCAAGAAAACAGGTTCCCGTGCTTACAATAATGGTGTCAGACGTCTTCATTCCGTGCAACAAGATGGCAACTAGTGTGAAGACCAACATGAGTGGACCGTAAAGCTCACCAGCTATCTTCTGTGAAAGAGTACAGAAACAGTTGCAATTGATTCATTTATGGGAAGCCAATAGTACCAGGCAATCAGAAAAAGTGTCTAAATCCTCATTCACACATTAAATCATTCATGGTGGAGCAATGGTACAAAGTACAAACAGCAGCAACAGAAACCAATTATGCTGTTTTATAAGCAGCAAGTGTTGCCTGCCCTTTCCAGTAAATGGCTTTGACACTATTCTACTGATGTGCAGTACCATACAAAAGCTGACGGGTATAGTCAGATAATTTAATTTCACATAATATGTTCACAGAGCTTGGAATGTAGATTCTAGGGCATTCAATGATGCCCAGGCAATCACCAGTCAGGCCAAAGGCAGGCCAGCTGCTCTTTGACATCAAGGCAGCCAAAGTGGCATTGCCATTCCTACCAGCAAAAGCCCATTGTGACATTAGAGCAAGCCAGCAAATGGCATCATGGGAGTGGGGCAAAGAGAAGGAAAAGAATACAGGACTTTCAAGAGGGAGGTTTGGCAATACACTCTTCTCTCGTTATCCATACCCAATTTGTTCCTGAAAACAGCCCTTATAGTGAAAATCCAGATAATTACAATTACTACATTAATTTAAATGGGAAAAATTCATTCCAAACCCATTCCACGTTCACCCTAAAATCACCCTAAATGCCCAATACCATGAGGAAAAAGTTGTGTGGGCATGATAAAATAGAACCACTAACAACATTATACAGCATCAATAAAGTGTTATAGTCAACAATGAAAATGTTTCAGAAGTTCTAGCATCACATAATGAGTTTGAGCCACTCAAGCTTTAGCTGTAAACTCTGAGCAACTTTTACATTTCGCCCTTTCCCCCCCACTTTTCCCATGAGTTTTTTCATCTTCTGTTCTTTAAGAACCACATTCACAATAATTTGTAGAAATACAGCACAAAAACAGATACACTGTAAAAGGGAGGGTGTAATGCACATGTCTTGAAAGTATGGGGACGCACTACCCATTGGGCAGTGCATCTCACAAAAGCTGCTTCCTGGACTGCATACTGAAAATCTTGGTATCGATAAAGAGGAATGGTCTTAATATGCACGGTAAGTGAATATAGCAAGTGTACGGACAGTGGGAAGAGTGTAGTCGTCAAACTTAATATTGTGAAGAGGTAAACCTACGAAAAAGAAAGCGTGGAAATGCTTGGTAGTGAGGTAAACCTCAATCGATACAACTTCTTCACCAGTAAAAGAGGGCTGGGAAGAGTGAAATGGGTCACTCTTCCCACTTGCTTGCCAAGTCAGACCAAACAACATCTTTGACAGATTGACTGCATCCATTAGGAGGAGACTGTCCTCAATGCCTAACTTTACGGCGGTAAAGCTTTGCTGTTATGCCCAACTACATTTGGAATATGACAAGCAATCTTTACTAAAGAGCTTCGGCCCAAGAGTTTTGTCATCATCATCACCAGGAAAATACCATTGAGCATCCATGCTGAAACACAAACAGGTACCTTTCTATCATAACAACTTTAAAGACTGGGAAAATGAAGCAGAACATAAATCCACCAGTCCGTCTACTTGGAGGTTAGACGTTCCTTGCTCTTAGGACACTCCCAGCTCTGACAGAAAAATAAAATAAAAACTTCAGCCTACTATCTGGGTACATAAGCTCACCTGGGGAAAATTAATCATCTTCACAGGTATCATGGACTCCAACAACCTGAATGAGAAAAAGATGTAGAGGAGAGTTTCAATAGTAAAAATAGCTTTGGAGAGGGTGATTTTTGTCAAGACTGTGCAGCAAAGGGAAAGGGTTAACCCCCCCAGCACCCGTCATCATAGCCCAAACCCTAATCCTCCTTAGCAGTTGATATTATCAAACATGTTGAACATAAATAGGCTTTGAGATTTTCATGGCCAGCGATAATCAACGAAGATTGTATGTCCAATATAGGTTTAAAAGACATGACACATTTAATACGATGAAAAACTGAGTTCAATGTAGTTAAAACAGTGCTAAGAACACATGAAAACAAGGTTTAAAACGAAGTTAAAAACTTGCAAGGTTTAAAAGCCGTGGGACTACATACATGGGACTACGGACATGAAATGTTGCTGTGTAGGACAAATTAATGGAACTCTGATTTCTACTCACTGAACAGGAAACATAAAGCTAAGGAAATCTGCTAAACTGACACACACACACACACACACACACACACACACACACCCTGGACCCTGTTGTGTTCATGCAATAGCATCAAAAGACCAAAAATGAAACGGCCTGAAAAAAAAATCTGTTTGAGAATTGAAAGCATAGCTAGGAGAATCTTTGACTACCCCTCCCAAGGCAGCCTCAGAAAAGGTCTGTCAGCAAACAAAAGAGCAGCGCTGTTCTTTTCTCTGTAACCTGGAGACCACTAAGGGCATAGCTAGCTTATTATTATTATTAATAGAAAGATGTGTGGTAGATAACTGCATTCTAGACTGGATTGCGCCTATGCTAATAACATAGTTTCACATATAAATGGCAGCTTTGGCTAAAACATAAAGAAGTGTGAGGAACAATCTGCTGTACCTGTTCCGAACTTGGATTGGCTCAACATCAAAGTAGGGCCTGAGGATATCAATATTGGCATAAAGATTGAAGGCCTTTGAGGCTTGTCTCTTCCCAGCTTGCCACATCTTAAGAAAAGAGAGAGTAATACATCAAACTGAGTTCTCTTCTTTCATGGACAAAGGTGATTGATTTATTACCATAGACTTTCTGCATTTCTACAGGGATCAGTATAAAACCCCACAGTTTAGGACCACAGTCCTTTCCCATCCCACCCTTACTGATCTTTGTAGTTGTGCACTGGACAGTTGTGCTGCTGTTACATCTAGATGCTGGCTTGAAACTGGGTAGATGCCACTATCTCTACAAGTAAATGCTTCCTATCAGTGTGCAAAGTTCAGTCTTGCACACCATCCCCAGGCAGAAATGCACAGGGAATATTAAATGAACAGGAGAGTCTGCATGTAAAGGGAAAGGTTATGAATTTACTGATATCTCTCAGACCTAAGAGGAAAACAAGGAAACTGTTTTTAACTGTGTGGGTACTTCCAGGGAGCAGAAAGCTAAATCTAGTTCTGGGAGATGGGTTTTTGTAAACCCAGCATTGCCTACACTGAATGTCTAGGTCTGGTAAGGTCAGTGGCTGACTTCCCCCCCCCCCCCCAGACTACACATTGTCCATCTGCAAAAGACAGACATGAACACAAGAGGCTGTTCTGTGTTCCCACCATCATGGGCAAGATTTAATTTTGAGCAGGCATTGACAAACATGGCTATTTCCCGAGTCATTAAAGTGCTAAAGGTTGAATTCTGCATGTGGTCATGGGTACACACAATTGGCTTGCCATGAATCGGGAGCCACAAAACACAGGCTTTTTCAGACAGCCACCACATGCCAAGATAGTTTTGTGAAGATGCCCTAAGCGTTTGCTTACATGTAAACAGCTGCTGATCCCATTACTCCTGTAGTCTAGGGAGTCATAGCAAGTATAGTTACATAGCAAGTATAGCAAAAAAGAACACAAGATGATACGAACATCAAGACATAGTCCCCAGATGACTATAATCAGACAGAAGTGTGCAGAAACCAGCTATCTCCTGGGCTCAGAATTCCACCCACCAAATCAGAGGAGCAAATGCAAGCCCAAGAACTCTGCTTACCTGATCAGCTACCTGCCGACCCAACTGTCCCTTAAAGCCTTTCATCCCCAAGAATTCTCCATCTTCCTCATCTGCAGCAGCAGCCTCTGCATCCACTTCTTCCTCTTCCTTCATCCGTTGATGCATCTCACCCATGTCTTCAAAACTGGAACCAGATGTGTCATCCATATTTTCCATGTCAATCACAGCAGAGCCCCCACCCTGAACAATGGGAAAATATGCAAACAGTTAAAGGTAGACAATATCACAACCAGAGAGAAGGCAGAAACATGTTCTCATCAAATCTTACCTGGATGGGAAACAGCACAAAAGGTTCATAAGAACTAGAAGTACCACAGTGGTGTAGCTAAGGGGGGGGGGGTTAGGCCTCTGGGGTATGTGTGTGTGCTACGGGGGTGCCATTTAACAATACATTATTTATTGAATTTATATCACACCTTTCTCCCCCATAGGGGGACCCATTTTTATTAGGGTGTGTACTGTACTGTATGTGTACTGGATCTGGGGGGGATGAAATGTTACACTTCTGTGAATGTTTTGGGATTATTATTATTATCTTAGTTAATACTATATGTACTGGTAATGAGTTTGTTGGGACTCGAGGGGGGTGCAAATATTTAATGGGCTTTTTAACCGGACCCTAGCTCCTTCTCTGAAGTACCATCATTCCTGAGTGTTATCCTCACAATCACGCATGCAAATAAGAATCACTATTCTTAGGAGGAGTAAGGTGACGTTTTATCTGTTTACTACAATCTCTTAATTCCACCAGATTATCTTCATGCCAAAAGGTAACTAGAAGCTACCATTGGACTTTGTGAAGAGCAATACAATTAACAAATGCAGTCTCAGTTTAAAAAAAGAAAAAGATAAGCACTCTGCTCTCAGGGGCTTCAAGCACCGGAGACAAAATGAACCATTTAGGTACAAAACCCCCCAACCACACATACCCAAAAACTACTGTACTAGAGATCACGGCAAAAGACCTGAGGTTCTGGAACGTGCACTGCAAGAAACCATGGGCCTTTAGGCATTTATCCACTTAGAAGGCAAAACTGGTTGGAACTCTTTACCCACAAATCTAAATCGTCGTCCATGTGTAAAGTCAGCAATAAAGAGAAAGCTGCTACCGCTTTATTTAAGACACTTGTCTGCTGGCTCCTGTAAAACAGTTCCACTACAATGAAGCTGCAATCCTGTGCACACTTACCTGGGAGTAAGCCCTATTAACTATGATGGGACTTACTTCTGAGTAGACATGCATAGAATTGGGCTGTTAATGTAATAATGACAGACAATGCTGTAGAAAGGTCCAGAGCAAACTGGCCAATGACATTTTGTTACCTTTGGAAAGTCATCCTAACAGTATCTTCCAAATTGTGCACAAACAGGTACATTTGGAGAGGAGGCTCTCTCTTTTGTGCAGTTTGCTCTTAGCAAACAAAATATTCCTTTTGCAAATTCCAGTTTGCTCAGGTTCAAGGAGCAAAGACACTAACAATGCTGCATAAACACTTTCTACAGCTGCTCCTGCAATTTTCTGAAGTAGTTCAGTTTTGTATATGTTGAGGTTACCCCATTTCACCCTCACAACAAGTCTGCAAGGTAGAACAAACTGAGAAATAGCAATGGCCTCAAAAGGTCACTCAGTGGACCTCCTCTCCAATATCATCCATCTAACAAAATATCCTGTGTCAAAGAAGGAAAGAGTGGGAAGCAGGAAAAAGCATCAGACATCTATTCCATCTGGACTGTCATTCTCCCCTCCCCAGTCTATATAACACCAACTGCCTTGTGAGGGGACTACCTTCAATAAAAGGTACTGTATTTATTTTGTTTTCAGTACTGAAAGCAGCCATGGGGACCACAATCAAAAACGTGGGATAGAAATCTACAAATAAATATTACCACTGCTATTTCACAACAACATATGCAGGAACCTCTGAGTGAATATTCTATTAGTGGGTTGGATCAGAACACTGTTAGCAACTGGTGTATTAAGAACATAACATTTTACTTCTGAATCAATAGGTGGAACAGCTACAGAAATCTCAGATTAAACATCAGTCAGTCCCTTTTGAACAGTTTGGGAACTGTCAAAAGAACATCTTTGCAGGGTCAGGCTGGCAGTCCATCAAGCTCAGTGTTTCAGATGAAGCATGTATTTCTACAAAGCACTGCAGCTTTAGATAACTGAGTGACAGATATTCATTCCATGGACAGAAAAGTTTTCCACAGCAGGATGCATGATCTGCTAAGGAGACACAGGAATCAACTAGAAGAGGGTAGGTTGGATAACAATTGCTTGACTCTCTTGTAAAACCCTAACTGAAAATACTGCAATTGTGTGCCTCCTCCTGACAAAAACATCTCTGGATTCCACCAATTTAAATAATTATCGACTGGTTTCAAATCTTTCCTTCTTGGGTAAGGTAATTGAGCGGGTGGCGGTATCTCAGCTCTAGGGGATCCTAGATGAGATGGATTACCTGGACCCCTGTCAATCTGGCTTCAGGCCAGGCTTTGGGATGGAGACAGCCTTGGTTGCCCTGTTGGATGATCGCCGGGGACTAGACAGAGGGAGTGCATCCCTGCTGGTACTGTTAGAAAAGCTTGACCATGGTATCCTTCTGAGTCAGTTGGCCAAGTTGGGGCTTGGGGGCACTACTTTGCAGTGGTTCTGCTTCTTGGCTGGCAGGTTCCAGATGGCGATGTTGGGGGACACCAGCTCAGTACCCTGGCCTTTAGTGTGGAGTGCCACAGGGTTCTATTCTGTTCCCCATGTTTTTAACATCTACATCAGAGGTTCTCAACCTGTGGTACACATACCCCCGGGGCACACGGATCGCAGGTTGGGGGTATGCGAGATGGTCCCCGTTATCAGCTGCTGCGATCAGCAGCTGATAAAGGGGAGCAGAAAAATGGCGAAATTGCCCCGTTAACTTCCCTTACCTTGTTTCCTGGCCGCCTCCATGCTGAATCTCGTGAAAATCTCACGAGATTCAAGATGGCGGCCACCAAATCTCTCAAGGGCACATGAGGCAGTCTCATCTGCTGCGAATCTGTTGAATCTGCAGGGCTGTAGCTTTACCCTCCGGGTTGCGGCGCGAGCGGGAGAACCTGCCCGGCAGCGCCGCAGCCTGGGAAAAACGGGAAAAATGGCGAAATTGCCCCGTTAACTTCCCTTACCTTGTTTCCTGGCCGCCTCCATGCTGAATCTCGTGAAAATCTCACGAGATTCAAGATGGCGGCCACCAAATCTCTCAAGGGCACATGAGGCAGTCTCATCTGCTGCGAATCTGTTGAATCTGCAGGGCTGTAGCTTTACCCTCCGGGTTGCGGCGCGAGCGGGAGAACCTGCCCGGCAGCGCCGCAGCCTGGGAAAAACGGGGGCAAAACCCTCTTTTTTGGGAGGGTGTACTTTTTGGGGGAGTCCGGGGACTTTGGGGGCCCGCGTAGGTTGAGGAACCCTGATCTACATGAAACCGCTAGGGGAGATCATCTGGGGATTTGGAGTGGGGTGGGGTGTCACCAATATGCTGATGACACCCAATTCTATCTCTCCTTACCATCTTGTTCCAGGGAAGCTGTGGAAGTCCTGGAGCGTTGCCTGGAGGCAGTTTGGGTCTCGTTGAGGGCCAATAGACTGAGATTGAATCCGGAAAAGACAGAGGTCCTCCTGGTCAGAAAATCCTCGACACAGGTACTTTCTCACTTTGAATGGGGTTGCACACCCCTTGCAGGAATGGGTGCGCAGTTTGGGAGTGCTCCTAGACTCACAGCTCTCTGGAGAGCCAGGAGGCAGCGGTGGCTAGGGATGCGTTTGCCCAGCTTTGGTTGGTGCACCAGCTGTGGCCGTACTTGAGTCGATCAGACCTGACAACGGTGGTCCATGCCTCAAGGTGCTGGTATTTATTTATTTTCTGTATTTATATACCACCATTCTCATCGTCAGATGACCTTTTTACCTTTAAAGCCCTTCAGTTTGGGTCCAGGTTATATGACGGACAGCCTTCCCCCAAACATTCCGGCCTGCCCTCTTAGGTCATCTGAAGAGGTTCTCCTACAAGAACCACCTTTGTCCCAAGTTAGAGGGATGGCAGCATGAGGGCGAGCCTTCTCTGTAGTGGCGCCACCATTATGGAATTCCCTACTGAGGGAATTAAGCCCTTCGCTCACGGCTTTTCGGCGAGAGCTCAAAACGTTTGTTTCATCTGGTGTTTGGGTGACAGGTTGATGTCTGTCTCTGTAATAATGTTTTGGTTCTGCTGCCTCTTTCTGAGCCAAATAGCTGCCCCTCCCCATGGTTTTATTATTATTTTTATTAATGATTTTACCCATTGTTTATATACTTTGTACATTTTATTATGGAACTTTGTAAGTAGCCTTGGACATTTGCTTCGGCTTGGGAAATGTGGGATACAAATTCATGAAATAAAAAATGTTTGAAATGGAACACATATCGTCAACAGGCAAGAAGCCTGTATAGAGGCTGACTCAGTAGCAGAATGCACTTTAAGGAGCAGGAGGGATTCTTTTATCTGGTGGCAGTAGTGAACATTAAAGGATGCTTGGCAAACAACAAAAAGGTGGCTTGGAATTCTGGTAGAGACAACAGATGAGATCTTATGAGAACAGCTGAAGTTAATTTGTTAGGGAATACTTTCGAGTTCAGATCTATATAATTTTTAGAATACCATTCATACATGTATCTGTCCGATTCTATTTAGAAACCAGTGACCGATACAGACAATCTTCAAGACAAACCAGACAGAAGCAACCTGCCTTTACCAGAGTTGAAGACTTGAAACCCACCTACCATAGATGTGCATTCTCTGTCACTCAGAACCTGGGACAGGGACGATTTAAGGCCAACAGTATACGGTACATTTTAACTAAACACTTCCAGAGATGTAGCTGTGTTAGTCAGTAGCAGCAGATACCAAGAGTCTTGTGGCAGCTTAAAAATGAACAAATGTATTGTAGCACAAGCAACAAGTTATGCTTATGCGACACACTGTTAATCTTCAGAAGGTATCACAAGCTGCTGTTGTTTGAAAACGGACACTTACTTGAGTGCACTTTGTTTTACTGAGAAGTAAAATTTTATTTTCACATTTCAAAGTGTGTTACAAATACTGTATAAAACATCCATAATAAATTAAACTAAGTATCAAATCACAGTATTCTGCATTTTCAACCAATTTAGCCAACTACTTTCATAATCTTCAGACATTTGTTAAAAAAAAGTTAAAAAGGAAAGTGCTGCTGTTTTTGATAGGAAAATCAGTAATAAATTAACAGATCTTCCATACTACGATCATCAGCACCTAGAATAGATACTGGATGAAACACCTTTTTAACTCAGGACTATTTCTACAGCGACCCAAGTCCTGAGTTTCTTCCCTATTTTGTTTGAATATGTTACCACACACACACGCACTTCAACATGAAATGTCAGGTCCCCCAATATAACTGGTGCCTGTTTCTGGGAACCCCACCAGGAAGGGTAAATGAATCTCAACACACCAAAAAGCTATTGAGTTCAACTGGGGCTGCTCCCAGCTAAGTCTGCACAGAGAGTCACAGCGCAATAATCCTATGTAGGTCTACACACAGAAGCAAGCCCCACTGAACTCAATGGGACTGACTCCCAGGTAAGCGTGCCTAGGACTACAAGCGTAACTCCCCCCTCCCCTTTTTTTCCTCCATAGCGGAAAACAGCAAGTCTCGATGCCTTGACCCGAATAAGTGATTTCGAGTACGAAGCCCAGAATAACATTTATCACAGATCAACTACTCCGGACGTCATTCGGAGACAGCATCTGACCCTTGACTGATCGCTGCGATTAGGGGCGCCCCATACCTGCATGTTGTCCTCGAAGGCTCCCCACTCCGCAGCAGTCGCAGCACCCGCACCAGCCCTTGCTCCTCCGGTTCCTGTGACCGTGGCTACTCCGGGGCCGGACATTGTCCCACCACCGGCTGCGGGGGAGCAAGTGCTCCCCCCTCCTTCAATAGCGACGCCTGGAGGAAAGAAGGCCCAACTGTAAACGGTGAGAACCCGGATGTAATGAAACCGACGCAACCCCGGCGATAAGTGGGTGCGGACCGCCCTAGTCAAGCCGTGGACGTGGAGGCTCAAGAATTCTCGCGACATTTCCGGATAGTCGGCCTTGACCACAGCGCCATCTTGGTTGCTCCAGACACGGATAGGAACGTACAAATAAACGGGCTAGCAGCCATAGCCCACCATATGAAGGAGTTTCCAGAGGGGGACTTCGTAGCAGAGCACAGAACAAAGGAAGAACACAGAAGGTCCTCCCAGACGCATTACGTCAGAGCAAGATGTAGTCTCAATACTCTCAGAACAATATGACCCAAACCAACAAGTGTTCTCGTTGCAGTGCCACACACAATATGGTAGCCGAATACTACCAACGTACTTTCTCATGGTTATCGACGTGCTTACGCCACAGGAAGTTTATATCACGTGACATACCAAACTTTTCCTCCCTCCGCCGCTTAGAAATAAAAAACGACTGCGCTTGCGCTGTGCGAAGAGAGCGTAGCCTGTTAGCACGTTGGTTAAAAGATGGCTGCGCCCGGTAGCGTGGAGGAGATGAGGAATCGTGTGGTTCTGGGCGAGTTTGGGGTGCGCAACGTAAGTGAACCGCAGAGGGAGCGAGAAGGGTGATAGAGGCTGCGAGGCACACATGGCGTTAACGGTTTTGAGTATGACTGATGAGGCTTCTTGGGGCTCGTGGAAAGAGACATGCAGCAGGGCTGGCCATAGTGTCCGATAACTGCTACAACATCTGTGACAGGTGAACATTCAGCCTCTGCATGAAAACCACCAAGCTGGAGAGCCCACTAGTGCACGAGACAGGCTGTTCCAGCGCGAAAGAGCTCCTCATATTATATAATTATACTGTATATACACAAGTCGATTTTAACCCATTGATTCTAGTCCTGCGCTCAGCAGCCATACAGAGTAATTCCCCCGCTTCTTCGATGTGACAGCCCTTCAGATACTTAAAAGATCGCTATCTGACTGGGCAAGGTGCACTTTGATAGATAGTCTCTGAGGTCATTTGCAAGTCTATGACTCTATTTATTTAAAACATTATAGCTTGCATTTGAATTGCTGAAATCTGGTTTAGAGCATACAATGAAAAATAATATAATCAAAATTAAAAGCATAAAAAATACAATCTATGGGCTGTGTAATTGAAACTGCTCCATTTGTGTGTATGAGTGAAGTATTATGTGAAAAGTGATATGATACACAAATTCTTGTCTGTGGAGTTTGATCTGTGGTGGTTCGTTCCCACATGCAAGTGGTTACTTGCTGCAGTCACTGACTACTAATATGCATGTGTGAACTTGCCTGTGAACCAACTCTCTCCTAATATCCATGTAGAGTCAACCTCTATTGCCAACCTCTCATTGCTTTTCCAGGTCCACACAACAGACTTTCCTGGGAATTACTCTGGATATGATGATACCTGGAATAAGGAGAAGTTTGAAAAGGTGTGAATTTCTGGTGCTAGAGGAAGGGGTTGGTGCACTTCTTCCACTTGGATGTCTTTGGGCTAAAAGCTGATGGCTTCCTTGGGCTTTTTGCATCTGCTGCAGATCTTGTAGAATGCCCTATGCTTCTCGTTGGTTTGTATCTCTGTGACCTTGTACAGGCCATAGAAGGGTTGCTTGAAATAACTGTGTATTCAGAAGTGCTGTATGTATGGTGGTGGTGGGGGAGTTTGACACTGGGCCTACATATAGTATGCATATCAGGTGTACCGTATGTGATCCAGTTGTTGCAGTCCTTGCAACTGAGAGCAGGCTTTAGTATTTTCATGCTCCATCAGATCTTGTGGTAGCTTCAACATTTTCTCTATCGTATAGATTGATCAAATATACCCTTGGTTGTGAGGAGTATTTGTCAGGTTTCCATCCATGCAAGTTAAGAGACAATTTTGTGCAGTTTTACACTTGTAGGCTGTGCCTGATTTGAAACTTTATCCCACTCTTGTGCCCACAGAATTTCAGAGTAGACGTGGTCCACATGGATGAAAGCACTCTGGAATTCGACATGGTGGGGATTGATGCAGCCATTGCTAATGCTTTCCGACGCATCTTACTTGCTGAGGTATAAATTTGTTTTGCTTGGCAAATAATGGGGCACGTCCCAGGAAGCTAGCATGGAGTTGTTCTAAGAACAGGTAGAAAATTGACTTGAATTTCACTGGAAGAATATGGTATTATTCTTCAGCTGTAGTGAAAGTTGAGAACGCTAACTAGAGAGTAACTCTTAATAACATTGTACAAACTGCAGCTTTGATAATCTTTTTTTCAACTCGGGGATGGTGTGGTATAACTAGTAGTTGCAAGTTAGACCCTAATACAGTAGTTTTAAAGTGTCTGGAGGAATGTGGTTTTTTTTTTTAATGCAATGCACATTTCAGGCTTTTAAAAATATTTTTTTAATAGAAGGAAAGCAGGCATTCATGAATTTAAGATACCATTGCAATTTAGAGAAGGTATTTTTCTTCTAATGTTGCTGTGCTTTAGGGTGAGACCCTGAGGATTAATCTGCATGTGTCAGATTCTGTTGTGTTCACACTTACTACAAAATAGAGTGGTGGTTATTCAGTATAGATAGCTTATTAAAAGGATTTGATGTTTTCATGGTGGACAGGTTGATCATCATCAGCTATTGACCACAGTAGCTAAGAGAAGCCTCTCTTTTCAGAGGCAGTAGATCTCTTGATAGCAAATGATGGAGAGAAGAGGGGTTGAATCGATGTCCTCTGTTAACTTCTCAGAGGCACCTGGCTGGTCGCTGTTTGAAAGAGGATGCTGGACGAGATGGGCATCCTAGTCCAGCATCTTTTATGTATGGAACAGTTGATCTCTTAATCTTTCATGGGGTCTGGCTATACTAGGACAGATCACTGGCAGTGTCTTCATCTTGTAGGTATCCAGATTAGATCTTTCTGTTTGTGAAGTGAAAAAAGATAAGCCACACCTGAGTTCTAATTCAATTTCAAACATTTTACCCAACTTCTCCAGAAATGCTTGAGGCAGCTAATGACTGTTCTGCTTGCAACTCATACTTCAAATCTGTGCATATTCTTGATAACGCTAGTTTAGGAAGCCCTGCCTCCTATGTGTATAGGTGTATGCCTGACAACATAATGTGCCAGGGCAGTTGACTGGTTGAAAAGCATTGTTTGAGCCAGTAGAAACTATCTACTGTACGTTCAGACAGTACTGTGTCTTCTGATGACTTTAGCTTAAAGTAGCTTGAATGTGCAAAGTTTTATATTGTAAGCATGTAACCTTAGAGCAGTGTTTCCGAGATGTACCATGGTCACAATGCCCTTCTTGAACAGCACTGTGTCGCAGTGACACCTTTGTCTGGCTCTCCCGGGCACCACCATCTTGAATCACACAAGAGAGCCGGTAAGAAATGGCCACCAGGGACATCCTGCGGTGTCCCTATGAGTTCACTACTGCGTCCTTAGGCGCCACGGTGCACAGATTGGGAACCATTGCCTTAGACTAGAGTGACAGGTGAGATCCTTTAAAATAGCTACCAGATCTCTAGGTTACATGTGGCAGTTATGCTTTCAAGATTTTCTGTTCAGTTTATTTGAGTTTGAAATAGATTTTGGCCATGGTGAGCTAACAGTTCAAGCAAGATTGTCTTCAGGCCAGTACAATGAGCCTGTGGCTTTAAAACCTCATTAAGGCTGCAATCACATGCTTACTTGGGAGTAAGTCCCATTAAACTCAATGAGGCTTATTTCTTAGTAGACATGCAAACGAATGCACTGTAAGACTAGTATGAATATGTGGCATTAGGCAGTCAAAACACAAAAACAGAAAGGGCTAATTTTTTTAAAATGTGACTGCTTATTGAGGATTCATGCTTTGAGAAAATGTAGTTGAGAATCTTTATGAAATGATAGATTTTCCCCCCCTGTTGGCTAGGTTCCAACGATGGCTGTAGAGAGAGTCTTTGTGTACAATAATACCTCCATTGTGCAGGATGAAATCCTGGCTCATCGCTTGGGATTGATCCCTATCCGTGCAGATCCTCGTCTTTTTGAATATAAGAGTGAAGGTGAGATCATGTGGGAGTGATTTGCGAGTGATCCAAACTTGCTAGATGGGACTACCTCCCCAAATGCATTCACCTAGCCAAGGCAGAGGTCATTCAGGGTGGCTTCAATCTCTTCTTCCTTTCCCTTTGCAGAAGATGAGTGTGATGAAATCAACACCCTGCAGTTCCAGTTGAAAATAAAGTGCACTAAGAATCCTCAGGCAGCCAAGGAGTCATCTGACCCTAATGAATTGTTCATCAACCATAAAGGTAAAATAACCATTTGTAGGCTAAATCCCCTCTCTGTTTCGATGCCTTTAGCCCTACCACTTGTGTTACTTCATGCCTCCTCCCTGATAACACCATTGCTTCCTTTCCCTGGTTGGTGGTGAAGAAGGGGGTCGGGGTTGATCCGGATGTCTGCCTGGTGATGGATTTAGTGTGTTCCGTGCCCTTCTCTTTTCACAGTTTACAGCAAGCACATGGAATGGGTGCCACTAGGATCTCAAGCTGACAACCTGAATGCCAGCTTCCGTCCTGTACATGACGACATCCTCATCGCTCAGTTGCGTCCTGGCCAAGAAATCGATGTGCTTATGCACTGTGTAAAGGGCATCGGTGAGAGAGTTGGTGTGCCTGGGAAAGGGTTGGCAATGTAACGTTATGGAAGTGTAAGGCAGCAGCATGCGGAAAATTGGGAAGCTGATATTTGCTCTAGATACTAGACCTGAGTCATCTAAGGCAACTTGTAGCCTTTTATGAAGTCGCTGTGTCTTTGTTTTGGTTGAAAGGGCATTCTGGCGTGCAGGCCACCCACCAAACTCCGCTGGTTCCCCTTCACTACATGGAACAGGGTTGTTGCTAGTCTGTGATGCTTTTTAGTTGGGGAAAGCGCATGTTGGCCTTTTGAGGAAGCTGAAGGTAACTTTTGTGAAGTAATGTCTGTCCTGAACTTCACTTATATTTGCCTACTTGACATTGCTAGCTCTCATTTTAATAGCACAAAACTCTATTTTGGCAGCCAGAAAAAACAGCCTTGGCTTGTCTGTCACCATGACAACAAGAACCCTCTTCCCCCCCCTTCCTGTTGGCCAGTAAACCTTAAAATACCTGTTTGTGCTTGGGAGGGAAGTGGTCAGACTGCTTTTCTTGTTCTAGAAAGCTACTGACATGCTAATCAGCCATGTTGCCAGGTAGTGACGTCAGGTTGAAATTTTATCCTTCCTGGTAACTTTTTGAATCAACTTGGCATGGAGAGTGAAAACATAGTAGCGTAAGTTTCAACATTTGTAAGATGTTGATTGGTTTGCATCATGACGGGAGGGTTCATTCCTGATGGGTTGAGGTCTCGGGGAAATCTCATTTAAACCCCATTTAAAAGATGGTCTGATGAATCTCTCTTCATTCTGTCTGATTCTTGCATAAAAGATCACATGGTTAGGCTGAAGCTACTTCAAGGAGGGATGATTTGGACAGCTTTCAAACAACTTGAACAAGAAATCTTGTAGGAATCTGGTAACTAAAGCAGATTCCTTGTTCCCATATTATGTTTTTCACATTTATATACTGCCCTTTGTCCAAAGAACTGAGTGGGGTACATGGTTCCTCTCATCATAATGACTCCTCTGTAGATTAGGCTGAGAGATGGGACTGGACCAAGGTCACCCAATAAGCTTCATGGCCGAGTGGGGTCTTGAACCTATGTTTTCCTGCTCCCAAGTCTAATGCTCCAATTGTTACACTGCACTGGACTCTTCCCTATATACCATTATGAGGTGAAGAGAGTGTACTTAGCCAGATTTAGGAATATATTATGTTTTGAATTCCATGTGACTTTAGGTCCTGACAAACCATTTTTAACTGCATTAGTGTCTGTGGTTGTAAACCCTCTGTTCCTACAAAATACAGTTCTGTGTACTACTGACAAGCAGATACTTGGTTTCTGCCAATTAATGACCGGTTTGGGGTGGTGGAAGTGACAGCTGTAGATGTATCTGAAATGACCCAGGGAATGGGCTGAGGATGCAGGATGAGTGGTGTACTTTTTTTATCCATAAAACAAAAAACCCAAATCAATCTGCTTGGCTCCAGTGAGAGAAACTTCTTGTATTTTTTTCTTTAGGTAAAGATCATGCAAAGTTTTCTCCAGTGGCCACAGCCAGCTACCGGCTATTGCCAGAGATAACTCTACTGTATCCTGTTGAAGGAGAAGCAGCTGAGAGGCTGAAGAAGTGCTTTTCTTCTGGAGTTATAGAAATCCAAGAAATCAAAGGTATCTGGTGCCAAACTTCCCATATGATATAAAAATTACAAGCTGAATTTATGAAATGGAAAAAGCAGTATGACCTGAATTCAGTCATTAGTGTAAATTTCGTAGTCCTTTCTCTGTCTCCTTGCTGTGACCCATAGCACCTCCCAACTATTTGGAGTGTAGTTTGTAGAAATGGGAATTTTGTCTCTGGATATTTTTTCTTCTATTTGTTAGCACAGTGGTCTGGGGTGTCAAGTCAGCAAAAGGAAGACAGTCAGTGTATGAAACTGTCTTAATGTTTGGTTGGTCTGTAAAATACTATGGCTGTATTTCTTTGTATGCTTACTTGAGAGTAAGCCCCATTGAACTTGGTGGAGCAAATATTCATCTGAGCAAATATACATTGGATTAGGCTACAATTGCTTTTAAATCAGGTTGGCTAAGTTTTCATGAGTTAGTAAACTGCCACATGCTCCTAGAGAGTAAACATTGTGAAAATTGAATTTTCTCATGAGTGCTTAGGACTGGAAATAGGTCCTAATTCAATGAGAAGGTTCAGTCAAAATCGTCCTCCTGCTCTGGATCTTACGTTTTGGTTTCTTTCCCTAGGGAAGAAAGTGGCAAGGGTGGCCAATGCTCGGTTGGACACGTTTAGTAGAGAAATTTTTCGTCATGATGACCTGAAAAGTCTTGTACGCTTGGCACGAGTGCGAGATCACTACATCTGTGAGTAACCCTTGAAGCACTTTGGTAGTTGGAAGTGTTCTGACGTTCCGCTGCACAGTAACTGATGCTTGTGTAGTTGTGGAAATTATTAGATTCAAATACTCAAACTTCTATCTTTTGGGGGATGAGATGAATAGTCATACCATTCTGAATCTCACTTTAATTGAATGTTAGCAGGGTTCTGGTGCTTGCAGAAGCATAGAGATTTACATAAAGGGACCAAGTTCCCCTCAGTTGAATTTTTATAGGGTTCTGAATTTTTGGGATGTGCTCAAGGGTTGTTGTTGTTCAGTCGTTAAGTCGTGTCCGACCCTTCGTGATCCCATGAACCATATCCCGCCAGGCCTTCCTATCCTCCACTATCTTCCTGAGTTCGCTCATTTTCATGTTCGTTGCATCGGTGATGCTGTCTAACCATCTCATCCTTGGCCTTCCCCTTCTCCTTTTGCCTTCAGTCTTTCCCAGCATCAGAGTCTTCTCCAGAGAGTCCTCTCTTCGCATTAGGTGGCCAAAATATTTGAGTTTCAGCCTTAGTACCTGTCCTTCCAGGGAACAGTCAGGGTTGATTTCATTTAGGATTGACTGATTTGATCTCCTAGCAGTCCAAGGGACTCTCAGGAGTCTTCTCCAGCACCACAGTTCAAAAGCATCTATTCTTCGGCGCTCAGCCTTCCTTATGGTCCAGCTCTCGCAACCATACATTGCTACTGGGAACACCATCGCCCTGACTATACGAACTTTTGTTGGTATGGTGATATCTCTGCTTTTTATTATGCTATCTAAATTTGCCATAGCTTTCCTTCCAAGGAGTAAGCGTCTTTTAATTTCATGGCTGCTGTCTCCGTCTGCAGTGATCTTGGAACCCAAAAAAGTAAAATCTGTTACTGCTTCCATTTCTGCCCCTTCTATTTGCCAGGAATTGATGGGACCAGATGCCATGATCTTAGTTTTATTAATGTTGAGTTTCAAGCCAACTTTTGCACTCTCCTCTTTCACTCTCATCAAGAGGCTCTTTAGTTCTTCTTCACTTTCTGCCATTAGAGTGGTATCGTCTGCATATCTGAGGTTGTTGATGTTTCTCCCGGCAATCTTGATTCCGGCTTGCGATTCATTCAGCCCTGCGTTTCTCATAATGTACTCTGCATATAAGTTAAATAGGCAGGGTGACAATATACAGCCTTGCCGTACTCCCTTCCCAATTTTGAACCAATCAGTTGTTCCATGGCCGGTTCGAACTGTTGCTTCTTGACCCGCATACAGGTTTCTCAGGAGACAGGTAAGGTGGTCTGGTATCCCCATCTCTTTAAGAACTTGCCACAGCTTGTTGTGATCCACACAATCAAAGGCTTTTGCGTAGTCAATGAAGCAGAAGTAGGTGTTTTTTTGGAACTCTCGTGCTTTCTCCATGATCCAGCGCATGTTGGCAATTTGATCTCTAGTTCCTCTGCCTCTTCGAAACCCAGCTTGTACATCCGGTAGTTCTCGGTCCACGTACTGCTGAAGCCTAGCTTGTAGAATTTTGAGCATAACCTTGCTAGCATGTGAAATGAGTGCAATTGTGCGATAGTTTGAACACTCTTTGGCACTGCCCTTCTTTGGAATTGGAACGTAAACTGACCTTTTCCAATCCTTTGGCCACTGCTGAGTTTTCCAAATTTGTTGGCATATTGAGTGCAGCACTTTCACAGCATCATCATTTAGGATTTTAAGTAGCTCAGCTGGGATATTATCATCTCCGCTAGCTTTGTTGTTAGTAATGCTATCTAAGGCCCACTTGACTTCGCTCTCTAGGATGTCTGGCTCTGGGTCAGTGACCACACCAGCGTGGTCATCAGGAACATTAAGCTCTTTCTTGTATAGTTCTTCTGTGTATTCTTGCCATCTCTTCTTAATCTCTTCTGCTTCTGTCAGGTCTCTGCCTTTTTTATCCTTTATCATGCCCATCTTTGCACAAAACGTTCCCTTGATATATCCAATTTTCTTGAAGAGATCTCTAGTCCTCCCCATTCTGTTGTTTTCCTCGATTTCCTTGCATTGTTCATTTAAGAAGGCCTTCTTATCTCTCCTTGCTATTCTCTGGAACTCTGCATTCAGTTGTTTATATCTTTCCCTTTCACCTTTGCTTTTCGCATTCCTTCTTTCCACAGCTATTTGTAAAGCCTCATCTGACAGCCACTTTGCTTTCTTGCATTTCTTTTTCTTTGGGATGGTTTTAGTTGCTGCCTCCTGTACAATGTTACGAACTTCCGTCCATAGTTCTTCAGGCACTCTGTCTACCAGGTCTAGTGCCCTAAACCTATTCTTCACCTCCACTGTATACTCATAAGGGATATGGTTTAGGTCCTATCTGACTGGTCTAGTGGTGTTCCCTACATTCTTCAATTTAAGCCTGAATTTTGCAATAAGAAGCTCATGATCTGAGCCACAGTCAGCTCCAGGTCTTGTTTTTACTGATTGTATAGAGCTTCTCCATCTTTGGCTGCAAAGCTCCAGGTCTTGTTTTTACTGATTGTATAGAGCTTCTCCATCTTTGGTTGCAAAGCACATAATCTATCTGGTTTCGGTATTGACCATCTGGTGATGTCCATGTGTAGAGTCGCCTCTTGTGTTGTTGGAAAAGAGTGTTTGCTATGACCAGCGTGTTCTCTTGACAGAACTCCGTTAGCCTTTGCCCTGCTTCATTTTGCGCTCCAAGGCCAAACTTGCCTGTTGTTCCGTTTATTTCTTGATTTCCTACTTTAGCATTCCAGTCTCCTATGATGTAAAGGACATCTTTTTTGGGTGCTAGTTCTAGAAGGTGTTGTAGGTCTTCATAGAACCGGTCAACTTCATCTTCTTCGGCATCAGTGGTTGGGGCATACACTTGGATTACTGTAATGTTGAATGGTTTGCCTTGGATTCGAACTGAAATCATTCTGTCGTTTTTGAGGTTGCACCCCAGTACTGCCTTTCCCACTCTTTTATTGACTATGAGGGCTACTCCATTTCTTCTAAGGGATTCATGCCCACAGTAGTAGATATGATGGTCACCTGAATTAAATTCGCCCATGCCCGTCCATTTTAGTTCGCTGATTCCCAAGATGTCAATGTTCAATCTTATCATCTCATCTTTGACCACATCCAGCTTGCCTTGACTCATAGACCTCACATTCCATGTTCCTAAGCAATATTGCTCCTTGCAGCATTGGATTTTCCTTTCAACCTCAGACACATCCACAGCTGGACGTCCTATTGGCTTTGGCCCAGCCGCTTCACTCTTTCTGGGTCTACTTGGAATAGTCCTCCGCTCTTCCTCAGTAGCATATTGGACACCTTCCGACCTGAGGGGCTCATCTTCCGGCGTCATATCTTGTAGCCTTTTGGAACTGTTCATGGGATTTTCTTGGCAAGGTTACTGGAGTGGGTTGCCATTTCCTTCTCCAGTGGATCACTTTTAGTCAGAACTCTCTGCTACGACCTGTCCGTCTTGGGTGTCCCTGCACGGCATAGCTCATGGCTTCATTGAGTTACGCAAGCCCCTTCGCCACGACAAGGCAATGATCCATGAAGGGGTATGTTATCATATTATTAATTTTTTTTTGGGGGGGGTTCGTGTTGTCTGCAACCACATAGGGCCTGATATTTAGTCTGTTTCTGTAGTCTCTGTAGAATCAACAGGTGTCCTGCCTCCAGATGTTTTGGTGAGTGAAGCAATCAAGGTGTTAATGGGAAAGTGTCAGCGCTTCTTGGAGGAGCTGAAATCCATCCAGAAAAAATAACAGGAACATAGGAGTTCAGTGCAAGAATTTGCTTATTTGGGATCGCTGTAGCAGTGAACGTGGCAAAAGTCGAGCATGGGTCAACTTAGTGCACACTGGAACATCGCTAACAATGACTTTCCTGTGCGTTCCGGCCAGAGAGAAGTCACACCGGATTTTTTGAGCCGCACGTGGATGCCACTGGATGAGACACATGCCGACGTGTTTGGTGTGTCAAAGCGTTTAGAGATGTGTGCTACACATCTTTGTGCTACACAAAAGGATGGATCTTTTAGGTTAGCACATGCCAAACCTTCTGACTGTTTCAAGAGTGGAATTTAAGTATGGCTGCCTTAGTTTTCTGGCACCTACCTATAAAATAAGCCAGAAATACTTTTGAGTTTAAAGGGTCTGGCTTTGTTTTTCAACAAAAATGTGTTGGGGGGGGGGATGTGGATACAAGAGACGGGAATCATCTTCTGCCTGCTTTGATACCAAAATAAACTGTGGGAATGTCCTATCTATGTTCTCTTGAAACTTGATTAACAGCGCAGTCTTAACCAACTTTCTAGCACCAGTGTAGCTGTGTCAACAAGGATGCACACTGCATTTTGCAGTGCAGGGGGGCTGTCATGGAGGCCTCTTCAAGGTGAGTGAACAAAATGTTTCCTCACCTCAGGCCTGCATTGTGGCTGCATCGGCACTGGAAAGTTGGTTAGGATTGCACTGTGAATGTGTGTTAGGAGTGCTTAAGTTTTCCCTAAGCGAATATTTCCCCGGATCTTGAGACTTCTGAATTACCTGGTCTTGTTCGTAGAATAGCACCAATGTCTTGGTAGTCCACTATTCAGCTCTTATATCTTCACTCAGGGTAGAACAGTGCACATGTGCAGTTTTCAGATCCTGTGGTAATGTTTTCGCTGACTAGGTTACTAATATGCATAGGCACATTGGGATTTGTTTCAAAGTGAATATGGATGCAAGGTCTTGAATTCAAAACAACAGCCAGCAAGACTTGTTCATTCTTCCCTTCAAGCTTAAATTCGGTGTCTCTGACAATGCTGCTTCTCTGTGGGAGGGAATTTAATTCTGTAACCAGTGTAATTATGTTTGGATATATCCAATCACAGAATTTTCACAAATCTTCTCAGAGAATGTTTCTCTGAACCAGAGGTTTCAGTAGTGTCAAATTAAGACCTGGCAAATCTAGCTGCATTTCCTCAGTGGTCCCTACTGACATTCCTCAGTGCTTCTGGAGCATATGGTAGGATTTCCTTGAGCCCCTTTGGTTTCTGCTGCCTCTGAGCATTTGCTTATATTCAACTTGTCCCTCTACCAGAGAATAGGGCACAGAATGGGCAAACAGCTTAGCGATCCAATAGTGTTGCTTGTCTCAGTTTCCTCCCTATTTCATTCTGAATAAATTACTCACCTTTTTGCTGTGCCAGGCTTTTTCAGTCATAGTTTTCCCTAGTCGGCTGAAGACTTATTACGCAGTGCTTTCTCATCCTCTTTTTATGTAAAGGTAGGTCTCAAAGTGAAATGGGACGTTCAGAGGGCCAGTAAGGAAAACACACATTTGTAAGAAGAACACAGGCATATCCTATTGCAGCGTTTCTTAAAGTTTTCCATGAGTAGGGGAGAACTTTGAGTGCTTATGGGGGCAGGGTGATAGCAGCAAGCGTGGGATTGTGCCACTGCCAGGCACAAAAGGGGTGTTTAGACTTACGGAGGATTGCGCTGCCCTTTGGAGGGTGGGGTGGGGGCTGGCCCCCCCCCCCAGCAGGCCTCTGAACAGTTTCCAGAGGAGAATAAAGCCCCACTTCCAGTTTTCAGGGAAACCAGGAAGTAAACTAGAAGTGGGCTTTAATCAACTTCAGGAGTCATTGGGAGGCCTGCTGGAGGCATGGGTCCCCCCAAAGTCTAAAAAAATATCCCTTTTGTGCCTGGTGGCGGTGTGATCCTAGAATTGCTGCCACTGGGACTCAACACCCCTTAAAGGGGCAGTGCCAGCTCCCATCTGGCATGGTGGGCTGTTTGAGAACACCTGCTCTATCAAATTGCTTTCAACGTTCAAAGCAAAGTACATGTGACCTAAGCATGCAGCCTTTTGAAATTGCCACTGATTTATACCAAGGACAGAATTAAGGTTCTGTTAGCAGCCGGTGTGGCAGCTTCTGCTCTTGAAGAGCTTTGATAATTAGGAAAGCTTGGCACTTCGATTCTAAGGCTGCAATCCAATACACTTACCTGGGAGTAAGGCTCATTGAACTCCATCTGAGTAGATGCATAGGACTGCAGTGTAACCTCAACATTATATTTCACATTTTTATACCGTCCTTCCAAGGAGCTCAGGGGTGTATATTTCCTTCCCTCCTTTTTGTCCTCACAGCAACCCTGTGAGGTAGGTGGGGCTGAGAGAGTGACTGGCCCAAGGTCACCCAGGAAGCTTTGTGGCTGAATGGGGATTTGAACCTGGATCTTCTAGGTCTAAGTCCAACTCCCAAACCACTACACCATCCTGGCAATTTAATTTAAAGCTATTCAGCTTCATCACCTCAAATTATAACTATGACATTACTAAGAAAACTTCAGTGAACTAAGTAGCTTTTTGAAGCTAACAAATTTTAGTTTTACCACTTCTGCTCTATCAATTTGACATTTTACCACAGGGAGAAAAGCACTGGTATTCAATTCAAGCATAGTAAGAAAACTGTCTTAAGGGGAACTGGCACCAAGCCAGAATAAAAACAGCCACAAGAATATGTATAAAAACAGACCTTTACTGATATTTAGAAGTGAATCACAATCTGTTGAAACAGAACATTCCTACAAAACCCCTTAAAATTAATTTTAGATGTTTCTATCATAGTCATAGAAAGTTAAAAAATTATGACACAATACAGTAGCCTAGACTCCAAAGCTTTTGTTGGGGTGTTAGGTTTTTATTAAAATGTTTCATGGAGATAAGGCTAGAGGGGACACAGGATAGCAAGGAAGATGTCAGGAGCTGAATGCCATCTTAAGAGCTTCTTCTGGCTATAACACCATGTCTGTGCCTCTCCAGTCAAACTACTGTAGCTAAGCAAAGACCTAGTTATTAGGCAATTAGCAATGATTTCTTCAGATTTAAACAATGTGGCAGTTTTAGGCCGAGAATCCTATTTCTACCATAAGGCCCAATTTAGGAGCATTCAAAACCAGTATTGCAGAGAATTATCCAGAACTCTGTTGACAAAGTACATTCAAATGCAGAATGTTAGCCTTTGTGGGAAGCTGCTCTCTTAAGTATTCCAAACCAGCACAAAGTAGCCCTGGCTGCTGCTTTTTAGAATATTCAGGTTGACTGCTTAGGCTCAATTTAGACCTACTTGGTCTGCCAATGTTTCTAGGGCAAAGATGGACATACAGTATTTGGTTCACTTTAGGCCTCCTGAGACATAGTCAAGCCAAACAGACAGTAAAGTAAGACTTCCTACCAGTCTCTGACCTTTGCTTACTTTTGGTGGGATACATTACCAAGGGCTCCCTCTCCAGAAAGACAACTTTAAAAATAAACTCAGTGTAGATGTAAGTGTACACAAATGCTTGGAGCACAGACCTGAGTTCTCAGGAAAGCTGAACCTTTTGGAAAGCGAAGCACGAAAAGTCCTTTGTTAGTGTCATGTTGAGGCAGGCACAGTGCAGGTATCTTAAAAAGGAAGAATGGCAGACTTACTGGGGCATCTGGCAAAATGCTGCCTTACTAGGAAAGCATTCTATGCATGGGTGAAGGATAGTTCTTAAAAAACTGGCCCAAAGATGGTTGGTGTTAAGTTGTACTAAGGCCTCTGTGCTTGATAGGTGGGCTCCATCCAGAAAAACCAACTGTGAAATCAAGGTGCTGGGGAAAAAAGGGAGGCTTTACCAGATTGGACTAATTTTTTTGGTTCATATCCCCTCTCTCCCATCAGAATGAGGATAGGCTGGTGAGTTTTTCCCCAGGCTCAGGAGATGGACACAAACAAATGGCTACTGTGAAAGAGCACAAGATACAAAAGGAAGAGGTGGTAGTGAAAGTGTCCTGAGCTTATAGCTCAAAGAGTGCGATGAGGGTGCCATCTTCATTGTTATCCAGCAAGTCTGCCTCTAAGGGTGGTTTCACCTTTTTGAAAAGTGATGGGAGATTTCTGATATGAACTTCCTTCCGGAATTGCTCCCCTAAGGGCTTCTGTGAGGAACAAAAATAAGTCTGTATACACACTCAACATTAGACATCAGAAAACACTGTAATAGAAACGTAAAACCTATCCTGTGCCAATAGGTCCCACTGTCAGAGAATACTGTCAAAATGGACCATCTCTCTGAGTGGTAAATTCTTGGATTCTCAACTTTATACCCTATCCTGTGTGATTGCAGTGTGCCACAAACTCTCAATTCTAGGAAAGATCATAATGTCTCCTTTTCTCTTGGTTGTTCAGAAAGCTCACTCAACATGTATACAAGTTAATAGGTGGTAAAGCCAAATCAGAGACTGTTAAGGTAATCTGAGCTTGGCCAGGACCAAGCAGTTCATCCTGCTGTATTGCAACTAAACTGGCTTGCCAAAAACTTTGGAACACAAAGATGGCTACTGCAGCTACCTGAACCTGAATCTGTCATGTGGTTATAGTGACATACTTTTTTTTGAGCTTTGCTCTAAAGCAGCATTTCCCAACCTTTGGAGGTTTGCGTACCAGATACCGTACTCAGAAAACTTGTGGCAGAAGAGGGCACATGCGGAAAATGGTCAGAGAGCAAAACGGCACGAGTCATAATTTGTGACAGTCTTCCTGCCCTTGCTCTCCCTCTGGTTGAATCTGGGAGAGTTTAGTAGGTCATTGCTGCCACCATCAAGGCTGAGAAGCCACCTTAGAAAAACCCCTTCCTTGATCTGTAAAAGGGTTCCCAAACTCCAGAGGATTCCCCTTTACCAAAACAACAAAAATAGTAGCAAGACCCTGGGAAAGTGTGGCCAACCTGCTCCCTTATGAACTGAGACCAGGCAGGTAATCAAAACAATAAGGAATGTATCGAAGGACTGAATAAAGATGAAAAAGTAAAAGAAATGGGTGGGGAGATACCGATGATCAAAAGCAAAACTTATACCAATGGAAAACAGAATAAAGTCCTTAGATGCAAATTGCTGGATACTTTCCCCTCTCCTTAGCTATTCATACTATCCAAGAGAAGGGAGAGTAATAGGTGAGCCTTTTGTTAATGCCCAAGCATGGTATGTCAATGATGAACCAAAGGCAACAACCTCAAGAAGCTGTGTGCATTCACTTAAAAATCTAGGGTTTATTATATCATTGGGTCAACTGGATGAGTTGCCTGGGCATTCCATGTTACCCCAGGTGGGCACAGCTGTCCTGTCAGTGGGCACATAATCTCAGCAGAAGGTTTGGCAGAATCCTTTTTTGAATGTGATTCAGTCAAGAAGACACCCAATCCACATAAGACTGGAGAGGTTGTGGGCAAAAAAGCTGAAGTTTAATTCAGACAAGACAGAGGTTTTTCTGGCTAAGAGACCTGCTGCTCCAGCAACCGTGAGTCTACCTGTTCTGGAGGGAGTAGCACTCCTCTTAAAGGGCTATGTTCACAGCCTGGACATTCTCCTGGGTCCGTTCTTACACCTGAACGCCCAGGTGATAGCTGTACCCTGACGACCCATTAAAAATGTTTTATACTGTTGTAAGCGTGCCAATTCGTGTGAGAATGAGGTGGGATAGAAATCTTATGAAATAAAAGGTAAATAAGACTTGACGGGCATTACTATGTGATAATGGTACTAAATTCAAAAAGGACAAGGGCTACACAGTTGGATGGCTCAGCAGCTTTTATGATACCGAGACATCGCAGTAGTTTGGGAGGGTTTAGGAGTTTCCAGATATAGGGGGAAAGCAGAAAAAAAGAGGGGGAGATTTTCACCACATAACTCACTGAAGGTATCTTAATATTGCTCGTCACAATGAGCTACATGCTGGGGATGGTGAGACCTAGTGTCAGACTAACAGTGCAATCCTAGGCATGTCTACTCAGGAGGTAGGTCCCATTGGGTGCAACGGGACTTACTCCCCAATAAGTGTGTATAGGATTGCAGCCTAATTGTCTGAAAGAACACTGATCCAGTGTTCTGATCCAGCCTAGACAGGGAAGGAAGAGACTGCAGATTTCTCTGCTCTTCATACCACAACTTACCCCTATGCAGCCTGCAATTAGGCGTTTGAAATGGTCCTTCCGACGTTTGTCTGCCACTTTCTGCAGCGTTGGGTTGAGTAGCTTGGTATCAAACTGTTCCAGGGACTCTTTTTGAATTTCTGGAACCTGTTCCATCACTGCTTTCAGCTCAGCATAGCGTGGACGCTTCAAATAGCAAGGATAGTCAACAGGGAGGTTTTTCTAGAACTAAATCTGTCATACTTTAAAGACAAGAAGAGAATGAACACCCAACCACCCACCCATGCACAGGAGTCGATTAACGATTTTCCAGGCCCAGAGTCATCAGTGAGACTTAAGAAAGCACGTTCTTCTGCATTGTCTTACCAAAGCCTCGTAGATTTGGAAAGCCAAGTGAACAAGAGCAGCCATACAGCCATCATGTTGCCCATGCATCTGTAACCCTTTCAGTACACATGTGAAAAACCAGGTCACAGCATCGGGGATCAAGGTCCCTGGGAGTACCTATGGCAGACAGATGAACATGTAGCAAGATGGTAACCCAAAACCGTTTTGTTTATCTTCCCAGAAGAGGGGATGTCTAGCATTCATGCAAAACAGCTCCCAAAGGAACTGCCAATGTGTACGGGTATATTCAACTTCACCACCCTCTGTCTGTTTAGTTCCTTCTGTGGAAGTACCTGTTTAAGCAATGGCCAACAAAGTTGTGTGGTAGTTCTTTGGCAAGACAGGGTATCCTTCCAGGAAAGGGATACGAAAGCCGTAATCAGCAGAGCAGAGCAGACATTCTGGAGAAAGAAAGCAAAGACCCTTCACAGATGCTCTGCAGGATTTGTTCTTGAAAGCAAAGGCCTTCATCAGCACTTTGCTGTTAAGGATGAAAAATATCCACCAAACCCTCTAAAATCTTTTATCTACTAAAACGTTGAGAGCTATACTTTTAAATTCTAAGAATGCAAACTGAACCTTCCAGCTTCAGTCCTTTTGGGATTAATTTCTCTCTACTAAAAAGGAAGTTCCCTTTTAAAAATACACCCATGTAATGCGAGGAAGGACTTGAAAGTCAGATTCCTTACCTCTTGCTTCATCAAACACTTGCCCAATTCGGTGAGCTCAGAGCTGGATGGTGGAGTCACTTCTGTGGACATCATCTCTTCATCTATCAGGTAAAATGCAAAGGTGAACACACGTTTCCATGGCAAAATGGCAAGTCAGTCAAACTGACCACTACCAACTAGACAGACCAGGGAGCAAGCACCCCAACTGGAAGGCATGTTCCAAGAAAGAGACACCGAGTCATGGGTAACATCATCTCTCTCTTCTGGACACTGGCGTCGCTGGAGGTGGGGCGGAAAGCTAAGTTCTGCAGCTTTCCGCCCCACCGTTACTCTCCGGTACGAGGCGCCCCGCCCCCTCGTCATAGGAGCCCGTCAGCGGAGAGAAAGCAACGCGCAGGAGAGTCCCTGCGCGTTGCTTTCTCTCCGCTGACGGGCTCCTACGACGAGGGGGCGGGGCGCCTCGTACCGGAGAGTAATGGTGGGGCGGAAAGCTGCAGAACTTAGCTTTCCGCCCCACCTCCAGCGACGCCAGTGCTTCTGGAAATGCAGATAAGCTTGCTTCCCTATTGCACATCTCTGTAAGATCAGTTTCAGCCATTCTGAAGTCAAACGGCAAGAAGCTGCTAATAAGAAGCAGTTTACGTTGCAGAGGAAGAACATACTTTGCTCTGGGAAGTTCAACCCAAGCTGGGCTAGCAATGAAGAAACGCTTTCCTCAGAGCTATAGAAGTTAGTTTGAATTTGCATTATTTTATTCACTGCTGGTCAACTTCTATTTACATATGTATGGATAACAGATTTCTGCAAAGGGCTCAAACATGTAACAGAAAGAACACATCCATTACTTACCATCTCCATCTGCAGCAGCAGAATTATTCTGCTCAGCACCTTTCTTTGAGACACAGCAGACAGCTGCAGATGCATCAGAGGAGGGACAAAGTGAAACGTTAGAGTGGCGTAGCAGTGGCGGCACATACCCCTGTGCCACCCCCGTGCCACCTCAATCTCCCAAGTTTCCTGCCCCTGCAGCACCTCCATGGATAAGGGGGGAAAGGGCAGGTGGGCAGGCCAGCAAGCTGAAAACCAGAAGTAGCTCCCAAACACGATTGGAAGCACTTATGAGGCACAGTGGTAAGTGAAAATACCCCTTTTTTCCGCCACGGCAGGACCCCAGAAGTGCCGTTGCTGAACATCACCAAGCCCCTTAAGGGGGGTAGCAACTGCTTCTGGCTGGTGTGGTGGGTCATGACCCATCATTTTGAGAAATGCTGCCAGGAAGGAAGGCTTCATATAGTCACAAACCTGCATCGAGTGCACTCTGAAAATCGCTACTGTTGTTTACTTATGTGACTGGCACAGCAACCAAAGGAGGAAAGGCCAAGCACCAAATTACAAGACCAGACTCTTAGAAAGTTGGCAATTATTTAGGCCAGCACTTCTTTAGAGGATTCTTCATGTCTGTTTGTGCAGAAAGCAATGCGTGACTGCTATGGAATTTCTGCATATTGCAAAGCATTCTGGAGCACAATTCAGACACAGGGCACTACCAAGACTTTGTCACTCTGTGTAATCTGAGAATGTCACAGAACAGGTCTACCACTCCCCCTAATATCAAACATTTTGGACGGCTTGTTTTCCCATTACCAATTATCTGACTAAGGAATTCCTGACAAGTTTTTGAGGAACACAGATTGTAGACCACTAATTTAGGTTGTGTTTAGGTCTATGTTTGCCCTGAGGAGTAAGAACATTGGGGGTGATAAAAGTCTTGACACAAAGTGGGGACATGTTTGAGGGGCATGAAGAAAGGCTACAAGAACTGCAGTTTGGTCAACTCCTTATACAACACTGTGATCCCACATATTCCAGTGTAAACATACGTGTGATACTCCCTCTGCTCAGGGAGACGTATGTCCCAGGGCTTCCAAGCAACCAACTATGGTAGTTTCACTCACTGATTAGATCTATGACTTCTCGGGTGAGCAATCTGACCAACTGCTCCTCCAACATCTCTTGAGACTCAGGGTTGTCATCTGCTGTGTCTTCATCACTATTTCAAGATAAAGCAACAGATTTTAGGGTAGCAACATAGATTTTATTTTTATTTATTTAAGGAATTTGTAGCCCGCCTTTCTCCCGAGGGCACTCAAGGCAGCTTACAACATATTAAAATACATATAAACACATTAAATTAATTAATTAAAACACTTAAGTTAAAAACAAACAACCCCAGTGGGTCACCTGCATTTACATATATTAAAACCATTTGTTAAACGGTCAGCCCACCATGCTTCCCTATTTGATCTGATGAAAACAACTGATGTTGAGCATAACTATACCACCAACTCCTCCTAGCTCTAAGAGACTTCTACTTTTCAAACCTGGGAAGAATTTTCTTCAGTTTTACTGAGAGAAGAAACCATAATATTACTAGCCAACTTGCAATGCCATCTGATGCCTAATTTCACCAATGCAAAGTTCCACTCAGAATGATTAGTTAGAGGCAACGTTTCTTCTGCAACAACTCAAGAGGGCGGACGGACAGACAGTAGTGGCACAATCAGCAGCTAGCTAGGTCTCCTCCCTACTGACAAACTTAGTTGTAGAGCAAAAAGGGACCAAAGAGCCCCACCTGCTGGTGCTGCACCTGTCAGGAGGGCCTAGATACAGTGATCCCTACAGCAGTTACAGTCTTCTCCATTTTGTTTAAGTCATCACACTTACCAAAGTAAACTCCGCTGGTTGATGACCTGCCATTTCTGGGACAGCCTCTGAAGAAAAAAAAAAAAAAAAGCAGCATTACATGATGTTAATGGGATACTCAGGGCTGTGCATGTTCTGTATCGAGGTAACTCAAAACTCTAACTTCTATACATTATGCAAATTGTGTATTTATTTATTTACAGTATTTTTATCCTGCCTTTCTCCCCGAAGGGACCCAAGGCAGCTTACAACGACAACAACAAAAGAAAATACAATACAAAAATAATCACATTTTAAAACAGTAAAAACAATTAATGAAAATAAATAAAAACGGTATCTAAAAATCGATTAAAAAGATAATTGCTACAATTAAAACAAGAGCATAGAAACAGCAGCACCCCCACCTGTACCAGCGAGATGTTAAAAAAGGCAAGGGCTCAGAAGGCTTATTTGAACCAGAAGGTTTTTAGGCATCGCCGGAAAGTGTCCAAGGAGGGAGCAGTTCGTAAGTCAAAGGGGAGGGAATTCCATAAGGTTGGTGCCACTACTGAGAAGGCCCTGTTTCTGGCTGCCGCCCCTCGCACCTCCCTGGGCGACAGCACCTGAAAAAGGGCCTTCTCTGATGATCTAAGGAGACGAGTTGGACTATATAGAAGTAGGCGGTCTCTCAAATATCCTGGCCCCAAGCCGTATAGGGCTTTAAAAGGTCAAAACCAGCACTTTGAATTGGGCCCGGAAATGAATCGGCAGCCAGTGCAGCCGTCGGAGGAGCGGCCCGACGGAGTCTAACCGCCTACCTCCGGTGACCACACGGGCCACCGCATTCTGCACTAATTGCAGTTTCCGAACTGTCTTCAAGGGCAGCCCCACGTAGGGCGTGTTACAATAATCTAGTCGCGATGTCACCGTGGCATGGATCACCGTGGTCAGGTCTGCACGATGCAAGTACAGTCGCAGCTGGCGCACCAGCCGAAGCTGGGCAAAGGCCCCCCTGGTCACAGCCGCCACCTGGGAATCCAGGAGCAGCTGTGGATCCAGGCGGACCCCCAAGCTGCGGACCTGCTCCTTCAGAGCAGGACGATACTCTAGTACCTGCATTGTGGATTTCCGGACCAGGAGAACCTCTGTCTTGTCCGAGTTTAGTTTCAGGCAGTGCTCCAGAACCTCAACAGCCACCCTGGAATCAGGTGGAAAGGAGAGATGGAGCTGGGTGTCATCAGCATATTGATAGCATCCAACTCCAAATCCCCGGATGACCTCTCCCAGCGGTTTCATGTAGATGTTAAATAGCATGGGGGACAAGATGGAACCCTGTGGCACTCCACACCTCAAGGGCCAGGATGCTGAACAGGCGTCCCCCAGAACCACCATCTAGGACCTATCTGCCAAGTAGGAGCGGAACCACCGCAGAACGGTGCCCCCGACCCCCAGCTTGGCCAGTCGGCCCAGAAGGACACCATGGTCGATGGTATCGAAAGCTGCTCAGAGGTCCAGCAGAACCAACAGGGACGCACTCCCCCTGTCCAGTCCTCGGCGTAGATCATCCACCAAGGCGACCAAGGCTGTTTCCGTCCCAAAGCCCAGCCTGAAACCAGATTGAAAGGGATCTAGATAATCCGCTTCATTCAGGACCCTCTGGAGTTGAGACGCCCCCACCCGCTCAATTACCTTGCCCAAAAACAGGAGGTTTGAAACTGGCTGGTAGTTGTCCATTATTGTGGAATCAAGGGAGGGCTTCTTCAGAAGGGGTCGAACCACTGCCTGCTGCAAAGCGATTTGCATAATCTGTTCTGCTTTTATTAGTCATATAGATGAGCAGATTACTATGTAGGGCAGTGAAGAAGCAATTCTCAAGCAATTCTGTTCAGCTATACCTCTCCACTCCCTGCAACAGCTGAGATGTCATCAGGCATCAAACTAAGAGTCGGAGATCTTCTAGGGCAGCTGTGGTCTTGGGCTAAAAACTAAGTCAGTCTGTGTACTGCTGTGGCTACTGTGTTAACCTTCAATGTCAGAAACTTAGGTTAAAAAGTCTGTCTCAAGCTATGAAGCTCACTGAATATTTGGGCAAGTCGCTGTCTCTCAGTAACATACCTTATAGTGTGTTGTGATGCTAAGATTCCACTCTGAGCAACAACAAGATATGAAAGCCCTGCCAACAGCAACCAGCTCATGATACAAGTCACATACATACCATGCAGTTTCTTACCATATGTAAGTAGGTGAAGAGTGGTCCAAGTATAGGACAGATAAGAGATTCATAGTGTTCAGGAGGGCAGGAGAGGACCAAAGGCTTCACAAACACACCTGTATGGAGCTAGTTAAAGAAGTTAAGCAGTACATGGATGCCTCAAGATTACCCTCTCTGATAAACAGACTTTGGCCAGCTGAGCAATTCCACCACCACAAATCTTAGAATACAACCAATATGTCAGCTGCAGAAAGAACTTGTCCAGCCTATTTCACTCATGGCCCTAAATGTTCCATAAACCTGAACTGAGGGACATAAGGAGGATATTTCGCTTGCTGCCACTGTCAATGGATTCAGCCATTAAGTTCTCCTCTCATCCCTTCCAAAAGGTGGCTACCCAAGGACCAGCTGCATTTACAGTCCTGCAACTTTTGAGGGTGGTTTGGAGAAATTTTAAATTTGGAAGTGATAACAAGTGATATCAAGTTTTTAGAAACACTGAGGAGATAACTGCAGCAGATAAGGACAAGAGACAGACCTTTTGGCAAAATGGAGAAAAGGGGAGGGATGCAACAGTGAACATAGATATTACAGAGCAAGCTGAAAAGAAACAAATCCTGAGACAGCTAAACCAGATACATTTCCTATCTCAATTTACTCAGGCTGCCTCAGACTTCCAAGTCCTCGAAAGACCAAGCCGATGGGCACAACCCACGCAGAGCATCTGATGCTCGTGTGTGGTGTGTGTGTGTGTGTGTGAGAGAGAGAAAGCCAGTTTCTCCAAGGAATTTGTCACTTGGGGTCATCTGGGGTTTTTGAATTTTCCACTCTTGGACATCAAGTGAGCTTCATGGTCCAATGCGCTCCAATGCGCTGACCCCAATTGAAGTTTATTTTGGTTACTGGTCAAGAGGGAGGTGAAGATGCTAAACAAAGCTCAGCAATGAGGGCAATGGACAACAGCTACTGCAGTGATCTTCAAACTTTTTTGTGCCACGACCCCAATAAATAAATAAATAAAGTATGAGGCCGGGGACCCAGCATTGATCCCCCTCTTGGGACCCGATCCACCCCCATCAACACCCGCCCACACACACTGAGCTCGCCCGGCCCACACCACCAGTGGTGGGGGCATTCTGGAACAGGAGAGCCAAACCTTGGTTCCCCACCGGCCCCCAGCAAATCGAAAGAGGGAGGGGAGGAGGGAGGTGAAATCCCCAGCAGGTTCCCCACTGCCCTCCAGCATTACCCCCAGCAGCCATTTTGGTTCCCATAAGCTGCTGTGACCCCACAAATGAGGCTTCGTGACCCCATTGGGGTCCCGACTCCAAGGTTGAAGAACAGTGAGCGACTACATCTGGATAACTCAGCAGCCTCTCAAGGATATTGAGACATCACTATCACCTCTGAGGTGCTCGACACATGGAAAAAAATAGCAAAACATAGGGGAAAACTGAGGTTTCCACCACAAGGGATATTATTGAACACCTGGTAGATCAGAAGAGATGGCTGGTGGACTGGTGACCCTGGTGGGTCACAAGCTGTGCAATCTCAGTCTAACTACAATAAGAATTTGGGCTGCCTATCCATTCAGCTGGAAGTGGGAAAAGCCCCCCTCCCCCGAGAAAGGGCAGTGCTATGACAATTTTGATGTAAAGACTGACTACTGGGGAACCATGCTGGTGACCCTCAAACGAAGGCACAGAAGTATGGCCCAGAAGACTGCAGCAAAAACTATAGGCCATTCCTGACCCAGACTGTTTTGAAACTTTAAACAAACATGTATGTCGCTTCTTCTCAGCACTCTCCCCTATTACTCTGAAGATGCTCTTGTCCAGAGTCTCTTCCTGAAGAAATTCAGTCTCCAAAAAGATGGGCTGCTGCAGAAGGCAGGCAAAGGGGGGTAAATGCATTTTGTATCCCGTTGAACAACTTCCCCCCCTTGGTGCTAGTTTACAAACAAGATTCCCTGTCCAATAGGCACAGGGAAGACGACAAAGCAATTTTGAAAGGCGAACCCACCAATAAACAGCAAAGGATACGAAGCATAGGTCGGAGTCTGTAGTCAGGGATATAGTTAAGATTGACGAAGGCAGAGTTGAGTAGCTCACCTGCTAGGCCATCAACAGTATAGAAATCTTGCTGCATGGATGAGCCAGAATTCCCCAGAACATGGAAACTGCAATTCAAATGGCATTGCCCAGATTAGCCAAATCAGACAATAAGCATAACGGCTGGGAGACACACTGTTTGAAAAAGGAGGTTTGTATTTACTTGTTTGTTTATACAAAGCAGCAAACGGCCAAGCTGGATAAAGCCAAGACTTATCTTGCCCAGCATTCTGTCTCCAACAGTAGCTGGCAGATGTCCCTAGAAAGCTTATAAGCAGACTGTCAAGCTGCCAGTCGTAAGAACATAAGAAGAGCCCTGCTGGATCAAGCCAAAGGCCCATCTAGTCCAGCTTCCTGTATCACACAGTGGCCCCACCAGATGCCCCTGGGAGCACACAGCCAACAAGATAACCTGTTTCCTGCTGCCACTCCCCTGCACCTGGCACAGAGAAAACCTACTTCTAAAACCAGGAGGTTGCTTATGGCTTGTAACCTGTGATGGTCTTTTCCTCCATGAATCTGTCCAAACCCCTTTTAAAAGGCATCTAGGCCAGGTGCCATCACCACATCCTGTGGCAAGGAGTTCCACAGATGAATTACAAGCTGGGTAAAGAAATATTTTCTTTTATCCGTTCTAACTCTCCCTCCACTCAATTTTAGTGCATGTCCCCTGGTTCTGTCATCGTTGTTACTTGACCCCAGCATCTGGTTACCAGACATATACTGTCTTAGTACACAGAAACAACATTAACAGCACAACCCTATCCAACCTATGCCACCAGTTTAACCAGCGGTGCAACAAGAACAGGAAGCCCCAGAACGGAAAGGGGATTCAAATCCCCTCCAAAGGGAGATTCAAAAGGGAATTTAAATCTCCCCTCCCCTCCAAAGCCTCCCGCTCTGCCCTCCCCCGCTGGTTAAACCGGTGGTAAGTTGGATAGGATTGTGCTGTTAATGTCACAGTTCATCATTATCTATGAATTTGTTGAATCCTGTCTAGAGTCTCTAAACTAGTTGCCATTATTACCACATTGCAATTGATTTCATGGATTTCCCACTTTGAATTTTCAGCTGAAAACAGTTTTCTTTCCTTATTTGACTCTTCACAGTTAAAAGAGGCACCTACTGTGATATCTTTACACTATTCCAGATACACACACTGATGGTAGTCACATGAACAGAACGTTAGAACATACAGTGCTCTTTTTCAACAGGATTACCTGATGCAGCAAGGTTTCCTGGTATAGTGGACAGCTCTGCAACTCACCATATATGAATGCTTTATAGTTATCTAGGTCAGTGGTTCTCACTGAGAACCAAAGCTGTCCCCTGCCCCCTTAAGGGGCGGGGACAGTATGGTGGTGGCGATTCGGGGGATCGCCACTGCTGCAAAAGTGCCTAAAACCGCATCCGCTGTACTTACCGGGGCTTGGGGGAGCTTCGGAGGGGCCCGCGCGACCCTCTGCAGGCCTCCCCGATCTTTGGATAGTCACAAAATGGCGATCTTCGGGCGCTTCCAGTTTTCGCGCAGGCCTCCCTGAAGCACCCCTGAAGCGCCCCAAGTAAGTATAGTGGGGGCGGTTTCGGCAGCAGCGATCCCCTGGATCGCCGCTGTCTCCGCAAACACTTAAGGCTCTCCCCGCCTCGGAGAGAACTTTGGGAACCGCTGATCTAGGTATTACAAAGCTGTCTAATATGTTCTCTTCAGGCTGTTAGCATAGAGCAAAATGTAGTTATATAGGAGACCATTGACACTCTTACCAGTTGTCATACAGGGTACAGAAAAAGCCCTGCATTCTTTCCAAAACTGTTTTGTAAACAGGAGAGTCATAGAGCTCCAGCAGAGGCTGAGGGAGGCCTGAAAGAGGAAAATACCAGACATTTAAGAGAAAAAACTCCTCTCCAAAGGCAAAGCTGCCTGCCAACAGAAGAACCAATCAGTTGGAATCACATAATCACATTGTTTTGAGAGTGTTTATGGACCAACAAAAGCACATATCCAGTTGTGGATATTCAGGCTGGCTCTATTCAGAACATGGATGCTGATGTAGCTTGCAAAACAGGGCAGGGGAAAAAAGTGATGTTTTAGATTAGAGAATAGTTGTAGTCACACTGACTCAGGAAGCATCAAATCAAATTTAGAGGCCACTTTGCAAACAAATCCATAGCAGAAGTATGAAATGTCTTTATTTTATTTACAATATTTTTATCCTGCCTTTCTTCCTGATGGAACCCAAGGCGGCTTACAATAACAAGAAAAAAATCAAATACAAATATCCATTACATTTAAAAAGCAATAAAACAGTTAATTAAAAAGTCATAAACAGTCTAAAATGATAAGAGTTCACTATTACAATTTAAAAAACAAGAATATAGACCGTTTCATGTAGCGTGGAAGTTTTCATGGCTTGGAACGATTTTCAACGAAACACGAAATATGTTCTCTTATCTTAAACACATATTTCCTGTTTCGTTGAAAATGTTTCATGTTTGTTTCATGTACACAGAAACAAAGTTTTTGCAGCATCATCTTTTATGATAGCTTTTGCAAGTACAAAAATGACATGGCGTCCTATAAAACTTGTGCCTGGGTTGCCAGATATTTACCCAAGATTTTACCCTTCCTTTAGGCATGCCCTAACAGGATCTGAAGAGAGAGCTCATCCATCTCAAAATTCCTTCAGGACTTATGGTCAAGGGTCTGTAGCAAACTTGTAGTAAGCTACTAAGATCTCTCTAGATTAGAACACCAAAGGCCTTCGTGCAAATGCAAACCTCTTTCTGGGTTAGAACAGAACTGCTTTTCAGGATCACAATATAATAAGAATGAAACAAAGAAGGAAGGTGACATGATGGCACTTAAGACGACAATGGTTTGCATCCTCAATTTAAATGCATCACAGACAATAGTATTCATTCTTGAGTTAGGAAACAGAAAGGGGAAGGAGCAGGGCCACACACCTCCCAGACAGACTTAGATTGCTCCAAGACTCAGTGCACACGTTGCGGTTAAGAGATGGGGTGGTTTGGACTATGCCCTCTTGTCAATCACACACACAAACACAGGAAGGGGAAGACAAAAACACTTGGGTCCTTCTCCTGCCTCAGACTGTTGAGAATTACAGATCTAGAAAAATACAGCAGTTAACCATTTTAAGCAGAGCCTTGCAGATTGCACATAATGAGCATGGGCAGAGTCTCTACATTTTGAAAAGGATGGAGAAGCTGTCAAGATAAATACACAAAGCACTGAAGCACCAAGAATAAGAGAAACAAGTAGCTACTTACCTAGGATGGCATTCTTTTCAACTTCCAGCATGTCTAAGGCCTTTGCAAACGTTTCTCCCAATTTAGCCACCATCTCTGGCATATACAGATTATTGTGGGTCCTGGAAGAGAACATGGTGTTTCATAGTCACAAGCCGAACCCAGTAGCTGACTGGCAGTGGGAAACCACCTTCAGCTTGTGAACAGCTCCTGTGTCTGGCGATGAGGAAGGAGAGACCAAGCACTTGTGCATGGGATCCCCCTTCCTTACCAAGTACTCATCTCTGGGGGATATGGAGAGGACTCCAGTTTGTGTAGAGGGTACCAGCTGCCCCACACAACAGTTACCCTCAGTTTACTTCCTCTCAGCCCTTTGAATTGCTGACTGCAATATCTCAATAAAAGGACCTCATCAGATAAGAGGCCTTACAACCCATAGGCAAATTCTGTTTCTAGCAAGAACCTCTGCACCCACAGACATGCAGAGGAGAGACTGCCCCACCTCTGAAAGACACACACTGCCCCCCTAAGGATGGGTCACAGTCCCTAGAATGGCAGGTGGCACTGGATGAGCACGGCAGCTTCGCAATAGGCTCATATGCTATAAGCAGCTGTGTGGCAGAGAGGGTTCCCCCCTGAAAGAGAGAACAGCTCTACATTAACCACAGCACGCTGCCAGGGAGGGACCACCATTCAGCCAAGGGTGACTTCTCTCTTGCCATCCTGGTCAAACAGGGTCCCTCGCCAGCTAGATGTTACATCCGAGTGGGGGGGGGGAAGGGTCTCTGTCTCACCTACCTCTCTCCTTTGAGACCTCAGACCTCCACTCAAGGCTTCGGCAACTGCCCACAGCACAAATTCTGCAGCCAAACGGCCCAACAGCCTCCATCAAAACTGCAATGCCACTGTACCTGCTGCTAGAGGTGATCAAGGGTAACTCAGTATCTCCCCCTAGAGCAGCATTTCCCCAAAATGTAAGGGTGCAGGGGTACAAAGGACTAGAACGTTGGGCGGCAGGGGCAGGCCTCTCAATTGCTTTCCAGAGTCTCAGCTTTCATTTTTAGAAGTCTCTAGCTGTTATACTTGTGAAGAAAACCTTCAAGAACGTGACCCAAGTGCAGCCAATGCAGCGATGTCTGCCTGAGCTTGCAGAGAGCCTGGAACAATAGTTCTGAGGTGTGAACTGCCCATTCATTTCAAAGGGTGCTAACAGAGGCTGCAAGAAAGGAGAAGCATCATATTATGAAGACCAAGTGAAGACTTGCTTTGGCTAAGCCTTTAAAGCACCATATTAGGGGCTTTATTGTTTAATTGATTCTGTTACCCTGAAGAGAACACTATTTCTGAAGAACATAGAAAGTTCTGTCCTGGAGGTCTTCTGCCAGCCAGAATCTTCTTCACAGTGCCAAATGACAACATTTTCCAAGAAGACACTGTTTCTATTTTAAAAACAGCTTCTCCTTACTGTTTTTTAAAACGTGTGTTGCTACAGCTTTGGAACATTACTGCTCTTGCCAGGAAGGCCTTTTGGTCTGGCCCACTTGATCTAAGGTAGAACAGAGTTTCCAAAAGGGAGTATTTGACCCAAGTTAGAAAAGGAAGCAAAGGGTGCACAGTTGTATGGTATGCACAAAGTGGGACTGAAGACCACAGCCTGACCTTTATTAGTGCCCTTCCTCAAATGACACAGGAACCATTAAAAAACAGCATGAACCTTTTGGAATGCAACAAGGCTGAAGTTGCTTATTTCTCTCTGCACTTCTCATGCACTAAGGTTTTAACCACTCCTTACCAGCAGAATCTTACTATCTCATCCATACTTCATGATCCATTTTCTTGCTATCACTCCTAGAAACACCCATTAGATTTGTAGCAAGGCCATTTAACCTGGTATTTATTCATTATGTATAGTTTAACTATGTGTTTAAGCCCCTTGAATAACCTAATCTGGTAATAATCATTAGGACATTGTCAAGACCAATCTGAATATAGAGAACGTTTATCAAGGCCGTATGTGTTGTACACAATGTTTAAACATAAAAAGTAAAAACCAATTTCACAGACACAAACAATGACACAGTCAGCTGGAGGCTATAATGACCACATGCCCTCCAGGAGCAACTTGTCCCATTTATCCTCAGCAACTCCCCAAAGCTGTTGCCCATTTACTATATTCCCTGCTCTCTTCCACACCCTTACTTATTCTTCCAGACTGCTCTTGCCAGACTTTTGTTTTTACACATACACAGGTGATAGGATGGTGGCTGCAAGGGCAGGAGAAGGAAAGTAGATGGCCTCTGCAAGCGGCTTAGGGAGTAGTCTTTGAATGGCAGCCACAGAACAAACTTGTTCCTGAATACAGGGTAATTGGTTCTACTGTAGCATGTAAACATCCCACAGTCCCAATAATGGGTGAGCACAGACGGTCTCATGAGCTGTGTGCATATGGACAGAAGGGACCATCATTCTGGCTTGGAATCCACTAAGGAAATAAAAACTGCAACAAAACAGGAAAAGCTGAGAAGCAGTTAGAGAAGTTGAAGTACCAGAGGGTAAAGAAAGATCTCGTGCATACAGCAGGCAACAAAGCAAACCTAGATACCTCCAGTAAGATGCAAAAAACAAAAACAAAACAGCTAATAGCCAGGAGAGTTAGACAAAGAGTGAAATTTACTGTACAGCAGTGGGTTCCCAAAATAGAAAAAGCTTTCATTGGTTATTAAACCAGTTACTTGATAATGGTATAACTGATCATCTTTCCCAAGGGCATAGCAAAAAAACAATTTTTACACACATAACTTACCTTTGTGCAGACTGTTAGCTGTAGTCACAGCTTCATCTGTCACAGAGAACAAGGTACCATGCAAGAAACCCAGAGAAGAACAAGTGCAACCATTTACTTGACGTTCTCATCATCCTTCAAACTGTGATAATTAATTGCAGTAATGCTTTGTAACCAAACACTACCTATTTGCATTCACCCAAAGACTTATTGATTTTTCACAATCCAAATTCTTTGGAACTCTGACACAGTGCATATAAAAGAGCATACTAAGGTGAGTAGCTTCACTATTTAAGATATGCACTCAGGCCTGGTCTCCCATGCAACCAATAAGGGTAGATCTTATCAATACCAAAACTTGAACTGGTAGAACAAGGCTGTGCTACTTCAGGCTGCAGGTTGGGGAAATAGCATTTTCAAAAAATGTGATCTATCATTTACTGCCTAAACTGGCAGCCCATTTTGCGACTTCATTCCCATCTCATTCTGCTACATGTGTAGATTAGTCTTACATACCAAGAGAAAACAAAGAGTCCATTGCCTCTGTAGGCTGAGGTTGTCACAAATATTGGGTTTTGCAATTTTTTAAAAAAAGTTTTAACCACCTTTCTACAGGTGGTGCTCCATATAAAGGAGCAATGTCTAAACAAACGATAGAATTAATTTTAGAATTAATTTTAGCATAAATCACCAGAATCTCAGTCCTCAGGGCTCCCTTGGAAAAGAAGCGATAGTGTTCTAATGGCACTGCAGACATACTGGAGTGTCACATCCATTAGAATGGCAACACAAACAATACAAGTAAGGCTGTATTTTGTCAGACTCCATTTTGACTAGTACAGTTGGACCCCGCTATCCACGGGGGGAATCCGTTCTGGAACCCTATGCAGATAGCGAGGATCCACTGTAAAACATTTTAAGAAAAAAAATAGGGAAAGCGGTTACCTTTTAGAGTGAAACTGCTGTGTGTTCTTGCGGTAAACATGCTGAAATTGCACTTTGGAAGCCTCTTCCGGGTCACGTGACTCCCCTCTCCCAAGATCGCCCCAAAATGGGGTGACCTTGGGAGAGGGGGGGTGTTGCATGATCCATAAGAGGCTTCTGGAGCGCTATTTTAGCACGTTTACCACAAGAACACACAGCGGTTTCACTCTAAAAAGGTTAAAAAAAAGTTTCCCCCGTTTTTTTTCTTCTTTTTAACGTTTTACAGTGGACCCTCGCGGGTCCAGGATCCGCAATGAGACAAATCCGCGGATCCCGAACCCGTGGTTAGAAAGGGTCCACTGTATTAACAACAACAACAAAGAAAGGCAACCAGAGTTCACTTGCTAACACATCAGAATGGAAGCTCTTTGCTTTTCATCACAATGGTATCCCAAAGACTATAGTGCTGATATAGCTAAACCAATAGCACTGGCCACTATAATCTCCATTAAAATAAAAAGTGTGCATTGATGCATCTGTGTCACAGTGAGATTTGTAAAAGTATCCTGTGACAACCACTTGGCAAATAATGCATCCAAGATCCGTAACCACAGGTTATACGCAAATCTTCACTACTATGGTCTAAGCCAGGGGCGGCCAACATAAGGCCCATGGGCCAGATATGGCCTACGGAAGCTCTTCATCCAGCCCCTTGTGCTAATTGGGCTCTCCCAGCACCACCATCAGCTGCTCTCAGCTGCTGAGCTGTGAAGTGACACATTGGTAGAAGCAGTACTGCTGAAAGGGCAGAGCTGGGAGATCCCAATCATCATGTGGGCCACCCTTTCAGCAGTGCCACTTCTGCTGAGGTGTCTCTTTGCAGAGCACCTCTAAAGGCTGATCTACACCAACTCCAAATGCGTTGCATTTGGAGGCTCGCGAGCATAGGGAACAGAACGCCCCACCCCGAAACGCTGCCCTGGGCTCCACCAGTTTCTTCAATGCACTTGTCATGCCTGATTGTCCCTCCTTGTAATAATGCTCAACGCTGATTGGCTGAAACACGTGCGCTCCGATTGGCTGAAAGCTCCCTCTCATCCCATTGGTCAAACAGTTTGCTCCACATCCCGCCCTCTCTCAATCATGAGCATGGTCCACAACTGATCGCAACAGAACTCGGGAGAGCACATCTCTCCTGCATTCCATGGTGATCGGTTATGAAGGAAGCCAAACTGCTCCGCACACACCTGGGATGTGCCAGGATACGTGCGGTGTAGATCAGCCTTAAGCTGCTGAGCTGCAAAGTGACGCCTCGGCAGAAGCGACACTGCTGAAAGGGTGGCCTGTGTGATATCTTGAAAACGTGATCAAGGTTTGCATATTTTCTCTTCTGTCATTTGCAGCTAATGATTTCCTACAGGACGTGAGAAAAACGTTTATTTCTGGTCATCATCAACTTAATGTCAGTTCCTGTTTAATTACATCACTTCTGGCCCTCAGCAGGCACCAGGAATGCTATTCAGCTCACTGTATGAAATGAGTTTGACACTCCCCTGGTCTAAACAATGGACCCCTGCTAGTCTAGCACTTCAGCTGGATGCACATTTTAATGTTAAATATTTTTTTTAAAACTTAAATTTAATGTTTAAATGGTCAACAAAAAGGTGTGCTTGCATTTAAGCTTTGGGAGTGTTTTACAAAAACCCCCCCACACCTGATGTTGCTTCACATGGCCACATGACTTTCAAGGTTCCTGTTTCCTAAGGCCCCCTAAACTCCCCCACCCCTGGGTCACATATCAAAAAACTTCAGACTTTGGTGTCTTGACCTTCTGATGCCTATTTCTGGTTCTTCCATTTTCACCTACCAACCTTTATCTGGCAGCCTGTATCCTTTTATCTTGCCTATCTATGGCCAAGAATACAAATCCTTTACTTTCAAGTTTTCCCTGCTAAGGGATTTTAACAATGTTGGTACTCAACCCATTGATGGGAAATACTGTTGCAACGTGCAACAGAGGAACTCTGACTACAGCTTTTAGGGCAGTTGGCCATGCAATGGTTATGTAGGGAAAACATCAGCATACAAGAAGTCAGGCAATTAGCATCCTTGTCAGAGGTCACCATCTTTGGCTATAATGAGGGCCACTTTTGCAAATCGGGATACACAAATTCACCAATTTTTGTGAAGTGACCTTTCTTTATGGATTTTTGGTACTGTTTATACACTGTTAGTCGATCCCGGTCATTTCCGGGACTCTGGTAAGCCTAGGAATACAGGAACCTGCCTTATACCAGTCAGTCCACAGATCCATTTGGCTCAGTACTGTCAACACTGACTGGCACCGGCCCTCCAGGGTTTCAGACAGGAATTTTTCTCTGTCCTACCTGGGGGGTGCCAGGGATCGAATCTGGGACTTTCTGCATGCAAAGCATATGCTCTACCACTGAGCTACGGCCTTCCCAACATAGTTGGCATAATATTCCTCTTGATAATCACAGAATGAATTGCAGGTTCATTCTCTTTAGTGTTACTTCTGGATCCCTTTTTTTCTCAAATTAGAAGCACCTGGGTGGAAGTAGATTTGTTGTAGGTGGGTGGGGTGCTGCCTGGTTCCTTTTTTAGGAGATCTCTTGGTCTGTGTTTATAACATCTTCACAGCCAGTAGGGCTTTGTTTTCTTTGTACTGCCTGAGGATGCTCAAAGATTTGAGTGAAACGTAGCAGTTCTGTGTTTTATTGTATGGTTTTAAACTTTTAGTTTTTAACCTTTTAATATAAAGAACTTTTCAACATGACCAGTTTTCTCGTTTTTACTTCTTTGAAAATCACAGATCACTTTCACTAAATTAGGCTGCTAATGAATTTCCATTCTAGTTCCTTGAGAACAACATACTTTGTGTGAGGTTGTATTATGACATCAGTGGAGTTAGTCCCACTTGATCACTTTCCTCCAAGACAATCTGCAAAGCCATAATAAAAACTCTGAGCAGACAGACTGCTGGGAAGAGAAAGCCTCAGCTACTATCAATGTTACTGGCAAAATATTCCTCAGAAGAAAGATTTATGCTCAGCACTGAGACAAGCTTAGCACTTAGGAAAGAGCTTCATCTCCAACATGGTGCAGGAAGAACAGAGAGATCATGCACAACAGCAAAGTACAGAGGCTGTCTGACAGGGTTGAAGATAGACAAAGAATACCAGGAGAAAGGCAGAGTCTAATTTTATATCCAGGGAAATTGGGAGCAACCTGTCAGAACTCCTGCTCCAGGACAGAGTTCCTTTCCCCTTTACTCCCTTACAATGTTGCCATGTGAAAGTGTTCCTGTATGCAGCATTTTCACTATGAAACTGGTATTGAGCTAACTTGACCCACCTTATGAGAGCAAGTAAGTTGTCAAGAAGTTTCAGGATCTGCACAGAACAGGGATTTCGGTAGATTGGATTGCCATTAGACATGTAACCAACCACAAATCCTCCAGCCTTTGCCTCTTCCAGAGAAGTGGGCCAGCGAGAACGTTTTACAACGCCCAGAATAGTATACACACAAAAGCTTATCTATAAAAAAAAAGGACAGACAGACATGGAGATAAATCTTTAAAGCATGGGCAAAAATGACAGAACAAGGCAGGCTGAACAAACCACTTTTCTTGGAACTCTCAAGTGACCCAATAGAACACTTCACGTGCGCATATATATGGAGAGGGTGGGTGGCTTACCTGTAACTACACCTCTTTGAGCGGTCATCTGTGCAGATAAACAGAGTGGAGTTCTGTACACAGAGCTGGCCTCAGAAGCTTCCTTAAGTATTCTGTCCCCTTCTAGAGTGGAGGAAGTGCCATAAGGGTGTGAGGAATGCGCAGTCTCTTTGAAGACCATGCCCCAAACTATAGCACTGGAAGAGAAATCCCACCAGTTGGAGCCAGACCTGCAAGGTCAGGTGGGTTGTACGTCTGCACAGATGACCAGTCAAAGAACTACAGTACAGGTAAACAACTTATTCTCCATTAATACTGAGGAGACTAATGATGACAATGTTATTGTCATTGTTGCAGGTGGCAGAATAGCCATTGACACTACACTAAATGTTGACGTTTTGGCTGTATTTTGTAATGGGTCTGTATGTAGGAAGCTGCATGCGTATTCATGACATGACAACGGACATTCTTTCTTCTATCAGGGACTGAAATTTGTACAGAAAAATTGTCATGTGTGAAACATCCACAAGGCACTTTCCCTGCCTTATCCTGGAGCTTTTATCAGAAACCTCACTTCCCCACTGATTTCCAAAGATTACCACAGAACCTTGTAGGTTTTCCTTTCCTTTCAAAAGCTACAGCTTATGGACCCGTCACTACAAAACATACATACGCAGAGGGCTTTGCTTAATTTAATTAATCACACTGGGTACAATCTAAAAAGGACAGAGTTAGCCTTAAGGTTTTTAATGAGGTTTATCAAAAGGGTAAAGCAACATCTGCTAAAGCCAAGTACAGGCCTGTCCCCCCCCCCCCCGTATCCATTGATCCACCATCCACGCATTCACTTATTGACAGATCGCAGGTCCCCCAGCTCCTGGTATCTGCGGGGGGGGGGGGGGGGAGGAACGTATCAGCCACAGATACTGGGGCTTCACTGTACAACAAAATAGAACAAATTGTATATCCCATAGAGGTATTCTGAATTATGTAGTACATGCCTGGAAGAAAAAGATGAGGGGGTGGGGGGAAACTGGGAAATTTTATATTACTAAGCCAGCATCTCCATCTTTCGATATAACCACCTGCCACTCTATAGCATAACAGTTTTTAGTGACTCAGGACAAAACAGAAGCATCCAAGAGGACCAGTCATGCACAAGATAATATAATAAAGCTTTATAATAAAGCATAATATAATAAAGCATTTGCACCCTCTCCTTCAGCTGATGAGCTCCCAAGTGGCTTACATAAAATCAAACTATGAAAAATCATGACAACAGAAAAGGTGGAGGGGATAGGGAAAGGATTTCTTTTCCTCCTACTTCTCACAGGGCAGTAATATACAGTCAAAGTAACATACAGAAAAATATATACACCCTTCCTTGAACTGGTGTCAGAATGGAACATGTTGTTGTCTTGAGAAAGAGGGAAGCCAAAAACCTACTTTAAGCTCTTTGCCCAATAGGATTATGTCCCAGATATTCCTCAACCTCATGATTCGCTGCAGTAAGTGCCACAGCAGAAGGTTTTGCAGTGCTTTAAGTGTTGTGCCACTGTCATGCATGTTGGAGCTGCCGGCGCTATGGCTAGAGGCTCCACACGTCTGTTAAGAGACAGACCCAGCCCATGTCAGAGCAGGTAAGGTGCCAGTGAGGGCAGGACATGGGAGGTTTGGGACAGGGGCAGTAGATCCTGGCAGCAGCAGCACACACAGACACAGCATCTCCATTTTCTTGGTCCAACATGCCCTCTGCTTCTCCTTGGACTTATGCTAGCAAAATAGCTGGTATAGGTCCAAGGAGACACATTCATGGCCAGGAGACCTATGGAGAGGCAAGTAGAGTATATTTTACTTGCCCGTCCCAGGCTGTCTGGTTGGTCGGTCGCGCTCTCTCACTCTCACTCTCACTCTCACTCTCTCTCTCTCACACTCACTCACACACACACACACACCCCACGTTCTGGCAGTACAGTTGCATTGCGTAAAATGGTGGGAGATAGGATTGAGCTCTTAAGAGTCCTCTCTGTAATAGGAGCCTAGGATGGTTTGAGGGAAAATGTGGGAAAAACTAGCAAAGACTACTCATCTATGAAGCAAAGATTTTTCCAACACCCAGGTTCTTTCAAATTATTTCGACTTACTCTAGAACGGTTCAGGCCACAAGGATCTTCCATGACTGGATCTGCAATTTTGTTATCAGCACCAACGTACTGGATGAAATCTTCAGGATTCATCAGGACTCTGAGAGTGTGAGAGAAAGAAGTCAGGGTCAAGCAAATGGAGTATACAACCAGAAAAAAACCAAATGCACAAAAGGGAAAGTTTTCCAAATCTGAACCTGCAATGGGAAAGGAGCTCAAGTTGAGAAGAGTCTCCCTCACTCTCTGTAGTTACATCCACGGATGCCATACTTTGTACAACAGCTAAAGCTGGCATGAAAAATTGGATATTTTGGGCGGGGGTATTTACTGAATGCAGATCCCACTTTTGGTTCTTGCACTATTTTTCTGCACATCTGTGAACTTAAAGATATCAAATATACCAGCACACAGTAAGTGCCTTAACATAGTGCTTGGCAATAATGTTTCTTATAAACACAGAGCTAACCACAATACAAAATGCAACTCATTAGAAGATATGCCCCCGTCATATGTAATTTTTGCACGTCTTGGAGGAAGTTCTCATACCTCTTCATCTCCTCAGACAGCCACAGGCTAGCCACAGGAGACATGAGCTCTTCCAAGAAAGCCTTCTGCCGCTGGTAATCCTTGAACTGGTTACTGATAAGAACAAGGGCTTCCATGAGAGCACACTTTTCCATCTGGGTCAGGAGGAGCTCATTGGACAGCAGCTGCTTCACGTGGTTATACAACATGTCAAAGTTTGGCTAGAAAAAAAAAAAACAGATCAAGCAAGCATCAGTCAACTGAAAAGCACCCAACAAGGTTTACTGGATACAGGCTGTATTCCCAGAAATGTTTGGAGACAGGAGACTGGGCTTGCTCAGGGCAGCTCTACACACTATGATCACTGCAGGAAACATCAGCGTTTCCTGCAGCAAACACATGGACATATTATATTGTTGCCCAATGAAATTTCCTAGATGTTTAAAGATATGCATACACCTCTGTGCGACGCCAACATCTTATAGGACAGGTGTAATGTCCATGTGCCCCACAGCTTGATCGTAATGTGTGGCGCTGCCCTCAGTCTTTGCTCTATAGCTTATAGTGTTTCTTATAGCTTACAAGCCATGATGGGGATAAGCAACCGCCTGGTTGTAGGAGTAGGTTTTCTTTGTGCCAGGTGCAAGGGAGTGGCGACAGGATACAAGTATCTTGTTGTCTTGTGCTCCCTGAGGCATCTGGTGGGGCCACCAGTCGCGCCACAAGGACACGCGTCACCTTTAATGACGCGCCCCCACGCGACATCATGCGCAGGCGCAGAGCACCACCACCCTGCGCCGTTTTCGGCTCATTTTGGAGCCAAGGACACACGGGAGGGCGGGAGGGCCGAAAGGAGATCGACGAAACGTGAGTTTCGGCCCTCCCCGCTCTCTCCAGGGGGTTGCGCGTCACCCCTGGCAGCCCTCCCTCCCCGCCGCAGGCCAGCGACGCGCCTGGGGGCCACTGTGTGATACAGGAAGCTGGACTAGATGGGCCTTTGGCCTGATCCAGCAGGGCTCTTCTTATGTTCTCTACATTCCTAGCTCTTGTATCAGACTAATGAATCTTATGTCTACTCCACTTCTAAATTTCTCAAACTCCTTCACAAGACTTTAGCTTTTTATGAAAGACAGATGATAGTTATCGCTACTACTTTTATACCCAACATTCAAGCACACACAAATGTTATTTCAACTTGATTCACTATGTTCAGAGGGAGCTTTAAAACACAGGCAGTATAACAAATGTGAAATTCCTTCCCCACCCCTTGGATATAGATCAGGTTGGAGCTGTGGCTCTATTTTTAATACAGGTTCAATTAAGTACCAGGACAAATTGAGGGTAGTCTCGACACATCTTGATGATTGATGAGCAGGCATGTCTTCTGACATTCTTAACTGCACGGGTTCTTGGGGCCTGGAAAAACAAATCAAAAAAACTTCAGGATAGCATTTTAATTTACAAGCTTCAACAGAACAAGAAAAATCATAGAACTGCCTTCAGAGTTTATTGTGGGTCATAGCTATCATATTGAAGAAAAAATTATTTCCCCAGATCAAAGGAAACCAGAAAGATCAAAAGCCCTCTTAGAACAAGACAATCTTCACCATTCTTTGAAGACAGCATTAACACTACACAACAAACCTCCCCAGGCAAGGAGTTTGAAAGGTACAAGTCCACTACTGAGAAGGGCCTGGTTGTTACTTGAACCTTCAATGGTGGTGGAACCCTTAACAGGGTCTCCACTGATTACTTTAGATACAGGGTGGTGGTGGATGGAAGTATATTATTCCAAATTTACTCTGTTTTAGCTAGTCATAAGGAGGGACAAAGTGGTACAGGACACTGAAATCCCATTCCCTGACTGTTGGAAATTTTATTCAATCATCTCCTCTTGCCTCTGAAATGTCATCAGGCCTTGTTCACCCACTTTCAAACCTGCCTTACAATCATATGGGCTAAAGGCTTGTTGTTTTTTAGGCTTCAAGCATCAGTATGAAAATACACACATACAGATACCCCTCTTGCTTGCCTGGGGGTTATTTTTGCTACCTCAATAAGTTTTTCTCATAAAAAAACGGGGTTATTTCCAACCCCAGCCACAATATGTGTTAGCTTGGTTAAGGGCTTGACTTTGAAAATGTCTTTGTATGGAAAATAAGTGGAGAATAAAATTTATTCTTTTAAAAAATAAATTAGACACACACACCCATAAATGAGAATGTAAATTTACAACTACTATTTTGAACTACTCAATACCCCGTAAACAAAGCTGAATACATTGTATGCAGAGATACTATGCTAATCCCAAAACAAAACACCAAAATGTCAACAGTTTAGCACTATTCTCGTATAGAAAGCTCCCAGTGCAGAAAGCTCTCAGCTGTGAAATTTACTAGACAGACCTCAGAGGAAGACACAGAGTAAAACTGCAAGAGATAGAGCTTCATTTCTCTCTCTGCAGAGTCACTCTGTTTCCTTGTTTTATTAGAATTTTCTTGTAAAGTGGTGCTCCTCTTATTTTAGCAGGGGGAGAAGAACAACAGTCCCTATACATTCCAACATATTGTCTTTTTCTAGGGGCTGTTTGTTGATGCTTCCTCTGCAACATTTTGGGACTGGGAACCATTTATTTAGCTATGTAAATTGCTTTATAAAAAAAATTGATGGAAACGTTGTATATAAATATTCTTATATTTATTACAATAATTCATTTAAGATTTTATCTTTTTGAAAGGTTTGCCACTAACTTCTGACCTTTGACAACATGTATCTGAGCCAAAGGCTCCGAGAACGGTGATTAGCCATTTGCAACGCTGCAAAGAGCTCTTGAGGATTAACATTTAGTCTGTGTCTTCCAGTTAAGCATTGCTAGCAGGACAATTAGCAACCCCTCAGGACCACTTTTAGTGCATGTATATTTTTTTATTTTTTAAAGCACAGTTAAAAATTTAGCCTGGGTAGTTCACCTTCACAAGCATTTTGTCAGTGATACTGGGATAGAAAGTAGACTAAGAGTATAATTTTACTGGCAGAAAACAGTACATATTATCCGACTACATTTTATGGTCCCAAGTGTTGGTGAAAATGTCCTAAAAGAGCAAAGTTGCCACACCACTAACTGGCAAGTATTTATGACAAACTTTCCTCTGGGGATAAATACACATCCCAGGGGAACTCTAGTCAAATGAAAGCCCATCTTCTCGGGAAGCAGAATTCTGTTCTCATTCAGTATAAATCATTTGTTGCTACACTTGCTCCGAATTGTGGAATACACATAACCTTTTTTTAGGACACACTTTCCAATACACTGTTAATCTGGTGTCCATATACACTCTGCAGTACTCTTGCATGTTGACACTTGCATGTCAACACATCCATAGATATTATTTTGTGCAGACATGCTGTCATGAAATCCTCATTTCATGTGTGTTCTATTGTTCCCTAGTCTATTTTCTTATGTGCTAAACACAACAGCCCAGTCTGTGTTCCCCGAGCTGCGATGCAAATACCTGCATCTTGCTAGCCAGTGTTCAGAGATGGGGGGGAGCCAGGAAAAGGGTAGATCAAGTTTACCTTAGTTACCTGGATTGGCCCAGGTAACTAAGGCAACTGCTCTTGTCCAAACAAAAACAGCCTACATTTTCAGCTGAGTAAATCGAACTTCTTCCTTCTTCTCCCCAGTATCTGAAGGAGAAGCCTACTCCTGTGACTGGGAGCGGAAAGGGACTAGCCCCATCATCCAGGTTAAAAAGAAAAAAAGGCTTCAGTAACAGCCAGAAAAATAGTCAGTCTTATATTACTTTGGGTTTTGTCTTCTGCCTGTTGTGTTCTAGCCTGCTGGCTAAAATATTTATTGTAAGCTATTTGACTAAATTCCATCCTCATTACTTTCTTGTTCAATTGGCTTGCTATCCTTTAATTATTATTAGCATTTTAATATATCTTTTCATGTTACCCTGTTCTGAGAAATCAGTGGAATTGTCATCTCCTCGCTCTGCAGGCGCTACTGTGAGAGTTAATCTTATAAAGACCCTTGAGGTCCAGTACTGTTCTAGGAGAGAGCTTTGCTCAGAGAGCCCTCTGGTTAGCCTGATATCCTGGGCTGGTGGCAGCAGATTAGAACTACCAAGGTGTGTCCAAACCAAAGGGAGAGGGGAAAGGGAAGGGAGTGAGCGATGGGCCCTAGGCGCTACTGCCCTGAAGCAGCGTGCAGCAGAGGCGTCGCTCCGGTAGGGGCGGGGCTGTAAGTTTTGCTCGGTCGGAGTCCCGTTTACCGAACGAGCAGGAGGCGGCCCCGCCCCCTCACTGTCAGAGCCATTCCCCTGCGGAGAAAGCAGCAGGCAAGAGACCCTGCCTGCTGCTTTCTCCGCAGGGGAATGGCTCTGACAGTGAGGGGGCGGGGCCGCCTCCTGCTCGCTCGGTAAACGGGACTCCGACCGAGCAAAACTTACAGCCCCGCCCCTACCGGAGCGACGCCTCTGGCGTGCAGACGATGGAACCCCTCCCTGGACCCTGACACATGCACTGAAATATGTGTGATAGTACTGAAATTCATCTCAGGGGTCAAATGTAAAAAGAGGTATTTAAGAAGCCTTTTAGTAAACTGAACCCAACTATGCCTTCAAAAGCCACTGACCACAACAATACTGGCAGACCTGGCCAGTGAAGTACTGTGCCCCATTTCAGGATGACAGCAGTACCCGACAAGTCTGCTATAATTAGATAAAAAATATTACCTTGCTGTGCAGTAACCTTAAAGAAATTTCACTCATAGATATTGGCACAGGGTACTTGGAACCTCGGAGCAAAACCCTTCACCGGGAACCCCATGGCACACACACACACACCCCTGCTCACCTCCGGATAGCACTGGGTGCTACTGCTACCACTGGTACCGAGGGTTCAGGCGTTGATTCAACCAGATGGTTCCTCAGGTGGGCATGGGCCCTTGGCCTATGCTCAACCTAGTCAACCCCTTATGCCACCCCTGTTGGAACAATATGGCAGAAATGAACTCACCTTGCTCTCTTCTACAACCTCAAAGGTAACAGAGGCAAAGAGCTAAGGAAACAAGAGCAAAAGTCACTCATCAATGGGCAATTTTTTTATTTGTTTTAAAATAGATTTATATTTTACTGTTCAACTCGTAAGTGCTCTCAGGACTGCTCACAAGTTTAAATATCAAAATGCAACAACACTTGCAGGAGAGAACAGCAGCTAAAAACTCAGCAGACAGAAAAACTAATGGCACTTAATAAGCCTTTCACATTATGGGAATACAAATGACATCAGCATTTTTCTCCCAGGAAAATGCATTCCACAGATGGGATGCCACCTCTTCAGTCACCACCTGCCTCACTTCAGAAGGCAGAGGTATCCACAGGACAGCCAACACCAATCACTGCAGAGTCTGGGCAAGTGGTTCATCAGGCAGCTACATACATTCTAAGCTATTCGGGGCTTTAAAAAGGTAAAAACGTTGAATAGTGCTCAGAAACAGACTAGGAGCCAGTGGAGCCGTTTCAGCATCAGACAGAGAGGATCCCAGCCCTAACCCCAGTTAGCAGCTATATTCTGTTCTGAACCAAACAGCAGTTTCCAAACAGTGTTCAAAAGCAACTGCTTCTCATACAATGCACTGCATGTACATCTGCATTGCTAGCAGGGTCATGTGGGGGGGCAATAACGTGTTTCGCATCATCGCCCCGCCCCCTGTGCTCCCAGAAGGTTTCATTTGAAGTCTTCCAAGAACCAGGGCAGGTGGGAGGGCCAGAAAATCGTGCCAATTTGTGCGTTTTCACGCCAGCGGCAGCGGGACATCACCAAACGTTGTCACTCCCCTTAAGGGGGTAGTGACTGCATCTGGTTTCTGTGGTAGGTTCTGACTCACCAGTTTGAGAACCGCTGCTCTATCCTGTATCCTTTCTAATGATGTAAAAGTGTTGCTGAACAGAACCTCCACCTGTGCCCCCAAGCTTAGTGCTGGGCCCAAGACCACCACAAGGCTGCAAACCTGTTACAAAGGGTCAATAGCAAGCTTATGGAGGAAAGTGCCCTTTCCCGAGCATCTGGTCTGCCCACCATAATCTGTCTTGCTTGGATTCAGCCTCTTCAACCTCATTGGTTTAGCAGCTGTTGTGGCCCATTCATTCATGTTCTGCAGCACAGTCACAGCAATGTTTTAAGTCTCCTTATCATTGCTCTATGCAAAACTCACTAGCAAGGAAGTACATGGTATCCTTTTTCAGTCCCTATTTTATCACTGGGATAGCTTAAAAGTGCTTACCTTGGAAAGAACTTCCGGCAGGTATTCCGGCCTGTAAGTGACAAATGGAAAGAGTGCAGAAACATTAGAAAGGACACAGGACAGGATGAGGGGATCCTTCGTTTCAAAGCTCAGGACAAGCTGCAGAAGTTCTATGCCATCAGACACTGGGATCTCCTGGAAAAAGAACAGAAACGAACAACATTTTATTTTTGAACGAAAGCTATTATAACCAGCGACAATCTTGGTAGAAGAAGGTTTTACGGGTATCGCGGTCATTATAATTCCAAAAACAGCGCTTCACAGCTGATCTGGATTGGTTCCGGATAAAACTGTCATTATTTTTGATCAGCTGTGAAGCGCTGTTTTTGGAATTATAATGACCGCGATACCCGTAAAACCTTCTTCTACCAAGAACAACATTTTGTGAACGCTAGCTTTGTAAAATGCCAACGTATGTTGTTCAGGCAAAACTAAAGGGCTGGCTAACTATATCCTTGGCTGATCCTAACACTTCCAAAAAGGAAAAGTACTATCTAGCAGAAAGCACACTTTACAGATTTACACATGGTATTTCATTCAAGACGACATGGGTGGGTGGAACGACTGCTCAGTGATGGGGATAGGGACAGTTTTAACCACTGGAGGTTTAGGTTGATTTTGAAAGGGCAAAGGTGTAATCTTTTCCAGAGAGCTTTTCTCAACAAGCTTGTACTTAACTAACCACTTTTAGTAATATCAGCACAGTTGCTGGCACTTACTGAATTATTCAGTCTATTACTCAGCTTACATTATCATAATAAATACGGAGTCCCGATGGATTCACCATTACAGATTTGAAAAATGATTTTGTGTAAGTTCTAACATATTCTAACTACCCTCATGATATCTGAGCAATAGGGAGAAACAGTTTGATAGCAACTCCTTTGTCTGGCCAGGCAAAAAAGAGACAGTAACAGAGTGGCCACATTAAGATGGCCGCATCTGAAAATACGAACACATTGTTCCGGTCACACTTTGTCCAACTTTTTCCCCTGAAGCTAATAAGTGTCCATCTTAACCCTTGCAACATGTTAGCTTTCTATTCTGTTAGTGTTATGTTTTTTAAGTGTTTCTATTCTGCAGTGTTAATGTAGGAATGTTTCATACCACCTCTGTACCTCAGTTTATCTGGCTACTTTCCACATTAGCACCACTGACAGAGGGGATGTTGGTAAGGAAATGTGTGGGGCAGAACACCCATACATCATCAATGGATAGAAGCCAACCACATACTTTAAATGTTTCTTTAACTGACATTTCCCAAGGAACACATTATAATCTATATATGCTATTGCAGGCTAGCATCCCCTCTACATGCTCTTCAAGGGATAATGTTGCCAGTAAACCCCCAAGGCAGAAAACCAGAAGATTGGGGCTACATACTTCCTTATCCAGAGTCCGGAACATTGGGCTAATGACACTCTCCAAGAAAAAAGTCATAGCGTCCCATTGCATGAAGGAAGGTGAAAAGATGGAGCAGAGGCCTTCACCAGTTTTAGCTAGGAGAAGAGAAAAAGAAGACCCGTAGAACACTTTTCGACTTGTAGCAATGCAAAGACTCTCACTCTGAATAAGAACTTACTTTCCCATACCAATTATCATTCCAAATAGCCCTTAACAAGGTCTCACATTGTGAGTAATCTTACTAGAGAAGGACATTCTTGCTAGATATAAAATTACAGGTTTGATTTTATAGTTTTGAAACTCAGTTGAGTCTGGCAGTTTCTTTAGGAATTGTTTTCATTAAAAGAGCAGTAGCATAGCTGGACTTGCACCAGTGGGCAGGGAGACACGTCATTGCCTTGCCCGCCCTGCCACTGGAATGGCCTTGATCCATTTGGCTCTGGATCAGAGCCATTCCGGTAGCGGGCAATGACACGTCGCCCTGCTCACCGCCCCACTGGCAAGTCCAGCTACTACTACACTACTGTTAAAAACTGAACCAAGTTGTTTGTTAGATGCAGTTTACTTTCCACTAAGATAGTTTAACAACCACCACTAGGTAAAGAGCTTCCTGTCCAGATGGAAGGTCTAGCTTGGAAAAGCTTGGCTACGGGGAACTGCTTAAGCAAGGGAAAGAACAGCTACTATGGTATGTACTGCTGTTGGAGATGAAGTTCACTTCTTCCATCCCACCAAGGTCACTTACAGTTTATTTGTCCAATATCAACAGGGGAAGATAACTGGTATTTCAGCCATTCCCCAGCCATCTGAAAGCCAGTCCAAGGGTCCAGGCGACATGCCATCCTTATCACCTCTCCTTGCTGGGCACGGAAAGCTGCCAAGGAAGTTAGATACAAAAATCATGTTTTGGTTGTAGTAAAGGATTCTTAGGAAAATGGAGATTCCTATTTTTGCTGCTCAAGCAGTCCAGTCATGAGGATGGCAGTAACAGCTGTCCAGGTGGCAGCTCAAGCTCCTCTAGCTCCCTGTTCAGCAGTTACAACTAAATTAGAAGTGTACAAAACCAGCCTTTTTGGGGTGGGCTCATGGTAGGCTGCATGTCCCTTGCTGGCCCCACAACTGCTGCTAGCTATAGTTGGACCAGCACAGGCTGAATTTGCAAGGATTTGTGAACGGCAGGGCTTGGATGCCAATTGGGCAAATACCTTCCCCTTTCAAAAGCATTGCTTGGATGCACTTGAAAAAAGTATGAACCAATCTGCTGGATCAGACAAAGGTCTGCCTAGTTCATATGAACAAATGAAGTTGTCCAATGCCCAGTCAAGACTATTGGTCCCTCTAGCTCAGCCCTGTTAACACTGAGTGGCAGTGGCTCTCCAGGATTTCATACAGGGGTCTTTCCCAGCCCTACCTGGGAAGGGACCTTCAAGTTGGAACTTTCTGCATGCAAAGCAGGTGCTCCACCACTAGGCTATCATTTTGGCATCCCGTTTTCCACAGTGGTCAGTCAGACACCTCTGAGAAACCCACAAACAGAACACAAAGGCAACCAGCCTTCCCTGATCTTGCCCTCCGGCAATGGGCATTCAGTGGCATGCCGTATCTGAAACTGGATACTCCATGAGGTTTCATGGCTTATACCGAGGTTGTCGACAGACCTATTCCTGGAAGTATTTTGGTAGGAGGCATGCATGCACTTCTTTCAGCTCTAGAACAGCCCATGCCAAGACATTGTCAATGCCATCCAAACCAAAGCGTTCAGGAAAGCCCTCAGGTTATCCTCAAAAGCGACGAGCTTCTCTGGAACAAAAGCAACTTACAGTTGAAGAAGTAATTAAAGTCTTCATCGCTGTCAAAGTCAAAGCGAGAATATTCACAACTGGGACTGTCTGTCTTGGAAGGAAAACCAACCTGAAAAAAAGGAGCATAAATAAATGAGGTGAAAAGTAGAAACCTTTTCCTCTGAATAAACAGAGCACTCAAGGCAGCATACAATGTAGTGAAGAACAACAACCAGTAAAATAGGAATTATATACAAAGTGCAATAATCAAAGTGCAAAAACAAAACAAAAAAACAAAACACCACCACGAAAACCCTAGCAGAGCTGTAGTATAGCCAGAGGGGGTGTGGTGCTGGTAAGTAGCGCAAGATGCTGCAACATGCATGTAAGTGGCCCCTCTCACTTGCCGGAGCCATTCCGGAGTGCGACAGCAACATAGGGCAGCACGCTCCCCCCTGCGCAGCGTCACTCCCCAAATGGTTCTGACAGCAAGTGGGAGGGGCCGCTTACACGAGTGTTGCAGTGTCTTGTGCTACTTACCAGCACCGCACCCCCAATAGTTCTCACGGGTGTCACAGCAAGATCTTGTCAAGTAAAACAGCTGACTGAGTCCCACAAAATATAACTAGGACAAAACTAAAAGGTAGCATTGTGATGCCCATTTTTATACTCAATCTGAGAATAATATAATTAAAGCAGACAGGAATTAAAATAAATTAATTTTTATAATTAAAGAAGGCAGGAGGTGTGGCCTAGAAGTTGAGCCAGTACCCTGCCTGAAGAAGCTAAGCAGGATCGGCCTCAGTTCTCGCCTTGGATGGGAGACAGCAGCTGCTGACGGACCTCACAAAAGGCGTGAGGGAGTGTGGAATGTCTGGAATGTGCAGGAGTCAGCCAGAAACGGATAACATCTCGACAACCATCTGAGAGTGAACTGCGGCTACTGTGAAGCTTGGTAGGGCAGAGCACAAGCTAGGACGTTAACTACACTCGGAAGGAAACATCTGGAGAAACTGAGGGTTCTAAGAGTTCCTCTCATAGAACAATACTTGTAAAAACCCCATTTGAAAAAATAGGGCTTATGACTAGTCTGCCTATGTAAACCACCTTGAGTCTGTAGAGAAAGGCAGTATATAAATACCTAAAATAAATAAGCAAGCAGGACTTTCAGGGACCTGCGGTTATAGAAGCAAAAACAGTGAGAAAAGGGTTAGTATTTTGGCTCCTGGAAGTGTCAGTCAACACTAGTATTGGTGGGGCACAAAGTCCTCACTAGTTGGCAAGGACAGCAGCTGGCAGCATGCTGTCTCCTGGCTGATCCAAGATGCCCAGTGACAACCCTCAGCAACCTTCCACATGCCCCAGGGGATTCCTCCCTCACACTCTGGAAACCATAGATCTTTAGCTATAGGTGTCTGGGCATGGTTTGATGTCACATGTCACAGCCACCTTACTGAAGCTAAATGAGTCATGGTCTGGTTAGTGCCTGGACGAGAATCCTAGGTAGGCTGCCTTGGAGTTCTACCTTAGAAGAAAGGAAGATTATAAAATAAAATACACATAGAGCCCTCATCATACCAGTTTAGAATGAAAACCTCTCATAGTTTATACCTTCACTAGATTGGTCATAGATGCCCGCAGATATTTTGGGATCATAGCCAACAACAGAGGATCGTGCGACAGGACTTCATGACGAAAAACAGCTCCCCATGTGATTTGGGTGGAAGAACGCAAGAACTAGGGGAAAAGAAATCAGTCAGTGTAGTCTCAGATTCTCATGACTGGTCCAGATTTCTGAATTAAAAATATGCATTGTCCTGGGATGTCCGTCATTTATTAAAAGTTTAAAATACGTAAAATATTTAAAACAGTCTTAACGTTTCACCACTACTATCTGTGGCATCCTCAGAAGGTGAAAAACAGCTACTACGAGCGTCCCAGTCAGATTTGACAGCTCTACAACAGAGTTAACAAAAACCGTGCACTCTAATGTTGAAAGGACAAAAGCGACCTCCCAACCTAGGCACTGGTAAAGACTCCAATCATAACTGAAATCAAAGAAGTGATTGCCATATGTCCAACATGTGCATGCCAAGATAACAGATGCAGAAACTTTTGCTCAACTTTTAAACCACCATTTCCTATTGGATCTTAATACTGGCTGGCAGAGAACTGCCTACTATTTTCAGAGTACGAAAAGATAGAGGTTCAGATGACTTACAGGCACTAGCAATGAGTTGTATACACATAGCAAACCTCACTATGGAGGATTGAGGTTTATGGCTATGCTGCTACCAACAAAGCCTTTCTTCAACCCAGGGAGACAGGATTTTTTTTTGTTTAATACTGGCAGTACTTTAATTCACTACAAGAATATCTTTCCATAATAGATTTATACAGTCTACATGGCCCACATTCATGCTCAAGGTGTTGAGAATCTTCTCCTTTACCTACCTGACTGGGGTGGGTTGTAAATGCTAGAAATGATTCAAGATATTTTCCAAAGTTGGCTGGTGTTTCCATATCTGAGTCAGAGCCCTGTCAAGAGGAAAGGAGAGATGAAGCAAACCTGACAGTTTGGGTGGATTCAGATGACAGTCACATGGTAGCTGCAGTAGAGTTTACTGTGTGAAGCCTCGGACATAACTTGGGGAGTTGTGTCCGAAGCCTTCAGCCACAAAATTAAGGGCAGAGTTACACTCTCATTCTCTCACTTCCCTGAATTGTGAAGATGGTGGATATGAGAGAGCAACTTTTCATTTAGCCCTGCAGTGGATGCCTCTAAGCCGCTGTTACCTTATGGTAGCAGGCTTTATGCGCTAAGTTTGGGCAACTCCTGAGTGGCTGCCAGTCATCTGCATTCAATCCTAGCATGGGAGGATTGAATGCACGCATGCATGCACACACGCACACCAACCACTGAGCTAGTCACTCTATCATAGAAGGACATAAGGTTCATCTGACGAACTTGTTCTTAAGAAAACCGTGCTGGCTCTTGTAAGTTAGCAATTTTCACTTCCATCTGATGAGTACAGATATATATTTTGCTAGCAAGACCAGTCTCTTTAAGTTTACTGGAAAAAGATGGAAGCTGTACGCAGTAGTTCATGCTGGAAATGAGAATTATGTAACAGGATTTGCAAAATAGCCTTGCAAGAATGACTGGTTATGGATAGCTCACCACCAATGCACACAGCTGACTGCCCAGAGAACACAAGACTTGACAAAGTCTCTTCAAGAAGACATAGTGCTTCTCTACCAGGCCTTCACCATCTGCTGTCCTGAAAAGTAAAGAAAAAAGGAAAGTCATGCATGTTATAGTGCATCAGTTCTCAAAGTGGTGGGTCTAGAACCACTAGAACCGGATGCTGTCCCCTGCCACCTTAAGGGGTGGGGGACAGCATGGTGGTGGCGGCGATCTTGGGGATCGCTGCCGCCGGAGGGAAAAAAAAAGTTAAAACCTGCACATTTTACACTTACTAAGGGTCCTGGAACCCTCCAAACCGTGCAAGGAGGCCTACAGACCCCTCCGTGGGCCTCTCTGAGTTTTAGATTGCCGCTCTGTGGCAATTTACGACCAATTGTGGTTAGTGGTCAGGTCATAAATCACCAGAGTGGCGATTTAAAATTCAGGGAGGTTGACAGAGGGGTCTGCAGGCCTCCCTGCACTGTCCAGAGGGCTCCAGGACCCCCGGTAAGTGTAAAACTTGCATTATTTCCCTGGTGGCGGCAATCCCCGGGATCGCCGCTTCCGGTGCCCCCCCCCCAACACTCAAGTTCTTCCCGTCTTGCGGGGAGAACTTTGAGAAACAGTGTTATAGTGCATAACTAGGGAAGTGTGTAAATGTAAGCTCACTCCCTCTGTACACTAAAGTACAGTAGGTCCCCAGTATCCGTTCCTGGTCTCCCTATGGATACTGGAAACCGCCGATAAAAGGGAACACCCATCTCACAAAAGGACTTACCAGCTTGTGATTGCACCCTTCCTGGGTCTCGGGGGCTCATTGCCAATTACAAAATGGAGGCAGGAAGCATGGAGGCAGGAAGCACTCACAGGAAGCAAGGCAGAGAGCCGAAAAGAATTCAGCCCCCGAGACCCAGGAAGGATGCAATCACAAGTTGGCAAGTCCTTTGCATGATGGGGGGCATTTTTCAACCACAGATAAGTGGATCCTCGGCTAGCAGATCCGCAGATACGGGGGCCCTACTGTAGTATCAAATTTCCTTAAGAAACCTTGCTAAGTTACATTCCACCTGTAACAATCCTGTACCCATCAAGCACATTCGGGCAACATGTTCTCTATGTGAAACTGACATGGCAAAATCATCATGTGATCAAAAGTAACATTTGAATTGGGCCTCTGTGGTCTCATGGAGGGAAATTCCAAGAATTTAACTGAAATGTCCCTACAATTACAAGCAATACCTGCATTTTGTTTACGTTATATGTGAAACAAACATTAGAAAAGCTTGAACTGCACAGCATTTAGAAAAAAAATGTTGACTATTCTGAGTAACTACCCAGCCTTAGCACAAGCCAGGTAAAAATCAGACGCGAGAAAAACTAAAGTAGTGCTTTCTTAGGAGGGGGTACTTGAAAGGGGGGGGGGATTCTACTTAATCCTAGCCTAGAGATGCTTTATAAAGCAGAGGGTTCCCTTATACAGTTATGTAAATACAATTATGACAGCATGAAATTTTAGAAGTTGCCTGTTCTACAAATCTGGCCTCCCCTTAGTGTCAGATATTTAAATGCCAAGTGGCTCACTATGATCACACCAGAATGCTATATTCTTGCTTTCTGCAATCATTGCTGGCTTAATGAGACTTATGAAGATACCTCCAACCTTGTGGATAATGGTTTGACGTGAAGCATGCTATTGTGTGCATTTGGCAGCTCTGTGCGACCTTGGCTCAAGGGTGGCCAAATGGCAATCATTGAATGATTAAGATTTCAGGGACCAATGCGATGTTTTGCAACAAAACCAAGAGCAGCTTGCTTGCATTTGAAAGTTTCTATTGGGCTCTATTGGGCTCACAGCAGAAGGGCAATACTACTCACTGAGCAGCAGAGAAGACGTAGTGCATGGCAACATCCTCGAACAAAACCATCAAGGGCTTGCGGTCCTCCAGTCTCCCCTAGGCACAAAGCAAAGGAAATCTTTGTCACAACATATACAACAAACTCTTCAACAACCACCTGCACCCAGAAAATCATTTGCTAACAATAATACCTGGCAGCTTTCTCTGCCATGCGAGCAATACAAAAATCAAAGCTACAAAACATATGGACAAATAATGTACCTGTATTTATTGGCGTATTAGACACACCGGCATACAAGACGCACCCTCCTTTTGGCCCTGCTGTTCACAGGAAAACATTTTAAAGCATTTTTGGGGCACTTGGCCGCTTACCGCGTTGTTGTTTAGCACGTCCAATCTTCGTCCCACGTTGCCGGCTGCATCGCAGCCCTGCCGGGACTGCCCCCGGTCAGCTGCTCTGCACGCTGCACCTTCGCTTCTTTTACAAGCAAGCCATGAGCCTCCCGGATGCTGAGACACTGGAAACATTGCAGCAACCGCGATGTTTGCGCAGAGCCTGCAGTCGCGTTCAGCGCCTGCGCAAAGTTCCCCGACGCTGAACGCGAATGCAAGTTCTCCGGAAACATCAGAGTAACTCGGATGTTTCCGGAGGGCTTTGAAGTCGCGTCCAGTGTCCGGGAGGCTCACGGGTTGCTTGTAAAAGAAGCGAAGGTGCAGCGTGCAGAGCTGCTGACCGGGGACAGTCCTGGCAGGGCCGCGATGCACCCGGCAACGTGGGATGAAGATTAGACGTGCTAAACAATGGGGTAAGTGCAGAAATGCTTTAAAACGGCCGGGGGGGGGGAAGAAAGGGATTTTTAGTATCGGCGTATAAGACGCACCCTATTATTTTGGGTCACAAATTTAATCTAAAAAGTGCGTCTTCTTTGTTGTTGTTCAGTCGTTAAGTCGTGTCCGACCCTTTGTGATCCCATGAACCACTTCCCACCAGGCCTTCCTGTCCTCCACTACCTTCCCGAGTTTGCTCATTTTCATGTTAGTTGTATCGGTGATGCTGTCTAACCATCTCATCCTTTGCCTTCCCCTTCTCCTTTTGCCTTCAATTTTTCCCAGCATCAGAGTCTTCTCCAGAGACTCCTCTCTTCGCATTAGGTGGCCAAAATATTTGAGCTTCAGCCTCAGTACCTGTCCTTCCAGGGAACAGTCAGGGTTGATTTCATTTAGGATGGACTGATTTGATCTTCTAGCAGTCCAAGGGACTCTCAGGAGTCTTCTCCAGCACCACAGTTCGAAAGCATCTATTCTTCGGCACTCAGCCTTCCTCATGGTCCAACTACGGTAAGTATTTCCCATTTTCTTCACCCACTTGTTGTTACCCCAGGTCAATGCATGACAACACACTGAGCTATAATACTATTTCTGAGTAGGAGGCTCCTCTGTTACTCATCGAACAGGCAACAGTTCATGAAAGCTTTCACTATAGAAAAGCCCTTCCTGCACAACCATCCCACAGCTGAGTGTCCAGATAGGTAGAGTGTAGGCTGGCAGAGATCTTAGTGGGCAAGTCTGATGCAACATGATGGCCTTACATTGCTTGCTACTGAATGCAAGAGCAGCCCTACTGGATCAAACCAAAGGCCCATCAATTCCAGCATTCTGTTTCCCACAGAGGGCCAACCAGGTGCCTCTGGGAAGCTCACAAGCAGGACATGATGGCAATTAATATATTTTGCGAGAGTTGGACCATAAGGAAGGCTGAGCGCCGAAGAATAGATGCTTTTGAACTGTGGTGCTGGAGAAGACTCCTGAGAGTCCCTTGAACTGCTAGGAGATCAAATCATTCAATCATAAATGAAATCAACCCTGACTGTTCCCTGGAAGGACAGGTACTAAGGCTGAAACTCAAATATTTTGGCCACCTAATGCGAAGAGAGGACTCTCTGGAGAAGACTCTGATGCTGGGAAAAATTGAAGGCAAAAGGAGAAGGGGAAGGCAAAGGATGAGATGGTTAGACAGCATCACCGATGCAACGAACATGAAAATGAGCGAACTCAGGAAGATAGTGGAGGACAGGAAGGCCTGGCGGAATATGGTTCATGGGATCACGAAGGGTCGGACATGACTTAACAACAACAACAACTACAAATATGTCTAAGATGATGGTTGTGTCAGAGTAATAGCACATCTCTATAGTGCAGCTTTCAATAGACACAAATTCACAACATTTCATAGGAGGTAGTAGTAATGAAGCTTCAGTACTATGGCAAGATATCTTAAAAGACAGACTTCTGAAGAAAGTGCCCTAAACAATGATCAACAAAGTGTGCCATTTGTTCCTAGCTCAACCCAGAACCATTAGGTGACTCCTCAAAATAAATTACTATCAGAGTTATTTTGCTAACTTTGAAGCAACAATATTTTTTGTAAAAAAAAAAAGAGGAAGAAGCAGTATGCACAGGGAAAGGGGGAGGAGACGGGAACAAAGAACTTACTTTCCTGCTGACCACGATCAAGAGGCACTCTGCTGCTCCTACTTGGAGGTCTGGCTCATTCAAGAGCAGGCACAGCATCTCCAGGAGCTTGCAGTTATCTGCTGTGATGTGGCTCATAGCCACCCAGTCAATGTAGCCAGCCAGAGTGTTGAGAGCTGCTATCCCCACTCGACAATTTGCTTGTGCCTTCTGGATAGACAGCTGAGAGATCATACACAATTTATATGATTTTGCATTATCTACTTCATATTGAGTCTTGAAAAAACCATTCTTTGACAATACTGATAACAGATCATATGGATAAACACACTAAAAGTTAAAATACAGAGTCCTAATGTAAAAATGTACCAGGTTTTGACCCTAGTGAAGTCACTCAATAATCATGTGCAACTTCTTGTTCCTATAGAGAAACTAAACAGAGAAATACAATTGGTTCAGCTTTCTAAAAGTACCCAGGCAAGCTTGTGAAAATACTGTAGGATTGGAAAAAGTCAGCTTAGAATGAGTTGGCTTCTCTTTCTACCTCTATTATTTCAATTACTGGTACTCTCTCCCAAATAAAATGGGAAGTTTCCTCACTTTCTTTACAATTAGCTCATTAAAAAGGCAAGCACTAATTTAATTGAATTTAAGGACAGACTGATAGCTAGCTCCAAAACACCAAAGCAGAAAGTTTCGTGCATCTCCCTTTGGCTCCACTTACTTTTGGTTCCTGGGATACATCAATTTTCTGAAAAAGAGAACAAAGACTGAATGAGCTACTGAAGCACACTTCTGCCTTCCATTTCTCTTTCTTAGCCACAGCCTTATTACAGAAGACAGAGCTATGGAAGGTTTCAGTAAATGCCTCTTCAATGAAACAAGCTGAACAGGCCCAATTCACTATTCTGGGATAACAACCTCCACTTCATCCCAAACTTTGATTTGTTTCCATTTAAGGGGTGATAGCCTGGAGTTGAAAGAGAGCCTGGAGTTGAAAGAGAGCCTGGAGTTGAAAGAGAGTCGACAACTCATGTGTCAGCAATCCTTCATCCCAGTATATATGATATTACGGTAACAATAATGGAGTTCTCTGGTGAGTGAAATTTGGGGTACTACACAGAAAGCTTAGGGAGACTTAACAAATTATGTTTTTACCATGTAAACAGGATAGATGCATGCACTAAAACTGCAACAGATGAGGAAGACAAATGTATGTTTGGAAAGGTGCATGTACTGTACTGTTCTGGAAAAGTTGTACAAATGTTATGGAGCCAGCAACTGATTGCAGTTCCATTCCAAATGTACAGGGTTTGTGGGTTGTTGTTGTTGAAATAAACAGGTATTTCTCCTATAATATGAAAACGACCCATGAGTGAACCAAGGAGTGTTCAACAGGAGTGAGGCCAATCACACTAGAATCTTTTGTTTTTGTAGATGGTGTTGTTATTTCAAGATAGCAACTCCACAAGCATGAGGATCTCAAAAAGCCGTACACACTCTGCCAGAGCCATTATAGTAATTTAAAATATTCCCCACCCTCAGCAAGAAAAAAATTCCTCAAAAGCACATGATATAGTTGGATTTGAATAACATATTATTGTTTATTCACCCCCAGCAACCTCTTAAACATATCAGGCATTTTATGGACAATGAAGATATTGCCCTTTCAAATAATTTTACACTGAAGAAACTCCCAATTAGGATTTCTTATGTGAATATGAAAGAAAGAGTGCTCCCATGCCTTTTCAATAGCTGAATAAAAGGAACAATACCAGCAGCTGCAACTTCACCAGTCATAGTGCTGTTCTTGTGGGAGACAGTGAGTACTTGATGATATTCTTCCTTTTATACCACTATTGAAGGTCTGCAGTTCTGTTTACTTATTGAATATGGAGGCACCGTTATTCAACAAGAAACAAAACTCTGTTCCTTCATCAACAGCCAAACACATGCACACAAGCAAATCTCAAAACTATATAAGTTACTGATGCCCTTATTGTAATCATACCAATGTTCTGAGGTGGCACAAATTACAAATAGCAAGCCTCTTGCAATTATGAAGTCCACAACCCACATGCCCAGCTCCCATCTCTGGGTACTGGACATACATCCCCCAAGACACACAAGCCATCCCAGAAATAACAGGTATGAACTCTAGTCACTAATAATACATCCAAACAGTTTCAGCTTTCGTGTGTGTGAAGATACTACAAAAACAACTCTGCTATAAGGTTTTTTGCCTTGAAAACTCCATATTATTTCCAAAGCTGTCCAGTCATGTTCTAAACATAAGAGCCTTTAGACAGTCCCCATATTTGGTATTTATTGCTAACAACTCTTCACTGTAAACCACCCTAGGTACATGATGTGACAGTACAACATCCCAGGTCATTGCCTCCCCATAAACATAACATATAACGTTGGTAGCAGGAAACCCAACCCTCAAGGATTACCCTACACAAACAGCTCAAAAGAAGTGCTAACCTGTGGAGGAGAGAGGACACCTTGTTCCTGGGGCACTTCAACCTTGCCAATCAAGAGGATTCCACAATTAGCAAAAGAAACTGTAACTTAGAAGCCTCAGCATTAATTCATAGCTCATCTTGAAACAGTCCACTAAGGCTGCAATCCTAACCATATTTACTTTGAAATAAGTCCCATGGAAATCAATGACACTTACATCTGAATAACATGGCTAGGATTAGGCAAACTCACAAGCACTCCCAGCCCTCCTTTTTCTCTTACAGCCACAAACATGGCAAACATTCATGAGGCTTCATAGAACAGTCTGTGCTATAACTAATATGACAAGGAACCAAGGCTGATTTGTTCTTTCTGCAAGCAAACTGGAATCTTCCAGCACTGACTGCCTTACTACCAAAACAGATTGAAAAAAACAACGAAAACAAGGTATGCATGTAAAAGCTATATTTATAGGTCTGTTGTTATGGCATCCTAATGTCTTTCCAAATACATTTCATTCTTCCAGCTGCACTTCTGATTCAGAGAACATTAATATTTATGAGTTGACAGCCTTAGGTGAGGTAGCAGCACCTCTATTTCCTAGAACAAAAGGGGTTTAGAGAGGCCTTGCTGCATCACAGAAACAGATGGACAAGCACCACCAAACAGGGGCCACATCACCCACTAGGAAGTGTTTTGTATAGCTACAGGACTCAGGATTACTCATAGTTAATGCCAATTCCCCATCCTGAGACCTTCTGGTCAATACCTCTGTATGGTGCCTTGCTCACAGCAGAATCCTAGAAGGTATCTGGTACTACACTCCTGCCACTACTGCCTCCTAAAACCTTGAGGGTCTCCAATCCTAATGTAGCCAGCAGAAAAGAGACTCTTACCATTCGTCTATATTTATTAACATTCTGCTGCAGAGTGTTGAGCAGGAAACTAAATATTTTTTCCATGTTCTGGGTGAGAGTTTGCTGAATGTCCCGTCGTCGTTGGGGTGGCAGTGTCTGAAAGGTCACCACATCTTCAGCCAGACGGAGAAGTATGAACATCACCAGCTCTGTCTGGGTCTCCTACAGACCAAGTGAAAAAGCAAAGAAACAAAAACCTCACAACTCTATAAATATGAGAGTAATCTTGAGATCAGAGAGCATCTATGGGTTATAGAGGATTGTGTATGTACTGTATATTCTATACATATAGCTCGATACAATTATCTCCTGTAAATAAGTCCAAAAAAGGTGTAACAATCTGACAGTGAGTGTATGTCATACCCCTTGTTTAGAAAGAGTGTCTAGTTCCTTTAACATGTCAGGCCAGTGCTGGGGCCATTCACGCTTGATCATCTCCACTACAATGCGAGAAAGAACATCCTTGATGTGACTTTCTTCCTCTAAAATATTCTGGGTGCCCTGTGAATAAAAAAAACAAAGAGTTACAATGTGAAATATAGTGATCCTGGATCATCTATTATGTAAAAAAGGTAAAGGTGACCCCTGACAATTAAGTCCAGTCGTGTCCGACTCTAGGGTGTGGTGCTCATCTCCATTACAAAGCCGAAGAGCCAGCGTTGTCCGAAGACGCCTCCGTGGTCATGTGGCCGGCATGACTCTCCTTGCTGCAGCGCGTAGCATGCAGCTGGAACACGGAGCGCTGTTTACCTTCCCGCAAGCGGTACCTATTTATTCGCATTAACATGCTTTGGAACTGCTAGGTTGGCAGGAGCTGGCCAAGCAACGAGAGCTCACCCCGTCGCGGATTCAAACTGCCGACCTTTCGATCGACAGCTCATGGTTGAGCAGTTTAACCCACTGTGCCACCCACTGGCCTATCTTATGTACACCATAGCAAAAGAAAACTGAAGGCATATAAACACCCCATTCTAACCTGCCACAGCTTGGGAGACTCCATGAACCAAGGCAATTACTTTATAGAATGGATCTTAAAGAAAATTTGCATTTCCGAGACAATTTGCATCTAGACACTAGAGATCAGAGAGTCAAAGGAGGGTCTGGGTTCAATATCAATTATCTCTGTAACGTCAGACAAACAGTATTCTCTGAAGAATGGATGGATAGAGCCCAGAACTGAACCCTGCTCCAAAGGTAGCCTTCAAGCTGTATTCCTTGCTTGTGGGTCTCTCACAAAGTTCCTGCACCTCCCACAGATTATTAGTATAGATCTTTACACCACAGATAAGGAAACTACAATATATGACTTTCTCCCCAGATTACTCCTGAAGAATCTGCTCAGTTCATAACAGTGGTTGGGTTCAGATGTTATGCAGAACAATGGTTTGATCCTAGTGTTGCACAACATTACCATGCAACAATCTAGTTTTATACACCGATGTTCCTAAACTAGATTCAAGTGTCCTGAAGACTCCTGGTTTATTCTAAACCATGACTGAAGGTAGAAACCTTCCTCTCTTCAAATGTGAAGAGAAGAAACATGCAAAACTGAGAACGTTATGCAGAATCAGGATTAAACCATGGTTTTCTGTGACACCTGAACCCAGCAATTGATGCTTCTTAATCCCCAAAACACATTTTACCACTGAAAGGTAATTTAGCAATTTAAATCTGTAAACAGACAAACTCACATTGGATATGAGCCCCATCACATTGTTCTTCAAATAAACTTTCTCAAGCCGACCCATGCTGTTCCATCGGAACCTAACCAATAAAACACAGAGAATGCACTAACACAGGAGGTTAAAGCATTTGGAACATTTAAGTTAATAAGAAAGAGATGATTAAGAGGGGGTAGACATGCTAAAGGTTTATAAAATTATGTATTAAAAGGTTGATAGAGAACATACTTTCACTCTTTCCAGTAACATCAGAACTTGGTGTCATCCTAACAGAACTAATTGGCAGCAGATTCAGAACAGGCAAAAGGAAGGGCTTCTTCATACAATGCATAATTAACTTATAAAATTCACTGCCACAAGATGCAGTGATAGTCACTGGCTTTAAAAGGGGATTAGACAAATTCATGAATAGGTCAATCAATGCTGTAGTATTAAATAAGACCCTGAGGTTTATTGGTACTATACTAGTTGCCAAGGAAAAAAAGCAGGAAAGAGCTATTGCCTTCAAACCCTGATTGTAGGCTTCCTGGAAGCATCTGACTGGCCACTGTGGGAAACAGAATACTGGACTAGATACAGCAAAGCTCTTCCTATGTTCCCTGCCAATATTCAGTCCATTCTGGAAATAGTTGGAGCCATATAATGAAATCTAACTAGCACATTAGCATCACAACTAAGAACATGATCAGGAGTCAATACTGTATATGCCAGGGGTGACCAAACTGGCAAACTCTTTGACCTATAATGTGCGGCTCTCAGAAATATGTTGGCTGAGCTCTTTTTTGCATCACAATTAATATCAAAGGGAAATAAGAAATGTTCAAGCTTTGTAACGATTGACCAGGTATAAACCGAGAGTCCGCTAGATTAAAACGTAAGTTTAATGTTCATGGTGAGTAAATATTTACTTAACCCACAGAATTTAAAGACTTCTTAAATACTGCAGCTCTCAAACACCTGAAGTTTATCGTATGTGGGCCTGTGGCTCTTACATGAAGCATGATTGGCTAACCCGGGTATATGCCAAGAAAGTGAGTTTACTAAGTTCAGAGAGGAAGAGAGATCTCCAGGTAACTACAGGGGCTAATAGGTCACTCCATTAATGCAAAACTGACTATAAATTCCTTTTCCAAATTGTCACTGGGTCCTCTGCTATAAACCTATTAATAGTCAGAGATGGTTATTTTGAAAGGTGCAAGTTGAACTCTCAAAAGTCACAATATCACAGTCTGTGGTTCAAATAAACTTCCTTACTTCACCACATGCTCCAAGATCTGAAGACCAAAGTGCCTGACAATAGCAGTCTGGGTTTTCTCTGCCAACTTCAGTCCACAGGGAACACATATTGGACACTTCTCCTTAAACTCTTCACAGAACTGAAAAGGAGTAAAAAAAATGTTAAAACCACAAAGCAACCAATATTTTCTTTCACCAAGATAAAGTGATAATGTGGAGGTAGACACAAGAAGGCCAGTTCTAGGTTTGGCGGCAGAACAACTTTGCTTCAAAACTCCCGCTCACAACTGTCTGGAGAATGAGACATGGCTTTTTTAAAAAATGCAAAGCAGCAAATGAAAGCTAGTGTAGCAGGCTAAAAGCGCGAGTTGCAAATGAGACATCTTCAGTTCAAATCACACCTCTGCTATGAACCCTCTAAGTGGCCTTAGGCAAGCCTTCTTAGCCTCAGCTACGCTATCGGGGTAAACAGAATACTTTACAAAGTTGTAAGATCTGTATCAAGATAATATATGCAGAGTGCTTTCACTGTGTACCAAGTCATGATTGAGACGTATAAAATTATGCAAGGGATGGAGAGAGTAGATAGAGAAAAGTTCTTTTCCCTCTCACATAACACTAGAACTAGGGGACATCCACTCAAATTGAGTGGAGGGAGGATTAAAACAGACAAAAGAAAATATTTCTTTACCCAGCATGTAATTGGTTTGTGGAACTCCTTGCCACAGGAGGTGGTGATGGTACCTGGCCTGGATGCCTTTAAAAGGTGATTGGACAGATTTATGGAGGAAAAGTCCATCACAGCTTACAAGCCATGATGGGGATAAGCCACCTCCTGGTTGTAGGAGTAGGTTTTCTTTGTGCCAGGTGCAAGGGAGTGGCGACAGGATACAGGTATCTTGTTGTCTTGTGCTGCCTAAGGCATCTGGTGGGGCCACTGTGCGATACAGGAAGCTGGACTAGATGGGCCTTTGGCCTGATCCAGCAGGGCTCTTCTTATGTTCTTAAGTCCGACTTGGAAACGTGTACACATTCTGAAGCATGGACTATACGGATAGATATCTAATAAATAAATCATATTTTTACTATCCCTTTTCCCCTCTCTGCTTTAAAATGTGAAAAAATCCAACAAACACACCCATCCCCATATTGTGTTAACAGTGGGTTGCTGGAAGCATTGAGACAAGGTCCTACACTCCCCCCCCATGGCACTGTCCTACCCACTATCTGATGGCATATTAAGTGCTATTACTGCCACCAAAACAGAAGGTTCAGGGGTTCACCTGGCCAGCTAGGTCCACCAACAGGTGTGGGTCCTCAGCCACTACCTAACATGGCCAACCACCCATGTTTCTGGAACTAAACTGTTATATATGGTACTTGAATTGTAACCTGCCTAGAGGGTCTCATAGTGATGGAAGATGCATGATAGCAATATTTTCAGAAATAAAATCAATGATTTACAGGGAAGAACTTCTGTGCTTCTCTATGCACACGGCTCTATGCCCATGGCAATCCCATTATCTTCATCATTGCAATGTTCTCATTGCTGGCCTTCTATGGCCACTTCATTCCACTTAAGCAGGAGAGCTGGCCTAGCACAGACTGAGCTGCAAATTAGGACTTTCCCATCTTGAACATCACCTCTGCCATGAATTCCCTCTCTGTCCCCTCTCAGCCCTGGATGCAATACAGCAATAATAACTTATCTTACATGGCTGCTGTAAGGACACCATCAAGATAACACCTGAAAACACCTTGCACATTCAGAAAGCATGATACAAATGGAAAGACGTATGTCCATTTATAATATTTATACCAAAATCTTTCTCCCTTCACTAAATCCCATTGCTTGTCTTTAATTGACACTTTGTTGCCTTCAGAATCAATTTCATGTTCATAGATCTTATATTAAACTACTATCCTTCCCTGTATCCTCAGAAGTCAAGAGTTTTTAATCTCTCCAGTTTCCTTCACTGTGCTCTCCATTCTGTGTATGACCATGTGCTACACTTTTTGTTCATTTCCCCACTCTTGTCTTATCTCCTCATTTCTTGTTGGTCATAATGCCAGCAATACATTCCCGCTCCTGCACTCTCCCCCCCCCACCTGCAGTACCTTTTGCAGTAGACTGCCACTATCACCCCCAACTGATAGCAGAAACATGACACACATGCTCCTATGTTTTCCAGGGCTGTAGTGCCTACTTTTATCCTGACAAAGCTCCTCCGCCCATACTACAGAGAAGCTGTATGTATGACTTGGGGTGTATGCCTGACAGAAATGGAACCACCGCAACTTTCCCTCACATTGATATCCAGGGATTTCCACCTGCTTATTTTACTTTATTGCCAGTGCAACTATTAAAGGCACAGGGGCCCTGGCAGGAATTGGGGAAAAGGGGTGGTGGGGGCCAGAGCCCTTGTGCTGCGACTGTCATTGCTTTTCCTTCGCGTTTGTCTTGCACGTTTTCTGACACATCCAAGGCGCAGGTTTCCATTTCCTCAGGTCAATGCGGAGCCCTCAACTCAGCGCTAGAAGGCTCCAAAGAAGGGGCGGGCGCCAAGTGGCTTTGCTCTTCTTGGGACCCTCTCCCATTCACCGCTATGGGAAGCCCGCCATGTGGGCCACCCTTTGCAATCCGCCATACAACAGGCACGACCAGCCACGTGGACGGGAAAAGAGGGGGCAGCAACGATGTCCTTCAGGATTCGCCCAGCAGCCTCTAGAGACGCCCTTTCAAGAGGCTGCGACTTTTGCCTTCTGCAAGAAAGGCCAGCGACCTGTTGGTGCTGAAGGGATACATCTCAACGAGCAGCAGCGGAGCTGGCTGTGTGTTCAACGCTGGCCCGGGGCTGCTGACGATGCGTTTGCGGTTAGCACGTGCCCACAGCCTGGGCTCCCCTCGACCTTCTTAGCACAAGAGTTCGCTTCGCGCCGTTGTGTGCGGAAGAAGCAGGACCCTCCCGACCCCCAACAGTACCTTGAGGGCCTCCAGACGGTATCGCTGAGTGGAGGCCGGGTCCATCATCACCGTGACCGCCTTCACCAGCTGCTCGCAAAGGCTGTTCACTTGGTCCCCAGACATGGTGATGGCGGGGAGGATGGGGATGGGGGGCAGCGGGGGGGGGAAGAGAGGAAAGCGGCCGTTGCCTAGGGCAACGAGGCACGGGAAGAGCAGGGGAGCAGCGCCGCGACGGGTCCGAGGAGCGAAAGAACGTAGTGCGCAGGCGCTAGCGGCCGTGCTACTTTTGCCCAGCCTTTCGGAGCGCCGGTAGTAGGCACCATAGACTTAAACCAGGAAAAACCTTTCTATCTCTATGGTGGAAACACACCGGATCCAGGAGCACCAGGATGAGTAAGACGCATGCTCTTTAAATTTAACAGGACGTGACCGCCCCTTTCAGTATAACGAACCAATAGCCGCCCTCAACTCTCGCTTGTAGAGATAGAAAGACTAGAATAGCACATCCTCCTCCGGCTTCCTGGAGTTTTTTTTTGGGGGGGGGAGACATTTCTATTTGGTGAAGCTCTGGCTATTAATATATTTCTTTATTTACATGTATTTATTAAAAATATTTATACTGCCCCTTTCTATTCACAGCATGCAAACTGACTGACAACAACGTTTAAAATATATTCTTTGGTTGCGGGGAGGTTGGGGGGCTTCGAGGGGCCCAAAGGAGGTGGAAGTGTATCTAGGAATTTTTATTGGCTGCAACCTGAAATTTGGGGCGATGTAAAAGCCGGAACGGAACTGGCCAGAACAGACCATTAATAAAATTAACGGATGAAGAAAACAGCAAGGATGCGCTAGAGACTGTATCAATATTTTAGACCTGAAAAACTGTTCCAATAGCATGCTTTTATTAATCCCTTATTATCAAGCAACAATAACAACAACAAAAGGTCTGATAGTTATCTCTAACATTATTTTTGATCGGGTTACTAGCTGCTTACTAGACAGACACAGTGGGAATGCAGTGGATGTATTCAGTGATGTAGACTTGAGTCTATTGACTTGGACAAGTCGCGCAAATGACTTGATTCGGACTTGACTTGGCGATTATAAAAGACTCGACTCGAGACTTGGAGCCTTTTATGGCAAGTCGAATTTTATTCAGGTTTAAACCTGTTTCCCCCATTAAATAGATAGGGACTTGCAACTCGCAACCAAAGACTCGGGACTTAGGAGCAAAGACTTGGGACTTGACTTGAGACTTGGTCCCAGAGACTTGGGACTTGACTCAAGACTTGAGTCAGACACTTGATCCACATCTCTGGATGTATTTTATCTCAACTTCAGTACGGCATTCAACAAGGTTCCCCGTGGCCATGACATCTTAATCAGCAAGTTGGTAAAGATTGTTAGGTGGATTTGCAACTGGTTGGATGACCGTACAGAAACGGTGCTGGTCAAATGCATGGCTTCCTTTGCATCGACCTGGAACAGGGCCCATGAGAGGGCGGTAAAGGAGGTACTGTAATTTGTACCCAGGCCCAGGGTCCAAAAGGGAGCACAGGAGGCAAAGTAGGGGCCCCAAAAATGTTCCTCTCTGCAGGAGGCGCGAGCTGTGTGCACACTCACTTTGTAATGAAAAAATTGATCCCTGCTGCAGGCAGCCCTCGCTGGCTCCAACAACAACCTGGTCCTGGCCTTCCAAGTCCCACAAGGCAAAGTGGCGCAGCACTACTACGGGGGCCTGCGCGCTGTGAGGCAGGGGCATGAGCTATGTCCCTGTGGCTGCTGGGGTTTCTGGCAGGATTAGTGGCCCAGTACATGAGGCGGGCCTGTTGCTGAGCTGTGTAAGGGAAGGGTATGAGCTCTGTCCCTGGCCTGCTAGAGTTTTTGGCGGCAAGACAGGCCCTAAACATTTGAAGAAACAATTTGTGTAGCAAGTTGCAACGCAAGGCTGGGCTAACGAAAACTAGGCTGGCCTGGGTAGGTTTATTTGTCAGATAGTTATTCAAAAGAAAGTTCAAAAGAAGACCATGAATGCTCTTTTTGTGAAAATAGCAAGTTTACAAGTATTGTTTGTGAATTCTTTCTCTTTAGCATAAAACAAAGATGTTCAAAAAAAGGCCAGGAAAGTTCTTTTTGTAAATAGTAAATAGTAATTTTTGAGTTAAAAACCCACATATTTCCGGGTAAGACTACATAGTTTATAAATTCTTTATTACAAAGACAAGATGTTACCAGTAACTTAACATTTCACCACTGACATTTGGGACATCATCAGAAGATTAACACTGTAGGACAGACACTCAATACATACTCCTACTACTCAATCTAACTGACATCAGGTGTCAGTTAGGAAGGGAGGCGAGAGAGAGGGGGGGAAAGGGAGAGAGGAAAGGAGATATAGTTAAAGGCACACACAAATTAAGCATAGGAAATAAAACCTGAGCAACCACAAACCATCTCGTTCCACATAAAGAAGCCTCATAAACATACATCTATTGATCAGAATAAAGCCATTAAGATTCAAACATAAGCAGATGCAAGAGCTCTCACATTAACAACAATGTACTGTAACACTCCCTAATCAACTCTTACTCTTAATTTGTAGATCTTTCAAAACTGGTAACCAGCTTTCCCTTCCTAACTGACACCTGATGTCAATGGATGTGATGTCAATTATGGAATTCCCTCCCCCTGGAATGAAGAACGGCTCCCTCTTTAAAGACCTTTTGGCGGGGCCTCAAGACGTTTTTATTTAGTTTGGTGTTCGATTGCTGACATGGTGGGCTGGCTTTTTTAATCATATGTAATTGTAAGATGACCGACTGGTGTGTGTTTGTTTGTTTGAAATTGTTTTAATTACCTTGTTTTAAATTATTTTTGTACTTGTATATGTTAACATGACATGTTTTAATCCTGTAAACCGCCTTGGTTGCCCTGTCGGGAGAAAGGCAGGGCAAAAATTCTTTAAACAAATAAATAAAATCTATAGTCCCGGCAGTCACGTAATAATCACTGAAAGAATTATGTAATCCTTGTTACTCGACTACGGGGCCAGAGAGTCCTTTTCTAACCCGATTAGGTAGTCGGTTTCCCTTTAAGACTACGTCTCCCAGCATGCATCGCTGCCAAACATATCCTTTCGTCAACCTTACAGAGGAAGTGGCTGAGTGCGGAGGGAATTGTATTTTTTCTCCTCTGGATAGAAGCGCGGGCGGGAAATTGAGTGATACAGGGAGTCGACTTGGTGCCTGCAGCCTGTTTTCTCTTTCCCCACGCCGCTTCAGACAGACGGACCCCCCCCCCTCGGTTTTCGTGTGGCGGGTCTGCGTGATCGTTAATGTCTCGCGGGCGGGAGCGAGTGGTGGCGTTGGCAGACATGGATTGCTTCTATGTGCAGGTGGAGCAGCGCCTGGATCCCAGTCTGTGTGGCAAGCCGTGCGCCGTGGTGCAGTACAAGACGTGGAAAGGCGGCGGGTAGGAACCTGCATCTCCTACTAGGGCAGAACTACGCTGGGGAGGGCGGGGAATGTGCCATTTATTTAAATTTTGGGCAGCTATTCCAAAACAATTCACAAAAAAGTAGCAAAAACGTGAGTCCTAAACTAACACATTATAATATCATATTTGAATCTTCCCCCCCCCCCCCCTAAACGATTCTCTTAAAAAAACAAAACAGCAACCTGGAGCATTGGGAAGAACGACTGTTGTTTAGTATCAGTCCAGTCACTGCTGAGATAGTTTCATACTTGCAGGGAATTATTCACCTTAGAGACTGTTTAAAAATGTCAACTTCCTAGCTGTGAACAATAGCAGTTCATTCTACTACCTGTGTATCATGCAAAAATCATGCGAAAATGATGGTAGGTCTTATTTTCAGGGTAGGTCTTATTTTTGCCAGTGCTAGTCTATAGGTCCAGAGATGCTGTTACAAGTTCCTATAGCCTGGATACCTTTTCCAGCTTTCATTGGTTGCAGAGGAACGTGATTTGCATTTCTTGTCTTGGATCAGTGTCTTCCTTGTCATTTTAAAGTGCAGATATGCTCACTGAGGATGCAGTCGGCCTGCCCCCCCCCCCACATTACCTTGTCAAAACTTTAGTAATAAATGCATCTTCTTTCTAAGATGGTTAGAGGTAGTTTGGTGAGGGAGGAAAGCCCTAATCACTCTTACAGCGCAATCCGACTTAACTTTTGTGCCGGTTTAACCAGCGGTGCAGCGAGAACGGGAGGCCCCAGAATGGAAAAGGGATTCAAATCCCCTCCAAAAGAGGAATTCAAAGGGGATTTGAATCCCTTTTCTGTTCTGGGGCCTCGCGTTCTCGCTGCGCCGCTGGTTAAACCGGCACAAAAGTTAAGTCGGATTGCGCTGTTAATTAATCTGTATGTGGTGTTTTAACATATGCTAATGTTAAAGGTCCATTATCTAATGCTTAACAGAAACCGGTCAGAAAGAACTGTGGTTGGAATGTGCCTTTATCCATCACTTAATGACTAAATTTTCCTCTCATTCAATTCAGGATAATTGCTGTAAGTTATGAAGCACGGGCTTTTGGAGTTACCAGGAACATGTGGGCTGCTGATGCCAAGAAGCTGTGCCCAGATCTTCTGTTGGCTCGAGTGTCAGAGGCCCATGGGAAAGCTGATCTTACTAAGTAAGTCTGGCATTGATGTCTCCTGTAGTTCCTTTTGTATAATCATTTGTATCTTGTCTGAACTTGTTGTAGAGCTCTCTGGAGTACCATAACTTTCAGTGTGGTTATTGATGGGTGTGCTTGTTGACAAATTATCTGCTTTTCGGAAACCTTCAGGAAGCATCATTTGCTGATTTTCCCCTAATCTGGGTATAGAATGTTTGGTTTTTGAAACAGTTTCTCTAGTATTACAATTTTTTTTTAGTTTTTTGTGTCTTGGATTTGGAAGTGATATTTTAAAATTCAGTCTGAGTATATCTATAATAAGTAAGATAGGACTCTTTAACATGAAAGAAACCACGACTATACCATTTGTGGTGGCTGGCTGTTAGCTAGCAAATAAACAACATAGCTACCCAAAATAGAAGAGAAGAGGGAATATTGAAGCATTATTTTGTGTTGCTTCTTTATGTAGGTACCGAGAAGCCAGTGTGAAGGTCATGGAAGTGATGTCACGTTTTGCAGTGATTGAGCGTGCCAGCATTGATGAGGCTTACATGGATTTAACTAGTGCTGTGCAAGAAAGGCTTCAAAAGCTGCAGGGCCAGCCTATTGCACCCGAGCAGTTGGCAACTACTTACATTGAAGGATTTCCAAATAACCTTGGGGTGGTTAACACAGACAGCAAAGGTACTACATAGCTTCAGGGATGCTACTCTACTGTCTCACTTTATCTTGCCTTTTAATCCTGTTTAGATTATGGTGACATTCAATCTGACATTAGATTTCCTACAGAAGAGCACAGTGAAGGTGTGGAAAGAATGCACAAATTCAAGGTTGTCGGATACTGCTTTCTTTTGTTTCTGCATTCATATAAAAGAGTACAAAAGACTTGAATATGTCCTTGAATGGTGATGGATATGGCAGTGTAGCAGTTGGTTGTCAATTTTTTGAGCTAGGTCATAGCATGTATCCTAGACAGAGTACTATCCTTTCTGTAAGTGGTTGTTTTCTAATATTTGGGCATACTTCTTGAACAGTTTGTGAGGTCACTAAAGTTAACAGGAAACAGACCTTTAAAGTATTGCTAATGAGAAAAATAAGGTAGCCAGCAAATAAGAGAACAGCAACAGAGAAAGATAATTAGCCTGCTACTGAAAAATCAGCATTGTGATGGAACAGAAATAATGGAACAGAGATAATTAGAATAATGGCAGTAGATACAGCTAAGGCTGAGGTACTTCTCAGCATTGCATGTTTGTCACTTTTTCATGACAACCATTACACTATCAAGTGAGCTGGACTTGAGACACCTACTTTGATGCACTTTATGTTCCTTTCTAGAAGAGCTACGGCAACGTGGCTTGCGTCAGTGGCTTGAGTCATTGCCCTTTGCAGATCCCAGCAATCCAGACCTGCAGCTGACAGTAGGAGCAGTGATTATGGAAGAAATGAGGGCAACTGTGGAATCTGTCACTGGATTCAGATGTTCAGTTGGAATTTCTCACAACAAGGTATGTGAAAGATTAGTGGTTCTTGTTTTGAACCCAGCACCACTGAAAGGAATATAATGATTTGATTAAATTTAAGGTTGCAATCCTAAACACACGTCCCTGGGAGTCAGTCCCAGTGAATTTAATGGGGCTTACTTCTGAGTAAACATGCATAGAATTGTGCTGTAAATAGATTACTATTAGCCAAATTGAGGTCATGACCTCCTCCTTTGGCTGTTGGTCACCCCAGACTGCAATACGGAAGCGTTTAATCACTTCTGCGTTGTATTCTTCATCACGCCAGGGCCAAGGGAGAGGGTTGCTTGCCTCGGCATGACCCAAAAATAGCCGTTCTAATCATAGCAGATTGCCTGACTGCCTCTCTACAACAATAAGAAAAGCGGTTTTTAAACTGTGATTTAAAGGGATGTGGTTTTAAAGCGGATTTCACTATTTGCGGTTTTTGGCATACCCGGGACATACCCGTATTTATCGGCGTATAAAACGCACCGGCGTATAAGACGCACCTTCCTTTTGGCCCTGGGTTTCAAGGAAAAAAGATTTAAAGCATTTTTGGGCCACTTGGCCACTTACTGCTTGGCTGCTTAATTAGCTAACTTACATAAATTGCACAAAAATACCAGGATCTCTTTTAAAACACATAGCAATAAGACACATGAACAAAATGCACCAGAACATAAATCCCAAGTACAAAAAAAACCCCAGACTCAACTCTTTTTCCCCCAACCCACCCATGCACAGTTTCCAAAGTAAAACATTTACCCCAAGTAAAAAAAAAACCCAGACTCAACGCTTTCCCCCACCCCACCCCTGCACAGTTTCCAAAGTAAACAACATAAAAGTACAAAAAAAAAACCCAGACTCAACTCTTACCCCACTCCACCTATGCAGTTTCCAAAGCCTCCCCAACTAGGCCCAGTTCAGAAGCTCACCCAAGCCGCATTCATTCAGCATCCAGGAGAGCTGGAAAGACTATGCCCTCTGCAGCTCAGCTGAACTGAACTGAGCACAGCGCCCTCTGCTGGCTGCTGAGAAGCTCAACTCATGCACGTGCATAAATTAAACCCGACAAACAGCTGTAGATCGGATAGATTAGTTAGAGAAGAAAGCACAAGGGAGCTCTCAGGCTCCGTAAAAACGCGGCAAGCCCGAAAATGCTTTAAAAAGGGGAAGGGGGGGAAAGGGATTTTTTAGTATTGGCGTATAAAACGCACCCTACTATTTTGGGTCAGAAATGTAGACAAAAAAGTGCGTCTTATACGCCAATAAATACGGTATCTGTGGATACTGAGGGACAATGGTGTGAGTTTACTGGAAAATCTTCTAATAACTTCACTCAATTAGGATCTGATTTCGTATGCTTGTTTTGATTAACATGTTAACTGTTTTAAAACTAAAAGAAAAGCGATGTGTTACATGCTGATGCCCAAAAGTAGTTGTAGTGAAATATCTGAATAGGGAAAAAGCAATAATGTACACTTAATGTGGTTTAAATATGTTTAACAAACTCAGAGCTTTAGTAGCAATTTTTATTGGCATACTTCTGAATCTGTTAAGACATGACACAACTGAATGGTATTCAGTACTGAAAACTGCCAACATACTAATTTGGTGTGCCTAAAGAGTTGTGCATTGGTATTTATTATATATGCATATATACTTTCCAGGGATAGTTACCTGAAAAAAAAATCCACCTTGAAACTGCCCAGTTTGATTGGTTTTGTATCTATTATGTTTTTATGAAAAAATGCATTTTATAAAAATGAAAAAAAAATCATGGAATATTATAGCAGTGGAAAACCATCAATTTTATTTTAATAGCATGCGTGCCTACATGTGTATGCTTTCTTTCTCTCTGAGCAACTGGTTTCCTTCTCTGGAATATGGGGTGGGTGGTATGACAGTAAGAAGACATAAACTATATACCTGGGTTAGGAAGAACACATCTTCGTGTCTAAATCACCTTTAAAACCTCAGACGCAAATATGAAGCTGGGTAGTAGAGACTAGTAGTCCCTAGCTGGTTGGATCACACTTATGTGAATCCCAGCAAGCTCTTAATGACCATCACTGAAGGGTCATTTGCACAGCTGCAACGCTGGAATGGGCTCCTTCATATTCTGAAGCTTGGCAATTTCTTTGCATTCTCTACTATGATTGCAATCCTAACCAACTTCCCAGCACCAGTGTAGCCATGCCAACAGGGTGCACACTGTATTTTGCTGTGCAGGGGCAGTCATGGAGGCCTCTTCAAGGTGAGGGAACATTTGTTCCCTTACTTTGGGGCTACATTGCGGCTGCACCAGCGCTGGAAAGTTGGTTAGGATTGCACTGTCAAACTCTTCTTGCATTCCTCCCTCCAAAGCCAATGTTACTGCAATCTAGGTCCTAGAAAGTGAGTCTAGGAGATCAAAGGAGCTGGAAAAAGAAGAGAAGAAGTTGACTGAGAAAAGAGCAATTTCCACAATTTTATTCTCTTGTAGAGTGCTAGGGCCCAAAGCCTTAAGCCTTTAAAGGCCATACTACCGTACTTGTGCTGATTTTGTCTTAAGGGAGTTACAATTTGTTTTTTCTTGGAATACTAATTCCAAGTATTAAGAATAAAGGCAAGTTATTGGTTCTGTCAGCCATAGGCCATAACAGGGTCAAATAAGTTACTAAAAGGAACAGAAAAAGACATGCATTGTATGAGATGTTCACTGACAAGACAACTTTCACAGAACTAGCTCCAGTTTTTAACAGCTGACACGGTAAATAATGCTATGTTGTGAATTATCCTCTTGTTGCTGCCACCTAACAAATAATCAAGTTTTAAAAATTAAAACACGTAACATGTTTTTTTAATTAACAAAAGCAAAATGTTTGATCTTGGAGTAGAAGAACCAAAACAAGTTAGTTAGGGGGATTTTTCATTACTCTAGCAATATCTAGTTTTATATACTTTTGAATAGTGCCCTTCTAAAAACAGTGGGCATGGTTTGGAATTGAAAACAACAAATCCCTTCATGAACTTGCAAGAGCCTTACTTAGAACAGCCTTCCTAAGAATTGGTATGCTTAATCTGTAACCATGGAGAAGTTTGGAAACATGAACTACCAGTAGATCACTTTTGGAGTGTTTGTTCTGTATTCTGCTTTTTTGTCTAAGATTTGGTAGATGGACCAGATTTGGTAGATGAACTCTGATGGACCAGATAAGTATTGGAAAACCCATGAACTTAGAAATATTATTACCAGTATTTATATACCGCCTTCCTTGGTCATCTAATTTCTCTTCCGACTTTAATTCAAGGCTGTTTACATAGGCAGACTTTCCAAACCAAAGCAGTTTTTACATTACAAACTGTTCTAATCTTGCATTTGTTGTTGTTCAGTTGTTAAGTCGTGTCCGACCCTTCGTGATCCCATGAACCATATCCCGCCAGGCCTTCCTGTCCTCCACTATCTTCCTGAGTTCGCTCATTGTCATGTTCGTTGCATCGGTGATGCTATCTAACCATCTCATCCTTGGCCTTCCCCTTCTCCTTTTGCCTTCAATCTTTCCCAGCATCAGAGTCTTCTCCAGAGAGTCCTCTCTTCGCATTAGGTGGCCAAAATATTTGAGTTTCAGCCTTAGTACCTGTCCTTCCAGGGAACAGTCAGGGTTGATTTCATTTAGAATTGACTGATTTGATCTCCTAGCAGTCCAAGGGACTCTCAGGAGTCTTCTCCAGCACCACAGTTCGAAAGCATCTATTCTTCAGCGCTCAGCCTTCCTTATGGTCCAACTCTCGCAACCATACATTGCTACTGGGAACACCATCGCCCTGACTATACGAACTCTTGTTGGCATGGTGATATCTCTGCTTTTTATTATGCTGTCTAAGTTTGCCATAGCTTTCCTTCCAAGGAGTAAGCGTCTTTTAATTTCATGGCTGCTGTCTCCGTCTGCAGTGATCTTGGAACCCAGAAAAGTAAAATCTGTTACTGCTTCCATTTCTGCCCCTTCTATTTGCCAGGAATTGATGGGACCCGATGCCATGATCTTAGTTTTATTAATGTTGAGTTTCAAGCCAACTTTTGCACTCTCCTCTTTCACCCTCATCAAGAGGCTCTTGAGTTCTTCTTCACTTTCTGGCATTAGGGTGGTATCGTCTGCATATCTGAGGTTGTTGATATTTCTCCCGGCAATCTTGATTCCGGCTTGTGATTCATTCAGCCCTGCATTTCTCATAATGTACTCTGCATATAAGTTAAATAAGCAGGGTGACAATATACAGCCTTGCCGTACTCCCTTCCCAATTTTGAACTAATCGGTTGTTCCATGGCCGGTCCGAACTGTTGCTTCTTGACCCGCATACAGGTTTCTCAGGAGACAGGTAAGGTGGTCTGGTACCCCCATCTCTTTAAGAATTTGCCACAGTTTGTTGTGATCCACACAATCAAAGGCTTTTGCGTAGTCAATGAAGCAGAAGTAGGTGTTTTTTTGGAACTCTCGTGCTTTCTCCATGATCCAGCGCATGTTGGCAATTTGATCTCTAGTTCCTCTGCCTCTTCGAAACCCAGCTTGTACGTCCGGTAGTTCTCGGTCCATGTACTGCTGAAGCCTAGCTTGTAGGATTTTGAGCATAACCTTGCTAGCATGTGAAATGAGTGCAATTGTACGGTAGTTTGAACACTCTTTGGCACTGCCCTTCTTTGGAATTGGAATGTAAACTGACCTTTTCCAATCCTTTGGCCACTGCTGAGTTTTCCAAATTTGTTGGCATATTGAGTGCAGCACTTTCACAGCATCATCATTTAGGATTTTAAGTAGCTCAGCTGGGATATTATCATCTCCACTAGCTTTGTTGTTAGTAATGCTACCTAAGGCCCACTTGACTCTCTAGGATGTCCGGCTCTGGGTCAGTGACCACACCAGCGTGGTCATCAGGAACATTAAGATCTTTCTTGTATAGTTCTTCTGTGTATTCTTGCCATCTCTTCTTAATCTCTTCTGCTTCTGTTAGGTCCTTGCCTTTTTTGTCCTTTATCATGCCCATCTTTGCACAAAACGTTCCCTTGATATCTCCAATTTTCTTGAAGAGAAATCTTGCATAGAAACTTGCATAGAACGCTTCATTCCAGGTGGTTTCCTTCATGGTCTGGCCTCTCTCTGGCATTCACCTCCCATGCTTTGACTTGACGGCAACATTGTCTCCCACTCAGAGTACCAGCTGCAGAATTCTCTCTCTCATGGAGGAAATCCGAGTTCCTAAATCTGGCTCTTTGTTTCTTCTAGGTATTAGCAAAACTGGCCTGTGGCCGCAACAAACCTAATCGACAGACTCTGGTGTCACAATGTTCCATCCCCCAGCTCTTTAGCACTATGCCAGTTAGCAACATGTAAGTAAAAGAGAGAATCTGCTTCTATAAACTCCATGTCAACTTGCATTCATGAGTGGCAAAGTGTATAAATAGTGTGTTACTGTTTGGGTGAGTTCTGAGATTGCTGCAAGGGTAAGACCAATGGTAGCCAAATGTTACCAAACAAAATGGAGGTTGCAAAGGCCTCCAACAAGATATAGGAGGATTGAGAACAAGGCTGAGAAAATGCCATCAAACGTTCAGGAGCAAACTAAATATTTCAGCCATTCTTGTCTCTACTAAGCAAGAAGGACCAAGCTTGGGCAACTTCTTCCCTATGCTCAAAATATCAGTTGTATTAGGTAACAGCTTTAGATGTTTAGCGCCTTGAGTAACCAGACACTTGGCCTAAATTTCTGTCCTGGTTGTGAGAGCAAGTGAATTCTAATAAAGATGTGATTTACAAAAGGAAAAAAAAAATCTTTCCAAATGGTGTTTCTCCTGCATGTAGTGGCAAAGACCGAGAAGAGGTTACTTGTAAATTTTTTGTGCTATCAGTGTGTCTCATGAAGCAGATTTTATATTTACAGCTGCCCCTCATCTTGCATGCCGTTGACTTGTGCGAATTCAACTACATGTGCTTGGGAAACAAACAAAACCAGAGAAAAACAGCAATACTGCCTGCCATTCCACTTACTAATCCAAGAATGAAGCTGCTGTTACTTCATTTGGTCTCGATTCCTGCCTGCCTCTCGTAATTTTTAAAGAGTCAGAACGTATTTTTTGGATGTCGAGGATTTTCAGGGTAATTTTGAGTACACACAATTTTGGCTTTACACTCCAACCTCGGAACATAACCCTTGCGTAAGACGAGGGGCAACTGTACATTCATTTTTATCTGAATGCTTACTGTTAAGCCATGGTATCTGAAGATTTCTGCCTTTGTCCATGTGATTCCCTCTTCTCCCATAGTCGCAACCTTGGAGGGAAACTAGGCACCTCTATCACTGAGCTTCTAGGAGTGGAATACATGGGACAGTTGACCCAGTTCAGTGAATCGCAGCTTCAGACACACTTTGGAGACAAGACTGGGTAAGTGACACCAGGATTCTGTATCAAATGGGTTCGTTGTTGTGCTTGCCTGTGTTGCTGAGAATTCTGCTTGGGAAAGCATCTCTCTTGAGCTCCAAAGTCTTATTTCTTTCTTACTTAAAATCCATAGTCTGTTGCAAAGCAATATTAAAACATCTCCAAGCCTCAAGGAAGATTACAGCATACATGGTTTAAAATAGTGTAGCTAACTTCAGTCACTATGCTTGTAAAGGGAACTGCAGTTTATTTAACATCTAATTTTTTCAACTGTTAAAAGCAAACAGAGTTTTCTTGTAAGTTATGTAGTTATTCAGGTCGGACAACCAATGACTGATCTTATTGGCCTCTATTAATCCAGTGATGTTACTTATAGAAGCCAAACAAAAATTGCTCTCTAGGGGGCCTTATACTCTCTGTGGTAGATTATCTATTGTCTTTTGTTAACATATATACAGATGCTGATTCATCAGAATCATCTTTCCAGGATATCTAGCTTAGTCTGCTGTTTTACTGAATTCCAGCAAACTAGCTCACAGCAGATTAAGGTGCACCAACTATAAAGAGGAGACACATACCACCTCAGTTGGTAGCATAAGATTTTTTTAACTTGATGGAAAAAAGACCACTGTTGGCTATAATTTTGAGAATACCTACGCACACAACAGAGTGCTTAAATAGATTGCTTTAATCTATTTGGGACCCCAGCTATCCTTGCTCTGCACCCACCTTTTGTGCACTGCAGCTCAGCTTGAGGATCTTTGCTAATACACATGCAATGTGGTTTGTGCGTTAGTGTGCATTTACCTACTTCAGCGGTTCTCAAACTTACCTGAGCTTCATCACCTGAGCTGGACCTCGTCCTCCGGCACTGGGTCACGTCTCACCTCTGGAAGCTGCTCCTGCGTTGCGCTGGACCCAGGATGACCTCTGCAGGCCTCAGAACAACTCCCAGACGCTATCGGAAGTCATGTTGGCAAAACCAAAAATGACCCAGAAGTCACTTCCAGAGCTGTTCAGAGGCCCGCAGAGGCCTCCGGAGGCCATCCTGAGCCCAGCGCGATGCAGGAGTGGCTTCCAGAAATGAGTTGGAAGCCAATTTGGAGCCAAACGGAGGAAAGGGCAGGTAGGTGGGTCCAACTGGCCACCCACCTCAGCATTGGGCCGCGACTCATCAAGTGGGTCGCAACCCACAGTTTGGGAAGCACTTGCCTAATTCAAATCTCTATATGTGATTTTTGCAGTTCCTGGTTGTATGATTTATGCAGAGGGATTGATCATGACCCTGTGAAACCTAGGCAATTACCAAAGTCCATTGGCTGCAGTAAGAACTTCCCTGGAAGAACAGCTTTGGTTTCTCAGAAGAAGGTACAGAAATTTGCAGATCGCAGATCTTGAGGGTAGGAGGAGTAGATGGACAATGTTGTGCATATTGATGCTTTTTTCCCTCTGGCTGAAACCCACTAAGGTCATCAACTTACTATATCGGACACGTTGCTCTAAAATAGTAAAGAGGTTGTTGCTTACCTGCCTGGGAGGGTTCCATCAATGAGAGGGGAGTTTCTCATACCCTCTTGTAACCCACTGATTCATACAATCAGAGGAACAGGTATTGAACCACATTTTTTCTCTGGAGTGTATTTACTCCATGTCAACGTTTCTGATGATTTAGGAATCTGAAAGATTGTTTTGTTTCCCACCTGATCAAAATGTCTCATGAATGTTTCTTGCAACATTTGATTATATTCATAGGTGCAACATTGGCTTCTGCAGCTGGCCTTGGAGCTGGAGGAGAGACTAAACAAGGACCGAGACCAAGTAAGGCACGGAATGAGGACAGGCACAGATGACTGAAGTACCGTATATCTTTCAAGAATCTCTATATATTTAATATTTATATTTTCCCTTCTCAACAGAATAACCGGGTAGCAAAACAGCTGAGTGTCGGGATCCGTATGCAGGGTGGTAAACATGCCAGTGGCCTATCCCGCTGCTGTGCCCTCTCCCACTATGATGCCCAAAAAATCAGCAGAGATGCCTTTGTGCTCATACAGAATTGCAATACAGCAGGAGACCAGCAGGCTGCATGGTGAGAATGTTTCTTCTTAATTGCAATGGTGTGCTATTACAAAGGGGAATGTCTGGATCTTACCTTTGGTACTGGCCTATATGATGTAGTAGAGTCTGTAGATGCCAAAGGCGGTAAGAGCGGAAAGTGAAGTACCAGAAAGTCAGATGGCCAATTAATTGAAATAGATGTGGCTGTGACACAGACGTTGGGGTTTTTCCCCCTATTAGAATTTAGATGAGGGTTCCCCTGAGCACATTTGCCTCCCGGCCAAGAAGGGTACTGCACAGGATACATGCAAAGTAACTGGTAGTATGGTGAGAGAAAGGAATATTTAACTGAAAGGTGGGAAAGAGCAAATGCTATTGGTCCATTAAATGATACCAGTCCAGTATCAGAACAGCTAGGATAATGGTCTAAAACTGTATCTGTCGCCTTGTGGGTATTGAGTAAGTTTTGAACTAATGCTAAGTGAAGTGTGCTTTGACTTGAAAGCAAGCACAAACACCTGTGTTCAACTTTGTTTTGAAAGGCTTCTTCCTTTTGACAATAATTGCTAATCTGCCCATGTTTATAGGTCTCCTCCAATCACCCTTCTTCAACTGTCTGCAACCAAGTTTTTAGAGGCTTCCACAGTATCCTCTGGGGACATTACTGCTTTCCTGACTGGTGATAACCAGTGTACCCAGCCTACTAGCAGCAGCGCAATCAGCCCAAATGTAAAGTCCCTTGGAAGCCCAAAAAAGGGACCCAGCAAGAAGGGAGCAAACTCTATTCAACGGCTCTTTCAAAGGATGGCAGAAAGGAAACAAGCCCAGGCTACAGCTGGATGTTCTCTGCCTGGTGTCACCAATGTAAGGACAGAACCGGCAGCATTAACGTCGACCATCTGTCATGATAAAGAATCCATCCTGGTCAGCAGCCACAGTCCAAAAGATCTGGTGGAACAAAGTAGCAACTTGGACTCCTTGCAGAACCAGCCCTCTCTAGAACAGTCACTGGCCGGATCAGATGCTAGGCCTATGGAGACCCCTTTGGCCAGTGAAGCTCATGTGGCACCTTTAGAACAACTTGGAGCCTCTTCAGAACGACCTGATCTGTGGAAAGAAGAGTGTGTGCAACCTGCGCCTGCACTTTTCCAGGAAGAAGCTGACAGTTGGGCTCCTCGCTCCTTTCCAGGAGACCAGATGTTGTGTGAGAAATGCAATCAACAGGTGTCGGTGTGGGAGTTCTCAGAACACTTAGACTACCACTTTGCTGTGGAGCTGCAAAACTCTTTCTCCAGTTCCAATTCCTTCAGGCCACCTGTGCCTGTTAGCAGCCCTCCAGCTAAAGGCAAAAGCAAACCCAAGACCCACACAGCGCCAAGCGCCAAACGGCCAAGGCAAGACGCAGTCAGGACTTTGGATTCCTTTTTTAAGTGAATGCCTCCTTAGACTACAGCTCACCTGAGCAGCCGTCTTATCATCCTTGAATTTATTTTGTATCCAAAATGTGCCTTCTAAATTATTCTCAACGGGTGTTCTGGGATGTGCCGGAACTTCTGAGGCTGTTGGCAAAAACAGCAGAAGGTGGACACGGGGATGCTTTCTGTGACCACAGTTCCTTGTTACTTGTGACCACAGTTTAAGATGGTATTGGAGACGGTATCAAGTGTCACTCAACCGCTATACATTCGTAGTTCTGATGTGATTTGTGTTACGTTGGCAACTTATACTGTAGTTGTCTCATGATTATTTTTTATGTTGGACTGGTTATGCCTTTCTTCTTGAGTTTATCATTGTTCAACAATCTACAGAAGGTCCCTCACTTCAGTGGTGAGCATACACCCCCCGTAGGGTGGGGGCCACCGCCGCAACACCCCCCACGGATGCCACATGCCCCGCCCCTGGGGTGTGTGATGTCATTGTTGCGTGCTGCCGCAGCACGGAACACACACACCCCTGGCGCTTTTTGGCTCCTTTTTGGAGCCAAATAGCACCAGGGAGGGTGGGAGGGCTGAACTTGCAGCCGAGAACAGCTGCGAAGAGGCAGCAGCGGGCAACGGATCCACTGCTTGTGCCCCACCACCCCAACCGTCATGATGCCTCTGCCTCACTTCTAGATGTTTGAGTTACAAACATTCAGCTTACACATAGGCTGCTGCTTGAAGGCTGCACCTCCTTGAAGCAGGTGCAGCTGTGAAGACCTTGGCAAAACAGGCATTGCGTGGAGACCACCTGAGCAGCTCAATAACTTTGAAAATAGCAACCCCTTGCTGTGGCGGGGGGGGGGGGGGGGGGAAGCAGCAGCTCAGTGTTGGATAACATTGAAAATCAACCCCCCTATTTAGTGGTGGTTTAGAGAAGACAGGCTCTAGCTTACCCTTCCTTCCTTGTCATCTGCTGTTGGATAAGACAGGGAGCAGTGATGGTGGTGGTACTAGCACCACCAGAAGATGAAGATTACCGTGTAGTGCACTGCCTTGGGGGAACAAGGGAAGGTTGCAGGGCAGTGATGTGGGCTTGGGTCGGGTGACATGCTCATGTGTCCGACTTAAGTCACCCAGTGACTTGACTCGTGGATCGCCAGCACCTTGCCCAACTTGACTCGTGACTTGGCCCCTTCTCAGATGAGTCTCATTTCAAGTCCCTATTAAATTTGCTTACTGGCCTGTGTAAATCTGGAAGAAGGCATCTGCAAGGCAGGCACCAACACGGCGGACGGTAGGAGGAAGAAGAGGAGGCTTGTTCCTTCAGCATCTACCATTTTAGGAACATGCAGGAGGGAGGACTGGACAAGGGGGCGGGTGCAGGCCAAATACAAAATATATAGGGGGAAGGTTTCAGCGTTTTCTCCGCACTTCTCTCTTGTCGCCTGGGGTGGTTAGGGTTACAGAGAAGGCTGCGTAATTTGTCTTTCCAGTGTAGGTTGAGTATCCCTTATCCAGACTGCTTGGGATGGGAAATTGTCTGGATTTTGGAATATTTGCATAAATATAATGAGATATTTTGGGGATGGGACCTAAGTCTAAACACAAAATTCATTTGTCTCATATACACTTTTTACACATAGCCTAAAGGTAATTTATACAATATTTTTAATCTTGTGTTCCAGCATGCTTTGCGCTATGCCAGCCAGGTGCTGGAAAATTTCTTTTTAAGTAATAGCCCCCAAAATGTCTGGATTTTAGATGTCTGGATAATGGATAATCAACCTGTACTAGTGTTGTGTATTACTCAGGCATTCGGGGCACTGGGTGGGCAGAGTAGGTCGGCAAGTTCTTTAGCCTAAGAGGCAGGCAGGCTCAGGCTGAGTGAGAGGCTGCTTCAGGTTCTTTTTCTAGTTTGTTTAGAGGGTTTATTACCACTAGTATTAATTGTTCTATTAGTATATTACTATCAGGCAGGCATTTCAGGACAGGACCAAGAACAGTCCCATGCTGCCTATCGTATTGTCCTGAAATGCACTGCAGGCTTTTTCTTTTGTCCCTATAACAGCCCCAGGCTGGGGGTTTATCGTATCGTTGTCTTGAAATGCACTGCAGGCTTTGACTCTTTTTATTTGTTCCAATAACAGCACCAGGCTGGTGGCCTATTGTATGAACAAAATCATTTTTCTGAAATACAGGCATGATAAATTTGAATAAGACTACAGCTTTGTTTTAAAAAAATCTCTTGAAGCTTGATACTAGTGTTATAATTTTAAAACCAAATGTATTGATTGAGACAATCACATCTAAATGAGCACTCAAGAGAAGTGCTGATGGGAACATCAGGGGGAGGTGGGGTTTCAACCCTCCCACCTCTCCACACACATTCCCCCCCCCTTTTCTGTTAAAATACTGTAGATAGGGACTTGAAATGAGACTCTAGAGTTGGACTTGAAATTTGGGCAAAGACCTGAGACTTGCCTTGAGATCAAAGACTTGAACACATCACTGTTGCAGGGTAATAATTGTACTCTGTGTGGGGGAAGGACTCTATTAGTGCGACACAACACTTGGCACCCTCAGGTGCTTAGGCTGGACCTGCTGGCAGAGATCTTTCCAAACCTGCTATGTGCAACTGGAGTTGCCAGGGATTGAAGCTGGAAGCTTCTGCATGCCAAGCATGTTATGAGTTCTGTTCCTCTCCCCTCCGCCTGATGGGCTGTAGGTACCTGCTTCTACTGTGCTCATAATGAAGCTTTCTTATACCAAGTCAGCGCACTGGTCATTCTAGCTCAGTGCTGTCTATGCTGCCTGGTAGCAGCACTCTAGTGCAGCCATTCTCAGTGGGAGCCATATTAGCCCCCTAGGGAGCCCTGGCATATTTGAAGGGGGCCACAGACTAGAAAACTGAGAAGGGGAGCCACAAGGGTTTGTGTTGTATCCTTGTTTGACAGGGGGGCCCTGGAACCAGAGAAGAGCTCTTAAAGGGGCTGTAGCTCAAAAAAGGTTGACTGGCTGCAATGTTCCATAGGGGTCTTTCCTAGCTCTATCAGGAGATAACATACAAGTTTTGCATACTGAAAGTTCCTGTTGTCACTGGAACAGTTATCCTCAGTGGTTTCAACGTCCATTTGTCTTTCTGTAGGAATTGTAAAGATGACTATCAATAAAGCTTGGGACAGTAATATGCATTGTTAAGTCTCTCCTACTGAAATAGGGAAATAATTTGGGCAAATCTTGTAATTTAACTTGATGCCTCAAGCAAGTGTCCGAGCATGAGATGTATACCCCAGCTATGTTAGCTCAGAAGGATGGTGTTCCTTATACCTACATTGCTAGTCCCTTTTAAAACACAGATTTTCTTTGTGGGTAGCACTTTAATGTAGCAAAGTGTTATAGCCAAGTGTATAGGAACCAAAGGTACTAGGGGCCCTATGCTAATGTCTAACCAACTCCTGATGCAGCAAGGCATCACTGATTCCCACCACTGTCCAGAAAGCGAGCCCATTAAAATGCTTACTGTTTGTTGCTGCTTCCTGATAAGCCCCCCCTCCCCCACCTGGCTGGCTTAAGAGGAAACAGTGTGGGAGCAGCAGGCATGAGCCTTCACTCTGCTTCCTGTAATCGCAACAGCAGCCAATTGCCACCTGTCCACTGCCCAGTTTTCCTATCTGGGTACCATTAATGGTGTCCAACCAGGTTCTGGACAAGTGACGGTTTTCCTTCACTGTAGCTGTGGGTGGTAGTATATTGGATGACTTGTCCATCTACTGCCTGGCTCTTGCGTGGCTGGAATGTGCTAGATTTCCTACATGGAAGTATAAAAGCTGTGTCATATAACCTTTATACCTAGAACATGGAAGCAGGGATACAACTACTACAAAGCTACCTTGGTTTGAATAGTGGCCTGTACCAGATGTGAGATTTCACAGCTGTAGTTGGAGAACAAAGATAGCAAAACATGGGGTATATTTGCATGATTTTCACAACCAGCTATAACGCTGTTTCATTTTTAAGAGAAATCATTGAGATTTTTCTATTAAGCAAGAGGACAACATATACCCTATAGTAGATATATACATGTAGGGAACTTAAGACTTCTAAACAGAAATTAAACTGTTTGGTAGTAGTCTGTTCTATTGCATCATTAAAAAAGAGTAGCAGGAACAGATTCAGTACAGAGGCTAAGCAATAACTTCATCATACAGTCAGAAGTGCTGCCAGTGTTATTAGAACAAGAAAACAGGATATAACATTCCATTTCTCTGGTACCAGCCAGCATGGGTGGACAATTCTTGAATGAAGGTCATTATTCAAAGTACTGTTTTGCTCCTCTACTATCTCTTGAAGTAACTGACAACATGTACCTAAAACTGCTGCGTTCAGGCTGATGAGAGTCCTCAGGCACACTCCAGGCAATGACATATGTACTACCAGCTTTTAAATGCTAGCATACAAACATTCCTTCCTTCTCATGTAATGGAGAAGGAATTACAGGGGGCAGGGCAGGATGTGGAAGTTTGCTGAATGCTGGTGTGAGTTGAGACAACTTGATTCTTTCAATAAAACAGCTTTATTTTGTACATTATATATATAGAGAGAGATGCACACACCTCCCTGCTTTAAAGAATCCACAAACAGTGAACATGAAAAGCATGGCACTGAGAATACTCACACAATAGAAGGCAAGGGGAGAAGACAACCAAATTTCAGGTTTTACAAGGGAAGAAACAGCACCTTGAATGTTTGTGTTTGCAATGGAGTCAACTCTAGCATCACTGTAAACTGCAGACAAAGCACTCATTTACCTGCCTCCCACCAAACAAATTTATAGTACAGGTGTCCCCCACGTGACACGATATGTTCCCCATCGTTAACTTAAATGGGCCTTTCCCTACCTTTTGAATTCTTGGTTTTAGGTCTCTCCAGAGACCTGTTCCTGGTTGTAGGCCCACTGAGGCGTCCAAAAACCAGGAAAGGCCTCCAGAGAGGCCTATAACTTCAAAATGTAGGGAAAGTGACCAACGACGTTCTGCCTAACAACCCCCCCCTCGTTGTATATTGGGGGGTGGGGTTGCTAAGTAGAACACCGTTAAGCAGGGGACACCTGTAGCAACATGGCTACAAGAATCCTTTAAAGGCCAGTTTTTTCTTTTATTTTCTTAACGGAAGTGATTCAAATATGAGTTGAACCAACTCAAATGATTAAGGGGAAACTGAGAAACTACTTCATCAGCAAAATACTGATACTAAGTTCACTATTGCCTTATAGAAACATACCACTGTGTTACTGAAAAAATATTAACAGGTGAATTATGGGATTTTGCTTGTAAAAAAACCTCTTAAGAAGGCTTCTGCTACATGGCTTTAATGGTAACATGAAAAGTCGCAAAAGTGGCCAATTTATTTAAACTTCTGTAGGACAGAGATTGAAATAGAAATGATTTTCTGTAGAAGGTACCAATAACATGGACAGACTGTTAAAGTCAGGAGTGCTGGAGTCACAATTGCAATAGTATCTGAAGCCTTCCTATGATACCCAAACAGCTCCTACTGGTTTGACCATGGGAAATTAAGGCAAGCTTCCTGAGGAACGAGTTAGGCTGGGATGCTGAGAGTCATCAGGTAAGTCAGACTACACAGCCATCTTAATCAAGATTTTCAAACAGAAGGCCAAGGATTATGAACTGTACGCAAAGTATTGAAGGGTGTTTGCTATGCTGGGCCAGATCTGCTCTAGGAAGCCATCTCATACATAGTACACCTGGTCAACCCAGCTGAGTAAGAAGCTGGCTGATAGGCTCTGGATGCCAGAGATGGCTGTAGACAGAGGCATGATAGCATTGAGGTCATGAGGGGTGTGTGTATGTGTGCACGCAGTTATCAGAGAAGGGTTATTTTAAAAGGAGATGTCCGTCTCCTCACCTATCCCAAACTTTAAAAAAAAAAACAGGATTGTGGAATTATCTGCTAAAAATCAGCACACAAGACTGGGAGGAGCCATTAGATTAAAATGAAAATAGTTTAAAAGTGATTAGAAATGTCCTGAGCTGTACTGTGGGCAATGCAAACATTTTTTGCTGTAGCTCCTAATCTGTGACAGACAGCGGATCGAGCACCAGAGGCAGAAATGGATCTACTACTGCTGCCTCGCAGGTGGCCTAATCCTCGAGCTACAGTCCAATGCAACACACCAAGAGCTTTGCCCTCTACCCAGAAATAACTTCCCAACAAAAGTCAACAAAATCAGAAGTTGCCGGCCCAAATAAAGATGCAGCCGCTCTCTTGTCTATTCGAAGGAAGGCAGGGATACGAAAGCAGCCCGTGATGTACAAACAACATGCTTAACTTGCTCCAGGAGGGGCACTCAATCCAAGAAGCAATTCAGGCTTCTGCAGTGCAGAAGAGATGCGCCCTTGTAAGGATACTGGCCAGCAGTAGCTCTGGATGCTGAGGGGAGGTCCTTCCCCTTATCAGGAGATCTTGCAGGTCTAGGGCAAGTCAGAAACTGACCAGCTCAGAGCCTAAGTCCTGTTCTAGGCCATTCTCTCCAGCAGTGATAGCTTGAATGTAGGTGACATGGCCAATACCTTTGGTGACCCCTTCACGGAAGAGTAGCTTGGCTCCTATCTTCAAATATTCAGGATGTTTAATGAATCTGAAACGAACCACGGCCTTTTCTCCTGTCCGCAGCTTGTCCTGAATGACAGCAGATGGTATGGTTATAGGACAGCAAACAACCCAGCTACTCAGCTTAAGAATCTAGAAAACTGAGGCAGAGATTAGGGGTGGGACCACTGAGGAACATTCAGCCCCAATGCTTGAGCATTTCTCAAACTAGTTCAGAGGGCTTAAATATGCAAGATCCCTTCTGAAAGAGTGAAGGCATCTCAGGTGGGAGGCCTAATGCAGCTATGATAGCTGATGGAGGAGAGGGAGTATGCACTCCGTGAATCCTTGAGGAGACTGGAAAACTGCCCTTTTGCTGGCCAGAGACCTACCTTTCCATGGATATTTTCCACCACTGCCGTTTGCCGCACATTGCCAACATGCACTGTTACTTGGAATCCCTTCCGGAAAGTTGTGGCGTGGAAGAGCAGAACAATTTCGGCTTCAAACACTGAGCAAATAGTGGGGTTCATCTCTGGGCTTACCATCACCATGCCCTAAGTGACAGCAAGACTGTTGGAGAAGGGGTGGTTTTTTTGACAAGGACACACATCTCTTCCCAACCCATGTGCAACAGAAAGACTACTACTGTTCTTTTTAAAGTGTTCAACTGTTCTCCACTTGCAGGAAGCTGACCTCTCCTCAGGTAGCCAAAGAAAGAAGGGGAAACATGCAAAAGTCAAAGACATATGCCAGGGGATGTGGGGGTGGACCTAATTGCTCACTTCTGTTTTGTGGCTTTCAATCCCTCTCCCTCACTATTCAAGTCTTAAAGCTCAAGATAACCACCCCAAAGCCATGTATTCCACTAGTCCCACATCCTCTCAACCTGAATCAAATATCTTATCAGAAAGGCATGAGTGGGGAAGCATCCATATTGAACAGCATTTGAGAGTGTCTTCTCAAGCAGGAGTTCCAGAGGAACCACAGACCACAGCCCCTCAATTTTCTCAGCTCAAGACCCATTGGTTCCAAAAGGGCGAGAAAAAACGTTTTTAAAACCACCACTCCCAGAGATAGGAGGTGGACTCACTTTGCGCAGCAGTGAGCGGTCAAAGTGTCCAAGAGCCAGTGTGGCAGCCTGCCCAGCACGAAGTACACGGCACGCCGAACGGTTTCGCTGGATACTGCACACTTTCAGCTGGAGAAACTTGCCGTCATCAGTTGGACCAACCACCAGATTCTCTCCCTCTCTACATATCCCACTGGCAAGGGCACAAAACCAGGAGACCATGTTAAGACTCTGGGAAAGCTATTCCTCTGTGTCTACTTAACACAGGTGGGAAAATCTGAGTCATCTTTCCCATAGAGTGGATCACTGCAATCCCTGTACAAGAGAAGCCTTTGCAGTATGTTGTTGCTTCTATGTCAAGTAAATCTGTCCTTAGAGTGACATTTGATCCAGTTGGCCGATAGGTGAGACATTTGGACATACGCTTTCATCTGCACACTATACCCTTGGCCTACTATAAGGCAGGAATGTTCAGCTTTGCTGCCAGTCCTTCCCAGGATTATCTGAAGTCTTTTGCATCCCCTCCCTATCTATGCTAACCCCAATGGAAGAGCACTGACCTTGACAGAGTTCCGCCAACAACAGTGCCCACCTCAGGTACAGTATAGATTTCGTCCACCTGCAGCAAGGTAAGAACAGTAGCTTTGGACTTGCTGTGCAACTGGGACTGCAGCTCTTCAGAAATAAAGCAAACCATCTGTCCATTCTTCTTAAGAGTTTCAATACAAGCCGTAAGAACCCATCCTTGGACACTTTCTTGCTTAAACTAGCTTTCAGTTTCTAGCATCCCAGGAGGAGTACAAGACATTAGTGAAGTCATCATTCTACATTTCATATGAATATCCTATCTGCTGCTGAAGTAATTTGAGGATCGACTAAGTTTTTTTCCTAACATAAAACTACCTTCATGACCTCAATGGGTCATCACCCTTCCACTTCTAGATACAAGGACATGAGCTGCTTGCCACCTCAACAATGTAGAGTCGTCGTCCCCCCCCCCTCCCCACACACAAAACAAGACACCTTTGTGTACCTGGAACTCAGTAAGCTGTTGCATCAATTCCTCCTGCTCTTTGCTGTTTGTCAGAGGTGGCAGGATGTTGAGGAAAACTTTCAGGAGATCCATGTTCTCTCCAGAAACACTGGACAATGTGAAGATAGGAGTGATGCTGCCAACACACATGAAAGAAATAAGCTGGTGATCTGCAATTCTGTGCACAGTTACCAGGGAACAAGTCCTACTTAACAAAGTAGGATTTACTGGGAAGTAGGTGCGTGTAGGATCTGGCTGCATGAGGAACAGGACCCCATCTGCTTCTTCTGGAATCATTGATGTCTCCCCTCAAAACTTTCACAGGGCACAAATCTGCTGCTATGCCTCTAACTAAGCCCAATCCTGGTTCATTACTAACAGGTTATGTTTGGGGGGGTGGGAACAAAGATGAATGCCTAATACTTGCCAAGATAAAGCGTGATATGTAAGGCCCTTTGAAACACCTTGACCCCCTTCCTGTAGTCACAGTCTATCCATTTCATTTCCTACCCTGTTTATTCCTCCTCACCATGGAATGTGAGCCTGGTCAACAACTCAATCATATCTGGTATTCAAGCATGTCCCTAGTACATGGGTTGCGTTCTCCGTTGCCTTACAGCTATTGAGCCCAGCAAGTACCAACTAGTAAAATGAGGGTGACGCTCTTTACCAACATGGGATTTAGAAAACAAAACACCGGTATCATCCCCTAGTTATACAGCATGTGCCACAGACATCTTTCTTCCTAAATCCATCCTTCTTTCAATGAGTTGGTCACAGTTACACCCACACCACCAAGTGACACCCCCCCCCCCATCCAAGAACAACAAGTGAGTCTTACTTGGGACATTGTGCAAACTGCTGAGCTGCTGTGACAGCATCGTCATCTGATGTTACCAGTAAGGGGAGCTTGTTGCAGCCAGGCTGCTTCAGGATTCGTTCCAGTTGTTTTACTGTTCGCTCAACAGTGGCTTTTGAGCACAAATCCACTTTGCTAATGACGATGAAGAAAGGGACCTTGAGAGCCATAGCCAAGCCTAGGTGCTCTCGTGTTGTACCTGCTACAAGAGATAGGATGTAGGGAAAGCAAAGTAGAGAGGAGGAAAGGATATCAAGGCAGTTTGTAGATGTGTGGCCCTATGATCACCCTACCAAAAACATTTGCACTGGGATCATCATAGAGTTGGCATCAACCTGATCCCATAACAAACAGCCTGCACAACATATGTTTGATGTATGCACAGGCATTTTGTGCTATAAAGGGCAAAGAATCTATTTTTTTCTCTCCCATTTTTACTGATCACACATCATTTTGTAAATGGATATGCTAGGTTTCTTTTTTTAAACTCCCAAAGGAGGATTAGATCAGAACATGCACTTACCAATTCCTGTATTGGCGCTCACCACCAGCATGGCAAAATCTGGGCAATAGCTTGTGAGTCCAAAAATGGTGGTTTTCAGGTACTTGTGATGGCCAGCCAAGTCAATGAAGGTGATCATCTTGGAGGAGCTCTCACAGATCTCCTCAGCTGTCCGTGAGTCACTGTAGTTTACTACCTAAGAGGCAGAAGATCAGTTAAGTACTTATAAAGGCAAGCGAAGAGGACATCCTTTATATCTAGAGGAATAAATTTTAAAGTGGTAACCCAACAGCACAAACATCCAACACCCATACCTCGCCCTTGCTGTTGAAGCCAAGAATCTCAAAGCTGATGCTGGAAGTTCTCCCAGACTGGATCTCATGCAGGTGCCGGAAAAGGTTGAGACGAGCTCTACCTCGCCCATTATCCAGCTCACCCTGTGTCAGGACACCTAGTAGCGTTGACTTGCCTGAATCCACATTCCCAAGCACAGCTACCCGTAGATCTAGGAACTTAAGGAAAACAAAATAGCCATAGAAATTTGTTTCAGAATAGGATGGACTGATAGGGACAAATTTCTGAAGTTCAAATTAGTTCTTAGTCTTTGGCTGCCTTGCACAATGGGATCCAAAATTACTATGACAATTTGCACTTCTTTGTGACACAACAATGAAAGACATTGGTCCCAGACATCTGGAACCTACCAACCTATGTTGCGAAAACTGAATAGCAGCGCAATCCGACTTAACTTTTTTACCTGTGTAACCAGCTGCCCAGCAAGAACGGGAGGCCCCAGAACGGAAAAGAGATTCAAATCCCCTTTGAATTCCTCTTTTGGAGAGGATTTGAATCCCTTTTCCATTCTGGGGCCTCGCTGGGCCGCTGGTTACACAGGCAGAAAAGTTAAGTCGGATTGCGCTGTAAGTGACACAAAGTGAAAGGCATTCTAGGATGTTCTCCATTCTAGCTATAATATCTTCCCTGTGACAGCTCTCCACAGCACAAATCAATGGAGCATCCTACAATCCCCTTCATGGGTATAATGTCCATCTCATTACCAAGCACACCCCTACTAAACAGGGAAATGCTTGTATCAGGAAGCACTCAAACAGGTGCAGGTTGTTACCTGCTGGTTATCTGGAACCTTTCGGACAAGAACCTCTGTTATCTTCCTGGGAATGTCACTGTCATAATCCACTTCTCTTTCCCGCAGCACAGTGATATCAGCTCCTACTCTGCAAGTGGCAGAACAGAAAACTGTCAGGTGTTAGTGCATCATATGCAAGATATTCCCCAAAAGGTTTAAAAAAAAAAAAAAAGGACAGCCCTGCAGTGCCTTTCAGAAAGGCTTTCCACAGATGTCGCCTACAAACTCGGGAAAATTTCTGTGCTTTCCCACTTTACTGGCTTTTGTTGTATCTGTGACAATTAAGAGTCAGCTTGCTTGCCAATTCTCTGGGACACCCTGACACAAATATGCCAGCTTCCTAATTCAAAAGTTTGTGATGATTCTCTGATTAGCATATGGCTCACCATATGCAACACTTATCCACTAATTAGGTGCTGAAGTGCATGTGGGACGGGTGCTCCTGCTCATATAAAATGATTGGGCATGGTAACAGATACTATATATATATATATATATATATATATATATATATATATATATATATATATATATATATATATATATATATATATATATATATATATATATAATCTTACTATATATGAGAAAACTCCCTTAGTGCAAAGGCCCTAGTCCCATGGCTACTGGGTGAGTTTTTCTTGGTTGGAAACTTTCTGTGGGGCGACAAGGCAAGACTTCAGATCATTTCTGGAAACAATGGGGCATACTTTGTTTGCCCTGGTCCAGAAGCAGGACACATGCACATACTTCTCCGCCATTCGTCGCAGCGTTTTGAGAGAGGCACGCATCTCTTCTTCTGACAGTCCCACCAGTAGCCCGTTGTCCTCTACACCAATCTGGTACACGGCCTCACCACGGCCTTCTTGTAGTCGCCACTTCATCTGTGTTACTAGGTGCTCAAAGCGGTACTGGGAAGGATTAACTAGCTTCAACTGTCCAAAGGAAGGAAAGATTACAGTCAGTAAGCAACAGGAGTCCATGAGGACTTTAATTTTAATTTTAAAATTATTTTTTTCAAAATTCTTCAGGAGAATGTGACCATTTTAGTCAATGATGTTTTCAACTTTGCTTATGTTACAATAATTTGCCCTGTGTGACTTTACTGACTGAGTTCAGGTATTGCAGGAACTCTCCGGGTAGTTACATAAAAGAACAGTACTTAACTGGGCAGTCTATCTAGTCTTGGACATTTAAGTCCGAGACAGCCAAGACAACAGCAAACACATTTTTGCTGAGGATGTTTTTTTGCTTCCCTTTGTGCCTTCTGAAAACATTTCTTGTTTTAAAAAAACTGGAGCAACACACTGTAATTGCTGGGTAGAAGTGTGACTCATAGCATAATTTGGTACACAACTCGTAGACTTTAGACTTGCAAGCCTCACCCACAAGAGACTCACCTTATATTCTATGTTCCCATCTTCTGCCTAATTAAAAGAAAACAATATGACACAAATTAGTAATCCCTCTGCTACTCAGCATTTTGCACATGCCTCTTGATATCCCATTTGACAGCTCAGTAAAGCAATAACTGGTGTGGACAGAATTCTTGATATCATGAGCCACTATAGTTCTGGTTGCCACTTTTTACAAAAAGGAAGAAACAACAACAAAATTAGCGTGTACATCAAGGCCCAGCTGTCCCTAGTACAGTTCTATAACTAATCCTGCTCAGCTCACTATTATTTGTTCTGCAAACAAAGCAACTAGTAGACTATTATGAATGCCACAATGGCTGAATAGGAGCTTTCATAATATATTACAAGCTGCTAATAGGTCAGGTCATAATCGAAACTTCAGAAACCAGTACTTCCCAAACAGGCAAATGCGAGTATTTCCAACAGATGTGAGCCTTCTCAGCCCACACGAATGACTTCAGATACCTCCTCATGCACTCATGCTGGTTTCCAACTTTAGTAGTATTAGACATTACTTGCAGAAGTGGAGGAAGAATCCACAAATCCATTTTGTACAACTGTCTGGAACAACCTACATTGATCAACAACCTCCCATGTTGTGGAATGGTAAAAATAGCATGAAATCTCCATTAATAGCCATCTTGCTCCACAGTAAATTAGGAAGGTAGTCAGAGCAAAGGACCTGGAGTGAACAACTGCATTCATCAATAACCAAGCTATGCACCTGCAAGCACTGCCTCTTTCTGGCTCTTGAAGAGACATTCTCTTAGATGTCAAATTATTCTGGCAAACAAGCTTCACCTCATATTGGCTTCTCCCAAAAACGTATGTGGTGTGAGAAGACAAATGAGATTGGCAGATCCAGGAAGAAGAGTCGAATACGCCACTTGTGGTTGAGCAAAGTATCCAGTATTACGACAGCTTCAGAGGAAAAATTGAACTTCTGACTTTCCTTAAATTACATACTCAGAAAATGTTCTTCCAGAAAATATCCTTACCTTGCCAGGTGTTAATAGCTAGTACTGAAAACCTCGCAATACATCACCAAATTCATTCAAGAAAAGATTGGAACTCTTACACGTATATGAAATGCTAGTGAAACTTCAAATTACAATTACATTCTTTCCCAATTATGTAACTCAATTCAAGAACTTTTTGCTGAAGGACTATATAAATCGTCTAAAATAAATAAAAAGTAGAATAGTCTGATGCCTAATTACATGCTGCTGATCTTGGTTCAGAGATAGTGAAAACAGGGCTGGGTGCTCTTAAGAACCAGGAACTCTGAGGACAGGTGCATAAGCCAGATGGGCAGCAGCGTGAAAACTGATCTGCTCAAGTTTAATTTCTTCCTGAAAGAAGCTCACTTCTCTAGAAGGAATACCACTTTCTTCTGCAATGTATTTTCTTTCCTTATAGGTCCAGAGTTTTTTCCATGCAATCTGTTTTATTTTCTAGATTATTTTATTTTTCACATTTTTATACTGCCCTTCCTCCAAGGAGCTCAGAGTGGTGTATATATTTCCTCCCCTCCTTTTTGTCCTCACAACAACCCTGTGAGGTAGGTGGGGCTGAGAGATAGTGACTGGCCCAAGGTCACCCAGGAAGCTTCGTGGCTGAGCAGGGATTTGAACCTGGATCTTCCAGGTCTAAGTCCAACTCCCAAACCACTAAACCACTGCACCCCAACTATGGCACAAAATGTTTGGTGGCATGGGAAAAACTTAGCAAACAATATCCTGGAATTAACACATCTTGGAGATAAGACAGAAGTATTATGGAATCTCCTTCCTATTCCCCTCCATTCACCAATCATCTAGCATTTTTTCATATAGCCTTTAAATTTTTTTTAACTTAAAAAGCATTACCTATGTTATACAAGGTATACAATCATTGCCTACAACAGAAATTCTGCACTCATAACCATGTCTTCTAAGGAGCAATAAGCTGTGTCTGTTATCTCCTGACACGGCAATGGAAGTGATGCAGAAAAAGAGGCAAGTTCAGACTCGCCAGGAAACAGTATGCACGAGTTGTTGGAGGGCAGAAAAGATGAAACACTGAAATCTCAGGGGTCAGTGCCGAGAACAATTCTGCTATTTTAGCAATGGCTCACTCAGCAGTCAAAAACAAAGGACCAAGCTCAAAATGACAACAGTCACCCCCAACACCTTAAGTCAAAGTTTCTCATGTGGCTTGATAAATATTACTTTGGTTGAGACTACTAGGCATGTTGATAAGACACAAGAGCAAAGCAGCCAGATGCTAAGAGAGATGGATACGGCTCACTTGCACTCACAGAGTTTTAAGCATAAGAATGAGACAGGGTTTTAGGACACGTTTGAAATTTCATGTGGCTTTATTAACCCAGAGTCTGTACTATCGGTAGCAAGACTCAGCCCATACCCAAGCTTATCAGCCATTACCAGGCCACATACACCAAGACCTAGCTGTCACTGAGGAGCGTGGATAGTACACTGTCAACTTCAGACAACAGGTGGAGGCTCATGTGATTTCATACTCCTTTACTCTAAATACCCTGCACATAGAAAACTAGTCACGAAGCACAGTTTTAGCCTTTCTTACTGATACATAGACTACTTCATGCAGGGTATTCTTTGTTTGTAAGCAGGAGTATGCAATCACGTGAGCCTGCAGTCTGAAGAAACACAGACTTGGAAGGTACCCATAAGGTCATCTAGTCCACCCCCCTGCCTGTAGCATGAAATGCTCCTAGAGCATCTCCAGAAGGTGCCTGTCAAGCCTCTGCTTGAAGGTCTCCAATGAGGAAGAATCCATCATCTCCCTCGGCAACCTGTTCCACTGCTGAACCGCCCTTACTGTCAAGAATTTGACGTACAGCCCAGACACAGATTTACTATTGCAGTGAATACTAGCCGAGCTTTCCACAGTAACTACCTGCAACTGAATTTGTCATCCAGAAAATATGCAAACTATCTTTGCCAGAATCCTCAACATGTACTACTATAGAACTCAAGCTTCAGCTTACAAGTTTCCTGATTCTTCCAAACCTTTCAATTAGCAGTGCTATGAACCAACATAAGTGCAACTTCAGTGACTCAGATGCTAGTCAAAGTCAGGATAATGTGGAGTGGGGAAAAAAAAGGTGCTGTAAGTAAACAAGAACAGCATCAGTTTCACTCTTGCCATTTGACAGGCCCTGAGCATCAGAGGTATTGAACTTATTTACTGTTAAGAGGAAGCCAAGAGAAACTTAAAAATGTCTGATTATTAGGCATTTATGTGACAAATGCCTGGAAAGGAAAAAAAAGGATTCCATTACCAAATCACACTTTCCAGCCCAGCGGTTTTAAAACAGGGCAGAAATCAAGGGGAGGATGCAAAAGACAGGAACACACAACACAACACAACACACACACACCCTGTGGCTACAAATTCCAAGATAGTAGGGACAGCTCTGTCTACAAAATCAAATTACTGTACTTCAAACGGTGCTCGATTAGATCGGATCCTCCAGCCTTGGTAGGTTTTTGGGTTTTTGTTTTTTTTAAATATATTTTCCCTAAACAGGATCGAGCCACAAACACAGAAGCCTTGCAATATTTGTAGCCCTGCAACCACTTATCACAGGAGGGCTGCATCTTCTACCAGGTCAGGGCACCGGGAACACGGGGGTTTGGAGCAGGTCCAATGTCCTTAAGAAGACTTTCCAAGATTCACACGAACAACCCGCCAGGACAAAAACATGCCCCCTTCCACCAACAGCAACCAAGTCCCACAACGCAGCGCTTTGCCTCGCTCACCTCCGGCGGCAGGTAGGGCGGATTGTTGGCCTTCCCACCGCGGTGTCGCCCGTTCTTCTTTCGCCCCTTAGAGGAACTGCCGCCACCAGAGCCGCTGCCAGCGCGGCCTCGCAGTGCCCCACCGTTCCCGCTCCCCACAGGCCGGCAGCAGCCCCCGAATAGTTCTGACACCCGCGAGTCCATCCTGCATCGGCCTGCCACCCGACCCGGACCAGCCCTCCCCCGGCGGCGGCGGCTGCCACTGCAGCGGGTACAGCTGCCACCTCCCAGCCCCGGTCTCGACTTCTGACGGGTACACTCAGCTCTGCCTCCCGGCGTCAGAAAGAACCGCAAGGCACCACGGGAAACAGTACCTGGGCAGCAACACCGCTGGACTACAACTCCCAGCGTCCCATTCGCCAAGCATCCCGCTTTCAGAGAGACAAACAGCGACCACTTTGAGAATGGTTTGTGCCGCCAGGCTAGGATTAGGATGACTATCGCCGGGTACAGAACAACTAGCCAGCAGTATCTGGGGTGAATAATGCTGATTTTTTTTCGCAATTCTTTGATTTGGTTTTCACAATACAATTATCAATAGGATAACTTACGAGCCCCCTAGATGTGTTTCAAAATTTATTTATTATTTATTGTAAGAATGTATACCTTGGTTTCAGCTGCACAAAATTACAAATATTATAAGGAAATGTTGACCTTTTATTTTAGTGCAATGTTAATATCTGAATCACAGTATCAAATATGATACGTTTTTGATTATGCCTCTCCATACCATTTGAATGCATCCCCCCCCCCCCCCCAACTGCACAATCCTATGTATGTCTACTCAATCTAAGTCCCGTTGTGTTCGATGGGGTTTACTCCTCCTGGGAAAGTGTGTACAGTATTAGATTGCATCCTGTGGCTAGCTGTTAAAGCAACTGAACTACAAATCCCATCATACAGTTTTTCTAATAGTCAAAAGAGCTCCTCCTACCCTCATTACAGTATTTGTTTTCAAATATAGCCACATCTTATTTCCTTTAGAAACAAGCTCCCTCAGTACTAGGCAACTGGTTATGACAACACATTGCATCAGTTGAAAGGATTGCTCTGTTTAGTAAACTCATTGCATCAGGTTCAGGCAACAAAGTACAGGATGTCCTCTGTGTGACTCTCAGTTGTGTTCATGAAAACTTGAAACATCTCGCTGCCTTGAAACCTCTCATGAACTAGAATTTAAAATTACCAGTGCATATCAGATTAAAATGTAATTAGGATTATCTGTGGTTAATATGCAATTCTTATTTTTGTGCAACTTTTAAAAATGCAAAATGCTCGACAATCTTCATTGAGTGTATACTCCTACAACACGATGAACTACCTGGCTCCCAGGTAGTGAAATATCTATTATGCGGGGGCGGGGGGTGGAGGAAATGTATATTGCAACTGCTTGGGTAGTGTCTCTTCCTCTACCAAGAAATGGTGCTTGAGGCGTAAAATCCAAATGGCATCCCCTTAGTTAAACTAGTTAAACTGACAGTACACATCTATGCATGTGGATTCAGAAGTAAGTCTCAAGGAGTTCAATGGGACTTACTCTCAGGTAAATATGTATAGAATTTCAGCCTAAATTATAGACAACTTGCTGTCCTGGAATGGCACCCGGAAAATTTGCCACCGAAAGTTGGCCATTGTTTCATTTTTGCCGGTAAGGCTCGTCCTGCCCAAGAGATGCCATGCCTAGGAGAGGTGGCAGCAATATGTCTCTGCATGACCTGTCCTGCACAAGCCTGTCCTGGGTTCCATATTTTGTAAACAGCCTGACCAAAGAAAGGTTGCATGTCACAACCAAGGCCTACCAGTGACTAGGACTGAGCCCTTTTTTCATTGCTGGGTTTGAGCAGATGCCTGGCAGAAGGCAAATTAGCACATGCAGCTTTTCCTGACAAAGAGATAAAGCTTTTCCTGACAATGTGATGGTGAAGAGCTTCATCAGCTAAATGCCTGCCTTTGAGTTAGCTACTAAAGGCACAGTAGCTCTATTATTAGGGAAAAGAGCCAGGATGGTGTTAGTGGTTCTGGAGCTGGACTTAGACCTGGAAGATCCAGGTTCTAATCACTGCTAAGCCACAAAGCTTCCTGGGTGACCTTGGGCCAGTCAATATATCTCAGCCTCACCTACCTCACAGGGTTGTTGTGAGGACAAAAGGAGGGAAGAAAATATGTACACCACCCTGAGCTCCTTGGAGGAAAGGTGGTATAAAATGTGAAAAATAAATAAAGGTTTTAGCCTTTCTGGAGACTATTGCTTTCGAAGCAATTGCAATTAACTGTCAACACTTTTGCTGAGTTTATCATGTGACACTTATGTTCACACAACTCGTTCAGCACTGACCACATGACTGAAAGGTAGCAAGATCTGACCAAAGTTGCAGCCATGACAATCTGAAACAGTAGTGTGAAATAGACGTTGAGCCCTGAACTAAGAACATATTGTTATTATTTATCCAAAGTAGAATTCAAATGTAATAAGAGATCAGCCCAATCCTAACTTACTTTCTGTGCACCGATGCAGCGAGGCCAGTGCAGGCAACGCTACATCCTGTATAGAAATGGGGAGGCTGGGGTGTTATCCAGGACTCCCAACAGATCACCTCGGTCCACACCAGCTATTTTGCTGCTGGCGCAAGACCGAGAGGCCCGTGTAAAGCAAAAAGGCTCAGGAAGGGGGATAGGATTCGGCGCACGCCGCTGCTGACCCCTCTTGGCCTCAATTTGGCCACCTGCACCCTGTTATACCCCCCCCCCCAGTGCTGGCTTACCTAGGCTGGAGCACGTCCCATGGTGCTCCGGTGCACAAGGACTGATGCAGGCCTTTCCACCGGGTCAGGCCTCTGGTGCACTGTCGCAACACGTTTGCAACAGCCTGCACTGGCCTAGTGCGTGCTAGGCTGACACGGGCTCAATAGGATTGAGCCATATATCATTTTGAGTGGAGTAGAAAGGGCCAGACCTCTTTGCAGAAGCATTGCTTTGCCCTGCAGCTCCCGGGGCAGCGACATCATGACGTCACGTAATGTTGTGACGTCACGATGTCATGTGACTTCCATGTTCGGGCAGAAATTGGCAGCCCTTTGGCTCAGAGTGAAGCTACTTTTTTTTTTTTGCGAAAAAGTGGCTTGCTCCAAGCTGAAGGGCAGATGTTTGCTGGACCACCACTGCATGCTGCCCCTCCCTCCTTCAGCCAATCGTGAGGAGACTGAGTGGTACACTGAGGCGGGCGATGATTGGCTGTGTTTCACCTTCGGCTTGAAGTGCAGCTGCTTTTTTCACGAAAAAGAGCACTCTGAGCCGAAGGGCAGCCGATTGCCGGTAGGAGGAGTGGTGCTCATGATTGGCTGGAGGAGGAGTGGTGCATGGAGGCACCAAGTGTGACATACAGTATTGTCTGTGATTGTCTGCCCTTTAGCTCGGAGCAGCGGCAAGCCACAACTCCTCTTGCCAACTCCTATCCTGGCTGGCATCGGGTCACCCCTCCCCCCCGGCCTTGTACCTGGGGCGGACTGCCCCTGCTGCTTTGTGTTAGCTATGAATAGGATTATACAAGTCTGCAATCCTTTACACAACCACTCGGGAGTAGGTCCTACTATTGATTAAATTCCATGGGATTTACTGAGAAGATATGCAGTAAATAGGTTTGGGCTGTGTAAACCAGTGCAAAGGAAGACCAAAAGCAAATCGGGTTGGAGAACAATATGGGGTTGTGGGCTGGATGGGAAGGAACAGATTTGTATCAAATCCTATACCCTTCCAGACCATAGCCAGGGCCCAAACAATGGCCTAAAGAAGTGACACTGACTTAGTTAGAACTTAGAAGCAAAGTTTAAATGAATCCACAGAAAACAGTGGAGAGCAACAAATAAATAACAAGGCCGCCCCCCCACACACACACAAACAAAAGCCAAATCCTAAGTTTGCAAATCCTTTCATTTTGATTTCATCTGAAGATTCGTGGGAGTTAAAAGTATCTATTACCATGACGTTAATGCTTGAATACCATGAAATCAAAAGGATCAGTCATCAAAAACATAGATAACTATTTTAAAGAGCCAGTGATCATCTGAAGTTAAATTTTAATAACTGCGGTTCTTGGAATGTGTTTCACTTTTCATTTCGCTTCTCAGTTTTCTTGCTTTCTATTTTAAAAATTGGCCGGCTGACTTATCAAAGAGGAAATTAGCATTCAGAACAGAAATAAGTGGCCGGAAAAGAAGGCACTCTACGTAGGAAGTTTAAATTTGGTTCTATTTCTTCTGTCATCATCTGAAAGGGGTATGCCGGGAGAAATCGGGCGCGCATACCCTGGTAGGGGTCCCCAAAGATGGCGCCGCGAGAGCGCCGGTTCGTGGGTGACGTACGGGTAATGTTCCCATGATGCTCTGGGAAGGCGGCCATTCAAACTGGAGCGAGCTCGGCGAACAGAAAATGGCCGCGTTGAGAGGAACACAAGAAGAAGGTGAGGTTAAGGGGATGTTTCACCCACCCCCCTCCAGGCTTGTATCCCTTGATCCCTCGACGTGTTTCCTCCCGGCGCTCTGGGCCAGGGGGTCCTATTATGGCCTCGACGTCTCCAAGTCCTTGCCGGGCTGCCGCGCACAACTCAACCGCTCTCCCTTTTCTTGCAGTCGACCTGCCTCCTCGCGTGACTGAGCCCGCCCTGGAATCTGGCTTGGAGCTGCGTGACGCCCCCGCCGTTGCTGTGACTGTGGCCTTGGCGGCCCCCTCGACGGCTCCCATTCCTGGTGGCGCCTTCTCGGTGTCGGTGGTTTTCCCCGGCTCGGTGACCCGGGAAGGTTGTTTCCGTTTCACCTGCGAGCTCCTGAAGCACGTCCTGTACCAGAGGCAGCAGCTGCCCCTGCCTTACGAGCAGCTCTCCTGCTTCTATGGAAGGCAGCTCCCAGGGGCCCCGCGCCAGGTGAGAGAGAACGAGGCTGGTCTCGCCACCATGCACAGAAATCGCCCCCCCCCCCCCACACACACACACTATACCTAAGAGGAAGAGCTAACGAGTGTTCAGTCGCTTTTGTCATGCGAATGTCAAACAGGCACCAGTCTCTAATGCTCAATTGTTGTACAAATGTGTCACTGTTTCCTGCCTTTTCTCTCTCTTCTGCATTAAAAATGTCAAGTGAGAGGGAGGGAGGCTTATAAGCCTAGTTAAACGAACCTGATGTGTGTAAATACTGATACTACTTCTTTGAATTTGCAACCACAAATGTAGATTGAAATCTTCACTCTAGTATGGTTTACATGTCTGTGATTGTCTTCAGGGAGTAATTTGAATGGAGAACATCAAGCGTACGAGCTGTACTTTTTATAGAATGAACTGCAGCTTGTCACTGATGGTTCCAAGAGTTCTCTTAACATTTTTAAGGTAACCTCCCCACTGTGGATTTAACATTGACATAGGGTGGGTGGCATAATTTTTTTTATTATGTGGATTATGCGTCTGACAGGTGACTAACAGCATAATAGTATGCATGTTTACTTAGAAGTAAATTCCATTGTAATTGATGGGGCTTGTGCCCAAATAAATGCATATAGCATAATAGTGTTAGTGGGTGTTGGGGGTGTTTTTTTATTGGGGGGGTGTTGCCAGTTAGTGTGTGTTCCTCCTTTAGAATTGCTGTCTGGGGGAATGTTCATTCACTGTCGTAAGTTGTGCCAGGATGTTTTAGTAAGGGAGGATATTTTACTCTGAAAGCATTAATTAGCTTGAAGAAGGCGTGGTTGGTTGACAGCTGGTAGTGAATTACATCCTGGGTTTTCGGGTTTTTTTAGTATAAGTAGGTTGCTCCTCAAGTGGCTGTTTAACTTCTGATGATGCCCCAGATGTTTGGGGTGAAATGTTGTTTTAACATCTTGTTAATTCAATAAATAGTTTTACAAACGACGGAGTTTACCCGGCGATATGCGGATTTTTAATTGGGAGATTTGGCTGCGTCGTGATAACCTACGAACATATTTATTTGTTAGTGGGTAACTAGAATGCACTAGTGATACTGCATTTGGGTCTTGATGTGTAGTCAACATGTAGCCTACTGCACTGACTACTGTATATGAGGGTTGCATATGCATGACTTATTTTTTGCTTTAATTTTTGAGGTTAAAGTAATAAAAATGCTGAATGATGACTACTAATTTGTTCTTGAGATTAAGTTCACTATTGTGTGAAGTACTGTAGAAGATGGTAAGGCCCACTTATGCAATGGCAAATATGTTTACTAAACATATTTACTATTGCAGGTGCACGTAGGAGCCCACAGACAATCCCATCTCCCTGGCAGGTGTATTTGTAATACATATATGGTGGAAAATAAATATGTACACATGTTCCTGCCTACCTCTTTATAAAAGCAAACTTTGGTGCAGAGCTAAGATCTCTGCCACCTTGGAGCATTTGTCATAATGTAGGTATTTGAAATCCACAGGTGGGTGTAGAAAACAAAAATGGAAGAAAGAATGCATTGTCTGTGTCTGTTTTGTTGATGAACTGTGGTGGATAGGAAAGCAATGCCTTATGTGGGAGGGTGTTATCCTTGCCCTGTGCCTTACAAAAAGCTTAAAGCAGTGCTTCTGGTCTTTCATCAACCATAATAAGGAATTTAAGCTCATTGAGCAATATTGGACTATGTTCTGCCAACTTAAAGAAATACTGTAAAAATCAAAATAGAACACAATCCTGGTGTCTTGACACGTTTTTCCACAGTTTCAGAAGACTGTGCTATTGCTTGTTGCGTTGTATGAAAAATTAAGTTGTTGATGCTAGATCTTTATTCTAGGATTCTTAACTATACACTAGATCAGTGGTCCCCAAACGTTCCCCCACCGCGACCCACCTGTCAGAGGTGCCGCAACCCACCTTGTTCTCCCGCTGTGGGCCTCTGGTGAGTCACTTACAAACTGGAAGTAAACCGGAAATCTGGTTGCTTCTAGAGCAGTGGTTCTCAAAGTGGTGGGTCGCGACCCACCATGGAGAACAAAAGCTGTCCCCTGCCCCCTTAAGGGGTGTGGACAGTATGGCGACGGCGATCTGGGGGATTGCCACCGCTGCAAAAGTGCCCGAAACGGCCGTTGTGGCACTTATCAAGGCTTGGGGAGCTTCGGGGAGGCCTGCACGACCCTCTGCAGGCCTCCCCAATCTTCGGGTTGCTTCAGAACGGTGATCTTCAGGCACTTCCGGGTGTCACGAAAACCAGAAGTGCCTGAAGATCACAGTTTTGAAGCGACCTGAAGATTTGGGAGGCCTGCAGAGGGTCGCACAGGCCTTCCCGAAGCTCCCCCAAGCCCCGGTAAGTGCCGCAACGGCCGTTTTGGCGGCAGCTCAGTTTTCACATGAATTTGAAAATTTTCTTTTGGGGGTATGAATTTCCAAGCACGTCTCTTACAGATACTGTGCATCTTCCAAAGTTGAGCAGGATAACTGCAAGCTATCTTAACAACTGGCTCCTTGTTTCATAGTTCAGGCCTTCCCTCGTACTTGTGCATTATTCAAGTTATTGCTGTGTTGTATGATTGCTTCTCTTGTCAATACTATGCCACTTGCATATATGTATAGGCCTTGAGGCTAAACTATGTGACATATTCTGAACATGTCTTCTAAAAACACTATATTAAAGGCTAAGTAGTATCATGTTGTCATTCTGCTCCCTTCCAAAACATGATTTTAATCTCTCTAACTTCTCAGGATGAAGATGTGGTCCAAAAGGTCTGCCCAAGAGATCCAGACAGCAACAACAAGAAATGCCAACAAGTGCTAAGTGATCTTGAGAGAGTGTTCCACCACTTGGAAATAATGTTCAGTTTGACTTTGGTCCCACGAGTTCTTATTCTGCTTGGGGGCACTGCTGTCAGTCCTAAAGAACTCTACGAGATCAACCTGGAGGGTATCGCTGTGAGTGGCACTGAGGAGAGCCTTCAGACGGCAGCCTGTGTTCGCAAGCTTTTTCGTTCGCTTTTCTTGGCCGATGTTTTCAGTGAGCTGCAGGGTGTTTCTACCATGGGTGTCATTGTTATGGTCCAAGGGCACCGCAACTGTGGTATTGACTGGTTTAGACCCAAGCTAAACTACAAAGTACCAGCTCGAGGGAGGAAGCTGACTGTCAACTTATCATGCAGCGATAACAATGTAGCTCTTTCTGCCTACCAGGAAGTGAGCTCTGCCTGGGATGACTACATATGGTTTCAAGCTCCAGTGACAGTCAAGGGCTTCCGTTAAGACTCTTGACAGAATATTTAAAGGGGAATCCTTAATTTCTGGTGTTGCTTTGTCAGAAGTATTTGATCACCTGCAACCACTCTCCTATTTGAATCTCTTCTCCAGAGCACTTAACCATGTTGAACTCTGTTATAGTCTCCAGAGTACTTCCTTCAAGTGGTGGAGCTCTGAAGCATATCCCACTGTGATTATAGCAAGTGCCTTTGGAGAACTGATTCAAAGTGCAAAAAAACAATGCTCTTAAATCCATCACGATATTTCTTCTGCTGCAGACTTTACTATCAAATGATACTTGAAACAGCTGTGCCAATGCAAGAATTTCTAAGGAATATTACATTTTCAGTGAGTTATGTTCACTGGTAGATAACTGTGCAATATACATTTGGGTTCAAGGTGAAAGCCATATAACTTGTTTCTTCTCCTTTATAATGATAAATGCTATTTAATTTTACTGCAAATGACACAGATATAAAACACCAGCAGAATCTTTGTGTCTGAAGGGATAATGGCTTTTTACGATCTTGGCATCAGAGTTCCCAGTGGTAACTACAGACAGTCTCCACAGTGGAATTACTATATCTGAATATCTCACAGCTGTACTTCAGCTATGAGTACAATTATTGATATCCTCAATTTGCCTTCGTAACAGTCCTGTTTGGGTGTCATGGCCAAGCTTCTTTCTTGCGTGCTGACCTTCTTAAAACTAGTGCTGAATATCTTAAAGGTCTGCTCTCTGTGAAATGGATCTGAAGTGTATAGTTCTTTCTGTAGTTTCAACTTAAGATTCTGAAACTATAGGTTGCATACTTCATATTCAATGCTTTGACCAAAACTAAGTTATAGGTAATAGTGAAATTAAGGCCATAAGCTAGGCAGATTGGAAAGAAAAACCAAAGGCTAAAACACACAATGACATTGATCCAGTGTTTTGATATTGATTTGAGTGCTTTGAAGGTAAATGGTCTGGGGATGGGTGGAAAAGGACTGTAAGAGTGAGCACTGAGGCTAGTGTTCAGTCCCAGAACAAAGGATAACATTTTCTTGTTTTGAACTAATCCACTGATAAGCGAATGGATTGCCTTATGATCCAATGGCGATGGGCAGCTTGGGAAAATGTAGCATTGCTGAGGCAGATGGCCAAACTACTTCTATGGCAGAAAAATCTATGGCAGGGAATCTTCAAAATTTTATAATGCTGGTAGCTGGGTATGGTAGGTGGTCCTCCTTGCCTCAAGGGCGATCCTGGGGATGAGATAGGACTATGCAGCTGCAAACTGATTTGTGTTTTGCTTGCAAGTTTCCAGACTAAAGCGCAAGCCTAATAATGTTTACTGTAATTGGCAGATGCCCAACAATGGCAGGTTCCTTGTGAGCACCATTCTGCACACTAACAGAAGAGCTGCAAACAGAAAACTCTCTTGAAGGAAAGGTTTTTCCAGTCTCATACAGCACTGAGGATTGCCTGTCCTTTATGGTATGTTGCATTAGCTATTTAAACTTAGGCAATATTTGAAGACATCCGGCTATTGAAAGTGTTGAAATAGCTTCTTCTTGAAAAGAAAAGAAAAGGCATCTATGAAGTAGAGCCCAACCCTCAAAGGTTTTGCTGCTAATTCAGATTTTTAAAATGTCCTGTCTACAAATGCATGTACAGTTCGTTCTTTTTTCAATACATTTTACTGTGTAAAATGTATTGCTGTGTAGTATTACATAACTGTATTTTACTGTGTAAAATGTTGCTGATTGGATTTTTGTAAAGGTGCTGCTTCAATCAAATGCAAAAGGAATATGCTTTGTAAAATGAAGTTACTCAGAACAAGAAAATGTTAAGGGAAAAAAAATGAACAATGGTTGCCTTTTTTATTTAACATCCCTGTGTGGCTACAACAGTCAGCCTTTTATAAATGGAACACCTGACTCTGGACCTTAAGCAGTTAATACAATAACAATATTTTGCTTTAACTAAAAGCTCTGCTCTGCCTTATTCTTAATATAGTTATCAATGATGCTTGTGGCTTATTCTTACTCACAGATGCTCTACCTTCCTAACAAACTTCTTGATATCTTGAGCCAAGAGCTCTGGTTCCTCAAAGGCAGCGAAGTGGCCACCACTTGGCATGTAGGTATAGGTGACAATGTTCTTAAATATCTTCTTTGCCCAGGAGCGTGGGACGTGGGCAAGTTCATTAGGGAAGGCAGCAATACCGGTGGGAACATAAATTCCAGCCCTGTATTAGAAGACATCATGCCAGCAAGAGCTTATTGGGCAATACAGAAACTGAGAAAACCAGCTTTTGAATAAGCCACACTGTTGGTGGCAAGTCAGTTCTTTCAGAGAGTTGACCACATTAATACAGAAGGCCATTGAGATGGGAAATGCCTAGAATGACAGTTGCAATTGTCTGAAGATGGAACTTCTTAGTTCCTTTTTGAAGCTTTCTCTCTCTTGGGGTAGAAGGAAAAGCTACCCACAGGAAACAAGAGAAATGTAGGGTCATAGCGATTGTGCAGTAATGTGCACACCCAGAAGTAAAAATAAAGGTGGGACTTTGTACTTTTAACTCAAATCTTACTTTGTATGAAAAGTTGTGGTTTTTTTTAACTTAACAAATGGTTATGCCAGGGCTAACGCAAATACAATCCAGGGTCCCTATATTGTAGGTTGGGGAGTGGTTGTGGCTTAGAGATGGTGGGTTATTCCAGCCCTGCAACACAGTCTATTGTTAATAGTTATGTGATGGAAGCTGGTCTAGATTTCCACCCAAAACTCCTCCATACAAAGCACTTCTCTAGTTGCATCAAAGGTCAGTCGACTTAAGTTGCTGCCTCACAGCCCAAATCCAGCACTCAGTTACATACAGAAGCCTTGTTATCCACTGACTTGCATGTTGTGTTTTTAAATGCTTGAACTGAAAGGACATGTATACACATAATCAGACCAGAGTTAGAATATGCTGTCTCTGTTGCTTCCCTTTGTGAATTAGTGGAAGAAAAGAGGTGCAGGTAATCCCTGACTTGTGTCTGTGGATTAAAAGTGCTGTGTCTGCACTTTTTGTGCCAGCGTGGTCTGTCCAGCTGCACTGAGCTGGCAAGAGTTGGTGCTTTCATGCAAGTGTGGTCTGTCCAGCCTTGTGCTTTTGTGCCCGCACAATAGTGCTGTTCCAGCTTACAGATAAACATTTGGAATGGAGCCTGGACATAAGTTGGGGACTACCTGGACAACTGCAGCTATATTAAAATTGGGGATTTCTACTTTGTTTTCTAAGGGCAGCTGTAACTTGTGCTCTTGGGCAAAACAGAACACCACACATGAATCCAAAAGCTGGGCTCTGTGTGGAAGTCTGCAGGGCCTCACATCCCAAACTCTGTAGTTCAGTGGCTCTCAAACATTTTAGCACTGGGACCCACTTTTTAAAATGACACTCTATTGGGACCCTGTATTGAGCTTTATGAGACGCTCAAACATTTATCTTCCTATATTTACACAAGCTTGCAAACTGCAGGAACTCAGCTGTTTGCAGGGTAGTTAGCAGTTATCTTGCAATCTGCAGGAGTTTAGCTCTTTGAACAGCAATTACCAGCTATCTGATTTTTGAATAGCCTCAGGACTTGTGGCAATTATCTGATCTTTCTATCACCTGGGACCCACCAGAAATCAGGTCGCGACCCACCAAGTGGATACTGACCCACAGTTTGAGAAACACTGCTGTAGTGGGTCAAGGGTAGAATCTTTTCACAAGTACAGTTGGAAACTCACTGAGGCAGAATCCCCTTTTCCAAATATTTGGTACCATTTCATTGGTAGAAGACTGCCTCATCAACCCTTGACGGGGACTAATAGGAACCCAACATCCAGGTTAGTTCCATACAGAAGGCCATGGCAAATTGACCAAACAGGCCCATCCTCAAAAGCTTGAGGTGGGTGGTGAGGTAAAATGGCGCGCACGCACACGCACACACACACACACACACACACACACACCCAAATGCCACATATTTTTGATTTTTAAAAATTAAAGTTTGAGGGAAAACCTATGTCCTGAGACATTGCAGACCAGATATCTACATAAATAAAATCACCTAAAATTCATCATCAGACAAATATTGTTCACTGGGATGTATGATGTTCTCCCCAGTAACTGGTGTGTTATAGGTATGGCCCAACTTCAAGTTGATTACTTATTACCCAGGAGGACCTGGCACAGTTGCAGCAGCATGCCTTATGGTCAGGAGACTGCTGTAGTTGTGAGTGTATAAGGTTTTTTCCTCTATTTTTGAAACCATATTCTTGGAGTCCCAAGAAAAGCCTAAGGCCTCCAAAGTCTCCTTGACCAACCCCTCAAGAACACTGTAAATGCAGCTCAAAATTTGTCAGAGCAGCCTCCAAATTGGGAATACACTATCCATTGAGGTTTGTTTGGCAGGGGAGACCAGCTCTCCCACCACAGGTGTGTTTGATGGTTGCTCTGTGTGCTCAGAGGCCTTCCCTTGCCTCTAGCTTTAATCTGAAGGAACAGTGAACCTCTTGCTCCAGGCCTAGCACGTGTCGCTGACTGAATCATGGAGCCTTCCCCTGTCTTCCTCATCAATCTGCCCCTTCCTCCCACTTTTGCCCCTTTTCCAGAACTCTGAAATCTTGACTCTCTTGCCCCCTGGCATGCTGGGACACCCACCTAATTCACAAATGGCCCTCTTGCCCCACCATCTTCCCCTCTCAGATCTGCCCTTTCTTGTAAGGGAGTGCTTGTGCCCTCCCCTCTTCTCCTTCCAACAGCATTTTCCCAGCTGCTGAATTTGTGCGCTTTCTGAGCTCCCCCCACAACACCAACTGCAGCAACTTGTCAGGAGTTTCCAGGATGGATTGCTTGGCAGAGTTCGTGCACCAGACCCCCAAGTCGAATCATGCAATGCTTTGGTCTTGGATAATTCATGGCACGATACCCACGGGATAAGGAAACCCATGTGTGAGTTTTGCATCCTAGCATTGCTTATTCTGTGGAAAATGCCATTATCGTGTGGATTTCTGCACGTGTGATTTGTGTGTAAGTTCTTTTTATGGTGATTGTACCAATAGGAGAGCAATGGGAGATATTGCAGGCATTGGCTTCATGCTGATATCAACATGCTTTAAGGTGGTGTGTAGAGTCCCTTTGAGGTGGGATGGCTTACCTTAGAACCATTTCTGGTATATCTTCCTTACCTGTCATAAGGAACAGCTTTGGGGCTGGAGGGGATATTCTCCTTGTAGAACCGCATTGATGGCACGATGGAAGAAGTCACCCAATAAATCATGACATTGGTCAACAGTTCGTCTAGAGAGTATTTTCTGAGTAGGCAAATTATAAAAAAAGGCATTACCAGCAGATAATGTTCTTTGCTCAATCATCATTTCAGGATGATTAATGACCATCAATCATCATTACAGGATGGTTAATGACCACCTTGTTTTGGGGAAGTGCTACAGCGCACTGGGGAATGCAGTAGTAAATCAAAACATTAAATTCCAAGCCAACTTTCCTTACCATTGAAACGAGACCTTCCTGGTGTGTATCCCTTTTTGATTTGTTCCCCAGTTGTAAGCCACGACTTCTTAATTCTTACAACGTCTAAAGCAAGCGGCCGCCACCACCACCCCGACACACACTTGTGGTACCAGATTCCTACCTTTCCAGACCTCCGTTGTCCATGTCCCGGAAAGAAGGATCCGTCCAGGTGGAGAACTTCTCTAGGATGTATGCAGCGAGTCCCACAGGATCGTTATTTAATCCACATCCTAGGTCAGGAAAACAGTACAAACACTTTCGTTAATTGCTCGTGTCAAGGGTTCCAGAAGAAGATCATAGACATTGGATATCAACCAGCTTCATACCCTGCCCTCTTAAAAGTCATAACAACTGCAGAGGCCTGATTATTATTGCAAGCATCCCATTCATTTGACTGACATGAATTTTACTCTGCTGGAAAAATTGCCATTGTGATTACAGGGATTGCTGCTGACTTACAGCCCAATCCTGTCTAGCAAAACGCGTAGGTGCAAATAAGGCGCCCACCGCATCCTGTGCAGGGTGGGGCCTGTGCTGGCAGAGCCAGAGGCCTCCTAGGGTCTCCTAGGTGAGTAATGCACCACTGTCCCAATGGGTCTACTTGAATATGCGCCAGCTATTTTGCTGGCGCACATTCAAGCCGGCCAGGCCCAGGAAGGGGGATAGGTTATGGAGGAGGTCACCGCTGATCCCTCCCCTTTCCTGGGCCAGGCCAACCAACCCCCCCCCCCAAATGCCTTGTTCTGCCCTCCCCCCCACCACGGGGACTCACCTCTCTGTTGCGCAGGCGGAACAGCACAAGCCTTTCCGCCAGCGCTGCTTTCTTTTTGGGTGCCACAAACATGCTACAATAATGTAATAGGGAGCCAATGGTCAAGGGAGCCGCAGGTGAAAAAAGTTTGAGAAATACTGCATAAGGGGTTTGGTTCACAAACCTGCTGTGTCTGGCTTGGTGGCCTGGATGTGGAAGTAGCCAGTCTCTCGCAAGATATTATACACATGCTTCTCAAAGTATGGGAATAAACGGCGTGAGTCTTCCCTGGTGAGGCCCACCAGCCATGGCACATAGGCTCCCAGCATTAAATCCAACAAGCCTCCAAAACCAATATTTCTCAGGAAGACGACGTTCACGTGAAGCCCCTTTACAGACCTGAAGTTAAAAAAAAGAGGCATGCGGGGTAAGTATATTTACTCAGAAGTAAGTCCTAAATGTTATTTGTAATTGCAGTCTTAGGGTCAGAACCAGCCAATAATTCCTTGTATGCACAGCCATGAACAAACTGCTCTTGTTTAATACCAGTGATAATTGTGGCTCTTGAGCTACCCAATGTTCTTCAGTTGCTTCCCTTATGTTTAGTTAGGCATTGATTTTGGATTTTCTTCAAGAAAACACAGATGGATTCATCATGGGAATGGAATTTCTATTTTCATTTATTTTCCGGAATCCTATTTTTATAGCAAAGTGTGCATTGTAATCTCCAGGAAATGGCTGTTTAAGGCATCTTTGGCAGAAGGAAACCAACCACTATGGCTCAACTAGATTCATCTTTGCAAGATTAAAGTAGCAGCTATCTTCAGCAGTGGAAAGCTGCTTGCAAACCACAACCTTCACAATATAAAAACAGCAAAGAGTCCGGTGGTGTCTTTAACTCTTATTGCAGCATAAGCTTTTGTGGACTACAGTTCACTTCATCAGTTCATGGTTCATAGTTCATAGTAAAATCGTTCATAGTTCATGGTAAAACACTGCAGCCTAACTGGGCAGCGTGTGCGTAATCCCCCAGTTAGGCTGTGGCGCTTTACTGTGAATTATGAGGGGGTGGGGTTGCCTCACCTGCTACACCCGCACCGCACATCCCTGGCATGAAGTGATATCCTCAGTTGGTGTGTGTGTGTGTACATCTGCACATCTGCATGAGATTGATAGATTTCCACTTCATATTGCTAAATCTAATACCTTACATGGTAATAACTTCCTACAATAAATTTATTGGTCTTTATGGTGCCACGAAACTCTTTGTTGTGTTTGCTTCAACTGCCTAACATAGCTGTCCCCCTAGAAGTAGTAGTAGTAGTAGTACAGTTCAGTTGAACTACTACTTCACTAGTAGTAGTAGCACTACTACTAATACTAATACTACAATAGTTCAGCTGAACTCTATGAAGGGAGATTAGTTGTATAGATGACCTCATCTTTATAACATGGGCATATACTGACGCTAGTCTCTGATGAATAATGGGAAATATGTAAAAAATGATTATGAGAGAGAGAAATGTCTGCGACTTGCTTTGGTAGCATCTGGGCCATGTTTGTGGTGATCCGGGAGCCCCAGTCTCCACCCTGTAGATAATATTCCTGGAATCCCAGTCTTTGCATCAGCTTGTGAAAGATTCGAGCAGCAGCCACTGAATCGAAGCCTGTCAGTTGAGAGAACTGTGTCATTATACAGTATACAGTTGTCAACTCTGAATGAGTTAACTACCGTATAGCCTAGAAAAGTCTCTTGTAGTTCATCTGTGTCACTTACCCTGCTGGTGGGGAGCCTCAGAGAAGCCATAGCCTGGGATGGATGGACAGATGACCTCAAACACTACATCATCACCACTCAATCCAAGACCAGCAGGGTCAGTAAGCAGTGGGATGATCTTATAGAATTCATAAAAGGAGCCAGGCCAGCCATGCACCATCATCAATGGCCTAGCAGTTTGGCCTAACAAGTTGCGAGATGGTTTCACGTGGATAAAATGAACTTCAATCCCTGTCAGAAATCAGACAAGTTAAGCTGGTAGTTGAGCAAAGAAAACTCACTGCAGAAAACAGGAAGGTTGATGGAAAGGATTAGTCCGAGTAGGAGAGAGATTAATGTGTAGGTGAGTGGACAAGAAGAATTCACCTTCAATGGTAGTTTTATAATGTGGGTATTGGTTGAGGATTTTAACTTGTTTCTGCCAGTCAAACTGGTTCCTCCAATAGGAGATCACCCTCTGCAGGTAGATGGAGTTGAAACCATAGTTGAAGGTGGAACCCTCCAGGGGTGGTGTGTAGCGGGCCTTGTCAAGACGTTGGTACAAATCCTAGAATAGAGAATCCCCACAAAGCAATATGATAATAGGTGCTATTGCAACACCAAACCCTATCTCAAAAGTACATTGGAGGAGGCATGTTAGCGGGACAGTATAGTTGATAGTTCCTTTTAAATGCACAGAGAATCAAGGACATTTCACAATACAGTCCATTCTGGGGAAGAAGCCCAGAGAGTGTGCATGGGGAGTGCACAAAGGATTATATTTTTTATGTCTGAAGTAATCGTATGTAGAATGGAATTGTCTGTATGGGCTCCTGGATAGACGAAAAACGTTGACAGTGGATTCCCAACTAAGCATAATTTCAAGAGGTGGGAGAATTTGATCTTAATTTAGACAGGATTATTCCTATTGTACAAAGGAACGATATAGGGAACTGAAGTTCATGTCCTAAAGTTGCATGCCAAACCACAGGCAGCAAATTCTAAAACCACCAGAACACAATAAATGGGAGACTCATCCCATTGATAGACAAGACAATTAACCTTGTCATAAAGAGCAATCTTATCATCATTTAGGTGACAAAACATTTTGAGGTTTATCTTAACATCTGGAAGGAGCTTTGATTTCCTTTCAGGAAAGTGCCTATTGTAAAGAATTTAAATGTTTTGTTGCTTTGCGCATGCCACTGGAAAGCTGGAACGCAACTGACATAATAAACTCCTTTTGTGTCATTAATAAAAAAGTAAAGGTAAAGGTGACCCCTGACAATTGAGTCCAGTCATGTCCGACTCTAGGGTGTGGTGCTCATCCCCATTTCAAAGCCGAAGAGCCACCGTTGTCCGAAGACGCCTCCACGGTCATGTGGCCGGCATGACTCTCCTTGCCGCAGTGCGTAGCATGCAGCTGGAACACGGAGTGCTATTTACCTTCCCGCAAGCGGTACCTATTTATCTACTCGCATTAACATGCTTTGGAACTGCTAGGTTGGCAGGAGCTGGCCAAGCAACGAGAGCTCACCCCGTTGCGGATTTGAACTGCCGACCTTTTGATCGACAGCTCATGGTTCAGCGGTTTAACCCACTGCGCCACCCCTGACCGTTGACTTGAGGGAAGTAGAACAGGGCAGCAGGGATTTTCTTGTGGGCGTCCTAGAGTCCATTTTAACAGAAATGTATTTATTTCTCAGTGTAGTGTTACCAACTGACCATGAGAAATTACCTGCTCTGTTTTTGTGCCTTTAACAGCAGCTTGAACTTCCCGAAATCATCAAGCCAAGTTTTCACAGCATGCTGGTCATTTTATTATAGTCTGCTAACGTCTGCACAACAAGCTGATATTAAAGATACATTTACTGGAGGCCTGAAAAGCTGGTGACAATCCACAGTTTTTTAGAAGGTGACCTCAAAACCTGCTTGTGGGAAATGGATAGTGCTAACCTACTCTGTTTGCAGGTTAAGACACTATCAGCCTGGCTTTCACTAAGGCTAACTGAGACCTGCTGGGGCTTTCCTGTCAGACCATGCTGCCTTCTCTCTCTCTCTCTCCCCCCCCCCCCAGCCTCTGTCTCTGTTTCTGTCAGATCCTGTAGTCCTTACTTAAAAGGTCTCCAAACTCCATCCTTGAGCCCAACTAGTCAATGCCAATTGACTGGGGAGGCACCGGGAACAGGCAGACTCACTGGGTGTGCTGGGCTGTTAGAATCAATATTTTCACTGGGACTCCCTGTCCGTTGCTTTCTCTGAGGGGGCGGGGCCGCCTCGGTAAACGGGACTAGGACGGGGTGAAACTTATGGCCATTGGGTGAGCCAGCCTGGGAGGGGGAGGGGATGGTATCCGTCATATCCCCGTCCCCGCCGGGCCGGCTCGGCCATTACATGGCCTCCTACTTCCGCCAGCTATTTAGCTGGCAGAAATCCGAGGAGGCCAATAGGGCCTGCACCGGTTTACCCTTCACAGAGTAGATCTGGCCGCAGCAGCGCAACCCAGCGAGGGAATAGGATCCGGCGGGTGGCCTTGGGCCACCCGCTGGATCTTTAGTTAGGATTTCGCCCTGAGAGTGGTCCATCAAAGAAACAACTGAACAGGTCTTGGCTTACCATGGTTCAAGTCCTAGCTGTCCCATGGACCTGCTTCCCATGACCAGTTCATGGAAGGAAAACAAACTTGTGAAGTGTGTATGTCATACCAGACACATACTAAAGACTGTAACTAGAAAGTGCTTTGGAAATGGAAAATAGTAGTACTAATAATTCTATTAAGCCAGGGACACACCGTCCACGTTGCGGTGCGTCCACATGCGGCTCAAAAATCTCTGTGTGTCTTCTCTTTTGTCAGATCACACCACAATGCAGGAGAGCTGTGCTCTCCTGCGTTGTGGTGTGGTGCAGTGCGAGCAAAGTTGGAAAAATTGAACTTTGGCCAATGAGAGGCCGCATTTGGTGCTGTGGGGGCGGAACACAGAGCAACGCGTTGGCCAATCAGAATCGATTCTGAAAAGACTCAATTCTGATTTGCTAACAGAGAGCTCTGTAACAAAGAGTAGGGGACGAGGCAGGGCGTCTTACACTTCTCCGGCGTCCTTCAGTGTAGACAGGGTGCATTGTGTCAGCTACTCTCGCATTGCACCGGAACACAACGCACCCCAAAACAGGTGGTGTGTCCCAGGCTTTAGTTTCTTCTAGATTCCTCTCACCCAATTCCCTTCTTCCCACTGTTACCTGGATTTCCTCCTCAGATACTTTCACTTGGAAGGGTCTAATTCCTTCTCCATCTTTGTCTCTTAGTGGCCTGTTGCCTGAACCCCACCATCCATCTCCCATTTCCAAGGTCTTCATCCTGCGCCTGGACAGAAGCCAAAACACCAGGAGGCCTCCTCCTCCTAGAGCGCAAGAAGCTGCAATCACATTTTTCTGGGGTGTGTCGTAAGACCTAGAAAGACAGACAGACACTCAGAATCAGCATCAAGCATTTTGTAAAGCAGAGCCTCAAAGGAAATCTTCCATATGCAGAAGATGGGTGAGCTCTTGCAGTCCACTCAGGAACAGACTACCTGTCTAATCCATCTTCTGTCAGGATTTCCAGGCTATATTTTTAAGCTTGAACTGTGCCCTTTTCCTCTCATAGAGGCCATAAAAACCATCAAGTGCTCTGTGAGAAGGCAGATGAGAAGGCATCTCTCGCCCTTTTTGTTGTAATTATTTCCCATTGTTTGACTTTATTATGTAACCCACTCTGTGAGCCTTGTTGGCTGAAGGGTGGGGTAAATGCCTTAAATAAATATCAGTTATTCTAAAAGTTTGTATAGTTGAAATAGCCATTTCTCCCTCATCTTGTGCTGTGCAAAATTAAATAATCATTGGGTTTAAAACCATGTACAATTGAAAGGGGCAGGATGGGCACAGACTACACAGGGGATGAATATCAACACAGGGGGCTCAAATTAGGTCTCCATGCTGTTGCTTACTTCGTATAACAGTTAAATCTGGACCTCTTTTTAATGGCAAGTTTATGCATGTTGACGAACCAATCCTTGAAAATATAGAAGGAAGCTGGCACATTTTGTAAGTGTACATATATGGATGTGCATGTCTGGGTTTATGCGTAGCTGAATGCAGCCACTCAGTCACGCTTGCCTCTTGATTAAACAGTCAAGATATCAGAATTTGGCAGTGGTGTGACAGCCTGTTGTTTACATAATGCCTTGCTACAACAACAACAACAAAAAAAGCCTAGTACCCACTTCAAATAAAATAGGAGAAATGTGCTCTAGTTGTGGTGTTTCTAAAATAACAAAAAGGCCATTGTGCAGGGACTGGGAGGGCTTTGCTGGTGTTCACCATTTTGTTTTCCTTTGCAGTAAAGGGCTGCAGGACTTTCCCTCTTACTCCTGCTTGAGTAGTAAAGTAGATAAGGTATCAGTCTTTAAGGAACTAATCTGGCCCATCGCTCTCATTGCCAGAGAACATTCTAGTTAGAAAATTCTAGCCAGAATATGCAGCTCTCATTGGCTGAAAGTGCAGCACAGACAGCAGTACATTTCCACATTGAATTTTTGAATTATGGATTGTTAACCTTTTTCTTTTTTATGATACCATAAAAATTACACCCCTATAACAAAACAGTGTTATAGGAAGCAACTTTATAAGATGTATTATTGAAAATGCCTTATTGATTAAGGGGGTCAGGTTAGGTTAGGGAGCAAGAGTGACAGTACAGAGTCCTTTCCTCTAACTATTGCCTCATTCTCTTCTGCAGGCTCTGAGGATATTGACCTGACATGTGAGTTTGGACTGTATATTTCCTTTTGTAAATGGTTTGCCCTTTGCTCCAGGCATGCAAAGCTGTCGATTTAAGAGTCATTTCAATTTCCATTGAAGTATGACACGAAAGTAATAATACTAAGTATTTCTCTCTCTTAAAATCTGCACGTGGCTTTTCTGCCTAAATGGGCCCTAAAAGCAGCATATAAAAGCTCTAAAAAGAAAGGCCAGTAAAAAGACAACAAAATAAAAATGAACAATCATTAAACAATGTTATAAAAGAGCATATCAGGTTTTTGGAGTGTTCAAAGTGCTGCACATAAATTATCTTCTTGTAATCTTTACAACTCTGCAAAGTAGGCAGGTATTATTAATAGTCTCCAACTGCAGATGGGATGGGTGGGTGGGGGCTGACAGTGGCTTCTGTATAGCCACTAAATGAGTTCATAGCAGAGGCAAGTTACTTTCCATGAGACCACAGGTCTGAGAGTGGTTGACTTGCTGAACAGGTCTTAGAAAGCTATTCTTGCTGCCTACCAAGGAACAGCTGATCTTTTGAGGATCGGGAACTTAACCCTATTCCCAGGTTTACAGAGGCAGAGTGTGGCTTATGCAACAGGTAACCAAATCTCTGTGCATTGAAATCCCCAAGGATTTAGCTGCTCAAGGCCTTATCATGACAAGATATGGGGCCAATTCAGCACCAAGCTGCTTTAGCAAGGCTAATCTCCCTCAAGCAAGATCAGATCAGCAGCATCTTAAGTCGCTCTGTGGAAGCATACTTGAAAATAATAACCTATGAAGATGAAGAACTTCCCCACCTTTGTAGGGAATGGGGCTCCTAATGCACATGACTGTGGTTACATGACTAGGCTGGGGTTAGTAGTCATTCCAGATGACTTGCTCCATAGGAAGAGAGTTTGACTTTGGTGTATTTCTCCATTCTGTTCCCAGTTACCTGGACTGGCTGCCATGGCTCTAAAGCTCACTGTCCAGCAGTTGGTTCAATCTATTTTCATTAGCCCTTCTGAGCTAAGTCCAGCCAAACGACGTGCACTCCACCCCCCACCTCCTTGGCTCCCCCAGACTGCCAGGTAGCAAAGCTACCACCTCTGAGCACTCACCGGACACTCTGTAGGATCTGCTGCCACATATTTGCCACACAGGGGCCAGTGAATAATAATTCAGCTTTTCACCGTTCTAATGCGGAACACAGAAAAGCCCTTCCAGCTTCCGGCTTTAGCTGTTTTCTTTCTAGCTATGATCGGACACAGAGGATCATGCAGTCTCCTAGTGCCACCTACCTACTGACTCAAGTCTTGCTTCCATGTTCGTTGTTACTGATTTAACTTGCTCCAAATATACACCCTGCAGTATATATATCCATTTGTTTCTTGAAGGAGAGAGGCGTCTTTCACCAGGAGTGGACACGTTCTTGTTCATTCAGATTTCTTTGAATGTGAGGTTATTATAATGCAAATAATTCAAAAACTAACCACTTTTCTAAACACTTCTGTCGCAGTCGCAGAGACTGCCCCATGACCCGCTCACTTTGAGTGGGTCATGGGGCACTTTGATAGTGGCACTACAAGGATTTCTCAAGGCAAATACACATTATAGATTTCAATAGATTTAATCATCAACTAGTGTCCCCAGGGAATTCTGGGAACTATTGCTCTCTGAGAGAAGGGACGTCTCAGGTATACACCAAACTAAAATTCTCAGCTTCACTGGGGGAAACCCTCACAGTTAAACTAGTATAACGCTGATACTCTTTTTACAATCAAGCAGTGAAACATTCTATTAAGTTCACCACAATCGGAAGTAAAACGGATATAGATTTTTTTGCCAATTTTATTGGCTACTATATCTCTTACATCTCCTCTGTAGCCCAACTGAAACAGGACGCCAGATCTCAGTAAAAAGTACCCATGTGCCATGCCATGTACTTGGAACATACAGTATTAGCACACCACCATGGTGCCTACGTGGCAGAGCTGAGCCACAAACACTTATGTGCATCACTGCAACATTAACAAGAGGCCGGGTGCTGAAATGATACGCAAGTACTTTGCACATCCACCATCATGTCTGAGGCCTTTTTATCCACTATGAGAATCTATTAAGGATAACATGTTTCCAAGAGGCAACACGCTTTTGTAAAGTTCAGAGCTTCAGAATCACTCTGAGCAAAACAAAGAATTGAGAGCGGGTCCAATAAAAGGGATATACCCCTTTCTCTGGGGCCGACATCTCGGACCCACGTCTCGGGGAGACTCCTTATTTTTGGAATGCAAATCTGATTTAGCTATAGCAGTATGGTGATAAAAATAACAAAGAGCTGTGTAGCACCTTAAAGATGAATACATTGATTGTAGCACAAGCTTTCATGATCTACACTTTACATAATCAGATGCACAAAGTGTTATCTTCCATTGGCAGGTATGCATATATATATACATATACTGTACAAAGAAAAGGGAGAAAGTAAGAGCGGAGCCAAAAGTCTGTAAAATGCAAGATTATAGTCTGTGACAATTCTATGCAAAGCTTAAATGTAGGGGTGGTGTCAGAGGTCAGCCATGTAGGACAGTGGCTTAGGGGGTCAGGGCCCATGAGAGGGGGGTACAGGGGGTCAAAAAGGGGGCCCAGGATCCAAAGGAGAGGAGCCAGAAATCTCCTGGGATCTCAGAAAATGCCTATATTGTGTGAAGACTAGCATTCACATTTTGTATAAGCCTACATAATTTTATATATCATAATTTGTAGAATTTTTGACTACTAAAGTATGGAAATAGTAATAATACATGGTAATAGTACCAAATCTGTGGTTCAAAAAAAAACTGCTGAAAAAATATAATTCTAATCTATTTTTCAAAGTTTAATTTGTAATTCAATACATATATGTGCAATGTGCACGCACATACACAGCATATCAGATATACCAGCTTACCTGGAATAGTTTTTATTGTATTGTATTTGGTACTTTTTAGTTATTTTAGTTATTGAGGACCCAATCCTATACTCATCGTGCAATGTTGTGATGAGGGAGACCTCCGCTGGTGCTGACTGCCATAAGCACTTGGCGCGCATCATAAAAGGTGCTCTGACAGTGCACTACTTAGCAGGTAAGTCAGCAGGGGAGGCAGGAGGGGGTAAGGGAGGCCAGGGGAGCTCGTTCTTTAAAGTAAATAGTACATTTATCTACTTTTTTTTTTAACTAATTCTTAGTATGTCTTCTGATGATCTGATCTGCATTGCAATATAAAAGGATGTTTCAATGTGAATTCTTTCTCCTTATCTGTATTGTAGCATAAACAAAGATGCTTAAGAACAGCGAGAATTGCCAGCAGCAGTTTTGGTGACAGCAAATCACTCCTAACTACATGAACCAAGTTAATTAAAGTTAGGTTCAAGCCTGCAAGTAGGATTCACTTCTGAGTACACGTGCACGGGTCTGCACAGCATACAATTGTCTTGTTTCAAGCCTACCCAAACAGATAGAATCAAAGCACTTTCTACAAAGACTCCTGTGTGGCACCTTCAAGGTGAAGCCATTTATCAGAACATAAACAGTTTGTCACCATATATTTGTTAACCGTTAATGTGCCAGGAGACCCTCTGCACTGTTTTACCACTGCACAGACTCACAAGGCTATTCTCTGTTATGCTATAGCCTCTAGTGGTTAAAATGCAGAGTTGCAGGTACAAAGACAAGGCTTACGCTACGTTTTTGTGCAGCTGGTCCCTGAAAAACGTAGGCACGTGCCCTAAGAAACCAGGTATCTTTTGAAGGTGCCACAACAACACCATCCGTCTAGCTGTGTTACTCTTCTGGAAACAGTCATCTCAAACACAGCTTCACGAGTCCCTTTGCTAGGGGTGGCCCTTCAACGTTGTCTTCAAGCAGGACGAATTGTGCAGTTCCTTGCTAGTAGGTCTGTTCTTGGGGTCGGTGCCTAGTATGGAGCAATTGATTAGTGACAGCCTGGGGGGATTCCTCATCATTCGTAGACCCATGTGTGGATGTGGATAAAGCCTTGCAGGTCTCAGAAATCCTCCTTTTCCCCTACAGGTGAGGCTGGTGGACATATGATTAGTGACAGCCTGGGGGGATTCCTCATCATTCGTAGACCCATGTGTGGATGTGGATAAAGCCTTGCAGGTCTCAGAAATCCTCCTTTTCCCCTACAGGTGAGGCTGGTGGACATATGATTAGTGACAGCCTGGGGGGATTCCTCATCATTCGTAGACCCATGTGTGGATGTGGATAAAGCCTTGCAGGTCTCAGAAATCCTCCTTTTCCCCTACAGGTGAGGCTGGTGGACATATCTACCCCACATACCTCAATGTGTTTATTTCCTCTCCTCAAGGATTTCTCAAATTATAAGTTCATGGGGAGGCCTATGGAGGGCTTAACAGAGAGTGCTAAGCAGCACCCTCATCAGCCTCTGAGTCCCAGGATTCTTTGAAGGAAACAATGAGTGGTTAAGGAGCTGCCACAAAGCTGCCATACATCCAGACTGTAGTTTCCAACCTTTTGTCTGTACAGGCCGCTTTCATCTTCAGTGGTCTGTCACTTTTCTCTGTACAACCGCCTTCATTTCTAGTGTCGGGAGGGAGCGTGCATGGAAGCTGTGCCTTGGGCCTTGGGTAGAAGCAGCTCTAATGTTAGACTGCAGACTTGTCTTACTGTCTTACAGCCCAATCCTAACCAACTTTCCAGCACTGATGCAGCTTCAATGCAGCCCCTTACCTTGAGGACACCTCCATGACTGCCCCCCCACTACAAGATGCAGCGTGCACCCCATTGGCATAGCTGTTACCACATAATGTTGCCAAGAGACTTTGAATGCCAATGACTTGTGAGCTAAAACGGAACATGGGCCAGACTGGACTGTATTGCACAATGCGAGGGTCGTTCCGCTTGTGTTCCTGCGCCATGAGAGACATGCTGTAAGGATTTCCCCAAGGCCAGAAGTTGAACCATGATGAGGGAAAGAAACCTGAACAGCAGCCTCCATTTTCGCCATGTGTCCAAGAAGCTCTCACAAACTTTACTCTGCATTTCCCTCCCCTCCCACCTTCCTATTGTTTATGTATAAGTTTTACCCAGAGGAGCACTGAGGTATGCAGGAAGTCCACTCTAGGAGCCTTCCTTCCTTTTTTCTATGTACCTTGCCCTCTCAAAGGTATCTGTTCCCTATAAAAAGGTAAAGACTGCCTGGCAGTCTCTCTCTTCCTCTCGCATAGTGGACACTAGTAAGCTCTCTCCTGCTCTATCTTGCTCTCCCTTCCCCCTTCCCCCCTCTCTCTCGCAATCCCCCTCCCTTCTCTTTGCATTACTTCCAAGTTACAGTGATGCCTCGCAAGACGAATGCGTTTTGCGAGTTTTTTGGTGACTCGCAAGACTAATTTTCTTGCAAAAAAAATATCGTCTTGCGAGGCATCACTGTCCCCTCCCTGCGCTGGACGCGTCACCTCCCCGCAAAATAGAGTCTGCGTTATCTTACGAGATCTCTTAGACAGGACTGAGCCTTTACCCCTTCCAAAATCGCAAGGATTTTGCAAATTGCTGTTGCTGCTGCTGCTTTCCCCGGCCAGCGCCGCCGTTTCAATGCATACATGCGGACAAAGAGAGAGACGAAAGAGAAATTCGCCGCCTCCGGGCAGGAAATTAAAGCCCAATAAATATATAATCAATTGGTTAACATAGCTACATCAGCACTGGAACGTTGGATAGGATTGGACTGGCAGGTATTGTTTTGGGGTGTGGTGGTGACTGGAGAAGAGCCTTTTGGACCCACAATTGTGTTTTCTGTAGCTGTCCATGAAGTGAGGCTTGTTGGAAGGCATGAATGACCTTTTATAAACCTCAGAAAATACTCAGACTGCACAGTTGCATGGTCCTGGATTTTTCTTTTCTTTTCAGATTTGTAGATACAGGTATATGGAAAACCTAGCCATATAGTGTGGATCTGTCAGCTATATGCCAGTCCCACGCCCGGATAAATGGGGAGGGGTGGGGAAAGTAATGGTGAACTACGCTGCAGCAACATTTTACCAGAACACTTTATGGCACAAACTCGACATGACTCAAATTCAAGGCGGCTGTCATGGGGCCGCATGGAGAGCTCTCGCCTATAACGTCGCCAAGGGTCAGACATGACTGGATGGATACAGGAGGAGGAGATACCGTATTGGTCTGAGTATAAGACTCACTTTTTTCTCCTAATTTAAGTTTTTAAACAAGGGATGCGTCTTATAATCAGGCATAAATTTAATGCCAGTGATTTAATTAATTTTTTTTAAATAGCACCAAACTTTAAGGGTGCGTCTTATAATCAGGTGCGCTTTATACTTGGGACAATACGGTATATAGGAATGTGATCATTTACAGTAGGTGGATTTTCTTTCTCTCCTTTTCAAATGTAGTAGTTGTTTTTTTTTTTTAAAAAATGTAAATACCTGTAAATGTTGGTCTGTATAATTGTACGCATGACTCTGGATACCTGAGTGCAATGATGCAAATTCATTCACCCTCTTCTTGCAAAGATACTCTGAAAGACAAGGTGAAGGACAGTGGTCAGGAAGAGCCAGGACCAGGTGCGAGTTTGCATCTGCACCCACCCATTGCCACTACGTGCTTGCTTGTGTCTTTTTAAAGAGATGCAAGTCTTTGTGGTGAGAAATCAGCAACAGTATATGGGGTGTGATGTGGGTAATGGTCAGCCTCATGCATGAATAGCAGGAGATCATATGAAACTCATCCTGTGCACAGATGCCCCTGTTCCTTTCTGGGTTCTCATGAAGGGTAGCAGACATGGCCAGACATCAGTTAGGCCAGTGGTGGCCAACCTTTTTATGACATGTGCCACTTTTAGTTTTTTTGTATCTTGGGCGTGCCACAAAAATAAATAAATAAAGTAAGTAAGTAAATAAATAAATAAATAATAACCGTGTTTTTATTTTATTAAATAACCATGTTTAAATAAAAACAGAATCACCTTCAGTTACTTAAGGTTTATTGTTATATCATTCTTAGAGCACGTAACAATGAACCATAAATGAGCCAGGATGGTGTAGTAGTCTAATGCAAGTACACACACGCACTCTCTCTCTCTCTCTCTCTCTCTCTCTCTCTCTCCTCATGTGCTTCTGTAGTTTCCCCCCCCACACACACTCTCTCTCTCTCTCCTCATGTGCTTCTGTAGTTTGCCCTCTGTCTCTCTCTCTCCTCATGTGCTTCTGTAGTTTGCTCTCTCTCTCCTCATGTGCTTCTGTAGTTTGCCCACTCTCTCTCTCTCTCTCTCTCTCTCTCTCTCTCTCTCTCTCTCTCTCTCTCTCCTCATGTGCTTCTGTAGTTTGCCCACACACACACACACACACACACACACACACACACACACACACACACACGTGCTTCTGTAGTTTGCCCTCTCTCTCTCTCTCTCCTCATGTGCTTCTGTAGTTTGCCCACTCTCTCTCTCTCTCTCTCTCTCTCTCTCTCTCTCTCTCTCTCCTCTCATGTGCTTCTGTAGTTTGCCCTCTCTCCCTCTCTCTCTTCTGGGGCCTGGTGAGTTTCCTTCTGGGGGTCTGGGTCTTTGGGGAGGGGTTTTTTTCTTTGTCCGGGACCGCTCGGGGCACGTTGGGCAGAGGGTTGGGGGGGATCGTGGGCTTCCTTTCCAACCCCCTTTTTTCTTCCTACCCCTTTGTCGCTGTCTCCTTTCTTTCTTTGTTCCCTTCTTCCGTTCTTCTGCCTTCTCCCCTCTTTACTTTCCTGGGGGGTGGTCGGGCGGTCTGGTCGCCGTTGTCCGCGGCTCGGGCGCTGGGGGGGGAAGGGGTGCGTCGGGACGTGCGATGCACGGCTCGGCTTGCCTCGGGAGGGAGATGGGGGGGTTACCGGGAGGGAGGTTCGTCGCGGCTGGCTGCGGGGGGTGGGGTGGGAAGGGGATCGCGGAGCTGGCTCGTCGCTACCGCGGCGGCTCCCGGACATGCTTCGGAGCCCTGCTGGGCCATCAGGAGGGTTTGGGCGGGGGGAAGCTGAGGGTTAGGGGAGCGGGAGGGGGACCTTGGCGCTCCTTTGCCGCCGCGGCCGGGCGAGTGAGGGCGGGATAGGGTGGAGGGTGGGAGGAGAAGGAGGAGGCCCGCGCTGCTCGTGGTTTTCCCGTAGCGGCGGTTTACACGCCGCTGGGCCTCTGGGAGCGATATCTCTAGAGTTCCACGCAGTCCCTCTCTCCTCACAGCGCCTGCGTGGCCCCAGCCAATGCTGAAATACTTTGAAGCTGAGCTGCACGCTGGGAGGAGCACAGGGCAAGTTACATACTGCAGCTAGCTACTTTCAGCCTCCGTTGAAGAGCCGGAAAATCTAGCAGGGAAGAAGAGAGGCGTGTGCGACCGCATGCCACCCGACGGACCTTCCCGTGCCACTCTGTGGCACACGTGCCGCGGGTTGGCCACCTCTGAGTTAGGCAAAGCATCGTTTTGTTTGCATTCACCTCTTGCTCTAGGCTTAATGAAGAATTCTGTATGATCTGAAAGATGGCTTCTAGAATTTCAAACCCTAGTTCCTAGATTATCTGACTTGCAACATGCTGTTTGGAGTTTACAATAAATTTCTGGCTCATTTTGGAGTGATCTAAAAGGGAAATGTGTAGATGACTCACAGAAACAGTCTATTAAGGCATTTTTACCCAAGGGTGTATATACGCAACAGGAGTTAAATGTGTACACCTGTGGGCTGGGCGGAAATGGATTGGCAGGAAAATGCTTACTAGACTCCCTTAATATTTGTCTAAAAGGAAAACAGTATGACTGGGATGGTTCAGTGCTGGCCAGCCTAAGTGAACAGAGCCTCAGGCGAGTAACAGCTGCAGACGGCTGCCTCTCAGGAATAGGGTGGACATGCACAGAAAACATCTGTTCCTGTTTAATCTCTTGTTCCTTTGTGCTTTGGACTGGAATTCTTCTGTGCAATGACTGGCCCCCCTCCTTGGCTCCTGCATAGTCACTGTCCTGAACGGGAACTCTTGGAATTGGTGCTATGGTACCAGTGGTCCTTAGCACCCAACAAGAGCAACATATATACCATCATACAGCTGTTCCTCTGGTTGAATTTCATCCTTCTCTGCTGTATTGTTGGGCCATTTCACTACCCAAACTCACTTGCAAGAGACGGGATAGTTCACAATGTTTACAAAAGCTTTGTTGACCTCAGTATTCCCAACTGTTCTTCTGTCTCCAAGAGACTGATGTCATGACAAGTTCCTGAGTTTCTTTGTATTCACACTAGCCCTCACACAGTTGATGATGCCCTTCTGCCCAGCGCCTGTAGTGACTTTGCCTGCAGTGCAGTGGTAACTAAATATCTTGAGCCTGCTGCTTAACAGATCTCCTTACATTATCAGAAGAGGACAAGGGAAATAACTCAATGTATGTTTAATCCCTAAGATGTTCCACAAAGGACTTTGGGCTTGCCAAGCATTCCCTCCGGCTGCCACTAAGCTCAGCAGGATCCCAGCAGGGAAACCAAGGAGAATATCCTTGCTGGGAAAACAAGCAGCTTCCAGAATGTGTAACATCCTACCCGGTATAACCCCCTCACTGGACAACTCATGAAAGTACACCCAGGGCTTGGATTTCAACAATGTTAGTGGCCTCCTAGTGACACCAGATATTTCTGTAGCCCCTTGCAGGGGAAGGGAACTATACAATGCAGGAAATGTTGGATATTATTATAATTTCCTGCTTGATGTTTCATCCTGTCCTTTCTGAGAACCTGGAGCCAGGAGCACAAAAAAGGAGAAAGTTGAATTCTGAATTCTTTCTTAGGGTGAAAAGGATATCGGGGTCTTGCACACTTAATCCTACACACTTAGATCTTTTTAGATTTAAAGCGAATGTCAGGAATCAAGACACACTGCTGCCGCCATTAATGGTCACTAATGGCTAGAAGATCACAGAGGTCACCTTCACCTTCAATGGCTAGAAGATAGTTTTTCAATGACTTTGATGACAGATGGCTCCTAACTACAGCACGCTTCCTGCAGCTAGAAAAAGGGTGTATGTCATACACTACTATACTCCTCTTCAGTGGCGTCGCTTGAGGTGGGGCAGAACAGTAAGTTCTGCACTGTGCTAACCTCTGTTTACTCCCCGGCACGAGGCGGCCCCGCCCCCTCGCCATCAGAGCCATTCAGTGCAGCGAAGGCAACGCGCAGGGAGTCTACTGCGCGTTGCCTTCGCTGCACTGAATGGCTCTGATGGAGAGGGGGCGGGGCCACCTCGTGCCGGGGAGTAAACGGAGGTTAGCACAGTGTGGAACTTACCGTTCAGCCCCACCTCGAGCGACGCCAGTGCTCCTCTTCCTACTGTCCTATTACACCGGTACTTAACATGTTACTACCGGTATTTAACATGTTTGGGGTGCCAATAAGCTAAAGGATGATAAATCCACATGAGATTTGAAGAATTGCATGGTTATCTCTTCATAACCAGCAACACAACAAAACTGCCAGGATTCATTGTCTCGACAGATAGGAAGAAATATTACAGAGTCCAAGGCAAGGGTGTGTGTACGTGTGTGCTGAAATCCATGCTTGCTGCCAAACAAGCACTGTCTCTCTCCACTGTACTGAAATGGGTTGGTGCTCTTTTTCTGTCCCTTAGGGAGCATCTGCACAGTACAGTTTTGGAGAATCTACACTTTGCTCCTATTCAACCAGTAGGTCACTTGCAGTTCTGTCACCTACACTGAAGACATGGGGCAATTGTACAATAATCCATGATCAGGAGAAAAACTGGCGTTTCCCAGTGCAAATGCATTTCTGCTTCCAGCACAACGTGAACAGGCACCAACCAGCACTGATGCAGACTTTCTTGTCCAAAGTCAAGATGAAATGACATGGGATAGTGACGGTTCACAAAGTAATCATGAATAACCACTCTGTTGTCCCATTTACAGGTGTGTCCCCCCCCCTTAATGATGGATCGCTTAATGACGATCCGCATATATGACAGAGGTTTCCAAAGTGTAAACAAAGAATTAAAGCTACAGTACTGTATTTTAAATGCAAAAATAAAATGTCGTCTTTAACTCTCTATGTTTGTGTGTGTGTTTCTACCTCCATTGACAGGTAGAAATCTTGTGCTTTGTGTTACACTTATAGTGTACACTGTGTTTGCCATTCATTCCCTATTACAACTCCACTGTGTTACATAACATTGCATTACACTGTACTGTATTGGTTTTATACATTATACCACAATCGGCCACTAGATGGTGCTGAGGACTAGCTTAATGACGGTTTCACTATGTGACGGGTTTTCCAGAACCTATCCCTCCTTAAGCGGGGGACATCTGTACATGCCTGGGGGAGCAAGACCTTTTCCTCGAATTTCGTCAACTGACTTGTTAGTTGTGTTAATGTATGTTAACTGTGTGATTGGGGCATCCATGTTTATTTAATGTAAATACCAGGCTCATTGAGCCCTGACTTAGGTTGGGATCATGATCTAGGTTGGGTTGGGATGTTTATATATATGTACATCTTGGGCGGGAGACCTGCACCTACTATTTACATTGGTATGGAAGCTCCCATTGGGCAAATAGCTTCCTCAATATGAATTGGAACCATAGAAGAGGCAAAGGATCAAAGTCCCTTGTTACAGTCCAGATCTGGATTGGGGCATCATGTGACTACTATTTACATTTGAACAAGCACACACACAGGCTCCAATCATGCAATAAACATATCGTCTAGTTTGGCATTGGGCTTTGATTGGATGTTAGTTTCATTGCCAAGGCTTCTGTGGATATTGGTTGGTCAGACAGGTCCTTTGTTGTCAGGAATGGAATGTTCACAGCAAGGCATCTGGAAAGCATGGCTAGCCCAGCAGATGGGTGGGGAGGCCCACTCCATCTGCCCATTTGCCTCTACTGCTCCTCCTCCTCCTCCTCCCAGTCCCTGGCTTGAAAAAGGAAGAGGGGGGTGAGTGAAAGAAGAAGTGTGGAGGAGAGGAGACGCCACACTTCTGCTTTGCTCTGTCTCCTTCTTCCTTTTCAAAACCAGGGAGTGGCTGAGGCTGGCACATCACCAGCAAAGGGCAGCATTTGGCAAACCGCCTTAGGCTCTGAGAGGTCTTGGGCTGGCCCTTGTGGGAAGGCTGTGCTCTTTTAGATTGTGCCACCTTCAGCAATCCGGTTTGTCTACAGTTCACCATTTGCAGAGATCAGTGTGAGAACTAGCACAGACTAGTCCTCCTTCAGCTTGTGGGTGTCTGCACACCTGACACTCAAGAAACTCTGCCCAGAAGCACCCTGAGAGCCTTACTGTCAATCAGAGATCATGGTTGATGTACTTAAGTGTAGTGTATGCACCACAAATTGTTCGTATCTGTCAGACAGGAGCACATCATCCTTCTATCTCTAAAATCAGCAAACACGGCATTTACCGGTAATGTTCAAGAGGCCATTATAAACAGGACACGATCAGTTCAAGCAGAAATGTGTAACCACTTGTTCCAAGAAAACAGCCTGTGGGCAAAGATCCTGTGTAGTCCATGGAGCAATGGCTGTGGAGCAATTGCCATGAAAAATAAACAGCTGTCAAGTTGCAACTCTCTCTGGATAAACCCCAATCCCTAGCTTGCTGTTCAGTCTTTTTACCTTGTGGGGCTGCAATAAGAGTCATCCATTTAGTGGAACTCCATCAGGTTGCTTGCTTGGTGATGATTAAAGACATTCTGGTTCTTTCTACCAATAGCCATGTTAGTCTGTCGCAGCAGCAAAAACAACAACGAGCCTTGTAGCACCATAAAGACTAAGATATTTATTTCAGCATCAGCTTGTGGACAATAATCCACTTCATCAGATGCAACAACAGATGGCTCTCGCTGGTTGCTGGAGAACAGCAGGAAGAAGCAAGAAGGGAGCTCGGTAGGAGGGACTTCCTGTACAAGTTGGTTTTCAGTTTATGTTTTCATTCCGTCACACTCACAGCCACTAGTCTCTCATTTTCCCTCTCTATTTCTCATGTTAGCAGTAGGGAAGAGACTTGGCCTGAACTTCTATAACACACTTTCCTGGGAATAAGCCCCATTGAACACAACAGGACTTATTTATTGTTGGGGAACTTACAGTATTTCAAAATTGTACTCAATGGCAAGCCCCCCCCCCCCCCCATGCTCAGCAGTCAGGCAATGTACTATACTCTACTCACTACTAATTTTATGCAAGTAGAATTCCTCTCTTTCACTTAGTTCCTTCATTCCATCCAAAATATCCTCTTCAATGCATTTTGAGTCTACAGACTCTTTTTCAAGAGCAATTGGTAAACAGATTTATATCATATCTTTCTGCATTACTTTGGTAGAGGAAGAAACTCTGCATGCATACTTCTTGTATCTTAACCTGGCCTCTCCTTCAGCCTCATTGTTGGTTTCAGACTTCAAAGGGTAACACATCCCATTCCTATCTCCCCCCCCCCCATTGCCCCTGTGGGACCTGGAAATTATAAGTGAATTATAAATCCCAAGCATATTTATTTAAAAGTTAACTCCATTGAAATCAACACAATGTTCTTAGAAAATATAAAATATACTTAGGATGGGAGTGTTAATGTGAAATATACCATTATTTCTCTTTCAGAGACCTAACCTTTGGGTGAAAGATAACCCCCTCCTACATTTTACTCCTTCTGTGTCATCCCCATATTTTCTCTGGTGTTGCCACTGATCAGCTCTCCCTAACGTACTTGAGAGACAGATGTCGTCTTTGTAGAAAAAGCAGCATTGCTGCTAGTTCTAGCAGTGCTTGTAACCATTTTGTGTTTTGCAAGGAAGAGTCAGCCAGGGCTCATCAATTTGCTGTTGTCATTATAGCTGCTTAATACTTTTCCTCCATTCACTCTGAGGCCCAGTGCCACAAGCCAGGGAGCTTCCATGATCTTCCACCAGCTCAGGGACCCACAATCTTGCTTGCTGTTCTTTTTTCCCCCTCCCTGATTTTTCACTTTCAAGTCTGTCAATGTTTGCCCAGTGAGGCTTCACCTTTTTCCAGCTGCCAGGCCAGCTGGAATGTAAGGGCTTTGTCACTTTGGTTCCTCCATTGTGTAGCATTAACATAGGAGGTGAAGAGCTATCAGCGTTTTCTGATAAAGACTTGCAAACAGAGAACTGCAAATGCTTCTGAAGGCTGAGCTACATTACAGGCAGAGGCTCTGGCGCCGGCTCTGCCTCTGCCTACGTGCTTGGAGCGGGGGAGTGTCTTCCCGCCTGTTGTCCCTCCTGTAGTCCCGCCTTCTTAAGAAGGTGATTGGAGGTAGTTCAGATTGGCATGCAGCCACCCTCCCCCCTCTCCTACGATTGGTAGGCTGCAGTAGCTCCGCGATACGCCCCCGAGCTCTGCGAGCCCACCCCCTCAAAAGTAGGATTCTAGTTTGAGGTACGCGCCGGGAGTGCGGAGGTCGCAGCGGCTCCGCTTGCTTAAAAAATGACATCAGAAGCTCCGCGACGCGTATAATGTAGCTCAGCCTGGAGAGTTGGGGGCGGGGTGGACACCTGCTGGGCAAAGATGTTCCCTCTTCAGGCATCAAGTGGTTCAATTTCAGTGCTCCAGATGGAGGACTGAATCCATGGGGAAGGTGTAGTTCAAGCAATCCAATTCAATGACACTGGTGGTGTGGTTTTAAGTGTGTGCTAGTGTAGGAAATGCAGAAGAACATGAGAAATGCTGTGCTGGATCAGGCCAAAACTCCATCTAGTCCAACATCCTATTTCCCTCAGTGGCCTACCAGCTGCCTCTGGAAAGCCCACAAGCAGGAGAGAAAGACATACTATACTCCTGCCGTTACTCTCCTGCAACTGGTTTCAGAGGCATACTGACTCTGAACCTGGAGGGAGCCGATGCAACCATGCCAAAAAGGCGCATGCTGCATCCTATGGTGGGGAGGGCATCAGACAACCTGCAGGATATACCGGTAAGTAAAATATTTTGTGCTTGGTAGGCTGCCTGATTGCCATGGGTCTCCTCAGACATACACCAGCCCTATTTTGGGGTGGATAAGTTTTACAAAGAGGGGATAAGGTCCAGCGTGCACCATTGCTACTGGATCCACCCCCTCCTGCCTCCTCCCACAAGTTCCTCCCCCTCCCTGCCCAGCTACCTACAAAGCCTTGCTTTTGAAATGTGAATATTTACTGGCTTACTGTGGTTGCTCAGGTCTGAGAGGAAGGCGCACTGCGCACGCTCAGAGTCACTTTTTCCCTAATTATGACATCACTTGTTCCAACACAGAGCTCTGGCTTTAAAACAGATTGTGAATAAACCTGGTTCAGCTCATTTTGGTTTTCACACCACTTCAGAATTCTCTTGCCTAAGCCATTTTCATCCAGTGGTTTGGGTTGGAATGGCCAGAAATGCTTCTGGGTTCTCAGTCATGTGTACTCATTGAAAGACTCCAGACATAGCTTCTGTAGTGGCACAACAGCTCAGCAAAATCCCTGCGTAGGTTCAGCTGTCATGCAAAACATTTTCAAATGTGGGTAGGGGAGGAGGCAACCAGGCAGGCAGGACCAAGACTTCTCGGCATCTGAGGCAAAGTGCCAAATGCTGTCCCCCCCTTACCTGGTGATGTGCCAGTCTGTACTCCTCCCATTCTCTGGATTGAAAAAGGAAGAGGGAGGAGGAGCAGAAGGGTGGTGGAGATGAGGGACTCCACACCTCCTCTTCAACTCCACCACCCTTTTCCTTTTCTAGGGATCTCTTCCTATTCCTGGGATCCACCACCCTCTTCCTTTTCTAGGGATCCTTAAGTAATCTAGGGAATGGGAGGAGTGTTGGGGGTTATTATATTATTTCATAAACCTTAGGGGGTTCAAATATGCACAGTTTGCAAACGGAAGAAGACCTTATAGTTATTTAACCAGTAGAGTTATCCCAGCACCCAGGCTAGCTAGCTATCATTAGCACTGAAATGAGACACGGAGTCTGAGGCTTGTATAGTAAAAAGAAAAATAGTTTTACTTACAGATCAGCATTCAGTTTACATTCATCTAGTTGTGACTAGAGGTACTCTATACATTAGTGGTCAGTATGCCCCTATAGCTGGCACACCCATGTGGTGAAGATGGCTTCCAGGCGAGGAGCCCAGAACAGCATGTCTGTCCCCATGTGCAGTCAGATGAGAAGAGAGAGAACCCATGTGGTCAGAGAGAGGATGTCGGGATAAAGGTCAGGGTCACGCCCCTTCCAGGTCAGACAGGAGGGGCCAGGTGAAGGTCCTTGCAGGTGACCGGAACACACACTACCCTCCCAGGTCCTTGCAGCCAAATACTGCTCATATCCAACACCCCTTCTCAGTGTTTGGGTGCTCACTTAGTCTACGAGGCCTGTTTGCTTTCGTAGGCTTTGAAATCGGTCTCTTGGTAAAGGCTTCGTTAACATGTCTGCTAGCATGTTCTGTGTTGGACAGTAGTCCACCTTGATGAGACCATTTTTGTGTTCATCACGCACCAAATGATACTTCAAGTCAATGTGCTTTGTGCGTGCATTGTGGCCCTCTGATTTTATCATCTTTATACAACCTTGGTTATCTTCCATAACCTGTATGGGCCTTGGTACTTCTATACCCATGTCCTGCATCAATTGGCACAGCCATTTCACCTTTCTGCATGCCTCAGATACAGCCACGTATTCAGCTTCTGTGGTAGATAAAGCAACAGTTATTTGTTTCCTGCTTGTCCAGCTAATAGCCCCACCACCATACATAAACAAATGTCCACTTCTTGATTTGCGATCTATGGGATCTTCGCCCCAGTCAGAGTCTGTAAAACAAATCAGTCTTGGGTCATCACAAACTGGCAGTTTTAGTTTGTGGTCTGCAGTCCCCTTCAGGTATTTGATCACTCTCAGTACTGCCACCCAGTCTCCATTCGTTGGAGCGCTGGTTCTTTTGCTTAAGATGCCAGTTGCAGCCACGATATCGGGTCTCGTGGTTGTTGAAAGATACAAAAGTTTACCGATTAATTCTCTATACCTGTTACCTGGAGGCAACGGTTCACCTCCTCCTTGTTTGAAGTAATCAGTTTCCATTGGTGTGGCAACTGCATATCCGTCCTTCAGGCCAGCAGATTCAACTATTTCCAAAGTCTTTGTCCTCTGGCTTAGAAGATAGCTCCCATCTGCATCCTTCTGGATCTCAATTCCCAAGTAGAATTTTGCATCTCCCAGCTCCTTAAGTTCCACTTCTCTGCTGAGATGCTTCACTACATTTTTATAATCCTGCTCATTACAATAACAAAGAATTAAGTCATCAACATAAATTAATACATACATCCATTCACCATTCCTTTGTTTTGTATACAAACACTGGTCAGCACCACCCTGCTTAAAACCTTGCTGTTTAAGCATGTGGTCCAGCTTTTCGTTCCAAGCGAAAAGGAACCTTGCGGCTTGTTTCAGTCCATACAAACCTTTCTGAAGTTTGCATACATGATGTGGGTGTTTGCTGTCTATGAAACCCTGTGGTTGTTCCATGTAAATTTCTTCTTTTATTTGTCCATACAAAAATGCAGTCTTCACATCAAGATGCTTGACTTTCATTTGTTTGGAAGCTGCAATGCTTAAGAGCAGTCTTAAAGTAGTATGTTCTACAACAGGTGCAAAAGTCTCGTCATAATCTTCCCCATATTTCTGAGAATAGCCTTTGGCAACGAGTCTTGCTTTATAACGTTCAATATCCCCTTCTGAATCTTGCTTTGCCTTGAATACCCACTTGCACCCTATAGCCTTTTTGCCAGGGGGCAATGTGGTTAGTGTCCATGTCTTATTGGTGTGTAGTGCATGCATTTCCTCTTTTGCAGCATCTATCCACTTACGTGCTTCGTCTGTGGGCATCCTTTGAAGATCTTTCCACGACTCTGGCTCACGCTGTGGCGACGACCTTGCAAGGCAGGACACTCCAAAGCGAGCAGGCGGTACACCTTTGTTGTCACGGGTTGAGCGTCTGGGTTCTGGCGTCAGAACCTGGTCTGCTGTACCTGCTGTATCAGCAATGTCTGGCTCGTCTGCATCAGTTCCTTCGGCTATTTCCCCTTCTGTTGGTGTATTGCTCATGTCCCCCTCTGGTATAGATTCTGTTGGTTCACTGTAGTGATAGATTGGCACATACACAACCTCTGCACTTTCATCTGGTAAATCATTAGTAGGGATTTGACATTCATTAGTCTTTACACTTTCATCAAAGTACAATGCATGACGTATGCTTACTTTCCCAGTATGTGGATCCAAAATTCTGTACCCTTTAGACCTTGGTGCATATCCCACAAAAATACCTTCTTTAGCTCTCAGGTCTAGTTTGAATCTCTTCTCTCTGGGAATATATGTATAAACTTTGCTCCCAAATATTTTGATGTGGTTCATGCTTGGTGCTCTCCCATGCCACAGTTCAAAGGGAGTTTTTGATGCCCCTTTCGTGGGAAGTCTATTTTGTAGGTAGTTTGCAGTCAGTGCTGCTTCTCCCTAAAAGCGATTGGGCAACTTTGCATCAGATAGCATACATCTGATCATCTCTAGGATTGTGCGATTCTTTCTCTCAGCCACACCATTCTGCTCCGGAGTGTAGGGCACAGTGCATATGTGTTGTATCCCTTCCTCTTGCAGAAATGCTTGTGTGAGATGTGAAACGAACTCACCTCCGTTATCTGTCATCAGTGTTTTCGGTTTCTTATTAAAGCAATTGTTTACTGCAGCTACATAGCTCCTGAGTATATCATGAGCTTCACTCTTGTCCTTCAGCAAGTATATCACCGAATACCTGGAATAGTCATCTACAAGAGTCATTATGTACCTGTTACCTTCTGTGCAGGCCACTGGGAGTGCGCACAGGTCACTGTGAATCAGGTCCAGTACTTCAGTTGTTCTGCCTTCAGTTCTCTGTGGAAAACTGGGTCTTACACTTTTAGCTTTAATGCAGTGTACACATTTTTCATGGTGATTAGTGCAAGGTGATACCTTTAAATCCTTTGTGAGATTTTCTTCTCCAGATCCATGATTGCAGTGGGGTCACGATGCCCTAGCCTTCGATGCCATAGATCTAAGCAAGGACCTCTACAGCTCTCCTTTGCAGACATGGCTTGTTCACCTGCAACATCTAAACAATACACACCTGCACGCTCAGTTCCCTGAGCCACCAATACATCATCTTTAGTAATAATGTACTTTCCTTCAAAGAATATGATTTTGTATCCCTTTTTCTCCATGGCGGAGATACTTATCATGTTTGCATCCAATCCTGGAACATACAAGACATTGGTTAGTAAATTGTTATTACATTTATCATTGGCAAGACAGTTTAGCTTTCCTTACCCTTTTCCTTGGATCTCCAAGCTCTGTCCATTGGCTACAGTCATTTTCCCATCAATGTTCTGGTCCAATTGCTGGAAAAAGCTTGATTCTGACGTACAGTGCGACGAACAGCCCGAGTCCAGAATCCAAGACATTTGACTACGGCCTGCCAGACTTAATGATTTCTCCTCTATAGCCAGCATGCTGAAAGAATTTTGTTGATCCCTTTTTCCGTCTGGCAGCTTTGGGTGAAAATGGCCCCCCTTCTTATCTCCTATCTTCTGCTGGTTTCCTCTCTCAGCAGGATTCCGAGCTAGGTGAGAATTCTTGGCTGGGCTGGAACAATGTTTTGCATAATGTCCCTTCCCCCCACAAGTGAAACAAATTCTGCAATTTGCTTTGTTTTCCTGGGCTCTGCCCTTTGTTATGTAAATAGAGCCACTTTGAGTTGTATCAGGTTTAGCGGATAGAAAAGGCTTACATTCTGTACGGATAGAAAAGGCTTACATTCTGTACGTAGCTGAGCAAGCGCTTTTCTAAAGTCTATTTGTGTACTGGATATCCCAGTAATAAAACTTCCAAAAACTTTATCATCAAGTGAAGCCAGTAAAAATCCCACTCTTTGATTATTATTCAGGCGGAAATCTGTTAGTTCTAAATCCTGGAGAATTTGAACTAATTTGTTGCAATGCTCTTGGCACTGATCTTTGCTGGTCAGTTTAAGCCAGCAGAGACTCCTAATCAGGTTTGTCTCATCTTTAGTGCCTGTTTTAGCAAATACTTCAGACAAATTTTCAAGCATTTTCTTAGCTGTATTTGCATCTGCTACATGACACTTTTGATCTGGCTTTAATCCTTTGTAAATTATGGATTTTGCTCTAGCATCATCTCTGCTCCATTCTACAAACTCATCCACTTCATCAGGAGCATCTTCATTCAGCACGTGTGAGATTCCAAGCGCATCTAAAGTAATCTCAAGTTCACGCTTCCATTGCTGAAACATCCTTGGGTCTAATTTATCCACAGCCTCATAAAACATTCCTCCTTCTCTGCCTGCCATTGTTATTTAATTTCTTGTGTGGTCAGGCAAACAAACAAACAAAAAAGATAGCATGCAAGTCTAGCCTTTAAACTTGGGTGAGGGTAAAACAAAACTTAAAATTCAAAATTCCAAAACGTGCAAAAACTCTCAGGTTAATTTAAGGCTTCTTATTGCGTAATTCCTGGGCCCATAACCTCTGTTGGGGGTTATTATATTATTTCATAAACCTTAGGGGGTTCAAATATGCACAGTTTGCAAACGGAAGAAGACCTTATAGTTATTTAACCAGTAGAGTTATCCCAGCACCCAGGCTAGCTAGCTATCATTAGCATTGAAATGAGACACGGAGTCTGAGGCTTGTATAGTAAAAAGAAAAATAGTTTTACTTACAGATCAGCATTCAGTTTACATTCATCTAGTTGTGACTAGAGGTACTCTATACATTAGTGGTCAGTATGCCCCTATAGCTGGCACACCCATGTGGTGAAGATGGCTTCCAGGCGAGGAGCCCAGAACAGCATGTCTGTCCCCATGTGCAGTCAGATGAGAAGAGAGAGAACCCATGTGGTCAGAGAGAGAATGTCGGGATAAAGGTCAGGGTCATGCCCCTTCCAGGTCAGACAGGAGGGGCCAGGTGAAGGTCCTTGCAGGTGACCAGAACACACACTACCCTCCCAGGTAATTGCAGTCAAATACTGCTCATATCCAACAAGGAGGAGGAGTATGGATGGAGGCCCCCCCCCCCCATCTGCTGGCTGAGGAAAACCGTCTCAATCTCTCTCATGGATGAGCCAACACTGAGACAGGATGTGATTGCTGAGTAGTGCTCCCATATCTTAAAATTGGAATCTGGAAGCTGTCCTGGCTGTGAGTAGCGATCTACCCGAAGGCTTAATTGAATTACATAATGTCTCACCTCATATACTTGATATCAGTGTTGTCCATTTATCAGTTGTTCAATCTCAGTTTGGTCAATATTTTACTGCTTACTGGCAGTTCTGCTTTACTGTAATGTTAAGTACACATTTCATTGTTATTACAGGACAGTCAATAAAAATGAAATGCAAATTTAAAAACTCAGTGCCATTGTACACAGTGATGCACAGAAGGCATACTGTGGCAATAGGCTGGCAAGATGAAGCTTTATCTTGTTGACATACACTTTACATACCAAGAGAGTGACAGAACCCCAGTATTTTGCCTGAGGAATCTACTCCAAAGTGGGCAAAAATACAATCCAGAGCCCATTTAACAATGGAAATTTGGTATGTATCATAGCCACTATTTATTTGTTTAAAAAAGTTCTACCCCACCTTTCCTTGTCGAAGCAAATGCCCAAGGCGGCTTACAAAATCTTCAGAAAAAACCCATAAAAACAATCTTAAAAACACTTAAAACATACAATATAAAAACAATTTGGAGTCAGCATTCTACACATCACACAACATTAAGTGGTAGACTGACGTAGTAGATCTGTGGACTATACCATTGCAGGTGGGCACGGGTGTGAGCCATATGCTCCCAACAAGTAAAATGCTTCCTACATACATATAGCACATGAACACTAGGAAGAGGTTAACACTAACAGCACAATCCTGTGTATGTCTACTCAGAAGTAAGCCCCACTGAATTCGATAGGACTTACTTCCAAATAAGTGTGATAGGATTGCAACCTAAATCTTTTCCCCTGATCTGCTATTTACTATATGGAGGGGATCTTATGTGGTAGAACCCCCCACTATTCTGTCACTTCAGTCTATCACCTCATTCTGATTTCTGAGTAATCAATGTGTAGAAGTGCACTTCAGCGCACTTCCAAACTCAGGCAGATGTGACCAGAGTCATTCAGAGAGGGGATCACTTGGCTGGCTGAAATATCAGTGTATCTTGGAGGTGAACAGAGAATATTTTCACAGGAGACAGTCGGCGACATGAAAAAATAAACATAATTCCTGTGGGGAGCAGAGTTTTGACCCTGATGGTTTCCTCTGTGGGGACCAGATTTCTAGAGATGATTATGAGGCCTTTGAAAGATATTAAGACTTGAAGACAACCTGAAATTCAGTACAGTTTGTCCCTGATCTTGATTATGTTGTTTGCATTTTCATTCATGCCTTTGTCCGCTACCTCTTTGTGTAGTTCTTGGAACACTAAGATGGTCCCTGGACCTCTGAGGTACCTCGGATGCATGAGCCAGACAAAGCAGCTGTGCGATTCCTGATGGTTGGCTCCGTCAGTAAAACATGCTACGCCTTCCAGATCCCTCTCTACAAGCAGGTGCCTTAGCTAGCCAGGCAATCATGTCTAAGTACAGGACCCATCCCAGTTTAGCAGGCCCACATTCCAAACTTGAGCGAGTTTGACAACTCTCTCCCACAGTATCTTGAGATTTGTACGTCTCTGAAGAGATCATTAGAGAATTCTCGTGCCCTCAATGTTTTTTGGGTTCCTTGGAAAAACCAGGGCACGGGTTTTAATTTAAAATCTCTATATGAGTATAGATGGATCCTAAATGTTAACAGCTTTGTCAGTCTCTGTCATCTGCACACTGATCCCTGCTAGTCTTTGGTGACCAAGAAGTGAGCTGGGTTCTAACCATCCTTATATGTAGGCTTACCAGATCTCCAACCGGGACAGAGTGCTAGACCTTTAGGAGAAGGAATGTGGGCAGGTGTAGCTTGTTAAACCTTAGAGCACAATCCTACTCAGAAGCAAGCCCCACTGAACACAATGGGGCTTGCTTCTGAGTAGACATGCCTAGGATTGTGCTCTAAGGGTTTAACAAGCTACACCTGCCCACATTCCTTCTCCTAAAGGTCTAGCACTCTGTCCCGGTTGGAGATCTGGTAAGCCTACCCAGGAAGTTTCGTGGCTGAGCAGGGATTTGAACCTGGATCTTCCAGGTCTAAGTCCAACACCCGAACCACTACACCATCCTGGCTCTTCCGTCTACCTTCTCTGGCCTGCCAAACCATTACCTGGGAGGGAGCCCAATTCTGCCGCCCCTCCCTGAATTACACTGTGAATTACACTGTGGCTGCAATCATAGGAGTAAGTCTCATTGAATTTAATAGTACTCACTTCTGAATAGTCACACATAGGATTGTGCTGTGTGTCAGGGCCAAGTCCACTCAATAGTTTGAACCTTAAAGGTCCACTTCTCATTGCATCCTGTACCTAGGTACACATTTTTGATATGGAAGAAAGTCCTTCTCACAAATATTTGTTGTTGTCTGGCTGTAAGGACTAGCACATTTATATTCTAAAATACATTTGTTTAAATATGCAGTTGATCAATCCTCTTATTCATTATATGCATAGTTAGCAATGCATGCAAAGGAGAAAGATATAATACTGTTTCTGGAGCAAAAGGGGGCAGTATTCACCAAGCTTTTTTTGCTGTGGATAATTCCAAAGACATATTGCCCTGCTCTCAATTTCCTGAAGGCTGCTGTCTCAGCCACCCTTTCAGAACCCTTTAATTTACTATCTCACCATCATCACAATGAAACATTCAGTCCATATAAATTGTCCCTCTAGCACGCTGCACATCTGTTCACCGTACGTGAAGAATGAGAGATGGCTCCTTCTGTCCAGTCCAGATGTGTTTTAAAAGGTCAATGACCTGGAGAAATAAGGAGTTATAAAGACAGAGCAGATTTAAATAAATTAGATTTATTCTGCAGACATAAAGAGCAAACAACCTCTCTTCCCCCTCCTCCGCTACCCCCAATTCTCTTGGATTAAATCATTCTGTCTAATCAGAACAATGGAAAAGAAGAGAAAAGAAATGACATCATCATTATTTGCTTAAAGGCTGATTTTGAAATCACAAACTCAGATTTTCACTGTGTTTGAGAAATGAGTTCCTAAAGTTTGTATGAGAAGAATTACCTGCTGGACATTCTTATGGAGACAAAGGATGTAAAGAGAGAGAGTCTAGGAATGTTTACAAGGCAGGATTTATAGGGAACACCAAGCCAGCTAGTCATCCACCCAAGGTTACTGCTGGCTTGAGCAATCCGCTTAATGGAGTTTAGTACAGTTATACAACTGTAACTGAATAACCCAAAATCTCCCTCTGAGTCAGAACCAGTATGCTCTCCCAAGAAGTCATGTAGGAAACAAGCTTCTACTTCTTGGACAGAGAGTCAGTAAAGCGGTAGTGTCTCTTTAAGGTTGTAATACTAAATCCACTCACTCTGGAATATACCCCATTGGACTTACTTCTGAGTAATCATACCTCGGATCACACTGTACAGCTTCTGTTTCAAGTACTCTCACAGTCTCATTCATTATTGCCAGTGACTCCTTGGCAATGCTCAGGACACTGTTGTGCTAAACAAACACCATTGCCTTGCGGGGAAGAGGACTACACAAATTCTGTCGCCTGGCTCTTTTGAACTGGAGTTGTGTTATTGCCATTCTGAGGCAGCCAAACCCTAATAAAGTTCTTTTCCATGTCATCTTGCCAGTTCAGGCAATGATTCTCAAACGTTTGGTAGAGTGAGGCTATTCAGGCTGGCCCCCAATTTTCAAGCTGACAGCCAGCTACGAACAATCCTCTCTTAACCTCAGTACAAAGATCAGGAGACACCAAAACTACATGGGCCACTACATGGGACCAGTGTATTATATCTTTTCACCTGGGTATAATCGTGGTTAGTTTCTCCCTCAGTTCCATTAATGCAGGTACAATCTGTGAATAATGTGCATCAATTGTTGATCTGTAAAAAAGAACTCCGGTACAATCATTCACATGGAAAAGTGCACCATGTACAGACATTCTGTACCTGGATAAGGCATAACATGTGAACAGTCCTATTGTCTCTGTTGCAAAACTGAAAATTGCTGAGGGAAGGAGCCGGGCACTCAAACTTTACTCTCAAGCAATGCCTGGCATGAAATGGCTGAATGAGGGTTAACAATGGCCCAAAAAAACTCCTTGATTGGGAGCCTCCATTGGGATCAGAGGAGAGAGGCTGAGAGTGTGAGAGAGATGACCTATTCCTCATTCCCGCTTAGGCCGGATCTATACTGCGCTGCGTCCAGCGTGAAGTCGTCTTGCCCCTGCCTCTGCCGAGCGGGTCGGAGGAGTGTCTTCCTGCCTGTTGTCCCTCCTGCTGTCCCGCCTTCCTATGTAAGCACAGCTGTGATTGGCCACTCTCCTCCCCCCTCTCATCCGATTGGTGGCTGCATTGCGTACGGCGAAGCTACCCCTCAAAACATGGCAGGAACCATCTTTGACGCATTGTACACGCCGCAGCATCGGGAGCGCGCAAATGCTCCACAAGACTGTAAAATTCTCCGCAAAGCGCAGGACGCAGTGCAGTGTAGATCAGCCTTTAGGTGGCAGGAAAAAAAGAACAAAACAAGGCAAAACAGTGACAGGCTGGCAGCTTCTGAGAGAGTGTGTATTCTGAGTGAGACAGAGACTAGAGAGAATTTGATCTGTGAGAGACTGAGATCAGAATGCAAGCTAAGGGAGAGAGCCAACCAAGAGCCAGTGTACCTTTAGATGTGCAGAGCTGCCTGCTGCTGGGGATGTTTCTTGTTGTTGCTTGCAGAAGTGTTCTGCTGTGTATCTACATTCGATGCTCAACCTGGAAACAAAGCAAATATTACACAGAGGTTGTTAGTCACCAGTGATCTCTCCTCCAAACCAGAACCCGGAGAGAGCTAGCTACTCCCTTGGAACTTATCACATAGGGAACACAAGGCATGAACATGTGATCTCTCCTCCAAACCAGAACCCGGAGAGAGCTAGCTACTCCCTTGGAACTTATCACATAGGGAACACAAGGCATGAACATGTAACAGTCTCGTTAAAGAGGGTTTCCTCCACACACTGAGGATCTCCAAGCTGAAGACATTTTCTGGCACAAAGAAACATTTGACTTTCAAAAGCGTATCTCTGTACTCATCCTTTGCTAAATTTGCTAAAGAAGTCCTAGACCCATATGAGATGGAAATTGCTTGAACTCTAGAATTTCTTTCAACCAGGACTTCCTCAGCAATGCATACTTAAATCTAACTCTTTACCAACTGGGTTAAAGCTGCAAGCACTGCCAGTAACTCTAACCCACTTCTACTGCAATCCATATGATATAGCCACGGGTAAAAGTGTTGGTACTTCAAAGACAAACCGTCTCCTTGCTACCAAGTACCAGATGTTAAGCAGGCACAACTGTAGTTGGTGTGTAAAAGAAAAAGGAACCATTAATTGCTTCCACATTGTGAAAACAATTACGGTATGCTGGTGTTTGTAAATACAAGTCCGTCCCGCTACACCCAGATTTAACTGTCCAATGACTGCAGATATTTTTCTGGTTGGTTTTAAAGAGCAAAGAAACCACTTGCATCTAGAAGGCCAAGAAGTATTAAACATCCACCCAAAGTTAACTTTGTTAGTGTAGCTTCTCTTGTGTAATTAGGGGGCAGGTACTGTAAATTAATTGAACTGATATGCATATATCTTCTCTAGCACGTGGACTCAAGATGACAACAATAACACAATAAAAACATGTTCTCCAAAGGGAACACTACCTAAACAACCAAACAGTCAAATCCTACATCCTTAATCTAGCCATATAGTAGAGGCATGTGACTGCAGTTGAAGTGATATTCTGAGCTCAGCTTCCTCCAATGAGCTGAGTTTCCTATCACTGAGCTGAGCTTCCTCCACTGAGTTCAGTCTGACTCCCAAGCAAGTGTGCATAGACTTGCATAGGACAGGCAGCCCAATCCTATCCCCCACCAGCCCAGACCATGCAGCGCTGCTGATAGAGTACATGCTGTATGCTATGGGGGAGAGACCAGAGGGCCCAAGAGAAGAATAAATAAAAATCTTTTTTACTTACTTTCCTGTAGGCCGCATGGCCTCCAATGGGTCTCCTTGGAACTATGCCACCTCTTTTGCTGGCATAAGTCCAAGGAGACTACTGGGGGTGTTTCCGGGTCAAGGAGGGATAGGATCTTGGTGTGTGCCACTACCACTGAGATCCTCTCCCCACCCCAAACCACCCCCAGCCCGACCCCCACTCCAAACCTCCCATGATCCTTCCCCAAACTGCCCCTACCTGCTCTGGCAGTGGTTCGGCAGCCTGCCACTGCTGATGTGGGGCTTCCTGGAAATTATTTATTTATTTATTTAACCTAGCCAAATCAATCAATTAATTAAAATGACTTGCCTGTCGCCACCGCCATCATGCCGACATTGTGCCCATTGTGCCACCACCGTCATTGTTGTGCCCCAATGACTGTGCCCATCACTGCTGCCGCCACCACCATTGTTCCTCTTCGGAGCCATCCGAGCCAGCCAGGACTCCAGCTGGTGCCCCCAGCCAGCCACTGCTGGCGCCGCTTGTAATTTTTAAAAGCTCACTTTTTTCCTCTTGGTGTCCATGGATCTTGTGAAATCTCGCAAGATCCAAGATGGAGGCACCCAAATCTCGTGAGGGCATGAGGCAGCCTCGTGCCCTCACGAGATTTGGGCGCCTCCATCTTGGTTCTCGCGAGATTTCACGAGATCCAAGATGGCAGTGGCAGCGGCGGAGGTTTGCACTGGCCCGGAACATTCCGGGACTTGGATTTCGGGACTGTCCCGGAAATTCCAGGATGGATGGTAAGCCTATGTAAACCACCTTGAGTGCCAGGCTTTGAGGTCTAGGGAAAGGCCATATAGAACTCTGCAAAAAATAGAGAATAAATAATATGAAATGGGGCTCCTTACTTTTAAAGACTATAATTCTAAATGTTACTTACTGCTATGGTCATAGCAAGTCCTATTAAATCCAATGGGACTTACTTCGAAGTAAATATGCTTGGGACCACAGAGCACATAATGCAAGAACTGTCTGATTAAAAACAACATGCCCAGCCCTTTGTTTTTGAAAGAGGATATCCAATCTTCCCAAAGCACCATCAATGGCATGAAAGAGTTCTCGGGTGCCAGTATTTGGAAAGGGTATTAGCAAATTGAATCATTTAAGTCAAAGTCTCTACTACTCTCTCTCCCATGCAGGAGTCTCGGGTTTCTCCTACTTTGACCACAAGTTTGAACACAGATGCAGGAAAAAACCAAAAGGGGTTGGAGTTTCAGAAGGCAAGGAAAAGCTTTCTCCCAAAAGCCAGTACAGTACTCCCTTTTCCTCACCTCACCCTGAGAACCAAGAAGAAAACTCCTTGTTCATGATTGAAAGGGCCTTCCCAAGCAGCTTTTTGTATGCAGTTGTTTCTCATGTATGAAGTATGCAGTTGTTTCTCATTAACAGACTGCAGTGAACACATCTTTCCTTGAGGTCCTGTTTCTATGGCAGCAGTATAATATCTTCTGAGCACAAAAAAGTGTCATATTGATAGTGCACCTGAGAGTATGCAATACTCTTCCCCAGGTAGTGTATTTAGCAATTGCGCTTGCAGTGTGGAATACTGTCGTGCAAGTATCACAGGCACTGAGACGGTGTATTGTTCACAATTGTGATGAACCAGTACCAGAGAATGCTCAGAGCACAGGCACTCTCCATTTTGTGAAACTTCTACAGTTTGATTTCATGTTCTAATTTATAAAAAATAAAATCAGATGCATTGCTCTGCACAGTAGTACAATACCATAAGAACATAAAAACTTTCCTGCTAGATCAGACCAAAGATTAATCTAGAGAGGCCTATCCTATCCTCCCCGCTCCCCGCCCCTGTTCTGCCCCCACCCCTCCCTGCCTCCCCCGCCATTTTACTTGCCTCAGTGGGTCCTTTTGGGTCCATTGATGCAGAAGGGCTAGTACTCAGGCAGCACGTTACACTTGGCGTGCTGCCGGAGCATGCTGTATTGCCGTTTTTTGGCAGTCGCCACCACCAGAACACGCGTTGCAAATAGGATTGGGCCGCAAAAGTGATTTCAGTCTGGATCATGCCCTTGTAGCTGGATCATGCTCATTGAAGAGACAAAAAGGGATGTGAGTTGAATCTAAGCCACACTGAACCAGGAAATTATGGAGCATGCAGTTCTGTGTGAGGCAGGTGAGGGAATCTCTTTAGAACAGTGACTTCTCAGTACCCTTACTGAGCTACAATTTTGAGAATGCTTGGATGAAACCACTTCTGTTAAATGTGTATAAAGCAAATATAAATACAGTACTGTATATAGTGCAGAAGTGGCGTAGCTAGCCCCAGAACAGGGTGGGGCCCACCCCTCGATGCCCCAAAGTAATTAGCATAATTACTAATTAGCATAATTACTTTCGTTTTCTTTTTTTGCTTTTTTCGTTTTTTTCTGGGTTTTTTAAAGGTTTTTTAGGAGTAACGGGGCTTCTAAGTGTATGTGTATGCTTTGCTGCACTTATCTTGAGTATTGGAGCCTCCAGCGACGATCTCCTCCAGCGATGATCTTTTCCAGGGGCGCAGATCGCTCCTCTGCAGCCCCTGGTGCGAACTCTGTAAGCTCCGCAGCGTTAGAGTTCACGCATGCGCATAGCAAACAGCCATCACGCATGCCCTCTGCTTCTCTTGCTAAAGGAACAGCAGCCTAGGCATTGTGAACAGTATACTAGCATTTCTTGCACAGCAAACCTCATATTCTTGGAACAACTTAAAATGGATGGGTAAAAAGCCATGGCAAAAAACTTGTAAAAAGGATTAAAAAAAACACAGACAACACAAGTTCATCACGTGAAAAAAATATAATGGTTTAAAATCCAACAATAAAATAGTCAGCATTAAAATCTCAAGCAAAAACCTGTCTAAAATAATCTATTTATTGGCGACATTTCGCTCAGATTCCATTGAGCATTATCAAGCAGACCTACATGCAGCAGGAAGATGTTACCCAACTCGATCTACAAACTGGCTACATAAGGCCGGATCTACACAGCACTGTGTCCGGCGTGGAGTCGTCTTGCCCCTGCCTCCGCCGAGCGGGTCGGAGGAGTCTGTTGTCCCTCCTGTTGTCCCGCCTTCCTGTGTAAGCGCAGCTGTGATTGGCACTCTCCCCCCCCTCTCATCCGATTGGTGGCTGCATTGCGTCCGGCGAAGCAACCCCTCAAAACATGGTCGGAACCATCTTTGACGCATTGTACACGCCGTAGCATCGGGAGCTCCACAGGACTGTAAAAATCTCCGCAAAGCGCCGGACGCAGTGCAGTGTAGATCAGCCTTAAGGCAGAGAACAGCCTTGACTTCACATTGAGGTAATTGCTCAGCATGGTAAGAGATAATTGGAGACATCCGGTGTGAGCAGGAGGACAATCAAGTCTAAAAGTAAAAAATGCGCACAAGGCAGACGAACCAACCACTGGGCTGAAATAATCACATCTTCACAAACAAGATGATGCATGGCCATGTTGCTGGCCATGAAAATTTTAAATCGTACTTAAACCACATATTGTTTTCCTCGATGGTCTGGAAATAGGGATACATATATAGGTATAGCAATTCTGGAATGATCTGAACAAAGCTAAACAGACAACAAAAAGTACACATAACTACATACAGTACTTTAATGAAGGCAGTTCTTTGGCTCCTCTTGCCTATCTTCTCCTGGACATGGGAAAGAAAATCACACTGTTTGGGCACACTGCCTTCCAAGTCATGCCAAAATGAGATGACAGTGAGTGCATGCTATACAACTCTTCCATGCAGCTGTTCCCATCTTGACCCACTGGCCTGTTTTGGGTTTGTGTGCTATCTTGTTACCAAGAATGCTATGGCAGGGATTCCAGATGTTGAATGCATCCCAGGCTCTGGAGCTTTTCAAATCACCCACCCCCTTCCTTCCTTGTAAACTGAAGGAACATGGTAATATGTGCTTCCTGGAGTTTGTTCACAGAGTTAACACGGAACTCAAGCAGCAACGGGGATGGGATTTGCACTGTAATTGCTACAGGGAGGGAGGGACTAGTTGCCAGCTTTGGATTTCAAAAACACAGACTGACTCCCTAGATGGAACTGGGGGCACGTAGGGGAGATGAGGCAGAGCAAGAGCAAAATCTGGTAGTGAAAGGGGAACTCAAGCAGAATTTGGCAGGTCTCAATCTGAGCCTGTCAAAAACTTGAGATAACTGGCTCTCCAGCTCCCCCCAAACTGGTCACTGAACACTGGCAGGACTTGTAAAGTTCTGGCTTGTTGGTAATCATACCATACCTTACCATGTTGTTGTTGTTCAGTCGTTAAGTCGTGTCCGACCCTTCGTGATCCCATGAACCATATCCCGCCAGGCCTTCCTGTCCTCCACTATCTTCCTGAGTTTGATCATTTTCATGTTCGTTGCATCGTTGCAACCATACCATACCATACCATACCATACCATACCATACCATACCATACCATACCATAACCTTTATTGGCGTAAACAAACAAACAGACAATATAATACACAACAGATATTCAGGAGGCTTTTCAGATGATCAGTTTATAGGGCAACAAATGTGCAGTTCTCACTGAGTGGTATGGGCCAAGGAATTGGGGTTCCGTCTGTTGCTGGCTTCATACACTTTCCAGCATTCAAACTGCCAGCACGTCAGTCACAGTAGTGTGTAGAATGAGGTTCCATAAATGTTGTCATGCCCTTGACTTCACTGTGATGTGACATCCCTCCTCATGCTGGTACCATTTTGTAACTTTGAAAAATGATGAACTGTGTTGTATTTCTTTTTATATATATATATATATATATATATATTAAAGGCCAAGAACTGCACCACCACTTAAGCATCACTTAAGCACCTCTATCTATGCCACACGGAGGCAAAAACTAGCAAAGGATACCATTCTCCGCCCCTCCCCATCACTGTCCCTGAAATGTCCTGTCATTTTGTGAAACTTTTATTTATTTTTAATGTGTTTTTGAATGGCTGAGCTGTTCTCATATCCAGTGCTTGAAATACATATTTACCTTTCTAAGGACGCAATCCTACAGAAATCCCCGGCGACGGAACGGGCATTCCATTGCTGGAAGCCATCGCGAATATGCCGTAAAGCACGTTCACGACAACTCTGGAGTAAGGGAGGCTGGTGCAAGGCCGGCCTCCCTCACTCCGAAGCCGGACCAGGACATGGCTGCCGATGGAAGGTATGAGCTCCTGCTGGTGGCTAGGTGGGCGGCCCAGCGGGCGAGGGAGGGGGGCCATTGGCCCAGCCGGCGTCGGCCATATCTCCATCCCTGCTGGGCTGGCTAGGTTACATGGCCTCCTCTACTTCCATCAGCTATTTAGCTGGTGGAAATCCAAGGAGGCCTATCTTGCCGGCCCCGGTTTACACCCGGGGAAGGGGACGAGCTTCCCCTTCCCCGAGTAGACCTCCGGCCCACCATCGGATGGGCAGCCCAGGCGCACGATTCTGGTGCACCGGGCAGTGCTTTTGGTGGTGCGTTTTTGCTCCCAAGAAGCTCCTGCCTTTGGTCAAGCCTCTCAGGAACACCGAGAAGGGCCTTTCCACCTTCCCAGAGTCTCCTCCCAGCGTTTTCTGGACTCTGAGAACCCGGAAGTAACTGGTGATGATGTCATCGCCAGTCACTTCCAGTGGTACTCAGGAGAGTGGTGCCAGAGGTGGTACTTGGCGGGAATCTCATAATATGTAGCAATATAGCAGCCCAAGTTGCAATTTACGGAAATTATTTAAGTACAAGAACATGATAAACATCTTTCATTATGTATCATGTTCTTGTACTAGCTAGATTATTAAAGTGAATGGCCATTGGAATGTATTTAACCAAGTGGGGCTGGCTGTTTACACAACGGGTTTTTGGATTTATCTCCAAATGGCCAATCATGATGGCACTGCCCTTCCAAATTACCATTGAAATATCATTAATTAAGTTGACTCACTCAACCCCAATTTCATCACTTTCATCTGCTTAAAAAACAAAAACGCTTAACTGAGAATGGAAGTGACAGGTGATGGGGGCAATTTTGCTAATTCATTTCAATAGCCATTTGGAAGGGCAATACTTTTCTTTTTGGCCATTTGAAGATAGTCCCTAAAAACCATAGTGTAAACAACTGCTTTTTTTTATCACAGGCATTGTGCATTTTAAGGCTATGTTGAAAATCAGTGTATTCGTATGGTAATTCAGAAGAAAATCAATGCATTTGTCGTCGGAATTATTGATTATTGATTTTTAGTAATGGACCACGTTCATTTTTTTTTTGAAACAGGCATACAGTTGAGCACTGAAAGGTGCAGCACCAGAATGTGTCAAAATTTAATGAACTGGAAAATGAAATGGAATACTGAACTTGGCAAATTCAGGAATATAATTAGGAACTCTGACCTAAATTGCATGAAAATCAGCAGAAGCTTTATGAGGGGACTGAATTGTAGCCATATATTCAGGAGTGCAGTGCCCCTCTCTTTTAGAAGGAAAGCATTTGATCAGGCCACGATGCAAGTGATGGCATCATGAAAGGGAAGCCCTGATTATGAATTTGGAAAATGAGGCAGAAACGTGGAATTCACTGTCTCTCAGCCTCGCCTACCTCACAGGGTTGTTGTGAGGACAAAAGGAGGGGAGGAACGATGTACACCACCCTGAGCTCCTTGGAGGAAGGGTGGCATAAAAATGTGAAAAATAGATAAATTGTGCACAGAAGCAAAAAGTACATTGGGCATAAACTGAAAAGGCAGGAAGGGAAATGAATGAGCAGAAATGAATGTTGACAAAGGTGCTCTCTGCGCCTTTTAATAATATTGGATTGTGCAGCTTGTCAATTTATACCGAGCGATGCACATTATTCATTCATTATTTCCCGGTGTCTAATGGGGATATATGAGAAAAATCTTCGGTGGTTGAAAGGGTGAGGAAGCAGGTGTTTTGGAGAGAAGCTTTGTGGCGAGAGTTTCATGTGCAGCAGTGGCGATCAATAGCATGTTGCTCCCTTGCCAAGTTCTGCTTTATACTTCACAGGACTAACAGTACTGTGTGTATTCAGAGAGCACCCCCTTTTTGAAGTGAATCTTAGAGTTTGTTGTTACTAATACAAACAGTGTGTTCCTAGCACACTGTCAGATAGCCAAAGAACAAAGTGCTATAGACCAAAAGCATAACAGTCTCCTTAAAAATATAACCTTTGAGTACTGAGGGAAGGGAAATGGCAAGTATTTCTGAAGCAGCTCATGTCCTCATATTCCATGACAATGTTTGGCTTGTCTCCAACAACTTGACATTGTGTTCAGCGGCAACGTTCTGTTGGGTAAATCTCGCCATTCTAGAGCAGAAACTCTAAACGTGCTGCTAGAAGCCACAATTCTACAAAAGATGAGAGATGCTGCACAGAATGGCTCAATAGACCAGCGCATGATCTAAAGGCGAATGATGTGGTAACTTTACTGAAGCTAAGTAGGTCTGTGCCTGGATGGAAAACCACCTGAGAACCTAATCAATGCTGCTTTGAGTTTCATTGCAGAAGAAAAGTAGGATATAAATATGATAAATAGGTGCCATATTAGCAATTGAAATGTCACAGGTATGTATGCTAGTTGTTCCCACCTTCCTTTCTTAGTTTGCCTAGCCATTGTTTGTTATTAATGATGTCTGAATCAGGTCAGCTGTGGTTAGCATTGACCAGGATTGTCTTTAAACCATAGTTTGAGTTGCAGATCCACTTTGACCACAGTTTGGAGATAATCCTGGTTTGCGCAAAACATAGCTTTCTTAATTTGGATGTCACAGCAAAATATAGTTAGGTAAACCATCAAAAGAGTCAGCATGCAAGAACGGATGAAGTAGGAGAAAGGGATGAATGAGTCAGTGGTATGTTCCCAGACATAGTCTTGAGGATTGCTGATGTTCCATTTGAATTGAACCAATGTTTCTAACATACAAATTAGCTGTCCTACAGAATTGTTTCAAACACACAGCCCATTTCAAATGAGGTCCACACCACTTCTTTTCTGATGCTCATTCCTTGTTTTTCTTATCATTTCTGAATTCTGACTATTCCACTACGTGTTGCTTGTGCTCACCAGAGATGATGAATGGCACCCTGCTTGTGGCAGTGGCCAGGAGAGGCTCTGCTAGTCCTGGTACATTGGCAGGGAGGGTGTTCTGTAGGTGGGGGAGGGAGTTTCTAGGTGGACTGGGAGAGGGCGGGAGGCGTGTCAGAAGCGGGAGGGGCTGTATCCCGGCACAAGCAACATGGGTCTGGATGCTATCACCTCCCAACACGACCCGCTAGCGTCACTGCAGGGGGGGCGGAGCTCCAAGTTCCGCCGGGCTCTGACCCTCCGTTACATGACGGGAGAAGGCAGCCCTGCCCCCTCGCCTTTGGAGCCATTCCGGCCAACGAAAGCGGAGGGTCAGAGCCCAGCGGAACTTGGAGCTCCGCCCCCCCCCCTGCAGTGATGCTAGTGACACGACCCCTTTCTCTCCTTGGACTTCCATCAGCTATATTACTGGTCTAGGTCCGATGATCCCCATAGGTAATCGAGGAGCTTATGGAGGGGTATGGGAAAATATTTTCCCTTGCATCCCCCAAGCCTCCCAATTGATACCCTTACCATGGCATATAGTGCTGCCTGTTTTGGGGCACCTGCATGCTATAGCAGGGGAGCGGATAGGATTGGGCTGTCAGTGTATTAGTCAATTATTCATAAATGTTCTAGAGCAGCTTTCAACAAAATGTTCACAGGGAAGCTAACAGGGATCTACTTTATATTGGGCCCAACACATAGCATGAAGAAAATATGGTTGCTAATCCTAGATAGGGCTTTACACAGCACCCTTAAGATGGAAAGCACTTGCCCTGATTGGCATGTCCTATTTCGATCTGCCACGGCCATACTGTAGTCTTTGCTCACCTTAGACTCTGAGGCCAAAGGATTCCAGTTTTAAAATAGACAGGATTGGAGAAGCAGGCACAGGTTGAAGCTGCATTGTGACGATTAGGAAAAAAGACTTTCTCCAGGAATAGGTCTTCTTGAGGTACTAGAGCATGATTCTGGGAAAGAGCTGGCAATCCCGCAGGGCAGATCACTTTCAAATTGTCTAATGATAGTGATGGTAACCTCTGACCTTGATGAAAGGCAGTGTTGCTGACCTTCGGTTTGTTAAGTAATACAGCCACTTACTTTCTGATTTTTATCAGTGTATCATAATTGGGAGCCAGGACAAAGCAAACACTCACCCATTGAGCTTTATTGAACCTAGAGGAATTTGTTTTAACCAACAGATTTCATTTTTTAAAAAAATAATGTTCAGTCAAGATGGATGGGAAGTAGAGACTTGAGTGGCTTATAAAATCAGTTAATAGAACAAAAGAGCTTTCAACTTGTACATCTGCTTTGAATCCAACTTGTGTTCAGCAGTACAGAAATCATTAGCATCTGTGATTGATTAGTCAACCCTGGTCATATTATGTGGGGTCTCTGTTCCATTCATACTAGGTAGGTTTTTATGTAACAAAAAATTGATAGTCACCATGTTCCTAATTGGCACCCTTGGAAGCTACCAAAGTCTCTATGACAAGAGAGGGAGGGAGTATATAGCCGCACTCTCCAAAGCCATTTCCTGGCGTGGATCCTATGGTTGCACTTCTTCAACAGGCACCCATCCTGCACCATCCATGACATTTTTTTTTATAATTTATTACCTGCTTTTCTACAATAGAACAGTATGCAAGATGGCTAACAACTCAAAACAATATAACAGAAATTATAGTGATATAGGATTAAAACATTATTCTATTCTATACTGCCCATCGCCAGCGGGACAGGGCTCCGCTCTGTCGCAAATGTGTTGTAAAGCACGTTGTGACAGCGTGGAGGCCCATCTCATTGGTATGGAGGCCAGCACCGGCAGGCCTCCACTGGGGACGGAGCTGTGCCCGCCGGAGGCAGGTAAGCTCTCTACCGGGAGGCGGGGGGAGGGTGGCAGGGAGGAGGCATTCCAGGATGGGGAGGAGGGCGGATCACGTCCGGGAGGGGGGCGGGCTCGGAGGAGGAGGGCTCTGCCGAATCCCAACCCCTGTCCTGGCCCGGGCTTGAAAGCCCGACACAGGGCTTCTTGGAGCTGTGCCAGCCATTTTGCTAGCGCACCTACCTACATAGGGGCTGCTGGGGCTCGACATGGGGGCTCAATCATCCCCTTCCCTTGAGTAGACCTCTAGCCCTGCACTGGATGTAGCAGAGCCTGCCCCGGTTGCCGCTGCATCCGATCGCGGGGCTCTTTATAGGATTGGGTTGAGAATTATAGCCCTGAAACAGCAGTTTTTAAAAGTCCTGTTTTAAAACAGGATGACCTATGTAACAAGTGTGCTAGAATGAGACAGTCTTCAACTGAAAGTCAGGCAGCAATGACGACTGCTGTACTTGCTTGGGGAGGGCATTCCATAGTCTGGGTGCCACCACAGAGAAAGTCCTTCCACCCATCGTGTATTTCACAGCAGGAAAAGGGGCTTTGGAAGTTGGGGGCAGGTTCATACGGGAGGTGGCAGTTCCAGAGATATTCAGGTCCCAGATCATTTGGGGACCTCAAGAGGGATAACCTACCTACCCACCTCAAGAGGGATATAGTTGAATTGGAAAAGGTGCAGAAAAGAGCGACCAGAATGATTCGTGGGCTGGAGCACCTCCCTTATGAGGAAAGGCTACAGCGTCTGGGGCTTTTCAGTCTAGAAAAAAGGCGCCTGAGGGGGGACATGATTGAGACGTATAAAATTATGCATGGGATGGAGAGAGTGGATAGAGGGAAATTCTTCTCCCTCTCGCACAACACCAGAACCAGGGGATATGTACTAAAATTGAGTGGAGGGAGAGTTAGAACAGACAAAATAAAATATTTCTTTACCCAGCGTGTAATTCATCTGTGGAACTCCTTGCCACAGGATGTGGTGATGGCATCTGGCCTAGATGCCTTTAAAAGGGGTTTGGACAGATTCATGGAGGAAAAGACCATCACAGGTTACAAGACATAAGCAACCTCCTGGTTTTAGAAGTGGGTTTTCTCTGTGCCAGGTGCAAGGGAGTGTCAACGGGAAACAGGTTATCTTGTTGTCTTGTGCTCCCTGAGGCATCTGGTGGGGCCACTGTGTGATACAGGAAGCTGGACTAGATGGGATTTTGGCCTGATCCAGCAGGACTCTTCTTATGTTCTTATGACCTAAGGTACTCTCAGAACCCACATTCTGACATGCCCCAGTTGCTGAACTCCAGACACTGTACTTGCCATGATCAAGGAAGTCCTTAGCTGCCGGTTGAGCTTGGGATGTGGCTCTAGGAGGGATCCTACAATCATGTACAGGGACCCCGTGTCAAAGCTAGTGGCATATCTATATAATTTGGCGGTGACTGAGGCAAAAGTTAAGGTGTGTCAAAGTTTACTGAAAAGTGCCCAAGAACAAAAATGGGGTTGAACTGGGCCTCGCTATGCTAACACACTCTACTTCTTAAATAATACAAGGGGAATTACATCGCTAACATGCATACACAATGGAGCCCTAAGAAAAGCAGTTAGAAGGAAGAGGATGAAGGGGTGATTAGATGCTCTCAGGCATATATTGGGAGGTGCGTTCCCACTTATTAGCAGAGTTCCCTCCTCCACCCAGGCAGACTGCTTTGCTTAGCTAAATGAATACACACAAGGCATTGCTTTGTAGTTGTAAAAGAAGAAGAGTTTACTCACAGTTCAGTTTGCATATATACATAGTGTCTGACCATCAATCAGAGGTACATCCTAGACTTAAGATAGAACCCCCCTAGAGCTGGGGCTCCCTGCATGGGGTTAGGCTGCAAGATGGCCGCTGGGCTGCAGGAGCAGCGATGGCATCATCTTGCTCGGTGGGCATCAAGAGAAGAAGAGACTGAGTGAGGGGCAAGAAGGAGGAAATAAAGGTCAGGGGCCACACCCCTTCCTGGAACACAGAGGGATTAGAGTAGGAGGTCTTTACATGTGACCAGGCAGTACACCACACCCCCAGTGTCCAGCAGCTAAATGCTGCCCATCCTCCAACAGAGGAGAGGGGAGGAGAAACTCCCTAGAAGGAATAAAGCAAAGAGGGAGGAAATGTGGGGGGAGAGGATAGGTAGGTTAGTTGGGTTTCCCAGAGGCACCTGGGTGAAGAAAAGGAAGGTTTTTGTGGTGCAGGGAAGGAAGAAAGAGGGGAGAAAGCTAGAGGTATTATTAGTAGAGAGGAAAGGAGCAGCGTACAGATGGTTTGAGTCACTGCTAAAGGCTATGGCTGGAAATGGCTCTCTGTAGCCTGAACCAAGGACCACAGGCAAGGGGTGAGCCTAAGAACAAGCCATGAAAGCACTTCATCCACTTGAGGTGGGGGAGCCAGTGTCTCCCACTGAACAAAGTCTCTTGACTGATGCACCGAGGCCTGCAGAGGATACCCCCAACCAAAATGGCCTATTTTCAGAGGACCTGAGAAATCAGTCAGTGGAAGGAGGCCTGAGGATGACCTTGGGTTTCCAAACTAAAAGGTAAAAAGCAGAACAATCCTCTCTCTCTCTCTCACACACACAACACTCATGGACATGGGAATGATAGAGACAACATTAAGTTGAAAAAGAAGGCTGCAGCCAATTACTAAGGAGCATTGGGGTGTATTACAAGCCTGTTCTAAAGACTGGCACCGTTTCCCATGCTCAGTTTGGATATACAGTACGTAAATAAATGAATATTACAAAAGCGCAGCAAGTGTCTCCAATATCCACACAAAGAAACCAACCTATAAAATATTGCCCCTAGAATTTCCCAACATTATAGGAAATGTGATTTACAAAACAATACTGATGTTTTGTGATACCAGAAAAAAAATCACTGTAAGCTATGCAGATAACTTACTTTGAGGCTAATATTTTAATGAGGATGGTTGAGAGAGCCTACTGGAAGTAAGATGCTCACTTTTTAAACATAAGATACTGAAGGTTAGGAAACTCAAAGTTTGCCATTAAATATCCAAGTGCACCCTGATCCTATGTATATTTACACAGAATTATGTACCACTATTTTCAATGGGACTCTGAAGTAAGCATGCACAGGATTATGTTTCTTCACACCAATCAGGGGCGTCGCGATGACGCGCGACACCCCTGAGCGGGGGCGCGCGTCACCCTTAAGGGGGAGGCTCCGCCCCCGCGCGTGACGTCACGCGCAGGAGCGGAGCGCCCTCCCCGCTCCGTTTTTGGCTCATTTTAGAGCCAAACGGACCCAGGGGAGGGCGGGCAGGCCCACCTCCGCTGAAAAAATGTAAGTGAGGGGCATCGCGCGTCACCCCCATACGCGCGACGCCCCCTGGCGGCCCGCCCCCCCGCCTCCCCCCGTCGATGCTAGTGACACCAATTATTCTGGAAGAAAAAGGGTTCAAGCTGTGACTGTTATTATTTTTTATCACACGTTTAGAGCTACATTTTTATCCTGCCCTTCTCCCAAGAAATTTAAGGAGGATAGGCACCCTACCCACCCCGTTTATAATTAACAACCCTCGCCATCATACTAACAACCCTGTCAGGTAGGCTAGGTGGAATGAATGACAATAGCGATTGGCTCAGCCTCTTCTGTGCTTTGTAGCCTTGGGTTTCCCGAATCTGGTCCAACACTCTCTCCACTAACCCCCAGAGATTAGTTCCACGGGACCCTGAGAAGAGTTGTTGACATAGCTCCCTGGATGCGGTGGAGTTCTTTCAACTGGGTGGGCTGACAGGCAGTAATTCAACAAGTAAAGCCTCTTCCATCACTGCCTCTCCTGGCCTGGAACAGTTGCACCTGCTGAATGCTTTCCCGTCGCACAGCTGTTCAAAGCAGGGGCGCCCTGCCAGGGGAGGAAACAAAAGCAAAAGAAAAAAGGGCAGCACAGCTCCACTTGCAGATGTCCTCTTATGCCGCCGTGTCCATGGCAATGGGTTTGTTGACTATATAAAGCGGCGTTCGGCTCCCCTGCGGCAGACGGGAAAACCCCGCCGTGGAGCGGGAGAAGTGGCGCTGACGTAGACCTCTGACCCCGCGTCCGCCGCGAGAACCACGAGGGACGCGGCGCCTTGGAGACGGTTGCGTGGCAACGGGACGCCAGCGCGAGGTCTGAACGCTGAATGCCCTGTCCCGGCGGCCATGGATGCCGAATCGCTGCCCTATGCGCTGGACCTCGTGGCTAGCAGTGGCGTGATCCTGAGCCCGGAGAGGCGAGCAGCTTTGCGGACCTCGCTCCTGCTGGTGCGCCGGGACTACCGCTTCGAGCAAGTCCGCCTCTGGGGCCGCATCCAAGGCATTCGCGGAGCCTACTACATTGCCGAGGGCCTGGGGCCAGACAGGGTTGGGCCCAGAAGCCGCCTTTACAGGCGAGTTGTTGTCCTTACCGGTGGTGAAGTGGCGGCCAGGGGGAGATCGCAGCATTCCCCACACATTTCACAGCTGCCTGACAAGTAGAAATTACACAGAGGCACTGCTCCCTGCCCTGGCAGGATGATGCGTGCAGGGTGAGGAAAACGTGACCTGTTGAATTTCTGTCAGTTGAGCAGCCGTTAAAGGCATGAGCCTTGCCAGAAAAAAACGCTAATAATAACCCAGAGGGTGGTAAGGATGTGGGCGAAGGAGAAAAGTAATGAGTACAGGAGGTGGCCCTCCCAGAGAGGACTCGGTTGTAGGGCTGTCCTTTGATTAAAGAACAGTTGATTGTATGACTTTTAATTGATTAGTGGATTAATCTCCATTTGAAAATTAATAGTTCTAAAGAAAACTAGCATAATTGTCTTGTTTTTGTTTTCTGATGATGCATTTCTGAAGAGACATTCTGTCTTTGCCATGTGGGAGAGAATGCTTCTTCACAAGCAGTCTTGAGGCACCATCATGACTAAGACGTTTATTGTAGCATCAGCTTTTATGGATTATTAGAGCCTGCTTCATCAGATGCATAAAGTGCTATTCTGGGCAGGTAGTGTAAACATGAAGTGTTCTCCTTGGTTGACAAGTAAATATATACATGGGGATAAAGGGGAAAAATGTAAGCACACTGGGGCCAAATTAACATGAAATGCATTTGGATCCACTGTGATTTTTTTTCTCCCTCAAAACCCACGTATAGTATATAGCTATTCATGTATAGTATGTTATAGCTATCTATCAGTCAACTGAGAATCACTTTTCATACATTTGATGAGTTGGGCCTTAGTCCACAAAATGTATGCTGCAATAAATGTACACTGGGTCCCTGAGTTATGAATTATGGACAGCTGCATCCTTTAGTGGTGCTTTTGCGCGGGCGTGATATTAATGCTGAGCTGGCAAGAATTGGATGTTTCGACTTAACAGACACTTCAACTTATGTAACGGACCCCTGGAATCTCCCTTCCAACAAACCTAACCTGTACGGGACTAATGTATGGATCTTTGATTAATCAAGATCACTCTTTTGTTGATCAATGTTTTTTATTCAGTTAACCTAACTCCATCTGTGGCAAAGTCTAATGACAGAATACACAATCAGATAAGACAGCCATAGGACCTGGGCCCTGCCAATTCCATATAAAGTGAGTGTATCATGTGATTTAAAGTGCAGCATATATGTGGGATGGCAAAGCTGAACTCTCCCCCTGCCCATGCTTTCCCACCCCAAACTGTTAAAAAATCCCCCCCTCCTATCAAGGTTTACTTCTGGTCACAGAGCCCTAGCAGTATAAAAACATATTTTATAAAGATATTTTAGGGATGGGGGAAAACATGTACAGAAAGAGGGTTCATCTTACCCCCCTCCCCACTGTAAAAGCTCCCTAGCCTGCTGCTTTGTAGGAATTCAGTCCTGATTCTATACATGGATGTGCTGCTGTCATGTTTTGGCCCTCAGGTTCAGGAGGACATAGTAGGGCCATCCTGTCTTTTCTAGACACCTTAGGTGGCTCTTTTATTTTTCTTTTAACCTCACATTGTGGTGCCATAAGAAGGCAGTTAGTTTTCAACTCTTTGTGCTGTGGAGTCTGTCTGCTTGTCACTGTTCCCTTGATAGTCTTTCTGAGACCACCAGTAGTCTGAAAAGGAATGTGCTTATTTTTTTCCCAATACAAAATGTCACATTTGTGTGGTTGATAGCTTGAACTGTGTGGATTGGAGCCTTCTGCCACTTTCAACTGAGGAAATGGTTGTAGTTACTGCAGGACTAAAGGGACGGTTCCAAGGTGACCCATCCTACGAATATGAAAACCTGGAGAAAAAAGAGGAAGTTGAAAAGTCATATGAAGAGGAACCTGCGGTAAATACTTTGGTGCTCCCCTTAGATATTTTGTCATATGCTTGTGCTTTTTGACAGAGACGTCTTAGGGTGGGGGGGCGCTGAGGCTCCTGGGGGGGGCACGGGCCTCCTTAAGTTTCGGTTTGTTTTTCTGTTTTTTTACTGTTTACGGGCTTTTTTACTGGAATCTTCATGTGTGTATGCTTTCTCCCACTTAGCTTGTGTATCGTGGAGCCGATTCGGAACTTTCCTTAGCCTTTCAGCCTTCCGTTCTGCCTGTGACCGGCAGAACTCCGGAAAAGCGCTCAGCAGGGCGCTCCGTCGTTCTGCGCTTGCGCTAGTCTTCACAGTTCGCGCATGCGCAGAACGGTTGGAAATTTCGTCGTTCTGCGCCTGCGCAAACTGTGAAGACAGTTGAAGTAAACAGTTGAAGTAAACTGTGTGTTACTTCAAAAAGTTTTTGAAGTAACACACTTTTGACTTAGGTACAAACTGCTACCCATGGATCTGGGACTGAAATCTCAGTTTCAACTGTGGATTTATTAGACATGAACAACTGATTTTCTCAGTTTTCCGTTTGTAGAATGGGATTAAAGTTGGTGTACTTTTGGGGTGTGAGGCACAGTTTAACTAACTTCAACTCAATAGACTTTGAAATAATGGACAATTTCTGATGTCCACAGACGTTTGTTTAAAAAACCTACTTTACGGAATTCCCTTGGCAGTGCCAAAGGAGCTCTGTAAGGTAGGTAAGTGTGGGAAGGGGCTTACCTACTTTCCAGGACTCCCTCGGTGCTGGCACTGCCTCTCTCCTTTCTGTCCCTGAGCAGGGTGCTCTAGGAATGGAGAGTTCCTCAGGAAGTGAGTTCCACTGAGTTTCACTTCCTGAGGAGCTACCTATTCCTAGAGCATCCTGCTTGAGGATGGAAAAGAGAGCAGCAGTGGCAGTGTTGAGGGAGTCCTGGAAAGCAGCTTGCCCCTGAGCCCCTTTTCACATTCACCTACCTTACAGAGCATTGTGGGTGCTACTGCTCCTTTCTCCACCAGGTCACTCTAGCAATGGAGATGTTCCTCCATTCCTAGAGTGCTCTGGTGGAGAGTAGAACAGAGTGGCAGTGCCAAAAGGGCTTTCCAAGGTAGGGGTTTAACTATGGTAACTAATAAGGGGGTAGAGGTATCCGGAAATAATGGATTTAATTGACTTTTGGCATTAACAGACACTTCTTCCCCCATTAGTTCATGAAATTGAAGGTTCACTGTAGTGTTTGTAGAGCTGCACAGTGACAGTGATGAATAAAACATGAATATGTATAGTTTTGTTATAAGAATTGTAAATAACTGTCCTGGGAGATGGTATCTGAACATGAGTCAAATCTCAACTTATTGACTCTTAAGTATATCAAGAGGGAAATACAGTCATTTTGTAAATGGGATTGGCACATTCACTGTCTGAATAATAGTCTTTCATAGGAATATTTGAATATTCTTATATTTATCGGATTACAGGAATATGCTTCTGTTTCTGATCTCCTTGTGGTATATAAAACAAAGTAGATTGTGACTTAATATTTGTTTTTCTTTTAAAGCCCTTGGTCAAGGAAGAGATTCGCCTTGTAGCAACAATAGATCAGATAGATAAAGCAGTGGGTATTGTTCCACGGGGTGCATATGTAAAGACTCCACTTGGACCTGTGCATGAAAACAGGAGCTTCGAGGGTAAGTCAATGTTAGGGTCATAGGAAAAACCTGCATCAGCACAAAAGTAATTGTGATTAGTGACTTGCCTTGTTTCTGACTTGTTAAGGCCTGTCCATATGTGGATTTTTGGGTCCTGGGCATGCTTCTTCAGCATTCGGGCATAGCCTGCACAGATCCACTTCCTGCCCCCCTGACAGATATAAGAATTATGCACTGTGTACATAAGGAAGCTGGATGTTTGGAAAGCACCCATGTCAAAATGCCCTTGCACTTGTTTGTTCCTGTTTTAGATCAGAGTTGGAGCTAGTCCGTGTACTGGGGGCGGGGGGGGGGGAGAGAAAAAAAGAGAGGCACACGCTTTTGTTTCTTTCCGCACTCTTCCTCTTAGACTGCGATTGCAAGATGTGTATGTATGTGTTTCAAATTAAGGTCTGGGGTAGCACTGGAGGATGGACAGGTCTGGCACTTGCTAAAGGTCCACCTGGCCAGACCCACCCTTGAACCCAGAGTACTGTGGCAGTGATAGCACCCAGTGCATCATCAGAAGGTGGGCAGGGGGCACCATCGGGCACCCAGTACAGGGCTTTGTGCCAGGGCTCCCAGGAACCTGGTGCTGGCATTGTCAGGGATTCTGGCAACAAGACTCAGGTACCTTACTCTTAGGCAGAGGAAGCTATCAGCCTGCTTTCTGCTACAATGAAGCACTATCCATATATAATGGCTGGAACTAGTATTGCAGTTTTTCAAGAAGGTGACCTGAGGAACTCATACGGGTCTGGGTGGCCCCATATAACAGTTGCTGCAGACTAATGGCCCAGTCCTACCTAACGGTAGTGCCAGCAGGACATGTGTTCTGCTGGTGCAGGCTGCCTCAAAACAACCATAAAGTGCTTTGTGGCAGCGCAAGCAGCCGGCGTGCCGGCAGGAAGGCAGAGCCTTCCCCCGTGGGCTGGCAGACATTGGGAGGCCCACTGGAGCAGGTAAGCCTGGTGCAGGCAGGTTCAGTACAGTAGCACCCACCAAATCCAAACCCCCTTCCTGGACCTAATCCGCCTGCACTGGTCAACACAGACTTGCACCAGCAATATCACTGGCACAAGTTGATCCATAGCGGCTGCTGGGGCTTACCCTGGGGCAAGGGGAGAAATGTTCCCTTACCCTGAGGAGACCTCCAGCAGCCAAAACTCCCCCGCAGGATGATACTATGGGCCCATAGTATACAGTGGCAGTATTTTATGAAAAGAGATGTTATCAAGCAGTGCTAATATTTTTCACTCTTTTCACACAACAGGTTTGTCTCTCACAGAGGCTAAGAAGTTAAGCTCCTATTTCCACTTCACTGAGCCCGTAAACTTGAAGAACAAAACTCTCCTGGAGAAAGCTGACTTAGACCCAGCCATTGACTTCCTGGATTCTCTTGAACATGATGTTCCTAAAGGTAGGGAAGAAGGGACATCCCCAATGCAAGAGGATTATTGTGGAGCTGTCATGCCCGCATTTGCCCTTCACTATTAATAATAATAATAATACTAATAATACTTCATATGTATACAGTGCTTTTTGTTCAAAACATAAAAATACTTTATCTTAGTGATTTTACAACTCTGCAAGGTGTCTGTATTATGACCCCCATGTTGCAGATGGAGGGGGGGGGAGGCTGAGGTTGATCATGGCTTGCCTAAGGTTACCTAGCAAGTTCATAGCTGGCCTAAGCTTTGAACCAAGGATTTCCTCATGGCACCCACGCTTGTTTGTTGATAAGATTTATAACCACCTTTCAGTGCAATAATTCTCAAGGTGGAGAATGACAACAACAATTGAAATAAAATACAACACTTGTTATGCCAATAAAGGTTTTTGAATTGAATTGAAAATTCAACACATACAAACCAACCCCAAAGGAGCAGCTAATACAAGAAAATAAAACCAGATTATCCACATCAAATAGCAAGGGCCTGTCCAACAGTTACTCTGCTACACCAGTTTTCATAATCATAGTGTATTGTTATGTATTGTGTATTACAATATGTGTATTACATATGTATTGTTATGCATGACCTAGTTCTATAGAAATATGAACATTTCCAGTGGTGAGGTTTTTAAGATAAATGAAAACCATAGGAGGGCTATTGCATCCTCTCACTGAGTAGCTTTGTCTGCCTTTTCTGTCAGCACCCTGTTTTGTTTGAAGTCTGTATTTTCTCCTGATTAGGAAGGGTTAGCAACAGCCACTACCCTGCTGGGTGAGATAAGACTATCAGAAATTGAGGCACTTTTATAGGGTTTGAAGTATTTTGCATGCCCTTTTCCACCCAATATTGCACTCTCTTATCTAAATGGGGTCTTGTTAACTCTAACCTTATATCTTGGTGAGGTTAGGTTCATACTTCGATAAACTGTTGCACCCGGTTACATGGCCAATAATTTGTTACCTTGGCAGGATAGAATATAACAGTCTGAGGAATGACTGAAAGCTTGTTACAATATCTAAAGACCTAAATGCAATGAAGATTCATTGTTTGTTTTTCAAATTAATGCTGCTTCTCCTGTCCCTCCTTAAGTACAGTAGATAGAGTTTGTCTATCAAAAATGCTAGCAGGGTAGAATTATGAGACTCTTGAGTCTGTGGAGCGCAGGATCTGATTTGTAACTTAAAAATTTGTTTGTAGCTGAATTTATATACTTTCCATATGCTCAGCAGTTGTTCCTCATTGTTGGTTTAAATTTGAGGCACTTATATCATTCTAGAAACATATTGAAGCAACCTTTTTCATTCCTGGTGGTGGTATTTCCTGGAATGTCACTGAATAGATCAGAGGTAGGAGCCTTAATTAATGTTGTTACTGAAAATAGAATTAGGCCAGTTAAGTTGTTTGTTCTCAGTCCTTTTTGCAAACAAGGCATACCTCTGTGAAAAAGGAATAAAAATGATAACCTTAGTAAATTGGGTGTTTTACTCCTTTTCTTTGCCTTTCTGATCAGTGTTACTCAGTTTCCCTCAACCAATATGTTTTCAGAGTCACTACTCTACAAGCCGAGCATTCCCAGGAGTTACCAGCCGAGCATTCCCAGGAGTTACCTTTTTGGTTCGTAGTGGCACATTATCCACCCTTCAGTGCTCCTGAGAATCAGTTGGACGAATACTGCCTGACACTGAAGTTCCTTTGCAGAGTTGTACTTTTTGGTCCAGTGAAAGCTGGCATTTAATGAGGCTTTTGTAGTGAGCGATGGAGCCTGGTGAATTGTCTCTGATCACACTCTCAAAGCCTTTTGGTAGTGCCTTCAGACTGCCCTGGTTTCCAGGGCCTGGTTCTGGCCACCAGGCTGGAACCTGGCAGGGCCATTCAGAGGAATTTTATCAGGGGGTACAAAGTTTCTTTTGGGCCCCTTCCCTACATATTAATTTGGCTCCTGGGCCCACCTTGTTTGCTCCAGGGCCCCCTTTTTGACTCATTTTTGCTCCAGGGCCCCCCTTTTGACCCATTTTTCACCCTGTGCCCGGGTACAAATTATCCCCTTAACCCCCCTCTCCAAGGCACTCCAGGTTTTCCGGGGCCGCTGCTGCCGCTTCACCGACGATTTTAAAAAGGTAAACATTTTCCTGTGTGGCCATCTTGGATCTCACAAAATCTCACGAGATCCAAGATGGCGGTGCCCAAATCTCATGAGGGTAGGCACATGAGGCAGTAGCACACTGCTTCATGTGCTCTCACAAGATTTGGGCGCCGCCATCTTGGATCTTGCAAGATTTTGTGAGATCCAAGATGGCTGCACAGGAAAACTTTTACCTTTTTAAAATCATCGGTGAAGTGGTGGCGGTGGCAGTGGGAAGGGGGTGGTGGTCAACCACCTTGCAGTCCTGGCTGGTCCGAGCAGCTGGCCAGCCAGGAATTGGATGGCGGCGGTGGCAACAGCAGCAAAAAAAGGCAAGTGGGGGCAAAAGGGGGCAAAAATGGGGGGGGGAGATAATTAATTAAATTGAAAAAATGGACACCCTAGTGGGCGGCGAGCAAATACTTTGCGTCTGCAAAAAAAACCAAAAAAAAAACCTGTAAATAAAAATATTATTTAAAACAAATTCTGGAGGGGAAAAAGGGGGGGGGGTCCCAGTTTGGGCACCTCAAAATATGGTAAGCCTAGCCTTCATGGATGCTGCAAAAAGCCCCAGGTACTGGGAAGATTGAGGCTAAGAGACATGAACCTGCTTTATCTCCAAGCATTAGCACAGCTAATTAATTCCCTTTCAAAGTTTCCCCTGCAGTAATTAATCCTCTATCGGGCTCTGTCTCCAGCCATTTGAGAAGCCTCTGTCTGCTGAAGTATTTACAGCCCCTTGCCAGCAAGCAGACAGTAAGGCAGCCTGTTATCGGGGTGGGGTGGAAGTGGCTCTAAGACAAATGGTCGCCTCTCTCCCCAGTGGCTCTACAAAACTCAGCAAAGTGCTATGCTTTGCTGGCCACCTACTTACTCTCTGCCTGCCTCCCCTTTCTGCTAACGTTTCACAGATGTGACCTGAGCCCTCCCCTTTCATAGCTTAACACTAAGCAGCACCTACTCAGCCCTGTGAAAGCTGGGAGCCAGAGCTCTTTACTTCTCCGCCTGCCAAGAGCCACACTGGGACAAGACCTTTCAAGCTGCTTTACTGAAATGCAAACTAAAAGGCCCGTAATGGATGGGGGGGGGGAAGTAGTGGCGTTGGAGAGAAAAGGATGCTGCTAAAAAGGGTGGGGGAGGACGAGGGCTCAGAGAGGCTCTGGTGGTGTTTCTGCAGTCTCTCTCTCAGTGGAGAAGGGCAGCCCCAAGAAGGATCCAACAGATGAAAATAGTCAGGAGCCAGGATGGTGTAGTAGTGGTTTGGGAGTTGGACTTAGACCTGGAAGATCCAGGTTCAAGTCCCCGCTCAGCCACGAAGCTTCCTGGGTGACCTTGGGCCAGTCACTATCTCTCAGCCCCACCTACCTCACAGGGTTGTTGTGAGGACAAAAAGGAGGGGAGGAAATATGTACACCACTCTGAGCTCCTTGGAGGAAGGGCGGTATAAAAATGTGAAAAATAAAAAAATAAAATAAATAGTGCACCCTTTGGAGTTATTCAACAAGCTAGACAAATCCAATAAGCAACACTATAGTGACCTGAGTGACTGAAGTCATATTCAGACTCTTTTGAAGGCCAAATGACTCTCCCGATCAATCAGACTCTGTGGATAAATTGGTCAGGTCAAAGAGCTGAGTTAGCAGGTAATTGGACTTTGTTTTCTGTGTACATTACTACATAAACTCTGGACTGCTGTACCAATCATTTGCCAGTAGGGAACACTGTGGTATCAGCCTTAGTAGCACAAAGGGAAGAACAGAAACCCCAAGGAAGTAATATGAGAAAACTTTGGACTCTTGACTGAGGTGAGGACAGAGAAACCAGAATGTGTGTGGTATATACTGACCTCTTGAACTGTGGATATGGAGAGGAGATTGTCAGCCCTGCTAGAGTTCACACAACTTCCAAGAAAGGCCTGTTGGCCTTTTCTGTAGCTTTCCTGGTACCATCAGCCCGTGTATGTTCAAGTCAGGGGGTCCTATGATTTTTCCTTATCAAAGGCCTCGCACACTAGGCCTGTTCCTGCCAACAAAGCTCACACTTGAGAGTCTGTTGGTGCTGCTATTCCTCCTACACCAATCGTAGGGTGTTCCCTCAAGGTGTGACCTTTTCTCTGGATCTGATCCTTATGTGACTGGGTAACATGAACAGAGCTGGTTCGTATTATTACTTTTGCCTTTCTGACCACCCACAATTTGCCCAGAGTACTGGAACAGTGCCTGTATGCCCTGACTCTTGCTTCTGTGCATAATAAACCCCTGTATTCATATATTTTTTTGGAGTTCTTTTAAAGCACTTCAGGGGTTCTGTTTATCCAGAAATCTTGACTTGTCCTGAACAAGACTGCTCATCATTCCTGAGGTGTTGGAGTCTTTTCATCTTCCCAGTTATTAACCAGTGCAAACGAGGACAGTGTCTTAGTCATTGTACCGTCATTCTAAGAAGGGTATTTAAAGGGGTTTTTAAAATGTATAAAAGTTTAAAAATGTTTTCCCACTCAACATGCAGCTTAGTTCCTGATTCTGTTTTCCTTCCAGTGTTGTTAAAGGCCTTTTGATTGGTCCTACATTAAATGCAGCTGAAACGTCTGAGACAGAACCAGATTTATATCCCACTATATAAATCAGCTGTGGTATAAATTTTATTCCGGGAACTGATGAGACAACTGTGAAAATAAAGTCCTAGCAAAAGGCCATATTTTAGAAACCAACGAAAGTGTAATGCAGCCAGACTGTGTTAGGAATTATCTGCATCTGATGGGGTTTGATGTGGGATATGGATGGGCCACATGACCATAGGCCACAGCTGCCATTTGTAAAGTAAATTTATAGCTATTCTGCAGAAATAAATTTTATGAATGAATCACATGCACAGTGACCTTTAAACATTGCAGCAACATGTTCCTGAAAGCTAATAAATAAGATTAAGAAAATTTCACAATATTGTCAAAGCTAATCTTTTTAAATTTATCATATGAATTTTGGGATTCACAGTATCATGGCACCTAGCTGCCCCAGGGCTGACTAGATGCATCAGCCTAGTGAGAGAATGGCTTCAACATTATTTGAAATGGTTTCTATTATCTCACTTTGGCAGAGTATATTTTGAGGAAGCACTTTTACTGTTGAGCTTTAAATATACTGTATGTTGAGATCCCATTGATGTTCATTTTCCGACCTGCTAGTGCTCTCCTGACTCCTTTCTCCATGCAAATTAATTACATATGCATAAAATGCACATGTCTGTGTCACTCCATGCTGAACGAGGTTTTTATCCTGACATAGGTTGTGTCAAAACCAGACCTTTCATAATCTGTGTAAATAAATTAGGGCTGATGATGGGGGGGGGGGGCTTCACAACATCCATGGGTAGCCCCACAAAAGTTGTACATTTTGTGTGTGGGGGTTTCTCAGAAGTGGCAGTGATGGTGTAATCTTCCTTGAAACAGGAAAAGCTACTGTTTTTGAGGGTGGCAGCAGCAATGCTGCATGTGCCATGTCTTCTGGGTGCCTAGATCCTGCTGGTTGCCATTTTCTGTTCTGGAGTGTACCAGGGTATCGCTCAACTATGTGACGTGCCAGGGCACCTCAGGATAGAAAGTGGCACCTATGAAGAACTGGGTGCATGTGAAGATAAATGGTGCTTCCAGAGCTGGCAGTATTGCCCTCAGAGATGGCAGCGTTCCCTATTTTAAGGCACACTATGCCACCCCCCCTTGAGTACTGTTGTGGGCCCACGCAAAGAAAAACCCTACTGTAAAATGACTGAAAGTGCTGGGGCAGAAAAGTTCAGCCTGGCACTACAATAACTAACTGCCCAATCCTATTGGGTTGCCCCGCTGGCGGAACTAGTATTCCACCAGCGCTGGCTGCTATAAAGCAGCTGTAAAGTGTGCTTTGGCAGTGCATTACCAGACCGCTGGCCACCCACTGGAGCAGATAAGAACAGGGGATGGGATGGGGCAAAACTAGGTGGGGAGGGGGAGGAACAAGGCGGGGAGGCTGCAGGGTGGATCCAATGGCTTAGCCGCCTTGAGTGCCCTTGCTGGGAGAAAGGCGGGGTATAAATTCTTTAAATAAAATAAATAAATAAATGGCGTGCACCGGATCCTATCTCCTCTGGCAGCAGCCTCCCCGCCCCCTTTTTCTCCTTTGACTTGTGCCAGCAAAATTGCTAGTACAGGTCCGAGGAGACCCATTGCAGAACAGGAGGCTTACGGAGGGGAATAGTGATTTCTCTTCCGAAGCCTCCCGCTCCATCCCTCCCCCGCTAAATACAGCGTGTGCCTTTTCAATGTGGCTGCACCAGCAAAGGGGGGGGGGAGAGACTAGGATGGGCCATAAATCTTGAAGAGTTTCCCACTGTCATTGATAGCATATAACAATATCTAATTATTTATTGCATTTATATACCACCTTTCTGCCACTGAAGGGAAATAAGCAAATTCCCAAATCCTTCATACAGTTAAATAATGAGGTTAGATAATTACTCTGCAGGAGACACTGGTCACTAAGCCAGAGGCAGTTCTGTGAGAGAAGGAGCAAAATGATATTCCCAGCCAGGTTGATGGAGGAGTCTTGCCTCTCCTCCTGAGACAGGCTTTATACCAAACTCATTTGTAAGTTGATAACTGTATTGTCTCATATTCACTCTTTTTCTTGCAATTATTATTTGCTATACTTATCTTTATTGAGAGTGTACCTGAGACAGATGACTGTCAATAGATTGGCGACTAAAAATTAGAGAAGAATACAGGGAAAATTAATTGTAATGGAAAGGAGAGCTTCAGTGTGATTCAGTGGGTAATCTTTGGCCACAGACATAGAAGACCTTGCTTCAAATCCTGTTTCAGCCATGAACTCACTGGGTGGCCTTGATTTCTGTGGGAATTCCCTATTCACTAACTAGGAAAAAAATAATCTACTTATCAGGGTTGCAATGAGAATAAATGTGCTGGGTGTGGGTCATGCTATAAATCTGAAATGAATGATAAAAATAACCATGTATATTGTGGCATGATGTGAAGGAGATGAAAGAAGCAGAGGTTTAAGTGGACAGCTCTAGAATATTTAGAAGAAGGACTGCTGTAACTGCATCCTGCCCTTCCTTTCGATTTCTAATTGTGAGGAGAGATTAGGGTCAAGTTTATGTACGTGATATAAACCGGATAAGCTATAATGAAATTCCCATTACTTGCCCATCCATTCTGACCTAGGGCATCTCTTTCCCTTTGTTGTGGAAGAAGGTTCTCAACCTGCATCCCCCCCCCCCCCTGGCCGTATATATTGGATTGTTAGTTGATCAGGGGAATAATTGCCCTTGTGTAGCTTTGCCCCCTGCAGGTTTTTCTGGAGCGTGGCCAATTAAGGTGCTTTTGCTCCAACAACTTGTTGCATTTCATTTGTCCAGTTTTGGTCCTTGCTTTTGGGAACTAATTTTTACATGCTTCTAATACGTGTGTACTTCCTCCTACTAAAATTGCAGTGTTGGGGTTTTTTAATAAAATCTTAAGGTAAAGGTGACCCCTGACAATTAAGTCTAGTTGTGTCCGACTCTAGGGTGTGGTGCTCATCCCCATTTCAAAGCCGAAGAGCCAGCGTTGTCCGAAGACACCTCCGTGGTCATGTGGCTGGCATGACTCTCCTTGCCGCAGCGCGTAGCATGCAGCTGGAACACGGAGCGCTGTTTACCTTCCCGCAAGCGGTACCTATTTATCTACTCACATTAACATGCTTTGGAACTGCTAGGTTGGCAGGAGCTGGCCAAGCAACGAGAGCTCACCCCGTCGCGGATTCAAACCAACCTTTCGATCGACAGCTCATGGTTCAGCGGTTTAACCCACTGCGCTACTTAATGATTGCTAAATTGATGCAATTGCAAGCATACCAGCCCCAACATATTTGACAAAGTGTGTGTGTGTGTGTGTGTGTGTGTGTGTGTGTGTTGGGGGATTGGGGAAGAAGGCCACCTTGTACGTTTTCAGGGCAATTCTCAAAAATATTAACAAGATTTTGAGATGAATGGATGCAATAGTGCACATTCATTGAAAAAAGAAAGAAAAGGGGAAATGCTCTCCTAGTGAAGGAGGAGAGGTGGCACAATGGCCAGAAAGAGAGACCGTGTGCGACTTGGGTCCAGACCAACGGCACAAAAGCTTACACCTCTTTAATTAGGTACAAGATTTTGCATAAGAAAAACTAGGAAGTGGAGCAAAGTGACAGGTTACACAATGTAGTGTCGACTATATCCTTTCTTTCGATGAACATCCGCAGCAAATTGGGGAGGAGGGAACCTGCTGGACTGGATTTGCCCCTAGAATCTTAAGTTTATCCTGCAGAGTGCTATGACAGGTCTCACTGTTCAGTCCAGTGTTTCCTTCACTACAAATGGAACTCCTAATTGCTCTTTCCCTTTCCTGAAGTGGGAACTGCACTTTGATTATAATTTCTTGTAACAAGGCAAATATTCTAACGCGATTAGGAAAAATGACAAGGTGCCACAGGGTTCCACAGCTACTGGTGTGAAATTAAGGAGAATGTCTAAACTCTGGAAGAGGCAGAAAGATCCTCCTACTAGAACAAAGCAGCCCAGTGTGTGCGCGTGCATTTTTTTCATCAGAATGTTAATCTATCTTTTCAACAAGGTCACACTTGTTTGGGTGGCAAAATTTTGAAAAAAGCTGATTGAGCCTGGAATCTAGCAGTGACATTCAAAGGAAGCTCTATTTCATGTGGAATCATGAAGGAGGCAAAAGACTCCTTCCCTTTGCTCCATGTAGCCAATAAGATTTGAAAAACCTGTGAAGGTGACGCACTACTCTAGGGGCCTTTCAGGTAGATGCTGCATAACTTCTAGCATGTTCCAAAGATGTTTCCATAGTAACCAGCTGAGCAAGAAATATGGTGTGTCTTAAGATTCCTGTGGAAACATGTACCCAAGAACAAAGGTTCCATGTAACTTCAGGGTTTCGGAACTTGCTGGGTGTGAACAGGAGAATGAGTATCTAGTTTTAAATTAGTTTGTCATGGCCTACCCCAAGGAACACTGAACACTGTAGTTCAGGATATTGGCAAGTGATTAACATGATGGGTTGCAGGGAACACCACCCAGCCCTCATCTCCAAACTGAATATATAATTGCAAGGCATGTTTGGGAGTAGAATACCAAGAGTCATTGTTAGATTTGCAAACATGCTGCCTCTAGGAAAATCTAATCTCTGTGGTACAGAGTACACTATAAATTAGGGAAAATTGGCTCTTCTAGACAATAACAGCTGCCATTCTTAACCAAATTCTGCACGATAGTGGCTGTGTTGCTTCTCTCTGGGCTTAATAGTAGAACACAGAGGAGAGGGACATACCCTCCCTGGCTACAGAAGGGCAACAGCTGCCCATCTCAGATCTCTCCCTCTCCCCCTTCTTGGCAATGCCTGGAGAGACAGACAGAAGGCACATGTCCTGTCATAGCACTGCATTTTCCACTGAAGCACAGAGCAGCACTGTGCTGAGTGTAAAGGGGGTGGTGGTGATGCAGCTTGCCACTCCACTGCCAAGGGCAATCACTGTTTGTTCCAGGCGGGCAGCCTAGCAACAAGTTGCATGACAAGTATTTGTAATAAGAAAAGAAGTACAACTGTCAAATGTCTACCTGTTGTGTAGATTAAAGGCACTCAAACGTTCTTCAGTTTCTGTACTTGATAATACTTGAATGGATTGGTATAATTTTAATAAATTATAAAGTTAATAAAGTTCATGGAATGAACCGGCCATTCATCAGTGGTGTATAGTATTCAGTCTGTGGGTGTTATATCTATTTCCTTGCCCAGGTAAATTCTAGAAGGTCCAGGTAGCTTTAGGTGCCACTTCCAGAGTAGGCGCAGTAATCTGGAAATGATCTGGGAAAGGGAAATGGTCAAACTAGGCTAAAGCATTGTAGTGTTAGTTTAGCTACGAGTTCTCCTCAAAAGATGGTTGGATTTCAGTAATGTGGATGCTCTGGGCTGCTGACTTACCCTTGGCTTGACCATTGAAAGTGCCTTAACAGTTGTGAGCTTTGCATTTCAGCAGTGATACTGCTGAATGTTGGATGTGTAATGAAATGTACCGGTACTTACTATTGTAAGGTTCACCAGTAGTTTCAGCCATGCAGGGGTAAATAGCTTTAAGGCAACATTATGGATTTAGACTAATTTTTCTGTCCTCTTGAACAAAAATAGTTGGCAATTTCAAGTACAACACCTCCACAGTAGACCCTTAAACGCAGTACAAATGACTAGGGGACAGCCACAATGTTTTGTAGCATTAAACTTGAGGAGAAAATGGGAATACTGTAGTTTAAATCTCAGTGGATCTGCACATGTACATGGCATAGAAATGAAGTAGTTAACTCCTTTTTTTAGCGTATATATTTATATTTTATTGATATATTAAAACATAAAACAATACATATTTCATAAAGTTATAGCAAGCACGAAGCAATACATCCTACTAGCATACTATTCACCATTTTCTACATATAATATCTAACTAAGCCATAGGTGGCCAACCCATGGCATGGGTGCCACTTAGTGGCACGCCGAGCCTTTTGAAGTGGCACGCACTGCCATTCCTGCTCGAGCCGAGCGCTCTCTTTCCTTCTCGACCCCAGCGCAGCTTTCCAAGCCTGTGACACTAGAGGAGGTCTCTGCACCCCACTGCACCTTATTCTTCTTGCGCTGTCACTGCGCTTTAAATATTTTCATTACCTTAGATTTATTTATTTATTTATTATTCAAGTGGCGCACTCAAGATTATCTACATAAAATGTGGCACATGCCATGCCATGGGTTAGCCACCACTGAACTAAGCCAAAATAACACCCACATTCTATTCATTAAATCCGCATATCATCACATCGTTCTCTCTCTCTCTTAAAAAATCGATAAATGGTTTCCAGTTATTCTCAAAAAGGTTAACTGACTTTTCCTTAATTAAAATGGTAAGTTTATCCATTTCAGCATAGTCCAAAACTTTCAGCCACCAATCTTCCAGCGAAGGTATCTCCAAATTCTTCCAATATTGTGCATATAAAATTCTTGCCGCAGCTATCATATATAAAAACAAAGAAGTATTGGACTCAGATTCATAAACAGATTGAGTTGATTTTAAAGATTAAGGTTCAAATGAAACCGGAAACCTTTTTGTTGGGTATGAGGGATGATCATGTAGGCGAAGTAGTTAACTCCTGATGTAATTGCCATTGCAGGAAAATGACAAACAAAAAAAGGTACATGTGACGACAGCCACAGCCTTACTCTGCAGTTTGAATGGTGCATAGTATAACACTGGTCTACAAAATATATATATTTTTTTTCTGGCCTGGACTTTTGCAGCTGTTTTAGACTAATTTCAGGGTGCTGATTCCAAATCTGATCTCAGATTTGCTCTATCACATCTCATTTTTATGCTATCGGCATACCCCATTTTCATTGATTTTACCCGAAATTAACTCTTTGTCACTTATGATTGCAAGTTGTTGCGAGTCAGTGACTGCTTTAGTGTTAAAATATGGTGCTGTATTTTTAGGATAGTGTGTTTATAGTATCATTTTATTTAGATATCCACTTTTATTTAATATTTTCCTTCTGCAGGGCGTGATCTAACAATGGCTACAACAGGGGTTCTCAACCTGTGGTACCGGTACCCCTAGGGGTATGCGGACCTCTTGCTGGGGGTACAACAAGCCCTGCCCCTTATCTGCCACATCAGCAGCTAATTAAGTGTTACTTAACATGGATTTTAAATTGTATTATTTTCGGAGCCCTTCTGTCTGTCTGATTTGGTGTTGGCCTTATTTTTGTACTTTGGAAAATGTACTTTGGTGGGGTGGGGGAGGGAAGAGCTGATTTTGGAAAGTGTGACTTGGAGAAAAAAAGAGATCCTTGCATATGTCTGTCTGTCTGTCTGTCTGTCTGTCTGTCTGTCTGTCTGTCTCACACACACACACACACACACACACACACAGAGTTAAATAAGACATTTTTCACATTTAAAATTGTGTTAGTACTTTTTTACTTAACGATTCATTACCTAATTAATTGATTGATCCAATTAATTAGCAGTTAATTAGCAGGGGGTACTTCAGAAAATTGGACCGTGATAAGGGGGTACCCAGTCAACACACTTTTTCTGGCATAAGGTATTCCAATGGTTTTAAGGTAATTTGGGGGCGCTGATTCCAAATCTGGCATCAGGTTTGGCATCATGAAAATGGGGTATGCCGATAGAATAAAAAAGAGATGTGATAGAGCAAATCTGAGATCAGATTTGGAATCAGCACCCTGAAATTAGTCGAAAACAGCTGCAAAAGTTCAGGCCAGAAAAAAATTTTTTGTAGACCAGTGTAAATTTGCTGTTTTTCATTAATTTTATCAAATGCAATATCTGATATCTCAAAAACCTGATTTGATAGACAAAAACTGATACCAGATTTGGAATCAGCGCCCCAAAATTACCTTAAAACCATTGGAATACCTTATGCCAGAAAAAGTGTGTTGACCAGTGTAATCTACCACTACCCGAGTCATAAGACCTTCTAACATAGTAGGCGCCATTGTTTTTATTACCTTAATGTAACCTTTTGGGACACGAAGCATTTACCAAATAGCATGTTACTTTGAAAGCTGCTCCCCCCCCCCAGCTTTTTCCACAAACAACAAACTTTGAAATTGATCCAAAGTAGCAGTGTTATGGAAGAGTGGATTTGAAGTGGCTCAGCTCTCTATATTGTTTCAAGAGCCTCTGTTTTACAGTTAGTAATTCAAGGCTCTCCATTGCCTGTATATCAAACGACGGTCAAGCCAGAGCCCAGACAGACATGGGGGATGAGGTGTATGGATTTTGGTGGCAGACTGGAGAGAAAGCAGAAGCTAGGAGGGAAGTTGGTGGGGGCCAGGCAACTGAGAGAGGGCCATCAAAAAGCCAGAGGCTGGTTGAGCAGAGAAACGATCAGAGCAGTGTCTTGTTTGGACCATTGTGAGGCACCTCCTCAGCAGTCCTGCCAGTATTTGGCAGGATGGAGGTTGCAGCCTGCTCCAGAGGAGGAATGGGAAGCTCCAGATCTTCATCCAAAGGATATTTTTCCCAGGCTCTTTCCTCCCACACAGCAGCTCCCTCCTTTCCCTCCTGGAACCCTGACAGGCATTTTTTTCCAGCCCAGACAGCATTTGGCTTAGCTTACTCTGGTGGGTGCAACGTAAAAAGCAAATCATTTTCTTTTTTACATTTGAAAAATAATAAAATAACTGTGCAAAGGTTCTCATATGAATGCATTGTGCACCATGTCCCTAATCCTCAGCGAACATACATGTATGCTTTGCCGCTGCTGAAGAAGTAATATAGTCTCAAATTCTTTGAACACCACTCCTGGTTCACTAGCTTTGCACATGCTTTTTTTTGCCGTTGGGCAGAATGTACCCATCAAAGGTACTGATCTTACTATTGAGATCAGAAGCAAAGAAAATGTCTTGTTTATTTATATATTATATTGCACTTGCCCATTAGAAAAAACAACAACAAGTTCTACGGGTAAAGGGGGTGACAAAAATGTTAATGTGGGCTATGATCCACCTAAAATTAGGTAGTTGTGATGGTCCCATTGAAAGCAATAAGATTTAGAGCCCAATCCTATGTATGTCTACTCAGAAGTTAATTCCATTTTAGTCAATGAGGCTTACTCCAAGGTAAGTGTGGATAGGATTGCAGCCTTAAGTTAGTTGTTACTAACTAGTTCCATTGGTTTCAGTGGGACCTGCAGCAGTGTTAAGCATGTGTACTTGAAAGTAAGTCCCACTGTGTGCAGTGAGACTTCCTGACAGTGCAGTCCTAAGCATGCTTACTCAAAGTAAGTTGTACTGTGTCAATTAAAAACAAACAGAAGTAAAATAGTTAACGTTTTGCCTTGAAGCTTCGCAGGGCTTCCTCAGAAGTTTATATGGAGACAAACTGTGAAACTCTTAGTCAATTTCTTAAGTTGTACTGTACTCAGTGGGGCTTACTCAGCTAACAGCACAATCCAGCACAAAGCTGAGAACTCCGCTGGCACTGGCAGAGAGGTTGGCGCCGCTCATTCAGGCCGGGGCTGGAGGCCGTGCCACCGGACGCAGGAGGGCGTGGGGCAGGCGGGCCAAGGTGGCAGAGGAGGGGGCTATTGGCTGGCCAGGCCTGGGACGGGGTGGGGATATCGGCGGTGTGCTCCGCTGATATCCTAATCCCTGTCCCGGGCCTGACTGGCCTTACATGGCCTCCCCGGATTTGTGCTGGCCATTTTGCTGGCGCACATCTAAGGAGGCCCATAGGAGCTGCTGGGGCTCTCCCCAGGGAAAAGGGACAAAAGTCCTTTTCCCCCCGAGGTGTGCCTCAGCTCTGCCAGCGTGGGCCCGATCCCGCGCAGGATCCGGTGCAGCATGCTTAGTGTGCTGCAGCGGATCTTAGGCTGGATTGGGCTGTAAGTATGTTTAGGACTGCAGCCTTGATGTATTTAGCATTACAGTCATGACTAGAATTAGCTGGTTCAAGGCCTTTGTGAGCAAGTCACATTACGGAACATTAGTTAACAGTCTGTTCCTACCTCAGGATATGTTTGTGCTGTGCGTAATTCCAGCAAAGCCACATTAAATTGTCTTTTCTGTAATTATCATCATTTTATGTTTCCATAATTCCTGAGAATTTAAAGTACATAGGAAATACATGGTATCTCAAACTTTCCTTTGGTGTAAAAAAATGTTCCTGTGGCAGGAATTGGAGGCACTTGATAGCTGATTAGCATGTCTTGGGTAACAGTGTGGCAGGGAGCAGAAACTCCCCTCTCCCTGCTCTTTTATTGTGTTTTTTAACTATAAGAAAACTCTATATACAGTATAGGTTTTCTCTTTCAGACACACAGTTAATCTCCCTGCCTTCAGTAGCAAAAGGCAACATGGTTGAAGGCATGTAGCTTTTTTAGTGCCTCCAAGTTTGTTTTGCAATCTCAATTTATTAGACGTTTGAACTGCTTTCTTAAAGTGCTTCTTGTCAGCTGCCACCCAGTCATGGTTACATGCTGGTGACAGTCCTCCAGGAGAGCCCTGTTAAAGCTGTATCGGACCGCACACATCTCACTTCGTCGCGTCCCGGAGTCGATTCTGATTGGCCCAAGGCATTGCTCCGCATCCCACCCCCACAACACTGAACATGGCCTCTCATTGGCTGAAGGTCGTTCTGGTGCATTCCAAGTTGAATAAATTGAGCTTTGGCCAATGAGAGGCCGTGATTGGTGTTGTGGGGGCGGGACGCGGAGCAATGCCTTGGTCCAATCAGAATCGACTCTGGAACGTGATGAAGCAAGACGCCTGCGGTGTGAGACTGGCTTTATGGGAGCAACTATTTTATAAAGTCCTGAAGAAAATAGGGCCTCTTGCCTTGCTCTGAGAAGAATATGAGCCTTCACTATGAGCTGAACTTTTCAAGGAAGAAAGTTAGAGACTGGAACCCTTTGCTTGGTGGGACACCTGGCCCAAATCTTCCAAAATTCAGCCTTGGTCTCCATTATATGAAGCATTGTGTAGATTGCAACTAAAATGGTGGAGTGTGGAAAGAGTAGCTCTCTTGGGATAGGTGGGGCCTCATCTGCTGCTTTGAGGAGAAATGGGACATTGTGGTGGATCCGAAACTTGATTGGCAGGTAATGGGGAAAGCAGGGCTCTGTTATGCTATCCTCTCCTTGTCCTTGGGAAGCAGGCAGCTGCTCTGTGCAGCAGCTGCAGTTTCTGAATGGCCTTTAATGGCAGTCCCAAAGAGAATGTCCCAAAGAGAGAGTGTTGTGGAAATCAGTGTCGACGAATACGGAGTGTTGGCCAGGGTTGCGCTGGAGAGGACACAACAGCTTGGCCCTCCGAAAAGTCAGGAGAGCATCCTAGGCCGCTGCTACTCTTTTAATATCTCAAGTAATAATCCTAGAGACGGGTTTTGGGACTTTGTATAATCTGTGTAACCAACCAATAGTGAGTATTAACCGGGACACTAGTAGCTCTGAATTAGCTTTGATGCCACTATATATTCTTTATGGGAAGCACATGAGGATTTGTATCCTTTCATTGCAGTATTTGGAGGGGTTACTTTACCGGCTTCTCAAAACATCTAGCTTCATAGAACTGAGTCCACTTTAATATTCTTGCTTTCTTCACTCCCATGTTCTCAGGCTGTCCATTCAGGTGCAAAAATACTTGCTCATTGCTTCTTCTTTGCTCTGGTAGAAAGTTGATTTTCACCTAGTCTCTTAACCTTCTCAGCAGCAGCACCAAAGCATAATTAACATTGAAACTAATCCCTTTACTGCCCCACTGCACACTTCCTCCAAAGGTGGAGTCAGATCAGACTCGGAGGAAAATGAACTCTTCTGTAAACTATTTCTGAGCTGGAAGCTCTGTTCAGTGTTTCTGTCATTCACTTTTCTCTTGTTTCCTTTTCCTAAACGTGTGCATTGGCCAAATTCCCTTTCTGAGAGTGTATGCAGACAACCAGGTAATGTGTGCTCCAACTGTGTTTAGCTTCTGAATAAATCATCCCTCGAATCCCAATTCAAAATACAATAGTATGATATCCAGCCCACATGTAGCCTTTCTTCCTTGGGAAAGCAGCACTGCCATATATTTATTTGAAACTTTTTTAGGCCACCCTTTGGTACCACCTTTGGTTCCTTTTGGCCACCAAGGAACCATCAAAGTGGATACTTAATAAAACAATATTAAAATCCAGCTTTAAAACAACAACAGTTAAAATAACAACAGGAATGAGCAGCAAAGCACATATAGGGCAAACAGAGAAACAAGGTAACTAAACAGAATTCAAGAGAGATCTAAACAAACAAGGAAGTTTTCATTGCTTGTTTGAAGGTGGCCATTATTGAAGCTAACTGGGCCTCCTTGGAGGGTTTTTTTCCATAGTTGGGGGGCTGCTATTAAGGAGACCCTGTTTCATGTCCTCACCAACTACACCTCAATTGGAAGTGGGTGTACCCAGATCTCAAGTCATGTAGGAGTTTATAGCACATTTAATTGTGCCCTGAAACATACTGGAAGCCAGTGCAGTCCATAAAGTAGAGGTGTAATATGTTTTGACCAATGCGCAACCAAAAAGCACCTGGCCACTGAGCTAGAATTCTACGCCAGCTGCAGTTTTTAGACAGTCTTCAAGGGCTGCCCCACGTAGCACACTATTACAGTAATCCAAATGAAACATGATTAAGACAGGAATTGCTGTAGCCAGATCTACTGCCTTCGTGAATGGCCACACTTGGCACACAGTACCAAGCTGGGTCCAGAAGCAACCCCAAATTGTGAACCTGATCCTTCAAGGGGAATGCAACATCATCCAGAAAAATCTGTGAAACTATTCCAGAATCAGCTTTCTTCCTGTCTAACAGCACCCCTGTCTTGACTGGATTGTTTCATTAGCCCACATTCAGTTCTAGGCAGTTGTCTCAACAGCTTCCTGGTACCAGATGGAAATGAGAGGTAGAGGTAGGTGTTGTCAGCAGATTGATGACATTGCACTTCAAAGCCCCAGACAGCCTCTTCCAGATATACATACAGACTCCAAATACAGACTCCCCTGTGGGACCTCATGTTTGTCCACTGCCACTGTCCAGCTTCTGGCATAGGCCATCTATCATGCCACTGATAAATAATTGTGCCTTTATTACCTGAATATATTGTACTAAGTGGTTGTAAGAGGTGGATAAATGGGTATTTTGTATGTTGGGTAGATAGTGTGGTTAGTTTATGTGTTGGGGGGGCTTTTAGAGTAACGTGGGTAGGGGCCTCTGCCACGAAGGGGTTAGATGAGAGCTGGCCTCTGCAAATTGGGTACTGTTTCTCCCTCTTGTTTATTGGACTACTTGGAGGGTGGGGGATTGTAAAGGGGATGAGTGGGTTTTGTGTATATTGGGTAGACTATATGGGTGGTTGTTTTGTGTGTTTCTGGGGGGTCCTTGCTGGGACAGTGTGTTGGGAGGAGTTGTGGGGTAATTGTGGTGCCACCATGGTGCAACTTGGGAGTTTTCCTGGATACACAGCTCCTCCTGGATTGCTAGGTGACAGCTATGGCCAGGGGGGCTCTTGCCCAGCAATTACTGCTCCAGCAGCTACACTGGCTGCAGGTTTGTTTCCAGATCCAATTCAAGATGCTGGTCTTAATCTTTAAAGCTCTTTGTGACTTAGGACCAGGGTACCTGCCTCCTTCCATACATACCGGCACTCTCCCTCAGGTCTTCTGAGAGAGCCCTCCTATGGGTGCTGCCCCCAAAGTGATAACTTCTTTGTAGTGGCATCGCAGCTATAGAATTCCCTCCCTGGAGATCTGGGAGCTGCCATCTCCATTGATGTGTTCTGGCGAGGACTGTTTTTTTTTTTTTTTTGGCTTTTGTGTGCTTTGAGGGGGGTGTTATGTTGGTTTTATCAGTAACACCTTATGCCCCCGTGTTTTACGTCCCTCCACCTACTGTATTAATATGCTAATTTAATGTGTCCTTGTGTATTTATGTTTTATGCTGCCAGTTTTTAATTATTAAGTTTTTAATTATCTTTCCATTGTCTTATAGCTGATGTGTGCAGAATTTTATGCTGTGGGTTGTTTTTATTGTATATAACTGTTTTTACCTTGTGACTGTAAGTTTATAGATTTTATTGGTCTATAATTGTTGGCAGCCACCTTGGCCATTCACTACGTGAGGAAAAGGCAGGATACAAATGCACTAATTAATTAATTAAGTAGATTGATGGAGGGGAAAGGAAAGCTCTTAATTTAGGGACAGGGTTAGTGCTTGCTCTCCTTCAGTAATACCATAGTTGAAGATATTTCCAAACAAGGTCACTTTCTTTGCTCACAGCTCAGGTGAGTTAATTTGGGTAGGGTCTCTCTCCTACATCTTCAGTGTTTCAGCTTACATGTGAATATGCCTTAGAAGCCCCTGCATTTCTGGTCACCGCACTGATTCTTCACACTGAACGTCAAAAATTTAATGGGCCTATGTTGTAGGTGTGCAGAGTGTGAACGTTGTTAATTTGGCTCTAGTTATGATGACACTGGGAAAAAGGCAATACAGTAAATTCGCTTAAAATAGACTTTCTTCACCAGTTAATTGAAATGCATCCATGCTAGGCCTTAGGGTTTTGGCCTCCACTCTCCCCAAATCTGAAATGGCCCTTATTATCTCCTGCTCTTATGTTAAAAGATATGCTTAGGAATTAGGATTCATGATTGTATTGACACCCAAGAACAATTATTCCAATAAAGAGCCTGGGTTCCTGAGTCATTACTATAGATTTTTCCTGGGAACCATATTGCGATATGCATCATCAGTTGCTTCAATACAACGAGGAGCATATGTGCGCAGAAATAGACTTTTGTGAACAGGTGCTGTGTGCATGGTTCCCCCAGATCTAGCAGCTAGGGCTGCTGATAACATGGATAGGGAAACAGAGTACCGTGGAACCTTTCTATCAGCGGATCTGGGATCCGCAGATTTGTCTAATCCGCGGATCCCAGAACTGCGGGGGTCCACTTAAAAATATTTGTAAAAGTGGGGAAAAGCCCCCCAATCTGTTTTTATCTTTATGTGGGCAAACCATGCAGTTTCCAAGCCTTTGCTGCAAGACGTTTTCAAGCTGAACAACCCACTTCCAGGCCGCACGAAGGCTCTTCTCTCCTCCCAGCCTTGCCCCAGGATGCACAATTGGTATAACTCAGCTCTGCTCTGTTAACTTAATCAACCCCGTTATTAGACCAGAGTAGGTAATCTTTCACTACACATTAGTGGGGGTGGGTGGGGGTGTTTCCGTATCCACGGATTCACTGGAACTGCTTCCTGTTCTTCGGCTGAACCTCTCTAGCACTCAGCAGGCTTCAGTGCTATAAGCAGCTTATAGCAGCTGCTGCTTATAGTGTTTGTTGAAAGGAAGACACATACCTCCTTGTAAGGTAAAATAATGGTAGGTGGGGTGCATAGCGGACTGCGGAAAGCCGCAGAAGGGGCATTTGCCCCTATCCGTGGTTTTTCCGTTATCCGCAGGGTGGCCCTGGAATGGATCCCTGTGGATACCGGGGGCCCCTTTGTACTTACAGGGACTCTTCCAACTGCATAATTCTAGGATTTTGTGGCCACCTTTTCCCCCCAGTTTTTTTTTCTTTTTCCCATGTAACACTGCCATACATAATAGAACAGATAGCTCTGGGATTGCCCTCTTTGTTATACTATATGCCAAATCCTGACTCCCTTCCTGGACCTGATCCTGCAGCATGGGTCCAGGTGGACCTGTGCCAGCAATTCTGCTAGTGCAGGTCAGAGTAGATTCCTCCCTCTGCAACTGCCCCCCCCCCCGGATGTAGCTGTAGTCATTTGGGCATTGCGGCTTTGGTGGCAGGCAGAGAGAATAGGATTGGGCTGTTAGTCTTTTGTTGTTAAAAACAAAACAGCTAGCTCTAGATGTTAACACAATTATAGCGGTTTTCTTAGCTTAGTGATGAACTGTACGAAGAACAGGACTGTGTAGTGCCAATTTGAATCCTGTTCTGTTTTGAGTCCCAGTGGTCGCTCTTCAGCTGATCCTAATTTGTATCACAGAAAAAATGTTGTCTTTTAGATGCTTATGGTAAAATCTAACACTTTATTCTCATGCAGGGTCCTGGAGTATTCAAGTGGAGAGGGGAAGCAGAGTAATAGTATTACGAAGCCTGTTGTGGCCTGGCCTCACCTTCTATCATGTTCCTAATACGAAACAACATGGCTACATCTACTTTGGCACTGGAGAGAAAAACATAGACCTGCCCTTCATGCTGTGAGGATCCCACCCAGGCTGCATATTGAGAAAGTTATTAACTAATTTTGTACTTGAAAATGTGTAGATGTTTCAGTTTATTAAAACAATATGAGATCACTGTATTTGTCAGTGGGACTTTTTAAAAGAAGGCCAGAGAATGTCTCAAAGTCACCATGTACATCCCTCCTCCATTCCCTTTGGGTGAAGTCATATTCCATCCAGTCAGCCATTCTCCAAACTAACTAGAAATGAGAGACCACCTTGGAATCCAAATCTCACTGGGTCTATTGAGGTACATGAGCCATATCCACATAGGAAAGGAAATATGTGTAGTTAAGTGTGGTGTTAAGTGTTGCACTTAGTTCATAGTCTTGGAGTATAGTAGTTTGAGTGACTTCTAGTTTTGAAACACTGCCCTGGCTTCCAACATTTCCTTTAATTGTACTCACTTTTAAAAAAGACAATACTCTTGTTTCCAATTGCACAAACAAAACTAATCAGCAACTCAATTATGCCTACTTGTGGAGAATTTTGCCGTTCTTGAAACAAGTACAGTTTGACACAAGGCAGATCAGTACTGACATTTATTGGCAAAAACAGGTTTCTATATGAAGTGCAGATTATACTGGACTGGTTGCACACTTCCATGCAGATTCTATAGGCTGAATGTGGTTCTGAATGTTCATGACAAAAACCAATAATGCATTGATGTCATCCACAAGGTTGTGTTGAATGCAGTCAGTTATTAATCTGAATCTGCAAAAACACTTCGTTGCACTCAATGGTATAAGAAGCAGTTTCTGAAATCAGGGGTGTTCCAAGCCTGTGATGCAGCTTGATACTGTACTTGAGGGGAAAAGATGATTATTTACATCTGCTGAGTTTGAGTGCCAGGATCAGTTCCACAGGGCATCAAGCATTGTGACTGAATAGAGATGGAAAAGTGACCTCTGAAAATGGTTGTTTCTGTCCATTTTGGTTCAGCAACAGAGCCAGGAATTACTGTACCAATCTCTTTCTACCCAAAGTATTCAATAATTAGACAATTTTTAAAGACTGAAGAAACAGTGACTGCAAGCAATCAGGCATTAGGGTCTAGCAGCAGGTATCAACAGTGAAACTTAAGCAGGTTTTAGGACCTTTTTCTACTTCTATTCTACCAGAGAACAGAGAGTTGTAGCTACTTGGTAACAGTGGGCGCAATCCAAACCTACTTAGAATCTCTCAAAGGGGATTTGAATCCCCTTTCCGTTCTGGGGCCTCCTGTTTTCGCTGGGCCGCTGGTTACAACAGCGGCCTAAGCAGGTTTGGATTGCACCCAGTTTCTCTTCTCTTCCCATGCTTTACTCCAGCAAGATTCTTGTTCCCCTGCACATATTTTTCAGTAGATTACAGTAGTACTTTAAGTGACAGATACCAACTCAAGTACCCATGAAAAGTTCAACATTTTAAAATTATGCAAATAAATCCACAATTAAGCAAAGGATGTTTAAAGGTTCAAAGTAGGCCTTCTCATCTGATCAAGGATGAAAGCTATATAATAGATGTTTAATTACACCAGTGTGGCAGCTACTTGGCTGTAAGCACTCCTCCTGTGTTGAAGTATGCACTCTTACTTTGTGTTTTCTGGACACTTGCAGTTTCATTCCAGTTTTAAGAGCCCACCTCCCAGTAATAAACACAACAGCTACAGACACCAGCTATTACCACAAAGAATAAATTGAATGAGGAAATAATATATTTCAACAATAAGTTAAATTCCTTCTTTTATTGCTCAAGTGCAAAGGTATGGACCAGCAGGATAAGCGAGAAACAGCACATGACACTAGGGTTCATTTCCAGAGTTTAACTTGAATTTAAACAAAAATAGTTATCTAAAAAAAGATCCCTTCAGATTCTCTTTCAGTTAAATGGCAATCTGCTTCTTAATGATTCTGCTTCATAACAATTCTTTCCCCAACTCCTCTGGTACTCCTCCAGGAAAAAAAAAAGTTGTGTGATTCCGGGCTGACAAATTTTGGGGGAGAGCAGGGCACTCTAAACAGTTACAGTCTACTGTCGACACAAGCTCTACTTCACTTTAGTGGTCAAAACGAAGAGGCTTTGATCCATAATTAATGTTGTTTTTAAGGATGGGGTGCGATATAGGCATGGGGACCTTACACCACTTATGTCCCTTGTTCAAGATGGGCTTTACTGATTTGACAGAATAGCGAGTAAGATACCTGTGAAGAGAAGCAAAAAACATGTGAGTGAGACTGGAAATGGAGAAAAAGTTTTAGAATACAATAGGAAGGCCTAGGTAACAGTTGGGTGTTCCAGTTCTATTTGTATAGGAGTCGATTTGTATAGGAGTCAAAACTAGGACACTATGGGTCCAATTCTATGGACATGCTGTGCTGCCAAAACTCATGTTCTGGTGGTGCAGAGTGCTTTATGGCGGTCGCAAAAGGCAATGTGCATTCTGTGCAGCCAAGCCGCTGCCGCAAGTAGTGAGCAATTGTGCGCCAGCGGCCTGAGGAAAAGCCCCAGCGCCGGTAAGTCAGTGCAGGGGAGGTCAGGGGTGGGTGGAATGGGTGGGGAGGGGCAGAGACCAGAGAATGAGAATGTGTAGAGGCTGGGAATGGGGCAGCAGCGCCCCCCCCTATCCTATCCCCCTTCCCAGCCTCGATCTGCTTTCCTGGTCCACTTGGACTTGTGCCAGCAAAACTGTGTAAACCCATTCGGGCAGCAGAGGCTTACTCCCGGGTAAAGGAATAAATGTTCCCTTACCCGAAGGAGACCTCTGGGACCGTCCACCCACAGGATGCAGCAAGTGCTCCAGTGGCACAGCTGCATTGGTGGGGGAGTTTAGATTGGTTTGTGAGATACTCAGGGCAACCACTTCTACTAGGACTCCAATAGGTTTAGGCAAGAAACTGAGCACCTTGGGGTGGGCAGGCTGCACCTCCACATTATGTGCAATCCACTGGAGCACAAGACCAGGGCAATGTTTTGATAAGAATCAGCACAGCCTACGACCACAGAGAGGACAGCCCCATTTCTATGGCAGGAGAAATGCAGCTCTTGCTCCCTTGCCATTTTCCTACTAGGTACAGTTGGGCAAGGAAGCCCCAGGCACACACAGTCTCTCTGAATCATGCCCACTCATTCTCTTCTCTCATGTCATTATTAAAAAAAAAAATCAAGCACAGACTCTAAGCGTTTGGCATGTTCCAATTGTGACTGGCTACATCTAGGTGTCAGGTTATTTCTATTGCATTGAAGCTCAACTGCAAATGTATTCCTCCCGTTTCATCTTTTTGGGAAGACACCAAGCTCTACAATGAGCCTAAGCTGCAAGCGCGAGACAACTAAACAAAGGCCAGATTCATTTGAGAGTCTCCAAAGGAATTAAGTCTATTTTCCTAAGAAACTAGGTTAAGTTTTCTTTCTTTTTGAGAATAAGAACTTGGCAGGGGCATTTATTTTCACACATGTTTATAAGAGACTGTAGCAATGTTCTTGTAGGATTCTGTTTGGATTTGCTGGTGTTAGAAACCAGAATCCTCAAAACAAAAAAGGTGCTGGCAGTTAGGACTTCATAAGTGATGTTTCAACTAACATTAATGGAACTGCTTTAAGTCTCCAGAACTACTCAGGAGTGCCCATAAATGCCATCATGGATCAGAACTCCAAGAAACTGAAGTTCCTCTGATCAGAGAAACCAAGTGGACTAAGAGTCAGGTTACACCTCGGTGCAAAACAGAAGCTTTCTAAGCTGCAAGGTGGTGCTGGTAACAGCATTCCTGCACATAAACAGAGGAATTAACACACCAAGGTTTCTCTGAGTAAAGACTACAGAGTGCACCTATACCCAATCAAAGACCACAGAAAATGGTGCATGGTGGCCCAATGTCCTGTATCATTTTGGATAATCAGTCCTTTTGCTGCATGGCAAACAGCAATGGATCAGAGTTGTACTTTAAGTTGTCTGGATAATCAGGGAAGGGAATAAGGGACCATGTATCGGAGCTGCTGGTATCTAAGCTGAAGATGCCAAGAACATCTAAGGCAGTGCCTTTGAAAAACATTTAAAAAAATTAGGCAGGAACAGCGTTTCCCAAATTTTTTCAACCTGTGGTTCCCTTAACCATTGGCCATGGCTCCTCAATACATTATGTTGATGCCTGTCAATTGGTATTGCACTGTTTTCTGAGAGGATTCCATGGCACTCCATGGCTCCCCTGGGAGCCGTGCCTTCCAGTTTGGGAACCACTGCTGTGTGTGTGTGGTGGTGGTGGGGGGAAATCACATTTTAAATATATATTTTAAAGATGAATATGAGTTTCTACAAAAATGTAGAATACTTTTGAACAAATAATATGAAGGGGGAAGAGAACAATCAGCACCACACACCTTCAAGATATGTCATCAGGAAAAAAAGGAAAGGCCATTTGGTAATTACTTCTTCGGGAAATAGGTACACCCTCTAAAAGCAGCCAAGCTTGTTTGAGGATAAATGAGCAAGGGTTGATAGCCAGGTGGCACACTTAACTAAAGAATGCATTCACATATTAACTTGATTCATACATTCACAATCTAACCACACTGCCATGTTAAGATGTCAAATTTCATTACATTTCACTCCCCACATTTTTTTCAAAACGTTACATTCAGTGTAAAATTAGCAAAGTTCTCAAGAATACTCCAAGACGATCACTAGCTCACCAAAGGTGATAATACTGAAGTTTGCCCCTCCCAGCTTCAAACAGATTCAAACATTATTGAGAAGTAGCATTAAACAGGAACAGTTGGAGAGTATGGTAGAAAATGATGCAAGACATTTTTAGGAAGGACTTTGGAGAGTTCTTGTAGGTTTATTCTGTTGATGGCAAGTGGCTAGTATTTTAATTTACATTGACATTATAACTGTCATGACAATTATGTCTTTTAGCCTATATGTTGTGACGCTTTAGTATTTGAGGGTGTTGATTTAAACCAGAGCATTGTGGAGAGATGCTGAACCATGTACAGTACTGTGGCTCAACAATGCAAGTGAATGCGGGTGAGAAGAGGCATTAGGCATGGTTCTTGCATGCAGTCTTGCATAAAAATCCAAGCACTAAACACAAGACCGCAGTGTAATCCACACCACTAATACTTGGCTTAATCAAAATTTGGAACAAACGGAGCTTTCTCACATACTCACTCACTCACACTCACCCTCAACAATGCTGAGTGCATGCCCCTCCGGTGACCAATAACATGGTCTTACAACCCCAGTATGCCTTTTCCATGCCTCTACTTCCCTTCTTTTGCACTATGTGCAAATTTAGATGTTAACCGTTTTGGGCAGAGCCTCCTGTAATTTATTTGCTCAGTGAAGTGCATAGTATGCATTTGGGGCCTGTAAAATGGTAATGAAATCTCAACAGCACTAAGCAGTTATGGAACACACAAAAACCTCTCACATTAATCCAGCACTTTTCATGATGGAGGATCCCAAAGAGCTTTTCAAGCCAAGTGAAAAAACAGATTGCATTCAAGGCTGTTGACTGCCGAAACAAAGCTGCCTCCCCCAGCGAAGTTCTGCAGCGGCTCTCAAGCCTGAACGCCCAGCAGCAATTGGTACTGTGTGTCCCCTTGTGCACAAGCCACTTCAGGTACAAGTAAAAAAATCTGTGTGATGCAATTTGCAGCAGAAGTATTCCATGCACAAGGCACATCACTAGAAGAGGCATTTTTGGTTAGCCTAGTACTTTAGCACAAATGAAACCCTGCCTCTTGGTTTGGGCAGAAAAGCAGAATACTGGGGGGGTGTCTCTAAGAAAGACAAATCCAGTCTGGAATTAACACTAGATTACACAGGAAATACTCTGTTGGGATTTCATGACAAAAAGGGGCAAATCTGTTTCATCTGAAGGCCAAACTCCCATTTGGGAATCAAATCCAATGGAGGAAGAATACAAGAGGAGCCCCGATTACTGCCATACATCCAAATACATCAAACAAAAGTTATATGTATTTAAGGGGGATGGGGGAAGGCTCCTGTGATAAAGGATCTCGCTAGAATAGTGTCTTAAGACATCCACCTTTCTAACTGGGCGCTTGGGAAGTACCGGTACACACTCCAATTTTGGGGAAGAAAAGAGATTTAGCAAAGGCCAGGTTTGAACGTTTTCATTATTTGTCTTTTAAGAAGATTAATTCAATTCTCTGCTCCAGCCCTTTGGCTTCCCTTGTGAACAGCAAGCAGGCTGGGGCTTTTCATTGTTAGCTGAAACAGACATTTGGACATACGCCCTTTTTGGAGCATACTTTACTTTTACTACTTCTAATACAGGCTTTGTCCAAAACTCAAGAATGCCCTTGTTTATTTGCCGCCTTTAACCTTGATGATTTGGCATGGGAGAAAGCAAGCATGGCTTCAGAGCACCCCCTCCCTCGGCTGAATTTTGGGAGAAATTCATTTTCTGTGGTGGAAGACAGGGTTGCCACATGTCCCTTTTTTCCAAGGGAAGTTCCTTATTCCAGAACATCACATCTCAATAGAACATATTAGTGGCACATAATCTGAAGAGACTCTACAGTTCCTTTGTGTCTTATTTCTGAAATTTGATCTAGTAACACCACCAATACAGAACCAGTTTGATACTTGGGAGTTTTAAGACCAACTATTTATGGAAAATTTCCAAGGTCAGGTTTCCTACTATAGGGAAAGATTTACCCGTGATGATGGTCATGTCTGTTTATGCGCGATACTGAACAGTGTCTAGACCGGGGTGAGTCCTAGTTGCCCCAATCTTATCTCCAATTTGAGGTACAACCCCCATTGCAAGTTTCACCTATGCTACTATTTCAGAGAGGCGGCAGCAGGTGGAAACATGGCTTTGGCATGCTCTTTCACGTAAGTTGGCTGTAGGGTGTCCCCAATGTGTTTGCCACCCCACCAGCAATAAAAGAACAACCCATTGGAAGAAACACATTTAGGCAGCACATATATAGCTAGTTCTATCAGCAACCTATGTGGCTAGGATAACTATCACAAACAGCTATTCTTGATGCAAGTTATCTTAGCCCATTTCTGCCTGGCTCACAGGTGTCCACATTTGGCTCCTGTTGCATATGGGCAGAAATGCCTTAAGGTAGACCACCAAGGAAAATCATTTTCAATTATTTAGAACTTCTATCAACTCTTGGAATGTACAGATTCATGTATTCAGGTTTATTTTAATGAACTGTAATGATTTTTCCTCTCAAGGTAAAAACAGACATACGTGTGAAGTTTCCAGACCTTATGTTTGAGGGGGTGGGGGAAGAGGGAGGATTTGAAAACTTGTCTTTGTTAAAAGTTTAAGAGGGAGAGAGAGGTATGGATGAAACAATCAAGTAGTAAGACTTGCTTAGTGTAACTCCTACTTACAGTTGTTCCCCAAGGCCTCCTGTTGAGCTCCTCCCCAATAATGTAAAAGTCCCAACAAGTTTGCATTAAATCCTAATCACTGAATTTTAGTTCTCTTGCTCTATTGTCTATGTCTATGGTAGGAAGTCCCATCTTAGGGATTTATTCCGCGTTGGGAAAGGTTTCAAAGTCTTACACATTCAGACGCATCTGCTTAGCACTGATGAGAAAATGTGCCACTGAAGCAGGAGTCAACACGATAATGCTCTAAGTTGGACATGTGACCCCTGACTGAACTCTGTCCATTCTGGTTCTTGTTTTAATTATGAGCAGAAGACAGAGGGCTGCAGGAAACATCTATCAAAGCGCTGGCAGGGCTGCCTTCTCCCAGCCACAGCTCCTTCCCAGGACATCTCTAAGCTTTGCTCACCTGCAGCCACTCTGGCTCCTGGTTTCTTATCTAGTGCCTATTCAGATAGCACTGTAACACACATTCAGCAGGCCAGAAAAGCGGCATGCTGCCCATTTGGAAAAACCAGTATCCCATACCCAAAGGCCCTGGGACACGTGACATGTGGGATGTGGAACTCTTTCTGCTCAGTGCCCAAGCATAATTACTCCAGACCCTGTACAAACTTCTAACATGGGTCCCCTTCATCCTCCCCCACAAAAAAAAATCTGTTTCGAAGAACAGTATGAAAATTTTGTAGTGATGTCATTTACCAAGTGTTGATCTTTTCCATATATCCTGGAAGTACTTTTATTGAGGCTTTTTGGAAACAGATACTGAAGATAAAGAGATATAAAACATGGAATATAACCCAAACACTGTAGTGTTGGGATATTTAAAGAACACCATTGCAGAGGATGATCATAAGTTAGTAAGCTTTTTTTTGTCATCACTAATAATGTGCATTGCCTTTGACTGAAAATCTGCAACAGCGCCACCATTAATAAACTGGTACAAACACCTTCAGCACTGATAACAGTGTGATCCTAATTCTAATTTATGTCTGCTGGGCAGGGATAGAATTGTTCCTAAATCCTTCTGTACTGGCAGAACCTGGTACTCACCAGTGTAGCGAGTCCATGCTTGGCACAGTAACACCTTTGCAGCTCAAGGGAAAAAAAGTGGGCAGAGCAGGAATGTGACGAAGATATGGAACTTAGGAGGAATACTATGCTGTCCCCTTCAATGGCATAACATTAGGCCAACAAAAGCATTGGGGAAATTAAGAACATTCCCACTGACAACTGTCCCCCCCCCCCCCGGTGTCTACAGGATTCCTATTACCTTCAGTCCATCATGGCACATTGCCTGGAACATTCAAGACCCAGCAAAAGAACAAAGGTCACCTATATGAAGGCAAGCAGCAATGAACTACATCACTCATCTTTATGAAAGCCACCAGGCAGTCATTCATCATGCACAGAAGCAAGGATGCTCCCCATCCCCAAGGAACTCAGAAATGAGGCTTGCTTCAGTGTCCTGTAGGAAGCCAGGTGTTCCAATGTGGAGTTGTCACCCTTTTGTTCTTAAAGGTCCCTTATGACTTCCCAGAGTATGTAACACGCAGTAATGGGGAAAACGGTAACTGTTACCCCTCTGTCGTTTTAAAGCTTTCAAAGGTACAGTGTCATGCAAGAACAAAAAAACTGGTACCCCGTTCCTTTTGGGACATCATCAGAACTCATTCAACCAGTGATGATGTCCAATAAGAGCCATGACTGTTTCAGATTTGCCTTTTCAGATTTTTAGTTAGCAGAGCGGGAGTCTCCCCCAAGCTTGTTGTTCATCTCAGACATTTTCATGATGGAACAAACAATGATGGGAAGGTGGTAGAGGGTTCTCCAAGGATGATAGAAATGATACTAGCAGTTCATTATTGTCTTCACTCCTATCCTAGGTATTGTCGGTATGATAAATGAGGCACAGGGCATACGGTGTGGGAGAAGAATAAGTGACACAGGAAAATAGCCAGCAAGATACTGGCAATCAGACAAAGGCACATAGGTTAGTGCTGTGTCTGGATGGGATGTAGAGGGTTGGATAAATGGAAAGCATCCAAAGGTCTCACTAGGGCTGACAGTTACTCTCCTAACAGATGGTAGCCAGGGATCAAATCTAGAACTTATTCTGTACTGTTCCACTGAGCTATGGATCCACCTAGAGCACCTTCAGTCCTGGTCTATATAGCTGGGCCTTTATGGAGCTGCAGACATGCTAAGTAGACAAAAATACATCTCAAAATGCTGGCTCTCTTATACTTAGCAGGAGGCGAGCAATTGTCCCTATTCATTCCAGCATGGTGTCACCCACTGGCTGTTTGCTGGTGTGCATACAGGTTTGAAGGTTCTGAGCCCCTTTGAAACAGGGACCCATTTACTATTAACAAGGCAACAGTATTTATAGGGACCCATGTACCTTGGAAACTGCTTTGTTATTTTTTGTGCAGAAAAATAGCATATAAATATGCTTTACTTTTGTAACTGACTAGGCCCCAGATATAAGGTCCCATCTTGAATCTTGGTTTGCTCTTGACCTGCGTACTATGTGTGCAGCTCTCTAAGAATGGGAGCCCTGGACTTTAAGACCCACTTTCATCCAAATGTGCTCTTACATCAACAGTCAAAAGAGAGCCAATGGAGGTCATCTCACTCTCAGGCCCCACTCAAACCTGTGCCTCCCATTACCAACTAATTCACAATGCAGCCTTCTACGAGTTTGCAATTGTTTCCTCTCTTTTGATCCATGTGTCTCCTGCCCCATCTTTGCACAAACCGTATTCCCATCACGCAGCCATCAATACAGTGTGCTGTATGCAGCGGTCTGGCCAGGGATGGTTTGCGAGATCATTAGCCCCAAATGCCTCTCTTGGGCTCAGGTTCTCACCAGGACGTTACTATATTTGTATCCTAATATATATGTATCCTACTGCTCCTCTAAGGAGCTGCTGATGGCATACGGAGAGCTCTCATTTTACCTCACAACAAAATAAGCAGCTTGCCCAAGTCATCCAGTGACTTTACCAATCAAGCGGGAGTTTGAATCCAGGTCCCCTCCAGGCTTTGCCACATAACCTCTGATCACCAGGCAGGTTCTAGTGCCATGTGAAAGGATTATTGAATACCACACAGGCCAAAGTGATTACTCTGAGCCGTGCTTTCTGAAGCCCACAGAGTCTAACTCGGAGGCTATTCCAGATCTGGAGAATAGATCTTTTGGGTTTTATCTTCAAGGATGACCAAACAGAAGAGTCTAATTTTGCTCAGGATTAATTATGAAGACAGGTATGTGCCATGAACAATTTATTCCAGACACAGCATACAGCCAACATTTGGCCTGCTGACTTTTACAGCTTCTGTCATGCTCCCCTTTTACCATAGCAAGCTGACCTGGGCTTGCTACAGAACCAGTGACAGCACTTGGTTACAGCCACAGTGACGTAGTCTGGTCACCTGCCTGCCTTCACCCATTGCATCAGGCGCAGGTTACTTGTTTCCTTTATTGTTAAGAGCCATTGCTCTGCAGGATGCCTGTGGCACGCTAAGTTCTGGTGGGGAGGGAGGTAGGAGAAAGAGGGAAGCAGTGCTTGATTACTCTTACTTTACGGTGTGTGTATGAATTGTAGTCTTTTGCTCCCTTCCATTTCAAGTCACTTAACATTTTCTTGTTCTGGAGTTGAGAGCTTATGCAACGTCAGTTCAGTACCAAGCTCTTGGTTGATGCCATCTGATGCCGTCTCATTCCACAAGAGAGAGCTCTAAACCTTTCTAAAGTCAGGGCATCAGGTCAGACAAAGAGAGCTCAATGGGTTGCTTATCTCTTATGGGCACTCAGAGCAGCCTTCATGTTAAGGCAAAGCTCTCAATAGTTGCAATGTAAAGAAGAATTTCCCATGAAGTCACCAACATTCTGTACAGCTGACCTTCAGAGCAAAGAACCCCGTTTCTTATCTTAAGGCAGGATGCAAAATTCTGAACGTTTCTGGGAATGCAAAGTCTAGTGGAGGGAAAGGTTTCTCACTTTTGATATTTTTCAAATAGCATTGCATGTTGCTCTAATTTCTTGAACTTTCTCAGACAACTGGAACAGTCTCCTAGACAGTTTATTTCAGCTTGATGACCTCTAAAAAATTCTAAACCAGCAGGAGCATGAACAACATTCCCTGAAGCATTTGTGCAATATAGGACCCTCACAACCCCTTTGCTGGGTGCCCCTGTACACTAGAGATGGGAGTACTGATTTCCCTCCATCTGTCCCTTTATTTTGTTGTCATATAGTTGACTAGTTTTAACCACAAAACTTTAATAAAAACTATTAAAACACCAGAGCAGAGAGCCACTTGCCTTCCTACCACCACTCTTTTAACACCTATGAACTTTATTTGGAGGTATATACTCTTATTAAACTTTGTGTTCACAGCTGTGAGTTACTGAGTCTTGAATAATCCCTTTCCAAAGAGCACCAAAAGCAGCTTGCTTGTGTTTCTCTGAAGGCAGCTTGGGCAAGCTGTAGCCAGTAGGATTTCTATCAAGCAGAGAGCTCAACGTACTGCAACAATGCAAAACTGTTTCACCACTTTTCCAATTCATCCTTCAGGGGAGCACATATTTAGATGCCTGAATTGTTCGGTGGCGTTTCAGATACAGTACAGACCTTGCCTGCTCAACGCATGCACGACTGTGAAACATGTACTTTTTAAGGGAATATTCAGCTACTTTTATTGCTAGGTTCTAGGCTCAATGTGTGAGGCAAAGCCACCTGTGGAAGAAGTGGCAGAAGTGACAGAGACACAGCATGTCTCTGTGTCAAAAGCCTTGTCACAACTGCATTCATTTTTGCCTCCTTTGTTTCTTGGTTGGATATAGTTTTTCTAGGAAGCAACATGAAATGGTCCATGCTAACAATGACAAGAGCATTTAACGTAACAGCAAAATTAGAAGGGTGAAGCTCTGAGGAAGCTGGCAAACGTACTATTGACACATACAGAGGCAGGGTGTCTCCTCAAGACCCTTATGCTCTTCCACTCATAACTAACAACTTCATTTGTCTGCCCCCCATCATCAATTGCTAAAAGGTGGCGCTTCAAAATCCAGTAGCCTGAAGGCCAGAAAGACAGATGAGATGACCAGGAAGGAGAGAAAAATCGTGGAGTGAAAAGTTATACATTAAAGGCTTTGGAATGTGGATCATTTGATTCACTGCAGGAAACAATCCTTCACTGTCACTTAGCACACTCTCCTACACTCCAGTTTTTCAAGGCCTCAGCAATTATCAGAGTACTATATCACTTGTCAATCAACGGAGGATGGTGCTGTTGTCCATAGGACGCTCTACCCTGGACCCCAGATTATGAGTGGTCCAAAAGAAACAGATACCCCACACGTATTAGATACTGTTGCAGCTTTCAGAAAAACAACTTACCTTACCCACCAGCTGGCACTGAGAGACATCTGAAGAATTGCTCCATTTTGAGTGCTCACGTCTACTATCAGCAAGAAACCTCAAAATTTACTAATAGGTGTTCCTTTTGAACTACCTGTCTGTACCTGAACTACTACTCTTTTGAACTACTGGTCTGCTTTAGGAAACCTCAGGACAGACTATCCATACCAAGAGCCCTTCTTACAACCAAATACATTAAAGTATTTTACAAAACTGGAAAAATAAATTTGGTACATAGGTCCTCAGCCCTTTGGGTGGATCCATCTTCACTCGCTGCATTTGGACCGACAGCTTCTGGTGACTCTAGATACTAGAGACCGATACGAACAGGTGGAAGGTCTACATGCACATGTTGGCACAACTCCTTGATCATGATGAATGAATAAAAGTCCTTAGGTTGAAGAAAAGCAAGCCCTTCGATACTCAAAGCTCACAATCCTCAAAGCTCACAAACCTGATCCTGCCCTTGGTTTTGTCATCATATCTGAACTGACCGGGGGGGGGGTATAAAGAGAAAAAAATATTTAGGATTTACAATATTAAAGGTAGGAGTGCAAGACATCAAAAGGAGGCTGGAAACGGAAACGCTTACGCTCATGAACTGTGCCATAAACACAATTGCTTCTTTTGATGCGGCTGTAATGGGAATAGGACATGACAGTTTGGACAGAATGTCATGACCTAACCCCCTAGGGCTGCAGAAAGGAAGTGGTTAAATAGTCTCCTGTCCTCTGCATCACTGGCTGTTCTGAAGATCGACGTGGGAGGCACAGGTGGGGGTAGGCACATAGCCAAAGCCCTCAACGCTGTTGTAGCAGTTCAGACATGGCAAGATTCCAAAAATGCAAAGCTTTCTACCTCCAGCCGATAAAGACAATGCCCTGATGAACTGAAACAGCATTCTTAATAATGCCTTAACTGTACCTCAAGTCTAAAGCCACCTACCCCTACTAGTTCCCACTTACCTTTCTCTAGCCTTCCCACTCTAGTAATGCCTTCTCCATAGTCAAATATCACTCCTTGTTCCTCCCTGCCTAGCCTTGTTATCAGATCAACTCCCAATGTCTTCCTTCCATACTGTTCCATCCTCTCCCACACAGCCTCTCCCGGCTTTCTCCTGGGTGGGAAAAGCAAAGCAAAGCCAGGACATGTGATAAAGGAGGTACCAAAATTAATCCTATGTTCTAGAGCTTTGTTGAAGAGGTGATTGCCCTGGTTGACCACTTTTGACAAAGCTGTTTGTCAAAATACAGTTGCCCCACTCAACGTTTGCTATTTCTTGCTTTCACCTAGTACAGCTACCATGAGTCACCCCAAAGTGGATAAATCATTGCCTGAAATGCCAATACACACATTTGATCACACGAAAACAAAGCTGGAGAGAGGCAGGAATTCTCCGTGCTAAGTCCCAAATTTGTGCAAGAGGTTGACTTTTCTACCCAGAACATGGATCTCCACCGATAATCACTGGACTATGACATCATTCTAGGAAATGGAGGGCCAGACTCAAACTACAAGGGGCTGACATCTGGATTCTTTGCTTTCCCAAGCAACATGTCTGCGGCCTTTAGTAACCCCACAGCTTGCTAATATGAACTTCATAAACCGCTTTGACATCCCCATGGAAACAGAAGGCGAGGTCATAAATAGGGGATTAGTACCTCTTAAGACAGAGTAAAGCAAGAGGCAACATGGGGTTTAAGTTACCCCCATTAGGGGGCAGGCTGTTCAGCAAGTGGGGAGGGCAGGATGAAGAAGGACAAGTGCAACAGAGGAAGGGCAAACTGCAAGTGAACTGCAAACTACAGACAAAAGAAGAGCAGGCACAGGACAAAAAGAGCAGCAAATCTAATGAGCACCTCCTTTCTGTCCCTTCTGCTACCCTGCCAATACTTAGACAAGCTGTCTGTTTCACAGCTCACACCAGCACAGAGTGCTGCTGTATCCATTTGCCACGGCACCAGTTTTCCTAAACTGCGTTCAGCCTCTTTTCAAGTTGTCAGTGAGAAAGAGACACTGTTCCAACACATACCAGTTTTCCAAGGTCAATATAAGCTGGAACATTCATATGAAATATACTAGTTTGTGTGATACAAATGAAGTAGAGAGAATGGAGACACATCATTTACTGCTGTGTTTCCCAAACACATCCTTGGCCTACCTCTTAAGCCCACTCCACACACATACCCTGATTTCCAGATATCGCATCTCCCTGCCACTTCAAGTATCTTGAAATTAGGTCTGCAGCAGTGATGAACTGGCAACCTCTCTCCTTCCTTTTATCAAATCCAGTGGGGTAAACAAACACACTCTAAGAAACCCTGAGTCTTGACTATGTTTAGATTACTAATATCGCAAAGACTGCCTGTACTCTCCCCCGCTGCTGCCACCACCTGTGTCCCAGCCCTAGAGATGCCCACCAGCCACTCTGCAAATACAGATGGTAAGATCTGGGTCTTGGATAAGTTGGTTTCTTTCAGTCCATCCATTTCAGCTCTGAAACAAAACTGTTTTCCCTTCAAGAGAGGATGACTGACCTGTTAAGCTTTGGTTTCTTGTTTTTGGGAACAAATCCATCAGGAAACTGTGGTCTATGATTTGGCAGCAAACCTGAAAAAAAGGAGGAAAGCTTGAGACATCAACAGGAACGGAAGATTAAGTATATATCTAGAAGTTTGGAACACAAAATAAGGAGGGGAGTGGGAACATCAATCTAGTAACGGGTGGCATAAGTTTGGTGACATAGTAATCCTCAATTACTAGAAGTTCCATTCAGTTCCCATCTATTTTCAGGATAGTTCACAGGAACTGACCACAAATTTAAAAGGTTTCTCTCTAAAATCATGAGGGTTAAAAACTTGGTCCCAAATGCAAACCTCATTATCTCATTGTAACAATTAGATTTTGCACTGATGGCTTATTTCACATACTACAGTGTGACTGGAGATGAGATTTCTAGAATCCAGTCAATTATAAATTCTCGGCATCATAAAATACAGATGATGTCTGGCCACACTACAACACAGAAAGCCTTGCTTGGCTCCCTCAGTACTCTTCTGTGTGGTTTATTTCATATATGACACAAGGGAGTCAAGCTGCAAGGGCTCTACAATAGTAAAGCCATTTCCTATCCTAAATCATCGTGCAGTATTAACATGCATCTCAAGAATGACAACAGCCTCCTCTTGCTAGTTAATTGTAATTGCTTAGACGATCACACTTGCACTAAAGGCATCACCTGTCCTAGAAAGTTAACAATTCCAATGTCATAGAATGAAACTCCTTGAATCTCTGCAGTAATGCACTCAGCATTGGAGGGATGCTTGCATATTTTAGAAGCAGGAGCTAGGAAACTAAAGACTAACACACTGCGTGCAGTGCGGTGCAGTGTGTCGGGAAGTGGCTGGAAGCGGCGCGGAGAGTGCAGTGTATCCTGCACTCTCCTCCTTCGCATGGCAACGCAGTTCAGCTGTGTTGCCGAACAACAGGAGTTGGAAAAACTGAACTTCAGCCAATCAGGAGCTATGTTCACTGTTGGGGCGGGGCGCAAAAGGACATGAACAGCCAATCAGAATCAAAAGAAAAAGGATTCACTTCCAAATAGAACGAGATACCTGCTCGATGAGCCATTTGCACACACACAGCAATCTTCTTGTGCTCTTCCGTACAAAGGCCTGTGGTCTTCCGGGGTAGCATCCCTCCATCATGTCGTATAAACTGACTTAGTAACAAGACATCCTTAGGGAGCAAAGGGAAGGACAAATCCAATCAGCACCAGAGCCTGAACATATACCGTGTTGACCTGAGTATAAGACTCACTTTTGTGCCCTAAGGCAAGTCTTTAAAGTAGGGGTGCGGCCTACAATCAAAGTCTAGCTTTCTGCCTAGAGTTTTCTGCAAAGGTCCCTTTTCAAGCCTCTCCAAGTCTCTTTCAAAGGTAAAACGCTTTTTCTTTTTTTAAATTGCAAAAGGTGTGTTTTTAGCTCTTAATCACTTGCTAAATGGCCAGGATCTCTCTAGCAACCTCTAGCCTTAGAGGCATTTGAAAAAATTAACCCTTAAGTTCCAGCCCCAGGATTCTGTGGAAACTAAGATATTTATTGATCCTGCAGTTTGAAAGTTGAGAGCAAGAGCTCCTGCATAGGCTTATATCCAAAGGGGGACAGAGTGCCAACCTTTAGGCTGCAATCCTATGCACACCTTCCTGGGAGTAAGCCCCATTGAATGCAATAGGACTTACTTCTGAGTAGACATGCATAGGATTGTGCTGTTAACCATTGAAATTTGGGCAGGTGCAACTCATCATCATGGAAGGGTGCAACAAGCCGCACCTGCCCAAATTCCAAAGGTTAAAGGTAGGCACTCTGTCCCCCTTTGGATCTGGGAAGGCTACTTATACTAGGGTGCCCAGTTTCAATAAGGGACAGGGTGCAGGGACAGCCTTTAACTGTACTAAAGCTGTACTGTTTTACTGTTCTACTAATGTGTATATTTTCTTTAAGTTAAAAAAGTTAAAAATGTATTTTTTAAAAAATAGCACCAAACTTTAAGGGTGCGGCTTATAATCAGGAGTGTCCTATACTTGGGGCAATATGGTAACTACCTTGCAACTGGTACCTGTGTCAAAGTATCTGAAAGACAGAAGCTAGTAAGCATGGATGTTTCTGGACAAATAGCTCTTACACCACCACTTAAATCTCCTTTGTCCCACCTTCCAGGCCTTAAAGCCACTTCCTCCAATCTGCCTAGGAATGCAGAGAATGACACATGAAAGAGGGACAGGCACAATGGGAGGCAGCGTCAGCTTCATGTTATCCATCAGTTCCTCAGATTTACTAGAGTATTTTGATGGTGTAAAAAACTTTGGAAAGGGGGAACGACGTGAATTGACCTTGACAATATGCCCACTCATACCAGTTACACATTGGCTTCCATCCTGAAACTGACCTCTTATTCATCAATAAAAAAGTTTAAGCCTAATTCATTTTCTGGTTATCTTGACCCAAAGGCGTTGCTCCGGTAGGGGCGGGGCCGTAAGTTTCGCTCGTCCTAGTCCCGTTTACCAAGCGAGCAGGAGGCGGCCCCGCCCCCTCACTGTCGGAGCCATTCCCCTGAGGAGAAAGCAGGGGAATGGCTCCGACAGTGAGGGGGCGGGGCCGCCTCCTGCTTGCTCGGTAAACGGGACTAGGACGAGCGAAACTTATGGCCCTGCCCCTACTGGAGCGACGCCTCTGTCTTGACCTCCATTTTTATTCATTTAAGATATTTTATTACACCTTTCCTCAGCTCCAGGTGGCTTAAAATACCCCAAAACATATTAAATAGAAATCCAGAAATGAATTTAAAAGATCAGCAGTTACAGGTAACCTAATGAGAGAAAGAGGCTATAATGCATCACAATAGAAGATGTTCATGGCTTCAAGATGTTCTCCAGAATAAAAATGTTTTGCACCTTCTTTGATAACAGTCATGAAAAGACCAGTTCTGTCCTCATTAGAGAGCTTTTCCACTGCTATCTTCTAGCAAGGAGTTCCCAGGTCAAAGTGAAATGTGGACAGCAACAGTTCTCTAATGGTTCTGGGTTGTAACAAGAACATATGTAGTGCAATCTTATCCATATTCATTCAGAAGTCAGTCCCATTTGTGCTCAGTGGGGCTTGTTTACTGCTAGGCAAGCATCCACAGGACTGCAACCTTAATAAATAAGGTTTATTAATCCATCAGAAGTTTTGTTTGAGACTTAAGTGCAGAGTAGAATTTGGGTAAACTAAGCATAAATTCACACTATCACAGCTGTAGTGTATGAAAGCTAGCTTCTCTGCAAGTTGTTCCCATGTTGCATGAGAATGCAAAATGTATTAAATACTGTACAGCAGCGGTTCTCAAACTGTGGGTCGCGACCCACCATTGAGAACCTTATCTCTGCCCCCTTAAGGGTTGGGGAGAGCATGGCGGCGGCGGCGGCAATCCAGGGATCGTCACCACCACCGCTGCAAAATTGTTCGGAACTGCCGTTGCTGCACTTACCGGGGCTTGGGGGAGCTTCAGAGAGGCCTGCGTGACCTTCTGCAGGCCTCCCCGATCTTTGGATCATCGCAAAACGGCGATCTTCGGGTACTTCCGGTTTTTGTGAAAACCGGAAGCACCAGAAGATCACCGTTTTGCGGAGATCCGAAGACCGGGGGGCCTGCAGAGGGTCGCACAGGCCTCCCTGAAGCTCCCTCAAGCCCCGGTAAGTGCAGCAACAGCATTTTTGGGGGTGGTTTTGGCGGTGGCAATCCCTGGATCGCCACCGCTGCTGGCCCCGCCCCCGCAAATACTCAAAGTTCTCTCCACTTTGTGGGGAGAACTTTGAGAAACGCTGCTGTACGGTTTACCTGTCAGGGACCTAGAACTAGAGTAGTTGCTCCCTGAAGCAGGTACACAGAATCTATTCCAACATGCTGACCATTTACAAGAACATTACTTTCCCAGCAGCCCAAAATCATTGGTTTGACTGTTACAAACAAATACAAGGTTTGCAGTTCTGCAATGTGGAAAAAACAGCTCCGACACATTTCAATTAAACTTTCAAGGATTTAGGATTGCAGCACACATTTTAGCCCCATTTTATTACAGGTATCACTTCTGGATTGTAAAGTCTGTACTTATACCAGACTGTCAAGTGAAACAATCAACTCTACAGAGTGTGTTTTGCAAAAAAATTGCTACCTAGGATAATTTTTCTATTGTCTTATGCATCTATTTTGCAATGTCTCCTAAAAATTCCTCCTGAACTAGAGATAGAAGTCTTTACTCAGAATACACTATTTCTGCTAAGTCAACATGGAATGCTATAAAGGTTTGAAATCTGACCAATTTATTTGCTGGGCCCACCTAATAGACTAATAAGCTTTTTTTTTTCCTAAAAATTGTTTTGGTCTGACCAACTTTGAGGAGATACCAATCCTGGCTAAGCAACCACTGATTTTAACACAACATCCTCAGTATCTTGAGCCAAGAAGAGCCAAGGACAGCCCATAACCTTGCAAATGTTATACAATCCAAGTTTGACCAATATAATTTTATTTTTTCCTACATCTTTTGTATAAACAATGATGTGCCTGAAGCATATAAAAACTCATAGTTGAAGGGATGACATTTTGATCCCAGCAGTACTTGTTTACCCAGAGATCATTAGTCATGCAACAGAAACCATCTCCAGCATTCAGGAATTTAAATTTCTATTTCTGCATTAAGCACTAAGAAACCATATACAGTCAGTTCTCTTTATATGCGAACTTGCTATCTACGAATTCGCTTATCTCTCCCTATCGGTGGTCTGTTCTCGCTATCTGCAATCTCGTTCTCACGGGTGTGGGTCTCCACATTGCTCTGGGAGCACATTTCCCTGCCTTGCTCCATTGCAGGGTCCATTGCTCCATTGCAGTGATCTCTCTTCTAGAGTTGCTGTGTCTGTTGAATGCCATTTGCAATACAATGGGAATTGTTTGTGCTCTCTCTGGGCTTCCAGGATACTGTACAATACATTTTGCATAATGTTGTTAGGAAGGAATAATAATTAGTTTGCTAGAGTTAGGAAATGTTCTATAACAAAGAGCCAACGTGGTATACTGGATGCTGTCCCCTCTATCACCCAGCCCATAGACTTAAAGATTCAGGTTCACAAAGTTCATATAGTGTATGGCAAAGAGGGTCCCCGGGAACCTAACCCCATTTTCCCCCACACGCTCAATGATTCGGTATCCACTGATTCGGTTTCCACTAGGTTTTCCAGGAACCTACAGTAACCCTAATGGATAACGAGGACTGACTGTTATATCATTCATGTCAACAACAGAAGGCTTCTCTTTCATTACCACTTGTAAGTGTTAACTCCACTTCTGATTCAATGGGCAACACCTTACTTTTTGCCCAAAGTCTAAGGCGTGGGGTGGGCGAGGAAAGAGAGAAGGTAACATGTAGTTTCACAGGGGGAACAAAGACAGGAACTTGATGCAAGGCAGGGCTGGGAACACTACAGGGCATGATAATACTGCTACCCAGACTGGAGGTCCTCCTCAACACACTCTGGTTTCCAAGCCTGCGGTACACACCACCTGCAGAACGTTTCTTTCAAAAATGAAGGTCAAGAACTATAGGGGGACAGCATGAGGTGTATCGGCAATAATATCCAGAATACGAACTTGTCCAGAAAAAGAAAAAGGATGAGCTACAGCACTGTGATCTGCAAGGCAAGACTGATACTACACATTTTCAAAACATCCTATCAACACTGAATTTAGAATATTTGCTAAAATGTCTTCTGGATATTCTGATACTAGTGCTACAGAGGACTTGCCTTTGTAGCTATCTGCCCCCACCTGAGGTTCTCTCTCACACGCACGCACGCGCAACCTGTTGGCACACTGAAAGAGATGTATTCAAAAACAGTCCATGGAGCAGTTTTACAAGCTTCATATTAATTTTGACCTTTACAGCAAGCTCCAGCCCCACAGGAAGCACATAACACTAATGTGGCAGTTCTATTTGCAAGGTCAGTCAGCAAAGTCTACTTAACTATTGACTCAATATACAACCAATTTGTCTGGAGAGCCAGTATTGACAATGCTGCTCCCCGACTACGGCATACAAAGTGAACTCACTTCCATGAAGGGAAATGAAAGAAGAATTCAGCATCAAGTGTCTCAGAGGCAAATGTTTCAGGACTTTTATACAAGTCTTCTGGGAGAAGCAGAACACAATTTCAGACTGCACAGATCAACAAAAGCCAGCACATATCTATACGAAGTTTGGGAACAAATGGGAGAGTCCTCGATCTATTTAAATGCAAGCTCCTGACCTAATGTACCCATGACTTTCCAACGTGTCACAGTGCAGATATCCGATAGTTTAAATACAATGAAAAAGGAGCAGACGGTGGTAACAAAGGTAACGTCTCTGATGCCACTGCTGTGAACCGAGAAGGGCTCATTCCAGATTGTATGACCCAATACAGGCATCAGCAAAATCAATCAACTTTGGCCTTATAAAAGTTATTTCATAACAAATCAATTACGTACCACCCATTTTAGTCCCACAAGTTGTACTTGCAAGCCATGCGACTTGAATGCTGTGTGTTAATATAAGGTTATAGCAACTTCAAAAAGATCCCAAGTACAACAGGCTAGAGACTCTCCCACTGTTCTCACAGGGACAATGGAAAGAGATACAGCCAGGTTCAGAGCACTGGAAGAAAAACAAGAATTACAAAAGGGTTAAAGAGAAGGAGTATTCTGGCAGATCTGCACAGTGCCGTCATGTTCCATGAAATTAACATTGTGTGCTAGTAATGGCCAGCCAAGAAAGACTACAACCACACATTTGCTTTAATCACTGGACAGCTCCTGGGAGAGGCTGAACCCATATTCCCACCCCTGTAATCTGTAGGATCTGATGAAAACAACTTGGATCAAATTAATTTGGGGCTAATAAGTAAAGACTGCAGTTCTGTCTCCACTCTGTGCTGCCAAAGAGAGATGACATTTACTGCCTGGTCAGACTAATCATGTTCCAAGCAAGAGAAAAGGAAACATGTTTTGCTTTCACCTCCACAGGGTATTTGATTTCTTTGGTTGGGTAAACAAAATCAAATGTGAACCGCACGTTCTCTGGAATCAGTGGCTAGCTGCAATTGTGGGCAAAACCCATACCTGAGGACACCTGGAGAGCTGACAAGTGCTAACAATTCGACTGAAAAGCCATCCCAGGACCCATTTATACAACCAAGCTACTCTTACCACCACATGTCATGTCACTAACTGTTATTTTTGGGTGCATAAGATCTGCTGCTTCTCCAGGTAATCTTCTGAAATTTCAAGTCACCAATTCAGAGGGTGCTTAATATCCAAGGACTCTACATTCTAACCTGCATTCCCAACTCCACAGGGAAATCACTCCCTCCCATTTCTCATGGCAAACAGGTAAGATTAATAACCACAACTTAATGTTTATATTTCTTATCATATACATATTTGTGTAGCTCTTACAACAATCTTGGCTGAAGCCGAGACCACCGCTTACATAAGAACATAAGAAGAGCCTTGCTGGATCAGGCCAAAGGCCCATCTAGTCCAGCTTCCTGTATCACACAGTGGCCCCACCAGATGCCTCAGGGAGCACACAGCCAACAAGATAACCTGTTCCCTGCTGCCACTCCCCTGCACCTGGCACAGAGAAAACCTACTAAAACCTACTTCTAAAACCAGGAGGTTGGTTATGGCTTGTAACCTGTGATGGTCTTTTCCTCCATGAATCTATCCAAACCCCTTTTAAAGGCATCTAGGCCAGGTGCCATCACCACATCCTGTGGCAAGGAGTTCCACAGATGAATTACACGCTGGGTAAAGAAATATTTTCTTTTGTCTGTTCTAACTCTCCCTCCACTCAATTTTAGTGCATGTCCCCTGGTTCTGGTGTTGGCTTCCCTAAAGTCATCCGGTGAGTTTAATGCAGAGGCAACATTTGAAGTAGGGACCTCCTGAACTAGAGGACTCATTGGACAGAGGACTCCACTACATCAGTATGTGTCAAACTACAGGGGAACATCCATCATCAAACTCAATGAAAATGATGAATTAATTATTTGGAGATAAAGACAGAAACCTCACACAAATAAAGCACATATCCTGATCAAGGCAGAAGATGTCCTCACAGGACACCTAATGGACAATTAATTTTATTAGACTCGTCCAGAGCAGAACTGAGCCCCATCCCTTAGACCAGGAAGAGCACTCCTCAGGTCACAGGGCTGCCATAAAGCACCATGTAAGGTTTGGCCCAGCTATATGGATACATTACGAAGTGTATACTGTACTGAAAAGCGCTTTAGAAATACAGTCGGACCTTTTTATCTACGGTTTTTTTATCCATGGATTTGGCTCAACACGGATGGCAAAACTGTTGAAGAGGGAGTCCAACCGCACTACATTACCTCTTTTTTCCCCCAGCATTATCGGGGGCCTGCCAGCCACTTCCAGCCTCCTGCGCGTGTCCAAACCGCTGAAAAATGCAGCTGAGAGTCTCTGGCGCCATTTGCAGGTTGCTTCCAGTAGTGGCTTTTGTTTTTTCAGTCAGTTTAAACAAACTCAGGAAGAGGGAAGCAGTGAAGATGCTGGAAAAAACGTAATGTGGCACTGCTTTCCCTCTTTTGGCACCCCCCCCCCCCCCGGATTTCATATAACACTGATTTTCTTATCCACTGTGGTTCCAGGAACAGAACCCTAGCGGATAAAAAGTTCCAACTGTAATAGGAGCCAATGCTAAAAATGAGATTATGGCTTTGCAGTTGTGGGTGGAAAGATGTCTCATTTTAGTGGAATGGCTCTTATTACCAGAGAGCGTAACTTCATAAAAAATAATGGCTTCCCTTAGGACAGACAAGTCTCTCTTATTTTTGCCATTCTGAATTGTCACAATTACAGCGGGAGGCAAAGAATTTATCTGGAACTAAGCATGGCCTATAGCAGGGGTGGTCAAACTTGCTTAATGTAAGAGCCACATACGATAAACTTCAGATGTTTGAGAGTTGCAATATTTAAGAAGCATTTAAATTCTTAAAATATATTTATACACCATGAACATTAAACTTATGTTTTAATCCAGTGGATTCCAAGTTTATACCTGGTAATTTCTTATTCACCTTTAGGAGCTCAGCCAACATATTTCTGAGAGCCGCACATTATACGTCAAAGAGCCACATGTGGCTCAGGACCCACAGTTTGGCCATCACTGGCACCTATCCCTATCAGAGCATCTACTTTTGCAGTTAATATTTGCATACTTAGTTTTGCAATTGTTCTGCAGCATCTGTCAGTTTAAGACATTAAATAAGACCGACCAACCCGCCCCCAAACCCCCACCAGACTAGAACTGAAGAAGGTTGACTGAAGTATGGCAATGTCATTTCTATGGCTACAAAATGCTATGGCTTCACTAGAAGGGCATTACTCTCCTCCAATGTTACCCATAGTGTACTAGAGTGGGTAGTTAGCATCCTTACCTCAAGTCTGCATTGTTCACCATGTTCCATTATTTTCCATATACACCTTCTCAGTTCTCCTAAAAACAAGCTAGGACAGCAGTCTCCAAACCTACCACTGCTACGACCCACCTTGCCCCCCCCTACCGATTCAGGACTGCAATTCACCTGTACAAGCTGCTGCTGTGTCACACCAAGCCCGGGACAGCCTCCACAGGCCCCAGAATGCCTCCTGGACACAACCGGAAATTGCATTTGGGAAACCAGACGTGATCTTCAGGTCACTTCCAGAGGTGTTCTGAGGCCTGCAGAGGTGCAACACAGGAGCAGCTTGTACAGGTGAGTTGTGACCCAGAAGTGGCCTCCACTTGCGTCCAGAGGGCTCCAATTTGGAGCCAACCAGACACAAGGGCAGGCCCATCAGCACGACCCACCACACATTGGGCTGCAACCCACCAAGCGGGTTGACACACAGTTTGGGAACCGCTGAGCTAGGAGAACAGCAGCTTAATTAATCCCCATGGGATGCATGCAATCCAAGCCTAATGATTAACTCTCTCACAAGTATTTCCTTACGCGATTTCTTGAAAGCTCCTTCACAAGATCTTCACCACTAAATTACTTAAAAATCCTTTCCAACTCATTTTTCTTGTTCTCTTCCTCTTCATTGGTGGACCTGGCATCTCACAAGCTATTTCTTTTCCTCCAGATGCACTTCTATCAGTAGTCTATTAATTCTATTGGTATTACTTATTCTGCAGTTTTGGTTTCCTTATCTTTAATGATGTGTCCTTGTCTGGTTTCTATTTCTAACATAGTATTTTTCTCCCTGCCACCCGTTCTATCCCAGTCTTCGTATAACCTTTGTGAAAACAGCTATTCAGAGTTCAATTTTCACATTAAGGGTTGTCCGCTGCAGGCCTTCCCTTACAACACACTAAAAGATTCCCCTGTTTTTGTCTCTCTCGCCTTTCCCCTTAATGCTTTCTTGAAAGCCAGTTCACATATTGGCAAGAAAGGAGAAAGAGATACCACTTTATGAAATTTGACTTTGCATTGTTTATACAATTAGTTCAATTAACCCATTTGAGTACATCATCCCCAAGCTTTGAATGGATTTGAAAGCATCTGAATTAACAATCTTACATTTTCAGCAGAGATAGACACTAGTCAAATCATTACCAAAGACTCAACGGACCATTTTATTTATGAATTAAAAGACTTGTTAACTGCTTTTCTAATGTTGGCTTATAATAAATACTAAACTTGAAGTCAGCAAAACAACAGGACAAGCAAAAGAAGCTAAACCAGCTAGACAGCCAAGCAGAAGAGATACATTTTGCAGCCCCCTGGAAGGTCAATAAGGAGAACAAAGTTTGCACATCTGGAAGGAATGCCTCATTCTATAGCCTTGGGCATGGCCCTGCTTCTTGCCATGAAAGTTCTTATCTCAGATAAAGTTGGACTTGAAGCAGGGCCTATCAAGATGATTGAAGTTGGCATAGGTATCAGTACCAAGAAAGGCCACCTTAAAGATGTATTCATTCAGGTATTTATATCCCACCTTTCTACATCTGAAGAGGCCCCCAAGGCAGCTTACAACATTTCCAAAAGTACAACACAGTAAAAAATAATCTCTCAGGCCAGCGCTGGTCTCTATAGGAGCCGGTGTTATATGCTCCCTCTGGCCTGGGCATCTCAGGGGTGAATCCATGGGCCTCCAGAACTGTGAAGGCCTTTAAAGATAAGCACTAGCTTTTCTAGTGGACTTACATTGGGACTGAGCCCAGAAGCATGTTGGCAATCAGTGCAATTGGAACAGTATCAGCTGTATTATATTCCCACATCCATGAGATGTGAAGCAATATTTTGAGTTGCCTTCAGAGGCAAACCCATTGCAGAAACCAACAGAGATTACAAAGGACAAGTGGATTAGCATTGCAAAATCTCCTTTATCCAAGAAGGAGCAAGTCTGTAGACCAGAGCTCATTAAAAATGGTCTTTGCTACAGCAGCAACCAGCTTATAAACAAAAACACAGGGTGAATCAAACAACTCTCACACACAGAGTCTGTTCCGACTGGAACACTGGAATCCCAATGTATCACAGGAAAACCTACCCCTTCAAAGATCTAAGACCCTACTAGAATTTTTCCTGACTTGTCCACTAAATGAGTATTAACACAATGAAGAAGAATCCAGACAGCACCTTCAAATAATCCAGAAGATAGCAGCACTTAAGACACTCAGTAATGGAATACAGAGCTAAGATCAAGCCGCTGCTTTTTGGCCTCCGGCGCAGAGCGGGCGACATGGCAGCTTCCATCTTGGCTGCCGCCCGTTCAACAAGGGAACTGGATGGTGCTGAACACTAGAACTCATCCCACTAAGATCTGTGTGCTTCAGATCAGATTTAGAGCACCCCATGTGCTCCACAAAATGTCAATGTACTTTGATGTACTTCTACCCACGTATTAAAAAAAGTAGTGAATAATGAGAATCCTAGGAGACCAAGCAACATGTGTAGAAAGGCAGAACATGACAGATGCAGGACGCCAGTATTTTTCAGGTAAGTGCTTGTACAGATGGGCACTACTGTCACTGCTTTTCATTTATGTAGTGCTATGGAGGCTTGCATGCTCCAGCAATCATATGAAGCAGCGCTATGTGAACTGAAAGTGCTTTTGAACATGCAATTGTATTGGCTCTCCAATCATGAGTCAGTGTGTATGTACCCATCATGTGCATGTACAGGAGCATAAGTCCCAAACCATCATGTGAAAAAGCTATGGCAGGACAAACACACAATCAACTATAACATTTTGATACACAGGTTATACAGACCCTTCACTTTCTCAAAAACCTACCACATTTAGTATTTCATGAAAAATACAGATTGTCTATAAGATTGGTTATTACCTAGTTGCATTGAGAAGTGGGAAAAACCAAATGCATGGCTTTCTGTCAGCATGATTTGACCATTTTCATCCTCTTAAGGAAAGGGAGACAACAAGAGAGTAAGAAACCACCACCACACAGCATGTAGGTACCAGAACCTACTAAATGCAAGCATGAAAATGGAATTCAGTTGGCTCATGAAGTTGACAAATCTACTTTTGTAAACTTATAAACACTCACCTCATAAGAGTACTTGTGCTTCAGGTTCCAGCGACATATAGGACATTGGCCAGAAGGATTTGGTGGGGTTGGAGCTTCTGCATCGTCTAGAATTTTGCCTTCGATCTAAGAAACACCAAAGAAAGGACAGATTAATGAGGGAATGAAAAATTCATATTTCAGACTCTCAAATACACTTTGGACAAAAGCCAAAACAAGAACTTAAAGAAGAAAAACCTAAGAAAGTATATCTAGCACATAACATAAAGTGTACTTTAGGATAAGAACAGGCCCATCTCCAAGGATCTACAAGAACCTTGCTAGCATCCCTAAATTCAAGAATATCAGTCAATTGTCTACAAAGTGTTCCAATTCACTAAGGAGCAACACATCCAGACTACCTGCCTGATGAATACGATTCTTCCTAAAAGACATGCAAGCTGTAGCCCTCACTAGCCAGAATATTTATGACGGAATTTCTTACCTAACTTTCCAGCCACAAGTCACAAGGCAGTATTTTAAGATTACCACCTTGAGAATATTACTGAACTTGGGTTCATTTGTTGCAGAAGCTTGGAGTTGGCTCTTTTTATTAACAGCTGTGGGAAACAACTTCTCTCATGTGTCATAACAGCAGCATCAGCATCCATAACAGGCTAGGATGGCTCCCTGCAGCATATTTTTCTTACGTTTAATCCAAGTTTAGCTTTAAACAGTCGAAAGCAATGGAGCCGATAGCAGTTCCCTTGAGAAACTACAGTATTTCAACAACCTAGGATATCTGACAAGAAGCATTTCCTGACAGTCAGCTTGTGTGCTCTCTCTTTAAAGAAACCTATGAACAAATTTTTAAAAACTCAATTACCTCACAGGTGACATAGGTTTAGCTGTGCAAGTCCTTTATTTAATATTCAATTGAGGTCAGAAGTCTAAAACCAACCTGAAGAAAACAGAATTTCAGCAGGCTTGACAGCCAAAGCTTGGGCAGTCTGTACACATTCCTACTTTTGCAGATGTTAAACCTTACTGCTGATGTTTAGGAATTACATAGCTGCAATGCAAAGACCTCAAGAGAAAGTTTGCAGTAATCTGGGTTATGGAACCTTGAGATTTGGTAAGAGCATGTCTATGCTGGGCCCCAAGATTACATGGCACCAGTCTGTAGGCTCAGTTCTAGCAGCACAGGCCACCCAGGCAAATATTTGTTTGGGAAATCTCATTACTATGCTTCTCTTCTTCCCAAATGTCTGATTTGGATATGTTGTTAAAAAATCCTCCCCACCATGTGGGTAGGTATTGTTTAACATAATTCTTATTTCCACCACCATGAAAATGCTCTCCAAATAGATCAAGCACTCACCATGAGATTAATGGGGGGGAAATTGTGAAATAGCAGCCATCTTTCCATCCACCTCCATTTAATTCTGCCTAGGCAGCCTTGAGGTTATTCATCTTCTGGACGCATACGCAACTTATTGTCCTGTGTTATACTGGGACCAGGGGAGTGAGGGAAAATGACAGTAGCTACAAGATGAGGACTGTAGCAGAGGGAGCCTCAGATACTAAAGACAGTATTACATACATCAAGATGGATGGTATGAGTGTCTGGAGCTGAGATTATATGCAAACAGGGTTACACAAGATCTGAAGAAGACCACATGTACTGACAGGAACGTGTGGACTGCCAGGTGACTCCTATAGCCTACCTGTTAGAAAGTAGTAGGCAAATAATGCAGATTTGATTCTTACAGAATTTAGAAAGGTGCATAGCTTGAAGGGTCTCAGGTAGCAGGGATGCAAGAAAGAAGACCTTGGAATGAAACCTTACACAGCTATTGCTCACGAGATTGAAACTAGATGGACCAGTGGCATCACAACAAAGCAGGTATTCATAATTGATGGTGGCATTCTTAACCAGGAAAGCCCTAACTGGTACATATACACAGTATTTATATACTGCCTTCCTTGGTCATTGGATTTTTCTTCTGACTTTAATCCAAGGTGGTGTACATGGGCAGGCTTTCCTAGCCCCCCTAATAGGTTTTTTTTTACAATATATAAATGTCCAATCTTTTGTGAACAGCTACATTCCAGGTGGTATCCTTTTGCAGTCTGGCTTTTTCCTGCTGGCCGTCACCTCCCACACTTGACCGACGCAGCTGGGAGCTCTTATTTCTCCTCACGGAGGCTTTCACAGCTTTTTGTCGGCAGCGTGTCTCGAACTTGCCATTCACCGATCTTCGGGCTTGCAAGGCGGAGGCTCTACCAACTGAGCCAGACCACTCTGCCATTTTCTCCTTGCCGCGTTCACACAGATGGGGTGGTGGAGGGAACCACTACTTTAGTTCAGGGAGAAACACTGAACTAATCAGCAGCTCTTCTTGCAGGATCATCATCAGAAACAACCTAGTTAGCTTTGAAGGGCAGCACAGTCATATTGTGCAACAATCGAAATAGAATACATTCAGAAACAGAGAGTTGCAGCAATTCACAAAGCCAAAGGAATATATCCAAGAATGCTATAGATTAGAAGACTGGTTTTATTTTCTGAAGGTGGCCAGGTAAGTTTTGAGCCATAGCACTTGTTTGTAAAAAAAAGGGGGGGGGGTATTTTCCTCATGAAACTCTTTTTAGAGACAAAAGGTTCTGTTTCCGTGTTCTTTCAAGAGACAGAAAGCAAGTTATACATTCAATACATCTGGGACTATTTTCTAAAAATAAGACTGGAGTTCTATTATTATTATCAACAGTATTTATATGCTGTTCTACAGCACTCTTGGATATTTTCCTTTTGTGCAACTACTGTATAGACATGAGTTCAAAGTAATTTGTTTACCTCTAAATTGGAGGCAAAAAGTGCAATCACTGCATGACCAAGTGTGCTCCGACCAATTCAGTCTTAGGCAGAGTCGTGGGCATCTTGAAGCAATTAATTCATAAGGTGAGGTAACAGAATAACTCTGCTTTTGAGATGCTAAAACATGTATCCTTTTACTGTAATTCGTTATTTTGAAATAAATACAGTTGGGTCACAAGTACACCAAACTGATTTAATGTGGTAATTAGTACACAAGAACCCTATTAAAATGTATATTAATATCACCTGGCTCAAACACAGTATACCAATTTAGATAGCAAAATGTTTTATGACACTGCTCAAAATGTAACATGAGTTACTCTGGAAAGACCCAACAGATCAAAGCTAATGTCCATGCCCCCACGAGGAGTCTCTTTACAAGCGTTCTACTTGAGTGCTGGATAGAGGCACGTGCACCTTTCTCACAATGTTTTGGCTTTATTTACTTTCCCACCAGACATTTATGATGCTAATAAGAAAAGCACACTGTTCCGGAAAACATCTTCAAATTACACTTATAAAATCAGGAGAAAAAATGAAATCGAACAACTGTGAACTCCCTTGCAGAGCATATTTAATTTCATCTGTGCTGTGTCCTTAACATCACAGAGTATTCTTTTTCCTGTGACTACATCCATCCACACATCAAAGCACAGATGGGAATTTTCAGTGAACTATCACTAGACTGTATGATTCCTGCAGATGCCATGAAAAACAGAGCAACCTTCGCTTTGACACAGAATAGCAGTGTTTTTTAAAAATCATTTTATGCTACACTAGTTTGGGGAATTCAACTGAAAATGTATTAGGAGTGCTCCAATTGAACTTAGAATCCATCTTAAAGGGACAAAATGCATCAGCTGTTCCCCAGAACTAGAGTGCTTTGCCTTACCTTCGCCCAACCAATCAAGTTAAAACGTGCTCTTTCCTTAAGTGCACCCCAAATATTGTTCACTACTTGTATTTGCCAAGAGATTATGTAGGGAAATTGTATCATGTGCCAGACACAAGGAGAAACTGAAACGTCTCGAGTATGTCACAGGGATATCCTGGAAGGGCAATTATGTGATTGTTCTTAATTTTCATCCTTGTTTTTACTGTCATAAGTATCATTTTATAAATCATTACCCCCACTTTTACTTCTTTGGGCTAGGATTAACCAGCATTCAGCTAACATTCCACCACCAATTATAGTAATCTGTATGTTTTTTATAATCACATTTTTGTGTTCCAATATTAATATTTACACAGTGATAAAGACCACAATTTAGAAAGAGTTAGTCATAACTAAGTCCTACTGAAATCAATGAGTTGTCACAGGAACCCCTTTCCATTGCTTTCATGATGCTAAGACATTTATTTTCTGTTCTACTCCTTCAGGTTAAAAACTTCTCATGGTCACTTTCAACAATTAAACAATTCACAGAATCGCACCAGATTAAAACAGTCTCAGCAGCAAAAGAAAAAAAAACCCAGTTAACACAAGATCAAAGCCATGACTGCTGGATTGTACCCAAAGTGTCTTATGATATTCCAACCCCCTTGCTCCCCATACAGCAAATACATGAGGGGAAACAGGGCTACACAACTAGTCATACCCCTTTGCTAGCAACATGCCTGCTGGTCATGCTGCCCCAGGTACCTGCACATGCCATGCTTGTCTGCAAAAGGCACAGGCAGAAAGGATTCCTCTACAAGTTTTGGTACTCTGGGTGTGCTAAATCATGTGGAGGAACCTTTCCTGCCTTCAGCATTGCACCTTTGTAGACAAATGTCAAACATGTGGACAACAACAGGCATCTTAGCAGCAGAGTGCATGATTAGCTTGCAGCCTCCTGTCCCCCCCCCCCCCAACACACTTGCTGTATGTGGAGAAAAATAACTTATGAATAGGGCTACAATGATTGTTGCGATTGTGTGGATCACAACAAACTGTGGCAAATTCTTAAAGAGATGGGGGTACCAGACCACCTTACCTGTCTCCTGAGAAACCTGTATGCGGGTCAAGAAGCAACAGCTCGAACCAGCCATGGAACAACCGATCGGTTCAAAATTGGGGAGTACGGCAAGGCTGTATATTGTCACCCTGCTTATTTAACTTATATGCAGAGTACATTATGAGAAATGCAGGGCTGAATGAATCGCAAGCCGGAATCACGATTGCCGGGAGAAATATCAACAACCTCAGATATGCAGACGATACCACCCTAATGGCAGAAAGTGAAGAAGAACTAAAGAGCCTCTTGATGAGGGTGAAAGAGTGCAAAAGTTGGCTTGAAACTCAACATTAATAAAACTAAGATCATGGCATCTGGTCCTATGAATTCCTGGCAAATAGAAGGGGCAGAAATGGAAGCAGTAACAGATTTTACTTTCTTGGGTTCCAAGATCACTGCAGACAGAGACAGCAGCCATGAAATTAAAAGATGCTTACTCCTTGGAAGGAAAGCTATGGCAAATTTAGATAGCATAATAAAAAGCAGAGATATCACCATGCCAACAAAAATTCGCGTAGTCAGGGCGATGGTGTTCCCAGTAGCAATGTATGGTTGTGAGAGTTGGACCATAAGGAAGGCTGAGTGCCGAAGAATAGATGCTTTTGAACTGTGGTGCTGGAGAAGACTCCTGAGACTGCTAGGAGATCAAACCAGTCAATCCTAAATGAAATCAACCCTGACTGTTCCCTGGAAGGACAGGTACTGAGGCTGAAGCTCAAATATTTTGGCCACCTAACGCGAAGTGAGGACTCTCTGGAGAAGACTCTGATGCTGGGAAAGATTGAAGGCAAAAGGAGAAGGGGAAGGCAAAGGATGAGATGGTTAGACAGCATCACTGATGCAACAAACATGAAAATGAGCGAACTCAGGAAGATAGTGGAGGACAGGAAGGCCTGGCGGGATATGGTTCATGGGATCACGAGGAGTCGGACACGGATTAACAACAACAAGGGCTATAATGAGCTACAGTTTGCTTACAGTGAAATATAGCCCAGTTTACGGCAATTTTAAATCCAAGGAACAGGCACTCCATTTTTCTGAAAGGAACCCTTTAAAAATCACTTAATAAATGAACAAGGGTGGAAAAGGAAAAGAACCCTATAGAAATATTAAGGCAATATAATCAGTAGGGATAACTTGAAGCAAAGACAAAAGAAGACCAGGGGGTAGAGCAGAGACCCATACATAAGCAGACTAGGAAGTGTTTCCCAGTGAGGCCAAAGGATGGGTATGTTTTTACTTAAGAGATGCAAGAACAGGCTTCTTGCTCATTGTTAGAAGCAGAAGGCATGTTTCAGTCTTTTGCAGCCATGTTCTCTCATTTAGACAAATGTTAGTACCACAGCTATAGCATTTGTGGTCTCATGCAGTTCAGATCAGAATTGGAGAGTCTTCATTCATAGCACATTGTTACGTGGCTAGGCATTCAAGACATATGGTAGTTGCTTCCTTCAAAAGATGAACATGCACACTACATGTTTAGTTTTTTTAGACAAAAAATTACAGCAATACTGATGAGTGAATAGATTTCACAGATCCCTTTTTACATTACTTCATGGTGCAAAAGCTACTGTGGCATGGCTTCTTCCTACTCCACAAAGCCAACAGCCTCCACACTGTTAAAGGAACTTCAGAAGGGGACCCTCAAGATACACACAACCTTTCCAGGAGTACAGGCATCCCTAATCTTACACTTTTCCTTCACTAGGGCAGCAGAGACTGACAACTGTCACTGGTCAACTTGGGATGAAGTTCAGGAAGCACATACAACAAAGTTCACCTTTAGGCTCTCATCAGGGAAATCTATTTCAATACAAGGCTTAAACTTAGACAATAAGTGAATGAACAACAGCGCAATCCGACTTAACTTAGGTTACACCGGCATAAATGGAAGTCGGATTGCGCTGTAACCTCATTTTTCTGTACACACAAGACTGCTGTTTTACAAGTACACTGGCTCCCTGAGTTATGGATGACTGTCTACATAGGTGCAGTGTGTCCTTTGGAGATACTTTTGCACAGGTGTGATAGTGCTGGGCCAGCAAGAACAGGATGCTTTGACCTACGGATCACAGGTCAATTTATATACAGACCTCTAGAACCTAACCTGCCCAAATGTGGGGACATAGTGTAAAAGGAACCATAACACAGAGAACATAACAGAGATTATACTCACAACAGTAGTGTTTCCTTCAGTAACTTCTATAACTGCAGGCATAAAGAGGAGATGTCAGACACATTCAAGTTCAAACATACGCATTCTTCTGCAGTAAAGAAACTATGACCACAAAACAGTGGGAAAAGTTCTGCAACAAGCTGGAATGACTCCCCCTCCACAGCAGAATGCTTGTTTAAATTGCATTTAGTGGCACAGTACTAGCAATACAAAGTCCACAACTTATTTTCACTGTTTTCCCAATTCTGCCCCACCTCAGTTCTCTCCCCCTAATATTTATCCAGAAAGTCATTATTCATTCTCAGAAATAAGGGAGTTGGTCAATTAAAAATTAATTATTCAGCAAAAACAAAAATTATGACATGTTGTATGGCTTCCTGAAATAACAGTACTAAGCTTCACTTACATTACCACCACTGAACAGCAAAGAGTTACCTGAATCTGTCAGCCCACTGAATAGTAGCTTCTGCATTAGTTCAGACCACAGAGATGGCATTAACAGCCAAGCAGAGAATAGGAGACAGCATGGCCTTCATGCCAGACTTTTAGAAATTTGACCAGCCTGCCTATTGGGTAGAAAGATTCCCACCCCATCCTGGTTGGGTCTTGCACTTGTTTTGGGGCTAGCTGTCAGAAAAAGCAAGGGTTAAGGTGGTTTTTTTCTCCCACCATAGGGGTGTGTGTGTATGTTTAAAAACACAACTATATGCCTTTAGACAGATTGCCCATTTTTTGCATCAGACTCTAGTCTATCCTAATTCACCAAGAGAATGCTGGCCCCCATGCCCCGACCCACTTTATCTTCCAGCAGGAAATCACGTGTGAACATGTATTATTCTAATTAAGGGCTTGCGACAGGGATTCCCAATGATAGTTTAGCAATAGGATGCTAGCCTAGATAGACACTTGGCTTGCTCCAGCAGGGCTACTCCTATGTGCGGGGGGGGGGGAGAAAGAGAAGAGAGGCGTGAGCTTCTCAAGTCCCACCACAGCCTAGTATTAACAAAGGGATCGCTCACCTCCCCCCAAGGACCAAGCTACGTTTTCTGGTCTGTTATTGACATCGCAGTTGCCACCCTCCCACCTTCTCTCTCCTCCTCGGTGGCTACCAGAGACCGAACTGCTTCTGAGCCGCGAGAGGAACGGGCGAGACTGCAGCAAAGCTCTCGAGCTGAGCTGCTGCCCCACTTCAGTCCAGCAGAGGAGCCTGAACTACCTTCCCTCTCTTTCTCCACCGCCTCGTCTCCAAAGTCTGCTTCTTTTCATTTCTGATAATACTGTATAAATAAAGCACCGTGGGGAGAAGGGACGCTCTTGCCACTCACCCTGCCGGAGCCCGCGGGACGGAATTCTAGCCCAGCCTCCCCACAAGAAGCCGGACACCAGCCGTCTGCACCCAGAAAGGAGCGACATGGAAGCCGCCATCTTAGCGTTCCTCCAACACTTCCGCTTTCAGGGCGTCATTGATCCTGAACTCCCCTCTGCCTCTCCATTGGCGGGAAAGAGCCGAGGGCGTGTCACAATCGCCATCTTGGTGTCCAGCCCAAGAGGTAGCTAAAGGGGTGGGGGCGTTCTGTGTTGCTGCTGCTTCTCGTCACGTTTCTGTCTTATTAACTTTGGCAAACACCTGGGAGGGTTGAATGCAGTAGGACTTACTTTTGAGTAAACATGCAGGATTGTGCTGTTTGTTGTAGGGTTCCCCCCTTTGGATAGTAAAGTCAGACAAGTTGTATTAAAAAAGTGATGCTTATTAGGATCACATTATGTTGCTAAGGGAACAATTCTAATCTAAACCAAAAAATAGGTTCCGTCTATTTCCCTAGTTATCAAATTGCCTTTTCAGTATTATATCATTGGAGAGTGAGTTGAAACTGTATATTTCTCAGTGCTTCCCTTCCCTTTAATAGTTAGGAATATAGATTTTTTTTTTTAGGAATATAGATTTTTTTTATTTTAAAATTACTCACTACCAATTACTTTACACACCCATGTGCAAAACAAAGAAACCATACGTACCATCTCATTTCACAACTTGTAACACTGTCCAATACACTATGGATAATAGTTAATAGTTAGGGGTTATGTATATGGGTTTGTACCTTAGAGCAAGAGGCAGGTGCAGCATTATTTGCCCTAATACTGTATTTAAGAATGAAGCTTTAGTTTAATTTTCACTTATGTATCTCACTGATTTTATTCTTGTAACACCTTGTGAGACAAAGTCGGCAGAAATGACGCATAACAGTGTAATGCTATGCTGAAGTTATGCCAGTGTTGTTGCTATCTAGCATCCTAAACCTGTCTAGTACATGGAGGGGGGGGGGGAGGAAACAAGAGCCCAGGCAGCTCCACTTGGTGCAGCCTTCCCAGCATCCATGGAAAGCTAGACACAGCCCACCAATTACAGTACAGTATTGAGTGGCAGCCTGATGTCAGTGCAATAATGACAGCATGATGTCAGCCTGGTATCAGTGTGATGTTGGCCTGTCATTGGACCTATATGCAAGGAGTCAATCACCACATCTACTCAGCCCCAATGCCAGTGACACACAGGGTCAATGCCAGGGTGAACAAAGCAAGAGGCAGAGGTAGGCACAGGTCCAATGAGTGGCCATTGCTGGGATGATGCTCCCAGCAGCCCCTAGCAAGTCTCCATCACCAACCACCATGGGGAACTTTCCCAATCACACATACACATGGCAGTCATAAAGAGAAAGAGCAGACACTCGCTGCTATTAGCTATTGCAAAAGGAAGGGATGATTAGGCCACACAGTTTATAGCAAAGACACATTTGACAATACTGAAGGGTATCAGGAGGGGGATAGATACGTGAGGCAGATATGTAGCATCAGTGCATTGCAGCATGGGATTCTTGCCATACATGCACTTACAGGTAGGTGTCTGTGTCCTCATAAATACACTGTTTCATTGTGTGATCCTGCTTCTTCTTTCTTCCCTAGTCTCTTTTTGTCCATTACATTCAATGATCACCTGGAGGCAATTTTTACTTGCCTTGGGAGACAAGGAAAGTGGTAATTTATGAACCTAGTCCAGGGTCGGCATGAATGCCACCCGATGCCACCTGGGGGTCCGCGGCCGCTGCCTCTGCACACACACAATAAACTTTGCTCCTGGTGTGGTTTCTTCAAACGCAGAAGTGCAGGACTTCTGGTTTGATTTAAAGGGTCTGTGCAAATGAAGGAGCTCCTTTAAAGGGTCTATGTGAAGGAGCTCCTTTAAGGGGTCCCTGTAAATCAAACTGGAAGTCCTGCACTTCCATGTTTGAAGAAGCCATGCCAGGAGCAAGGTATGGAGGCAGACGATCTGCTTTCCACTCATATTTAACAGGCAGAAAGCAGATCAATGCAGATCGAATCTGCAGCAGACTGGAGGGAGGTGGTGGCAGACTCGGGTGGCATGCATGGGTGGCCCCAAATCCACCGCCCTCTCGACCTTCCCACAGTCTGCCACTGATGAAACCTGCATCACTTACAGCCCATTCCAACCCAACTCCTCCGCAAGTCTGGCATAAGAGTGGCCTAAGTTCAGCATAAGTTCGACATAAGTTATGTCTGAGTTATGTCAGAGTTATGCCTGAGTTAGGCTGGCTGCAGTTTCTGTGGCCCAGCACCACCCCAGGATCCAGGCAACACTTACCTCTCAGGCAGGCAGGCTCTCCAGGCTCCGTGTCTGGCTCGGGCATGTGCAGGCCTCTGTCTGCATGTGTCAGCGTCCAGCCATGGCAGCTGCCGCAGGGTCTGTCGCAGCCCGGTCGCAAAGGGGCTGACCGCAGGCATGGGGGTTGTGCCAGTCATGTGGTGGGCGCAGGGCAGGTGACAGGTGAGCGAGGTGCCTGAGCCAGCTGCCACAGGGCACCCTGTGCATCAGCCACCTGCTGCAGGGGAGAGTGGCCGTCCCCTCCCTCCTGCAGAAGGTGATGCCACCCACAAGCCACGTTGAGGCTGCATGTGGGAGTCATGGGGGGGGGAGCGGGGGAGGGAAGGGAAGGAGGGGGTGGGAACGTCACACACAAGGGTGGTCTTATGAGGTCTGGAACCGCCTCTGACAGGACGTGCCCGTGCGCTGCCTGAAGCCCAGGGCCTCCAGGGCCGGGGCAATGCCCACAAAGAAGGCAGCCCGGCGTGCCTTCTGCTCTGTGCCCCGGCCAAGACCGAGAGATGCCTTGGGCTTGTCTGCTGCGAGCGTGAAGGGCTCACGCAGCTCATCACACCCCCAGATGGGGCGACGACGGCGCCTCGCGGCAGGCGCTCTGGCAGGGTGGGGGGTGGCCAGCAGCCATCATCAGGGAGTGGGAGGGGAGGCAGACACACAGGGGGTGCTGGGGAGGGGCACGGGTGGGTCAGACAGTGTATTGGACAGTGTTACAAGTGTATTGTAACAGACAGTGTATTGGACAGTGTTACAAGTTGTGAAATGAGATGTTACGTATGGTTTCTTTGTTTTGCACATGGGTGTGTAAAGTAATTGGTAGTGAGACAGATAGACAACAAGGCTGGTGAGAGACAGATTCCGAGAGAGGGGTCTGCAGAAACTGATAGGGACACAGGGGGCGCTCTGCAGATGAAGGCAGTGCAGAAACAGGCGCCTCTTATGCAGATGGACCTTCGACGGAAGCACCGGTTTCTTTGTTTTGCACATGGGTGTGTAAAGTAATTGGTAGTGAGACAGACAGACAACAAGGCTGGTGAGAGACAGATTCCGAGAGAGGGGTCTGCAGAAACTGATAGGGACACAGGGGGCGCTCTGCAGATGAAGGCAGTGCAGAAACAGGCGCCTCTTATGCAGATGGACCTTCGACGGAAGCACCGGCTTTACGGGCGGACCTTCGACGGAAGCGCCTGCATTACAGGTGGACCTTCGACAGAAGCGCCTGCATTACGGGCGAACGCCCTGGTTGTCACTGTTTGACTGCCTGAGAGCCCCCCCCAACTCCCCCCTCCCCTCTGTGCCATGGGGGTCTGGCAGCCCCCCTGCTGTGTTCTCCCAGGGAACGCCGTGGCAGTCCCTGGATGGGACTCATGTAGGGGCTTCAGGGCTGGGGGCTGTCTTTGTGTGTGGGGCAATGCTTGTGTAAACACTGGGCACATATGTTTCACTGGGGCTCTGCCCGAGGGGCGTCTTTATTGTTCTGTAACGTTAGCAGAGATGGCCAGGCGAGGCTGCCAGGGGGAGTCACAGCAGCCAATCTGAAAGCAGCAGCAGCAGCAGCAGCACACCAGCCCCATGGACCTGGAGATGCAGACCCTTCCCCTGTGGAACCACAGCCTGCTCCATAGAAAGGGGAGGGGCAGCAAGTAAGACAGCCAGGGAGCAGCAGCAGCAGCAGCAGCAGCTGAGGAGGGTTGCAGGGCTGGCTCCCTGACCTCTGGCAGCATCGAGGCAGAGGACTGTGGGGCAACCAGACTGCAGGCCCAGGGGTGCTCCCAGGAAGGTAGGGGGTAGTGGACGTTCCTGGGGAGACAAAAAACAAGGGGAAGTTACATGTCAGCTGGTGTGTGGAAGCAGTCGCCATTGAAGACAAGCCAGTGTGTTGGTTGCAAAAGCCTGCAGGGAGAGAAATAAAACACAGCTGAAAGGTATGACACACATAGCACGGTCTGAGCTGCTTACCTGGGTGTAAGGAGAGCATGATCCTGTAAGGGGAAAGGGTCAAAGAGAGAGACAACAACACAACTTGGGGGTCACAACCATGGCAAACCTAGCACTACTGACCTGTCAGTAGACCCTGTGGAGACAAGGGGGGGAATAGCTGGTGTCTACATGAGGCTAACAGTTCCACACTTGTGGCAGTGTCTGCTCACATGACTACAGGCAGCAATCAGACACAACAGTGGTACAGAGGCATGTATCCTATATATCATAGCAGGCTAAGCAGGCAGTTATCAGGCAACACATTGGTAAAGAGGCATTTCAGAGAAGGCAATGCAGGCAGGCATCAGACTACTCATTGGTAAAGAGGCATTTCAGAGAAGGCAAAGCAGGCAGACATGAGAGGGCACATTGGTAAAGAGGCATTTCAGAGAAGGCAATGCAGGCAGACATGAGAGGGCACATTGGTAAAGAGGCATGTCTCATATATTTCTATATGCAAAGAGGCAGAAGTCAGACCACATGTCAGCACAAACCCTGCTCTTACCTGCACTTACCTGCTGGTGTTGTTGCCTGTGGGGGGGGGGAGAGGGGCTGGGAGAAAGACATGGGTTAGCAAATGCTTGCATGGAGACAGCTGCCCAGGCACAGCTGTAAACAGTTTGGCCACAGCCAGAACAGCCCTCTCTGCCCTTGAGGGGGGCAGAGAGGAGAGAGGAGAAGAGAGAAGTGGGGTGTTCGTGAATGTTGCCCTCCACCGACAAAGTCCCACTTTGTGGCTGTGGGGGACAGAACCCCACGCCACATGCTCACACAGAGAGAGAGAGAGAGAGAGCGAGAGAGAGAGACTGGAGGTCTGGGGCTGGGCTTTTGTGGGAAAGAGGCTGGGTGGGGCTGGGTGCTGATAGGCTCCCTATCTTTGGCATAACTCTGTCGGTTTCCAGACCTTGCTGACACAACTCCGACATAACTCTGACATAACTCAGGAGTAGGGTGTTAGAACTTTTCAGGAGAGGGCTGGAGTGGGTAAGGTAAAATGGTTCCTATGGGTCTCCTCGAATTTATGTCCACCCTTTTGGTCGACATTTATTTATTTATTTATTTATTTTATTTAAAGAATTTGTAGCCCGCCTTTCTCCCGAAGGCACTCAAGGCGGCTTACAACATATTAAAATACATAAACAACTTTAAAACAATTAAACACATTAAAATAATTAAAAACACTTGAGATTAAAAACAACCCCAATGGGGTTATAAAATTTGGGGACATAAAATTTGTGTCAGCATTTGTGTTGGAGGGGGCGTGTCTGTGCTTGCCAGGGTCTGGAATCCGACGGTAATTGGTTTCCGCCCCCGTTACGCCCACGGTCCACCCCTGGTCCGCCCACTTTTATGTCGACTTTAGGTCTGACTTATGTCGGCGTCGGTGGTGCGCATGCATGTCCGTTCTTCGTCCGTTGGTCGTAAATTCGACATAACTTTGACATAACTTCGACATAACTTCGCCGTAAATGGTCGCATTCCAGACATAACTTTGACATAAGCGACTTATGCTGAGTTTATGTCTGACTTATGTTGCTTAGCCCTTGCGTTGGAACAGGCTGATAGTCTCATGGATGGGCCACCTATGTCTGCACTGGAGCAATTTAGCAGTATAGTCCTTTATATGTTACATTTTTCTTCTAAATATGGATAAATTAATCTAGATCCATGCTCCATGAATATTGCCTAATTTAATGCAAACTACGGTAACGACGGTATTCTCATAGCAAATTGGAACCTGAACATTTATTTCTCATGTTTACTTCCCCTATCTGATCAGAGAACATTTTCTGTCATAGTTGTGTATAGATAATTCAGTGCCAAGGCTATGAGTTTGTGTGTGCCAACCTGGGCAGAACCTTTCTATCTCTCAGAGTTTGGAAGCTTATCATTGTCTTGGATTTTAACAACTCTGTATTTGGAAAGATTATTATATTTGCTTAGTTCCCTGAAAGAAGATATGTGGAGAGAAATAATCCTGGATACTACTTTGTCTTACAAGAAGAGAAAGAAAGTGATTCACAGATTTCTTATGGCCAACAACTTTATGATTTGTGTGCAGGTGCTAAAGTCAGGATTTGTTTCTTATAAAAGCCCCCAAGGAGAGCCCAAGCAAAATCCAAACTGACCCTTTAGAAAGAAAAGTACAGTATGCCTCTGAGGAAATACAAAAGAAATTGCTTGATCCTTGTCCTTACCTTCAAAGCCCTCCATGGCCTTGCCCCACCCTACCTCTCAGCTCTCATATCCTGCTACTCCTGACCTGCTTGTGACCTTTGCTTTTTTAGCTCCACCACCCTCATCTGTCCAAAGGCCTCCTGCTTCCTCAGACAACTCCATCTTTTCTCCTTTGCTGCCCCTCACGCATGGCACCATCTTTCCAGTACTCTTGCATTAAGCTTCCTTGCTCACTTCCTTCAAATCCCCTTCTTCAAACCCACTTTTTCTGTGAAGCCTTCAGCACCACACTTTAATCCCTGTTGTAAACAAGGATCAGATCAAACATGCAGTACATGTTGGAAAGTCACATCTGTGAATGTCAGCCCACATGGGATTTGCTGCTTCACATTCACTCCAGTCTGGGGGTTTATCTGGGGAAAACCTATGCTAGTCCCTCCTCCGGCACTGCAGCCATCTTTTGTCTGTCTTCCTACTATCCCAGCAAGACTTGCCAGCCGAAAGGAGTGGGAGTTTCCCCCTGAGGGTTTGCCCTTCTGAGTCAGTGAACTTCCTGATCCTGCAAACTCTTCCTGGGAGATAGCATCACCTCCTCTGTCTCACCTCCTCTGAAGACTCAAAACCTATGGATATTGGACAACAATGTGAGTTTCCCAACCAGACATTAACGTGGAAGATTGCAAACTCACAGATTGAGGCTGAAATCCTATACACACTTTCCTGGGCTGGGAATAAGCCCCATTGAACACAATGAGGCTTACTTCTGACTAGACATCCCTTGGATTGTGCTGTGAGAACAAGCATTCCCTTACCTTGAGGAAGCCTGTGTGACCTCCCCCTCTACTATTGCAGGATGCAGCGCACACCCCGTTGGCACGGCTGCAGCAGCACTGGAAAGTTGGATAGGATTGGGCCCATAATATATTTTCCAAGCCTTATAGAGGAGTTAGTGGGCAGAATTTCATTGGCCTTGTGGGGGGAGGGGGAAGGAAAATATAGAGAAGTTCTTTCTGTATGAAGAAATAGTATGTTCTTGTTTTGAAGGGAATAATCAAAAATGGGAAAGAAAGCTTGAGAGAACTGAGATGAGACAGCTGAACTCTAGAATCTAGATCTAGTAGAGAGACAATACCATTTATGTTGGGATGTAACAGGAGAAACAAGAATAAAATCAGTGGAGTTGTGGCATATTAATTTTGTGACACAAAGGCTGATGGGTCCTTAGCCAGTAAAGGTGGCCCCTGACAATTAAGTCCAGTCGTGTCCGACTCTAGGGTGTGGTGCTCATTCCCATTTCAAAGCCGAAGAGCCAGCGTTGTCCGAAGACGCCTCCGTGGTCATGTGGCCGGCATGACTCTCCTTGCCGCAGCGCATAGCATGCAGCTGGAACACGGAGTACTGTTTACCTTTCTGCAAGCGGTACCCAGTAGCTCCATACATCTGTAAGGACCTGACAAAATATCTGCTTTGTGTTCATGTTTTTAACTAGGTGAGAATTAAGTTGGGCCAATTTTGTCAGATTCTGAAAGCATACATAGAAACATGTATATATTGTTTACATATGTATCTTTGGTTACAAATTTATTTTGAGATCATCAGAATGGCAAAGAAAGCTAAAGAAACAGGTAGCCATAAAGTCCCACACTGCACACGTGAAGCCGATAAAATGTGACGCTCTCCTTTTGGACATTTAATCTGATGTGTTCTTTTCCTTGTTTGTTCCATATTATGGCTTTCTGCTTCCAGTCAAAAGGAAATGCTCAACTTTCCCCTCCCCTCCCCCGTCTCATGGTTTGCCAGTGCTAATGAATGGCATGTGTATGCCTTGCAGGGTACCTTCTTCCAAACTGCAGATCTATTTCATTGGTGGGCTGGTAGCATTTAATACAATTCTCAGTTAAAGAGTGGAGGAATGGAGATGGAAAAACCTAGGTCATCCAGTTCCCACACACTGTAAGACCCAATCTAGGTTTGCTCTCTACGGGACATTTTCTTTTCCTTTCCAGAAGGGGTCACTACAGGTCAGTACTACTCAGTGCTGGTATTGAACAATCCTCCCAGAGTTTAGAAACCTCTGGAAATGAGCAGCATGGTGGCTACAAGATAATTGTAGCCTATGTTTCCAAAGTCATATCTAATAATCCTCTGTGGCACTGTGAGGTGCCTTTGGGGAAAAAACATCCCCACCCTAGTGCAGAACTGGAAAAGATACGCTACAGGGTCCGAAAATAACTTCCTAGCACGTGTACCATTCACTACAATGGGACTTGCAAGGGTGAAATGCTGAAGTTTAGGCTCGTATCTTTTATTGTTAAGGCAGCAATGTACAAGTGGGTTATCAGTACTGTACTTCACAGCATGAAGCCTAGAGAATGAAACTTTCTGATTTATTTATCTCAGAAAAATGATTCATTAGCAGAAAGGGAGAGAGGGAGGATTCATAGAATGCTGTATATTAGATTAGGTTCCATGGTAGCCTCTTATGGGAATCCTTTTAGAAATGAGGATAAACATAATGCATGTCTCGTTTTATTTCTAAGCTGCTTTGAGTAGGCCTCCACAAATGCAGTTCCAAGGAGCAGTTATCTTTAACCCTTGCCAATAGTCCCTGACCTGGCCAGGATACAAATCAGTGTACAGTCTGTCCATCTGTCACGTTCTGCTTCCCCTTCTCTGCTTATTGCCAAGCACTTGGGTGAGATCTCTTAGTCCTGTTGGGATTTGAAGCAGACAGAAGGTTATCATAGGCTAGCATGATATGATTGCTTTCCTGCCACTCCCTTGTATGACAGAAGACCTGGAGAAAGAAAGATCTCAGTCTGTGCTGAGCATTCGAGTTATTTTTGCCAGCCCATTAAGACCTCCTCCATGTATTTTGAACATACTAGTGAACTTGGGAGTAGGCTTTCATGTCACACTGAATGATGGAGCTGGCAGAAGTTGTGAGAGAGACCTCTGCAAGTGCCTGAACACTTTGTGTGCACATGCATGCATGTGTACGTGTGCGTGTGCGTGCGTGTGTGTGTGAAGTGTTGATGGTGACCACAAATAATGACTGACTATTGAGAGCGGCAAAAATTAATAGAACTGAGATATCAAGGTATGATTTTTTTACCTTGATACTTCAAGGTATCAGCCCATTTGGAATAATTTTAATTATGTTAACATGTAGTGTAGCCTATCTTGTCATGGGACATAATAGCATGCCTTCTGGGACATTTCTTTGGAATCCTTATTTGGGGGAAATCTTCTAGGTGGCAAAAAGTCACCATAATATGTGACCAGGGTGGGGCAGAACTAAGCATGCCTGCTGGTATCCCCTCCCCTATGTCCATTGCAAACACTGATCTGGAGCCCTTGCTGGGGAAAATGTGGTTGGAAGGGAATGGTGGTAGGTGAGAGATGAAAGTAAGTTTATCCTGCCCACTGCCTTTCTGCTGGAAACATGAGATGGACTCTGTGTTTCTACCAAGAATATTGCCCTAATGATTGCAATATTGCCCTGATGAATATTGCCCTGATGATGCATTTAGAATGTATAATTGTAATACAGAGCTTTGCTGCTGCTCTAACTTGCTTAAAGGCCCACAGCGAGGAATAACATTATGAAAATATGAATAATAGAGGATGATGGCAAACTGTGTAGGGAAAAGGGAGAAAACGCCCCAGGATGAAAAAAGTGGATAGTTCAGTTGAAAACAACATGTTTATATTTCTAAGGGTTCTTGATTTTCCCAGTGGATATGGTTATTTTTCATAGTAAAACAACCAAGTCATAATTTTATTAGATTTCCTTCAGGCTAAGTGTAAACAAGTTAAATTCACTTGGGAAATTAATTGAAATATATTTTGCAACAATGCTCTAGTTTTAAAAGATTTATTCTACTACAGTATGTATCAAGTGAGGAAAAAAATAGGTGTAAAGTTGAATAAAATTAATACAATTTTAACACTAAAAAATAAGGAAATTCAAAATCAGGCAAGTCCTTCCCTCGGGGTAGCACGTAGCCTTACGCCTGCATCATGACAGAAGTGTGAAAAGAAACAGAGATATATTTAGGTGATTCTGCATTAACCAATAATAAGACGACAACATTATTTAAGGTTCACAAATGATTAAATAAAAGAATAGTTTAAAATATGATAGTCTCTGTGCAAAATATTAATTTTATGGATTATTAATATATATTAAATATACTAATCTTGTTTTTACCTATCTTAAAATTTTCCATGTTTCTCATGATTGTTAAACCAGGGCCTTAATTCAACAAAGTACTGATTATTTTTTATTACATCATGTTGTAGTGCAGATGTAAGATTACTGTGCTGGCCACTGTGATAGAATTTGTTCAGATTTCCATTTCCTTGTTTTTTGGCATTTAAATTGCCCCCACTTTATACTTTAATTCTGCAGATAAAATGTTTTTTTGGCATTAGTGTTATAAAATTATTAGGTTTTTTAATGTGTCAAATACTATTTAAACCAGACCACTCTTATGTTAAAATATCCAATGATATGTGCTTCTAAAATTGAAACAACTGCATTAGAATACACTATAATTTGAGACATTTCTTCCTTTACTCTCTACCCAATACTTTCCTCAATGCTGCTGCCACCATCTCGCTTTTCCTCCACCATTTTCAGTCTCATAACTCTCACTTCTTTTTACTGCCCAAGGAAACTTCAGGACATGTCCACTGGCCTATACTCATACCTAGCACCAATGACAGCACTTGCTTAAGTAAAAAGTTAGCTCCTGCACCCAGTAAACAAAGGTTTGACGCTTCCATAGCCCTTTGTCTACCTAAATAGAATGTTTGATGGAAGGAGGAAGGAAATATATAGAAAAGTGAGACAGCATGTTACTATTAAAACTTAGGCTTACCAGACGTACTGGTTTGGCCGGGACAGTCCCGGTTTTTGGGGGTCTGTCCCGGCTGCATCCTGGCCAGCCTCTGGCAAGCTGGAACTGTTCTGGCACCGGGACGTCTGGTAAAACTAAGCCTCATAGCGGCCTTGTTGCAATTCTTCGTCCCGACTGGGACTCGTCGCGCACCTGCTCGAGGCTCGTGCAAGCACTGAATGCAGTTGCAAGCTCTCTGGAATCGCCCGAGTCCACTTTCACGCAGGTATTCAAGAACGGGCAATTCCAAAGTGCTTCCAGCCGCATTCAGCACATGTGTGAGCCTCGCGCAGGTGCGCGACAAGTCCCAGCTGGGACGAAGAATGGCGACGAAAAAGAGAGGAATGCGGCAGTAGCGGAGGCAGTCCTGGCCGGCCGGGTCGAAGAGGAGGAGGAGGCCGCAGCGGCATTTCAGCCGGTCGCCAGAAGAAAAAACGGGGGAAATAAATAATTGAAAATATTTGGCAAAAAAGCAGCCACTTCGTGGCCGCAAAAACAGACAGACAGACAAACAAACAAACAAACAGTAAACCAAAAAAGATGCCGCTTTGCGGCGGGAAAAAAAGAAGGGGCCATGAATAAATAAATAATTGAAAAATGATTTCCTATTCCCTCCTACAGTTTCACTTGGCTTCGTGCCCCCATGTACTATTAATAAGAAAACATTATCTCTCCCCCCTCAATTGGGCCATGTTGTGCATTGAAGCATATGTATAGTTTGGGCCTAAGCTAGAGGAGCACAGGACTTTTATCCTTTTCTGTGGGTCCACCTCAGCCTAGCTTGCCCGGGACCGTTTTATGACTGCTCCAGCCAGATGGCTTCAATCTGCTTTATATGAGCCTGATCTAGCCCATGTGCTCTCTCTTTTCCCTTTTGCCCACCCTGCACTGTTAATGATTTGTCACTTCCTCCCTCGTCCCATTTAAGCCTGGTGGAAGGAACAGTCATTACTTAGGGTTGTACCCTAAGCGGTTCACATGTGAGCAGATTTCTCTGCCCCTTCCTCAGCCTGATAGCCCTCTAGTTGGGGACACCTCCAGAGTAGAATTATGTGATGTGTGGAGGGCTCCATGGTTAGGGGGAGATCAGTGGGGATCATTCCTCCTGTCTTGCGTGAATGGAAGCGCCATCTGTTCATGAAAGAGAAGATCAAGATATACAACCCTTTTATTTGGCAGTTTGGAGTGGTGAGCAATGGGACTGTTACTACTCACAAAATATGCTGGTAACATATAAAATGTGCCTATTATTGGCTGCATCCCCAAATCTTTTAATTTTGTTGGAATACTTGTGCAGTATTAGCTGCAGTATTCTTTGGTATCTCCCCTACTTTCACGTGTTTTTGTGGATGTATTTTCCCTATGTCTTCTCTTTGTGAGTTTTACACATTTCGATTCAAATTTGCTGGCAGTTACAGTGAGTTGCCAGCTTGGCAAAGATCCACTGTTAATTCCCCAGTGTTATTCTGATCCTTCTAAATTGGCCAGAGCAGGTGACTTTCTGGTGACCTCTGGAAGACTAAACCATTGAGCAGAGGGAAAATAGGAAGGAAAATATGGATGTTTTTGATCGTATAAAATCCTAATGGGTGGATCTGAGATTTGAACAAAGATTCAAGTTGGTTGGGTTAGAACTTTTAGGTGAAGGTTCATGTTGACAGTTATGTCATCCGAAGCAGTTTACTTCATTTCTAATCAATGTGTGTACCCTTTGCTCTCCATGACACATTTCCCAGTGAATGTTTGTTGATACTGCGATGGTGGAGACATTTCCATTACTCAGAGACCTGTGGCCTGTGGGAGGTGGAAACGACTGTGAAATATGGCACTCTGTGGTTCTTTTCATCATGAGAAATCGTATGCCTTTTTGTCAGGTGGAGTTACATTTTCAGACAAATTTCATGGGAAAATACTTGAGCTGCTTTTGGTGAAACTGGGCTGTCATTTTGGTGAAATTGGGCTGTCATCTCTCTCTCTCATGCATGGAACCTGCCTAACTTCCTCCATATGGCCTTATGTAGGATCACTAAAGCAACATAATTTTGGCTTTTTGTTATTGGGTGTTATAATTGATGATTTGTGTTATCATTTTTGTTATCTGTTGTTGTCTGTTACAGTATATGCCTGTAGCTGAGTTATTTTTATGTGAGTGCTACTAATAGTGCAATTTTATGCATGTCCACTCAAAATTAAGCCCCACTGTGTTCAGGAAAGTGTGTATAGGATTGCAACCTTATGGCCCAATCATACGGGCAGTGGAATGAGCACTCTGCTGTCGCTAAAGGCCCAGCAACGGTGCAAAGATTGCACTGCTGCCAGTCCAGTCCGAGCTGCTGATGCAAATTGGCTGCAGCCTCGGACCCACACTGTTGTGGACTCTGGGCTGCGATGCTCCTGGCAAGTCAGTGGTGGTGGTGGTGTTGTGGGTGGGGAGGAGGAGGACGGGGGAGTTTGGGACGGATCAGGGTAGGGCAGGGGCAGATTGGGGGAGGGAGTTATGCCAGCTATATAACTGGTGTAGGTCTGAGGAGACCCATAGGCCATTAGAAGGCCCACAGAGAGGTAAGGAAAAAAAATCCTTACTTCTCCCAGGCCTCCTGATCGCTCCCCCCACCATAACATGAAGCTTGTGCCTCCTTGACGCAGCTGCATGCTATAGCATGGCGGTGGATAGGATTGGGCTGCTAGTTGTGGATTTAGTTCTGTGCTATGGTTATTGCTGTGCTGCTGCTTGATCTGTTTTTTTGTTTGTTTGTTTTATGGGCTAATCTGAGTAACTTTAGGTTGGCGGAGCGAGTGCTCTGCCGGCTTAAGTTGTCACACTTGTGCGTCACTTCAGGAGTAAGCGGTTCCCATGCAGGGGCCGACACCACTCACTCCACTGTTCTCGATGACCCGCACCGCTGGACACAGTTAGGTGCTGCGCCAGGAGGGCGTGGGGAGGGTGGGCCAGGGTGGTGGGGGAGGGGGCCATTGGCCAGCTCGGCCAGGGAGAGGGTGGGGATATTGGTGCTGGGCACTGGCGTCACTGGAGCGTGGCGGGGGGGCAGGCTGCCAGGGGGTGACGCGCGCACCCCCGCGCGCGCCACCTCCGTGACGCGCGCCACCCTTCGGACGCTCCGAGGCCGGCCCGCGAGCCGGCCTCGGAGCGTCTGACCCCGTTGGCGCTCCAGGGCCTTCTGAAATAAGGCCCATGCAGCGCGTTCATCCGGGTATTTTTTCGAATTTTCACACATGCGCAGAGACCGTTTTGAGGGCTTTTTGCCCTCAAAACGGTCTGCGCATGCGTGAAAATATGAAAAAATACCCGGATGAACGCGCTGCATGGGCCTTATTTCAGAAGGCCCTGGAGCGCCGACGGGGTCGGATGCTCCGAGGCCGGCTCCCGGGCCAGCCTCGGAGCGTCCGAAGGGTGGCGCGCGTCACGGAGGTGGCGCGCGGGGGGGTGCGCGCGTCACCCCCTGGCAGCCTGCCCCCCGCCACGGAGCATCCAGAGGGCGACGCGGGGGGGAGCCGGCTCCCCCCCGCGTCGCGATGTCAGAGCGTCACTAGGGTGACGCGCGCCCCCTGCCCCAGGGTGATGCGCGTCCTAGTGACGCTACTGGCACTGGGGTGTGCCGATATCCCCAGCCCCTTCCCAGTCGGGCCAGCCTTATATGGCCTCCCTGGGCTGGACACGCACCATCTAAAGAACTGGCATGCGTCTGAGGAGGCCCATCATTGGGGCCTCCGGCACTTACACTGGGGGAAGGGGATGAACATCCTGACTGCATTCTGACCGCTTCCTGACTAGGATCCAGTGGCCGGTCATTTCATCTGGCTGCCACATTGTTTTGCATGGTCAGTCAGTGTCAACTTTATCCCTGACTGACTGTAGATCCCCAGAATTTCTGCCTGCCTGGCCTTCAAAAAGTGGATGACATGTTGATAGCTATTGGAGTCAAGTTTCAGCTTGAAGTCTGCCTGGCCTTATCTCATTCTAAAAAAAGAACAAACCTAAAGTGATTCTCAGAGTAGGAAATATGGGAAGCCACTAACAGCAGTTTCTGAAGTCATGAAAGCCTCAAACTGAAGGCGGATTCAGACTGCTTGCGGAAGCGGACGAAGACGAGCCAGCGCGAGAGGCTGGCCACCGACCTGCCTGTCTGCAGGAGTGTCTCCCTGCAAATAGTCCCTCCTTTTGTCCCGCCTTCTTGGAAGAAACCTCCACGGTGATTGGCTAACACTCCTCCCCCTCTCTTCTGATTGGTGGCTCCAGTAGCGTCGCTGTGCGTCCCCCTGAAAACATGGCCCAGGGGATGTTCGAGCGTGCCGGCAATCGGGAGACCGCTCGTTTCCGCTGTGTTAACCAGACACCCAAGCACGCCTCGGCTAAGATCCGCTAAGATCCGGGACGAGCCGAGATTCGTGCGGTCTGAAGCGCCCTTTATTGTACTTATGAAACAACTTGTGGTTGTGGCAAGGTGCTCATCTGAGTCTAGATATTTAGCACAAGGAACACTATAAGCAAAATAAACCAGTATCTGAGGCACCAAAATGATTGTGGGAATAAACACACAGATAAGAAGTTATGAGGTCTTGGTATTTGTGAGGTCTGTGCTAGCAGCACAAGTTGTTGCTCAGCGGTGTCGCTATAATGGGGCCGGGGGGAGCAAATGCCCCTGGGTGACAACCGTGGTCTCCTCGCAAGGAGCCGCGGTGGAATTTTTGAGCTTTGCAGCTACTTTTTTGCAGCCAGAGGTCTGTGTGAGCAGCCGCAGAGCACCAATGTGCTTTTCAGCAGGCTCTGGCAGAACGTGTGTTCTGCTACTGGCCAGAGCCCATTGGATCACGGTAGGCTGCTAGAAAGAAAAAGGGCTTAATATTTTTGGATTTAATTGTTATTGGGAAGTTAAGTTAGCCTCTAGACAAGATTTTAACAGAAGTTCACATACTTTCTTTGTAAGCCTGGCAGTGCAGGTCACAAGCACAAAGCACCACCATAGTTGTGGATATCTCAAAAGCTGAAATATTGGCAGAGGATGCATGAGGATGTACCCCCTGCTTCCCAGGATGAACACCATGGCAAGGGGAAGGTCAGTCTGGCTCCCACCATTGGCCAGAGAATGGAGCAGCTGCAGGGAACTAGCCTCTCCCTCCAAGCCTGAAAAAGAACTGTTCCAACTTCCAGTTGCCCGGGGCCTGAAGAAGCTAATGGAGCCATTGGCCAAAGCTCTAAGGGTTCTCCTGGGTTGTTTTCAATTGCTATTGTAAGGCGCCCCCCCCCCCGATCATTTTGATCAAAAGGTGGGGTAAATATGAAAACTTTTGGATTCACAGCTCTCCCTGGAAAGCCAGGTGGCAGCTCAGGCCAGGGGTGCATTTGCCCAGCTTCGGCCGTACTTGAGTCGATTGGACCTGACCACGGTGGTCCATGCCTTAGTGCAAGGGTGGGGAACCGGCGGCCCGCGGGCTGGATCCGGCCCCCGGGGTGATCCGGTCCGGCCCGCGCGAGCCTGGACCCGATTCCATTCGGTCCGGCCCGCACGGGCTCGGACCGGAGGCTCCGGAGGCCGCGTTCACCTCACCCGGCTCTTTTCAAACCTTCCCGGCTGTTAGAGACATGCGCAGAACAGCCGGGTTGAGAAGGGGTCGCGCGATTCGCAGCGAAAATTCACGCGTGCGGGGGTAAATTTGTGGGGGGGGGGAGAATCAGCCGGCCTACTGGCCGGCCCGCAACAAATTTTCCCTATGGGAAAATGGCCCCCTACCGCAAATAGGTTCCCCACCCCTGCCTTAGTGACTTCAAGACTGAATTACTGTAACGCGCTCTACATGGGGCTGCCCTTGAAGATGGTTTGGAAGCTGCAACTGGTAGTGCAGAATGTGGCGCCTCCGGGTGGTCACTGGAACTAGGCGGTTTGACTCTGTTGAACCGCTGCTTCAGCGGCTGCACTGGCTGCACATTTGTTTCCGAGCCCAATTCAAGGTGCTCTTCATGGTTTGGGTTCAGGATATCTGAGGGACCGCCTTCTCCAATACATTCCGGCCCACTCTCTTAGGTCATCTGAGGGGGCTCTCCTGCGAGTGCCACCTCTATCTCAAGTTAGGGGAATGGCAGCACGTGGGCGAGCCTTCTCTGCTGTGGCGCCATGATTGTGGAACTCCTTGCCAGGGGATTTGAGAACTACCCCTTCCCTCATGACTTTTCGGCGGGGGCTCAAAACGTTTTTGTTTTGTCTAGCGTTTGGGTGATGGGTTGTCGTCTGACTCCAGTGTCTCAAGATGCTCTGCCATGCTGCTTCTCTGCTCCATATTGTGTCCCCTCCCCCCGTGGATTTTATTGTTTTTAATTTATTTTATGTATTGTTTATTATGTATTTTAATCTTTGTTGTAAACCGCCTTGGGCATTTGCCTTGGCATAGGATAAGGCAGGGTATAATTTTTTAAAATAAATAAATAAAATACAGGGTGTTTCAAGAAAATGAACACACACTTCATAGTGTCATATTTATTATGCTATAATTCACACATATACTGTAATTCACACATATTCTGTATATGGTGTACACGGAAGCAATTGCTTGACCCAGTTAGTTAATAAATTATTAGACTAAGTGCTCAAAATGTTCCTCATTGGTGTCTCTACGCCAGTGTTGACTAAGGGATCTGCAGACGTCCACCAACGTGTGTGCTGGAATGGTTCTACATCTCTTCAATTGTTTCCCTTAGATGTTTGAGTGTTGCAAGTTTTCTATAAGGAAGTAGATCATGAGTTAGAGCTCATTAAAAAGTGTGTACATTTTTTTTTGAGACACCCTGTCTGTACACATGTTGTGAGCCACCTTTCGTGCCTCCCTTGTAGGAAGGGAAAGGTGGAAAACAAATATTTTAACTGCGCAATCCTATTCAACTTACACCACCGGTATAACCAGCAGTGCAGTGAAAATGGGAGACCCCAGAACGGAAAGGGGATTCAAATCAAATCCCCTCCAAAGGGGGATTCAAAAGGGATTTGAATCCCCTTTCCGTTCTGGGACCTCCCGTTCTCTCTGCACCGCTGGTTCTACCGGTGGTGTAAGTTGGTTAGGATTGTGCTGTAAGAGCGCAATCCTCCGTAACTTTAGAATGGCAGAGCACGCGCTCCGCCATTCTAAAGTGTCGCAAACATGCTATAAAGCACATTTGCGACTACTTCAGAGTAAGGGAGACCGGTGCAAGGCTGGCCTCCCTCACTCCGACACCGGACCAGGACGCGGCTGCCGGTGGAAGGTATGAGCTCTCGTTGGCGGCTGGGTCCGGAGGGCGAGGGAGGGGGGCCATTGGCCTAGCCGGCCCGGGAGGGGGCGGGGGATGGCGTCGGCCATATCCCCGTCCCCGCCAGGCAGCTTGACTGTTACACGGCCTCCTCCAACTTCTTCCAGCTATTTAGCTGGCGGAAATCCGAGGAGGCCTATTGGGTTTACACCCGGGGAAGGGGACAAGTGTCCCCTTCCCCGAGTAGACCTCCAACCCTCCATCGGACGGGCAGCCCGGGCTCAGGCTGCCGGATCCTTACACAGGATTGCGCTGTAAATGATTTACAGGCCAAGCCTATGCATGTCTATTCAGAAGTAAGTCCCATTGATTTCAATGGAATTTACTGCCAGGTAGGATTATAGGATTAGTAAAAGAGTGTCCAAAGACCTATTTGTGGGGCTTTCAAGACTGGATGTGGGGATGGGGGAAGGCAGGTTAGATAGATACGAGTGTCAACACGAGGGAAAGCCACTGAATGGCTAGAATGGCAGGAGCCGGTATATAAGTGCAAGGCACTAGTAGGTTTGTGATTTGGTTCTAAGAACATCTGTTGAAGAGTCGCTGCTGCAAGCTACTGATGAGTGGATCTGCTTCTTAAATGCAGTCTGAAAACAATTTTCTTTGTTCTTCTTTCTCCCAAGTTCACTAGCCGTAGTAGAGAGGAGCAAGCTTGGGAAAGTTTTCTTAAAAGAGAACAGGTTAGAAAAACAACCTCCAGGTGGCTATCAGCATGACGCTGATGCTGACGTAGCCGGAGAGATACACAACAGGCATAGTTTCTTAGCGTTATGAGTTTGCTTTGTGTTTGGTTTGTGAAATGGGGATACAAACATCTTCCTAAGGCTTAGATGCTTCTCGTCCACTCAGGATTTTGTGCTCATCGTGCTTAGATTCTCAGCAAAACCAGAAGTGAAGTGCAGTGGTGATGAGGAAAATGCCTGGAGAGTTTGAAAAAAAAAATGCTTTTGCAAAGGGCTTTTCTCCAGAGTATAGGAACTCTTGAGTTTCCCTCTTCTGAACTATTAGTAGAAAAGAGAAGAAACAATCTTCATAAGAAAAAGAGATCTTTCTAAAATAGTTTCTTGCCTGCAGACATTCCTAGCACCAATGAGTGTTGGAGACTAGACCTAGCAAAGAGAAGAGGCTGCAGAAATCAGCTGAAAAATGGCAAAGAGCAAAGGTCTGACTACTTTGTCAGTGCTTAAATATGGCCCTTTCTCCCAGCCTTATTTTCCCACTTGCCAAAGGGGAATGATAACCCATTTTACAGGTTAAACAGAACAAATGACACATGGTTTGTAAAGCACTTCACTTATTAAAAAAGTGATGTGTACATTTAGTAGTACAGTATTTTTCTTACTAATATGTAAAGTTTTGACCCGGATAATTTCAACCATCTATATAAACTTATCAAAGGTTATGAGCCAGTGACTACTGTTTGAAGTTCTATAGGAATCTATCAGATTTCATCCCTGGACAAGAGTCAGCTCACTCTAAGCTGGTAGACCTTCCCAAGTGGTACATTAGCATCAGAAAATCTAAAATTACTTCTTTTTTGTTCTGTAGTAGTTGTAAGTGCTGATCTTAATTGACTTACAGCTGGCTTTTTGCACTGTTTATCTGATCTTGTCTATCTTAATTAAATTGCAGAGAAACACTTGAGGAAACTCTGGTTTGAGCCAACAATTTAGCTCTTGTAGGCTTATCTTAATTGTCAACAACATTTTTTAGGAAGCTTTATTGAGGAAATAAATATTTGATAGCACTTTAGAGTAAACTAACCAGAATAAAAGCAAATTAGAAGATAATTAAGATTCAAAAGCAGAAATGATAGGTCAACACTAATATCTGTCTGCTGCCAATGTGTGGAGTTGATGGTTCATTGTATTTTTTCACATAGTTTCCTGAATTTCTAAAGAAATTAAAACATATCTATATTGACTTTGTACCCACTGTTGATATGATTTGAAAAATGCCTGTGCAAGGTTACTCAAATCTCACTTTCAATGGCACTCTATGAATAAATACACAAATGGTTGTGGATGCCCAAACAAGTTATCAACATAAGACTACTACTATTTATTTATTTAGTTAGTTAGTTAGTTAGTTATTTAGTGCTTTTGAATGTTCAGGGCGTTTCAAGTACATTACTTTCTTGTAATCTTTGCAACATCTCTGTTAGGTCAGTACTATTATGCTCCTACTGTAGATGTAGAGGCTGAGGTTGGAAGAGACTGGCTTGTCTAATGACTTGTCTTCTAAGTCAGGGGTGCTCAACCTGTGGTACAAGTACCCCTGGGGGTATGCGGACCAATGGCAGGGGGTACGCCAGAGCCTGCCCCTTATCAGCATCAATCAGTAGTTAATTACTTGTTAATTAGAACTTAAATGCAATCCCATCTGTCTTTCTGTCTCACACACACACACACACACAGTTAAGACATTTTTTCCCATTTAAAATTATTTTACTACTTTTATATTTAACGATTAATTAGCTAACTAATTGATTGATTAATCCAATTAATTAGCAATTAATTAGCAGGGGTACTTCAGAAAATTGGACAGTGATAGGGGGTACCCGGGCCTCCAAAGTTTGAGAACCCCTGTTCTAACTCATTGATAGAGGAAAGGTTTGAACTAGGAACTGTCTGGTTCATAGCTCAGTCTCTGAGCCACTACACTACGGCAGCTCTCACCAACATATAAAAAGGTGCAAGAAGCTTGCCAACATATAAAAAAGGTACAATGGAAGCTTGTTTCCATAATTTGTTGAGATCCTATAGCTCTGCTTATTTATTTATTTAATTTATATGCCACCTTTTCTTTACAGACTCGAGGTGGTTTACGTAGGCAGGCAATCCTAAACCCCATTTTTTCAAATGGAGCTTTTACGAGTATAGGTTCTCATAGAACATAGAACCCTCAATTCCCAGGTGTTTCCTTTCAAAGTGCAGCCACATTCTGGCTGTGCTCCTGCCTTTCAAGCTTTTTGCAGCAGCCGCAGATCTCCCTCAGTCAGTTCTCAAGATGTTATCCGTCTTGCCAGCTGACTCCTCTGCATTCTTAATTGTTGATGCAACTATTAGTCTTCATTACAAAGCATTTTGGGAGACTTCTGGTCAGTTAATTAAAAAATCTTATACTTTGTGCATAGGGATTGCAGCCTTAGTTATGGGGTTCTTCTAAGGAGATAGTAGATCTTTGACGAGTCTTGTTTGTCTTGTTTCAGAACATAATTCCTAACTGAATCTAATTGAATGCTTCTTTCCTAATACTTCCATAGGAAAAGATGTCCTAGCCAGAATCACCTCCTTGCATTGTAGACCTTTGTGTCGATGTCCCCCCCTCCCTCAAGTCTCTTTTCTGACATCTGTGAGCTTATTTGAGAACATTCTAGCTCAGCAGACCCAGGAGTGGTAATCTCTCTTGTGAGAAAAGGAATGTCGCATTCAGTCCTAGGGACAAGGCTACCTGCTTTGGGCAACATGTCCCATTTTCAAATTTCATGCCAATGCATTCTTGGCCTTTCACTTTCATTTAGACATCCTTTGTTCCTTCCAGTAAATTGGGGGAAAGTCGTTTAGGCTTCATGTAGGTTTTTTTTTTTTTGGGGGGGGTAACACAATGCCAGTAGGGCTCTTAATTGCCTGGTGGGTCAAAGTGCTGCTGCCTTTTAGCAGCAGAAAGAGTCCTTTAGAAGGCAGGGAAAGTTTACTTGGAAAGTGAATAAAGGTATATTCAGTGGCCTTTGTTCTTACAACAGCTTGTCAGCAAAGTTTTGCTAAACAGGACTTTAAAAGGTTACAGAGCTAGTAATGGACCAATTTCTGAGGCTTAGTTTTGATGAGAGGGTTCAGATCTGGAGTTTCAGGTATGAATATATTTGTTTTGGTAGCCTTGCCAAAGAAATTAGGGCTGCAATCCTATGCATACTTTCCTGTGAGTAAGCCCCATTGAACACAATCATACTTACCTCTAAGTAGACATGCATAGGATTATGCTGAAAGTCTCCCAGCCCCTCTTTCAGACTCTGCTTCTCTGGAAATAATTTGGAATAGTATGTTTTGATTTAATTTACACTCCAGACTTCTTCCAAATGAGTCCATGCATTTTAAGTCTCACACCAACCCTGCGAAGTTGGTTAGGCTGAGAGATAGAGACTGAAATGAGATGTTACAGAGGATGCATGGCTGCTGCTGAAAGCTGGCAGCTCCCCTATGCTTCTTCCACCTTTTGTCCCCTAGTAATTTCTAGTAAACATCATTGTGTAGAGAGTTTTTAATAGCAGTTAAGGAAGAGAACCTGTCGTTTTCGCTAGTGGCCTAAGAGCAGCTTTGAGATTTGTGTGTGCCCCAAGACAATCCTCTCCTCCACTTGTAACTTCTTTTAAGTTTGTGTGTGTGTTAATTTAAAAATGTGGGGAAACGGATGTCTCATGACTAGGGCTAAACTACTGTACTCTGGGTGGCAGACCTATGACTTTATAACAGCCCAGTCCTATCCTCTCTGCCCTGGACCATGCAGCGTGGACCACGTGGCCCATGCTGAATCCTATCCGGGGAAGGTGCTGGTTGGAGGTCTACTCATGGTAAGGAGATGTTCACCTTCTTACCCCAGGTAAACCCCCAACCTCCATAATGGGGCTACTTGGTTCTCCGCCAGCTCCTTAGCTGGTGCAGAACTGAACAGCCCCATGTCGGTAGAAGAGGCCTGGGATAGGATATGGCATGCTGCAGCATCACTGATCCCACCCCCTCCCGGGCCCGATTTGCCCATGCTACCCCTGCCCTCCCCATTACGTCCCCGCCCCGCCCTCCCCCAGCTCCCGCGCTGCTCAGAGCGGTACGTACCCGCTCTGCAGCACACTCCGCTGGACTTAGCACTGGAGGGACGGTGCAGGCCTTCCTGCTGGCGCCAGCTACTCTCTGGGTGTAGCAACGTGCTTTACGACGCATTTGCAGCACCCTAGACCGGCGCAGCATGTGCTAGGATTACACTGTAAATTCTGGTTTGCCATGGTCACATGTAAAGTGAGGAGTGTAACGTAATGATCAATGGAGTGTGCAAGTAATGCGTGCCTGCAGAGCCTTCTTCCTGACTGCCACTCTGTGCTTTAAATTGCACCCATTTTATGTGTGATTAGGTAAACCCACATTTAAAGGCACTGGCATACTGCCCTGTTGTGAAGTTTGGTCCATACAGTCTGAAGAAAGTTTCCTAGAGACAATACAGTTCTATCATTCATAGACCATGCACATATTCAGAAGATTTCCCCCCCCCCCCCCCCAGTGGATTGGCTTCAGTCCCCAACACAGCAGGCTCATCTCTGAACGGGAGGTTGCTTTGATGGTTTCTGCACCCTTTCTGTCTATCTGTTAACATTAAAGCTTCTTTGAACAGATGGATGGCAAGAGCAGCAGTGAATAGGAACAGATCCAAATAATCCAGGAGAGCAAAGCTGCGATTACTCAGAGCAAGGAAACTGACTTGCTCAGGACGAATGGCCAAGATGAAGTCTGACAGGTCCAAACAAGTGGGCTACTCTCTCAGCAGGGAGTTTACAAGGTCTTGCCTTATGTGGCCACTTCCACTTAACTGATGGAAATGAAAACCAGATATACCTTTCCCAGCAGCAGCCGCCAGCGCCAGAGCTTTGCATAACTCTTGCTCCCCTGGCCCTCTCTAGGGGAGCTCCATAAAATAAACAGATTCATTACATGCGGATTTCCTCTTCCCCTCCTCTGGTCCGTTAAACAAAGAGCCTATTAGAAACAGAAACACACATACATGCACAATGTGTGCTTATGCACGCGCGCGCACACACACACACACAGAGCACAAAAAGTGAAATTCATATGCAATAGAAACATGCACACCGTAAAAACATTCATAAATGTTTTCTCATATATGAAAACATATGTATGTTAATGCATACATTTATAGTTCCATATACTGTATGTTTCACACAAGCAAAGAATACTGGCTCTTTAGAAGGTTCAGGTTGTAGCTTCACTTTGTTCCAGGTGTTTCCTTTCACCCTATTTAGGGCCGAGCTAGATGTGACACAGGGGACATGAGTGTCTCCAAATGGTTTTTGTTCTTACTTGAGTGGAGGAGGGGCTCTGAATTTGAACAGAGCAGTAGGGGGAGAGGGTTCAGCCTTTCCTAGTGGAAATAGATTAAAAAAAAAAAAATTTCACCCAGTTGCTTTTCTCTCTGCAGGGGAAAAAATATAGGGTTCACATATCTTTTCCTCTGCATGCAGAGTAAACTACAAAAACTTGCCAGAGACAGTTGTAGGATAAATCAGCACTCCTCGGGCTATGATGATGCCTCTATCATACTACTTTCTACAACACACTGTTACAAATCTTCTGAAAGGGGGTCAGAGACGTCACTAGGGTTCGTGTCACCCTGGGTGGGAGGTCAGTGCATCGTAATGTGAACCCAATAATACATTGATTTGGGTAATTCATTCCAAGACCTCAGAAGCCATTCAACCACAAATGACCTGCCCTACACCGAGCTGCAAATCCCAGTCCGTCTCCTGGCCTCCAAGCACAGTACATTTCTCACGTTCCTCTCTTGCAACAGAGCCAGCCATCCTCATCTTGCCCAGCTGCCACCACTACCCTGTTGCATTCATCCTGCATATACCCTTGCTGGCCATTCCTTTTTCTGTTTTGTTTTGTTTGTTCATATTTATTTATTTATTTGTTTATTTAAAAAATTATATACCGCTTTTCTAAAAATGCAAAGCAGTGTACAACATAAAAACAAAACACTAATAAAACCCGTTTATAGACTGGACATTGAGACTGAGAAACAGAGATTTGCCCAAGAACACACAGCAAGTAAGAAGACTTCAACAACCTGACCATGGGTCAACATGATAAAATGCCTTGCAGGCTAAGCAAGGGAAGTGGGGAAGTGGGGAATCATTTCCCTCCCATTCTTAGTTGCCAGAGAGATCTGGAAACTTGCTTGTGTTTGTTTGATATTCAAACTCAAACATCCTTATATTAGCAAACCTGGGATCACCTCTACTGATGGCTTAGCATCAAACTTGTTTGTTTTTCTTCCTTGTTTTTACTTTCAAACGATGCTTCTTCCTATCAAAGTTTCACTCCTGCAGTGCAGAACAGGGCATCATGTCAAACATAAGTACAGATAAAGTTAGGAGATGCCAGACAGTTTGCCCTTCTTTTGGGTGTGCATCTGTTTCAGGACTGTATTATTATTATTTTTTTGCCACTTGTAATGCATTACGGCCTGATCCTGCGTAACATCAGGCCGGCGGAGCGCACACTCCACCTGCCTAAGAGGTCGCAAAAGGGCCGGAAAGCACTTTTGCGGCTCCTCAGGAGTAAGCAGCACCAGAGTGGAGGACTTCGCGCCGGCCAACCCAGGTAAGTCCTAGGCCGGTTGGTGGGAGGGTGTGGGGAGGGAGGACTGGGTTCTGAGTTATCTAATGTGTTCTGAGTTATCTGTGACGGATCAAGAGAGAGATCTTGGGGTGCTGGTGGACAGGTCGATGAAAGTGTCGAACCAGTGTACGGCGGCTGTGAAGAAGGTCAATTCCATGCTTGGGATAATTAAAAAAGGGATTGAGAATAAAATGGTCAATATTATTATGCCGTTGTACAAATCGATGGTAAGGCCACATCTGGAGTATTGTGTCCAGTTCTGGTCATCACACTTCAAAAGGGATATAGTTGAATTGGAAAAGGTGCAGAAAAGAGTGACCAGATTGATTTGTGGGCTGGAGCACCTCCCTTATGAGGAAAGGCTACAGCGTCTGGGGCTTTTCAGTCTAGAAAAAAGGCACCTGAGGGGGGACATGATTGAGACGTATAAAATTATGCATGGGATGGAGAGAGTGGATAGAGGGAAATTCTTCTCCCTCTCGCACAACACCAGAACCAGGGGACATGCACTAAAATTGAGTGGAGGGAGAGTTAGAACAGACAAAAGAAAATATTTCTTTACCCAGCATGTAATTCATCTGTGGAACTCCTTGCCACAGGATGTGGTGATGGCACCTGGCCTAGATGCCTTTAAAAGGGGTTTGGACAGATTTATGGAGGAAAAGACCATCACAGGTTACAAGACATAAGCAACCTCCTGGTTTTAGAAGTGGGTTTTCACTGTGCCAGGTGCAAGGGAGTGACAACGGGAAACAGGTTATCTTGTTGTCTTGTGCTCCCTGAGGCATCTGGTGGGGCCACTGTGTGATACAAGAAGCTGGACTAGATGGGCTTTTGGCCTGATCCAGCAGGGCTCTTCTTATGTTCTTATGTTCTTATGACTGGGGTGACGGGAGAGGGGACCATTGGCTGGCCCTGCCTGGGAGGGGGCAGGGATATCGGCACTGATATCCCAAGCCCCTTCCCAGGCCGGGTCGGCCTCCTTCCGTGTAATGTCACCTTCCCCTGAGGTGAGCCCAGGCTGCGTCCACACAGCCCACATCTTGTGCAAGATGCAGCAGCTAGCCATTTCGGCCGGCCACTGCAACTTGCGCAGGCTTGTGCTGTTAAACTCAGAGTACCCAGACTGGTAACTGAAAAGGTTGTCTTTCTCTTTTTCTGAATGCTACCCTTACCATTAGTGGAGGGTTTTCCCTCATACTGTTGGTTCGCATGTACTTCAGATGGTGAACTAGTCGAGAGCAAAGGTCAACACTTCTGCTTGGTTGCTAAATTATAAATAAAAATGCGGAACGTACAGAGCTATGAGCTTTTTTGTGGCTGTGGGGATCGGGAAATAGTTTGACTGTATCCGACTGCCTGGCAGAGTGTGAGGTCTGAGGACCTTCCTCGAGGAAGCTCAGAGCTGACTCGATTTTCTTGTCCACCAACATCCATATTTTTCTCCTCTGCAGTTGTTGTCATCCGAGTGTGGGTACTGAGTGTCTGTAGTGATATCCTTGCATATTCATACCCAACAAACGTACTGTTTTCAATTAGAATGGAGACAAAAATTAGGATGGAAGGATGTTTGTGGTACTTGTCACATTGGCCTCAGATGAACCTGTTACTCTAATAGGCTGCTTGAACACGGGGCAAGAACAATGGTGTTTGAAATTATTCCCTCTTCCTTGATAAATGTTTCAGTACTGCGTAACATTTTCAGTACTGCGTAAGAATAGAGGAGTTTTTACACTCCAATCCTGCCATTTTTCATATCGCTCCCATCACCATAAAATGTGTAATGCAATACTTGCAATTGCCTCTTCCAAACACCATGATTTAATCTCCAGCTATAAAATAAGGATGTAATATAAGCACAGAAGAAGAGACTTTCTGGATCAGGCCAAAGGTCTATCTGGTCCAGCATCCTATTTCCCACAGTGGCTAGCCAGATGCTTCTGGGAAGCCCACAAGAAGGGCTTGCAATCCACAGTCCTCCTTTGTTTTGCTCTACCCAGCAGCTAGCATAATACTTCTGAAGATACCATATAGCTGCCACAACAAATAGCCATTGCTAGACCTACCCTGCAGGAATTTGTCAAGTGTTCCCTTTAGAGCCATCTCAAGTGATAGCCGTCACCACATCTTGTGGGAGCGAATTCCATGCATCTTGGCCCAATCCTATCCGGCGATGGTGTATAGGATGCTGGGCCACAGACACAACGTCCACTGTCCTACACACTGTCCTTGGGAAGAGGCTGGTTGAGAGGGGTAAAGGGGAAAGACCTTACTTCCCAGCTGCCGCATGGCCCCCTGTGGGACTTCTCAAAGCTACGCCAGCTCTGTTGCTGGCATAACTCTGAGGAGCTTACTGGGGTTATGTCTGGCCTGAGATGGGGATTTAGGATCTGTTGGCCATCAGCTCCACCTCGTCCTGCCCTGATCTCTACCCCTTTCTCACCTCTCTGCCGCAGAACCCCGGTAGTGGCTGGTCTGCGCTACACTGCTGGAGGCACATGGCTTTACGGTTGTTGCACCAGTGGCTGCAGCTGCTGGTGACAAGGCTGCAATGATGGTGGGGTACCTCATTGCGCCAGCAGACCTAGCGGTATGCCAGTGCAATCCAAGGATAGAATTGGACCGCATATGTTGCATTTTTTGCCTGTTTGGAATCTCTTGACTATCAGTTGTAGTGGATGACCCCATGTGCTAGTGTTAAGAGAGAGGCGGAAGAATCGGTCCACTTTGTCTACACCATGCATAATTTGTACCAGTGTTATGCCATTCTCTCTTCCTCCCTTTAAATATCTTTTTCTTTTGCAGGAAAAAGCCCCATATGTTTTAACTTTGCTTCATGATATCTAACCCCTTGATCATTTTGGTTGCCCTTTTCTGCACCTTTTCCGCTCTCTAATATCCTTTTTAGTGCAGAATTACTGGATGGGGAGGGACTGTAGCTCAGTGATACTTTGCATTTCGATGGTCCTAGGCTCTATCCCATCTGAAATCCTGGAGAATAGTTGTCAGTCAGTGTAGATGGACCTTTGGTCCGGGTCAGTAAGGTTGCTTTCTATTTAACACAGTATTTCCAATGCAGTTACATTTTAATATTGACCATGTTTATTTTTAATCCACCTTTTTCACTGCTACTGCATACTGAGGGCCAGGGTAACCTGGGCAACTACACTGAGGAACCTGGATGATATTTAGGGAATAAAAATCAATCATATCAGGGTCAAGCATGTGCTTAATGTAATGGGCAGTTTGGTCTTGAGTTGACGTTTTCATTGAGCTTTCCACCATGAACACAAATCTTATTCCCCTATCTTGGCCTCTTAGGCATTCTGCGCATGTGCAGAACAGCCAATTTTAAAAGGAGCCGACTCGCGCCGAAGTGAGCGCTGGGGCGGCGGCGGCGAGGAGGTGGTGGTAAGGAGACAGCAGTGGCGCTCCCGGCCCCCGAGCGCCCACCCCCACCACTCTCCCTACCTTCTTCAGCCTCCTCACCGCTGCCGCCACCGCTGCCCCCGCCGCCACCCGCCGCCCCCGCGCTCACCTCGGCACGACTTTTAAACAGCCCCGCCGAGGTGAGCGCGGGGCCGGCGGTGGCGGCGGCGAGGAGGCTGAAGAAAGTAAGGAGAGTGGTGGGGGTGGCCGCGGGGGCCGGGTGGGAGCGCCCTTCTGGGGGGTGGGGGCGCTCGGGCCCTTCTGGGGGGCACCCAGGCAACCTGTGCCCCGGGCGCCCGGAGGGCTAGCGACGCCCCTGGTGTCACTTTACGGTTACTTATTCTGAATTTCATTTTGCTTTTGCTTTCTTTTTTCTTTCTTTGCAATTCATCCGGTGTGTAGAGATCTGTTTGGAGTACTTTACAGTCTTGCTGAGGTTTTCCACCATTTTCCATTTGTGTCATCATCATGGGCAAACTTGATAAGCCACTGCTCAGTCCTGACTCCAAATCATTTATAGATAAGCTAAATAGCACAAGTCCCAATATAAATCCATGGGATTTGTGAAAACTCTCTGTTTATTCCTACCCTCTACTTTGTGATCTGCCTCTAAATTACAGTGAGTCAAGCTGCATCTGCATCTTTACATCTCGGCTTGAGATCCCCTTTCCTCCAAGCGTAGTCTTGTCCTTCTCCTGCCCACCTCTCTTGCACCCAAACCTTATACAGTACTTCCATGCCTGCCCTCTTGCCCCCTGCTTAATCCTCTCCTCTCCATAAAACCACGAACTTTGTGTGTGTCGCACTTTCTCCCCATCCATCCTTCCTCTTCCTTTTTGCGTCTCCACGTTTCCAGGAAGTCAAGTTCCTCCTTTCACTCTCACTTTTCCCTGGAACCTACTAAGTTTAGCTGTGTGCGTGCATGCATGTGTGTTACCTTCACTGAGCATTTTATTTTGGATTGTGCTCTCATTTAGTTTCCCCCCTCATTCTTGTACACCTATCTCCCCCACTAAATACAAATGTGTTGCACCTATATCTCTGATGCTCTTTTTGCCAATGCCAATGTCCTCTGGGGTGTGCCACGAACCAGCAGCCTACCTGTGAAACATATGTTTGGGTGCATGTGTATGAGTGCATCACGTGTCTCTGAGCATATGTAACTCTCAGTTTGCCTGGGGTAGACATTGGGCTACTGAGTAATTTCCACCTTCTGGATCCCTTTTTAAAAACATTGCTCCCATTCACTGGCTGCCAAGGAAGGTGGGAAAAAAAGATCAGAACCTGAATTGTGGAGTGTTTTTCAGAATGCGTAGAGGACATGGGCAAGGCCAATCTCCTTTAGGGCCCATAAAAATTTTAGCCTGTAAAACAAGAGTGAAGGAACAAGATGAAGCAATCCAGTTGTTGGGAGGAAACCACCAATTAGGAGTGTTCCCAAGAGAAGATTTTTTAGGAGCTAGAGGGCAGTTTGCCAGAGAGATATTTTAGCTGGATCTGGGTTGGTTTAAAAGGACAGATGTGGTGATAACTGCTCCCCATAGGCAGCATGTCCTTCTAACCTCCTCCTCGCCTCGTCTCTGTAAGTCAAGAGGGCTTGGGCTATCCTCAAGTTTAATAGCAGTGAGGCAAGGGTAACCTGGCAAATCCTGCAATACTGAATATGATGTTCATGCACAGTCAAAAGATTAACCAATTTTCTTTCAGCTTAAAACTGTAACCAGGAGGACCATCCGATTCAGTGGCAATACACCAGGGTGGGCTCGTCCTGCTAATACATAATCACCACCAACAGATTATTCAGCAGCTGGAGAAATGCAAGCGAGTTCCAAATATGAACAACAGAATCTTAAAACTAGAGAAGTGACATTAAATTCCTTATCATGCAGTGAGGAAAGTCGTGGAATCTTCCTAAAAGCTCCAGTGAAGAAGATTCCAAAATTCCCTATGTAGTTTCTTTCATTTGCTCACCTTCTTACTACTAGGAAGTCTTTTTCAGAGCAATCTTACGTATTTCTACACTGAAGGCCCATTTTTATTCCATGAGGTAAGGTCTATAACTAAGGCAAGTTAAGTCCTGCACCGGCTGGTGCAGAGGCGGGCGGTGAGGGAGGGTGGCCATTGGCTGCACTAGGCAGGGGGAGGGCGGGGATATTGGCGGCGAGATCCACCAATATCCAAAGCCCTCTCCGGGCCCAGTGCGGCCTTGCATGGAGGCCTCGAATGTACACCAGCTCTAGAGCTGGTGTACATTCGAGTAGACCCATTGGGCTTCAAGCCACTTATACCCGGGGAAGGGGGTGATTGTCCCCTCAAGGTGCACCCAGGCTGCCCTGGGGCACCCCGGGACCTGGATAGGATATGGTAGCCGGCCCTTTAGGATTGGATATTATACAGGATTGGGCTATTACTGTGTAAGTCCTCCCCTGCCCTGTCCTGCTTCCCCCACAAGCTTACCTGAGTCAGCAGGGCTTCACTGAGCTGTTGCCATGCGTGGGGCCACTGCGGCCTCCCTGCTGGCGCTCTACTTCTGGATATTATTTTATGACTGACATAAGGCAGTTTCTGCTGCCTTGGTGCCGGTACCGCTTACTCCCCTGGTGCCACAAAAGTGCTTTACGGCACTTTTGTGGCACCCTAGGCTGGCAGAGCACTCACTCCACTGGCCTTAACTTGCGCAGGATTGCACAGTTCATTTGTTTGAAAGTTGATTAGTCTTGCCATACCCAGCTCTGTGTGTCTGTGTCTGTTTACATATATGTTTGTGTATATGTTGCATTATTCCTTTTGAATGAATTTTTAATATTTTTTATTTTATTAATATATTAAAACAAAACACAAAGCAATACATCTTATTTTGAAAGATTACAGCAAGCGCGAAGCAGTATATCCTACTAGCATACTATTTTCTATTTTCTATTTATAATATCCCACTAAGCCAAAATATCTCCCACCATTCTATTCATTAAATCCACATATCATCACGTCATTCTTCTCTCTCTCTTAAAAAATCAATAAATTGTTTCCAATTATTCACAAAAGGTTAACTGACTTTTCCTTAATTAAAATTGTGAGTTTGTCCATTTCAGCATAATCCAAAACTTTTAACCACCAATCTTCCAGCAAAGGTATTTCTGAATTCTTCCAATATTGTGCATATAAAATTCTTGCCACACTTATCACATATAAAAACAAAGTTCCAATTTTTCCCCTACGTGATTGAATTATTTTTGTCTATAACTTTCTTAAGTTGTGATGCCTGTAAGAGGCCACAATACTCCTGTTGAGCCCTAACTAGTGTCAAGCAGAATATTTACTTCCTATTCTAGACACACTGTCCTCTGAGTTATCAGTATAAAATAGCTAAGACAGTGGTTCTCAAACTTTTACAAACAAGTAAGGGAGCCTGTACGTTGTCGCGGACTCTGCCGCGATGGCACTTCTGGGGTCCTGCCGCCATGGAAAAAAAGGTTTTTTTCACTTACCGCGGGTTGTGCTGGCCCTCTGGGGGCTACGGGGGCCCCATGGCCCCCTCTACGAGCTTCCCTGTGCCTCAGAAGACTTTCCAATCACTCTCAGAAGCTACTGCCGATTTTCACCAAAAACAAGACGTAGCTCCCAAACGCGATCAGAAGATCTTCTGAGGTGCAAGGGGCCCCGTTGAGGGCTCCGGAGGGCTGGTGTGACCCCCGGTAAGTGAAAATACCCCTTTCTTCTGCAGTGGCCGCTCCCCAAAAGTGCCATCGCTGACGTCACCATGCCATTAAGGGGTAGCGACTGTTTCCAGATTTTGTGGTGTGTTGCAACCCACCAGTTTGAGAACCACTGGGCTAAGATAATTATGGCAAATGTATACCTTGTAGTCAGTCTTGTGAGATGAATGCACACCTGTCTGTTTCAGTTCATGTACCTGCTGTGGGAACTTCCTGCCAGTTGAGGCTTCCACAGTGTGTGTACGTGGCAAAGCCGGCACATTTTCACATGTCCCACTCTCACTATGCAGGATTGCGAGCTGATGATTACAGCCAGGAAGACTTAAGGCTGATGATCAGTGCTGTGTCCTTTCAGAAATTTGAATAGTTCTATATGTTGGTGTTGGCCACCTTCACCATCTATGACAGCAATCCTATTAGAAATACTGAGGTTGAAATGCAAGGATGTGGCTTGTGGGTTGACTCTACGTTTCTGTCTAAGAAAGACTAAATTGCTGTTGTGTGGTTCTTATTCTCTCCATTTGTTGATTTTGTTCTAATTCCTCAGACTCTCTTGGGTTTGGGTGGGGTACAGACTGGTCAGAGGTCAACTTTGTGGGGAGACACACATCTAGCTGGAAGTCATCAAATAATTCAGTTATTCTCATATGATAGGCTATGAGCTACCAGTGTGTCTAAAGAATCTTGTAGGCCAGAAAATCAGGAATGGCTGTTATAATAAAATACAGCCCAAGCAACGAAATGGATTTCATGCCTTGGTCAAGACTAATACAACAAGACAGGTTTCAAACAGATACAACACTCTGCTACTGAGCAGTGAGTTATTACTGATTCCAGTAGTAGTGCCAGAGGCATCGCTGGAGGGGGTGGTGGTACTGTAAGTTCCGCACTGTTCTAATCCCCGTTTACTCCCCGGTACGAGGTGGCCCTGCCCCCTCGCTGTCGGAACCATTCCATGCGGTGAAGGCAACAGGCAGGGAGTCTCCTGACTGTTGCCTTCGCTGTATGGAATGGCTCCGACGGCAAGGGGTGGGGCCACCCCGTACCGGGGAGTAAACAGGGATTAGAATGGTGCGGAACTTACAGTACCATCACCCCCTCCAGCGATGCCTCTGAGTAGTGCTCTGCTTAGATCAGTGTACTCACTAGTGAGACCAGACATTGAACGGGTGGATACTATGATTTCATTTAATTTATATTGTGTAGATAAGTGATGTGTTCTGGCATTTTAATTATCGTTTTATGTTAAACCACCATGAGTTTCTTTGAAAAGCGGTGGGATAAAACTTTTTGTAAAGAAAAAAAAAGTGTGTCTCCCCCCCCCCGCTGGCTTACTGCATAGCAAAAACAGATGTGGTGTCTAGTATCACCTCTGTGTTGGGCTTGTGGGAGTTAGAGTGTTCCCAGGGCACAGAAGTAAACTACCCCAATGGTTTCATACAACTTTCACTGGAGACCCATGCAATTGGTCTTACCAATGAGATCAGATGTCATCAATTGTTAAATTATCACAGCCTTTAATTGTCTGCTGCATCCTATTTATGAGAAGATTTCTGATACAGGCCACTGTAGAAGTTCACCAGCATGAATTTACTATAGTATCTAACTAGCATACGCCATTGAGGATAGGAAATTGTGGAATTTTTCAACTGGACACATATAAATGGGTGGAAGCCTGGAAGCATCTAGATAAATGTGTGCTGCAGTTATTCAGGTTACAGGCATATGATATCTATTACTTGTTATTCCATAAAAACCATAACAAAATCTACAAAAAAAATGGGCTTGGTCAGTTATAGTATTCGGGGGGAAATAAGATGTTCTGAGAAGTGACGTAGGAGGTTTATCAGGATGCCAATCATTAAGTTTTTCTTCTGAATCATTCGTGAATTAAGATTCCGTGTTATAAGATGTTAGTGATTCAGCACTTGGTACTTTTCCTTGTTGAATCCATCCAGGAGGACATAACAATGCTAGGGGGCACTCGAGGACAGGAGGTGCCATTTTCTGAATGTGAGATATAGGAATGACTTCGCTATTACTGGAGATTAGACAGAGTCAACAGTCTTGTATGGAACCTGGCCAAGTTTTATTTTTGTGACTTCCCTTCTTTAGTTTCAGTTGCATATCACTTTTTTTTCTTTTCTTAATATTCAAATTCAGTCATATCTCTTTCCCTTTAGTCTGTTTAGGTACTACTTGCTGTCTTATTGAAACACTTACAAAAAGAACAACATGGTGATAAACTCTATGTCTGAAGGCATATTCTGTGAATCTTGAGTGAGCTAACACTAACAGTGGTTATAGCACAGCAGAGTTTGTTCCTTGCTGTAGTAGGATAATGCTTGAAAACACCTTCCATTGTGTTGTAAACTGATAATTTTCATTGGAGGTAGTAGACAACGTAAATAGTATAAAGCGTGCATTCTCTATAGCAGCAGTTTTGGTCTCCGGAGCCCTTGATACTCCTAAATGGAGTCTTGGGGGGCCCTACCAGTGCACGTGTGGAGTCTTGGAAAGCACCAGAGTGTCAGTGCATGTGCAGCATGGAGCAGCACCAAGCAGATGGTGGCCACATATGGTGTGCTTGTGGAGCCCCAGAAGGGGTCTCAGGGAGCCCCAGGGCTCCTAGAAGCCCACTTTGAGAAATGCTGCTCTATAGCATGCTTTTTCAAATACTCATTTACCTATCACTCTTAAAATATCTGCTGGTCTTAAAGATTGCAGCATTTGCTGCTTCCCATTTTCAGCTCTTAAAGAAAGGTACCTGCTGACCTGCTCTGCATTGTGGTTGGGTGTGTGGTGAAGTAGTCATCTGATCATTACACATTAGCCAATGGTTACAAAAAGAGTACATTGTGACATTTTTTACTCTGTTTTTCACGGGTTAACCATTTATCTGGATATTTTGCATTGCAGAGATAATCATTTTACCATTTGCTGCAATATGCTGCCCCAACTACTTTGGCAATGCAACGAGGTATTTCATGGCAAGATTCTTCAGAAAATCAAGAAACCAAGAGGCAGTCTAAAGATTCCTCCAGATGTCGGCTCCCAGTGATGGTTTCAGCAAACCAGGAAGAGAAACAGGAAGCACTTCCTATCTGAATGTGATGCGAGCACTTCCAACGTGATGCGACCATTGCTGGTTTTGTGTGACAGTTGCTGGTCCGTCCCCCAGGCTGATCCTGCTACTATGCTTGGACTAATAGCAGGCTGCATAGGAACTGGTGCAGCAGGCCTCTCGCTTGCGGTTGCCTGGCATGTCCACATGCTATCATGCTGGTAACGCACTGTGATTGCCGTAGAATGCTGACAACTCTGGAAGGATATTTTTTTAAAAAATTGCAGCCAATCCAATGTCTCATTAAGTACTTAAAATATGAGAATCATCATGTCAAATCTACAGTTCTTCTCTCTGAAGCAGTGATGGACTTTTAACAGGTTTTCCAACGTGCTGGAGAAAGCAGCTTATTTTGCCACAGAATTTAAGTGGTGCTTATCCTAGAGCACTTGGGTTGCTTTTAGGAGTGACTTAACAGAACAGATCAGTGTAAATGTGAGGTTTTCCCCTAGCAGAACAGACAGTGAGTCCAGCAGATAAATGATGCAGAAGCCCACAGACTCTCCAAGGGCTGTTAATCCTCAGCCCAAAAGCTGCTCCAGACCTCACCCTGGGGCCTTCTGCCAAGATGTGCGTGGAGAATGATGTCAGGCTCAATTGCTCACTCATAGTCTAAAAAGCACTGATACATGCAAGGGCAAATTTGGTGATGAGGTTTCCAGACCCCACTGGGGATGACAATTTAAGGCTCATGCTTTGACCGCCCTTTATCAGGCGCAGATCTGCTGCCAAGTGTAATCTATGAAATCATGGCCCCCAGGCTTACTTATTGCAACTCATTACAGCTGGGAAAACCCCAAAAGAAAGTGAAATGGCTTCACTGAGTGCTTAGCAACATATGTTTCTGTGAACACACCCTTCTGCTGCTCACTCTTCACTAGAGAATACAATTGAATGTCTGATATTCAATTCCTTCAGTTTCTGAAGCTAAACTTACATGAAGGAAACACAAATTCTTTGCCCAGCAGAATCAATATCAATGCCTTTACTTTGCACAACTAACAGCGCAATCCTGTGCAAGTTATGGGTGGCGGACCTAGTGTCCGCCGCCCACAATAGTCACAAACTTTAATGACTACTGTACTTTAGAGATGGGAAGGCCGGCGCAAGGCCGGCCTTCCCAGCTCCACCAGCCAAGGACTCTAGCCACCGCCAGACCCAGGGGCAAGGTAGGATCCGGTGGGTGGCTGGGAGGGTCGGTAGATGGGGAGAGGGACGGCGGAGCCAGGAGGGCAACCATAGGCCCAGCCGTCCCGGGCGGGGGCATGACGTCCGCCATATCCTGGTCCCCGTCAGGCTCCGCAGGGCGGCTGGGCTGTTACACGGCCTCCTCCGACTTCCACCAGCAAAAAAGCTGGCAGAAATCCGAGGAGGCCTACCGGCCCCAGCCGCCATTACACTCGGGGAAGGGGACAAGCGTCCCCTTCCTCGAGTAGACTTTCCACCGCGGGCTGCCTGCTGCAGGCTGCCTGCAGCGGAACACTGGATCGGGTGGATGGCCTTGGCCGCCCGCCCGATCTTTAGGTAGGATTGGGCTGTAATTGTGCTTATGTTACATGGGTATATTTGTGAGGTGACTTGTCCTGTAAAACTGGAGTATTTCTTCCTATGGTGCTATTGCTATACCAGTAATCTGGGTGCCAGGAGCACTGGGAAATACAGTTTTCTCAGCACTCCTGGTAGATGTTGGGAGTGCTGAGAAAACTAAATTTCCCAGCATTGCCAGCATCTGGCTCAGTGCTATAGTATTAGCAGGGATGGGAGAGAGAGGATTCCCTCCCTCCCTCCTCTTGCTGCCACTGCCAGTAGCAGAACAGCAGCAGCAAGGTAAATGGGAAGAAGGGAAGAAGGAGTCTTGGGAGCAAGTGAAAGGACCAGTCTAGCAGGGGGTTGGAGAAGGATCAGATTGACTCAGATTGGGCTAGGAATAAGCGGAGCTATTTCTTGATTTTTTTTTTTAGGGGGGATAATATGGCTTTTTCTAAGCCAGTCTGAGGAGTACTGGGAAGAGAGGGGTCACCCATCACTTAAAGGTAAAGGACATGCAAACTGAAGAACTGGCTCTAAATTATTTGTCCCTACAACTCTTAGCACCTTTCCTAGGTTCCGATGGACGCGGCATTCCAAACAGTGGAGTTGGGTAAACATCATTTTGTTACATTTCTGAGCCCCTTGAGATGACACTTGAGGCAAACATGTAGCGATTGATCCATTCAAGGAAAGTGACAACCCAAACTCATATCACCACCAAGAGTTGTTGGAGCACTTGAGTTACCTAGAGCTTCGTTTGCACCAGAGCTAACCAGGGCTCAGTCCAAGAATATGTGTAGCAATAATAAGAAAGGGTACACACTCTGCTGTCACCTGATGGCCATTTTTGAAGAGAAAAGCGCACTGAAGACAGTGATGCAGAGCAGAGGGGTGGGCGTGGGGAAGGGATGCGTCACCCTTTTCCTGCCTGCTCTTCTCTGCTCCAGCTCTCACTCCCATGCTTTCAGATATGTGTTTGCAAAGTGATGTGCATGTGTGTTTAATGTGCATTTTGGCCCTAAGTTTTCCATTTATAATATATAACTTTTATTATATTCTCTCCAGTGTAATATAGTATTGAATGAATGAATGAATGGATAGATGGTTGTATTCTGAAAGAAGAACTTTGATGAAAGAACTGCAATGCAATTATTTGTTTCTACAAAGCCAGAAAGCTTCTTGGTAGAATGACACAATATTTGGACAATCTGCCAATGGGGATATGTTTCAGTTTGACCCAACTGAACTCATTGTAGTCATGGTGTCGTGCCTGTGATGAATTTTAACCTGCTCTTTCTTCCATTCCAGATTGAAGTGGGAAAAAGTACTTCATTGCCTTCCAGGATAGATGAGTCTGTCTCTCCCCGTTCTCTGAAATATGAAATAGGTCTGTGGTAGGTGAATTGGTTGAGTTCTTAAGATGCCCCAGAGCCAAGCTAAACAATGAAAATGAAGTGAGAAAGCATCTGAAGAGAAAGGCAGGATGATTAGAGTAGAATACGTGCACCACAGAGCCCCTGCCCAACACACCAAAGATTCTGCAATCTATAGAGGCCATCATAACCATAGACAAGCTCCTTATCTGCCATCTTCAGCATTTATTTTATTTTATTTATTTATAGAATTTTTACCCCGCCTTTCTCCCACCAGGGCAACCAAGGCGGCTTACAACAAAAATATTAAAATACACGAATACATTTAAAATCAAGAATTAAAATAATTAAAAACAATTAAAACAATTAAAACAAACAGCCCCAGTGGGTCATCCACATTTACATTTGTTAAAAGCGATTTGTTAAAAAGCCAGCCCGCCATCAAATGCTGATCTAAATAAAAATGTCTTGAGGCCCCGCCGAAAGGTCTCTAAGGAGGGAGCCGTTCTTAATTCCAGGGGGAGGGAATTCCATAATTGGGGCACCACTGCCGAGAAGGCCCTATTCCGCGCCGCCATCCCCCTCACCTCCGTCAGTGGCGGCACGGTCAACAGGGCCCCTCCTGATGACCTCAGAGTACGGGTCGGATTATAAGGAAGGAGGCGGTCCCTCAAATACCCTGGACCCGAGCCGTTAAGGGCTTTAAAAGTCAAAACTAGCACTTTGAATTGTGCCCGGAAACGAACCGGCAGCCAGTGTAGCCGCTGAAGCAACGGTCCGACTGAGTCGAACCAACAGGCCCCAGCAACCACCCGGGCCGCCGCATTCTGCACTAGTTGCAGTTTCCGAACAGTCTTCAAAGGCAGCCCCATGTAGAGCGGATTGCAGTAATCTAGTCTAGATGTCACTAGGGCATGGGTCACCGTGGCCAGGTCTGCACGATCCAGGTACGGTCGCAGCTGGCGCACCAGCCGAAGCTGGGCAAAAGCCCCCCTGGCCACAGCCGCCACCTGGGAATCCAGGAGCAGCTGCGCATCCAGGAGAACCCCCAAGCTGCGGACCTGCTCCTTCAGAGGGAGTACAACCCCATTCAGAGCAGGACGATGATCCAGTACCTGAGTCGTAGACTTCTGGACCAGAAGAACCTCTGTCTTATTAGGATTTAATTTCAGCTTGTTAGCCCCCATCCAGCTCCCAACTGCCTCCAGACAACGATTCAGGACATCGACCGCCCCCTTGGAGTCAGGTGGAAAGGAGAGAAAGAGCTGGGTGTCATCCGCATACTGATGACTCCCTACCCCAAATCCCCGGATGACCTCTCCCAGCGGCTTCATATATATATTAAACAGCATGGGGGATAGAATTCACCCTTGCGGCACCCCACACCTCAAGGGCAAGGGTGCCGAACAAGCATCCCCCAGCACCACCTTCTGGGATCTATCAGCCAGGAAGGAGCGGAACCACCTCAGAACGGTGCCTCCAAGCCCCAACCCAGCCAACCGACCCAGAAGGACACCATGGTCAATGGTGTCAAAAGCTGCCGAGAGGTCCAGCAGGACCAACAGGGACGCACTCCCCCTGTCCAGTCCCCGGCGCAGGTCATCCACCAAGGCGACCAAGGCCGTCTCTGTCCCGAACCCCGGCCTGAAGCCAGACTGGAATGGATCCAGATAATCAGCTTCCTCCAAGACCCTCTGAAGCTGAGACGCCACTACCCGCTCGATCACCTTGCCCAGAAACGGGATATTTGAGACTGGCCGGAAGTTGTTCAAAATCGTAGGATCCAAGGAGGGTTTCTTCAGGAGGGGGCGCACCACCGCCTGCTTCAAAGAGTTTTGAAGACAGTTTCAAAACTTTAAAACTAAGTTTTCAATTTAAAGAGTTAGAAAAGCTGTATACAAGTTCTAGTTAGGCAAGGAAGACATAAGGCTGAGGGAGGGCCAAGTGTGTTCATCTGCAGGGAGGAGACAGCTATGCTGCTGGCACTAGGATAAAGGAGAAAATGTGTATTTGAAGCCCATAGAGAGCAACATGATTAATTCATGCTGGCATTTGCTAGCATTTTGCATCTGGCCAGGTGGTTGATATGGGAGGAGAGCTGCACCTGGAAAATGATTTTCTAGGTTGCAAACATTGGGGAATAGTGATCTGCAGGACTAGTTGGATATCTGGCTCTCTATTTGGAGGAACAAAAATATCCAGCATCAGAACTGAAGGAGATGGGTGGAGAAGCTGGCTTCTTGCTACAACCATGAAAAGGATTCCTCCTCCAATAATGCTTCATACACATTATTCTTGGGAGGAAGGAGAACAGTTTCCGTACTTGACTACACAAGCTTCCAAAACTCTAGGTCACCAGGGTGTCAGTTTCAGTCTGATCAACAGAGTTTACTTAGGGTTCTCTTGGTTCAGAACCCATACAAGACAATTCTCTGTGGTCAACATTCACTCTTAGATTAAATATTTAAAAACATTGACCCCCCCCCTCCGTTTTTCCTTAGATTTAAGAATCAAGCCACTAAAAGTTGTCCGAAGGCTTCAGTAACGCCATATGTTCTGCACGGCTCCTGTTAACCCAGGGTTGTTCCTGCATGACATTCAGGTGTCACTCCATGCCAATATGGTTTGCACTTCAGATGAGTCAGCACTGGCTGTCTTGTGGTTGCTGAGTTCATGTTTGGAACAAGGTTCTGATGAACCAGTGACTACAGAATGAGACTGTGGCGTCAAATTTCCTTTGAGATCAGAGTATGACCTAAACAAATTAATTCCACAGACATGCCTAGATGGATGCAGAAAAGTCATACACCCTGAACACTATTGACTCATTGGAAAGAAGGAAATGGTCACTGGAAAATGACAATTCCATCCAAAATTTCCTCCAAAAAATTACATTTTTTCTAAAAATAATAATCTAATTTTAGGTTGCTGCTGTAGTATAGTTGCCTCAAGATCCCTGGGGAGCACTTAAAACACCCTAGAGGCATCATTTTGAAGGTAGAAAGACAGAGCAGCCCTTTCAAGGGAGCAGAGCCTCTGGACATTTCCTCCCTTTTTGGAGAGAACTCCTTTGACCGTTTTACCCCTTTATGTTTTTTCAGCTTGTGAGGATCTGAATTGGCAACCTTCATGATTTAACAGCAGTTGGTCTTCTGTATGGGTCACTATTCTTATCAGCTGTTGTAGAACAATTTTAAGTATACAATTAAGCACAGTTACACACCTCACGCGAGTCAGGCCATGTCCCCCCCCCCCCCGCTGTTGCAGTGGTGCCAAAATAGCTACTGCTGCATCCGGGTGGGGGGCACTTGCGGAGGTCTCCTCTGGGTAAGGGGAACATTTGTTCCCTTATGTGGGGGTAAGCCTCTGCAGCACAGAGGGTTTGCTCAGACCTGCGCTAGTGAAATCACTGGCGCAGATCCACGTGGATCGGATCTGGGAAGGGGTTAGAATCTGGCGGACGCTGCTGCTGCCAACCCCCCTAGCTCCTTTCCCAGGCCCAATTTGGCCTGCCCCACCCACGTTGCCTCACTGTTCTGCCCTCCCCCATCCCCACCTCGTTTCACCCTCCCCCCTTCTTCTGTTCTCCTCCGCCCTGTTCCACCCTGCTCCCACCCCGTCCTGCCTCCCCCGCCAACCTACATGCCTCGGTGGGTCCAGGGGATCTTCCAGCATTCACAGGAAGGCTCCGGCCTTCCAGCTGGTACTTCAGCAGTGCACTCCTCCACACGCTGCCAGAATGCTCTGACTGCCACAAGGCAGCCCGCTGGCAGAACGTTCATTCCTCAGTAGGATTGGGCTATAAGCATTCTAAAGAATCCTTTATCGAAAGAGCACATGCTTGAGGGATTTTTACTTTTCTCATCACTATCCCCCCCACCCCCCAGTTACCTGGAGTCTCCATCACTGTATTTGCAGCACAGGTTAGTACCGTGACTCTCCCATCGGTGCCTGTGTTACTCAGATAACCTTGCACCCCTTTCCACATGTGTTTCCGTACTGTTTCATCCAATTCCTCTGCATTCTCTTTTTTATGCAAGTTCCAGGATGCCATCCTGCAGAATAGTCATGCCTATCATTAGGAGCGGAAGCTCATTATTTCCGACTGCTGCCACTGTACAGTTCTGCTGACCCACTTGTTTCCCTTGACGTTCCATAGCCTTCTCCATGTATGCTAAGTGGGTTATTTCCTGGGTGTTCCCTCCAATTAGAGGAAGCCAGCCATAAGGGAAATGCGTTAACTCTGCTTAGTCCTAATGCTGTAAAAAATTCCAAACTCTATCATTGCCAGTTAAACCTGTATCGAGCAAAGCAGGTAAAGGGATCTCTTTGAACCTTCTCAGGACAATTTAGTCATTTCTCCACCATCTTTTCCTCGAATCTCTCTGGGGATCCTTGATATCTAGGGCTGCACAGTTGAACTGTGCCCTGCGCTGCCAAGCTAGACGCCCAGACTGTTTTACTGGTGAATAGTGGGATGGTCATGCTCATTCCATTTGTAGTTTAGTGGGAGGAAATTCTGATGGGACATTGCTTAGTTTACACTCTCTACTTTAACTGTTTGTTTTAAGAACATAAGAAGAGCCCTGCTGGATCAGGCCAAAGGCCCATCTAGTCCAGCTTCCTGTATCACACAGTGGCCCCACCAGATGCCTCAGGGAGCACATAGCCAACAAGATAACCTGTTTCCTGCTGTCACCAAAGGCGTCGCTCCGGTAGGGGCGGGGCCGTAAGTATCGCTCTGTCCTAGTCCCTTTACCGAGCGAGCAGGAGGCGGCCTTGCCCCCTCACTGTCGGAGCCTTTCCCCTGCGGAGGAAGCACCTGCACCTGGCACAGAGAAAACCTACTTCTAAAACCAGGAGGTTGCTTATGGCTTGTAACCTGTGATGGTCTTTTCCTCTTTTAAAGGCATCAAGGCCATTTTGACACCATTATCCATTAAACTGCAGCTCTCCCTCCTTCCTCTCAACATTCTCAGTCGTTGTGGCAACTGTTGCCTGGAGTCAGAGGCGTAGCTAAGTCTTCTGCTGCCCGAGACGGTGACTCCTGGCGTCACCCCACCGAGTGCGCAGAAGTAATTGGCGGTGACATGATGACGTCACCACATCACTGCCAATTACTTCCGGGTTTTTGCCACTCCCTCACTGACACGATGGGCTGCCCTTACCTTTGGCTCAGAACGCAGCGAAAAAACAAATGTCCGCTTTTTTCGCTGCTTTTCAAACTGAAGGCGAGGGCAGCCCATCGCAACGATGAGGGAGACGATGTGCGGAGCTGCGGCTGTTCATTCTTGATGAGGAGGGGGCGGTGGAGGCAGGTTGGCGATCCAGCTCAGAGCGCCCCCCCCCTTGGCGTAGCGCCCGGGGCAGGTGCTCCTCAGGCTCTGCCTTTGTTATGCCTCTGCCTGGAGTTATCCCTCTCTCCTTGCCCTACCTAGATTCCATGATCAAGGAGAACATTCCTGCATTTGACACACAAATGCCACATTCCCTTTGACAGATCTAATTGAGCCAACATGCTGCTTGATTAGAAAGAAAAAATGTGATTGGAAGCAACTTACGGTTGCGCGTGCAACTGGAAGTCTCTTCCGGTCATGTTTTTTTTCTTTTTATAGACATTTTACAAGCTTAGAAAACAGCACGAGAGGCAAGAAGTGGGCGGCGGGTCCACGCAGCTATTAAATAAGGTACTGTGGCTCCACCCCCCACACCAACCACAACCAGCCACAGACCTGAGCATCAGCAGATTTTCGCATCTGCGGGGGTTCCGGGAATGGAACCCCCGTGGAACCCCTGGCGCCCCCTCATCGGCCAACTGTATGTTGCAATTCTGTGCATTTTGCAATTTGAAGGGGTAGAATATATTGCAATTCTGCAATTACCCTCCCTGCTGGTTCAGCCGTGCCAAAAAAGGAACATATTGTATCATTGGTGTGTGTGTGTGTGTGTGTGTGTGTGTGTGTGTGTGTGTGTATGTGTGTGTGTGTGTGTGTGTAATTGGGAGGCTTGGGAGGGGAAAGGGGATTAAAAACCCCTTATACCTCCATAACTCTGCAATGGATCAACTCAGACCTGCACCAACAATTGCACGTTTGAGGAGAAAAGGGGTGGGAAGGCTGCTGCCAGAGGGGATCCATCGCCATCGAGTCCACCCCCTCCTGCAGCCTCCCTACCCCGTTCCTTCCCCTCCACCCAGTTTTGCTTCTTCCCCAGTCCCATTCCACCTTCCCTTCTCCAGCTTACCTGCCTCCGTGGGTCCACTGATCCACTGATGCAGGTGAGAAGGCTCCCGCCTCCCGCCAGCACTGCTGCAGCGTGTTACCATGCGCGCTGCTAGAGCTCCCTTTATGGCTGCTTTTCAGCAACCGCTACCAGCAGCACATACATTCCACTGGCTGCTGTGCCTAATAGGACCATCAATTATGATGCATAATGCAGCTAGCAGTGAGATTAGTTTTTGACTTAGTTTTAATTTTAAATTTTTTATTTTTGGTCATGTGAAGGCTTTGCGTGCACTTCTTTGGAGAACACCAGTGTTAGTCTTCAGACAAAGTCTGGAAGAGCCTCTTCTCAGTTTTAACCCCAAAGTAAGTCTGCAAGATTAGAAACTAACAAAGGGCTGTGAAGGGGCGTCTCTATGCTTTGCCTGCAGACTACACAATTCTACATATTATGATTTCCTCAGAGTTTCACCAGTGTTTCCCAAAACAAATGAATGGGAGCACACTGTGCAGTGCTGCACACTCTTGCTGTCACACACACAATTATACTCATCTTGTACATGCGCTTGGGAATTCTGGCCCAATGGGGTCTCCCGCCTTCCATGTGTATGGGTGTTTAACATTGCATGTACTGTACATGTGCCTGTTATGTCCTCACTTCACGTATTTGTTGTGGGAAACACTGTTTAACAGCACGTGTAACACAATTGCTATGTAAAGTGTGGGACTGCTTTGACTATCCACCCTGTGTGGTGCTGGATTGATCCTGCTATCCTGGAAACTCTGTTCATGACTCACCTCCACTTACAAACACATCTTGTCTCCAGATTGCCTCCTTCCTCTCCTACGTGTCTGGTGGCTGCAGGCTGAGCCGGAACCCAGATGGGTCTTACACTGTTTTCCCAGATGACTGGCAGGTCTATTATAGATTCCAGCTGTCCCTGCATTTGAAGCTACTAGGCTTTGCTTAATATATTGTCTACCCCAATGTATTAGACATTCAGTTTATCGTATGTGAGCAGTTCCAGTGGCACGTAAATGACTCTGTGGTGCAAAAGGGCTTCTTGCTCCCCCCCCCTACAGCAGCTGCTCCTTGCACTCTTCCTGAAACTGCCCTGAGGATTTTTTTTTTGGGGGGGGAGGTGAGGTTTTGTGATGTCAGAAGGGGGAGCTCAGAAGTTTTGCAGTATGCACAAAGCAGCAGCAGCAGCAGCTCTGCCAATATACTGTCCCCCTTCCCAGCTTCGATCCGCCTTCCCGGGTCCACTTAGACTTGCGCCAGCAATTGGTCCAAGTAGACCCATTGTGGCAGCAGAGGAGTACCCTGGAGGGAACTTACAAATGTTCCCTTACCTGTAGGAAACTTCCAGGACTGTCTCCCCATAGGATGTAGTGCGTGCTTCAGTGGTGCAGCTGCATGGGGGGAGGGGGCGTTAGATAGGATTGGGCTGTGAGGACTTCATTATAGGGGTAGGATAACAGAGGGAATGCAATGTGTTTAAGATGCTACAAATATTCCAAAGACCTCCTTCCTTCGATTTGCGCTGTCACCATAAGTCTCAGTCCACAGAACTCCATGCTAAGCGTTGTGCATACTGCAAGACTTCTGAGCTCCCCCTTCTGACATCACAAAACCTCACCTCCCCCCCCTTTATGAAGTTTGACCTCAGCAGTCAGATATTGTTGCTCCTGTTTCATTATTTTATATAGAAAAGCAGGCTTTATCTCACTGTGTTTGATAGAAAGGCATACATTCAATTTTAAGAGATCGACGGCGTAATCCTGTCTAATTTTGTGCCCTGTGATGCAGCGAGGCTGGTGCAGCCTGTGCTGCATTCAGGGCACAAAAAGGCTGCCTGGGAGGTCACCTTGGGGGAAGGCAACATTTGTAAAGCTCCAGTCACCCCGACGGGGCTACTCAATAGCCTTACCATAGTCCCCCCGATGGGGCAGAAGCGATGTCTGCCGGGACATGGTCGGGATGGGGGCGGGGGCGTGGCAGGGGCGGGGACTTTGTCCCAGCCTCTCGCACACCTGCGCGAAGCTGGAAGCTCTCTGAAATAGCCCGTGTTCACTTGGGCTGTTTCGGAGAGCTTCTAGCCTCGCGCGAATATGCGACGAGGCTGGAAGCACTTTGAAAAGCTCCGAGTGAACTCGGACGTTTTCAAAGTGCTTGCAGCCTCGCAATGTTGGAAAAAGTCACAGCGCATTAGCGCTGCGTCCAGATCAAGTCCCAGCTGGCCGGGACAATGAGGAGACTGGCCGGGAACCCAGGATTTGGGCTCCTGAACCTGATTGTCCCGGCCAGAACCGGGACTATGGTAAGCCTACTACTCAGGTGTGCGCCAGCTATTTTGCTAGAGCACATTTGAGTGGCCTATGTAGTGGCAGCTGGGCCTGGGGAGGGGGATAGGATTCTGGCGGAGTCGCTGCCGATCCATCCTCCTTCCCGGGCCCAGCTGACCAATCCCACCCCCTTGAATGCCCCATTCTGCCTTTCCTCACCCCTCCACTGCCTGGCATGGAACCTACCTTCCCCGGTGGGCGCTCCTAGGGATCTGGGGTGGGAAGAGCGGCGCTGGCCTCTTTGCCGGCGTGGCCTCCTCACCAGGTGACGCAAATGTGCCTTATGGCATGTTTCCGACACCTGAGAGTGGTGGAGCAGTGCTCTGCCAGTCAAAGAGAGAGGATTGGGCCGTAAGGGCCCAGTCCTATTGAAGTTTCCAGCACTGATGCAGCCGGGCTAACAGGGTGTGCGCGCTGCATCCTGGGTGGGTTGTGGGCAGTCATGGAGGCCTCCTCAAGGTTACCTCGGGGCTGCATTGCAGCTGCATCCATGTTGGAATGTTGGATAGGAGTGGGCCCTAAGAGCATATAGACCAGGGCTAGCCAAACTTGAGTAATGTAAGAGCCACATACAATAAATTTCAGATGTTTGAGAGCCGTAAGAGAGATGTTTGAGTGGCACAATATTTAAGAAGCATTAAAATTCTTAAATATATTTACTCACCATGAACATTAAACTTATGTTTTAATCCAGTGAACTCTCAGTTTATACCTGGTAAATAATTGTAAAGTTTGAAAATTTCTTATATAGCTTTTATATTAATTGTGATGCAAAAAGGAGCTCAGCCAACATACCGTATTGGTCTGAGTATAAGACTCACTTTTTCCTCCTAATTTAAGTTTTTTAACTAGGGGTGCATCTTATAATCAGGCTGTTGCAATTTAATGCCAGTGATTTAATTATTTTTTTTAATAGCACCAAACTTTAAGGGTGCGTCTTATAATCAGGTGCGTCATATACTCGGGACAATACGGTATTTCCGAGATGTCAAAGAGCCGTATGTGGCTCAGGAGCCGTAATTTGACCACCCCTGATATAGACTTTCATATGTCTGTATTAAATTAAGATTTAATGCTTTTAAGGAACTAGATACGTTTAAGTGTATCTGCAGATGATTTAGTGCAGCTGATTTTTTAAAAACATGTATTTAATGTGTATTTAATGCAGCTGATTTTTTAAATTTTTGGATTTAAATAAAACATCTGATTTAACATTTAAAACACTGATTTTTATCTATTCCAGGGAACAATGGGTAAAATTGTGATTTGATGTAAAATTTGGAATCAACCAAGAGGAATTATGGAAGGTCATAATTCATGAACACCTACGTGAGGCTTTGCTTGTGCAGCTCGAGTAAAGAGGATGTAACCACAGTGATGAAAATTCTTGCATTTTTCAAGTGCAATCCCTTCCCTGCTTGCTCCGGTTTGACTTCATCCTCTCTGCCAAATACAACACAACTCGGTGTAGTGCAACAGGATGATTATGTCAGACATGAGTCAAGTGCAAGCCATTTTGGGGAAACTGAAGCATTCAGGAATAAGCCAGTTAATTACATTTCCAGCTCCATTCTGTGCTGTTCAATGAACTTGCACAGATTAGGCAAAGGCACATCTGGGCACACAGCCCTGGGGATAGACACTCGATATCTGCATTATAGACTGTCTTTAACACGACATGGAGTCCAACCTATCTTTTGGGTCAGGTGTAGGCCAATGTGGATTTGGAACCTTGGACTGTTTTCAGGTCTGAATCTGTTGCAGACCATTGTTGATATTGGGGAAGAAGTACAATGGAACAATCCTTGTTATCTGCTTTTTCTCCAGATGCAATAGAAACAGATCTTATGCTTGATTGGGTATCACATCTTAGATTCCTCTTGGAGATCTTAGGCTGCAATCCTATACATACTTTCCTGGGAGTAAACCCCATTGGACACAATGGGACTTACTTTTGAGTAGATATGCATAGGATTGTGTTGTTACTTATAAATCCAAAGACTGGAGAAAATGTATAGCAATTGCTTTGAGCTGTCTACATCCCTGTGATAATCAAACCAGATCTATTGTATTAATGTGTTCCTAGTTTAGGGTAGATCACTGCTACAGATCTCCAAAGGTCAGGTCCAGGGGCATCACTAGGGGTGTGTGGACTGCACCGTGTGACACCACAGGGAGGGGTGACACCAAAATTACTTTCTATGCTATTTGTTACCGGTGGTGCGAAAACACACCACTGGTAGAAAATGAGTTTTTCCCAATCCATGCCTCAGCTCTTGCGGGGATTGCATTTCCCAGGAGGCCTCCATGTTGTGTGGTCTGGTATTGGAGGAGGTCCATGGGGGTGAGACCATGAAATCTCATCCTGGGTATCACCAACCCTAGGGACACTCCTGGTTAAGTCACATAATCTGTTTTCCCCCAAAACTGAGTGACTAGCCTTGTAAATATGTTGCCATCTGTACAAAACAGCTGAATGTCCACCAAGAGCTATATCCAAAATGTGACAGGGCCACTAGCTGCCATATTAAACGTAAGCGTATAAGACATGCCTTGCTGGATCAGACCATCCACTCTAGCTCTTCAACAATGGTCTGCTAGATATGCCTGGAAAGCTCCCAAGCAATGCTTGAAGATGACCGCCCCCTGTTTTGTCCCCAGCATTTGGTTCACATTTGGCTGGTGCACCAGCTGTGGCTCCTTCTGGATGAAGGTTGCCTGACCACAGTTACCCATGGTCTGGTCTGGTAACCCTTCAGGTTAGACCAACGTTTCCCAAAGGTGATTATGAGTTGAATGAAGTAACCCTTTAATCAATGGCACATCCCTTTCTTCTGCTTGCCTCATACTTCTGTGCCAAAAAAATCTCATACTGTATATAGTAACTGAAATCATTCAGACTTGAGTACCTATATGCAGATTTATTATAGCTGCAGCTTTTGGGTTTGAATGTTTATTGCAAAAATTTGGTCTCTTGCTTTTTTATATAGGTAGTGTTGATGGTAGCCCTTTTATCTGGCTTTTTTGCGCCATCTCTTTGAATTTAACGAGTACTGTATTCCAAGCAAAGGAATTATTTTGGGTTGGTTGAGTTGTTTTTTGGATTCCTTGGGTTCTTTATGCTCTCCTGTGTGGTTTGGCTAGGTGCCCTGCTATTTCCAAGAGCTGCAATGACACAAGCGAGATCTTTTGCTGCTGCTGCTGCTGCAGCAGCCTCAGAATGAGTGAGGTGGAGCTGAGTCATGAAGCCGTCTGGAAACGTACAACACATGAAAAACACTGACCCAGGACAAGCTTCATGCAAACGTGCCGGTTGACCACAGCTTGTGCGCTGAATCATGGAGAGCGAATTCTCAGGAACAGAAGTTGTGACTCTCTTGGTGTCCTACGCAGCACTTTGCATGCTCACAACGGTTGCCTGCAAGACGCATCAGGAAGCTAAATGCCAACACATTTCCCTTGTATTATTGCAACATATCTGTAAAGAGTGCTAAGAAAACAGTAAGAACTATATGCTCCCCGCCCCAAGAGACTATAAATATATATTATTAGATATTAGCTCCCCTGCTGTTCCAGGGGTGGGCTGTTTTTGTGAGCTGGCATGTTTACCATCAGCTAGCCCAACAACCAGCCACAACTCCTTCTGCTCCTCTCCCACCTTATTTTAGTGAGCGCCACAGTTTTAAGCAATTAATCCAATAAACACTGTAGGTCTAGCCAGGGAACCATGTTTCTAAGGAATGATTGAAATGTTACACCCTTCACATGGAGGCTGCCCCAAATTGCTTGCCCATTTGATAGCCTATGGCAGGAAAAACCTCTTGGGAGGTAATTTGGATGGGTGAAGAAAAAATTAGAGTCCCCTTACCTGCTCAGTGCCGGCACTGGGTGTTGTGAACGTGCCATAAAACATGTTCATGATACCTGGAGAGTAGGCAGTGCCAGGGCCTGCGCTGCCACTTCGCCACCAAGTCCAGCGCCCTGCACTACAGAGCAGGTAAGTTCTTCACCAGGCGGCATGAGGAGACCCCCAGCCTGCTCCTCTCCAGCACTGGATACAGCGTGGGCCTGGCGCCCATGCTGCACTAGTGCTGGATAGGATTGCGCTGTGAATCTCAGGATCTTTGGATTGACTAATCATGGAAGAAAGCAGTATCCCAACTGTTTCAGTTATTCATCCAGTTACAGCATCCTCATCCAACATCTTCAACATCCCCAACACCCTTTGTGGGGTGAGGAGTTGAGACTCTTCCCTGACATCTGGCAGGAAGAGCCTGTCCAGGCAGCTCTTACCAAATGTTACCAAAATGTGGAGTAGTTCCACTGCATTTTGGAGAAGCTCAAGGACATGAGCTGTCAGAGGGACTTTGAAGCATGCAGGAGCAGGGCCAAGGAATTGCCTTGGAACTACAAACTGGTAAAGAAGGGCAATAGCTGTTCTGGGTGCTCCAGGGCAAGCACGCCCATCAACATTCTTGACCAGTTCCTTTGCGTGGATCATGGGGTGGTCATATCCCACATGAGTGGTTCAAGTGTGGTGCTGCAACTAGTACTATGCCATTTAGAACTAATGCTTTGGAAAGTGGAGGATAACTGTCTGAGTGGGGAGTGCCAGAGGGGGGATGTCTTTCCTGCCTTTGGCATTGACCGCAATAAGGATCTGTCAAGTCCTGAACTATTTAAAAGCAATGCTTTGGAAAGTGGGGAAAGGATAGCCAGTAAGCAGAGGCAGGGACAACTAGACGGCAGATTCTTTCCCATCTTTGGCACTGACTGCAATAAGGACCTGAAAAGTACTGCACTAGTTAAATCTAGGCTCTCTGTTACAGAAATTGAGCCACAGAATCATCAGATGACTGGGATGGAGAGGATGCAGCATTTGAGAACAGACGGAAGCAGCAGCATCTCACGTTCTCCTGGGACTTATTGCAGGTGAACCAGGAAATGAGTGACAAGTTGACATAGATCCTTACCCGCCTCCCAAACAGAGACCTTCAAGCATGGGATACATTCTTGGGGTGGGGGTGGGGGGTGGTGGAGCGAGCCTGGGACAACATGACCACCAGGCTTGAGGCACTGTTGTGCCAAAGGTGCCAGGACTTAAGGATGCTGGTTGGGGCTGTTGAGGGCACTCAGCGCATGATGAGTGCTGACTAGAGGAAGACCGCTGTGATGGAGGCTTACCTGTCAAGACATGAACTGCACAAGCTGGGGGGGGGGGAGAGAAGTACTAGGAGGCCATGACTTTGAGAAGCTGCGCGACCCCCTTTCTGTGGACCAGTTAGCCAGCACTTGTGTTCTGTGCATTTGTAAATGACTGTGGTTGAAATTACCTGTTGTATAGGAACACGACACTTGCTTTTTGTGAACCAGGAACATTGGAACACAGCAAACACACAGTTGAAAATGTATTTCAAAGTGTTTATAAACAGGTAACAAGGCAGTGCATTTATTTAAAAACAAAGCCTTGCCTGCAAGCCCCCCCCCCAAACCTATCTCATCTCTTTATTTGAGCCACTGCCCCATCCAGCCCCTCAGTGCTAATTTACAGATTAGCAGATTACAGACCCTGCAGAGGGTCCCTGATTTGTTTTTTTGCCAAAACTGCCTGGATCCAGCAACCCACCTGTTTCCAGCTGGGGTGACTGGCAACCGGTGGGCTTGGGGAGAACCTCACCTTCTGGGCCAAAGAATAGAACGTGAGGAAAGGACTTCCCTAGTAAAGCTGGAATGGCCAGTTGCCAGCCACACTTGTTGCTGGCACATCTGCTGCTGGACAGATTCACCCAACTGAAGCCAGGTACTAATGACACACACAGGTTAATAGGAGAGCACTACCCATTCCACTAGCTAACCAGCCACCCAATAAGATGTTTTTGCCAATGTATTATGTAAACATTTGTTCTGGAGCATCTTGGGGGATAGTTTCCCCTTGGAAAGTTTTGCCTTTACAACTTGCAAAAATATAGAACATGCAGCCCCCCTTTCCTCAATTTCACCCCTCGTTCTCTGCTAAAAACAGCCTCGGTCTCGTTGCGGTCCCCATAACTTGGTGTAGTAAAAACATATGGGTGCACTTGGCCAACTGCCATTTGGATCCAATGAATTGTTCCAGTTGGCTGCATGTAACCCTCCCTGGTTCTGGCTAGGGTTGGTTACCCTTGGTGACTGCAATCAATTGGTGGTGCTGCCAGTCAATTAATGGGCAACACCTTTGTTGAAGCCAACATTTTTGGAGAAGGGTTCCCAACTCAGGAGAACCTTGTTTTCATGGTTAAAAGACAGAACTTAAGAATGAGGAGAAAAAACCTTCCCTGGGAAAGTTGGGAGTGGTAAATCAAATGATGTGCCTGAACCAGGAAGTATTCTGCCCCCAGAAGGAGAAACTCCCACCCCTCTTGGCAAGGAAGTGCTGCTGTACCTGCAGATACAGGAAGACTGCCAACAGATGATTGACAGTGTGGGAGGAGGGACTAACACAACTTTTGCTACAAAGAAATCCCCAGACTGCAGTGAACTTATGGTCGCAAATCCCATGTGGGGTGACTCTCACGGATGTCACTCACGGTGTGTTTTGCCATGGAACAACTGCATGTCTGGTGCTACCCTAAGGCAGCAAAGCATTTTGATGGGAATTTTGCATCTTGTCCTCCAGAGGGCAGCCAGTGCTCATTGCCATGTGTTAATGCAGTCAAATGTATTCTGTCAACCTATTGCATAACACAGGGTTTCCCAAACCTCCAATGGCTGCTGACACACCCTCTTTTTGCCAGCTGAAACTGGAGGCCCACTTTACTCTTAACTCTGAACAGTTTTACTTTTATGTAGGCCACCCATTTTAACAAGTAAATACAGTGCAGTTAGTGGATGAGTTAATAATATAACAAAGCATATATATAACATTTACTTTTTCTACACAGTCCAAGCCTGGTCCAAAAGCACTAAAACTTGAAGCCTGATCCTCATAATGTCTATTTAGAAGTACGGTAAGTCCTATTGACTTCAGTGGGATTTCCTTCCAGAAACCGTACTAAAGATTGCAGCCTTAAAGAGATGACCACTAAAAAAACAGGGGGGAACTTATTTAAGATCCATTTTGTGCAGCTTAATCCAATGCATGTTTACTCATCATACGTCAATCCCACTCTGCTCAGTGGTGCTTACTGCCAAGTAACTATGCATAGGATTGCAGCAGAAGGTCACAATCCCATTCACACTATGAGAGAACATAAGAAGAGTCCTGCTGGATCAGGCCAAAGGCCCATCTAGTCCAGCTTCCTGTATCCAGCTTCCAGTGGCCCCACCAGATGCTTCAGGGAGCACAAGACAACAAGATACTTGTACCCTGTCACCACTCCCTTGCACCTGGCACAGAGAAAATCTACTTCTAAAACCAGGAGGTTGCTTATGGCTTGTAACCTGTGATGGTCTTTTCCTCCATGAATCTATCCAATCCCCTTTTAAAGGCATCTAGGCCAGGTGCCATCACCACATCCACTCAGTGGGATTCCTTCCAGAAACCGTACTAAAGATTGCAGCCTTAAAGAGATGACAACTAAAAAAAAAAAGGGGGGGGGACTTATTTAAGATCTATTTTGTGCACAAGATACCTGTATCCTGCTGTCACTCCCTTGCATCTGGCACAGATAAAACCTACTTCTAAAGCCAGGAGGTTGCCAGGAGAGAGTAGGACCTGTGAACAAAATGGGACATTCAGGTAAACATTCATTGGGTTGTACTGTTAGTTTTGTAAATACTAGGACTGTGCATTGTTGCACAGAATGGGCTGTTTTCATTGCTAGGGCAGCAGAAATAATACTAACTTTCTGGAGCTTCTACGGTGCTCTGATTTGCTTCCAGCTTGCTTGCTTGTTCTTTGTAAAATAGAAGAAGAAATGTGGGGTGGGAAGCTGATCTGAATTCAACTCTGTGGCAGGGGAGTTGGACTTAAGTCCTTTACCCCTACTGTGGTCCTGATCTGCCAATCGGAGCTTTCCTCCTTGGCTAAATAGCATCTGTGGGGCACATCACAGATCATGACTGCTGAGGAGGCAAAGTTTGAAAGCTCCCCCCCCCCCACTGTGGGTCCCAGTCTGGATGACCTCCCCCGACATATGCTACTTTACAAACAAGCAAACAAACAAACAAACACAACAACAACAACAAGCAGGCATCTATATGTAATGTGTTTAAAGTCATGCTTCATTTGACCCTCAGACCTAGTAGAATGTTGTTGTTGTTGTTGTTGTTCAGTCGTTAAGTCATGTCTGACCCTTCGTGATCCCATGAACCATATCCCGCCAGGCCTTCCTGTCCTCCACTATCTTCCTGAGTTCGCTCATTTTCATATTCGTTGCATCGGTGATGCTGTCTAACCATCTCATCCTTTGCCTTCCCCTTCTCCTTTTGCCTTCAATCTTTCCCAGCATCAGAGTCTTCTCCAGAGACTCCTCTCTTCGCATTAGGTGGCCAAAATATTTGAGCTTCAGCCTCAGTACCTGTCCTTCCAGGGAACAGTCAGGGTTGATTTCATTTAGGATTGACTGATTTGATCTCCTAGCAGTCCAAGGGACTCTCAGGAGTCTTCTCCAGCACCACAGTTCAAAAGCATCTATTCTTCGGCGCTCAGCCTTCCTTATGGTCCAACTCTCGCAACCATACATTGCTACTGGGAACACCATCGCCCTGACTATGCGAACTTTTGTTGGCATGGTGATATGACCTACCCTCAAAGGAAGTTGCTTCATGGATCTCTGTGGAAGCATACCCAGAATAAACTACTCATCTAAAAATTCAGTGGGGGACATGCTCTTAGTACAGTATTTTACCATTTTATCTTATGATCTGTTTTAAAGTATATTATAAATCACCTTGGAAGCTATGGCTGAAAGGTCAGTTATAAATATTTTAAATAAATAGCTGTTTGGAAGGAGAGTCATTCTGCCTGTTGCAACCTAGCACTGGGGGTGAGTGGATCACTCCATCACACATGATGCTGAGACATAGGCAAATTCCCTGCCTACAGAGGGGGCTGATCAGGAGGAACGCCCAGAGCCTTTCATTATGACATATATCTGCCTCCTATCATTGGACTAACAACAATAAAGGTCTAATCATTTTGCCTTTTTAAAAACATGTTGTCTTCCGTTGCAGACCATTCCCTGCATAGCTGGCAAGCAGTAAGAGGAAGGAGGAAAGAGGGTTATTCCCATTTCTGTTTGCATAATACTCTTTCTCCTCATGCTCTTTCTGATTTACATTTCCTGAGACTGCATTAAGGTTGTCCCCTTCATAATATCAATGGCTTTAGTCTAGGGCAGGGGTTCTCAACCTGTGGTACGGACTGCAGGCTGGGGGTACGCAAGATGCTGCCCATTATCAGCTGCTGCGATCAGCAGCTGATGACAGGTAGCAGAAACATTTTTCCTGGGTCATGGCATGAGTGGGAGGACCCGCCCGCGCCACAACCTGGGAAAAATGGCTACAGGCCTCCCGATGTCCCCCATAGCTCCCCCTTACCTGTTATCCTGGACGCCTCCATCTTGGATCTCGCAAAATCTCACGAGATCCAAGATGGCGGTGCCCAAATCTCATGAGGGCACATGAAGCACTCTTGAGATTTGGGTGCCACCATCTTGGATCTTGCGAGATTTCGTGAGATCCAAGACGGCAGTGGCCGGCTTCAGGGGGCATCACGAGGCCTGTAGCCATTTTTCCCAGGTTGCGGCATAGGCAGGCGGATCCTCCCGCCTGTGCCGCAACCCGGGAAAAATACATTTAAGGGGGGTATGTGGGGGGTACCTGGGGGTTCTTGGGGGTACATAGGGGCGGGACGTCTGGGGGTATGTGGGGCCCTGGTCTAGGGTCCAGCACTTTTGTTACAAAGGTGTGGTGGAGGTAAGCAGCTGTTTTGAGAGGACTGTTTGGATCCCATAGGTAAATGTATCCCCTGCTCGAAAGCCAGTCATGTCCGACTCTAGGGTGCGGTGCTCATCTCCATTTCTAAGGCCGAAGAGCCAGAGCTTTCTGAAGATGCTTCCGTGGTCATGTGGCTGGCATGACTAACGAAACGCTGTTACCTTCCCGCCGCAGCACTACCTATTTATCTACTTGCAATTTCTTGCTTTCAAACTGCTAGGTTGGCAGGAGTTGGGACAGGAGACGGGAGCTCACTCCGTCACACAGCAGTCGGGTCTCGAACTGCTGTCCTACCGGCCTTCCGGTCTGCAGTTCAGCGTCTTAACCTCTAAGCCATTGCGGCCCCTACTGCTATATTCCATACTCCCGTACTGCTATAGTAATTCCATAAGTAGGAACCACGTGATAGGGTGAATGAAAAGAGTTCTGATAATGAAGAAGGAAGAGTGGAACAGCAGCCAGAAAAAGGGACTGTGATTGGTCCAGTCTCATCACAAAATGGTTTGTGCCTCTTTAATGAAGTACAGCCTTTCACAGAAAAGCAAAACACCAGGAAATAGAGCACTGAGTAGTGGCAGATTTCATAATGCATTGTGGGCTATGATGATGGCATTCCTGATATGATTTTCTGAAACAGATCGTTGGATGAGAGATGTTTCCGAGCATGTTTGCTCTTTAGCGATGGAGGGTCAAGTGTATCCACAGATAAAGTCTTCCGCTGCAGCTGCAGATAAGCATAGAAGAGGGGAACAGGGATGTAACTACCTTGCACTGCCTGTACCCCATGATTCTCTATATAATTTAAAACAGAACTTTTCTATCATCCTGATTTCCAGGCTCCTGATACAGCTTGCACATTTTACCTTAAAATTTTTCTGTTTTGGATGAGACAGAGAAGTGCAGCAAATAAATGCGAGACTCTTGCACTGTCTGTTCTCCCCAAATTCCATAATGTTTGAAACAACTCGCTTTTCAGGTAGGAAGGATCTCCTAATATTCAACTTAAATTTATGCTGCTGAAACGTAGACTTTATTGGAGCCAAGAGATTGCCCTGCTGTGTGTTGACATTCTTGCATCTTTTGTCAACATTACATTATCTTGCTTCCCTTACACCAGTTTGCAATTGCCATGTTCTGACGTGAAGAAAATTAGCCACTAAACTATGGGCCCAATCCAGCGTAAATATAGGCTGGTGGAGCATGCGCTCCACCGGCCTTAGGTGTCGTGAAAGTGCCATAAGGCACTTTTGCGGCACCTCTGGAGCAAGCGGCGCTGGCATGGAGGCTGGCACTGCTCACTCCACCGTCCCATGAGCGCTGCTGGACACAGGTAAGCCCTGCGCTAGGCGGTGGAAGTGCGTGGGGAGGACAGGTCGGGGAGGGGGCCATTGGCCGACCCGGCCGGGGAGGGGGCAGGGATATCAGCGCTGGGCTGCACCTGATATCCCAAGTCCCTTCCCAGGCCATGTTGACCTTACACGGCCTCCCCAGATGCGTGCCAGCTAAAGAGCTGGCACGCATCTGAGGAGGTCCATTGGGGCTTCTGGGGCTTACATCCCCTTTCCCAGAGTGAGCCCCGTCCAAGCCGGCGTGGGCTGCTTCCTGTCTAGGATGCAGTGGCCGGCCATTTCGGCTGGCCGCCGCATCTTAGGCTGGATCAGGCTGCCCATCTTCTAAATATATGGATGCACAGCAGGCTTTGCCATTTAACCACCCATAGTCACTATTACAATATACTAGGTGGAGACACTCGAAGGAAACCCCTGCTTCATATGTCAATCAGTGAAATGTGGTGTATTATCCATTCCATTTGGCCCTACTAAAATAGAATAAAGCTAACACAGCTGGACGCCTTCACACCATCTAATGCATTCCAGATGTGGAGTCACATGCTACAGTTTCATCCATGTGGTGTTTCTTAGGAATCCCTCAGGACGGCCTAACAGATGGATAAATGACATTCACTGTCAATTGGTACCATTGTCAGCTACAACTATTACTGTTAGCCGACTGATGGACTGGGGGAGGTCTGTCCAGTAGTCTGTCCCCCCCCCTAGGCTGAAATACCCCCCATGTAGAAAGCCATTTTAAGTCCCCAGTCCCAAACATATGAAATGTAAGCCCAACAGAACGTCCATTTAAGGCAGGAATTGCTACAAAATCTATTCCATGTCTGTCTTGCCTTTCTTTCATGATGGAGCTCAAAGTGGTGCGCATAGGGTTCCAGGGGCTCTCCCAGTTAGGCACTGACTAGACCCAAACGTGCTGAGGGGAGGAGGGCAGGTTGCTGTGATTCTTGAAAACAATGCTGGACTAGGTAGACCTTGGTCAGATCTAACAAGCCACTCCATATGTTCTTAGGCATGCCCATGGTCTTTTAAAAGGTAAAGGTAAAGGTATCCCCTGACAATTAAGTCCAGTCGTGTCCGACTCTAGGGTGTGGTGCTCATCTCCATTTCAAAGCCGAAGAGCCAGCGTTGTCCGAAGACGCCTCTGTGGTCATGTGGCCGGCATGACTCTCCTTGCCGCAGCGCGTAGCATGCAGCTGGAACACGGAGCGCTGTTTACCTTCCCGCAAGCGGTACCTATTTATCTACTCGCATTTTAGTACAGACCAATTTATTTACCGTATTGGTCTGAGTATAAGACTCACTTTTTTCTCCTAATTTAAGTTTTTAAACTAGGGGTGCGTCTTATAATCAGGCTGTTGAAATTTAATGCCAGTGATTTAATTAATTTTTTTAATAGCACCAAACTTTAAGGGTGCGTCTTATAATCAGGTGCGTCTTATACTCGGGACAATACGGTATTTAAAATATTTATAGCCAGCTTTTCCCATCCCCATCAAGATACCCTAAACATATTTTGTTTTGTACATTTTAATACACATTGGTGGTCCCATAAGGATGCTAGAAAAAAAAGTAGACTACACAAGACTGAAAGCAGCTGACCCCGATTTAACGCAAATATGTGCTAAGTTGAGGCTTTTGCAATATGCATCTAGCCTGCCATATTATCCTAACTGACAACATATGGGAATCAGTTTAGGTGGAGTATCAGGGTCTTTTCAGACAATAACCTTCCCACACACCCTGGATTTTCATCTTTGCATTACTTGATTAGTGCTAGCACCAGTGACACGATTTTCTGTTCTCATGGAATGCCCCTCCTAAAGATGGGATAACCTCTCCAACACTTGAAACAATTGCCTAATTTATACAAGCTGGAGAATTCCACTTTTTGTGTTGCACAAGTGGCAACCTTTTAATTTATTTTATGTTATCTTTTTGAAAAAGCACATTGCATACATACCCAAGCAAGTCACGTCACACATTGCAAAGGAAGTGCCCAGACATGAGAAACTGTAGTGCCAGGACAAGGGCAGAGAATACTGTCTGCATGTCCAGCAGAAATGATATTCTCCCATGCAATAGTGTCCTTTTCCCAGTGTTTTTTTCCCTGTGCTTTCCAGTTCTGTATTGAAACCGGGAGTGCTCCTGTTCAAATCACCCTTCTGTCTCCGTCTTTATCAAATAAGTAATTACATTTTCCTTTCTCTGACAGTGATTTTCTTTTGCTGATATGCAGCATTTACAATGCATGTAATACCAAGAAAGACCAACATATGATTTCCTAAAAAAATAGCCTGCCAATTGCCAAAACTGAAACGACATCTCATGTATGAATGGCAGGCATCTCTGTTATTTCTCAATATAAAAAGTGCAAGCCTCAATGAAAATATGTGATTTTTTTTGGTTTCTCTGCAGGAAACACTTTTTACCTTTGGGATGTCCAGCTGTGTGATTCACAGGATTGCGGAAGGAACTCAAAACAATGACATAATCATGCTGTAAACTGTAGATGAAGCGGAGAGATTAACACAGCTAAAACGACTGGAAAAAATACTCCCACTCAGGAGGGAGGCAATAGGAATGCATCTTAATGCAGGAAGAAATTGAAGGCAGAGGGCCCTTCACAGACAGGATTTGGGGCTGTGTGACTAGTCAGAATGAGCTGTAACTACACATTACACAGAGATCAATTGGAAATTACCACGTGGCAATTTAGCCAGTCTCCTCTGGGAAGTATAAATAATATAAGTAGCAATTGTTATTTGTCTCTCTTTCTGGGAAAGATTCTGAGATCTTTCAACCAATGTGAAAGGTATACCTTGAAAGCCCATGTTATACTGTCAGATATTAGGGGGCTTAATGGCACATAGGATGCTTATGGACTCTGCTCTACAGTTTCCAATGATCCCTCAAGGCTTAAGCGCTCTCGTATCTGGCTAAGGCAGACAAGCTCCTCTAGAACATCAAAGCAGCTAAGCTAAAAAGCAGCCAGAGAGGTTGTTATTCTATTGCCAATTCTTTTGCACTTTGACGTTGGAGGTGATCGCTCAATGAACACCCAATGAATAGAACGTCAAGAAAGTTAGAGAGGACAGACCATCCATAGTGATTGCCTCTATTGGTGAATAATAATAATAAATAATAATAATAACAACCAGTGTTTATACTGTATACTGCCTTTTCTTTGGTCATCGGATTTCTCCTTTGACTTTAATTCAAAAGTGGTTTACACAGGCAGGCTTTCTAAACCCCGAGGGGTTTTTACAATGCAATATGTTCCAGTCTTTCATAGAACCCTTCGTTCTAGATGGTTGAGTCAATAGACTCAAGTCTACATCACTGGGGCGGGGGCTGTGTTCTACTTGGAGAGGCTGGAGTAATTTTGTTTTTGATTTAGGAAGGCTCACTATGACACATTTGTCGAATCATCACCATGTGATACGTTTAGGTCATTGCACAAAAGATATACTCACCCAAACCAGTCCACCACTCATTTTTGCTCATGGTTTGCCAGGTGGTTACTGAGTCCATAAAGCATGGAATATAGCCCAACCCAGAGCAGCCCTGCTTTGTCATATAAACGTATCGTTTCACTTATGCTCTCATGACCCTGGGTGCATCATGGTTTTCGGAAGGGGACGGCTAGCCAGGCCATAACAGCTTGTATATTCATTTGTTCACTGCACTGATTATTTCATCCCTCGTTGTAGGAACAGCCTGCGTTCGGCTGCTTTTCCTGTACTTCAGTCAGCAGAGGGAGAGGCTCACCTCGCCTTACATTCCTTACACTCGGCAGCAAGCAGCTAGGAGAGAACAAACCCATCAACTGCTGCAGTCAGAGAAAGATCAGAGCAAACAAGAGTGTGAGTTGGCAGCCCTGTTTGCTAGAGTAGAAGGTGGAGCAAAAATAGGCCTATAGAAGGTGGAGCGGAAATAGGCGTATGGGAAGGTGGGGTTGATGATGTCATTGTCATGACTGAATATCAATAACTGAAACTCTGAGACAGAAATACAGAGAAAGGAGAGTGTGAAAGATGTGGAAATGTCATATATATTCACCGGATATCCTTCCCTCCTTTCTCAAATATGAGTGGGCAGTAGATACAATCTGTATATTTTACAGGTTCGTTGACTCAATCAGCTTGTGGGCTGATCGTCTCCGAGAGGATGACAATATACTGATAGTGCAGTCCAGCATGTGACTCAGGCTGATGTACCCCAGAACAGAGGTCAGCTGGTCCAGCTTCTCAGCATCCCATTGATTCAATAGAATGGCACCACTATCATGCGAACTCACCTGCAAATCAGATCTCAGCGTGTGTATGAGCAGCAGCAGCAATGCCAAGATAGGCTCAGCGTACTCTTCATCTTGCCCATCACCTGACTAGGGAGGAGCCGGGGCCAGCCCAGACAAGGAAACAACACCCTCAGGTTTGGTTTGGGATGGGGTTTTTTTGCTTCTAAAGTAGTGTTAGTCCAGATCCAATGTTAAGAGCACAATAGCCTGATCTCACCCAAAGAATGGAGAGCAATGTCCTTTCCAGAGCAGGGTATTGATATTGCAATACAATCACTAACTTAATACTTAAAACATTAAGCAGAGTAGACGTATATTTGGGGAAGGGCTGAAGCTCAACGGTAGAGCACCTGTTTTGCATGCAGAAGGTTTTAGGTTCAATCCCTGGCACCTCCAGGAAGGGTTGGAAAAGACCCTGCCTAAAACACTGGAAACCCACTGCCAGCCATGATTGTTGACAAAACTGATCTAGACAGATGGGCTGCAATCTTATATACCAGGGGTGGCCAAACTTGCTTAACTTAAGAGCCACATACGATAAACTTCAGATGTTTGAGAGCCGCAATATTTAAGAAGCAGTTAAGTTCTTAAATGTATTTACTCACTATGAACATTAAACTTATGTTTTAATCCAGTGGACTCTCAGTTCATACCCGGTAAATAATTTTAAAGCTTGAAAATGTCTTATTTAGCTTTTATATTAATTGTGATGCAAAAAGGAACTCAGCCAACATATTTCCGAGAGCCACACGTATGTCAAAGAGCCGCACGGTTTGGCGACCCCTGTTATATGCACTTGAAAGTAAGCACCACTGAATACAATGGGACTTCTGAGTAAATGTGCAAAGGATTGTGCTGCAAGTCTGATTCAGTAATAGGTAGTTGTCTGGGTTTCTATGCCAGGGCTGGAGAGAGGGGTACACAGCCACACACAATTGCTGGTAGCAAGAGAAAAAAATGGTTTGCAAAAAACTACAAGGGATCCCTGAGAGTAGGGAGTTGCCTTGCTCATGTTTGCCAGGTGTTTTTTTTTTTTTTTTTTTACCGTAAACAGTTGATGTAAGTGTTCTTCTTGGAATGGTATAACACGGTTCAGCTTTTAAAACAGAAAAACAAATTGCGAATACTTTAAAAACTCTTTTTGAAGTTCTAAAAAAAGTGAAGGTCCAGGGTTGGGGAGGAGTGCTACTAGTAAGCAATGATACTAGCAGGTCCCTGTGATATCTAGCAATCACATTTCATACATCACTACCACAGCTTGTACTCCAGAGGGAATCTATATTTTTAGAGCACCCAGATATTGGTGTTTGAGTGCTTACAAAAATGAGGTCTTCCCACAACAGATGCTACAGTTGGAGAAAATACATTTGGATTCCTGGCAAAAACAGAGTAACAGCTGTACACTTATTAAACACTGGAACTACAACTAAAAGGAAATTTCTCCCCCCCCCCCAAATTCACCTCTGCAAAACATCATGCTGAAAATTCACCATATGTTCATTCACCAGTGATACAATATCTGTAGATCAAGGATTTCAATATTTGACTTTGATATTTGATTTCAGTACTTGACGACTGATATTTGCAGTCTGTGATAGCTAACATGTAACAATGTTGATATTTCATAATGTCATGCGATGTTATCAAGTATCTAACAATGTTTGATAGATAACATGCATGCAATTTTGTTGTCATAGCATTTGACAGTTTAGGTTTATGGGGTTTCATAATTAATGCCTGCCAAAGCCAAAACAATCAGATGCCAGCAAGGCCAAACCACTCATATTTGGAATTTTAAAGTAAAAATTATCATCCAAACTTGAATTTGAAACTTCACATGGCAAGGTCAGAGATTTGAGCAGCTTTTCTTTTCTTTTCTTTTCTTTTCTTTTTTAAAACAACAACAACAACAACAGCCACTATTTATATACCGCCTTTTCTTTGGTCATCGGATTTCTCCTTTGACTTTAATTCAAAGGCGGTTTACACAGGCAGGCTTTCTAAACCTCAAGGGGTTTTTACAATACAATATGTTCCAGTTTTTCATAGAACCCTTCATTCTAGATGGTTTCTTGCGCAGTCCAGCTTCTCACTGGCGTCCATCTCATCACGTTTCAACTGACAGGCAACAGATTCCCACTCAAGGTGCCAGCTGCAGTTTCTCTCCCTCACAGAGGCTCTGCAGATTATCAGTGGTGTTCCGGCAGCTCTCTGACAAACTTCCGGCCATCCTGAACTGCCATCCTTGAGGTCTTCAGGCATATGAGATGGCCGCTCTACCAACTGATATCTGTTTTAATTAAATAATTGCCTGGAAAGGCCCCTCCACCTCATCTCAGTGGGTGCATGAGTTGTGAAAGTGTGGTATCTTGCTGGGATAAATATGCAGTGACGTCACTAGACGCATGTCACCCCAGGGCAGAGGGGTGCACGTCACCCCCCCGCCCTAGGGTGACCCCCCCAAACACCCCCTCGCAACTCACCCTCGGCTCCGAGGCCGGGGAGCTGGCCTCGGAGCGTCCGGCCCCGCCGGCGCTCCAGGGCCTTCTGAAGGCCCACTGGCTCAAAACTGGCTCAAAACTGGCTCACCTCTGGACGGTGACGCGCAGTGGTGCGCACATCACCCCTTTGCACGCATCATGCGCGCGTCACCCCCTGGCGGTCCGCCCACCTGCCACGCTCCAACGACGTCCATGTAAATATGGTATAAAAACTCAGATCAGCTGCCCAGCAGGGAAATGTAAACAGATCCACATGGAACGAATGCTAGACAAAAAGGTAACATAGGGCGCAATCCAAACCTACTTAGGCCGCCGTTGTAACCAGCGGCCCAGCGAAAACGGAAGGCCCCAGAATGGAAAGGGGATTCAAATCCCCTTTGAATTCCCCTTTTGGAGGGGATTTGAATCCTCTTTCCGTTCTGGGGCCTCCCGTTTTCGCTGGGCCGCTGGTTACAACGGCGGCCTAAGTAGGTTTGGATTGCGCCCTCATTGAGCTTTGTAGGGAGGTAAATCATCATTATCCCCTTAAGTGTCTGCAGTACAGAGGTAGATTATGACAGTAATTCTTAAGTGTTTAGAGGTGTTTAGCCTTGTCGTAGAGGTATGCTGTGTACTGGGGAAGGGCTCTAGAGATCCCTGGTTTATCCAGAAAGAGCAGGAAAATTCCTGTCTGAAGCTCCAGAGAGCCACTGCCAGTCCTTGTTAACAATACTGGCTACATGGCTTGATGGTCTGATTCACTATAAGGCCTATATTTTTGTGGCATTATTAAATACATTGTTTTCTTTATCTTGCTAACAACAAGGTTAGAAATAGTACTCGGGTGGAATAATCAGGATTCCTCTGCGTTGGAGCAATAGCATCAAAGTATTTATTTATTTTTTATTTTAAAAAATTATACCCTGTCTTATCCTATGCCAAAGGCAAATGCCCAAGGTGGCTTACAACAAAAATTAAAATACATAATTTAAAATAATACATAAAATAAGTTTAAGCAATACATAACTAAATTTAAAAACAATAAAATTCACTGGGGGGGGGCGACAGTATGGAGCAGAGAAACAGCATGGCAGAGCATCTTGAGACACAGGGAGGCAGACCACAACCCATCACTCAAACGCTAGATGAAACAAAAACATTTTTAGCCCTCACCGAAAAGTCATGAGGGAGGGGGTGGTTCTCAGATCCCCTGGCAGGGAGTTCCACAGTTGTGGCACCACAGCAGAGAAGGCTCACGCACATGTTGCCACTCCCCTAACTTGTGATAGAGGTGGTACCCGCAGGAGAGCCCCCTCAGGTGACCTAAGAGAGTGGGCTGGAATGTATGGGAGAAGGCGGTCCCTCGGATATCCTGGACCCAAACTGTGGAGGGCTTTAAAGGTCATTACCAGCACCTTGAATTGGGCTTGGAAACGAATGGGCAGCCAGTGTAGCCGCTGAAGCAGCGGTTCAACAGAGTCAAACCACTTAGCTCCAGTGACCACCCAGGCCGCCACATTCTGCACTAATTGCAGCTTCCGAACCGTCTTCAAGGGCAGCCCCACGTAGAGTGTATTACAGTAATCTAGTCTTGAAATCACAAAGGCGTGGACCACCGTGGTCAGGTCCGATCGACTCAAGTACGGCCGCAGCTGGCGCACCAGCCGAAGCTGGGCAAACGCACCCCTGGCCACAGCTGCCACCTGGCTTTCCAGGTAGAGCTGTGAATCCATAAGTACTCGCAAGCTGCATACCCATTCCTGCAGGGGGAGTGCAACCCCATTCAGAACGGGCAGGTGACTCAGTACCTGCATCGAAGCTTTCCTGACCAGTAGGACCTCTGTCTTTTCTGGATTCAGTCTCAACCTATTAGCCCTCATCCAGACCCCAACCGCCTCCAGACAACGCTCCAGGACTTACACAGCCTCCCAGGAGTGAGATGGCAAGGAGAGATAGAGCTGGGTGTCATCAGCATATTGGTGACACCTAACTCCAAATCCCCGGATGATCTCTCCCAACGGTTTCATGTAGATGTTGAAAAGCATGGGAGACAGAATAGAAGCCTGTGGCACCCCACACTGTAAGGGGCAGGGCGCCGAACAGGCGTCTCCCAGCATCCCCATCTGGGACCGGGATTAATGGAAAAAACCAACAAAATAAATCTGTGCCTGTACCTAGTGAGCTAATCCAGACGATTTTGTGAATGATTCTTATCCATTCATCTCATTTGTAAATCATGAGCTGTTTGTTAAATGTTTTCTTGGAAAGACATTAGTTGCTTTGGTCAGCTATAATTACAATACAGTGTCTTCTTTTGTTAGCATTAGGGGACTGAGTTTTCAACAAAGTCCTATTACAGTAATGTAGCAGGAACTACACCCCATGCCTGCAAACATATCCTTAGGAAAATGGATGAGGACAACTGACTCAGCCTGCAGCAAACTTATCCGCTTCCCAGTCACACAAAGCAGAGAGCAGCAGTGCCGGCTATTCTGCAACCAGCAAGGTACCAGGCTGGGTGAGAGCCGCTGGCCTCTGCGACTCTTTGTGAAGCTGCCACTTCAGCCTGAATGGCTGGACTTCTATGCAGGGATTTACAGCCCAATCCTATTGGGCTTTAACGCTGGCGGAACATGCATTTCACCAGTATTAACAATGCACTCAGTGCACAGAGGTGAGCACTTCCAGAGTGCTGACAAAAGGCCGCAGATGCGCTGAAAGTGGCGGTGGCCCAATTGGGACCCATTGGGCAGATCAGCTCCGGGAAGTGGGTGGGTTTGGCAGCAGCAGTGGCCGCCGAATCCTAGCCTCCTTCCAAGACCCAATCCTGCAGCCTGGGTCCACCAGGACCTACGCCAGCGATTTCGCTAGTGCAGGTCTAAGTAGACCCCTCCACTCTGCAGAGGCTTACCCCTGGGTAAGGAGGTAAGCCAGGAGACCTCTGTGAGTGCCTGCCTCCTGCAGGATGCAGCGGGTAGCCATTTTGGTGTTGCTGCATTGGCGGGGACGGATGGATGGACGACGACACCATAGGATTGGGCTGTAAGTCAAGCTTTCAGAAAGTGCGTGGCTGGGTGGAGGCCAGACCAGGGTGTAGCTCGACATAGCCCAAGCCAGCTGTTGAGGAAGGTTCAGCCACCTGAGTCTTCCCCTTTCTGCAAGGAGGAAGCTACCTAAGACCGTTGACAGAACCAGAGTGAGAGAACTTTTGGTTAAGTGATGCCTAAAATAGTCAGCTGCTTAGTGTGTGTCTTTTCTGGTTTTATTTTCCTTCCCTGATTAATCAGCTGGAACTCACTGGCTTTTGGGTGCAACAAAGTTCAATTTTCAGTCTCCTAGAATCATGTTTATAAGCCCATCTAGGAGAGCTTCCCCTGACTAGACTGAAAGTTTACACCTACACCCAGAGCCTAAAGATAAAGAGCTACTCTAGCTCATAGCAGTGACATGGTTCTATCTTCCAGGTCTTTCTTTTGTGCTTTTTTTTTTTAAAATACACTCCCGCAAAACTCAGTATTGTGTACTTCCACAGATCAATTTTTGTGCAATACAAAAATAAATTTTCTTTTGTATGCTTTAATGCAGTTGTGTTGGGTGTGTGAGTACAGTATAAACAGGGCTTCTATTTTACACCTTCCTGTGTGCAAATTGCTCAAAGCAAGCTTACATGATGTAGAGCTTTAGTGTCACTCGCTTACCAGCCCACTAGAGTTTATGCCAGTAGGCAAGACTGTTTGGGGAGAAAAATTAATGTAGGCAGCTTATGGAATATCTTGCAGAGGGAATGAACCTATGTGCTGTCAAGTTCCTTCTCTGAGTAAGCGAGGTGCCCATGCTTTGAGGTAACTATCTGAGACTGCGTATGTGGGAGATTCCTTATCTGGGGAGATTCCTTACTCCATCTGGCTGGGACCAAAGCTGAGAACTAAGTGGTGATGTCCTCATTTACATGATAGAAGACCAGTGGCCATTGTTCCTGGCTGTGTGGAAATTTGGAACACTAGTTGCCTGCTGAGCATGAGAAGCAGAATGACTGTATCCTTTTAGGTTGTGACAGATTCTTGGTGTGGGATGAACAGGACACCAGAAAGCTGCCACCCTGCCTGCATGTGGGCTTATAGGATGGCCTTGCTCTGTGTGATTAAGGCAAAGTACATAAAGCTAGTGTAGCACAGCAGCTAAGAGACGGAGCTGTGAGTTGAGACTTCCCAGGTTTGAATCTTGCCTCTGCCACGTCCTGAGTAGGTGGCCTCAGACAAGTTCCTCCCGAGCTGCAGCACCTTAGGGGATCTTTGCCTTGTGAGGTCATTGTGAGAACTACATCAAGATAATATACGTGAAGCACTTTGCGCACTCAATAAGTGCTATGCCAAGTATTATTACATACGAAACTGCTTTCTTTGTACTGAGTCAGACTATTGGTCCATCGAGCTCAGTATTGTCCACACTGACTGGTAGCAGCTGCCCAAGGTTTCAGACAGGGATCGTTCCAAGCCCTCCCATGCCAGGGATTGAACCTGGGACCTTCTGCATACAAAGCTGATGCTCTATCATCAAGCCACACCCCCTCCCTGAAGTAGGTTGGGTATTATGTGAAGCAGAGATACACCTTTAACGTAGCACCAGCTCTAAGGAAGAACAGTTGCAACTATAGGAAAGTTGAAGCTTTGGTCAAGTGTGCCCAAGAATAACCTGACATTCTTTTGTCACGCATTGAAAGCTTCTGATGGTGCTAATGAGAGTTTCCCTTCTGGGGCAAATAGCAGCACTGATGGCCACAATCCAAATTGGGATCATGGTGTGGACAAGCGCCCTCCCTCGCACCACAGTCTCGATCCAGACTGCCCCTCCCCCTGCACCTGCTATTTGGAGAATAAAAATTAAACCTGCCTGGGCCAAACATGTTATTAATGTGAAGAGCCAGCATTGTCCGAAGACGCCTCCGTGGTCATGTGGCCGGCATGACTCTCCTTGCCGCAGCGCGTAGCATGCGGCTGGAACACGGAGCGCTGTTTACCTTCCCGCAAGCGGTACCTATTAATCTACTCGCATTAACATGCTTTGGAACTGCTAGGATGAGCACCACACCCTAGAGTCAGACACGACTGGACTTAATTGTCAGGGGTCACCTTTACCTTTACCCTAATGTGTAGTTAGGCTGTTATGTTAACAGTTCTGGCTGAGCCATGAAGCTTACTAGAAGATCTTGGGTCCGTTGCTATCTCTAAGGATAGACTAGACAGAGATGCATTGTGGTCCCTGCAGTATACAGACCTTTCCTCCAGCCATCATAATGATCAACATTTCCCTAGTATGTAAATTGAGAGAAAACCTTGATAGCAGGGCAGTTGGTCAGAATGCTTCTCTATGCTTATTGCAATGGGAGGACTTCTGCATGAGACATTTAAAAGGAGACAGGTTACTAGATCAGAAGATGGGTAGAAAGACCATAGAGAATGTTTTTGATCTGCTCCACTTGAATGTAGGGTGTAGAAGAGAGGAACGTGGATGAGGAAGTTGCAAAGCAGAAGAAGGTGGTGATGGTAGGATAGCATTGCATGAGGTGAATCCTTTAAGCAGGGCTGGCACCTGGGCCCTGGGACACCAGCAAGTTTGGGACCCCTGTTCATGTGCATATATTTGTGCATCACCTCCACCCCTGACTCCCTACAGGTCAACTATAAGAACATGTAGAGTCACTGTGTGATAATTGCGATTTTTCTATGTGAATGTTGAGGCTGCTGCAATTCTCATGGCAGCCATGAGAGGGCAGAGCAGGATGGCCAGGGGCCCAGGATATAGTTTGACATGTTGGGGTTCATGGGTCCCCAGCACATGCCTGGGTAGGCTCACCCGCTGAAGTGAGCCCTGCCTTTGAGAGAAGCACTTGGAGTGCCAGGTGCAAGGGAGTGGCGACTGGACACAGGTATCTTGTTGTCTCGTGTGCTCCCTGAGGCATCTGGTGGGGCCACTGTGTGACACAGGAAGCTGGACTAGATGGGCTTTTGGCCTGATCCAGCAGGGCTCTTCTTATGTTCTTATGTTCTTATGTAATGGTGCAGATTCCAAACCCTGCCCTGGGTCCTAATGGACTCTCCTGTATGACAGAATATGACTCCCTGTTTGCAACCCATGCCTGAAAAAGAGAAGTGTACAGTTTCACACTACACACTTGCCATTTCCCTAAGCAGTGAGAAGTGCATTGGACAGTACCACCCAATGGTTTTGGCTCCCTTTGGAGGAACGCTTCCTGGAGGTTTATGGAGCCACTTGGATTTATGCCAGCCGAAGAGCTGGCACAGATTTGAGTAGGCCCATTGGGGACAAGGCAGCAGTGGAGTAGGTAAGTTTAAAAAAAGTCAGTGTCTGGTCACCTGGCCGGCCCATAGCATGGAGTGGAGGCTGTGCCAGCGCCACTGCATACTCTGGGCTGGCCCAGGATAGGATTGGGCTATGAGTCTCCTGGACTATTAGCCAGGAATCTGTCTAATAAAAGAAATGGCTGGCCAGTAGCCATCACACCATGTTTCTCCTTCCTTCAGCTGGTGCAGCAGAGTAATGGGGAACCCCTAATTGCAGCATAAGAGAATTCCCCGGGGCCGAAGTGAGGATTGCCAGGAAGAAACTTGGCTACATTCCTTGTAACTTTCATTTTCATCTAGACAGGAACCAACCCTGACAAGGCGGGGGGGGGGGGGGAGAGCTCTCTGTAGGGTGAAAGGATGAAGAGAGAGAGAGAGAGAGAGAGAGAGAGAGAGAGAGAGAGAGAGCAGCTGGCTTTGTTCAGAAATTGTTTGGACCTGGCTCTCAGTGCTCACAGTCATGGTTAGCCTGACCTGCTGCCTGAGGCATTGTGATCCGGACCCCAGACAAGGCTGATTCTCATTTGCTTTTGAAAGGGTCTCCCGTGGCCATCATACACAGTTTGAACAGGCTCCAAGTGTTTCTTTTTATCGACATTATTATTTTTTAATAAAGTACCCTCATTAGCTTGTAAGGCTTTGTGTAGTCTGGGAATTCATTTCCTCTTCTCTGTCATTCTGAGTGAATTCCAAGCCAACTCAGATCTGCAACAGGACAGAGGGGATCTTAAAGCCCCATCTCAGGAGAGGGGGTTGGGGTCAGGACACCAGCCAAGACTGGACTAAAGAATGGGGGCCTTCTGCTAAAGTGGATTCTGGGGTCTTGCCATTCTGTACATTGATTTGAGAACTGCAGGGCCCTAGAATATGCCTCAGCACTGGCCCTGACAGAGAGATGAGCTCTCCCCTTCCTTCCTTGTCAGGGTTAGTTCCTGACTAGATGGAAGTGAAAGTTTCAAATACTTTAGTCAAGTTCCTTCCCAGCCATTCTAACTTCAGTTCAGGGAATTATCTTGCGTTATTATTAGGGATTTTCCATTACCCTGTTGCACCAGCCCTTTAATAGATCAAGGAGACCGTTCTCCAAAGGCTCGGAAGGAATGAAAACACGTCTCAGTTTTCGTGTTTGAGACTGTGGTAATTAAAACAACAAGATCTTATCATTTGACGTTTCGCCTTATACTTTGTAAGGGTTCATCAGAAGTTCCATTCTGATCTTCCTGTTCCGGATCAGTTATATAAGTGCCACCATATTGCTGTTAGTGTCTTAAAGATATATACATCTGTTTCCACCTTTTCATCCTCTTTATTTTAGCGTTATTTTTAACCCTGTTTAAATAAGACGTGGTTACCGGCATTGAAGAACGCTAAAATAAGGAGGGTGAAAGGAGAAAGTGGAAACAGACGTATATGTCTTTAAGACACTAACAACTTAATATGATGGCAGTTATATAACTGATCTGGAACAGGAAGATCAGAATGGAACTTCTGATGAACCCTTACAAAGTATAAGGCGAAACGTCAAATGATAAGATCTTGTTGTTTTAATTACCAGTCTCAAACATGAAAACTGAGACAACATTTTAAGTATGGATTGTGAAAGCCTGAGTAAATATCTCAAATTAGAGCTTCCTCCTACATATACTGCACTGGATTTTGCAAATACTTTGTCTCCATCCTTAGCTACACCAATTCTATCATATGATAATGTTCTGAAAGTTCTTGGACATTTACAGTGGGCCTGTGCTTACCTAGGCAGTCTGAACCACAACACTGGTCAGAGCATAGCTCACTGGCTATGCACAGTGATAAGCAACTTAGTCGAAGAGGAGGATTCAGGTAGTAGATTAGTGCGATTGCAAGGTACTCGAAGTAAGGCTGCATAACGTTCTCCTGTTTTGATTGTTGAAAGTGCTTTTGGATGGGGGGGGAGTGCAGAAATATTTCCTTAACCCCCCCTGTAATGTGTGAATGTTCTTTTCTTTATTTTTCTGAAGCTGTTCACTTCCATTTTTTCCTTTCTCCGTAGCTGCTTCAGTGCCATTTTTCTCAGGTTAGGGCTCCTTCCTTCCTTCCTTCCTTCCTTCCTTCCTTCCTTCCTTCCTTCCTTCCTTCCTTCCTTCCTAGTATCAGTTGATGGGAAGCAAGAGTGGAAGAGGGTGATCTGCCTGCATGTCCTGCTTGTGGGTTTCCCAGAGACATCTGGATGTTCACTGTAGGAAACAGAAAAGCTTTTGGTCCGATCCCAAGGGCTCCACATATGCTCATAGTGTTACCACCTCAGTCATGCCTCAGTCATATGACTACCAGCTTTTCATATTATTGTTTGTCTACATATTGGCTGATATTTGGTTCCTGCACAGCAGTTCATATTTGATCGTATTTTGTTAGGCATAAGATAATTTTCTAATCACAATTGTTGAAATGTAATAGAAAGAATATTGGTGTTTGGATTTTTTTTTAATTCTCTCAACTGATATAGGTAATCGAGGAAGCCTCAGCTTTGGGTGCCCTGCATCTCTTTATGGATTTTATTTCAGGCTTTATTCTACACTTCATTGCCCTGATCCAGCAAGGGAGATCTGTGTGTGGAAGCAACCTTTTACCTGGGCATTCCATGTGACATGGTGGATGGTGCTCATAACTTACTTGCTAAATGTGTCTTACAGTATACATAGAGATGTGCTTCTCCACGGAGACCACTGTTTGTTATGCACAACTACCAGTAGTTGTGTTGCAAATGCATCTATTGCCTTTTTTATTATTGTGGTTTTGATATGTGAAAAGTTATGTTGTTAATGCATAATAATTTGGTAGATTCATGTGATCAGGAGTGTCACGTCTGCACCACTGGTCTGCACTGAACTAGACTGGTGTTACACTGTTGAATTTCTTGCTCCACACTTTCAACTGTCATAGGCTCAGTCTACCTTGCCTTGCTACTCTTTCTGCTTCTACACATCGTATCAAAGCACCTGATTCTAGTGTGGTACTGTGGTCTGGTGTTTTGGAGGAGTCTGGGGTTTTCACATATGAGGCTTAAAGTATCTGAATCTGTGCTTTAGTTGGGTTTGTAATGCAAATACAAAAGTTACTTTGGCCAGAAAGCTCATTCACATAACAAATGTCTCCTCTTTCTCTTCCACATGAATAATTGTCAGTGGTTGGAGCAGAGCTTAAGGTAATTGAAGCCTCATATGCAAAAAAGGCCCTAACAAGAGTTTCACAGTGCCCTGGTGTTGTGCTGTATATGGCCACTATAACCTTTCTCCTATGTTGCCTCGTTCCCTGACTATCAATAAGGTGAACAAGAAACCAAGCTGAACAGAAAAGCAAAGTCCAGTGTGTAATTTGGAACCCACGATCCTCTGTGGGGAAAAAAAAAAACCTCTGCAGTTTTGTTATTGAGATTTGTTATAGTTACTGGAACAGTCACTACAATTGAGTTACTGGACATAAACCACTTAAAAATAAGGCTGGGGTCTTGCCAAGGCCAAGAAGTTCAAAAGAAGAGACCACAGAATTCATCCTTCTGGGATGCAAGATGTCAAGAATATCCTCACCATTGCCAGTGATGTAGTGAAATGAGGACAGACATTGGGAAGGGAAATCCTTGGAGGAGAACTGGGTGATCTCTCTCTTCCCAGGACACGTTTGCATAGACCTCTCAGTTTCTTAGAGGGGACGTGGTGAGAGTAGGAAATCTTTGGTCTAAAGGTATAGACTCATAGCCCAATCCTGTCTAGCAGGACATGGCAGCTCAAATAAGGCCCCCGCCACATCCTAACCAGGATTGGGCCTGCCTCAGCGCAGCCGGAGACCTCCTCAGGGTAAAAGGACGTTCATCCTCATACCCCGAGTACAACCCCAGCCGCTGTAATCGGTCTACTCGAATGTGTGCCAGCTATTTTACTGGCGCACATTCGGCCTGGCTATGTAGTGGCGGCCGGGTCCAGGAAGGGGGATAGGATATGGCGGAGGAGGCATCCAACGATCCCTCTCCAGCCCGGCCAACCAATCCCCCCCCGGAACACCCCATTCTGCCCTCCCCACGCCCCTCCGCTACCCAGCGAGGAACTCGCCTTCCCTGGTGGGCGCAGCTCCGGATCTGGGCTAGGGAGAGCAGTGCCGGCCTTGGCATCGGTGCCACTTGCTCCCGGGGTGCCGCAAACATGCTTTATGGCACATCTGTGACACCCTAGACTGGCGGAGCGGTTGCTCCACCAGTCCATGACTGGACAGGATTGCGCTGTCAGGTAGAAAGGGGAGTTAGGACTGTTTTGCTTCACCGATACAGTAATAATGGTGTGTAGGGCAGGAAGTTATTTGAAATGATGGGGTTTCAGTCCAGAGTACAATGGCAGGTTGTCTTCCTCAAGAAATATGTTGCTTGGAACTCAGACTTGGCACAAGAAGTCACGGGGGAAGTGGCACTTTAACAAAGGTGCCCTTATGGTTTTCCTACCTGGAGCTTAGTTTAATTAAGCTATATGGTGTATTCTTCTTTCTTTTCACCAACAACTAAAAAAAAAAGCTATTTAAACAGTATTTATTTTCAACAACATAGAATGATATATTGCAAAGAACTCCAAGATACTATTTCCCAAATAATACTCATGTTCTTCCTTGGGGCACAATGCAGGGAAAGAGATGACCACAGTTCAGTATTGTCTCCAGTGTACTGTCCTGCATTTAGAGAACAAATTGCAGAACATTTGATCTTTTCTCCAATATTTTCACTTATTCCCTTCCTTTCCCACCAAACTCTGCATTTCCCATTTCTAGGGGGAAATCTCAATGACAGAAAGTGCAAGAAGAGAACGACACAATTAACTAGTATGCAACGCCATGGATCCCAAATGCTCTCTGAAATAAAACTAGGCATGCAATGTCTAAAAAATGAAAGGGGAAAGATGAACCTCAGTACCAAAACCTTGGTGCCATAATTGAGAAGACCCTGACCTACATCACCACCCTTTGCACATCGTCCAATGGATGGGGATTACAGAGCAGGGCTTCTGTAGATTATCAAAAAGTATAGGTAGGTTCTTATGGGAGGAGGCAGTTCATGTGGTACACCAATCTCAGACCATTTAGGGTTGACACAGTATAGGAAAATACCAGTGAGCACACCTCTCTTCCTGTGCTCTTCCTGTGCTTCCATACATGTGTTGGGTAAGGACAGGCAACCATTCATCCAGCCAATAAAGTAGCACTTTCCCCTCTTTCCTTGAAACTGGATCTGACTCCATTAGTGGTTTAAAACAGTTTCCTTTTCTGTTTGTGTGAAGTTGGTTAGAATTCAAACTATTTTTTAAACTCCTTAACCATTTAAGTTAAAAAATGTGGGAAGGGCAGTTTGGTTTGACATTCCCTCTGAAATGGCCAACTAAAAAGAAGAGGAGCTAAGCAGCCCCAAAGTATATCAGGGCAAGTTCCTAATCCTAACCATTCAGTGCAGGAGGGCAGAGTTGGGACTCAATCATTGAACTAAAATCTCATGAATTGCAATGCTGAATTGCAATTCATTTAAAAGACAGAACCATTTAAAAGAAAGACTGGTAACAAAGTGTCCTTTGCAAATAAATCTAGTTTCATTTGAAGATGGTGTCTCTGCTTCAATCCTGCCCTAAATTCTGGCAGAGTGCTAGGTTACCAGAGACTGAGAGTAAACGGGTTTCAAACCTGGAAGGAAGACCTCGTGGAGACTGAAGCCCTGGCAAGCTAGGGACTGGTGGCAGCGGAAGAACGAACAGGAGTTCTCAACCAGTGGTACTAGTACCACCATTGGTTCTTCGGCCGACTGCTGGTAGTACTTGGAGTACTGGACCGTTGGAACCCCGCTCTGATGCAGAGCTTTTGGCGGTGGTGCGTTTTTGCTCCTGAGAGGCTCCTGCCTTTGGCCGAGCCTCTCAGGAATGCTGAGAAGGGACCCCCCCCACACCCACCCACCCAGAGCCTCCTACCTGCGTTTTCTGGCCTCTGAAAACCTGGAGAAGTAACTGGTGATGGTCATTGTCAGTCACTTCCAGTGGTACACAGCAGGAGAGTGGCACTGGAGGTGGTACTCAGCCGGGAAGGGGTTGAGAATCCCTGGACTAGATGGATTGGCATCTTGGGGTCTTGGGTCAGAAACGTTGAGACCATTGCAATGTTACAGAGTTCCTTGACAAGCCTAAAGTAGCCATCACACTGCAGGAGGGCCATCAAGCAATCTTCCTTGATGAAATTTCTCAATGAGTTTCTTCCTCAAAAGAAAGCCAGGCAATGCTTTCTCAAGTCTCATTGGACATCTGTGTGCTTGTCAGACAGAGTGTGCATGCTGGGGTACTGGAAGGTGAGAAAAGCATCTGACTGTCCTAATGGAAAGAGAGTTGTACTTAGTGGCGAAAGAAGTATTGCTACTTCAGTCAGTGCACAGCAGCACAGATAGTCCTGTTGCTCTCTGAATATTTTTTCTTCTTCTCTGCTTAAGCTTTTCAGGTGCTTAGATCACGGGAGGATGTGAAGCAGGATATTCTATGAACATCGCCATTGTCAACTGCTTCACGTCAAGCATGCAGAGTCAGCCATCTTGGCTGCAAGCCTAACCACAAATTATAGGGCTGGTTGCCAGGCAGTGCATTTTTCCCCTTCCTTTTGGGAAAGTTTGGGAAATAATGCTGTTGGCTGCATATATCAGTATGGGGTCTGCCCCTTCACTTCACTGAAAGGTCAGCCTGGCCCAGTTCTAGAACATAGTTGGTGAGGGAGGCGGACATTCCTGCCCTTATATCTCTGGTCTCGAAGGGGCAGGTGGTTACTTATGGCAATAAACCTTTCCTCTCATACATATGATCACATCCTTCTACTCTAGCATCACGTCATCCGGAACAGCATCAGCTTTCTGGTACCGTAGGCACATTCACTTCAGCCAAGCCTTCACAGAAAGGGGGGGGGGGAGTCTATTATTTGACCACTGCTTAAGAATGCTGGTTAATACATTGCTACAGGGTAATTAAAGAGTAACTAATCTGTGGTACCACAGAAGCCACTCTACAATCTTGACAGAGAAACTACCTGACATGGGCAGAGATTTCCTAAGACTTGTTAGGCATTCAGTTATATATAAAGAGGCATTCAGTCAGGCACCCTTAGCAAACCACAGGTTGTCCTGAAGACAACTGTTGGTGACCTAGCCAGACTGGCTGAATTCTCTAAACCGGAACAGCCAACCTGGTATTGTTTGGTTGTTGTTGTTGTTGTTGGGTGTATATTGGGCCAGCTTAGAGATCTAGGTGACTTGAGAGGGAATGAGGGGGGCACCAGCAAAAATCACCACACTTGTGGCCCTACCCCCATCCTAGCGAACAGCATTTGAAATGTAGAGGAACATGAGTAAGATCTCTTTCTCATCACAGAATAGGAAAATGGGCTGCCCAGGGTCCAGGAAAGAAATCAAATTCTTCCCAAATTCAATGAAAGTATGACTTTGTTTAAACGTCCAAATTCTGTGACACGGTAATGCGAGTTCTTCTGTGGGACAGGTGGCAGGACCATATTGGAGCCTCCTAAAGAACCTGATCCGGCCCCTTTTTGGTACTTTTCCCTCAGGGAACTCTGCAGCTGGTATCTGAGGTTAAACTTTATCACAAAACCCATAAAGTATCCCAGAACATGACTCTGGACAGGCATATTGGAAAGTTTGTATTTGAAAGAAAGTGCTATAGAAAATATTTTGCCTTATCTAAAGGGATTTATGTGCAGTACTTCTTGTGTGAAAAGAAAAGAGAGACATTTCAAATGTTCTTGAAAGGCATTTGTTGTTTTGGTCACATATAATTACAATGTAGTGTCTTCTTTTGTTAGTGTTATAGGACTGAGTTTTCAAGAAAGTCCTATTACAGTAATGTAGCAGGAACTACTACTGCCTCACCCCATGCCTGCAAACATGTCCTTAGGAAAGTGGATGAGGACAACTGACTTAGCCCGCAGCAAACTTATCCGCTTCCTAGCAGTGCCAGCTATTCTGAAGCCAGCAAGGTACCAGGCTGGGTGAGAGTTGCTGGCTTCTGCAACTCATTGTGAAGCTGTAACTTCAGCCTGAGTGACTGGACAGCTGTCCAGCTTTCGGAAAGCGCATGGCTGGGGGCAGGCTAGAGCAGGGTCTAGCTGCTCCCAACCCAAGCCAGCTGTTGAGGAAGGTTTAGTCACCTGAGTCCTCCCCTTTGTGCAAAGAGCAAGCCACCTAAGACCCTTGATGGAACTGGAGTGACAGAACCTCTGGCTTCATGCTGATGCCTAAGGTAGTCAACCACTTAGTGTGTGCCAATACGACTCCTTGGATCTGCGCAAGCTCTTTAGCTAGCACAATATCCAAGGAGACAATGGGGGTGTGCCGGCTGCTATCGGAGGGGATATCATCCGGCACAAAGCACCTGCACAAGTTTCCACCCCTCCCACCTCCGTCATGCCCTTCCCCTCCCCCGTTCTAACCTCCCCTACCCTTTTCTGCCTCCCCTGTTGATGTACCTTCATTGGCGGGTGCTCCATGTCCCAATGCCGCATGTGCAGTTGCTCCAGTCTTGCTGCTGGCGTTCTGGAAGCATGTGGCTCTGCATGCTTTCAGAAGGCCATTTGCGACGGCAGTAAAGTGCACCCCATTGCCAGAACACTAGTTCTGGCTGGTGGGAGGGCGGATAGGATCAGGCCGTAAATATACTAAATAGCACCTTATTTAAGTTGAACATTTACAGTATTAGGGAGTAATGAGTAAACAAAGCAAGACAAATCTCTTTCAATGGTGACTGGACATTCTGTGCTTCCCCCCAACAGTGTTTTTGAATGTTCAAAATATACAATTTCCACCACATTAAGGTTCTATATTAATGTTTTCTACATTAAGCCTCCATTCAATTATATGTTTAGATTGCAGCTCTCAGAAATTACCGTAGTTAGATCATTCCTGTACAAGTGCAAAACTTGAAGCTGGGACTTTGCCCCAGTGAGCAACCAGTTCAGGAGACACCTCAAGTAGACTCTGTTTGGCATCTGGCCAGGGTCTGGAGTAGGTCATAACAAATGGGAAAAAACATCTGGAAGAATTGGAAGGGAAATAGCTCATTCCCAATGCTGCATTTTGAAACCAGTCTTTCTCAAGGGAAATATTGGCAAGAAGAATAGCTTTAGGTTTTGTGTGGTGAGGCTCTTTTGAACTCTTTTTTTGATGTTTCTTTTGAAGTTTATTAATTCCCTTGATTAATTCCCGGGGATTCAGTTGAAGTGTGTCAGGAATAAAGCTGCTCCTCTTGGGTTTTTCCACTTATTGTGGAGTAGGTCATCCAAAACTATGGCTGGTTTTTTGGCTTTAGAATGTATCGTGTGAACCTGGGAGTTATGGCCGCAGGAAAAGGAACATCCTTCTAAATGACAACAGATTCTCCTCCCCTGATTCTACCTCATTAAGGAGATGCAAGCCTTTCTGCAGTTGGTCTCGGCTCAAGTCTTACACTGTCTATCTTCTAGATATTGTCCTGTCCCATCTCTTTCATGATCAGACCATACTATACCCTGTATGTGTACCTATATTCTGCAAAATATTAGGAGGACAGGAATGTCCATAAGTTAATAGATAGCTAGAGTTTAAAACCATCCTAATATTTCGCTTAAAGAACCATTTCTGGCTTATTTCCTGCTTTAAGCTCATCTGTTATTTACCGCCCTAGGAAAAGTGGGATAGAAATGCCAATAAGAAAATAAAGAAACATTGCCCAGTCTCTGACCCTCTTTCTCGTAATTTAAATTTGTGAAATCAGATTTCCAGGGTGGACAGAAAAGGGCACAACTTTCCGTTGCTCCTACTGGGCACGTTCAGTAGCATTGGTGTAGGAATGTTGATGAGGAGACTTTTCAGTTGCTGCACTGGCACACCAAACAGCCAGTCACCTCCAAAACAACCCATCTAGGAGCACATCAAACACACTTAACTGGGATTAATTCCCGTTGAACTCAATGAAGTTTACTTCTGAGTAGCCATGCTGAGTAGACTGAGTAGACTGTGCTGTTAGCTACAATTCCAGTCCATGCAATGACTCTTTTAAGGACATGCTTTCCCTGCATCTTTATCAAGAACATTTTTGTTCACATGATGACTACTGCATCCTGCTCAAAAATGATTTGAAAAACATCATGTATGAGTGGGAAATATTAGGCTAGATATAAGTTCTATCTATTAACTTGTGGATGTTGATTACTTGGCCATTAAAAGACCATCTATTTTGGTTCCTGGTGTATTTTGGTGTAACAGTAGATCCCTCGGTGTAAGAGCACTTATTCTAGTGTAACTTGCTGTAAGCTGACAGATGTAGGACAGTCACCGGCTTAACCCCCCTCGGACACCTCATATGCGCAGTTTGGATGCAGAACAGACACCGGCGCAACTCTGCCAGCACAGGGGGCATTCCGGGGGCATTCAGATGCCCCCGGAATGCCCCCTGCACCAGTGGAGTTTCGCCGGCGGAGTTTCGCCGGCAGAGTTGCGCTGGCGTCCGTTCCACATTCAAACTGCGCATTTTAGGTGTCTGATGGGGGTTAAGCCGGTGTCTGTCCTGCATCCATCGGCGTATGGCAAGTTACTCTGGCATAAGTGCTCTTACACCGGGGGATCTACTGTTACACCGGTGCAAGAGTTACACAGGATTAGATTCTCTCTCTCTCTCCCCCCTTCAGAACAAGCTTTTTCTAGGGCAGCAAGCACATACAAAGTTAAAAATACAATCAATGAAATATAATAATTTAAATTAAAACCGTTAAAAACAAAATTATTAAAGCAGCATCACAACATTCAGCAGCAACAAAAACCACAGCTAAAAGGCATGGGAAAATAGAAACATTTTCACCAGGAGCTGAAAAGTTGAGAAAGTTGGCACCAGGTGTTCCTCTCTGGGGATACGTAGCATTCCATAACCAGGCTGCCAATGCTAAGAAATCTCCTCTCTCTCTCTCTCTCTCTCTCTCTCTCTCTCTCTCTCTCTCTCATTGCCCCCCCCCATCTAGTCCCAAAAGCCTCTGAAGAAGACCTTAATATGCAGGCATGCTGATAGGGAGGCAGGTGATGCTTCATGTACCGCCCCAAGCTGTATAGGCTTTAAATGTAAACACCAGTGCTTGAATTGGGCCCAGACATGGACCAAGAGCAAGTGCAGCTGTTTGAGGACTGGTGAGACGTAACCTCAGTGCCCAATGCCGCCAGTTAAACTAGCAGACTAGCAGTTGCATTCTGTACAAACTGCAATTTTCAGTGAAAGCTGTTCCTGAAATTGGGATGGGCTCATGGCATTAATGCCTCTAGCTGAGGATTAGTACGTACACATCTGAGACAAATCCTGGCTCCCAAGCTTAGTCATGAAACTTCTCTCCAAAGTTTGAATCTCTAGCATGCAAAATGGATGTCCTTCCCAAGATGGACGATACTTTTCTTTAGATGTGTTCTGCAGCATCACATATATGTTGCAGGCAGCATGGCAGCAAGACATAAATTGAGAAATACTGTACTAGCACCAAATGTACAGCTTGCCAGGACATGAGACATTCATCTGAACATTTTCACATTATTGTGCCATATGTAATACAGAACACAGTGCCCCTGGAAAAAAGTGTGTTCTCAATAAGAGTTAACAATAACAACACACATCTAGTGGACCATAGATGTTCTCTCTCCTTTTTTCCTCACGCAATACGATCTGTACATAATTCTTTTTAAAGAAGTCAACATTTACTATAGCACTTTCTTTCAAGTACCATCTCTACAATATGCCTGTTTAGAATCACATTCTGGGATACTTTATGGAGTTTCGTGGTAATATTTTGCCTCAGATACCGGCTGCAGAGTTTACCTGAGGGAGAGGTATCAGATTCTTTAGGCGTCTCCAATATGCCCTGCCACTTGAACCACAGAAGAACTCTCATTACCATGTCACAGAATTTGGACTTTAGTGCCCTGTATAGATTGCCATTCTTTTGCTAAATCAGGGAAGAATTTGATTTCTTTCCTGGACTCTGAAATGGCAGCCCGTTTCCATACTCTGTGATGAGAAAGAGATCTTACTCATGTTCTTCTACATTTCAAATGCTGTTCGCTAGGATGGGGGTAGGGCCACAAGTGTGGTGATTTCTGCTGGTGCGCTTCCTTCATTGCCTCTCAAGACACTAAGATCTCTAAGCTGGCCCAATATATACCCAACAAAAAACAGACAATATCAGGTTAGATAATTGTTGTGGTTTAGATAATTCAGCCAGCCCAGATGGGCAAGAAAATACTAACAGTTGTCTTCAGGACAACCTGTGGTTTGCTAAGGGTTCCCCTCTGGCCTGACTGAATGCCTCTTTATATATAACTGGATGCCTAACAAGACTAAGGAAATCTCTGCCCATGTCAGGTAGTTTTTCTGTCAGGATTGTAAGAGTGGCTTCTGTGGTAGCACAGATTAGTTTTCCCCTCCCCAACCTTTCTGTGAAGGTTTGGCTGAAGTGACTGTGCATTTGGAACCAGAATGCTGATGCTGTTCTAGATGACCTAATGCTAGGATAGAAGGATGTGATCGTATGCCTGAAGGGAAAGGTTTATTGCCATAAGTAGCCTAGTTTGCAACCACCTACCCCTTTGAGACCAGAAATATAAGGGCAGGAATGTCCATAAAAACATTGTCTGGGGGAAAGCACAGCACCACCAGTCACCACAGAAAGAGACAGCCTTGCTTTGTTTACTCATTGCTCCGTAATAAAGGTCCACGCAGATAAGATGGAACAATTGTACCTATTTTCTTCCATCAAGCTTGGGAGGGTATAGATTAGCAGCATTAACCATATGGCATTCCTCCGTTCTGTCAGCCCTCTGCCCTCAGCAATCAGCCATGTCCCTGGGAGAAAGCAAAGCAGTGACTCTCCCCTCCTCCCCCACCCTTACAGAGGTAGGCGACAAAGTCTGTTGCACAACAGAGGGTCTGTGTGGCACACTCACTCCCAACAGGGTTGCTATAGGAAAGAGCAGAAGCTGGGGGGAATGTATAGGGCCTATTCAGACCCCAGCCCTAATTCAAAAGTGTTCCTGAGGTAATGTTTGCCTGGTTTGCCGTGATGGCTCCCCAATAAAAGAGTGGGGGCTGGGGAGGGTCTCATAAGGAATAAGAGAAATATTTGCTTTGAATAGAAGTGACTTTTAGAGATGGTGAGAACAAAGACAGCTCTTTCAAAGAGAGCGAGAGACAGACAGGGATGCAAGGATGAGACTGCTTGGGCGAATATACAAGCACCCTCCATAGAGACAGCCTCCATGGCTGTTACAGCACCCTCTCTTCAAAACAGTTACTCGGTTGGGGTGTTGCTTCAGCTTTTAAGCAAGAGGAGACAAATTCAGAAGAGCTGTTTTCTGCACTGTATGTGGCCCCTGCTCCGAAGGGGACAGAATGGCAACAAAAATAATGATGTATCTTGACACTAAGGGCAGCAGGTGGTGCAGGATAAGCATCAGGCTGCAGAGCAGTTCTTATAACTTGGCTGGTAGTATGAAAACCTGAGCTATGGCAGAGTGCCACCTCCATTCGTCTCGTGCTGAGGCCTGTTCCTTTAGTGCAAGCAGAGGTGTAGCCACGCCCCCAGGAGGTGTGGCCATGGCGCATGGCAACACGCCCCCCCTGACGCTGATGCCGCTCTAAACCAATCCAAGACTCTGGGCGAGGGGGCGGGCCAAACTGCGCACATGTTTTTCTTACCACCACCCGCCTGATCGCGCCCTTTCCACTGCAGCCATGGCATGGTTGTCACCCCCCTGCGTGCCACCCAAGGGCCCACCCACCCCGCCCCAGGCGGCCTGACGCTACTGAGTGCAGGGCAGTGAATTCAAGTGAAGTGGTCATTCACTGAAAATCCAGATGGCTCTTCCATGTAAGTGGGGGGCAGTTGTGCAACAAACATACACCATCGCTCTTTGCATGCTGTTGGATAACACACACAGTGTACATGTATCATACCATAATCTTTGCAACTGAATACAGCCATGGAATGCATGCTACAGGTCTTATGTCACTAGAAATAACTCTCTGTGGTCTTTTTCTCTAGTGTGGTATCTTTAGTTAATACTTTGCTGTAGTGCATATCCATGTGTGCCTCACACTGCCTAGAAACATGCTATATCTTCCTCTTCCTTCTTCCAGGATGGCAGTTCTGCATCAAAGGGATTTGTTTAGGCCGTGTGTAGGAGGAGAGGCGAGCAAGGTTATTCTGCACAGAAGGGGTTTACAGAAGCTCCCCTACTTATGAATATTCAACTTATAAAAACTTTCAGCCCTGACTGCTGGTTTGCAGTTGAGGCGGCTGAGTGCGGAAGCTGCTCAGGAGTATTCCCAACAACTCCACGGTGAAAATGTTCCATGTGAATCTGGCGCAGTGCCTAGAGTGAATCTGACAACATGGGGAGTGAAACTGATAGCACACACAGTGTCCTGAGTGAAACTGACAGCTACACTAACAGAGATGGGGCTATTACCTAATGTATTATTATAACCTAATGTATTCATAAATAGGGGAGCTTCTGTATTTTGTATTTGAGTCCAACAGGAAAAACAACAACTCAAAAGGGGATCAAAACAATCAGGCTTTTACGACAATCAGAACTAAAATGGCAAGGGTTGGTGAGCCACCCCACTGGGTTACATCACCCTTGGCAGTCCCAAGTGGAAACCCATCTTCTGACCTGTGGGAATGGGTAATTGGGGTCCCTCAGGGGCCAGCCAACTTGTTGCTGGAGGAGGAGGCTGGGGTTCCGGGCTGTGGGATCTCCCACACCACCCAAAAGGAGGAGTTTGCCTTTGGGCCTGCCCAAAGGCAGGTTAGAGCTCCACCACCCTGCTGAGCTTGGGCTGCAAGGAACTAGTCCATCCTTCTGAGCACCCCTCTCCTAACCCTTGGGTCCTTGCCTGGGATCCCCTCTCTCTCCTTAAAGCCCAGACTTCCTTTTATTCCTGGTCAGGCTATGCTCTTACTGCTGTCTCATCCTTGTCTCTCCTTTCCTTTCCCCTTGCCCCAGTTAGAGTTCTTTTGCCTTCCCCTCTTCCTCCATTTCTCCTTCTTTGCCCTTGTCTATCTCGTTGCTCCCTCCTGTCTCTTCCCTTGTTCTTATGCTCCACCATTCTCCTGCTGGTCTTCTTTTGCTTGCTTCTACCTCTCTCACCTCCTCTCTCTTCTCCCGAATGCTCTTCGCCCTCCTTCCCCTTTTATAACTGGTGCAGACCTTCAGAGGGCTGGTACCAGTGCCCCAGCCCTAGTCCCAGCTGACTGCTATCAGCTATCCTGTCTCTCCCAGGCAGCTGCAGCAGCATCAGGCTTTCCAAGGATGACATCTTCATTGAGTGCTGCCTTGCTCTGCTGCCTGCCAGTGCCTTGTTCCTGCGCTGCCATGGCAAGCCAGGGCTCCACAGGTGGCACATGCCCAGTACAAAAAAACAGGCTCAGGCAACACACACACATGTAGCAATCCTAAATGTCCACCTTTTTGGTCTAATGAATAAGACCTATTGGTAGCAAAAAGAGCGATGAGAGTATGAAATGTTCACAGCGAGATTGAACAGTGCTGCTGAGTGCTGGATTCATAGTCAGGAGACTTTTATTTCCCACTGCCTGAATGCTGCATTGGCTTTTTGCACATATAATATCATTTATCATGACTAAAACAACTTTCCCAAACAATTTTGGCTGTCCCCTGCAGGAGGCCTAGGTTGATGATGCAGGCAGGTCAAAGGGGATACAAATCCCATTCACTTGCATGAGAAAGTTGCATAATTTAATCATAGTTTTAAAAGTTTTCCTTCCTATAAAAGTGCTTTCTTTAAGCCGCTACTTTAGGTGCCCTGCCAGCATCTTACACAAACTTCGGTTCCTTTGAGAACTCCTCTGGGTAGTGCAGATTAAGGGAACGATCATATTTCAATAATACTACGTACAGTTCTGTCGATCCAGCTGGAGCATCTGTAAAAGCCAGGCAGGAGTGGGGATAGACACATTTGGAGAGCTGGAAGAAGATTAAGGGCCCAATCCTATCCAATTTTCCAGCACCGATGCAGCCACAATGCAGCCCCTTGGAGAGGGTGCCTCTGTGACTGCTCTCCCACCGCAGGATGCAACACACACCCTGTTGGCACAGCTGCATCGGTGCTGGAAAGTTAGATAGGACTGGGCCCTTAGTCAGATGTCCTCTTCTTAGAACTGAGCAGAAAATCATTTCAGCTACTCAGACAGCAGTGGAAAGACTTGAAAAATCCTTCCACAAACATATCCAAGAAACTAAAATCCAAAGGGAAAGAAGGAACTTGCTTTAAGGACATAACAATAAATAATAATGACTGAAGCCTATTGGCCTGTGCTCTGTAAGAGATAAGACTCTGAAAACTGACCCTTCTGGCATTAAAATCTAGGATTTATGAGCTGTCATTATTTCTGCTGTATAGTATCATTTCCAAGAACTTTGTTCAGAATGAGAATATAACACTGGCTGTAGTTAGGTTAATCATTCCATATTAGCCCAAGAGCTTCTAGTGGAGTTGGAAAGACAAGGGTGCTGAGCTGACTTGCACAGAATATAAGAGCAACTACTATACCTGGTTTGACCAGTGGTTCAAGTCGTGAAACTCTCTGGTTTCCCCCTATTTGTTGCCAATTTTTTTCATCTGTTTTGGATCTTAAAATCACGTAAGGCTCCAGTGATGCCTTTGCACCCTGAAGAAGCTGCTGAGTTGTAGCCATGTTTGCCCTCTTGTTGTGGCTGTTTATTGTTTGCCCTTCTTCCTCCTCCTCCTCAACTGACCAAGTAGCACAGTTCACTGAACCATGAGACCCACCTTATTCAGTAGGGTGCAAAAGTCAAAGGACTCAGGTGACCCCAATATCCAATCCTACAGCTGAAGTCTGCTTAACACCCACAGGCTGCAAAAACCAGAGTCATGCACTGGCAAGGGTTGCCTACCTGCATGGTTAGCTGTGGATGCAACAACAAAGATCCTGGACTACCATGAGTACCTGGGGTAGGGGAAGCACCCAGTTAGCTGTAATAGTGCTCTGTTTTATTTTTTGCTTGCCTTTTAACTTCTGTGCCGTCCTTTTCCCGAACCCATCTACCTAAACTTTACTTGTCTGTGATTACTCATGTGCCTTATTTTGTTTGCCTTTTATTTTCCTCCTATTGTTGTGGCATTCTCAACCTTTTTGTAACAATAAAACTCTTTTTAGTGTTAGTAGTTTAACCTTCCTGGTCTCAGTGCATTTGGGAGGAAGTTGGTTGCCGCATCTTTCCAGAGCACTTCCCTTCATGACTATCTGACTTTCCCCCAGGGATTTGGGAGCTTCTTATCCTTCTTGGAGGAAGGCTTCCAAGAAAGCCTCCTTCCGTCTGATTTTCTCTGGCGTTAGGAGGTGGCAGCAAAAACTACCATCCCAGTTTAAGCCCAATGACAGGTCATGATGTTGGGTGTAGGTGCCAGTTGTTAGGCCCTGTGTCTGTCTGTCCTCTACCACAGCCCATCATAAATGCAAATATAGGTGACCCACTGGGGCTGTTTGTTTTAATTGTTTTAATTCTTGATTTTAAATGTATATATGTATTTTAACGTTTTTATTGGAAGCCGCCTTGATTGCCCTTGTTGGGAGAAAGGTGGGATATACATTCTTTAAATAAATAAATACATAAATAAATAAATAAATATATAATCATCTAACTCAGATTATAAGATTATTATCACAGAAGCATTTTCAGATTCTACATCACATATTACCTGTTTGCAAGATCACATGTCCACAATTTCAATAGAAGTGTGTAGTATTTTGGAGGGAGAGGCTAATTTGAGTTTCTATTTCATCTGCAGAACAACTCTGGCTTTTTGCACAATATTCAGCCAGGGATTCCATTCTTGGTTTTTTTTTTTTTTTACTTAAATTGTAGGTGTGGAGGCTTTCCTCCTCCAGCTCCCCCCTTGTTTTTGGCAATACTTTAATTTTGGAGCCGTTTCAATTGTAGACAATTTTTTTGCAACCCTCCATACCTCAGATTCAGTTCTGGTGCCGGATTGGCACCAATGAGTTTGTGGTACACTTCACCCCTTTTCATGACACTGCTCCCAAAATGCTAAAATGCACCCCAACTCTGTCGCATGTAAAAAAGGGTAGTAGTTGAAGATCAGCCATAAAATAACTAAACAAGGGAGGTAAAACCGACACCACTCAATACAATTGTCAATTTCACCCCTGGCGGCCCCACCCTGCCCACTCATTGGCTGCTGCAGGAGTCATGGTAATATCAACACTTTCTTAAGAAAATGTAAACGTCCATTCAACAGAGCATCAAGAAACACCCTGTTTGTATAATCTTTGACAAAGATCAAATCTAATCTAAAAGATTTCTATGCTATGTCTACAAAACAGTCTTCAAAATAAAAAACAACAACAACGAATAGCAACCCAAATGATAACAAAGATTGCAGGTGAACATATCCAGTGAGGGGGATTCATAACGGGTTCAACCACAAAGAAGGCCCTGTCTCCAGGAGCCGCTACCTGAAGGCTGGAACAGCTAGAAAAGGGCCTCTCAGCTTATATGCAGCAGGATCATAGGATAGCAGGTAGTTTTACAGAGCCTTTACAGAACAGCAAAGCAGACTTCTTGGTGTGGGAAACTTCTACAGTCTCAGTTTATATAAACCACATTTTCATTATCCAAGGCTAAATATATTGTGAGTTGAAAAGTACAGATTTAAAAATAAGTTCCTAAAATATTTATCAGGACACCAAAGGGTAGTTTCCAGCCATGACTGCAGGCCCTGGGGAATCCATCCCACAGGCCTCTCTAAAGGCAATAGCTCCTTTTCTCGTGCTGTGTCTCTTTGCAATTTGTCCTTGAGCCTCCTGGCTCAGCATATCATTGGCTCTCGCACAGTTCTTTCTGACTCCCAGGGCTTTACGTTTATAACATGGACAGCATTATTGATTTGTTTTTTTAGTGTCTTCATCATAATCCATCATTGTCGTAATCTCTACCCCCATTCCTTTCCCTAGGCATTATGGTTTCGCTCTAGCATCTCATTTCAGTCCACATCTTTATAACAGAACCACACAATCTAAGAGCACGTCCAGACAGTTCTTGTTTAGGGAATAGATCTGCCATTTCAGCACTTCTGATCCCATAATCCATGTGCACAGAAATGTCATGGAAACAGAAAGATCCTACTTTAGTTCCCCATGTATTTGTCTGATAATTTTGGCGGCGGGGTAGTGGTGGTTAGAAAGAATATATTCAATACCAGGGATACTGCCCAAAACATGCTCACCATAGTGGGTGATCCCTTAGAAGTGTTTATCGTGGGGATCTTTGTCATCACATTGAGCTTTTCCATGCTTCTACCACCAGCCATCAGGAGCAACTAGCAGGGGCATGGAGATTCTCAACATGGTGAGAATGAATGAATGATCCCTGTGATAAGCATCTAAATGTTACAGCTAGTGCAGCAGTCACTAAGGTATTGAGTTACCATACAAAGGAAAGGACATCAGATTTCTTGTCAACATCGCTGCAGGCCAGCTTGCAAATACCTGTGTTCTTGACATCCTCTTCCATGAGTCTTTGTGAAAAGTTCGGTGGGGAGCTTTAATGTTCATAATCATGACAGTACTTTTAACATTTTATAGCAAAAAACAGTGGCTTTCAAAATCACAGGGAAGCAGTACTTAGGTTTACAAGAATGTTGGATTCATATATGCCATCAGCGTTGGTAGAATTATTGATCCTAAATCATTTCCCACAGAAAGCCAGCCAGCTTTAAAGATCTCCTATCCAAATTCCATCTCTTCCTGGGATGTCATATCTTCTTTTAATGTTAGTTTAATCCACAATGATTAACAAGTCACGTAAAGACATATCTTGGAGCTGGACAAAGGCCTTTGTCAGTCCAAATGGATGGAAGAAGTTGGGATTTGCATTGCCACATTATTCTAAATGAAAAATCTGTCCTTAAGGTAGCAATCTTTTCATGCATATACATGATCCAATCCACAGACAGTTCTTCTTGACAGTTCTATGGCAGGTAGTTATTTTCCTCGAAGAGTAGCTCAAAGGGATTGGCTGCTGATCTGAAACTCCTCCCCCATTTTTTCACTACATTTGCAGGCAGTGGCAATGGGGGGGGGGCAATTTCAGCAATGTTTGGGGGATGGGATTGAGAAATTCTAAAAAATGTCTCAGAGCACACTGACAGCCATAATGTTTTCCCAGAAGCCCCCTTAGAATGACACTATATCATGATGCAGCATCATTTATATGACAAATCCAGTGAGAACCAGCCACTGAGAAGAGCTCCACACCACCATTGCTACACTATCAGCGCAATCCTATCCAATTTACACCACTGGTGTAACCGGCAGTGCAGTGAGAATGGGAGGACCCAGAATGGAAAGGGGATTCAAATCCCCTCCAAAGGGGGATTCAAAGGGGATTTAAATCTCCCCTCTCCTCCAAAGCCTCCCGCCCTGCCCTGCCCTCCCCCGCTAGTTACACTGGTGGTGTTCGTTGGATAGGATTGTGCTGAAATATGTTAAAGAAAACAGAACAAAAAAGGACAATCATCTGCTATCAACCAGCAGTAAGGTGCCTTCAAATCTTTTTCAGAATTTATCTTGGCTCCCTTTTAAATTTGCTCCAGTTTTGGCCGCACCAAACGCTGCCTGCCACCCCACACAGGAGACCAAAAATTCTTCAGCAAGAACATTCAGCTCAACTCTTAACAGCTCACACCACTATTTCAGACCAAACCAGTAGGGGTCATTCTATCTCCAAAAAAATCCTGGTGCCATCCTTTGTTGGCTCCTCTCACACAGTGATATTTTGCCACTGACTGGCTCCCAAATCACTTCCTAGTTAGTTAACATTAATCAATCAAACGCTTGCTCTTCTTGGGTTTCTTTCTTTTCCCAAAAGGAAAAAAAAAGTTGTGAATGCTTTAGTGCAGCTGATTTAGGGCCTGGTTACAGTGATGGGCTCCTGTTAAGTATCTGCTCTGCAGCTAGACAGAGGGACTCCAGGAAATCATACCATTTGAGACCAGAAGACCTTTTTCCAAAGTCAGAATAAATTATGTAAACTGTGCACAGACATACTTGTAATATTTTCATAATTGATCTAATTACAAGGTTTGTTGGGAGCTTCTTTTGTTTTGTTTTTGAAAAAACTAGGACCGAGAGAAAGAAAACATGGGTAGGGTATTTTGAAATTTTGTGATGATGATATCATGCAAGGCAGGAGTTTGGCTTGGATACAGAGTTCAGAATCCTATAGATCTAAGCTTGCTTTAATTTTTTTTAAGCAAGTTTCTAGCCCTCAAAACTGTAAAGATCACAGGTATTAAAATGTGTAGGCAAATCCTGGTGAAATCAAAGCCACTTGTCAAGGAATGGGTAGACCTTTGGGGTGTGTACTGCTATTTGTCCCTTCATTACTAGTAGAATCTGAGTAAATTTTGGAAAACAGGGAACACGGGCAGATTTGCACAAATACAGTAGTGCAATTTACAGAGACCGTATCCCTGGTGTTAAAATTTGGGTTCCCTACATCATTTAAAAAAAAAAAATAGTACAAAGTTCATACAATCCTTCCCTTTCTTTGATAGGCAGGTGTGGAGAAGCAGGAAAATGGTGTGTGTGTCAGGAGAGTTTACAAGAAGCATTGCAGATTATGGAAGTCCACATCCCAGGGTTCTAGAAAAGTCACTTGCCCTGATTTCAAACTGAATATTTATTAGTTTAGTAAGGCAAAAGGAGAAGGGGAAGGCTGAGATGGTTAGACAGCATCACTGATGCAAAGAACATGAAAATGAGCAAACTCAGGAAGATAGTGGAGGACAGGAAGGCCTGGCGGGATATGGTTCATGGGATCACGAAGGGTCAGACACGACTTAACAACTGAACAACAACACCTATTTTAAGAGTTTATATCCTTCCATATCAAAATTCATATCAAAGCAACGAATATTTAAAAAAAACACATCGTTAAAGAAAAGCTCATAATAAAGCATCAGCTAAAAAGGAATATATACATAAAAATAAGTTACACCAAGGTTAAAATCACCAAATGCCTGAGGGAGCAGGATGAACTTAGGTGCAATTGAACATGCCTGGGACTGTACTGAATTCCTGGGAGGAAGCCCCACTCACAATAGGACTTACTTTTGAGTGTCTACATAGAAAAACACATAGGATTGTGTTCTTAGACTGGTGCCAAAAAGATGCATGTGTACATTTTTTTGGGGGGGGGGAATTTAAAAATGTGGGCACCACCCTTCAGAGGCCATCACACCTCTGAAGGCAGGGGTATTTGGCTGGTGTCACTGCAGGAGGGGGCGGAGCTCTACATTCTGCCACGATCCGACCCTCCGTTACACAAGTGAACGAAGCGGCCCCGCTCCCTTGCCTTCGGAGCCTTTCAGGGCAGCGAAAGCAATGCGCAGGGAGTCTCCTGTGTGTTGTTTTCACCGCCTTGAATGGTTCCAAAGGCGAGGGGGAGGCCGCTTCGTTCACCCGTGAAACGGAGGGTCGGATTGCGGCGGAACTTAGAGCTCCGCCCCCCCCTGTAGTGACGCCAGTGATTTGGAGAAAGGCCTCAGATAATTTCAAATGCCAAGCAGGTTCATACAGGAGCAGTACATACAGTACATATGACTTGTGCATTTTCTAGATTTTCGTCACAGTGCCTAGAAACATTTTAAAATGATCATAAGATTCTTGGGTTTCTCTCAAAGGTATCGGAGACTGCCTTGGCAATTATGATTCCATGCAGCACAATATAATTATAATGGTATGTCATGATATAATATTATATATGATATGGTATAATTATATAATTACAGTAGTGCAGATAGTTTCCACACACAGTATTAATGATAATATAATAAGTCTAGGAGCCACTAGAAAAGAAATATAGGCAAGCAACCCCCTGATCTGAAATAGCATGTGGGAGGAGATTTAACCCTTTGCTCCTGCTGTGGTCATGATTTGGACTGAGACTGTGAGGGGTGGTGGTCAAAGGGGTACATTCCCTCCTTCCACGCAGTGGTCCTAATCTGGACTGGGGGACCCCACATCCACGATTTTATTTAACAATAACATAACATGCAGAATCAAAAGACATGTTTAAAGTCATGCCTAGTTGGACCTTGGACTTTAATAAGCCCAGGAGAATTTGAGTGGCTTGTTCAAAGCAGAGCTCATTATAAGTCTACAGCTACTTTCCAAATAAATTAAGATAAACTTGGCTAAATCTGTTTAAGAACCCGAAGTCAAGCATCGTTCATTTTAAGCGACTCTTCTTTCTTGTTAACTGCATTTGTGTGTCTGTATATCTGTATGGATTAAGTGAATGATGCTTGGCTTCTGGTTTTTAAACAGATACAAATTGGACACAAGAAAAGTTAAAAGTTTGTTTAGCCCGGAGCGAGACACTTCTGGGTGATGGAAGTTCCATTTTGAATAGCAGCCTGTAAATGTAGAAGAGCAGGAACCGTTTAAGTTTTCAGTTGATCTTAGAATGTTTACTGACTTCTGAGGATGCCACAGATGTTGGTGGCGAAACGTTAAGAGCTGTGATATTTTGATGTTTTAACATTTCAATATTTAATTAAATGACGAAATTTCTTCCCGGTATGAGTAAAGTTTTTAAACCAGTGATTTGTTCTCGTCGCAAAAATCTAAGAACTTATTCAGTGAACTTGTTCAGCCTTGCAACATCTCAATATAAAGCATGTACATATTTTTCCTTTTAGTGAACATACCTGAAACCGATGTCAAGATCAAAATACCTACCCTGTTTTTCTTTGATTATGCATCTAGTGGCTGAAACTCAAATATTTTGGCCACCTAATGCGAAGAGAGGACTCTCTGGAGAAGACTCTGATGCTGGGAAAGATTGAAGGCAAAAGGAGAAGGGGAAGGCAAAGGATGAGATGGTTAGACAGCATCACCGATGCAACGAACATGAAAATGAGCGAACTCAGGAAGATGGTGGAGGACAGGAAGGCCTGGCGGGATATGGTTCATGGGATCACGAAGGGTCGGACACGACTTAACGACTGAACAACAACAACGAATGCACCAAGTATGGGATGGGGAGTGGGAGCATCAAGGGTAGGGGAAGACATGGAAAGTCCAATCCACCGTAACTCCCCGTACAACGATGCAGAGGCACCAACGCAGTGTCCGCTGAATCCCACAGGGGAGTTTCAGCCTTGGGAGGGTAAGGGAACATTTATTCCCTTATCCTGGGGTAAGCGGAGGGTCAACTTGGACCTGCGCCAGTAATATTGCTGGCATAGGTCCGTGTTGACCTGTGAGGCGGATCAGTCCCGGGAAGGTGGCTAGGATTTGGTGGGGGCTGCTGCTGCCAAACCCGCCCCTTCCCGGGCCTGATCAGATCCCCACCCCTGTCATAACCCCATTCCTCTCACTCACTCCCTGTTCCACCCCCTCCCCGCCTCCCTCTCGGCCCCTGTGCAGCCTTACCTCAGGTGGCGGGCATCTGATGTCCATCGCCACATGGAGCTACTTCCGGCAGTGGCCAGGCCACACTCTCAGGCACTGTTCTGTTCACGACAGCCGGAAAGCGCTATGCCGGCAGAACGTGCATTCCACTGGCATAACACGTGGTTAGGATTGGGCCTGTAATCTCCACCTTTTGGATTTTCAGAAGCCAGAAATGACAAAGGACTTTGCAGATTTGCTACAAATAAGGGAACACCAAAGGAACCGACAGTGGAAGTGACGAATTCTTAATAGAAGAGACAGTGAGGGTGGAATTGCTCAATGTCTACAGTGCCTCATTCCTCAAGAAATAGACGGTGACCAGATCATTATCATAATTCATATAAACAAAAAACCCCAAAAAGGATGTGATGTAAATTGGAAGAAGAAAAGAAGAATGAAAATAATATTCAGTTAATATGGATGAATGAAGAGTCATAGGCAGCTGATGACACACACCCCAAGGTGCTAAAAGAATTAGCTGATGAAATTTCCATGACATTAATTAACTCTGAGAACCAAGAAGACAATATGAAGAACGGCTGAACTGGAGAAGGGAATTAAACACTATCCCAAAATGGGGTAGACACCAAGCATTGTAGACTTCTGTGTCTGTTATTGGAATATGGCACTCATTTTGGTTGAAAGATGTACCCCACAAAACAAACCAGGATCGAGGGAACAACAAAAATAATGTTAGGATTTAGACTGTGAGGGTGGCCTTCACAACAATCCTGCTCAAAGTGGATCAACTTAACATGACTGAACAGAGGGTGTGTGAAAAAGTGATGAAAGAGAAGAGGAACAGGCAATTAGCGTTCTGGCAGAACGTTTCACCCATCTTCATCACTAAGGGTCAAACTAGACATGGATTTAAAATGTCTTTGAATCCTGTGTTTGGGATTCTTGTTTTCAACCAAATACACCTGCAAGACCCCCTGATCTGGCTTGGGCTATGCCACGGAGGAGTGGTGTTGACCCTTTCCTGTTCAATTTTCCCAATGAAAATCTCCTCCAAAGCTATTTGCATTAAACTGCATAATGTATTTGCAGATCACATTTGATAATGGACTCCCTCCCATTATTATAAGCATGAAGGGATGCTGCTGGGTTCAGGCTTAAATCCGTTTGGTACTGTACATGCTGTACATTCCACTGCCAGAATTTCTGCAATGTTGGGGATACTGTCTGGACCTTCTGCAATCAGAAGTGGCTGTACATGTGGCAGCAGCACCTCTTCAAGTAAACTGCACCATGAAGGAAACGTAGCCTAGCTGCAAGCTCAAGGACTCCTGAAGCCATTGTCACCATCATGGCCTTTGAGTAGCAGTAAAACACTATGTGTGTTCCATAATTTTCATCAGCAGTGTGGAAGCACTCTTATGAAAAGATGAAGGAAATGGATGGCCTTCCAAAGGGGCATGATAGTATATCCAAAGGGGCATGATAACTGCCATTAAGTATTGAAAAAATCTTATTATATGGAATGATACTAATGATTCCATATGATAATGGAAAGATAACGATCTTTTCCACTTCCCAGTGGAAGAAACACACGACTGCAGTGGCAAAGAGACAAACTTGAATCAAATAAACAGATGAACTTCCAAGTCTAGGAAGGGCAGTGGTGGATAGATTAAGGGCTAAACCCATAGCCTCAGGAAAGGAAACCAACAGCCCAATCCTACCTAAGTTTCCCCATGCCAATGCAGTGAGGCCGGCATAGGCTACGCTGCTTAGGAGGTGGGAGGTCTCCTTGAGGTAGCCCCAGCTCGCACAATGGGTCTACTCAGACCAGCACCTGCAATATGGCTGGCACACACACAGTCCACACGCACCCGTGCCAGCGGATTTGGCCTGACAAGGGGGATAGGATATGGCGCATGCCAGTGCTGCCAATCCCGCCCCCTGGACCTGATCCACCCACCCCGCCCCCTCCTCACCTCTACACTGCCCAGTGCAGCACTTACAGGCACTGGCTTGCATTGCTCCCAACACTGGCATTAGCGGGAAGGCATAGGCCTTCCTGTCAGCACTGCTTTCTGGCACGCCATTGCAAACTGCTTTACGGCAGTTTTGTGCTGCCTCATGCCGGTGGAGCACACACTCCGCTGGCGCTAAGGGAGATAGGATTGTGCCATAAGGTTATGGAAATGGTATAAAGGCGAAAGTTAGACACCTTCGCCAGTGCTGCTGTCAGTGCTGTGCCAATAAATCTGAAGCGCCTGTGAAACCAGAAGATTGTGAAACTCCCACATCGTATGTGGTCTGGTCCTCAGTCTATTTATTTTAATTTATTTACAAAAAACATTGTCTTTCTAACACTATCGGGAAGCCCAAGGTGGCTCACAGTACAAACAAAAATTCAAAATAAAAATAACACAACAACAAACATAAGCAACACAACCAAATCAAAAACAAGCCAAAATAATCTGGAGCCAAAAACAAAAACAAACAGATTTAACCAAAACCAATTACCAAAAAGGCTTGGTAGAACAAAAGAGTTTTGACTTCCCTATGGAAGACCATCAGAGAGGGAACAATTCTAATCTCAAGAGGGAGCGAATGCCACAGGTCAGGTACCACAACAGAAAAGGCCCTGTCATGGGTTGCTGCCAACTGTATGTGATTGCACTTATAGATTTGTAAGTTATTGTGAATCCTGATCGCCCAGAGTCTTCAATCGTGTGGAGGAGCCCTACGCATGTACGTTGAATGGTGCAAGCACCATGATATAGATGTGGCCAACTGGACCGCTCTTTCCCCTTTACACATTCAGGGCCCAGCCTAGACCATGCAGGGCCATTGACGGAGCCCGCACTGCACGTTATGGGTGGAGGGGGGGGGTACTCGACAGCCCAGGAGAGGTAAGGAAAAACATTTTTTTAGTTACCTTGCTGTAGGTGGCCTGGTCGCCAATGGGTCTCCTCAGACCTATGCCAGCTGTTTAGTGATTTGCTGGCAATTGTTGGCAATCCAGTGAATGTAATAGCTGAGTAGAAATTTGAATCTGGGTTTCTTCCATTCATACCTAGCACTCCAGCCATTACATCATGCAGCTCACAAATGCATTATGATGCAATATTTTAAGTGGAAATCAGTGACACTTATATCTGCATGACTCCTTTCTGGAGACATTCATGGCAGGAGGATCCAACAATGGGGCTTTAAACTTTTTGTTCCAAACAATCACATTCCTGTACCACACATGAGAAGCGCTTCTGAAATGTATGGAGGGTTATAAAGAATTTTAATATTAGGCAGAAGAAGTGCACCAAGGAGTTCTCAGAGGTTTCCCGACATGAAAACGTCCTGCTGGAGTTTGTGGGTGGGTGGGTTGTCCACCAGAATTCTGACTTCTCGGGCAGAAGGGGCATCTAGGAGCACCGCACACATTCTTGCTTCACAGTTCCACAGGGGTTATTCCACCATTCTCAGGCTGTTTTGGATCAAATCACAGAATCATAAAGATGGAATGGAGCCAATAGACACATGAGTTCAACTTTCCACATTACAACCGTGTGACCTATACCTAGATTACCTGAGACAGATGCCTAGTAGAGTGTCCAGCTCATAAGCGTACACAAATAAACTGCTTCCCCTGACTGCCTGTGAAGGTCACTGTCCTTATTAAGAATTTTCTGAGATGCATTATGGGCCATAAAATCCCTCTCTGTTGATGTGGTGAGTCTTCAGGCATCACAATTCTCCCTTTATGGATGAATGCATATTTTAGCATTTGGAATAAAATTGTGCAATTGTTATAAAGTAGGTGATGCAACTGAACTTTGCATAACCTGATGCAACATGTCCAGAAAGTTTAATGTTGTATATCCTGAGTCCTTGCAGAGCACATGTATACACATGAAGGAAGCCAGTGTGGTTCGACTGCAACACTGCCCAAGGCATAACAGCTTCCTTATAATTAGTCTTGAGTTTTGAGTGGTGGAATGAGTTTCCTACACATGAAAACTAAAGGCTAAATTCACAGGCACAAGGCAAGCAAAACACAGGCCCATATTGGAGGAATGCCTCTGACTGAATAGCAGAGCTACTCATGGGGCTTAATTCAGACCTGCACATCTCCTTCCTAGTCTATAAACCCCTCACTCAGTGTGAGTGTGAAAAAAGTAGACCATTCCAGGTAAGCATCTCCCTTGGGAGCCTCCTGCAAGAATTTCTTGCAGGGCCTAACCCACCTTTTCCTGATAAGTGGAAATCAGCCATGGGAGAAACCGCTGTCCAGACAAGTCCAAATTCTTTGTCTTTTGGACACGTTCTCATTCATTCTACTTACTGTTAAGGGATGATGTCATATGCATGGCACCAACTCATTGGTTAGGTGCCCACTCTGAGAGTGACAGGATTGATTGGACCAGATGGGCTTTGAGTTCAAAAGACCTGAATAACTCACACAGAGTCTGTATAGAATAGATCATACACTTACAGCACAATCCTGTCTAGCAGGACACAGTGGTGCACATAAGGTGCCGCTGCATCCTATGCAGGATTGGGTCTGCCCTGGCGCAGCTGGAGGCCTCCTTGGGGTAAAGGGACGTTTGACCCTTTACCCCACGTAATGCACCGGCCACCCCAATGGGACTACTCAGATGTGCGCCAGCAAAATAGCTGGCGCAAGTCCAAGAGCCCTGTATAATGGCAGCCAGGCCTGGAAAGGGGGATAGGATATGGCGGAGGAGGCCGCTGCCGATCCCTCCCCCTTCCCTGACCTGGCTGACCAATCCCACCCCCCCAGAACACTCTGTTCCCACCCCACACCCCTCCGCCACCTGGCGGGGAATAACTTCCTTAGAGGAGCAGTGCAAGCCTCTCCGCTGGTGCCACTTACTCTCTGGGTGCCGCAATTCTGGTTTACGGCATGTTTGCAACACCCTAGACCGGCGGAGCATAGGATATCAGCGTAGGATATCCATGGCGCTGTTGCCGCTGGTATCTGCCCCCAGCCTGCCCTTGGAATGCCCCTGAGTAGCCTCAATCTATGCCACAACCTTTCCCCAGAACAACCCAGAACACCCCCTGCCAACTTACCAACTCAACTCCAGTGGGGGCTGGATGCTCTGCTGGCATGTGCCTGGGACTGGCAGACATTCATGCTGGTGGCCCCGGTGTGCTCAGCATCCATCAGCAGAAGGCTCTGATATGTTTGGGCCTTTAAACCTTAGGGCCACTTTGCTATTGACATTTGGGTACAGGAATGCTGAATGGCTGGCCACATTCATGTATAGCATGTGTCCCTCTAAAATACTCAGAAACGACACACAATTACTTTCCCAGTCATACTTTTTCTGAGTATGTGGAAAAATGAATAGTTAATATCTACCACATGTTTTGCAAATAGGAGGTCCCCGATACAATCCTTGGCATCATTTGTTAAAAAGATTAGAAGTAACAGTGCTGGAAATACCTCTGCTTGAGACCTTGAAGAACAAATGTGGTAGTTCAAGAATAGATTGACTATCTGTTTGACTCAGGTGCAACATCCTAGGACCTAGGTGCAAGAAGCCCTAGGAAACGTAGTTTCCAAGGCATCAGATAACTATACTGAGCTAGGTGCCTTGGGAAGATTACAATTCCCAGGGTCTGTGGTGCCTGGGATGCTGCCCTTGCAATTGTTGAGGCACAAGGGAGGAATGAAGGCCTCTAGCAAGACTTCCCTGATACCACTGCTGCTCCTGCCACCAGGCCAGGTAAGTGGAAAAGGAAGAAGACACCAGAATAAGGTACATAGGTTTGCAAAGGGGAGGCTCTCAATGACATCATCAGGAGCATGACAGAGTCCAAATTTTAGTATTAGAATAAACTGAGCTATTGATTTGCCAAGTCCAATTCTTAATTGAGCCAAAATGAGTTTACACACCCACCCAATCATCCATCCATGTTTATTTTTTATATATATATTTATATTTTATTAATATATTGAAACATAAAAACAATACATATTTCATATAATTATAGCAAGCGCAAAGCAATACATCCTACTAGCATACTATTCACTATTTTCTACATATAATATCCAACTAAGCCAAAATAACACCCACATTCTATTCATTAAATCCGCATATCATCACTTCGTTCTTCTCTCTCTTAAAAAAATCAATAAATGGTTTCCAGTTATTCACAAAAAGGTTAAGTGACTTTTCCTTAATTAAAACTGTAAGTTTATCCATTTCAGCATAATCCAAAACTTTCAACCACCAATCTTCCAGCGAAGGTATCTCTGAATTCTTCCAATATTGTGCATATAAAATTCATGCTGCACTTCATCCGTGTTTAGACCAATTAGATTATAATTAGTATTATCATTTGAAAATAAATCTAAATACAGTTTTCAGCTGATTTGAATTAGTTTGACAGCACAGTTTTTTTTAAAATGTATGTAGTTCCTCTAGTTAGTGCTTAGAGTCCTCTTGAAAGCTTGCTACCATATCTGTATAACTGCCCTAACCTGATCATCTGGGACTGCATACAACTCCTACTCCTACTGGCTACCTGTGCAGGTGTGTGAGGGGACTACATACTGAGGGTGGATGGGGTGGAGGCACTTGCAACAGACACAGACAGCGTCGCTACCAACAGTCAACCACAGAAGTCCAAGAGAGGCTTCATAGCAATCCAGTGTGTGTCTTTTGTAATATACCCTTCAAAGGTCAAGGGGAAGTAAAGAATGACATTCCTGGACCACCCCTTAGGCAGCAGTGATGAGTTAACTCAAGTCAGCAAGGTCTTTTTCATAGTGTGCATGTGTTGCCACAGCTATGTGAGATCCAGCTATTGGCACATGTTGGCAAATGGGTAAAAAATGCATTCAGGGATCCAGAACTGAATTTGGCATGTGGCTGCAGGTGGACTTTAGTGGCCGATCAGAGGCAGGAGCCAACAGACACAAGCTTTTCAAGTGGTTTACATAATGTGGCCACCATGTGCGTGATGGTTGCATGAACTGGCCGTAAGACATGTCGGGGGGCGGGGCGGTGGTGGGAATCTGTGAGTTGACCAACGGCCAGGAAAAGAGCCGCCCTGAGCCTGCATGGAGGTGCTGGCACAGCTTCAAACTGCTGCACTCGATGAGCATGGAGAGGCCCTGCAACTTCAGCCACTGTGGCTCTGATGCAGAAGACAGCACCAGAAGCGAGCACAGCTCCTGGGAGCAGAATGGAGTGGAAATGGCCCTGCCCATGCAAGCTCCAAGCCTGTGAAGCCAGGAGGACGACTGCGAAGGGCCTCATCGGAGAGCCCAGCTAGACAGCCCTCAGGTAAAAATGGTTTGGTGGGTGGGGCAGTGGGAAAAATGGAGAGGGTGCTTTAAGAAAGGGAAGGAGGCAGGAAGGGGCGGATCTGACTCTTCCTCAGGGAGGATTTACCCACAAGAGGCTGATGAGGGGGCTAGTCTCTGCCAGAAGGGCAGACAGGCCATGGAGCTCTACAGGTAGGTCTCTGGAGGCCAGCCCAGTGATGGGAGGAATGGCCCTGCAGGAGGAGACCAGAATAGAGTGCAACCCGCTCCCAAGGGTACTTTCTGAGGAGGCCTCATTAGTTGGGTGTTTTCCTCTCACAGAAGACATCCTGAAACCCCTGGTGGGTTGGCGGAGGCAGCAAGGCTGGCTTGGTCTGGTATCCCTTGCCTTTCAGCAGCGGCAGACAGACTTATTTGAACAGAGCATGGAAGGACAGTTTTTAATCATCATTACCACCACTATCTCTACAATTCTCTACAGGAATTCTGGTTGTGTTTCTATCATGAACCTTTCCTTGCAGCCCAGGGTGAATCTAAGCCCGGGCACTGCCAGTGCTGCTAAATTTGCAAAAGAAAATGCCATAAGCAGGAGCCAGGTATCTGTGACTCCTCGAGAACCAGTGGGAGGGAAAGATGATGAAAGCTCAGGTCTTTTTCGTGACACAGTTTTTTTTAACTTATGACTCACCCCATAGCAGCTTTTAAATGGAAAAAACCCAACAACCTGACCACAAAGGATGGTTGGGTGCATGTCAAAATGCATGAATACATTTCCTTTCATGTTCACCAACATGATGCAAGAATTCAGGAGAATTTCTATAACTCTATGGACAGACATGCAGGAAGTTACTGTAGACACATTCTTTCTGTTTCTCTGTGTGTTTCACCACACATAAGATTCACTTCTAATGAACTGATGTTCATTAGTTCTCTGGTATGCTGAAAATAACTATTGAAAAATCATCTATGAACATAAGGTTTAGAAGGTTGCTATGCACACTTAATTGAGAGTAAGTCCTATTGAACAAAGTGGGGCCTACTTCTCAATTAAGTGTGCATAGCAACTTTAAATCTTATGTTCATTGAAGATTTTTCTAATACGTATACAACAAACAGGAAAATCAAGCACTGGGAGTAACTCCTCTACATATCATTAGAAGGGAGAATAATGATTAAATAGGATATTAGTCAATTGATTCCAGTCCAGGGCTAAGGTTTACAGTAGCAAAAGGCCACTATGACAATCTGAGGCCTAATTCATCTCTTTCTGCTGATATAGTGATCTCCTCTTTCCTAGTTCTGATGTTTTCCTTTCTAAAGTTCCCTTATTTTTTATCCCCACCGATGGTGGTCATTTTCAACCCTATTTGCCCTGATGTGCAAAGGCCTACCATCCGTCCCAGAAAAACCGGGACAGTCCCAGTTTCCGGGGTGCATCCCAGCCGGCCCCGGCTGTCCCAGAAGCCGGGACTGTCCTGGAAACTGGGACTTTCCCAGCTGAGTCTTCGTCCCGGCCGGCCAGGACTGAATTACTGCCTCGTTGTGTGCCTGTGTGAGTCTTGTGCAGGTGCTCAACATGGCTCGAAGCACTTCGGAATCGTCTGGGTCCATTCATACGATTTCAAAGTGCTTCGAGCCGCATTGAGCGCCTGCATGAGCATTGCGCAGATGCGCAACGAGGCAGTAATTCAGTCCTGGACGGCTGGGACAAAAATGCAGCCAAGTTGGCTGGGACGGACACAGCGGGGGCAGTCTCGACCGACCGTGATGAAGACACAGCCGGCCGGCCGCAACTTAAGAACATAAGAAGAACCCTGCTGGATCAGGCCAAAAGCCCATCTAGTCCAGCTTCCTGTATCTCACAGTGGCCCCACCAGATGCCTCAGGGAACACACAGACAACAAGATACCTGTTTCCTGTGACACGCCCCCTGTGATGACACTTCCGGTTGAGCTGGCTGGACACACCCGTGACATCACTTCCATCACGGTTCCTTGACACCCCCCCCCCCGAGATGTCACTTCTGCCCCGGTTTGCGTCCTAGAAAAAACTTCCAATTTGTTGCTGAAATCTGCTGTGGCACCACTCATAATTGCTAAAATCACTCTTTCAGTTCCCTTTGCAAACACATGCACCTTATATTGACTTTATTATTTAAAAACGAATCACTTCTTCACCTAATATTGATTAATATGCTGAATACTAGTTCTCTTTCATCTTGCCAACCTGATTTTGTATTTAAAAACTATCAACAGTTTTGATTTTTTTCTTTCAGCTAAGCAGTTACTTCAGCCTTTTTCAAGACTTCAACTCTCAGAATCCTTTTCATGTCATTCTTCATGGTATTTTAAACCAAACTCCGAATGAGTTCTTATTGTTGCTGACAACAGTGTGACTGCAAATGTCCAATGGATAAATTCAGAGGTGGCACCAAAACGCCAACCAGACTGGGCTCTGGCCATGTCCATTCACCTGGTGAAGCCAACCCCTGAACCCTCAGTGCCAGTGATAGCACCCAGTGGGGCCCCCAGTGCAGGGCTTTGGCCCCAGGACCCTCGGCAACCTGGTGTCGGCACTGGGTACATTCACCACAAACATTGAGATACCATCAGAAAAGTACAAAATAGAAGATAGAGAGGGAGTCTACCTACGGAGTATGGAAATATACTGTATGCCAACTTTCATATAACTCTGCATAGTCTTGTATGTATTCCTGTTTGTAATTCCATATCAGAATTCCCAGGAGGAAAAAATCCAACAAGCCCAAAAGGGAAGATGAAACTTGTCCACTTGCAGGAAAGAACTCTGTGGCCTTATGGTGTAGAAAGTCTCCATAATTATTCAAAGTGCTTCGAGCCGCACTAAAATAATTTTTAGATTGTGAGCCCTTTTGGGACAGGGAGCCATTTAATTATTTGATTTTGTCTGTAAACCGCTTTGTGAACTTTTTGTTGAAAAGCGGTATATAAATACTGTTAATAATAATAATAATAATAATAATAATAATAATAATAATAATAATATGTGCAGAGATAGGAGTAGTACCTCAGAAAGAAATGGCTGTAATGGGCGCATATGTCTGGATAGTCAACTCTAGTACCAGCCAAAGTGAAGTTCCACCTCCTTTGATAGAAAGTGCTTTTGAGAGACAGCTTGGTTTGTAGGTTTGCCAAGAAAACTAATAGATTGTTACATAAAGCAGGAAGCTTGACATTAAAACAAAACAATGAATGAACTGTAATACCTGGCATGCACACCAGAAGAGATAGTTCTGTTGTTGGATACACATTAGAACCTGATTCAACCTTTGATGACCTTTGATGATATTTGTGACAAATATACCAGCTGGATGAGACACCATTCAGAGGCTTATTCAGGAAGGATCAAGGAGCATTCCAGTGACTCATACAATGTGACAGAAAGGCAAGAAAACCAAAAGCAAGAAGGAAGAAAGATGACTTTATCCAACACATGCTCAGAAGTTGATTTATCCTGCTGATAATCAAAGGAAAGGCTGTTCCTTTAAGGATGTTGGGAATGGAAGCCAACGAAACGTTAGGAAAGGACTTGTCTTTTTCTTCTTTTAGTTTTAATAAATGGCCAGTGGACCTGGAAAAGTTTATTTTTAATTCTGTAATCTGTACCGGCTGTGAAAAACTAAAGACTTACGGTATACTGATCTATCGGATAGATTCTATCTTTTTCTGCAAACAGTCATTTGCAAGATCCACAACACCATAGATGTCTAGGGTTAGGCTTACCAGATTTTCCCAGTTCTAAACCGGGACACCCCCAACAATTAATTAATTAATTAATCAAAATAAAATTTAAAAATCTTTTGGGTCGAATTTTTATTTATTTATTTATTTTTAGTTAGCTTAATTAATTAATTACCCATTTTAGGAACCCTCTCTATTATACGTTAGCTTGGCACAGAATGCATGCTGGCAAACAGCCAGAGTCTGGCTAAATGTAAATAATAAAATACTAAAATGAAATAAATAAGAAAGCAAATATTTTAAAAGGGAGGAAAATAAAAGAAATGATGGTCACGGTCACCCCCCTCTTTTACGTATAAGGTCACTGCACAGATGGAAGAGAAGGGGGGGAAAACGCCATTCTTGTCTCATGGTAGTGCAAAAACACACACACACCAGGATTTTTTTTCTCCAAGTCACACTTCCAAAAATCAGCTCTTCCTTCCCCCACCCCACCAAAAGCGCATTTTTCTTTGAAGCAATACACACAGGACAAACAGAGCTAGCAGGACAAACGGACATCACAAAAATCAACTCCAGGGACCGCCCCACCAAAAGTACATTTTTCTTGCAAAAGTGCACCCCGCCAAAAGTGCATTTTTCTTTGAAGCAACACACACAGGACAAACGGAGGCTAGTTTTCCAAAGTACAATATAAGCAGGCAAACCTCATCGTGTTGCAAAGTCTGAACCCTCGGCTCTCCTTCTGCTGTGTGTGTGTGTGTGTGTGTGGCGGGGGGGGGGAAGCGCTCCGGCTGCTGGCTGCTGGCTTACAAAGAACCTTTGCTGCTGTGAGGTCATGCTGCTGAGGCAGAGCTGAAGTGTAAAGCTCTGTGCTTCTCCTAATCGCATGATCACAGCCAGTGAAGCCTAAGCAGTGGCCATTTTTTTCCAGGGGAAAATTTCCGGCAGCCATTTTTTTCAGAAAAAAATAAATCAAAATAAATTTTAAACGGACCAAGGGGGCAACGGGGGGGGGGACAAATCTGGGACAGGCCCCCCCCAAATCCATGATGGTCCCAGAAATTCTGGGATGGATGGCAAGCCTATCTAGGATGGCTTTGAGTAAGGCCAAGACAACTTCTCAGTACCATGGGGAGAATACTCTAATTCAGAGTTGATGTGCGACTAAAGACGGTGCTGCATGCACAGGGCTCTTGAGTCTCAACAAGCCATCCCCAAGCTCAAGGGAACACCGGAGAGGCCCACCAATGCAGTGTGAGAAGCTGCTGTGTTGAGGGGGAAAGAGATAAGTTTCCATAAGACTGAAGATTGGAGTAATGGCTGCTGATGTCACAAAGATACTAATGCCTCCCTCAAGCAAGGGACAGAAGTTCTGTTCCTCCTAGGGAGAGGGGCATTTAGAGGTTGGAGTTTGAAAGGTTGCAAAGACACCCCCCCCCCCGAAATGTGTATTACCTTCTTCACAGTTTTTCAGCAGCACCTCTTTTGCCTGTGCAAAAACCAACATTGATCAGAAGATAGATTTTGCAGAGGTGTGGGACATTATTATATAAGATTATTAATAGTCTGAATTTCTATGGACAGATTTTGAGTGATAAGAGAATTGGAGAAGGAAATATGCATGTGTAATGTCCCTTGGGCCTTAGCAAAAGTGTGAATCATTGATTTGGATGCACATCAAAGATAATGTAGTTCAGCCTCTTGCAGTGAGTAATGTAGTACATATTTGCTGCTGTAAATGATCAAAATGAATGATACCACGAAACCGTTTTACTTTTTGACAACGTGCAGCCTTTATGTAAGATTAAGAAGACGTGGCTATCAAGCCTTGCAGAAGGTCATCTTAACATAAATGGCACTGTGCAGTAGTAAGGTCTTGTCTGTATATTACACAAGGGGAACAGTGGCCTATAGAAAACCCATCATGTAAAAAGCTGTGTGAGGAAGCTTCTCACACAGTTCATTAGATTTCTTCAACCATATGGCTGGGGCACTCACCACTCCCAAAAAAGGAGGATTGAGCAGGCATGTTTGGAGTTGATCAAACCTCACAGGAAGACACTGTATGGTTTATGCAATCAGTTTCCCATGTGGAAAAGCTTCCACGTTTATCACGCTGCAAGTGGACTACGTGAATTGGGTCACAGTGAATACTTTGGCTTCTGACCTAATTCATTATCATTATACCAGTAAGTGAGGTAATACTCTTTTTGCACACAATGTTTTGAAAATATAATCCAAAATAACAACCGTGTTCTAGCCGATGGCATCACTGGCTTGAATTCAAATTGTGATCAACGAAACACTTCAGCTCTTTTAGCTGCAGCAGCACAATTCAACTAGATGTAACTAATGATGACATCATTGCCCCTGAAGTATTTGCTTTTTTTCTTCTGTACATATCAGGTGTGTGGGCCAAATCCAATTTAGATCATGTAGGGGAAAGAGGTTTAACGTTCCCCCTACTGTGGTCCTGATCCAGACAACTCCACATATATTATTAAATAATAATAATAATAATAATATACTGCTTATATACTGTTTATATACTGCTTTTCAACACACAAGTTCAAAAGTGGTTTGCATAGCAAAATAAACCAATTAATGGTTCCCTGTCCCAAAAGAACTGACACTATAAAAAGATGCAGGAAAAAAACCACACCAGCAAATGGCCATGGGAACAGATGCTAAATATAAGAGCACCATTTTAAAAGATGCCATTTTAAAAGATTATTTTTAATATGAGAAATAAAGTAAAGTCACTCTATATCTCAAGTTAGGGGAATGGCAGCTCGTGGGCGAGCCTTCTCTGCTGTGGTGCCACAATTGTGGAACTCCTTGCCAGGGGATTTGAGAACAACCCCCTCCCTCATGACTTTTCGACGGGGGCTCAAAACGTTTCTGTATCGTCTTGCGTTTGGGTGATGGGTTGTTGTCTGCCCCCAGTGCCTCAGTATGTTCTGCCTTGTTGTTCTGCTCTACATTGTCACCCCCCCAGTGGATTTTGTTGTTTTTTAACTTACTTTATGTATTGTTTTTAAATTATGTATTTTAACTTGTGTAAGCCGCCTTGGGCATTTGCCGTGGCATAGGAAAAGGCGGGGCATAATTTTTTTTTAATCAATCAATACATAAATATATTCTGTTGAGTCCAGGCAATTATTTTCATTTCTCTCAATGCCAATGATCAGGTAACCTGAGCCATAATTTCAGGGTGGGTAACATGCTGACCTAACTTTGGGGAAGGTCAGCGCTAGTGCAGCTGTCCTATGACCAGTAAGGAAACGTTTCAAGCAACATTAGAATGATTTAGTGACCTTGCCCCAGTGAGGGAAACCATCTCATTGATGCCTGTGGAGAAAGAAAAAGACAGCAGCCTTACAAGATCCAGTCCACAGGAAGGTGAACTGGAGGGCATCTGGGTAACCCATCTGTTTGCCCCAGCAAAGGAACTAAATTCAGGCTCTTATCTGAAAAACACATTCAATGAATTGCTCTGGCTTGCAAGCTGAATATAGGCAGGGCTTTATCTCCATTATAAACCACTTATGGTGCAATCTTATCCTAGCTGGATAGGTAAGCAAATTGGCAAGAGGGAGCTCATCAGGGAGTGTAAGACTGTGCCTCGAAACAGGACTTCCTCCATTCCTCTCTCCAAGTCCCCTCCCAAAGGAAAAAAGGATAACTGAACATGGAAAACTTCTATGGCCACAGAGTATCTCTCACTCTCCCCTCCAATTAGCTTAGCTTGTGCACTGGCTAAGCAAACCTCCCTATTCAACAGGTGTAGCAATGTCAGCCACATAGAGGATAGAGGTTAAGTATGCCACAGTATCAGAAGGTAGTCTGTTGGTCATAATTCCCCAAATGCAAATGAACTTTCCCCCCGACTATGCATTGGTGGAGACAAACAGCACAGCTGCTTATTGAGCACCTAAGAGGAGAGTTGCCACTGCTGGCTAAACATGCACGACACATTTGTAGGAGCAGAGCCAGGAGTCATGGAGCAGAACAAACAGAAACCGGAGACAGAGTTCCAGTCTCCCACACTGGGTGGTGAGTACATTATCTCCATCAATAGTTTATCTCCAACCACAGACATCATGGAAACCACCAATGGGAGAGCAGAGAGTTAGGCTGAGGCATGCATAATAGAGGAGCACCTAGAAGGCAGCACTCCTTCTCAGATACTAATTTGCCAAGCCCTAATGAGCACCTCGTCTCAGGAACTATCAGTTGCATTACTCGTTACCACCCTCATCTCTCTCTCTCATCTTTCTACAGGCAACCAGGCAGCCATAAACACGCACAGAAGCAAATATGTTCTGCAGTACATCCAAAATGTCATGCAAACCACAACTGAGATCTACAGCAGCAGTGGCCATTGGGAAGCCTGTTCCTCTGTGGGGGTCACCACATCGTCATTCTAGCAAGGGATCTTATGGGGTGCATGACAGACAGTAATGTAACAAGTGCAGCCATATACCTAGCATGGAGATGCAGAAAGCTGCCTCTCAATTTGTCATGCATAATGTTGGCTGAACTCATCCAATCAAGCTTGGAAAATCAAAATATTTTCCCCCAAACTGAAAATAGCTCAGTTATTCCTTTCAAAGATCCATTCTGAACCAAATTGGACTCCCTTCCATCCTTAATGATGTCATAGGAAGTTACAGGGTCGCTTCCTCAAGCTGATAGGAATTGATCCCTCACTCAACCCCAATATTTTTTATTATTTGCTTGATACAAGCATCTGGCATTTTTTTTTGTTGGATGTTCATTTAACTGTGATTGCAATGTTTTGAGTACAGTACTGTACTGCAATTGTTCAAGGGAAGTCTGTTTTTATTCATTCTCATTATACACCTTTTCTCAGGGGTTGTTTAATTGATATTAAGTGAATAGCTCCCTGTTACTTCGGCAGAGTTTATACCGTATTGTCCCGAGTATAAGACGCACCTGATTATAAGACGCACCCTTAAAGTTTGGTGCTATTAAATTTTTTTAATTAAATCACTGGCATTATTGCAACAGCCTGATTATAAGACGCACTCCTAGTTTAAAAACTTAAATTAAGAGAAAAAAAGTCAGTCTTATACTCAGACCAATACGGTATTTTGTTCTGATCAGATTGATGAAAAGTCATTTGAATATATGGCTACATGTCCTCTAATGATTAGAGGACATGTAGCCATATATATTCAAATGACTTTTCATCAATCTGATCAGAACAAAATATATAAACTTTATCTAATCTATATATCTAGTCTAATCTAAGCCTTCTTACAGTTGTGTAATTTTGGTTGCTATCACTTCTGATCACATGGTCTCTGTTCTTTGAGTCATAATTCTTCTTCTTTTATAAAGTTGTATAGATAAACTTGTTCTTCATCCAGGTTTAGAATTCTTTCCTAAAGTTGGTCATCATGTTCATAATATTCGGTATATTGTTTTACCTGTTTCTACCCAATGCTCAAATGAGAAGGTACAGTACCTGCATTCACTAGATACCAAAAGGATAGGTATTTTCATTTACAACACATGCAAGATTTCAGGGTGGACCTCATCTTTACGTATGTTGGGCGGGAAAGTACAAAGAGAGAAGAGCTTCTGCACAAACGCTTTCCAGGTGGATTCTCTCAGCCATTTATAGGTAAAGGTAAAGGTATCCCTTGACAATTAAGTCCAGTCATGTCTGACTCTAGGGAGCAGTGCTCATCTCCGTTTCAAAGCTGAAGAGCCAGCGCTGTCCGAAGACGTTTCTATGGTCATGTGGCCGGCATGACTCAACACCGAGGCGCATGGAACGCTGTTACCATCCCGCTGACGCGGTACCTATTAATCTACTTGCAATTTCTTGCTTTCGAACTGCTAGGTTGGCAGGAGCCGTCACACGGATTCGAACTGCCGACCTTTCGATCGACAGCTCATGGTTCAGTGGTTTAACCCACTGCGCCACCCGCTGGCTCCAGCCATTTATAGCCTAGCTCAAAAACAATCTCTTTTGGAAATGCATGCAGATTCAACTAGAGCCCAAGTTCCAGCTGCAGCTGGCTTGAAAGGTGTTCCAATGGAAGACAGCTGTAAAACAGCAGTGGGGTCCTTGCTGCTGATTTATCTTTTTAAAACCAAGTATTACTCCATAGGTGTCAGAGCTAGAAAAGAGGCAGCTGCTGGGACAGCAGTATCCCGTCCATCTTTTCATGAGGCCTCTTAGTCTACTACTCCCACCACCTGGTAAATCAGCTTGCTAGTTTCCTACTGTGGGATGAACAAGAGCCACGGATAAGAAAATGAGGTTTTCAGTGGCTCTGTGCAGTCACAAACCCTTCCACCTTTTCCACTAGACAGCCTGGCAGGCCAGGCACCATATGTTTGGGAGCTTTCAGAGCAGCTCAGTGAAGGAAGTACATTTGTGGGCTCAATCCAAGGTGTTGCTTTTGGTCTTTAAAGCCCTAAATTACCTGGGACCAGGAGAGTTGAAAGAATCCCTTTGGCCACATGAACCTAAGCCAGGCAGTTTTGATCTCCATGTGAGGTCCTTCTTTGAGTGCCCTCTTCTTCCAAGGTTCAGTGGGTGGGTGCTGGAGAGAAGTGCCCAAACTGCTGAACTCTCCTAAGTGTGCCCACCTGGTGTCTTTGCTGTTATATTTTTAGGAGTCCTTCCTGGCTTTTAATGGCATTTGATTGCTAGGGGTTTGACCTGGGTCTTCTTCCCACTTGTGGGGATCCAGTAACTAGATCTGGATACTCATTTTAAAGTGTTTAAGCAGTATTTTTTTTTAATTGGGCTGCTGTTTGTATTTGTCTTGATTTTACTTTTTTTTTATTTGTCTGAAATATTGTTAAGTACCTTGGGGCTTTAGTGAGAAGAAAGCACATAACACTCCAAATAAATGGACCAGCGGAGGTGGGTAGGCCTGGTTCCCCTCCCCTTGATAGGAGAAGAGGAAAGCCAAACCATTTGCTGAGGGGTAGGGAAATCATGTCTTTTTCTTCGGAGGCACTACAGACGATTCATTGGGAGGCCTCGCGTTTTCAACCTTGCAGATCAGATAGCCATCCAAAGACGTTAGCTGGCTTCTTGATTACTTTCTAATCTGTTTTGCAACAGGAGGGGAGGGGGGCTGGAATGGATCACACACTCATACTGGTCCCTACTCTTAACCTTCACATGTTCAGTTGAAGGTTTGCATATTTACTGTATAATCTACTGTATGCATGTACAACTATATTTGTGCAGAGAGACCCCTCCATTCAATCAGAAGCCTTGGAAAAGAAAGGTTCCTGCTCATGTAAAGAGTCTCCTCTACATGCACTGGTTCCATGAAATCAGCAGAACATGGATGCTGGCAGCAAAGATGATGTGTGTGGATCCTACCCACTTTATGTAGTAAAAACAGCCTAGAACAGGGGTTCTCAACCAGTGGTACTAGTACCACCAGTAGTACTTTGGCCGACTGCTGGTGGTACTTGGACTGCTGGACCACCAGAAACCCGCTCCTGCCTTTGGCCGAGCCTCTTGGGAATCCGCCCAGAGCCTCCTCCCTGTGTTTTCTGGCCTCTGAAAACCTGGAAGTAACTGGCAATGATGTCATCGCCAGTCACTTCCGGTGGTACGCAGGAGGTGGTACTCGCTGGGAAGGGGTTGAGAACCCCTGGCCTAGAAGAACCCTAGAAGGTAATTAGGAAAACTGCTTAAGTATTCCAAAGGTATTTCACCCAGAAACCTGAACACCTGAGGCTTTTTTCCTTCCTGTTTTCTGTTTCCTAGGCTGTTAATGCTAACATGTCTATATTTACTGAAACTAAATGGTTGAGGAAAAAAATACCTGATACTGTGGGTTTCATGGTAAGACAGTGAGGCTTGGCATCACCATCTTTTCCTTCTGTAATTTTATGCACATCCACCCAATGTAGGCTATGACAATCCACTGTTCTCAGTCAAGTGCTAGGCTCAGCTTGCCCTACTCCTGACACTGCAAGAAAATAGCAGCAATAAAGCCAGCCTCCATATATAGCATGCTCTATTTTTCTTTCAGTGGCATTTTATACCAAAGCTCATCTCTTCCAAGGGGTGGAGCTCTAATTTTATAGTAGAAGAGCCCCTCCCACTTGTCAAGGAGTTGTCTATATTGCATGTATATACAGTATATCATTGCATCATTCTGAATGTACTCAACTCAGTAGCACACTAATGTTTGATTTTAATCCTGGCTCTAGCAGTTGTATTATGTAATGAAGATGACAAAAGCATGAAGGAAGGAGACTGGTCAGGTATCTGCTCAGAAATGAGTTGCTCTTAAGGGAGGCCCTTTTATTTCAACATGGAGCTATCTATGTGTGCAACATCTATGTGTGTTTTCCTACAGACCTGCTAAGAGGTGCCTTGCAATTTGTTTCTGTTCTGGCCTAGCTGAATCAGCAATGTTACAAAAGCTTTCATTTTGAAGTAGGGTCACTTGCCACTAGGAGAAGCTTGCAAGGATTCAGGTGCTCGAATCAATGGATCACTGCAATGTGTTGTATGTGTCACTGACCTGAAAGTCTGTGCAGAAACTGTGGTTAGCGCTGAACTAGTTTGACGCTTAGTTCAAAAGAGAGCCATTAAGCTACTTATGAACTGGGACCAGTCATTGGGAACAAACCATATCTCACCAAAGGCCTAACAGATACATTGGCTCTCAGCCCACCTCCAAGCACAATCCAAAGTGATGATGCTTGCCTTTAAATCCCTGTATGGTTTGGGACTTGGGCACCTGAAGGAGCACCTACTCCTCCATCAAGCTATTCATTGCAGTCATCTTCTTCAGGTGCCCCTGCCGTCTGAGCTGAGGCAGGTGGCAACTGGGGAAAAGGACCCTCTTGGTTGTGGCACACCATTTGTGGAACTCTTTTTAGTGTCAGGTGAAGCCCGTTTTATTTTCTCAGGCCTTTTAATTTGTCAAAAATTTTTTCAATGCAACTAAACCTGCTGCTTTATCTTTTGTATTGCAAAGCAGATGAAAAAAAATCTGATGTTCAATGAATTTTTATTGCCTTTGTTAACCACCCTGGAAATAGTCTATGAAGGGTAGGATATCAATTTCTAAAATAAAATAAACAGTGATGTTTACCAGAGCATCCTGCCAGGACTTATTTTACAATGAAGACAAAGCTTTTCAAAAAGTCATCTTTACAAATGGAGCAGAAACAAAAATATTTAAAATGGCAAGATGAAGTGACTTCATGTTTTTTTCTTTTAACAAATATTTGAAAATGCGATTTGAATAAATGCAAATATTAAAACACTAACCGAGTTTTTGTTTTTTTGTTTTGGCTTTGCATTCATCATGGAAGATGGGTCAATGGGTGGTGACCTTTGAATCTGAGAAAGAAGAAGGTGCCCAGGGACAGGGTTTAGGGCAAGAAGAAGCTATTGACCTCTTTTGAATTTTCAGGGGTTTGATAAATAGGCTAAATGTGGTTTCAACTGGGCTTATTTCTCATCAGATCTGTTCACCACCCCATTGAAACAGGATCCAAACTCTGTGATCAGAGCAGTAATGTTTCTAATATTGAGAGATGTACAGTGGCTGGTTGCCTTTTTTTTTTTTAAGGGCAGTGGAGATTGCTTTATGCCACTAGACAGGAGCATGACATAGAACTACATTGCATTTTCCTTCACATGGAGGTTAAAAGCCAATCTTTGCACGAAGGTAGTTCTGCTCATGTCTTCTCGGATCCGATTTCCTTGTACTATTCAGGTTCTCAGCTATCCATCTCTCGTGTAAAGTCTATTCCTCCTTCAGCTTCCCCTTAACCCCAACTGTGCTATGGGGGAGAGTATAAAGCAAAGACCAGACACCTGCCTTGCTGGACTATCCCAGTCCTTTCTCATGGCCATTGACCACCACCTGCACTGTGAGGGTGTAAGAGGAGTTCTTCTGTTTTTACAGTAGTCTAAATATAGTTATAATGAGTAATGGTGTGTTAATTTTGTTGTTAGCTATTGGGAACATATATGATGCTGCCTTATACTGAATCAGTCTATTTGTCCATCTAGGTAAGCATCATCTATGGTGACTGGCAGCAGTTCTCCAGGTCTTGAAGCTGGCGTCTTTCCCTGTGCTACTTGGGACTGCTAGGGGTTTAACCTGGAACGTCCTGCATGCCAACCATGTGGTCTACCACTAAGGTTCTTTGGGCCAATGAGATATAAAATAAAATAGTCAATAATATTAATATTCCATGATATCATGTCCCTTTAGACTCCCTCCTACATTTCATGATTATGCATATGGCAACCACAACCTTTGGTTCTGTCTCCAGTTGCAGCAGAATGAGATGATGGTCTGCTGAGGTGACAGCCTGGACCACACCAATTGTGATTATAGATAAGGCTAATCATCTTTGAATGCTTTAAAAAAAATTACATAACAGGCCTTACAGGTGTAGGCCTTGCATTGCTTCCACTGACCAGTGTTAATCTGGCAGGTCTTCTCTTGTCAAAAGCCCAAGCTGTGGTGTCAGTCATCATAGAGACAATCCTCAAGCAATGGACCCCAAAGGCACTTTGTTCTTTGTGTGTGTGTGTGTGTCTTCCCCCCCTTTCTTTGACTCTCTAATTTGACTCTCATTTCCTTTATTTACTGACTCCCCCCTTCACTGTTTTTTTCTCTCCCTTTCAGCTTTGTTGCTGTCTTTTCTGGTTTTCATATCCAAACAATTGGCCCTCCCATCTCCTTCATCCAGCATTAAAGGCTGAGGCTGGCATAGAGGTTAAAGAGAACCTGTCAGATTCTAACCCCCTTCCTCTTCTGCTGACAGAAGGAGGGAGAGTCACTGACCTCCCATCAGGGAGTGACACAGGAAACCGTAATTACATGCTTGTGACAGCAACCTTCTATCATCTTAATCATGCTGTTGCTGCCTTGGCAGAGATGCTGCCTGGTGGGGATTAAGCAAAACAAACACATACAGTGACTCAGCAGTAGCAGCCGTGCCAGGGAATCTCTTTGTGCTGATTGGCGCGACACTTCTGGAAATGTACAGCTGGGCCTGAACCCTTAAAATCTTGAATCATCTATGTTCAGCAAGAAACTCCTCCTCCTACCTGGTCACACTACCTTTGGGCATGTGCTTCCCCCCCCCCCCGTCTTTAATCACGGGATTCTAACAAGAGGGTCACACCCAATCAGTATGATGCAAAACACACACTCAGTAATTGAGTTCAAACGCCAATGCATTACAAAAGATAGTGTCACTGATCAACATCAAGTTGATGTTTATTTTGTAGGATATCGAAGAGCAGAGTACTGTACACAGCTTGAAACACATTCGGCTTCTGTACATCCTCTTTTCTAATTAATCTCCCTTTGCACTTTTTTCGCTGCTCATGTTTTTTTTTCTTCTTTTAATCATGTACATGTTAATCATGCCATGAAAACGTAATTGCACCCAAATGAACGGAATCAGCTTTCACTTTCCTCTTTGTATATACAGTAATGATAAACTGAAACATAGGTGATTTGTGTGACGCTAAGCAATGAGTCCCAGTAATATAGAGCCCCAAAAGGTAAGTTGACAACTCAGTCCTAAGGAGTAGTTTTAGTATGACGGGCAGACCAATTCTATACTTTTGAAAAGCCCTTCTGAACAATATAAGATATGGCGTATGCCATAGCAGCACTGGTGGCAACAAAGTCCCCTCATCGCAGCCCTAGTTTCGATAGCAAATGTGCCATAGTTACCTGCACAATGCTATGCTGATTATCATTGCCATTGGCACAACTGCAATTGGTTTAAATCCCAAAGCAGAGTGGAAACATGGGCAGAACCTAAGCAGTATGGGGAGGAGCCAATGTATACCATATCCTAAACCCCCTTGCAATGATGGACCCACACAAAATGTCAGCAGAATGCTACATTGACATCAGAGTGGGAGTAGGAATTTAAAAAAAAAACAGGGAGGGAAAAAACGCCAGAAACATGTGGAGTAGCCTTTATAAAGTATTTAGCACCTTTGTGTTTATAACTGCTACATAAAGTAGCATTATACAGTACTGTACATGGTACTCTTGAATGGATTATTAGATGGCACAGACTGGATGAATGAGTGTGATAGGGGGCATCTGGATAGGAAGTCATTTGACTGATTTCAGTTTTGCCCACCACAGGGACCTGCTGACTGCTCAAATAGCAAAGGCAACTCAGACCTACAAGCATCACCTTGCTTAATCTTGCATGTGGTTGAGAGGGCCAAGAGATAGAAAGGTTACTCCCTTTAAATCCTTCAGAAATCTGTTCCAGCTCTTGGCTGATAGAAGGTCAGGAGCCCGTGCGCCAAAAATTGTGCTTGGCCAGGGCCACCATGAGAAGTGGCTGCAGCACTGCAGGAAACTGGAGGGTGGTTTTTGAGGGGCTGCGCTGGAGGTTACAGCCAGTGATCAACACAAGCTCAGTGTGCAGGCTATAAGCAGAAAGGAATGATGAAAACTGACACAGAAGTATCCTGTATTTGATAATCCCTCAATCTGGTGCTTCATGTCTACAAAGAGAGGTGCCAGGGCTCAAGCTAGCCCAGATGGTATGCCCTTTGAACTGGAAACCCTTGCCTCTAATCGCAGGGTCTTGGTTTTGAAAAGCACAACCAGGGATTTTATACATGCCTTGCCTAAAGCCCGGGGTTTTTTTTTGGGGGGGGGGGAGAGAGACAGGGAAGAATCTAAAAAAGGTTCTTCCCCCTGGTCCAGAAGAGTAAGGTGGCACTCAGGTAGGGTTGCCTATTCTTCCCAGGGCTCCACTAGTTAGGGATCCATCCTTGGTGCCTCAGAGCAAAAAAAAAAAAAAAAAAAAGTGGAGAGGGGGGGAGGTCTGAGCTGCACCCAATTTTCCCTCCTCTTCTGGGAAGCCACCTTGAACCCCAGGCTTCTCCCAAGTCCAGCCAGAGCCCAGAGTTTTGCATCCAGCTCTCTCTGCCTCATCATCACTGTGATGATGGCTAGAGGAGGAGTTTTAACACACACACACACCCGGCCTGGGCCTTGTGAACATGTGTGGCCCCACCCCCTCCCTGCCCAGACCCTGGATCTGCTACTCCTGTTGCCCTGGCAATTCGGGGGAGCTACATTAGGTAGGGAGCTGTAGAGAGGCGGGGTTTTCCAGAGCACCTCTCAATGGTACTTCCTACTTTAAAGGTTGTTTTCCTACCAAGGACAGAGCCACTGGTCAGGCTCAGGGTGGTGATGGGTCTGGTGGCGGTAAGTTTGGGGGTCAGGTCAATACAGGGTGCAAAGGGATCTGGGAGGTCTGTTGTTGGGCATGCCCCATGATGAACACTCTGGTGATTATTATTTTATATACCCCAAGGTAAGCTCTTGATGTTCTGGTTCAAATTAAGACCTGCCTCAAAGTAGGATTCACAGTCAGATGAAACCAAACAGGCAGAGAGGGAGACAGCCAAAAGGCAGCAGGCAAGATTTCAGCTCAAGTCCTCTGCAGTTCCTCTCCCTAAGTGACAGCCTGCTGCAAGCTCTGATCTTACACAAACAGTCCGTTTCCCTTGCCTTTCCCCTTAATGAATTCCTTCTCTCTTGGCTGTTGTTTTTGGCCTGTGGAGGCCTTGTGGTTTTCCTTCCAAGAGTCACATGATGCAAACATTGCCTGGCTGAAAGAAATGGCTCTCCTGCTGCCTTTGCTAGGTGACAGGCAAGACACCTGCAGTGGACCCCCCCCCTCCACCCCTCAGTTTTCCAGACTGGCTCATTCTAGTTATTAGAGAGTCATGTTAAAGCCAGAGCACTCCACACACCAGCTGTTATGCCCTCTGGTCTCTGTGCCAAGAACAAAAGAGAATACGAGGACTCCTGCAGAGCGTATTTTCTCTCTGGACGCTGCTGCTTGGAAAGGCTCTGTTATTAATATGCACCGATTTGAATGGCAAACCAATGCTGATGTAGCCCAAAGGGTCGATAAAACCAAACACAAGTCGTGTTTTACGTTAAGGGCCAACATGTCCCAAAAGAACAAAAACAGACAACAACATGAAAAGTACCTGGAAGGTTAGATGTAACGTGATAAACATAGGCAGGGGGAATGTTTAAGACATTAGCTCAATATGGCAAGAAGGCACAGAGATGACCATGGAAGAAGATGACAAGGAGGCCAAAAGCAGGTGAGCTTGTGCAGAACGTATTTGCGTGTGGGTGGGAGAATATACAATTCATCCCTTATCCTGCAGTGTGAAACCCGCTTTGGCGTGGTTGGCTCTCATGTTGCCCTGGTAATATCTGTAAAGAGAAGCTGCGTGGGCTGGGTGAATGACATGGTTCCTTCTCATTCATATCATTATAAATGCTTAATTTATTAATTATTATTGTTGTTATCAGTATTGATTCCAGAGACGATTACAGAACTGGTGATGCAACCTGTTGTCTATGACAGGGATGGCCAATGTCGTATTCTTGGAGGCCACTTTTATTCTCCAGACGGTGGCCTTGGGTCCAGAAGTGTATTTGCCACACAACCTGGCCCATTTAAAGTCAGGATCACTTAGCAACGGGCTTCACAGCTATGGAATATGGCTGCCTGGTGCAGTGCATCCAAAATCCAAACAGAGATGTAAGATTCAAGTAACTCTTGAGTTCATTTTTCTTTACATACCAAAGCAATGAATACATTAGTAAATAAATAAAATCTATCTCCCACGCACACACACACACGCACCAAATAAACTTATTTTTCTCATGAGTTAAACTATGAGGAAATCTTTTTTTAAAAAAAAATATTGATGAAGATGTTTGCAGAGTCAGTGGGGTGACATAAAATGTCTCTGCAAGGCAAACTGGGTCATAGGCTACCACCTGGTCACCTTGGTCCCTGTGAATTGTGGGTGTACATTTTGATGACCTATTCAGGAGTGTGTGGCCATAATTCACTATCGCTGTCCTGGGACAACCTGTCTGGTACAATCTGTCTAGTTTGGGCTTTAAATAAGGAAGAGAGGTAGATCTTGTTTTGGCACAACAAAGTACTGATGGGGGAAGGGGATTTTGGCCCACATTCTTGAACGAAGGACACTCTCCCTTTTGCTTCATTCATTTCTGATAGACAGCAAATGTCTCTGACGGAATTACAAAGGAGACTGAAAAACTAAGATCCAAATAGACCCCTGTAAATTACTTCACCCTGAATACTCTACTTAGGATTGTTAGCTATTTTTCAGCTGTGACACAGATATTTCCCCATCATTGCATCTGTCCACTGAGTCACACTACCCTCTTCTCCATTCAAGATTAAATATTAGAACAAGCCACACCATATCCATTATTAGTATTCATCACTTATCAAAAATCCCTATCTTTGCATCCCTTCAGCTTCCTTTGCCTATTCTCAATGCCACCATTTATAGAAAGCAGAAGGTTATTAAGGGCCCAATCCTATCCAGCTTTCTAGCGCTGACGTAGCCACAATGCAGCCTCGAGGTAAGGGGACAAATGTTCTCTTTCTTTGAGGAGGCCTCCGTGACTGCCTCCCTAATGCAGGATGCAGTGTACACCCCGTTGGCATGGCTGCATCAGCACAGGAAAGTTGGATAGGATTGAGCCCTTCATCTCTTTTTCTGCTATCTTCATTTAGCTCTTTGGAATTGGGAGAAGCTGTAGGACAGTGGCAGCCACAAAGCTATAATCTGGTACCTTTGAACAAAAGTTATGGACCAAAACCTTCCTGTGAGGTTAGCCAGACATAGTAATGACTTGCTCCTGGAGCATCTGGGTTTGTAACTACTGTACTTACAAACCAACCAGGCTCTTAAACCAACAAGAGAAGTTTTTAGTAGCAGAGTCAAAAGGAGACTTATGGCCCAATCCTATGGGCCTGCTGCACCGCCAGAACTTGGAACACAGGTTCTGGCGGCACAGTAGATGTTCCCTTACCTGGAGGAGACCTCTGGGTCTGCCCCTCCCCCGATGCAGTGTGTGCTCCAGTGTCACGGCTGCATTGGGGGGGGGGTAGATAGGATTGGGTTGTAAAAGAACTTCCCTGACTCATTAATTAATACCAAGCACAAATATATTTAGAGGCAAACTACACATCATGTGGGACTGGTTCTCCTGACATCTTTTTTTATGACTACAAAGTAGCTGCTGGGATGGAGGGGGATTGGCTTGGGGGAACAGCGAGGGAGGAGAAAATGTTTAACCCTTTGCCCTGTACCATTTCCCCAATCTCTCTCTCTCTCTCTCTCTCTCTCTCTCTCTCTCTCTCTCTCTCTCTCTCACACACACACACACACACACACACACACACACACACACACACACACACACACACACACACAGTGGGTCTAACAGCAATTGCAGGAGTAGACTATTTAGATGGGGAAAACAGTACAGAGAAAGGGTTAAACACCCATTCACAAGAAACATAGGAAACTGTTTCATCAGTTCAATCAGACCACTGGTCCATCTAGGTCAGTAGGTCAGTATTGTCTACATTTGCTGGGAGCTGGACTTGGAGATGCCAGATGCCAGGGATTGAACCTAGCGCCTGCATGAAAATCACGTGACCAGAAGCCGAACGAGGCAAAAGAGCGCCCGGGGCAAGGCAGCATGCAGTGCCTGAACCTGGAAGTGAGTGGCGATGACGTCACCGCCCACTCACTTCCAGGTTTGGAGGCCCGACGTGAGCCTCAACGTAACAGTAAGAAGCCTGGGGAAGCTGGGAGGGCTTTCCCCAGCACACATTTTTGCTCGCTGCAGCTCTCCCCATCACACCAAGCCTCCTGCTGCTACTTGGAGGCTCGTGCTGGGGAGAAATTGCGCCCCTTTCGGCAGAGCACCTGGGGCAGGTGCCCCTCAGGCTCCACTGTCGTTACACCCCTGCACATGACCTACCATTGAGGTGCAGTTCATCACCAGTTCTATCACTGATTTAACAGCACTTTCCCAGTACTACTTTCCTAATCAATTTAGCATGTGTGCATGCACATGCACACAGAGCCACTTTGAAGTAAAGAAAAAGATGTCAGAATATCTACAGTCATGCATTACCTCTTGCGTGCTTTGGGCTTTAGAAATGCCTGAATTAGCCCATGAGTAAAATGTTTCCATCACAGCTTGCATTAGGCACAAAAAAGGAGGCCACACCTGCGGTTTCTCTAACAACTCACCTGATCTAGTCTTGGTGGTTATAGACTGATGTTTATAAATTCCAGACCCACAAATCCTACAAGGAATTTCTGCTTGCGAATACCATAAGTGCAGCTTGATCTGACTGAGGCTGGAGTAGTTTCCCACAGGCAAAGCTTTCATCATGCTGCACAAAGTATCTCCTGATGTGAGAGGACAAGATCCAGGTAGTAGCTTACTAGTTCTCATGAAGTTGGAGGATCTGGCTTTTCTCTATACTATCGAAGCTGAGATGATGCATTTTTCAATACATCTAGGTGTACTAGTAACCCAATGGTTGCAGTGGATAAATATATTTTTCCCCACCTAATGCTTCTGTCCTAGAAAATACCTTCCTGGCTATTTTTAGCTCTTCCACCTCAGTAGTTGGAGGAAAACTGAAGGGGGTATTTTCAGGGGGCAGTTAAGTGAGCACAGGAAGGGTAAGACAGCCCTCTTCTCCTGCCCAACAATACTTTCCTAAACTAATAGCCTTCCTTGGCACACACAGACACTCATCTTATGTTGACAATCACCGACTTGGGAAGACACATGGGCCAAGATGACATGTAGTTCTGCCTTTTGTATTAAACCAAGAACTCATTCACAATTTACTATGGGCCATGGGTTTTTTCATTGTCAGTATGAATGTGTGAGCCAGTAGCTCACAGGTCTTAAGCCCGAGCTACATTGTCCACGGCTGCGTCGGCGGCTGCGTTCCGTGTCCCGCCCCCAGGTCAAACAAAGGCTCTGATTGGCCGGACGTAGCGCGAACGCGGCAAAAGTCGAGCCGGCTCGACTTTTGCCGCGTTCGCGCTACGTCCAGCCAATCAGAGCCTTTGTTTGACCTGGGGGCGGGACACGGAACGCAGCCGCCGACGCAGCCGTGGACAATGTAGCCCAGGCTTCACTCACAACAGTTCAGAGCACTGGCAGTCATGGAAGGTGGTTCAGCTGAGATCTATGAGCTGCCGATTTCCGTGATAAATTGTTTATGGCTGGATAAGTCCTACAAGTAAAAAAAGTAGCCTTAAGGAGATTCAGTGTAACATATGAATTTAGACTCATGTATGAACATGCTGCCCTATTCTGAGTCAAACCATTGGTTCATCTAGTCAAGTATTTTCTTCTCTGGCCAGCAGTTTGCCAAGCAGTTTGCCAGGGTTGGGTTTTTCCCAACACTGCTAGCTGAGATATTTAATGAGAAATGCCAGAGACTGACATTGGAATATTAAACATGCATGCAAAGGATGCATTCTTCTACCTTGGAGCTATGGGCCCTTGCCATTTTACTGTGATTTATTTTTATACTACAGGATGATTTTTTCCCCCCTGATGGATGGATTGTTGTTGCTTTTGTGTTTTACTTGTGGGCAACCTTTAACATGATATTCAGACTGGAGGAAAGTAAGAAGGGGGGTTGCCCAAGGATCTGTATGGGACCGGTGTTTTTTAACTGTTCATCAGTGATCTGGAGTTCAGGATACACGGAGAGGTGATCAAGTTTGCAGATGAAAACTATTCAAAGTGGTAAAAATTTGGGGGCATGTAAAAATAGCGTTTTATTTATTTATTTCTTCCCCTATAGTCCCTGGCACTGCCAAAGGCGGCGTGGCAAAATTTTGGGCTTTTCCCGCACTTTTTAACCATCTTTAATGGCCTGAGCAGCGTCCCCCGGGCAGCAGCTGCTTCGGGGGCGAAAGCAAATATTGAAAAATCTTCGAAAATCCTACCGTGTTTCGGCGCGCATGATCCTCCAGCCTGATGATCCAGGAAATCCATCGGGTTATCGGCCGGGCAATATCCATCGGGTTATCGGCCGGGTGATATCCATCGGGTTATTGGCCTTTTTTTCCGTATTATTTTTGCCCCCTCAATGGTCACAGCAGTGCTCTATGAGCAGTAGCTGCTTTGTGGGGGCGAAAACAAACATTTAAAATCCTTGGGGGGGGTTATCTGCCGGGTGCGGGGGTGAAAAAAGCCGGGTACGGGGTGAAAGCAAACGAAACAGCGACTCGGACAAGTGACTCTGACTGGCGACTCGGACTCGGGCAACTCGGACTCGGGCGACTCGGAAGAGGAAGTCAGTGCCTCTCTAGGAGGCGCCTCCCCAGTCTCGCTGGTGACTCACCAGCGAGACTGGGGAGGCACCTAGAGAGGCACTTCCTCTTCCGAGTCCGAGTCGCTGTTTTGTTTGCTTTCACCCCGTGCCCGGATTTTTTCGCCCCCGCGCCCGGCAGGTAACCCCCCCCGGGACTGGGGGTAGCAGCTGACGCCCGGGGGGGGGCGCTGCTGTGGCGGAAAAAGTGCGAAAAAGCCGGGCGCGGAGGCAAAATGACATATGAAAAAAATTAAAAATCCCGGACCTTTTGTGCCCCTTTTGCGCCCCCCAGAAGCTGGCGCCCGGGGCCCCGGGCCCCAAGTCCCCCTATCAAACAACGCCACTGTAAAACAGTACACTGATGGGGTCTGAGCTGTCAGTGATCAACCAGGAAAGAGATCTAGGGATTGTGGTGGGCAGCTCAATGATAACGTCAACCCACTGAGCAGCAGCTGTGAAGAAGGTAAATTCTTCCATTGGGAATCATCAGGAAAGATATCTAGAGTAACAGCGCAATCCTAACCAACTTTCCAGCGCCAGTGCAGCTGCAATGCAGCCCCGAGGTAAGGGAACAAATGTTCCCTCACCTTGAAGAGGCCTCCCTGACTGCCCCTGCACTGCAAAATGCAGTGTGCGCCCTGTTGGCACGGCTACACCGGCGCTGAAAAGTTCGTTAGGATTGCGCTGTAAGACTCCTAATATTATAATGACTGCATACAAATGTGCAACCACATTTGGAACACTGTGTACAGTTCTATTAAGAAAGGTATCGAGGAAGAATATTATAGACTTGGAAAAGTATGTCTCTGAATGCCGGTTGCAAGGGAGCAGTGGTGCAAGAGATATATGGTAAGGTATGTCTTTCTCTCCTGCTTGTGAGCTTCTCAGAGGCAGCTGGTGGGCCAATGTGGGAATGATGGCGAAATGGGCCTTTGGCCCTGATCCAGCAGGGTTGTTCTTATAACATGATCACATTGGATTGAGCTGGCATGCCCCTTAACAAATACTGTTTGCCTTGGTCACTGAAGTGCTATGAAGCCAGTGATGGGGCACTTACTCCACTTCCAGCTATGCAGGTTCATGCGCTGGCTTCTGTTTGCTCTGTCCAGAGCCAGGTAGAAAAGAGATTCACCCAGCCATGCACCATTTGAGCATAAGAAACAGAAAACATCTTGGCATTTTGACTTCTGTAGGTACCTAGATTATAAGGAGGAACAACCATTTTTCTTCTGAATTGAAAGCTAGCTTGTATCATCACAAGGGTAACGTGAAGCGTAAACTTCTTCCTAATGGTCATTCTTGTTTTCCCTTCTAATTCTCACAAAGCCATCTTTGTTACTTTAACCCATAGCTAATGTTGGAGAAGTTGCTCTGGGAGTCTGAAAAGAGTCATACCTTATGGCATGTTGTAACTTGCCTGTTGCACTTAGTACTGATTAAGACAATGAATCTGTGCCACTATTACAGCTGTATGGGGCAATTCTACTACAGAATCTTAATCGTGTAATTAACCTTGACTAATTTATTTGGTAAATACATTGTAACCAACCAACAAACGAATTAAGGAGGCTTAAACTACAGGTGATGGTAGCAGAACCATGGCTTTAAATGTAGTTTTGTTCCACGTATGTATTAGGTGGGGGATTGGGAGTATGGGTCTGATTTAAAGAATAAACAGGGGCATGTTGGAGAGACACTGCTAAACTCATTCCCCACTTGTGGCTTACGTTTGCACAATCTTCTCCCAATGTTACTTTTGTGTAGCTTGAACCTAAACTACGCAAAATATGTTGATACAACACCATATTGAATGGTACTTATTCTAAAGCTTTCAGAAGGCCCTACAGCCCAGTACTTAACTGGGCTTTCTGCTGGCAGAACGCACATTCCGGTGGTGGAAGTGCTGAGGCTGCCAGTGCACATGGCTGAAGGCCCTGTGCACAGACCAGCAGAGAGACGTCCCACCTCCAGCAAGTTGGCAGTGGGGGTGGGCAGTGGAAGGAACGGGGCGAGGAGAGGGAAGAACAGGGGAGTGACTGAGCAGAGAGGGGGTGGGCAGGAAGCGGAACAGGGAGGGGGCGGTTACCAGAGACATTCGCGTGCATCAGTATCCTAACCTCATTCCTTCCCCCATTCCCTCTCCCTTATTCTGCTGGGTTCTGCTCCAGCAAAATAGCTGGCACAGATCCGAGGAAACCCATTGGGGTAGTGGAGGTTTACCTTGAAGACACATCTGGACTGCCCCCTGCTGGGTTGTAGTGCGTGTTCCACTGGCATGTATTGGGGGAAACACGATTTAGTTAGGATTGGGCTGCTACTTGCTAGTCTTGATTTCTAATATAATGGTTTAGACCTGCTCTTCCATTATGGAAAAAATGTAGAAGTAGGGTTTGATCCTCAATGACTAAACTAGGCACATGATGCATCACAGCCTCTGGGTGGGAGCTGAAAGGAACAGTTTGTGAAGTTTGAGCCTAGTTAGAGACAGAGTATGTTAAGGTTTTAAAAGAGTGGAGCTTGAGGGCTGCCGCTGTTGGTTTGGAAGACAGATGCTGCAATGGGGCTAGTGCTGTCTTTCTGTATGCCTGTGGGATTACTACATGCTCAAGTTGATATTATTTGTAAATAAACAGATATTATGAAACAACATATGTGTCATATATTATGAAACTCTAGTACTTTCTTCTCAAAAGAAAACTGATGCTGTAAAGCTCTCTTGGAACTTCCTCCCATTTGGCAAAGTGAGGAATGTGAAACAATACTCTGTGGTTACATCAGTGTGATGCTACTGAATGAGGCAAAGGTACTTGTCATGCACTGTGAAGAATCACCCTGTATAGGTTTATTTTTAAAAACATTGTTAGATAAGGGAGCATTTCATGTCCTGGGGATAATCACGGTATCTTGTGTGCATATTCCATAAGCACCTGAAGCATGGTGGTTTCTTTGATCTACTTCTCAACCAAACTGGCTGTTGGGAGATGTCACTGGTTTTCACAGACTCCCAAAGAGCAATTCACACACTTGAGGGTGGGGAAATCGGTTGTGAAATATTCAGGTTCATTGGTATCATATAGTACTTCAGTGATTGATGATTCTTTGTATCTGGTTGCATTTGCATTATGTCTCCAGGTAGGGACCCTTCACCACCATTGAACGGTTTCCTTTTTGCAAAACCAAGTCTTTTAGATACTGTTACTCCAGCCAGAATGGTGTGACTGTCTGAAGCACGGCACTATTATTACAGTTCAACCTCCAGTCATCTTTAGTTTCTTTCTAACTGCAGCATACAGACATCAGTATTGCCCCATAAACTGCACAACTGCATCCCTCTGACTGCAGAAAGCACCGCTGTTTACATTTTAAACAATCCATTACTGCATCCTTAGCATAAAGCTTAAGAAAAGTCTTATGTATGTAGCCTCTGCATTATTATGCTGACTGAGGAGAAGAGAGGATACTGTAAGTAAAGCGATAACATGATCTCCCCCTCAATCTAGCATGTTCTTGCCCATGGGATATGAAGGTGTTAAAAGGGCAAGGTTGGTAACAACTAACAAGTGGCCTGCTGCATACTGTGTCGCCTGTCAATGTTACCTGTGCTTACCAGCTCCCCCACTGCCAGCAATGTTTCTCTTGTAACTCAGGCAACTGGGGGATTTTGAATGTCTTCAGTGCTTGCAAAGTTCCCTGCAGCTCAATTCCCTCTCAATAGTTTCCACTTCTTATGCATTGAAATTGAACGGGGAGGATAACTGCTTGAGGAGGGGGAGGGACAAGAACTGAGAAGCACAGACTGTAACACTGAGCGTAGGTCAGTTATATGAGGTAAGACACCCAACAAAGCTGGACTTTTCTATTCCTTCACTGACGTTTTCTTTAGAGACTTTCCCCCTGGAGCTAAGATTCTCAAGATTTTGGCAAGCACTCAGCTAAGAGATGTTATCGCTAACAAACCATTATAAACCTTATTCCATTAAGCATTAAACAAAGGGGAAAGGAACAGATGGGAAGATGCTAGGTGCCTCAGTCTTGGGTCTTGGCTACATTTCAGTCATCCATATGAGTCGGAAGTGCTCATATGAACAGAATCAAATGAATACACAGAGTGAATCCAGGAGAATGCAGTCAATAATACCGTATAAATCTAGCATCAACTATTCACGGATTCAAATTTTCCTTCATTTTAAACTACAGTACTTGTCAAATCAGCTTGTTGAGGGAGAAAAGGAATTTCCTTTGGGTGAGTGAGAGCTAAGAGAATAGAAAGGAGAGGAAAAGATGGACATAATTGGGCACTGAAATGGGAGCATGTCAAAATCAATAGGAGAAGGTAGGAGAGTTTTTCAGTGAATGGATAAAATTGGACATGACAGTGGTAATGTACACCAGTCAATAGGGGGCCATTTCACTGGGTGGATATGACTATGAAACTACACTACTTCTCACAATAAAGACATACAAAAGCTCTAATTGACTTGTCATAAAGGTGTAGTGGCTTATGGCCCAATCCTATTGGGCCTTGCTGCCAGCAGAATGTGCATGCCGCTTGGCAGTGACTGCTGCAAAAGCGTTGCAAAGCACTTTCTGGCAGTGTGTTGGGTAGCGCACTGCTGGGACGCCGGTGGGAAGGCCAGAGCCTTCCTGCATATGTCATAGGCTCTTCCACTACCCACTGGAGCAGGCAAGTCAGCGGGAGAGGCAGGAGGCGGTGGGGAGGTGGTGGATCCGGTGGCAATGGCGCCCTCTGGCAGCAGCCTCCCTGCTCCCTTTCTCTTCTCGGACTTGCGCTAGCAAAATTGCTAGTGCAGGTCTGAGGAGACCCATTGCAGAGCAGGAAGCTTATGTAGGGGTAAAGGGATTTAAATCCCCTTTCCCTGCTGAAGCCTCCTGCCACAGACTCAGAGCCAATTCACATAATGTGTATCCGTTGTGTGTTGACAATGTGAGTCAAGTGAATTATTAATGAAGCCAGTTGCATGACAAAGGGCTTGGCTGACATCATTTTGCCTCTCTCAGCTCACAATTCAGCATTCAGCAAGGTGAGAGGGCAAATGTACCTATCTCTGTGAATTTTCTCCAGATAATTTACAGCATTCACCTTTGCATGCCTGTTCCAATAGACAGACTTGGGGCGGTAGTGTTTCATTCACAAGAACAACTTAAAGCAGGAGGGATGCATAACATGGATGTGAATGCTGTTGAACTGAATTCCATGTTTTTAATCTAATCTTTTTTAGGTGGTAACACAGGAGAATACCGGTATCTTATATGTTTCCTAGGAGCCAACTCATCCTGTTGTGTGCCCTTTGGTTGCATTGGATCAATGATTACTTAACAAGACACATTGAAATTTATTCAGTCACAATTAGCAGCCCAATCCTAACAGGCTGCCTCACTGGTGAAACAAGCATTCCGCTGGTGCCAGCTGCTGCAATGTAGCCATAAACCCACTCCAGCAGATTGATGGAGACCTGCCAGAGCAGGTAAGCCCATGCAGGGGGTGGAGCAGGGGAGGGAGTGAACGGAATGAGGGTATTTGAGGGACCGCCTCCTTCCTTATAATCCGACCCATACTCTGAGGTCATCAGGGGGGGCCCTGTTAACCGTGCCGCCATTGATGGAGGTGAGGGGGATGGCGGCACGGAATAGGGCCTTCTCGGCAGTGGCGCCCCAATTATGGAATTCCCTCCCCCTGGAATTAAGAAGGGCTCCCTCTTTAGAGACCTTTCGGCGGGGCCTTAAGACATTTTTATTTAGGTTAGCATTTGATGTCTGACATGGTGGGCTGACTTTTTAACAAATGGCTTTTAACAAATGTAAATATAGGTGACCCACTGGGGTTGTTTGTTTTAATTGTTTTAACTATTTGTTTTTAATTATTTTAATGTATATATGTATTTTAATGTTTTTGTTGTTAGCCGCCTTGAGTGCCCTTGCTGGGAAAAAGGCGGGGTATAAATGTCCCCTTACCCCGAGGAGACCTCCAGCAGCCAAAACTCTCCTGCGGGATGCAGCCGTATGTGGAATTACCGGTAGATAGGACTGGTCCATAGATTGTTGTGTTTGCATTTGGCAGCGTGGCAAGGCAAGGAAATTTGTATGTGGGTCATGTGAAAGAGAAGTTGGTAGTGCTGAATTATTTTTAAACAACTCTGATGGTATCCTAAGCCCCAATGCACACATTGCAAATACAAATACTAAGGATGTTTAGAACCCAAACAACCCCGAGAAACTATGCCACAAAGCTAGATATGTTTTACATCCTAATCAACACATCGTAAACCCCAGCTGTGTCAGAACCTTCATTCATATATCACAAAACATGCAGATACTTGGATGCCCAGTCTCAAATAAAAAAGGTATTCATAACCATAATTCATGTGTCAATGATCTGAGTACATCTGTTTGTATATAATATCATCACACTTATGGATGGCATTGAGATGGCTGACGATGTTCAAATTGTTCTTGTGTGATCCTATTTCCATGAAGATCTATAATTCACACCATTGTACCAAGTGTGTATGTTCTCCTCTGGACATAAATGCCATAAATGAATGTCTCCCCAAATACAGAAAACTCTCCTTTCCTTTTCTAGACAGACATGATTTTCTATGAATAGTTTTTATCATATGACTCACGTATAACCTAATGTTTTAAATGTGTATTTTATTTGTATTTTTTTATTTATTTGTTGTTTTACATTTGTATTTGATTGGTTCTTTTTTTGTATTTTATATGCTGTAAAACTACCTTGGGTGTGTGTTTTTTTAAGGGAAAGGTTGGGGTATAAGTATTTTTCAAATACATAAATAAACAAATAAATAAAATGTTTTCTTGGTGCCCTCACACTGCAGTCAACTCATACATGGCAGCTATTATATTTGCCATAAGAAAACACTAAAAGTCCCCTTCTTACCCTCGTATGATGTGCAGGCCCTTTTGGAGGGCCAATAGAAGCAGTTATCCCCAGGCCCCACGTATGGAGAAGGCCACATCAAAAATAACAGACAATACATTTGAGCTGAGAAAAACATGACATCAACACTGGGGGCAGTGAGAAGCCCCCCCCCCCATGAACACTCTTCTCAGAGTCTTAAAAAGGGGCCTGCCTTTTATTAACTTCTTAGGCTGACACCCCACATTGGACGTAACATCACTGTCTAGTTCAACATTATTTCTTTTAGTTATTTTTATTCTGCTTTTCCTCTAAAAAGACAAGACACTTGGTCTTGCAAAAAGGAAACAGTTAAATGGTGAGCAACAAGGGTTCCTGCCTGGAGCCATAAATGCCACCTTAGCAGAGAAATTCAACTGCCCATCCCACTTGCATCCACACAAAGACACCTGGGAAAAAGAGGGATTTAGGTCTGTGAGGGGGACAACCACCACATAAAACCTTTGCAAAAAAAAGAATCAAGAGATTTGATCCAAACAGAAGGGAAACTCACCAAGCAAAGTGCTGCTTGGTTAGGTGTTTGGGTCAGGTGGTTCACAGCAATCAACTGACAGCCCAATCTTGTCTAGGACCACCACAGCGTGCAAAAGCACGCTGCACCCGATCCTATCCAGGATTGGGCTGGCGGAGGCCTCCTCGGGGGAAAGGGACGTTCATCCCTTTACCCCGAGTAACAGCCCAGCCGCTCCAGATGTGCACCGGCAAAATTGCCAACGCAAATCCGGGAGGCCCATGTAATGCCGGCCAGGCCCAGGAAGGGGGATAGGATTCAGTGGAGTGCACCGCCGATGATCCCTCCCCTTCCTGGGCTTGGCCACCCAATCCCCCCTCCTGTTCCACCCCATTGTGCAATCCCCACGCTCCCCTCCGCCCGGCACAGTCCTATCCTGCGTCCAGCGGCGGTGGCCTGTATCCGGCATAGAGTGAGTGGTACCAGCCTCAGTGCCAGCACCGCTTACTCTCCAGGTGTCAAAAATGTGCCTTATGGCACATTTGTTCGTGATACGTAAGGGGGTGAAATGAAAGAACTTCTGTACATATTTCTACAAATCTTCTGGCTTAGGACGTCTAGTCTCCTGAATGCTGGCCACGCCTACACAGACTCTCATTTAATATCCTGAACAGAAGAATTTCTGGGGGCACAATTCATAACACAGATGAGTTTTCTGAGCTGGAGAAATTCATATGCGAAACCAGAAAACTGTGAATTTCAGTGCTATGGACTTGGAGAGAGATGAGAAGGAGGCAGCACTTAAGAGGTTACAGATGCTGTGAGGTGGCAGATACACATTACAAATTGGTCAAATACGACAATTATCATGACATTTGTACTTGATAAATATTAACAGTGACTTTTTGGAGTGTTATCATCAGTTATCATAACTGTGATACAATTTTCTCTGAAGTACTGTACAAAGAAATGTTTTGATGGAGTAATGCAGTAATGTAATAACACTGACAGCCCAATCCTGACTAACTATCTGGTGGGCAGCCCAGGACCGTCCACCGGATCCCATGCTCACTCTGGGCTGCTCTGGAGTGGCCCAGAGGTCTACTCGGGGAAAGGGGACATTCATCCCCTTCCCCCGGTGTAGAGCTGGGAGGCCCTAATGGGCCTACTCAGATTTCCGCCAGCTATTTAGCTGGTGGAAGTAAGAGGAGGCCGTGTAACAGCTGAGCCGGCCCAGCGGGAGATGGGGAGATGGCAGCCACCATCCCCGCCCTCCCAGGCCGGCTTGACCAATGGCCCCCTCGCTTACTGCTCCCGCGCCCGTCAGGGGATCTCTTACCTGCCTCTGGCGGCCGTGGGGACATCCTGGCAGCGGAGTGAGGGAGGCCGGCCTTGCGCCGCCCGCCCTTATTCTCAAGTCGTTGCGAATGTGCTTTACGGCATGTACGCGGCGGCTTCAGGTGGTGGAACTCTTGTTCCGCCACCCGAGCGTTCTCTAGGATTGCGCTGAGAGTATTTGTACAGCACTTTTCCTGTCAAGAGCAGTCACTTGTCAGTACTTGTACCAGGAATTCCATGTGAGCAATCTGGGGGTCTATAGGCTCAAGTCTTAGAGCTCTCCTCAAACACACAAGAGAGCATTGAATGTGCAATGTCAGCTGCTGCAATTGGTTAAAAATATAAAGCCTCTGGATCGGCCAGGCCTGTTATAAATACTAGCAGCCTGGCGTTTTGCCCTTGTCTGGTCAGCAGACCAGTACCTTCCATGTGCTGCTCTTCAGGCTCCATCTCAAGCTGTGTCAGCTTACCTCAGGAATTCCAGTTTGGGGGATATACATTCCTGATCTAGCTGGAATCATGGTGGCTGCCCATGGTGGCTCTGAGACCTGCGTGCTCACTTTTTGCTTGTTGCTGTTGTTGCATTCCTTACAACAGTGCTGTTGGGTAAGAAATACAGTATTATCCTTCTACAGAGACCTGAGACTGAGGGATAATAGCATGCTTAAGTGCCACCCCATGACTTTATTTTTGACGTAATATTCAAACCAGCTCATTCTCTTCATTGCTACACTAGTTGAGCTTCTGAGTAATGCAGCTCAAGGTGAAGCTGAAGTACAGTCAAAAGAGGAGTTAGACTAGCGGACCGCATCTTCCCAACAACCTCCAAGCATATGACAATTTCAAAGACCCCCTAAACCTGAATTTCTTGGAGTAGGGCTGGAGCGTCAGGTTATTAGTAGAAATTCTCTGCAATGCTGCCCTAGTGCACGGCCTTTTTATGCTTTACATTGTCTGATAGCTCAGATAAAAGCTCAATTCCCCTTTAAACTCTTAAGCGCTTTATAAATTATCAGAGGGCTTTAATCCCCTTTTTCATGAGATAACTGGTAGTCTAAGCCTCAGACTCTTAATTGACTGGCTTTGGTTGTTTTTCAGTTTTTCTCTGAAGGAAAGCAGACCCTTCTCCCTGAGAAAGGCTTCCTGCTATGGTCTCTCCACAAGCCAAACACAAGCAAATGTATTTCTTTTATTCATTTATAGATTTCTATTTCTATTTTCAACTTTGGCCCCAAAGCACCTTATTATATTGAAAAAAACAAAACAAAAACAAACAGTAAACACATTAAACTTCCAGTTTAAAGAAATGAAAACAAAACCAGATCAACTCTCTCACAGACTAGTTGGTGTTAAACAGCCCTGTGAGGTGGGAGGGTGAGGGTTTCGTTCTAGGTAGGAGGAAAGAGAAGTCGGAATATTTACAAGGAGAAGGAGTGTATAATGGCACAAGCGGAGGAAGAGGGAAAGAGGGGGAGAAGGGTGTAGAAAATCATAAGGGTTACCCGGGGGGGATAGGGGTTGGAGAACTGGGGGGGGGGGTTGGCAGTAGTGGAAAGGGAGAAGGACTGGGAAAAAGGAAGCGGATGAAGCAGGAAAGCACCAAGGCCTGAGCTGGAGCACAAGACCATGGCCGAGTCGTTGTTCTTTGTAGCCTGAACCAGAGCTACAGACAAGGAGTGAGCCCCTTGGCAGGCTGTGAAACCACTTCACTCACTTGTGGTGAGGGAAGCTTGTCTGTCCTACCATTTGATTACTGTTAACCATGACTTGCATCCCTGAGGTAGTGAGAGAGGGTGAGAGAGGCACATGCAGCACCCTGTCCTTGTAGCCCACATTGGACTAAGAGGAATCAAAGCTGTAACAGACTGCACGCGTCTTGCTGCGTCGTGTCCCGGAGTCGATTCTGATTGCCCCAATGCGTTGCTCCGTGTCCCGCCCCCACAACATTGAACATAGCCTCTCATTGGCCGAAGATCATTCCGGTGCGTTCCAGCTTGAATAAATCGAGTGTCGGCCAATGAGAGGCCGTGTTTGGTGTTGTGGGGGTGGGACACGTTGGGCTAATCAGAATCGACATGTCGGCTTCTCCGGGACGCGACGGGTGCGGTGTAAGGGCGGCTTCATGCATTGGAGGCCTGGGACTAATCTTTAGGCCCCGCCCCCGAAACTGTGGAAAAATAGACTAAGAAGTCCTAGACTCCCAGACACTTACCACATTCACACAAAAGAAGGAAACGTTAGTAATACTAGGCGTGTTGTTGATTTGACTATACACAAGAACAGAAGACGGGGGAGGGGGTTGTGGGCCAATGGTCAGGGTAGCAAAAGGCCAAAAGTACTTACGGTATCTGTTTCTGCTGAGGTGAGATTGTAGATCATAGGGTTAAGCTGCCAAGACACAGCAATTTCCTGGCTCAAATGTGGGGAGAAAGGCAAACCTAGGAGGCAGGGGCCATGTGACTTGGCTCCCACCTCTGCCACAGTGCTCTGGAGAAAGAAAAAAGCCCCTTACCATGCCCCTTCCACAGTTTTCACAAACCTGGAAGTGCGGGATTTTCAGTTTTATCTAATACTGTGAATGCTTCATTCGTACGTGCAGTACCTGTAAATAAAACCAGAAGTCCCGCACTTGGTTTCAGAAAACTGTGGGAGGAGCACAGTAAGGAGGCAGATGGTTCACTTCTCATTCAAATGAAAGGGAAGTGGATCAATGCAGCTTGCGTCCATGGTGGGCTGGAGGGAGGCGGTGGCAGTCTGGGGGCAAAGGAGACCCTGAATCCACTGCCCCTTCGCTCCCCTCAGCATTTGCTGCTAAAGCAAGCTGCATCAGGTGGCCTCATGTTTGGGCTGGCAGTGCGAGGAAGGCTAGGCTGATTCCAGGCGAGGAAGCCGTCGCTGATTCCAGAGTGGGAAGCAAGGCAGCCAAGATTGCTTTCCCAGGGGATGTAAGGCGGCTCAGCGGGTGCTGGAGCAGCGGTTTGCCAAAGGAAGGCGGCTCAGTGCGTGCTTGAATTGCAGCTTGCAGTAGCGCTTGGGGGAAGGGTGTGGAGGAGAAGGAAGAAAGATTGGAAAGAGAAGGGAGTGGTCTGATACCTATTCTGGGTGCCAGCTGGCATGGAGGTTCTTAGGTATTTATGAACAGCAGCAAGAGTGAAAAAAAAGGTGGACAGGTGGGTGACCCAAGGACCTGAAACCTTACTTTTTACACTGAAAATTCCCATATGGAAGCACAGGTGCTGCTGCGGGATGAACTCATTTCTTTTGTGTCTTGGTGGCCATCGATGGTCCATCCCTGGCTCCAAATGAGTGCCTCTGTTGTTTTGCACCCGGCTGAGGTTATGGCAACAGAACTTGATTGCTCTGGAGACCCAAGCTTCAATTAGCATGCAACTCTTGGTTAAATTTGGCCATTAAGTTGGTGAGGGAAGCAAAAGTTGAAGACGCATTTTCTGCATTGCTAACTACTTTGTTTACTCCCAGAAAGCTCCCAGAATATGGCTTCTTTTCAGTTTTAAATCTGATGACCAAGCAAGGTGCAGCCAGTCATGGATTTTTCCAGCAAGAAAAGGACAATTTGTTTCCTAAGCTAGAGTTGGGGAGGGGCGTTTTTTCTCTGCAGAACCAGTTTGGCCTTTTCCGTAAGATCTGTGGGACCTGAGGCTTCTGTGCCATCATCCCAATTCCAAGGGTCATGAGACTGGCCTGGCAATATTTCTTTACCCAGCATGTAATTCATCTGTGGAACTCCTTGCCACAGGATGTGGTGATGGCACCTGGCCTAGATGCCTTTAAAAGGGGTTTGGACAGATTCATGGAGGAAAAGACCACCACAGGTTACAAGCCATAAGCAACCTCCTGGTTTTAGAAGTAGGTTTTCTCTGTGCCAGGGGCAGGGGAGTGGCAGCAGGAAACAGGTTATTTTGTTGGCTGTGTGCTCCCTGAGGCCACTGTGTGATACAGGAAGCTGGACTAGATGGGCCTTTGGCCTGATCCAGCAGGGCTCTTCTTATGTTCTTATGTTCTTATACACCCAGCACCACATACACATGCATATAAAAATGCAACATATCAGGCAGACAATAACCGAGGGATCACACTGCATCTCATCACAAATCTCTTTGCATGGCAGTCATAACTATAACTATGGTCAGAGGAGTTCTAAATACCACAGACAGCTCTGAAACAAATTGGGTAAACCTCATTAAAATTAATCATTTTCAATTATCAAATACAGTGAACCCTTGATTTAAACTTAAAGGAATAATGGGGGGAAGGGGAGTACGATAGTGCTGAAAGTCCATTAAACCCAAATGCATTTAAGTCAACGGCCACATGCGTGTGCAAAGTGTGTATTACTACTTCTTCATGAAACAGAAAACATCCATTGTTTCTGAAGTCTGTTAAATCGAGATCTGTTAAATTGAGGGTTCACTGTACTATCAATATGACAACAGTACTGAGTTACAAGTTAACTATAAGTATTATCCTAGACTGAACAGTAGCCTTTTCCCGGGTCATTCCGTGTCAAATCAACCAATAAAAAATACATTTTGGAACTTGATGTCACGGATTTTGCTCATTTTCGGTACATTTGTAGCTTACCATGAGATGTTTAAAAATTATTTTTTTCAGATTTTTTTGTCCATCCGTTTTTGAGATATTGAATGTTCAAAATTGCCAAAAAAGTCCAAAATCCACTTGTCACCATACATTCAAACGCCAGTTACAGGATAACGATGAACGCTACAGACAACCTATTCATTAAAGCTTATGAATAGGGCTTTCATTTGATATACAACATGACAAAATTGTAAATTTTCAAGAAATTCAAAAATATTCAAATAATATTAATTTTGAAATTTTGAAAAATTGAACTTTTTTAAAATTTTCAAAAAAATCACACTTAAAGGTATATGTCTTGTAGTCAATCAGTCAAAATTTCAAGATGGTATCTCAATGGTATCATACAAAAATTAAATTTTCTTGTTGGCAGTGACCAGGAATTAAACCCCTCAAGTCTATTTTTCTACAGTTTATATTGATAAAATTATGTGGTAAACTGAAATGAATCCAAAAATTTATAACAGGACTTATAGAGATAGATTTATAGAGCATGAATTCACTTTCTATTCTTTTACAGGATCGGTTTTTTGGTAAAACTATCAAAATCATGAGCTTTTTACTTCTGTTCGTAGTTTTAAAATTTTCCTTTAGTTGCTGAATAATTTCTGAATCAGCACAGTGACATTTTTCCTCATCTAAATCATCTTCAGAAGTAAAAAAAATAATTCTTTGTAGGTCCTTTTAATCTTCCCCATCTTTTCTTTGCACTTTAGATACTTTCTTCTTGCACACCGGAGACTCACCAAGGGAGGTCAAAGAGGCATTTAAGTGGGTTTGGACAGTGTGTTTTTAGTGAAGGTTTCTAGGACATTTTTGTTGTGAAGCTGCTTTATTAGTCTTTATTAAGTTTAATTCATTAACTGTTTGATAATTACATGATTTGAAATATGGAGGAGAATAAGTGGTCAAAAAACTGTTGCAGCCCTTTTAAAAAAAAGGGGGCACTGGGTTAGTAAAGACTTGAGGAATGTAACTGATTGGATGGTTTCACTAAATAGTGAAATCAAACCACACATGAAGAGAAGCCTTGTCAGATGGAAAACAATATACTTGAAAAGGAAATTCCTCCTGAGAATTATGAGATTCCTGGTCTTAGTCATATAAAGGAGTCTGAGTATTTGGACCCTGATACAGCTTTAAGCCACTTAAATGCCTCAAAAACGGATGGACAAAAAAATCTGAAAAAAATAATTTTTAAACATCTCATGGTAAGCTACAAATGTACCGAAAATGAACAAAATCCACGACGTCAAGGATTTTTCATTGGTTGATTTGACACGGAATGACCCTCTCCTGCTACAAACACACACACACAAAACCTGGTAAGGGAAGATGGTGAAGGAAGGGATTGAAGGGATGATATAACAAGGAGGAAGCCCTCAGCAGCACTACTGTGTCATTTAGGAGGGGAGTATGGGTAAAAAAGGGAACATAGGCTGCATTCCTATGCACATTCCTATGCACACTTACCTGGGAGTAAGATCCATTGAACTCAATGGGATTTACAGTACTTCTGAGTAGACATGGATAGGATTGGGCTAATAATGTAGAAAGGAAGTTATGGAAACAGGGTCCTTAGGAGTTGGTCCACATGACAGCAAGTGCACAATAGTGGACAGAGAATAAAAATGAGATTGTTCATTTTTTTTGCAAGTTTGTTCAGGACAAAGTGTGCATTCCAGAAACATCTGGCAAAGAACAGAAATAAAGGGGCGGGAGAGCACATGATAAATGCCAATAGCTGGAGACTATCAGGACTGAGTTACGGTTCTGCAGATGCAGTTGAATATCTCCTGACTTATGGGATGACTGAAAGATGTGATGAACAGTAGAAAAGAATATAGTAAGAAAGTAAGACAGAAAAAAATTGGCAGGATTACTGGCAGGCATAACATCTCCAGCTCCAAACTAATAACCTCCTTTGGTTCTCTGCCAGTAATGGTCCCTCCAGGGTGATGCTACTCAATTTACAGTTCCACTCACCATACTATGGTCCTGTAAAAGCAGTAAACTGACCCTGCCCTATGTATGTTGCATAAGTGGAGCCACTTTCCAAACTAACTACTCAGTATAGTTACAGTGGTCTACTCTGAAAAAAAGTGTCTCCCTTTTAATCTCTTTTAGCAAAGTTGGGGGTCAAGGGCCCTGGACTCTTTCTGTAAGTAAGCATTAATGATGGTGTCTACTTTTGAATAAGAAGCCGATAACTTTGAACATAAATAGCCAGGCAGGGAATTAGATAAGGAAAATGGGGGTCATTCTGCAATGTCAAGGAACTGTTGGGAATCTTGCTTCTCTTTAAACATTTTCAAAAAGTTCCTCACTTGTTTTACCAAAGTTTTGGCATTTCCAATTGCTGCAAAATTTTGTTTTGAAGAAAAAAAAAAAAAGATCGCTGAGTTTGAAACTTACTATTGCATCATATGTATGTCTCTGCAGTTTTCAGTCTTTGGAATCTATGTTTGCAGAGCTCCAGCCAATCCTATGTACAAAACTCCCACAGCTGTGAAACACACACAAACTTGCAACAAAATGATTTTGTGATGGAGGGCCAGGGTTTCCAGGAAAGTCAGTTTCTCCATGGGCAGTCTTGTGAAATATTGCCTTGTGAAGCAGACTTTACAGTTACAAGGCTTGTGGGACACATAATGGACAGAGGATGAAGAAATGAACTGAACCCCAGCTTCCCTTGAATATCTTCTGAAGCACATGCGTGCCCCCTCTCAGGTTCAACAGACACATATCCCTTCACCATCTGTATTCACACTGATTTCTTAATTACATTTTGGCACATAATGGTTCATGTTCACACAGCTCATGTACAAATAAGTGCATATAGTGTCTCTTGGGAATGGCCATATAGGCATATATTATCATACAACACATATTCTGGGAAGCTAAAACCCATGTCTTCTTTTTGACAGGTTTATGGAGAAGGAAACATTATCATCCCAAAATTACAGTCTACACCAGGGATATCAAACTCATTTCATACAGCAGGCCAAACAGCATTCATGGTGCCTGCTGAGGGTCGGAAGTGACATCATTAAGCAGGAAGTGATGTCATTAAGCAGATGATGGCCAGAAATAAGCACCTCATCTAGGAACATTAGTTGCAAATGACAGAAGAGAAAATGTGCAAATCTTATTTTCAAGGTATCGGAGAGCTCAATTATCACAGTGTGAGAGCCCAATTATCATGCAGGCCACCCTTTCAGCAAGGCCACTTCTGCCGAGGTGTCACTTCGCAGTTCAACAGCTGAGAGGTGCGCTGCAAAGAGACACCTTTGCAGAAGTGTCCCTGCTGAAAGGGTGGCCTGCATAATAATTGGGCTCTTCCAGCACCATGGCAGCGTCTCCCCTTCTCACCCCTTTTGGTCTGCACCTTCCTCCATAGCGTTCCTTGCCTTCCGAGGCCTCATTCCATCTCTCCCTCCCAGAGCCTTGGCAGAAGCAGCACTGTTGAAAGGCTGGAGCTCCTTGTCGTCCTCGCCTCCGCCGCCATCCTCGTGTCGCTGCCGCCGCCCTTGTGTCGCCGCTGTCGCCACCTGGAACCCCCTGAAGCCCCTTGGAGCCACCGCCTGCTTTTAACAATTTTAAAAGTTAACCTTTTTTTCCTGTCAGCCATCTTGGATCTTGCAAAATCCAAGATGGCGGTGCCCAAATCTTGTGAGGGCACATGAGGCAATACAGTACTGCCTCATGTGCCCTCACGAGATTTGGGCGACGCCATCTTGTATCTCGCAAGATCCTGCATAATAATTGGGCTCGCAAGATCCAAGATGGCCGACAGGAAAAAAGGTAAGTTTTTGAAACCATTTAAAAGCCCAGGACCAACCAAGAACCGGAGCCTGGAAACTGGGGTGGTCCCGGGTTTTCCAGGACGGATGGCAAGCCTAGACATAAGCATATACAACCTGTGACACTAGGGACAAATGGCAACATAGACCTTTATGCAATTTTTTTACAAATGATCCATATGCACATTTATACAGGCAGCATTAACAGACACTCTGGAATACTGTATATGGTTTCCTTCACACATTCAAAAACAGAAATATGGGATAAACCTTTACCTGCAAAACTAAAATCTCCACACTTGAAATTTTTTACCTTTTCTCCTGATATTATTAACAGTATTTATATTATTATTAACAGTATTTATATATTGCTTTTCAACAAAAAGTTCACAAAGTGGTTTACAGACAAAATCCTGGCCTAGATGCCTTTAAAAGGGGTTTGGACAGATTCATGAAGGAAAAGACCATCACAGGTTACAAGCCATAAGCAACCTCCTGGTTTTAGAAGTAGGTTTTCTCTGTGCCAGGGGCAGGGGAGTGGCAGCAGGAAACAGGATTTATCTTGTTGGCTGTGTGCTCCCTGAGGCATCTGGTGGGGCCACTGTGTGATACAGGAAGCTGGACTAGATAGGCCTTTGGCCTGATCCAGCAGGGCGCTTCTTATGTTCTTAAAATCAAATGATTAAATGGAAATTGGTTCAAACTATAATAGGACTCTTTGAGAGCCACCATCTAGATTTAATATAAATTTCTGGTAATCACTCCCAAAGCTCCAGTTTGCAAGAAAAACACAGTCCATCCATATAACTAAGGCAAACAGTCCAAAGAAGTAGAAGACTCCTGCAACAATTAATAGCACAACCCAACACACATTTTTGGTGCCTTAAAAGTTAGACCTATTCTTGGGTATATTTGGGGTGCTGATTCCGAAAATGGCATCAATTTTGCTCTACCAGCTCTAGTTTTGGAGATACGGCATAGCCACCTTATATGTTGATTCAAGCAGCACCTTCGTGAGGAAGCCGACATTCAAAATTACAGCAGGATTGTGCCCTTAACCCTGATCACAAAAAGAGGTTCCAGACTAAGTCCCGATGACACGTGGCCCAAATTAATTCCAGCTACTTGCTGAGCCCCTTTTTAAGGAAAAGCAAATGGAGGGTTCTAAAAATGGATAGCTTTACGCAGCAAATGTACTTCCTGCACAAGCTCTGGTGTTATCCTGCAGTAAACAAGTAAAATATGCACAACGGACATGTGCGTACATGAATTTTAAACACCAACATTTGAGATCCCTCATTGGGCCAAGATCCCAAGGCACATGTCATATGTACATGCATATGTCATCTACACATCAGCTGCATGCGTCTGAAGCTGCCTTGATTCTGTCTCTAGGGGACTCCATGACCGGGACGCTCTGTTTTGCCCTTAAGGGGTGGGGTGGGGGGAAGGGAGCCAGAGCGCGCTGTTATTAGAGAGCGCAGAACACACACACACACCTACTGAAGTCTGTATCTCTATTGGTTATATGTTTTGGCCTGTTGGCTGAGAATCAGGCCAGTTAGCTTTGTGATCTCATAGCAAGACCAAGAAGAGACTGCTCCTTGAAAGTTGGAAACAAGATAACCCCCACGTTGCACTGCTATCAGCTTCAGGAGGACAGACGTCAGTGGCAACGACACTGATGGAAATGGGAATATTTCTGCATGGGGGAGTATGCAAGGGAGAGATCTGGAAGAATACACAGACTCAGCACACCTCTTCTTGCTGAGCTTAGCTGGATTTTATAATGGCGTAGTTACTTTTCATGAGCACTAGTGGTGTGGTGGTCAGTTTTGAAGTGATGGACCTCATCAGGACGCACCTCCATAGCCTCACTTCACTAAGACTATAAACAAAAACCCTCAATCTTCTGTAACAATCTTCTTTAAAGTGTTTTCTTCTCTTGTCACTTATTTCTGCTTTGCAACTTGTTATAATTCATTTAAAGGACTACTAGCTTATTTCATCCCCAACTCTTGAAGTGGACTGTAATAGTTTAAAAGAAATGTATAAAAATTGAAAAATGGAATTAAAAACTATCCCACATAAATATGAAAAGGAGTGCCAGCCTCTGCATGGCTTCTCAGAAGTCTCACTATATTCAGTAGGACTTACTCCCAGGTAAGTTTGCATAGGATTGTTACTTTAACATAACACAGGAGTGGCCAACCTTCCACCATTAGGGCTTCTGAGTTCTTAAGAGTTGTGTAGAAGACAGAACCTTGTCAGCTGCAAGTGCTGATGGTGCTGCTAAAGCAGCTGCACCTGCTGAAATGTCCTCACCTATACAACCATTCAAGGGTCAGGAGTATTCATATTGAAAGGTTGGCCACTCCTGACATAACATGAGCTGCAAAACAGTGCAGTGCCAATTGGCAGGCATCAACATAATGTAATGGGGAGCCGCGGCCAATGGTCAAAGGAGCCGCGGGTCAAAAAGGTTTGGGAAACGCTGGCCTAGACTTTAACATATGCTCCTAAGAAAATATCTCAGTTTACCTCTTTTTGCTCCTGATGCAGTGATGCTCCTTTCCCGCTAATATGTTTTGAAAAAAGTGTCAAAAACAGCACCTGAGCACTCCTGATGATGACATCACCTCTCCTGCTGCAGGTGAGGTCCCAGAGCTCCACTCAGCCACACACACACACCGTTCCCCCTTGACTACACTCTGATGCGCATTCATCATCAGCCAGATGCAACAAAGAGCCAACATGGCCAGGAGTACAGGAAGCAAGTTCTTCACTGATTCCTCCCAAACCAGTTTTCATGTATGTCAAGACTGGAAAAAGGATGTTGAACTTTCCCTTCCCAAGAAGTGCCTCATGATGAGACTCTACGGGTTGCACCGTTGATGTTGTTGATGGATGTCTATGCAGTGGGCCAAAACACAACTCACTCCCCTCCCTTCTTGGATGTCATTTTGCACACAGCCTTTCCCAATATTTTAAATCACAATTTAGGCCTGTTTGGTCTTATCAGTTCCTGATTTTGTTTGTATTCCCAGGCTGAAGCATGTAGCCATTATACAGCAATGCTCTGGCATTTTCTCTGCTGTGCCTTTCCCCCCACTCCTTTTTTCTTTAAATAGTTTTAAGCTGTACACTCCCATTATCCTGCACAGCAGAATAAACTATGCAGATGTATTGAATGTATTTGCATGCATTCTCATTTCTTTGATTTCCTAATTTATTCCAATAAAAAATGTTTGCTGAGATAGGAATGAAATTCATGGTCACTGGCTTGCTTTACAAGAAGAACCAGTTCTGCTACTAGATGAAAGAAGGTTGTAAATAGCATGTTCACACTGATACCATGAATTGCATCAGTGGAATAAAGTGTGTCAATAACATTATTTCTTTTCTTTTTTTTCTTTGGCATCAATTTTGATCTAAAAAAAGAAAAGAAAGCATGGCATGGCTTGCAATACTGCTATCAGAATGAATCAGTACAGATGTGTGCACCTTCTGGATATCACTGTTGAGTTACTCCAGTGGCACCACCCAAGATGAAACTGCTAACTGGAGTGCCTGGTGTATGTGTGTAAATTACAGTTGACATTTGCTGACACCTTTCTTGCTCTGCCGTCCGGAGGCTCAGCGCTGTTTTAGGAGTGAAGTGTTTCATTCATGCCTCAGGCCACCCACCTCTCTAACAGATCAATGCTGAATTTTTTAGTGATAGATTTAGAGCTATTGAACGGAGGTGGGATTAGTAGGTCTGGACCTTTTGGTCACTTATCTCTTCCTAGGAACAATGCTTTGAGTCCTTGGTGCTGCCCTAATCACCTTCTCTGTTGTAGTATCTTTGCTATTCAGCATCCACAAGAGCCCCTATTTCTCCAGGAAAGAACCATGGGCTGGTCTTCATTTAGAACAGAGAGAACCTACGGTTCCTACTGTGTGAAGAGGCAGTCTTTTTCTTGAATCTCTCTCTCTCTTTTTTTCCTGGCGTAATTTATATCAGAGGTGGGCTAGCTTCAGTCTTGCACACATGGTCAACTAATTTTATTACTAGCAGCCCCATGTTCCACCAGTATCTTTTACTTTGAGTTAATAAAAGGAAGCATTTTCCAGGTTCTTCTGGTCGTTTTATTAAGTTAACAAGAGAACAAGGGTTTGTCCTCCTAACATTTCGCTCCTAAACCATGAGGTGCATTATCAAAGGTGCAGCAACTTGCTGTCTGCTCTAGTTCTTCTTAGCACAAGTATCTTTTACATTTATAAAGTAAAAATGCATACCCATGGTGTCTTAAAGCCCAATCCTGTCCTTGTGATATGCCAGTGTATCTTCACATACACCGGCGCAATGACAGCTCCACTAGTGCAGAAGTCTGTCCCCTGAGGGATGTGCCACAACACCAGAAAAGCTCTGCACTGATGTAACTCAGATGCTGGCACAAATCCACCGGTAGAGATGCCAAAAAGGGTGGGTGGGTGATTGGGATGTAACATGGGAAGTAGGTGGGCAGGATGAGGTGGACCCATATCCTAACCGTCTTCAGATGACAAACGTCCCCAATGCTGGAAAAACATTATGTTAACAACAGAGCTGGCATAGGTAGGAGTAAATCCATAGGGGAAAAATGGGGAAGGGAAAAACACTAGAAAACGGCACCTCCTGCCACCTCCTGCCCTGCCCATTTTCCTACAACAGAGCATAGGATACATACTACATTTGGCCCCAATCATGGTACACCAACCCCAGTTTATAACCCCCTGGCAGGTAGAAAACTGCTCAGAGATGATAAAACGTGCAGCCCAGGGCTATATGTCTCTGGCCTCTCAAAGGGGAACTGTGATGATGGGAACCATGGTGAAAGAGCACGTGGTGCATAAAGGGAGCACTTTACACAAACAACCCCATGTCCCTCACAACATGCATGACAAGATATTGTGTTAACAATTGTCTTCTCAGAAATCTTATTGCAGGTATTCCTGCAATGCAGGAGGACTCCATGCACAAACACCCAACTGGAAGCTTCCTCACCACCCCAACAGAGGAAGCACGGACAGTGCACCCCACACAGGTAAGCAAAGAGGGGGAGGGAATCTCAAGCTGCTACACCCTGATGGTGCATCTCTGTCTCATGCCTCTATTCTCCCCCCCCCCCCATTCTGACCGTTTAGAATTATCAGGGGTGTCTTTGCTATTAACTGTGTTGCCTAACCATCCCTTCTGCCACCGCCTCCCCGCTGCTCGGGTTGCGAGCTGCTCTGAGCTGCCAGTGACGTCATCACCAGCAATTACTTCCAGTTCTTCTGGTACTCAGGGAGATGACATCATGAAGACCCAGCTACGCCACTGCTTATGCCAGCTATATACACAGTAGATGGTGTAGGTCCCAAGAAACCCATAGACCATCAGGAGGCCTATGGAGAGGTAAGGGGAAAATATTTTTCCTTACCTCTCCCAGACCTCCTGATCACCCTCTCTGCACCATTGGATCCAGCGCATGCCTTCTTGGTGCAGCTGCATCGTCACCATTGGTGGGGGACAGGGCTGGGCTCTCAGTGCCTTAAAAATAAATTCCATTTGCAAACCACAAAGGAGGAAACAAATCCAATCATCAAGAGACAAACAGATTTTGGTTCATTGAGAGGACCATGATCATACCTCAGATAGCTAGTTTCCATAGATGTGGTATTAAATTCTACAGTGTGCAGTGTACAGATTCTAGTGGCTCTGAATGTTACATTGAAAAAGCGTGCCATCCCAGTATACAGAGCTCCTGCTAGACCAGTCATCTTAAAATTCCCAATGTACAATCCAAGAATAGACATGCAGCATAATCCGCCCACTACATGTACCAACATTCCAGACAAGAAACAGACTTCGGAATTACGAACTGGATTGCTTATAAACATCTGGAGAATTAGTCAGGACATACATAGCTTATACATAGCACAATCCAAATTGGGTGAGTCCACCCATCTCTAACTCCACAGGAAGAAGAGTGAGGTAGCATTAGTTGTTAACACTGCACTGCAGTTTTAATTTAGCGTTTGCAGAGATGTACCTACAGTACTTGATTTGATATACACACTGCCTTACCTGGGCTCAAGTTGACTGATAAAATTGCCAAAATATTTAACAAAATATAAAACATACATTATAATGATAAAATGAAGTAGAGAAAAACAGACCGATCGTGGCAGCCTTCCCTCCTCCTACCTTTTTTGCCACCACTGTGCTGCCTCCTCCTTCTCACTGCCCGCTGCCTCCTAGCCACCACTTGGCTTGAAAGCTGCTCTGAGTGGCATGACCGACCAATTTTTCGCTTTTTTTGCAAAGCAAAAAAAGCAAAAAACGTGGTTGGCCACGCCGCTCAGAGTGGCTCTCAAGCCAAGCAGTGGCGAGGAGGCGTTGGCAGCGGCATTGCGACTCACCAGGTAGGGTAGATCACTCCCCCAGCTCGCCCCTGCCCCTTGCTCCTCTTCGTCGCCGCCCCAGGGCCTGGTCCCCCCCCCCCGGTCCTCCCCAGAAGCTACCGCCGCAAGTGGTTTAACTGATCGCAGCGACGGCTCCTTGGAAGCTGCCACTGCAATCGATCAAAGTGCCGGCGGCGGCTTCTGGCTCCCCCCCCCCGTGACTTCTGTCACCCCCCTGAGAAGTGGAACCCGGGGCCGTGTACTCCCCACACCCCCTTAGCTATGCCACTGGGCATAAGTCTGTGGAGCGAAAAAGGGAAGGACAGATGGAAAAAGACAGGCTAGAATCCTGGGGCTTGGCGGTGGTGCCAGGATTCAGCCCTCCTTTCCCCAGTCCACCACCTACCCTACCCTCACCCTGAAACTCTCCCAGCTCTCCCCCTCCCCAGTGCCAACTTCCTGGGAATAGTGGAGCCTCCAGGATCTACTGCTGCACACACCATGCCTCTGCCGATTTGTGGCATAGCCTGGAAGTGCACAATGGTGGCTTTGATTTTGCACCGCTGCAAAGGGCCTTTCACTGCTGGAACACAAATTCCGGTAGTGCAAGGCCAAGGCCAAAATAGGATTGGGTCCTGAGTTAACAAACATGAAACAGTGAGAAAATGTAAATGGCTGCTTGTCTTGTTTTTGAAGGATGTGTGAGTACTATATTTTTGCAACTCACATTCCGTTTTGAAGACACATGGAACTAGGATGTAAATATAAATACATTGCTTACCATGATGAGACCAGTCCTAGAGTTTTGAAGTTTAATTGTCTTCTCTCACTGACAGTTGCGAATTTTGCAATTCCTATGCTACAGCACTCTACTGGAGCCAATTTGAAAGTGATCTGGGTCACCACCTCACAGCAAGTCCTCAGTTGCTAGATACTCCTGATCTATTTGTCCACATTGGCTAGGAAACGAGGAAGATGCTACTTTTCTTGGTTTTGGGAGGATCATATTATATACACTTCTTGGTCTTTGAGGAAAGGCAGAGAGAGGTTTGGAAGCAGAACTGAGTAATGCGAGAACCAGGCATCGTGATCCCATTTGTGAATGCTGCCCCCCCCCCTTCATTTGCAGCAAATAAAGCTCATTGGCTTGTTTATTTTTCATTAGGCCCCTCAGCTATTGCTCTGGGGACAAAGGAGAGATGAGGGTGGGGGATTGTGGGGGGACAGAACAGCACCTGACCTGGCTAAGCCACTAGGCCTTTTGAAAAGTAAATTGAAAGAAGGAAAAAGGGGCCAGATAATTAGGCCTTAATGGTTTCAAATCTTGTGAGGAGCAGCTGAGAGTATGGCATGAATTGTACCAGCCCTCTTTACAACAGATATTGAGACCAACTCATTGGACAATCTTTTTACGGATCAGCACTCTGAGTGATAACTGTTCCAAGCCAGCACTTTCTTGTGAGATAAACTGGGCCTCACTATTAGTGACGGGTTCTTCTCTATCCTCTCCGTGCCCATGCTGTGCTCTGTAAGTATGGTATTAACTTCTGGCACAATACAGGATGGATATATTTATTTATCCATATTTATTATATTAATATTTAATATTATAAAATTATTATAAAATATTATAAAATATACATTTTTAATTATAATAATGTTATTATTTTATTATTTTATCCTTACTTGCTCCAGATCCTCCTTTTTCAATAGAAAGACAAAAACAATGTTACAGCCCAATTCTACCCTCCACCATTTTATGCTATGCAGTTGCACTGATGGAGTGTACACTGCATGTTATCGGTGGACGGGGACAAGATAGCCTGGAGGAGGTAAGTAAGAATATTTTTTACTTACTGATCTGTAGGCTGTCTGGCTGTCAGTGGGTCTCCTTGTACCTATGTCAGCTATTTTGCTGGCATACGACAAGAGGCAGGGGATGTGTTGGGCTGGGAAAATGGGGATAGGATCCAGTGTGCGCTGCTGCTGCTGAGATCCACCCCCTCCCACCTCTGTCCTCCCTACTCCCCACCTCAATCCTCTCCTGAGCCTGCCCCGAACCACCCACAACCCGCCCTGCTGGCACAATACTTGCTCCAACATGGGCTGGGTCTGTCCCAGGTGGGTGCAAAGAGCCTCTGGTTGTTTGCGCCAGCAGCTCCAACGTACACAACATTTACGATGCCATAAGAGGATTTACGGCAGTGGATCTCAGAATAGAGAGGCATTTGCAGCATCCACTAGCCAATTACCGTATATTTTGGATGCCAGTCTTTACAAACAGCAATTGTAGGAATGGAGTAGGAACATTAGTTCCTTAAGGTGCTCTTTGGCACTCAGTGATGCATGGTCTTCTCAGGTAACTAACCCGTCCAAAAGAGGAATGAATCAAGGGAATCTGGCATTGACGTGCAACATTTTCCTCTCCCTGTGGCAGTTTGTGTTTCCAAATGCTTTATCACCATAAATAATTTGCAATATGGAAAATGATTCTGAAACAGAAGCAATCTGTAGAGATCTGCCTCCATGTTTGGATTTGGAAGAACAAAAGGTCATTGAGAGGTACAGGTGAGAAGGCATATCTAAATAAGCTATTCAATAGAACCAGAGGGTTTTTGCCCTTTCTTTTATCTCAGCTGGAGACCTGTTGGCAGAACACCCTGATCTCTTCTTCTTCCTCCACAGGGATGATGTCAAATTGTTCTAATAAGGGTATATGGAAAATAGCCATGACAATTGTCAGCAACAGGCCTGATCTATTTATTTATTTATTTATTTATTTATTTATTTATTTACAATATTTCTATCCCGCCTTTCTCCCCAAAGGGAACCAAGGTGGCTTACACAAAAATAAAATACAAAAATACAAAAAATACAAATAGATAATTACTTTTTAAACAGCAAAAAAGTTAATAAAAACATCTAAAAATTGATTAAAAAATTACATTTAAAACAAGATCATTTGTCTGATCTACAGACAAATGGCTTGTGTTCTCCTGACACAAGCTTCCCAAGCAGATGGCCACTCTGTCTGCAGTGAAAAGAGCTGAGGTGATCCCTTTTAGCGCAGTGTCTGAGGAACATGAAGCAATACCTGAAGACAGCATTTGCAATCTAGTGTTTTTATTGCTGGGGGTTGCCCATGCCCTTGGCAGAGGTTGCATTGTTGTTTAATTTCTTCGGAAGAACTGTCTATAGAAAGCTCACCCAATTACTAGATGAGATACTCCCTCAGAATGCCAGGAGAGAATTTACAAGCTCCTTATATCCCTTCCTGCCTGGGGGATGCCGAATCCAATTAAAAGAACAGAGGGAGTATGAAATCCAGCCTCTATCTCCAAAATATGCCTGGAATCAGATACTTAGGGATGGTGATCAGAGGACAGACAAAAGGCACCAGAGTCTGAATGGTGAAGCAGTCACTAGGTAGATTCAAATAATGCTTGCCCCACCTCTGTTTTGGTTTGAGATTGGTTTGATTTGGGTACATGTTTAAAAGCCAAACCGAAGAAGATGATATCAATGAATGATAGTAAGAGGAAGGCATGATTATCGGGCAAAGCAATGTTTTATTAGAACAAAAATAGAGGAAATTGAGATATAATGCTAATGTATTACTACATTATAACCCTCTTTTGTATTTCAAAGAATTCCAGCGTGCTAGGATTGGCTCTAGTTCTTTTAATGTTTGTTTTTGGTCATTCTGCAACATCTTTGCACTACCATTACTACATGTAAGGGCACTGAACTAAAATTTTTAAAATAGAAAAGTTATAGAACTTGGATTTAAAGCAGATCAGGTGCAGCTTCACACAGCTACTTGCAAATCATTGGCTGTGGTTCAGTCAACCCAAATTCATTTTGGCATGTGCTGAGAGATGCTTATATCACTATCTGAGCATGTCTCCAACTCATGAATTACCGTAACAGCAGGCCTTTGCAAATTTTGGTTGAGTGAGGCTCTAATTTGGAAAAAAAATCACATACCTAGTTATTCCATATTATTATTTATTATTTATTTATATAATTTATATCCCGCCTTTCTCCCACAAGGGCAACCAAGGCGGCTTACAATAAAAACATTAAAATACATATATACATTTAAAATCAAGAATTAAAACAATTAAAACAATTAAAACAAACAGCCCCAGTGGGTCATCCACATTTACATTTGTTAAAAGCCATCTGTTAAAAAGCCAGCCCGCCATGTCAGACATCAAATGCTGATCTAAATAAAAATGTCTTAAGGCCCCGCCGAAAGGTCTCTAAGGAGGGAGCCATTCTCAATTCCAGGGGGAGGGAATTCCACAATTGGGGCGCCACTGCTGAGAAGGCCCTATTCCACGCCGCCATCCCCCTCACCTCCGTCAGTGGCAACACGGTTAACAGGGCCCCCCCTGATGACCTCAGAGTACGGGTCGGATTATAAGGAAGGAGGCGGTCCCTCAAATACCCTGGACCCGAGCCGTATAGGGCTGTAAAAGTCAAAACTAGCACTTTGAATTGTGCCCGGAAACGAACCGGCAGCCAGTGTAGCCGCTGAAGCAACGGTCCGACTAAGTCGAACCGACAGGCCCCGGCAACCACCCGGGCCGCCGCATTCTGCACTAGTTGCAGTTTTCGAACAGTCTTCAAAGGCAGCCCCACGTAGAGCGCATTGCAGTAATCTAGTCTAGATGTCACTAGGGCATGGGTCACTGTGGCCAGGTCTGCACGATCCAAGTACGGTCGCAGCTGGCGCACCAGCCGAAGCTGGGCAAAAGCCCCCCTGGCCACAGCCGCTACTTGGGAATCCAGGAGCAGCTGTGCATCCAGGAGAACCCCCAAGCTGCGGACCTGCTCCTTCAGAGGGAGTACAACCCCATTCAGAGCAGGACGATGGTCCAATACCTGAGTCGTAGACTTCTGGACCAGAGGAACCTCTGTCTTATCAGGATTTAATTTCAGCTTGTTTGTCCCCATCCAGCTCCCAACTGCCTCCAGACAACGATTCAGGACATCGACCGCCCCCTTGGAGACAGGTGGAAAGGAGAGAAAGAGCTGGGTGTCATCAGCATACTGAAGACTCCCTACCCCAAACCCCCGGATGACCTCTCCCAGCGGCTTCATATAGATATTAAACAGCATGGGGGATAGAATTGACCCTTGTGGCAAGGGTGCCGAACAAGCATCCCCCAGCACCACCTTCTGGGATCTATCAGCCAGGAAGGAGCGGAACCACCTCAGAACGGTGCCTCCAAGCCCCAACCCAGCCAACCGACCCAGAAGGACACCATGGTCAATGGTGTCAAAAGCCGCCGAGAGGTCCAGCAGGACCAACAGGGACGCACTCCCCCTGTCCAGTCCCCGGCGCAGGTCATCCACCAAGGCGACCAAGGCCGTCTCTGTCCCGAACCCCAGCCTGAAGCCAGACTGGAATGGATCCAGATAATCAGCTTCCTCCAAGACCCTCTGGAGCTGAGACGCCACTACCCGCTCGATCACCTTGCCCAGAAACGGGATATTTGAGACTGGCTGGAAGTTGTTCAAAATAGTGGGATCCAAGGAGAGGTTCTTCAGGAGGGGGCGCACCACTGCCTGCTTCAAAGACAGCGGCACCACCCCCTCCCTCAGAGATGAATTTACCACCCTCCCCGTCCACTCAGCCAGCCCCGCCCGGGCAGCTCTAATCAGCCATGCTGGACAAGGGTCAAGCGGGCAAGCAGATGGTCTCACGCTCCAAAGAATCCTGTCCACATCCTCAGGTTCTAAAAGCTGAAAAGAATCCCTATGGCAAATGGTGATTGACGGAGCTGATAATGTCTCTTAGTCCCATTGACATCAGCAGGATTTTATAAATATAGATCCAAATGCTCCAGATAATCTGTAGTCTCCAAACAAGTTTAAAGGAGTAAGCCAGCTCTTACAGCCCCTATCCTGTCAAGCAAGCTCGGAAGGCGTGTGCTGCGCAGTCTGTGATATATACCACACTGTTGAAAGGAAACATCTGGAGAAGTTCTATGTGAGTAGAACATTATTATAAAAACCCCTATAGGGGGTTAGAAAAGCCTGCCTATGTAAACTGCCTTGAATAAAGTCTGAGGAGAAATCCGACGACAAGAAAGGTGGTATATTAAATTATTATTATTATTACCTGTATTTTATTATTATTATTATTATTATTATTATTATTATTATTATTATTATTATTTATAAAAGTTGCCAATTCAGCAGCTATGTTACATAGAATCTTTAAACGTACTACTCTGCATCAACGAGCCATTACTCCACTTTTGTACTGGCGCTGCATAAAATTATACAAATGTAAAAATGCCCCCAAAGTCTGGCCTGTTGTGGCATGGCAACACCAACCCTCTGTGACCCTCTCACAGGCTGACCTACAGAACCTCGATAACCTTTTGTGGACTTCTGTGAAAGAGACTTTTCCTTCTCACAGTGAATGAGAACATGGCCACTTGCTCACATCTCCAGCCCTTAACTGACCCTCTCTGCTGGTCCCGCAAGCGCTGGGAGAGCTGTGAGGAAGGATGGCACTGGTATGGAAGTGATGTGGTGCTGCCATTCTTGAACTGGAAAAGACCTGCTGGGGTGGAATTAAGAGCAGTGCAGTGGGTTTTTAAGAGCAAGTAGTGGGTATTTTCCCCATCAACAGTGCACCACTTGAAGTGATAAAGTGATCCTTGGTTCATGATGCCAACAGAGTAGCAAGAGAGATAAATTAGAGATCTCTCTGGGGCTTGGCTCCAGAGATCCTGCAAAGGACCCTATTGGGCTTTGCAAGTTACTGGCACTATCTGTGAATCCTAACCACAATATGCCAGGAGATAGCAGATGCATTCCAGAAAGGTGCTTATTCTTACTTACATACAGCCCAATCCTGTCTAGCAGGACGCAGAGGTGTAAATAAGGCACCCGGTGCATCCTATGCAGGATTGGGCTTGTGCCGGTACAGCTGGAGGCCTCCTCAGGGTAAAGGGACATTCATCCCCTTACCCTGAGTAGAGTCCCAGCTGCCCCAATGGGTCTACTCGAATGTGCGGCAGCTATTTTGCTGGCACACATTCGAGCTAGTTGTGTAAAGCTGGCCAGGCTGGGAAGGGGGATTGGATTTGGCGGAACGTGCTGCAGCCAATCCCTCTCCCATCCCATGCCTGGCTGACCAATCCCACCGGTCCCCTGTAACACCCTGTTCCACCTTCCCCATGCCCCTTCGCTGCCCAGCGGGGACTTACCTTTCCACCATGGCACTCTACTGTTCTGCGGCACCGGTGGAGCAGCGCAAGCCTCTCTGGCAGTGGCGCTTGCTTGTTGGGTGCCACAAATGTGCTTTCTGGCACGTTTGCGACACCTTAGACTAGTGGAGCGATTTATTATTTATTTTATTTAAAGAGTTCTATACTGTGCTTCTAGCTTTGCAGGCAGTCAGGGCAGTGAACAACAAAAATAAATAAATAAACATTAAAAACAACAATATCAAAATGAACTGTTGCTTACAGAGCAAATAGTTTGAGATTATTCATGCAATGAACCTATCTACACACATGGGGCAGGGGGTGGGGAAGCAACTCTTCCTCAGTATCACTATGAATCTGAGCTGGGGCAACACAGTGGGAGCAGAATTCATTCTCAATACCAATTGTGACGTTTGTTCAGACACTGAATGTAAGCCAATCTCACACTCCTAGGCTTTCCAAGGAAAATGTAATTGGGTATCAAGGTTATGCTCAAAATCCTACAAGCTAGGCTTCAGCAGTACGTGGACCGAGAACTACCGGACGTACAAGCTGGGTTTCGAAGAGGCAGAGGAACTAGAGATCAAATTGCCAACATGCGCTGGATCATGGAGAAAGCACGAGAGTTCCAAAAAAACACCTACTTCTGCTTCATTGACTACGCAAAAGCCTTTGATTGTGTGGATCACAACAAACTGTGGCAAATTCTTAAAGAGATGGGGGTACCAGACCACCTTACCTGTCTCCTGAGAAACCTGTATGCGGGTCAAGAAGCAACAGTTCGAACCGGCCATGGAACAACTGATTGGTTCAAAATTGGGAAGGGAGTACGGCAAGGCTGTATATTGTCACCCTGCTTATTTAACTTATATGCAGAGTACATTATGAGAAATGCAGGGCTGAATGAATCACAAGCCGGAATCAAGATTGCCGGGAGAAATATCAACAACCTCAGATATGCAGACGATACCACCCTAATGGCAGAAAGTGAAGAAGAACTAAAGAGCCTCTTGATGAGAGTGAAAGAGGAGAGTGCAAAAGTTGGCTTGAAACTCAACATTAATAAAACTAAGATCATGGCATCGGGTCCCATCAATTCCTGGCAAATAGAAGGGGCAGAAATGGAAGCAGTAACACATTTTACTTTTCTGGGTTCCAAGATCACTGCAGACGGAGACAGCAGCCATGAAATTAAAAGACGCTTACTCCTTGGAAGGAAAGCTATGGCAAACTTAGACAGCATAATAAAAAGCAGAGATATCACCATGCCAACAAAAGTTCGTATAGTGAGGGCGATGGTGTTCCCAGTAGCAATGTATGGTTGCGAGAGTTGGACCATAAGGAAGGCTGAGCGCCGAAGAATAGATGCTTTCGAACTGTGGTGCTGGAGAAGACTCCTGAGAGTCCCTTGGACTGCTAGGAGATCAAATCAGTCAATTCTAAATGAAATCAAGCCTGACTGTTCCCTGGAAGGACAGGTACTAAGGCTGAAACTCAAATATTTTGGCCACCTAATGCGAAGAGAGGACTCTCTGGAGAAGACTCTGATGCTGGGAAAGATTGAAGGCAAAAGGAGAAGGGGAAGGCCAAGGATGAGATGGTTAGACAGCATCACCGATGCAACAAACATGAAAATGAGCGAACTCAGGAAGATAGTGGAGGACAGGAAGGCCTGGCGGGATATGGTTCATGGGATCACGAAGGGTCGGACACGACTTAACGACTGAACAACAACAACATCTCTCTATGCTGACAACTGTTCCTTGTGGCAGTCCCTGTCACCATCAAAGGGGTAATATAGATCACATCTAGAGGTAGGATCAGCGAGGGAAGAGAATCCTCTGAGTCTCTGTATCTTGGTCATTTTTGTTGACATTTGATCAGTGTTTGTGCGGAAGAAAACGTAGAGGAGAGGCACTTGTATTGCAAAATGAGCATTCTGGCCAAGGCAGCCTTTGCATTTGCATTACAAACCATTAATGCAAGAGCCACTTGGGGTCTCATGCGAGTAGATCTCTAGTTATTGGTCTTTTTGCAACTATGACATTTGCAGTTCATAATCATATGGTGCTCAATCAATACTTTACAGTCTCTTTCCTCTGTAGTTGTTTCCATCCTAAAAAAAACCTCCCAATTAATGACAATAACCCTTATTGGTGTTCCCAAATGTGTAACCTTAAACTTGGTACTATTGAATTTCATCCAATTTCTATTACTTCAATTTATGAGGTCATTCTATTCAGTCTTCTTCTTAATTTCCTGACCCTTCTCTGCATTAACAATATCTCCTAGCTTCCCGTTATCTACAGATTTCATTAATGTACTCTCCCTCCCCCAAGTAATTTATAAAAAAATATTAAATAACATGGACCTTAAAACTGATCCCCATGGATTTATCTCAGGTAGAATATTTAACTTTCAGGAAAACGCTTTGTTTCCTTCCCTTTAAGTGTTTTACAATACATTACAGTATGTGTGATCATATACTCATCTTTTCCAGTTTAAGGAATAATGTTTTATATCTTGGTATGGAGGTTCTCATGGCTAGCTATTACTTGTAAAGAAATTGGAAGTATGGGCTTCTCAGCCATGTAATTAGTTGAAGAATAAAGTTTTAATACTAAAACATTAGTCCTGCTGACGTTTCACCCTGCAAAACCCTAAGTGCAGGGTGAAACGTCAGCAGGACTAACGTTTTAGTATTAAAACTTTATTCTTCAACTAATTACATGGCTGAGAAGCCCATACTTCCAATTTCTTTACAATGTTTTATATGTCTATGAACGTGTTTGGGATTTGGATGTAAGTTTACTTAGGCATAACTTTCAGGCTATGTAACTGTTGAGGTGTTTTAAAGAAGATCAGAAACCACCTCCCATTATGCACATAGTTCCAGGAAGAGGACCAGACATAGCACCCAAAAACAGAAGCTGAAAGTGGAACGGTGGTACAGCTGAAAAAGAATACAATTTGATGGAGAAATATCATGCAGAAGTAGTTAATGGGCACTGTCAGGCATGTGTCCCTCTCAAGTCACCAGAAACATTGCAAAATCTTGTTTATTGAAATGTCATTAATCACCCATCTTCTTCAGTTCTGGTTCCCAGGTTGTTAATGAAACGGTGACAGGGTTCTTGTGGTTCATGGCTTAGAGGCAAAGTTGATATAATGTGCTTTGAACAGGATGAAGGATCTAGAATATGGATGAAAATGGGGGCGGGAATAAATTCCATAAGTTTGCGGGCCACATCATCTCATGATCATTGACTGGAGTTCAAATGAAATTGCAGTTCCTTCCCACCTCCTCCTTGTGTGGCCAGGGAAAGTACAGTATCACCAACCATCTGTTGCATTTACTGCCAAGCAGGTTCTGACATTCCTTTGCAAGCATTTAGCCATTCTCTCACGCATCAAATTAGATCACAGAAGAACTGTGCTTTTTGAACACATGTCCCCATTCAGTGAGCCATCAGGCTTCCCTTTTCGTGGCATGTTGGTGTGAGAGAAGGTACGCGCATGCAGTAATTGAAGAGATCAAGGCTGGGTGCACTCAACAGACCGACAAAGCCAATTACCTTCCAGGAATTCCTACTTTTCAGACTCACACAGTGATTACAAAATCGTTGCCATTTAAAAATTAGCCAAGGGAGGGACTTGCCGTTGGAATCTAGCATGAGGTTCCCAGGCCCATCTGATACAAAGAGCATCCACAAAACACACTACAAACCCACCCTCGCGTATGACATAACACCCTAAACCACACCACACCCTTCTAAAAAGAGCAGGGTTTTTCCTTCTAAATTATTGAGCAGGGTTTGCGAGGCGTAGTAAGAGCATTCATCTGATAGTCCAAGCATTCTTTCTTAATAATTTTTATCAAATGCTTTATTTGATAAACACACCCTGGATTTCTACCCTGTCAGCTTAAACATACAGCAGCCACAAAAATATGAGCTATAGTAGAAGGAAATACTTTTGTAAGGATAAAAAAATACTGTGAAAATCAGGGAGTCTATGAAGCTTGCCAAAAATTATGCTTGCAGACTTAATAATAGCATTCTCAGAACCATACTGATGTCTATCAACAAGAATGTGTTCAAATGAGAGATCAAAGTTTCAGATTTCCAAGAATTATTAATGCATGATTCCCATTAGACCAAGCCTCAATCATAGCCCTAACAAACACACATACATAACATACAAGTTGGTGAAACATTCAGCACTGAATCCATCTGATTTTGTAGCATGGATATTTTGTCTTTCAAAGTCAACAGTCAAGTCAGTCATAGAGCATGACAGTAACTGTTTCCTCATGAAAAGAAGTTGCCAGCTACCTAGTAGTACAGCTACAAGAGCTGGGCGAATTATTCAGTCAAGGGATGATGCACGAAAAGATATGCACTTATTTAAAATGTTTAAATCCTGCTTTCCTTGCAGATAATTCAAAATGGCTAACAACAGACAAAAGCAATAACATTCTTTTACACGATGTAGGATATACGGGAAACGATGCCATGTAGAATTCTATTACAGCCAAAACCACGATTAAAAACAATTTCCAATCACTGCACACAGGTCTTAACGAGTAGTAACTGTGAGCAGGAGCAAAATACATTTAAAATCCAAGGCTGTAATTATGCGAAAGACCGACGTTTCATTCCTGGTCTCGGAACTTTTTCTAAGGTGCATTCACCAACTTTCAATCCTCTGGATTGCACCTTAGAAAAAAGTTCCGAGACCAGGAACGAAACGTCGGTCTTTCGCATAATTACAGCCTTGGATTTTAAATGTATTTTGCTCCTGCTCACAGTTACTACTCGTTAAGACCTGTGTGCAGTGATTGGAAATTGTTTTTAATCGTGGTTTTGGCTGTAATAGAATTCTACATGGCATCTTTTCCCGTATATCCTACATCGTGTAAAATTACTGCTGGCCATGAAAGCTTTCGCTCACAATAACATTCTGTCACATCCCCCCTCCGCCGGGGACTCCTTCCAGGTTTACAAGTCTCAAAAGGTAAGGATACTTACGTCAAAAGGGCTTGGCTGGGACATTCTGACTATCTGGTCGTGGAAGCTAGCCCCTTAAAACAGGAATTTAAATCAGGAGGACTCGTGTATTGCTTTATTGGGGGTTTCTTTTTGTATACAAGGTACAGCTGTCCTAGTTCTCTCCCACAGAGTCCTTCAGACTAACCCTCTTCTGCCCACAAGCCCTTGGCTACTTCTCCTTGGTGGGCTTACCCTAGCCTCTTGGGGCCACGCTCTTCCAGAACAGGTCAAGCCAGTGCTGGCCGGGCAGCGGTCCTCCCTCTCTTGTCTTGCCCCTCCTTCTCCAAGGCTCCCCCGCTTCCTTTCTTCCCTTTGCTCTATCCACTCAGTACCCCTTGTTGGCTTCTCTCTCTGTCCACTGTTGGCTTGTCTCTCTGTCCACTTGTCTCTCTGTCCCCTTTTCCTCTGCTTACATCAACCCTCTCAGGACAGTGTTTCCTCTCCTGTCTTAACCACTCTCTTCTCCTGTCCCAAAGTCCTCTGCTCCTTTCTAGCCTCTTCTCTTTTGCTGCTTTGTCATCCATCCCCTTTCCGTATCCTTTGCTGCTCACCCAGTCCTCTCCATCCAGATATACAGTACCTTCTTTGCTGCTTCATCTGTTGCCTCTCCTCTCCACCCGCCATCTCTCTTGCTGCTTTGCTCACTCTCTCGCTCCCCTCCATCCTTCCCCCTTCGCGTGCCTTTCTTCTTCTGTCTCTCCTTTCCTTTCTTTACTTCTACCATCCCCAATTTCACCTCCTCCCCCACCAGCTCTCTTGCCTTCCTCTTGTACCCCCTTCTCTCCCTCTGCCATTTTGCCTTGGAAAACCAGCCGCAAGACATGATGTCATTGTCTCACACTTGGTCTTGTTGGTCTCAGAGCTCACATCCTTAACCCCAATAAAAGCAAAATAAATACACAGTAGCACATCAAATTGACATGATTCATTTCAGTAGAAACTCAAAAGACAACAACAATCAACAAAACAGGAAGAGGAATACAAAGAGATGGAATTGGCCAATACGAAAGCCAATGTTTTGCCTTATATCTGAAGGCATTTGGGGTTTGAGCTGATTATGTCTCCTTATTGAGGGAATTTCACAGAGTTGGAATCACTACTGAAAAGACCCTGCAACTATTAGTCACCCGCCACAGTTCAGTTGGAAGGAGCACATGAAGCACGTTCAGATGTTGGCTGGAGCACACAACCCTTGTGGAGCACACAAGGATGGGAGAAAGTGGTCCTGCACTGGACTTTGCCCCAGTGAATAGTGAATAGAATCTGTGGCAACAGACTGACACGGGGGGGGGGGGGGTCAGGGGATCAGCCCTCAGCCAGTGCCTGACCTGTCTGACCCCTGGCATCACCCCGACTGGAATTTTCTCAGTGTGTTTATGAATTAGTTCAGTCCCTGTAATCCACAGAGAGCTGAGCACAGAGACTCTGCAGATTCCTCAGCAGACGGCATGTTAAACCATCGGGAATCATGATATCCGCAAAAGAGGCACAGGCCCTGCTGAAAATATATGCACACCCCACTTTGCACCATAGTACTTTTGGTACCAGATGGGTTGCATCTCCTGCTGCACTTCTACTTTTATGGCAGATTCCTGATCCAGGCTCACAGACAGAGATATGTTTTTAGACTTCTTTACAAGTCTCAAAATTCTCAAGCTTACAAACAGCATCTTCAGTGCCTGAACTGTTCTTTCCTTCGAGTAATGCACACATCTGGTAATGCTCAAGAACGCTGTCTGGCCTTGACTGAGCCCCTCTTTTCATCCCTCGAGCCCCCACAGTGTTCAGTGCAAGAGTAAGATGAATGCAAAAAGATGCTTGTGTGGTCAGAAAGAATCACACCCCCATGATACAAGGCTGCTCCCTTAGGTTATCATCCACAATCAACATGAGCAAATTATTCAGTTGGTCTTCAGGAATGTTACAAGGTTGCTCTCCAGCGCCCTCTATGGATCGTCACTCATTGGCCTTGGAAAGGGCTGGCTGGCTGATGAGCGTATTTGCAATCTCTGATTATGTTTTAAAGTCAAGATACTGTACAGCATGTGCTCATCTAGTAATTCTTCAGTCTGAAGATATGTGTAAAAATAACACGAGCAATACAATACAAGCAATAATGTCCCTGCGAAAACACATGACTGGTGAAAGATTTAGAATCTTTCGGACAGAGCCGTTTACATTGTAAGGCTTACAACATTTATATTATCTCTGGACATGGGGATAACAGTAATGCAATAAATCATGAGAAAGTGCCCTGTGACTCAAATATAATATGCAAAGCACTTAGAAAAGGGAAAAAAATATTGGTAAGAACCGAACCTGAACCCCCCCCCCAAAACCAGCGAAGAGAGTGTCCCCCCCCCCCATGAACTAGAACTGAACCTGAACATAAAACCTCTTGGCTGCATTGAATGGGAACTGGAATGGAACCCCTAAATACAAAAAGTGAAACTGTTTCAAAATAAGTGATTCATGATCAGGCACTTGACTGGCAACTCTATGAATAATGTTGCATTTTAAAATTCTGTTTAAAAATCCTGTTGTTTTTTCTGTGTGTATGTAGTATGTTTGTTTGTTTGTTTGTTACAACCTTATAAAAAGAAACAGTTAAAATAAATATTTCTCTCGAGTTAAAGATTATTGCATCCCATTGAACTCAATGGGACTTTCTTCTGAGTAGACATGCATAAGATTTCAACTAGTGATTGAACCACTTTTAAAGTTAGTGTCTGAACAAAACTGAATCAGAGAGTTAAAGAAACATGGATGAACCTGAACCAGAATGAATGATTTTGACTTGATTGAACTGGGAACGACAATTGTCAACTAGGTGCATTTCTTTCAGTAGGATTCCAAAGTCCCCTTAATCCAGTGGGGTAATACACATCCTGTGATGACACAGAAAGAACACTAAGCCTATGGATCTCTTGCAGCACCTACACAGAGAGGCCAGCAGCACGAATGGGGGTGGGTGGCATTCTCTCTTTTCTCTGTGCAGAACGAATGGGACATAAAGGCTGTCCAGGCAACAGCAGCATTACTGAATCCAATCAATTGTAGGTAGGGAAGGCAAAGCTTAGTGCTGCTGCTCTCAATGCTCATCTCTTGCACACACTGCCTTGAAGTTCAATGCAAAGTAGACCATAATATTGTTGAAATGGGAGCTGATACCCAGTGGGATGGAGACGAGCCCTGCTCTGTAGCTCAAGGCACAACAAAATGATGCTTAAAGAACTGTATTATTATGTCATGTTCTGGATTGTTTCTTTGATTTATGACTCCAGGGAGGCGATGTGGAGTCCTGAACATAAGCCAGCAGTGGGGATGTGATATGATGGACCACACTTAGGGTTGGGATGTGTCAGCATATTTGTAAACACGGCTGAGGTCTTCCCACCAGGGAGAAAAGGGGCGCTTATCCTACTAACACAAGGCTAGTTCAGCTTTCAGTTGCCCTGTACACTATACCTTCAGTTTCTCCCCTGTTTCCTAAAGAGACGAGAAGCTTAATCCTTTTCATATTTTAATGGGAGGGGAGCCTGCTTCCTCCTCTATTCTTGTGTTTGGGTTTGTATTCAAGGGCCCCTGTTTCTAAGGTCTGCTGTGTTCACTGAGTCACAAGAAAGACTGAGGGGGGGGGGAGATTTCAATGTACAGCTAGTGTTTAGGTCCTACAGCCCGCAAAGAAATAAAATAAAATAACAATACTTAGCATTTACATAGCTCGAAAGTGCTATGTGTGTCACATGCATTATCTTAAGATCAGGCAGGCCAGTGTAATTCCCACATTGCAAATGAGGAAGTTGAGAGTGAGAGAATGGTGGCTAGCCTAAGGCTACCTAGTGCGCTTGTGGCTGAGGTAAAATTTGAATGGGGAATTTTCAGTTTAATGGGGAGTTAATGCCCATGAAAACCAGTTGTGTGTGTGTGTGCGTGTGTGTGCGTGCGTGCGTGCGCGCGCGCGTGCGCGTGTGGCAAACAATGGAAGAGGTCTGGATCTTGAAGTAGTTGAGTGGCTACTTAGAAACAGGATGCTGGACTAGACAAATGCTTGATTTGACCCGCTAGGACTTTTCTTGCTGTAACTTTCCAGCCCTTGTCATTGGTCACTGCTACACTAGTTCTCAAGAAATAAGAGAACTACCCTGCCACACATTTCAGTGGAAGATGTTACTACTTTTTCTTGTGCAGAATGGGGGACTTGTTAAGAATGGAGGCAGAAGCAAACAACTACTGGTAAATGTGTCAGAAAATACTAAGAATTTAAGTCTAGAGAATCCTCCTGTAGGAGAGTATTGTACTTGATAGTCCATGAGGAAAAGAGGACCCTTCTGGTTAAAACATGATGGTAAGGATGAGCTAAAAGGGGAAAACATAGCAGGCATGTGGAAAGTGGCAAGAAAGTGAAAGAAAGAAATGGATTTGTATCTCTTGGATTTCTGTAGGTCTCTCAGGGCAACAAATTCTTGCCAGGTCAAATCAGTGTGATACTGAAGGGTGAGAGGAAGCCAGAATCAAGGAGGATAAGTTGAAAGCTAAATGGAAAGGGGAGTAACGCACATGCCCCATTGGCCAAAATCCATTCTGGTGTAAGCAGGTTCAACTCAATTGACCTGAACTGGTGAAAGATTTGACATGTCATAATGTGGGCCTTTGTCTTCCCGGGAAAAAGTGAATTTCAATGAACGGGATCTAGGCTGGAGGAATTAACTCTGAAGAGGAGGAAAGGATCACCGGGAAAGAGGGAAGGCTGAAACCATGGAAACCATCATCCTGTCTGACCCACATTCCACCCCCTACCCCTTTCCTTTCCCTCTGTATTTCCCAGAATAGACACTGAACTCCAGTTTCTTTTGATGAGGCAGACACTTGGGTCAGTGCAGCTGTGATGAAAGTGGTCAGTGAGGTAGCCTAACAAGGGGTGACCAGCCAAGGATTCTTCCTGCCCCTCCTCCAGCTAATCTGGTCATATTATTGGCTGGTAGGAATGCTCAAAATCTCCCTCAAGGTCACCTAAAAACTAGAGGAAAAGGAATGACAGGGGGAAAAAACCCACTTCAAAAGCTTCAGCTTAGCACCACTATTCATGCCAAAGGGTCACTTTCTCTTAGAGATGAAATAGGCCTTTTGATGCAAACCCCAAAGCCCTTATCAGTAAAATGAGATTTGTATGTTGTTTCCTCCTTGTAGCCCCCCCCCCCAGCTTTTGGTAGAGATGTGCAAAACCCTCGTGTGGAAATTTAGCAAATCTTAGCAACATTGTTTAAAACGTCCTTCCAAATTTCCACAGATGTTTTGCCTCAGCTGGATCCTCTACATCTGCCTCAGATTTCAGTGTAGTCCAGGGGTTCTCAACCTCTTCCTGGCCAAGTACCACCTCCTGCTGTGGAAGTGATTGGCGATGGAAGTGATTGGCGATGACATCATTGCCAGTTGTTTTCAGGTTTTCAAAGGCCAGAAAACGCAGGTAGGAAGCTCTGGGCAGGTTGGAGGGCCCTTCTCAACGTTCCTGAGAGGCTCGGCCAAAGGCAGGAGCCTCTCGGAAGCTAAAATGTGCTGCCAAAAGCACCGCATCGGAGCAGGTTTTCAGTGGTCCATTGGTCCAAGTACCACGAGCAGTTGGTCGAAGTACCACTAGTACCACTGGTTGAGAATCCCTGGTGTAGTTGAAATACAGTGGTACCCTGGACATTATGCTTTCCTCATCCCTTAAAACATTCCAACTTTCATCTGCACAGCAGCCCATGCGCTGTACTGTATATTGTGTAGCCAAGCTATTAAATGGTCCTTCTGTGCCTCTTAAAATGGTTGTGCCCCCTATATCCTGAAGGGTCTGGGCTGGTTGCAAACAGATGGCTAATGATTTGTGCAGAGCAATCCTACCCATGTTAACTTGGAAGTAAGTTGCACTCATTTCAGTGGAGAACACATCTCACCCTCTTCCCATCCACTCTAACAGTCAAATATGCCGTGCCAAATGTATTGAGGCAGATATCATGTCAGACAGGTCTATGGTGTCACGGAGAGAGCCTTCTCAGTGGCTGTAGCCTGCACCCTGTCTCTGGAATACTCTTCCTAGGGAGGCACAACTGGTGCCAAATTTGTTGTCCCCTCAACACCAGGTGAAGGCATTTTTATTTGCCCAGGCCTTTCAGATGATAAATTGTAACTGACTTTTATTCTGTCTTGTTCTGCGGCTTCCCTGTTTTACTGTATGGTGCTTTTGTTGCTGGTTTTTATGTTAAGTTACTTAGAGAGATTTTGTTGTCTTTTTTTTTTTAATCTGAAGGGTGGGGTATGAATAACCACATGGAAAAGTCAGTGTTTGAGAATGCTCAGTGTGCTCTGAGTAAATGAAAATAAATATCACAATGCAAGTAAATATCACAAAGAGAAAATGCAATGGATGTGGCAGAGAGAGTTATACAAGATTGAGGGAGGAATGGTTAGTGCAGCGAATGAAGGAGGCAAGGAGCATTGTCTGGGCGTGGAGGAGTTTGCTCATTTGTATGTGAAAGCTGAAGATGCAACGAGGGATACTTGGACTAGGGCTTCCTTTTAGGGGCTTTCAAGCAACGCACTCATTCTTAGCTCCTGAGAATGATTTTGTATGCTTACATCATATTCTAAGAAGAAGGAGGGGACTCTTACTCATAAAAATGCAACAGGAACATTGGGCTCAAGGGAAGGCTACTGGAAGGGTGTGTTTCTTCAGGGTTTCATGATCATGTAATCGAACAGATGCAGACCTTTTTTTCCTAAATAAAATTTGACACAACTTTGCATTTCAGGGCACAAGCAAGTGTCTTATTTGAGAGAGCTAAACAGCTTTCTCTGGTTTTTTCTAGATAGGTACTGGCTTGGCCAAGCATATATAGGTGTACAACTTAAACAAGCTTTTCTTCAGTAAGAAGGTAGTTACACAGCAATGTTGAATGAATACGGGAATCAACGCCATGGAAAAATAAAGATTTACTGACTTCAAACCGTAGCGGGTCTCCTCAAAGGCAGCCGCACACGGGAAAAAATACAATAAAATCCAAGGTAAAACAGCCCAACGTTTCGCTCTAGAAAGCCTTAGAGCCTCTTCACAGGAAACAATCCAAGATGATTGCAGTTGGAATTGTCCTGGGTTCACCCTTCTTCCAAATAAAAACAGAAAAGGGCGGGAATCCAATTCCTAGAAAGCGGAAATCACCTGCTTCCGCAGTCTGCCTCTGCAGCCGCAGCAGCTGTCTATTAGCTGATTAGCCTATCACCACTTTCCATTTCCCTCGTTACTGACCCACAGTTCTTGTGCAGGATCGGTAGCCAGATGCGATTAGAGAAGGTCAGATCCTGCTGACGATTCAGGAGCTCCCTCACTGCACATTTACTTATTTCAAGTGCTTCCAGCTGGCGTAGCACTTTAACATTGCTCTCATTCTGCAGGCTCTTGGTATCTTTCCATAAGATCGTATGCCCTTCAGTCAGGGCATGTTCCGCAATTGAGGACTGTGTGGGGTGTTCCAATCTTAGAGCCCTTTCGTGTTCCGTTAATCTCGTTCTTATAGATCTGCCCGTCATGCCAATGTAACATCTTTTACACTCGCAATTTTTTCCCGTGTGCGGCTGCCTTTGAGGAGACCCGCTACGGTTTGAAGTCAGTAAATCTTTATTTTTCCATGGCGTTGATTCCCGTATTCATTCAACATTGCTGTGTAACTACAAGCCATGAAAGTTATCGATCTAAACTAAGAAGGTAGTTCCAGCAATTCTGTTATTCTTGAATTGGATTAATTAACTGCTTCTTTGGAAGGTGCGGCAAACCGATTGAAAGGTAAGAAGACATGGAGCCATTAATGTTGATAGAAAAGCAAAAGGACCACAGGAGGCAATGATGTAACATGGGTAGAAGATGGACATACCACAATAAAAGCACCTCCATTGCTTGGGCTTGTAGGGTTTCTTTTTTTAGCATCTTTTTTCTTGTATTTTCTTTTAAAAGTTCAATGGGGCTTACTCCCAAGAAAGTACTTATTGCAGCCTAAGTGAGCTTTTAAAAGAAAACACAAGAGATGCTAAGGGATGAGGAGGTATAAGCCATATGCTGCAAATGAATAAAATCTGATTTTATCATGATGCCATTGTCTTACGTTTTACTCAGTGGCATTGCTAGTGTGCCTCACATTTCGCATCATCACCTCACCCCCTGCATTTGAAGCCTTCTAAGGATGAGAGCGAGTGTAGCCATCCAAAGTGCTGAAAATGGTGTGAAATCCCTCCGCAGGTGCAGACGCAGTCACTCCGGCTACAAAAAAGCAGCCATGGAGCAGAAAGCTGCTGTCACGGCTCCTCCTCGCGAGGAGACCGCGGCTGTCACCTGGGGCACAGCACACACACACCTGGTCCCAGCCTGTCTAAGCTACTGGTTTCTCTGATGTCACTCAAGGTGGGGTGGAACGGTAAGTTCCGCACTGTGCTAACCTCCGTTTACTCCCCAACACAAGGTGGCCCCGCCCCCTCACCATTGGAGTCATTCAGTGCGGCAAGGGGGCCCCGCCTTGTGCCGGGGAGTAAACAGAGGTTAGCACAGTGTGGAACTTACTGTTCCGCCCCATCTCAAGCGACATCAGTGACTGGTTTTACTACCTATCAGCACATATTTCATTTCTTAGTTGATCGATTTTTTGAGCAACAAATGTGTATTTCTTATGTCTTTGTCGTTACTCAGACTCCAGATCCCCCAGGAAGTGCTTCTGTTTCAGGGTTTTCACCTTTATCCAGTGCTCACATTACACAATATATTGCCACTGGGATTTTTTTTGTCCTGAGCCATTAAGACAGGGTCGTCCCATCTATGAAGCCACCTGAACTGCTTGCATTGAGCAATGAGTCGGGTGAGCAACAGTGAATTGATGAAGTTCTGATGGACATCTGCCCATCTCTCCTCTCCAGCTTCCCGATCCTGTTCTGTACAGATCCTGTACACTGAGAGAGAGAGCAAGTGGGGAGAGGAAGGAAGAAGGGAAAAACAAAAATAAAACCCTTGTGCTGCCACTGCCTTGGCCATCCAGCTGCTTGGCAAAACAGCTGGGTAGGCAGGGGCACACAGAGCACAGCAATAATCCCCTGGTATGCATCTCTGGGGCAGCCTCCCTCCCCCCAGTCCGACTGGCATGATGGAAGGGAGGCTGCACCAGAGCTACAGGTGGGATTGGGGGTGGGATCACCATGTGCTTATCTGCTTACCTGCTTACCTGCTTATCTGCTTACCTGGCCAAACAGCTGACTGATGGAGACAGTGGAGGCAGTGGAGGCGGTCTCACTTTTGGGGATCCCAGAGCTTCTACCGTGCTTGCATTATTGGGAGTGCTATGAACAATGCAGTTGTGCATGTATCATGGGCATCTATTAGATAGTGCCTGCCTGTGACATCACAGATTAATACTGACACATTCACCTCCCCCATCCCATTGCTATTTTGCGACTCTCTAATATGTTTGATTTTAATATTTTTATTTCTTTTGAGGCAAAGCATTCTCAGGTGTAGGAGTGATCATGTAGCCCTTAATTAAAGTGTGTGTGTGTGTGTGTGTGTGTGTGTGTGTGTGTGTGTGTGTGTGTGTGTGTGTGTGTGTGTGTGTGTGTGTGTGTGTGTGTGTGTGTGTGTGTGTGTGTGTGTGTGTGTGTGTGTGTGTGTGTGTGTGTGTGTGTGTGTGTGTGTGTGTGTGTGTGATAGGACCGCAGTGCTTCCAGATTAGGATAACAACTTTAAGGGCTACTGAACATCTTCTTCCATCTCCTAACTGGAGAAGGAATTGGGTCTTTGTGATCAATCATTTCAAGGGGAAATATGAAGGGTAGTGCCAGAAGAATGGAGGAGGGGATGGATGGAGAACTCCAGGGAAAGAATGATAAATGAGATGCCTTGCTTGAAGACATGCAACATAATAGAGGAAGAGGGACTCCTTATTCCCCAGGCTACCACTCCATGGCTTCCTAAGGATGCAATCCTATGCTCACTTTCCTGGGAGTAAGCTCTTAGAATACAACTGAATTTACTTCTGAGTACACATGCATAGGACAGCTCTGTAACAGCCCAAACCTGATGAAAGGCTGCCTGCAGGGTGAGGCAGCGCCAGCACAGGCCCCAATGCATCCTGCGGGTGGCCAGAGGCCATATGGGGGTGTAGTAGCAGTACATAAATGTGTCTTTTACTTACCTTACTCTGCTCCTGCATGGGCCCCTTTGGATCTACTTGGACCTGCACCAGCTCTTTAGCTAGCCCAAATCTGAGTAGAGGCAAGGGGGGATGTCAGGGCCAAAATGGAGCTGAGATCAGTGGAGCCATCACCGCCAATACCCACCCTATGCCCACCCCATCACACACCCCTGACGCCCATGCTCCCTGCCCTGTTCTGCCCACTCCTGCCCAGCTCCACCTACCCCACGAGCTTACTATCAGTGGAGGGGGTAGCTGGCTTCGTCGCCTACACCATTTGCAGTGGCACTTCTAAAATGATTGCTGGCAGGACACTGTGTGTGCCTCCACAAGGCATTTTACAGCAATGCTATAACTGCTGTCGTTAATGATGGTACCAGGGCCTCTGAGAGGAATTTTATCAGGAGGTACAAAGTTTCTTTTGGGCCCCTTCCCAAAGGGAGAGGGAAGGGGAGAAATGGGGCAGAAGAGGGCGGCAACAGGGGTGGTGGAACGGAAGCGGAGTAGGCAGATTAGGCCCAGAAGGAGGTGGGATTGGCAGTCTTTAAATAACTAAATAAATAAAATAAAAGAGGATCAGAAATAAGAAAGCACATCTGATTTGAACATCTTTGTTTATGCTAATAATTCACAATACAGATAAAACTATTTACAATTTACAAAAAGAACTCTCCTGGCCTTTTTCTGAACATCTTTGTTTATGCTAAGGAGAAAGAATTCACAATATGTCTTGCCACCAGAATGCCAGAAACTCCAGCAGGCCAGGGACAGAGCTCATACCCCTCCCTCACAGCTCACCAGCAGGGCCACCTCGTTTACCAAGCCACTAATGCTGCCAGAAACCCCAGCAGCCACAGGGACATATAGCTCATCATGCCCCTGCCTCATAGCAGACAGGCCCCCATAGTAGTGCTGCACCGCTTTGCCTTGTGGGACCTGGAGGCCAGGACCAGGTTGTCGGAGCCAGCGAGGGCTGCCTGCTGCAAGGATCCATTGGATCCACACACGTAGGAGCCCATCAGTGGAGAGAAAGCAACACGCAGGGACTCTCCTGCGCATTGCTTTCTCTCCGCTGACGGGCTCCTATGACGAGGGGGTGGGGTGCCTCGTACCGGAGAGTAATGGTGGGGTGGAAAGCTGCAGAACTTAGCTTTCCGCCCCACCTCGAGTGACGCCAGTGGATCCACAGCCGCATCTCCTGCAGATAGGAACATTTCTGGGGGCCCTGCTGCTTTGCCTCCTGGGCCCCCTTTTGAACCCTAGCTGGGACCTGGCACAAATTATCTCCTTTACCCCCCTCTCATGGGCTCTGGCTGGAGCAGCCCTTGTTGGGATTGGGCTGTAAGTGAAGTAGGAAGAAGTTAGGGCCAGAAGGTAGAGAAGTGAGGCACTCAAGGACTTGATAGTACAGAATGCTAAGGCTGCAACTCCATACACGCTTATCTGGGAATAACTGCCCAATCCTATCCCCGATCTGCACTGCCAGAACTCATGTTCTGGCAATGCAGCATGGTTTGCAATGTCGCAAAACATGATGCACTGTCCTGCGCTACTGGGCCACTTGACTTTTCTTCGCACAGAATCTGACTTGCCAACTATTATTGGGGTTTTTTTCTTTTTCTTTTTAGCACTGAGAACACAGAGCCCTCGGGTTGTAAGCATTAATATATGGCATTGGGCGCCTCTAACTCACTTGGGCAGATCCTTTTTCACTTTTTGTTTAAAGCAACGCAACTATGAAATCCTAGACACTCAAGAGTGAAGTTGTTGAGGGAGGGGGAAAACAGCCCTAGTATCTCTATTAGTTTGATGGGAGGGCAGAGGAAGTCGGAGTCTGTAGAGAAGAAAGGAATGAAAAACGTTTCAAGTACTCGGCAAGTATGTAAGAAAACCAAACCTAGGATAACAGCACATGGCTCCTTTGGTCTGTGTGAACTGATAAAGGAAATGTGAGTGCCATTTGGCACTGTCTCCAGTCAGGAATGAAGTTTGTTTGCATATCCCAAGCCTAGATGTTTAGCCATGTTTGTTGGACCACTGGCTAGGATGCACCATGTTGCCAGCTTCCTGTGTAGCTTTAGGCAAATTACCTCTTTTTCCTCTGCCTCAGCTCTTCATTGGATGATAGTTGCAACTCCTTGCCAATCAGGAGTGCTGGGTTTATATGGGTTTAAAAAAGACAGTTGGGGTTCTCAGGGAGATTAAGGTTATGCCTGGTACCAAATGTTGTGTCTTGAGGATTCACAACACACACACTGGCCTGTAAATACCAGTGCTGCAAAACAGTTTTCGTTATATTTTGCATAACGGAGAGGAACAAAATGCATTGCAACAGCAGTAGCATCCATGTGCATCTTTTGCAGAAGGGCGTTCTATCCAGCATGTATTGCATTTTACAGTTTTCCCTTCGAGGCAATGACTCTTAAAGCAACTCTACCGCTAACAGATTATTATTGTCTCCTAAAGGTAAGCCTTTTTTAAGAGGTGCCACACAATGTCATCAAGCTATTGTCAGATTAGTTGTATAATAACATAAAGGGCAGATAAATAAATAACAGTGGAAGTGAAGCTCTCCACTGACTCTCCCAGCCAATGAATCTGCTTCTAAAACGAGTTGCATTTTGTATTTCTTTCTAAACTGACAGCTTCCAGTAGCAGACAACAAAGAGTGACTTTGAATTGGTGCTTTTGCCCAGAAATATTGAGTGTGCCTGGAAATGTTCAGATTTGAACTATCTATTCAAAGGCCCACAAAAGAACAAGGTAGAGAAGTTCAAAGGCATTTCTGTCAGAGACAGATGACCAGTTAAGTAAAGAAAATATCTCGCACTACTAAAACAACATCAATTCTTTTTCTTCCTCACTCAGTCACTGCTTGCCTAAGGGACATGTTAGAAAATCACATCAAAACTGGGAACCTTTGCATGCAACATATACAGAAAGTGCCCCTATGAATTTTATATTTTATCATGGTTTCAAACTCATGGAATAACTAGGTGAGTCTTCACTCATTTCATTTCCCCATGTATGCCCATTTGGATGTATATATTTTCGTAAATCTCTTGATAGGGACGATCTTTTCCATATCTAAAGCACCGGTAGGCAATGGCACCTACATTGAAATCTGATGCTGGTCATGGTATTAGCCTGTAGATTCAGGAAAATGGTGAAATATATGATGCTCCGGGATGACACAAAAAGGTCTGTCAGAGAGGCTGCTAGGTGGATAAGGTGAGTGGAGGCAAATCCGAGGCAGACCACTGCAGCAAATATTTTCGAGGGACTTGTTACTGTCTTTAGTGGGGAAAGGAGTCGAGTCAGTCACTGGTAGTAGTTACTGGTGTGGAGCTCTGGTGTGGTGTGGATTCCATAGAGGTGGTGGGTTCCATGGGAGAGGATCGCCGTTGCCAAGAGGTGCAAGTGTGCATGTACAAGTTATTCCTTATCAATCCACCTGGAAAGACAGAAATCTGGATTGCTGACAGCCAGCCAAAAAAAAACCAAAAAAAAAACCTGATGCTTTAGTGCTTCACGGCGTAGGCTTTGTATGAAATGAATTATTTATCTACCTATTTCTCTGAACGATGCCAAGGGGATTTCTTTTGTTTCCTATTTCTTGGGTTGGGTTTCTAAGGCATGGGTTTTGCTTGAATTATTTAACCCACTGTCTGTTTCCCTAGAATGATACCAAAAAAAGCTGGCTTCCTTTTCATTCAAAATTTGCAACAGCTATCTTCATGGGAACAAGAGGTTGCTGGAGAGGCCAGGGACAACCACTCAGGAGAAGAGGGAATTATTAACGATCCTTATCTTCTGGAATTTGAGTAGATTTTGGTTGGTGATCTTTATTGAACAGCATTTACCTTTCCCCTGCTGTACTCTCCCCCCCCCCCCCTCTTCCTGGTCTCCTCCAGCATTCTGTGTTATATGCTCTGTTCTGCTTGAGTCATCTTGAAAGTGGGAGCTGAGGGGCCAGAATGGAAACTGAAGAGGATACAGTTATGATCAGCAGTGTGTGAAGAGGGGTGTGTGTGTGTGTGTGTTTGAAGTGCTGGACAATAATCACAAGAGTTGTTTTTTTCTTTGTAATTACTAATGGTTTTTGTTCGTAGTTCCCTCCTGAATTTCTGGGGGGAGGGCTTCCAAAATAGTATAGGGAAAGATTTTAAAAATGAATTTAAGTTTTAATACAATTTGTGTGCTTGTGGGCAATTGCTATTTGGGAAAAAAAAACCCTGCAATTATCTTCACAACTATTTGTTTTTCTTTTCAAAGACAGGCACACTAGTACTGCTTTGTTTCAAAAGCCTATGGTTGGGTTTTAGGGTTGTTGTTGTTTGTCCCAGAGATGTCAATAACACATCCTGCCATGAAGTTTGTAAGAGCAAATCCCAATGACTTATGGATGAAGTGCATCAGAGCAGCCTTAAGATTGGAACATGTCACTTTTGGAAGCTGTGGTACAGAAAGCAGAAGAGCTTCCATTTTAAGCAAATGTACCTTTTAGACAATGCAAGTTTTTCATTTAATTTACAGACACAATGCAAAACCCAGAAACATCGCTGGTGAAAACATTCTTCATTTTTAGTTTCAAAATATTTTTCAGCGAGGCTCCTTCTGTCTCTCTGTGGTCTTTATTTTTCTTCATTGCTTATATGTCTTTTATTGGCATTCTCCATCCTGTGATCATACAAGTGCAGCTCCTGTTCCAATGTTGCAGTGACTGAATAAGCATCAGCCTGGTTGAAAGCTTTTAAAGTAGTGATGGGCAACCTAGGCTAGTACATGGGCTACATGAGTGCCTCTCTTTTATCTCAGTGTGCTGCAGTATTCAGGCATGACCACTAACCATGATTCCATGGATGAATCTGGCAATCCTGCATATTATTATTATTATTATTATTATTATTATTATTATTAGTAGTAGTAGTAGTAGTAGTAGTAGTAGTAGTAGTAGTATTTATATACTGCTTTTCAACAAAAAGTAGTTCACAAAGCAGTTTACATAGCAAGATACAATTGACAAATATTTCCCTGTCCCCAAAGGGCTCATAACTTTAAAAAGGTGTCAAAGAGAAACCAGTAACAGCCCCTGGAAAAGACGCTATGCTGGGGTGAGGAGGGACAGCTGTTTCCCTCCTGCTAAATATAAGAAAAGCACCACTTTAAACCCTCTACATTTTATTTGTCCTCATAAAATCCCTGACCCAATCTAGCCTTTAGTATCTTTGCTAGTTTGCTTCACATTCTGTGTACACGTTCACATTCTTTGCATACTCAGCAATAAACCATTATATCAAAAGTAGTTTGAGTTTATACCATTTAGATATAAATGAATTTGTCTTACACTTCCAAGGGCCTGAAAGACACTTTACTGTTGTCAACAGAAGATATGCCTTGGCTGGAATAACATGTCCATTTTTAATCTTTTAAGAGTACCAGGGCACTAGGGCAAGGCTGTATTTGGTGATTCCAAACTGAGGGCCAAATTACTCCTGGTAGCCCATGAACAATTGTTGTAACCTTCCACAGGTTCCATGAGCAGAGTGGAATTTATTCCCAGAGATCTTAAGGATGAGACTTATGAAACGTCTAAGTCATCACATACAGAATGGAACCAGCTTTGCACTCTAGCAGTAATACAGCGCAATCCTGTGTAAATTGAGACAAGAGGAAATCTGACTCACTGGCACACACACCTCCCTTCAGCCTGTCCTCCATAGGATGCTATCAGCGCAATCCTGTGTAACTCTTGCACCGGTGTAACAGTAGATCCACTGGTGTAAGTGCACTTATGCCAGTGTAACTTGCCGTACGTCGATGAATGCAGGATGGACACCAACGTAACCCCTCTCGGACGCCGCACATGCGCAGTTTAAACGCAGGACAGACACCAGCGCAACTCTGCTGGTGCAGGGAGCATTCTGGAGGCGTTTGGACACCCCTGGAAAGTGTCCTGCAATGTGAGGAAAATGTCAGCTGACACAAAGGATACAAAACATCGCCAACTTGAGCACTCAGTTTATTCAGAGGGAGAGGTGGAATAGAAATCATTTAAATAAATCCTGCATAGAATTCAGAGGACAGCAGTAGAGTTTATGCTCAGGACCTGTGAAGAAGAACTGTAAGAATAGCAGGTTAATTCACGGTCCAATCCTACTAGTGTGCTGAGCTGCAGGAACAAGCATTCCAGTGGCACAATGTGGTTTCAGTGGACACCCACCACCCGCTGCCACAGGTAAGAGCGTGTAGGAAGTGGGAGATTGGTGGGGTGAGCAGAATGGGGTGGCGACAGGGGTGGGTACGAGGGTGGATTGGGGCCGGGCCTGGGTTTGGCAGCAGCAGCAGCCACCGAATCCTACCACTCTTCTTGGGCCCAATCAGCTTTTACGGTTCCATGCAGACTTGCGGCAATAATATCGCTGGTGCAGTTCCGAGTAGACCCACTGGGCCAGCAGGGGCTTACCCTGAGGCAAGGGAACAAATGTTCCCTTGCCCTGAGGAGGCCTTTAGAGGCTGAAACTCCCCCGAGGGATGCAGCAGTAGCCGTGTTGGTGCAGCTGCATCACCTCACAGGGAGTTAGGATCAGGCAGTTATAAAAAGCACCTTAAGGGGTGGAGAGAAAGCGCAAGGATTTCTGGACATTCCGTTTGCAGGGCACACTATTTTCTATTTTCTGTTCAGTAACTGATAGTACACATTTGCTATCCAGCATTTGAAACCCAAATTGGCCTTGGCTGTTGGAGAAACCACTGGTTAAAATGCTAACCTGGTACCTTTCTCAGATGGGTGCCTGTATTCCTAGCTGAGTTCTGCTCAATTAACAATGACTACAGTGGACTGGTCTTTAACCTGAAACAGCTGCTCGCCACCAACAGCAGACCACCCAACAGAGCAAAACATCAAGGAACTGAGCCCCACAACTAGGTCTTACGCCAGCTGTGTTCCTTAAATGACTCTATATTATAGAGCACGACCCACCCAGTAATATCAACTGTACTGTCCAAGGTCCAGGTGCCTGTTCATTACTAATGTTCTTTTTATATTTGCCATCATTTATCAGCAGTGCCCTATTCCCCCCCCTTCCCCAGCTGACTCCAATCATCTGCATGTGGATGAATGATGGACCTTGCATAGCAATCTTTCTGGACATGTCAGCTTTTACCTTATGGTTACTAGATTTCTATTTCAAAGGACATACTGTATTGCAGAGAGGATGTAAGACAGTAACAAACAAATTGGGTCTATACATATGCTACGGACGGTTCCTTTACTACAAAAAGTAGTTTGCCTCTTGTTGAGTCGCATATGACATATGGCCCAATCCTACGTAACAGTAGCGCTGGTGAAACACGCATTCCGTCGGCACAGGCTACCGCAAAGCAGTTGTAAAGCACTTTGCGGCAGCGCAAGCAGCAACGCAAGCAGCAGGAAGGCCAGAGCGCACTGGCAGACTTCAGGAGGCCCGCTGGAGCAGATAAGACAGACGTGGGGGTGGAACAGGGCGGGGAAAGGGTGGGGAGTGGGTGGAACGGGGCAGGGGGAGGGCAGAACGGAGAGAAGATGGGGTGAAGTATGGGTGGATCGGGCCCAGGAAAAGGCAGTTTTGGCAGCAGCGGCACCCACTGAATCCAAACACCCTTCCCAGGCCAGATCTGCCTGCACAGGTTAACACGGACTTGTGCCAGTGATATCATGGCTGCTGAACCATGAACCATGGTCGCTGCTGGGGCTTACCCCAGGGTAAGGGGACAAATGTCCCCTTACCCCGAGGAGATCTCCAGCAGCCAAAGCTCCCCCACAGGATGCAGGGGGATGCATCACTGCGCGGAGGGTTTGGTAGGATTGGGCTGATAATCATAGTATGACGATTGTCCAAGCAATCAGGAAATGTTCTGTATTTTCATTGCCTTTCAGGCTTATTTCTTGGTACATCTCAGCTCAGGTATATCTACCACCTTTACTTATTTAATGCACCGGAAATGAGTTCTTGCTTACAGGGGCTCATGCCACAATAAACAGGTCACTTCAAATCAGTGGTGTTGCTGGAGGGGATGCAGCACCATAAGTGGTGCAAGGCGCTACACTGCATCTTGCAAACCAGTGTAACGCGGCCCCTCCCACTCCCATCTGGAGCCATTCTGGCAGTGAAGCAATGCGAAATAACATTCTTTAAGGCTGCAATCCTATACACACTTACTTGATAGTAAGTCCCATTGAACTCAGTGAAACTTACTTCTGAGTAGACATGTATAGGATGCGATTGCACTGTAATTTGCATAATTTATTCAGATTACAGAATTTGCGTTTTTCACGGCATAGAAGCTGTACTTTTTAGCCCAAGAATTGTTCCTGACTAATTTATTCAAGCAGCAGAATGTGCCGCAGCAGACCCTTTACAATCACCTCTGATGTTGCAAGATCATTAGTATGATAAGGCCGAGGCGAAATAACGAAACAGTTTGGCCAAGTTGTTGCAAGCTACCATGTAATCACAGGCCTCAAAGGACGCATAATTTTGACAGATGACACAAGTTTCAACCCAGAAGGGACTATTGGAGAGAATGGCCTGGCTGTGTGCTAATTAATAAATGAACTGAGGAAGTGCAAAATAAACCTGTCACTTGCTGCAGGATGTTAGATGTCAACGCCACAAAAGACAGACTGGCTTGAAACCTGCTTTAAAAAAACAGTGGAACAAACAGGAACTTCATACAAGAGGTGCTTAATAAACAAAGCCCCCTTTGAAAAGTGATGAATACACACAAAAAAACCACCCCAACAATCCATATGGCGACATGCACCAAAGATATGAAGGGGGGGGGGAAATCTAAGAAAAGTGTGTAAAATATGTTAGCAAGTACCCAAGGGAAAGTGCAGGTGGCAGGACACAATAATTAGGATTTGGAAACTATCTCAAAAGGTAAATCAAGTGAATTTGCCAATATGCAGAATGATAAGACTGCTGGCTAGAAAGCTTCATATAGTTATTGAACCACACAATATGACTCTTTTAAAAAGACTAGAAACCTCTGCATGCCTGAACTATCATGTATGTGCAATGCCAAGGGAACAGGTTTTATGGAACAATCCAATTGCCAGCTTAGGCCAACCTAAAGTGTTGCAAATGTGCGGTAAAGCACGTTGCGACACCCAGAAAGGAAGTGGGTGCCAGTGGGAAGGCCTGTACCATCTCGCTGGCGCTGCAGCCAGGACCACTGTGCGCTGGAGCAGGTAAAGTTTGCTCCGGGGGGCGCCTGGGCCGGGGGGGCGGGGAGGGAGTGTAACAGGACAGGGGAGGGTGGAGATGGAGTGGATCGGGTTTGGGAGGGGGACGGGATTGGCGGCACTGGCACATGCCAAATCCTATGGCCTCTCCCAGGGCTTTTCTAGCTTCGCTTTTGGGGTTGGATATCCCTAGCTGCCTTCATCTGGTCTGTTTCTTTTACCATGTATTCGTATGCTCTTGCTACTTCAGTATTTTTAGCTTGTTGTGTGTTGTTTTTTGGAATTTGTATATTTTAAATGTATAGCTTGTATATGTTGTATTAACTTTATTGAATATTGTAAGCTGCCTTGAGTGTCTGGAAAGGCAGGGTATAAATATTTTAATTAAATAAAATGAATAAATGTTAAGCATATTGGCATGGAGGCAAAGGATTAGCGCCCCCCTCCATCTGCACCATGGTCTTGATACAGATCGCTCCTCCTGTAGTTGTTGTTGTTGTTGTTGTTCAGTCGTTAAGTCGTGTCCGACCCTTCGTGATCCCATGAACCATATCCCGCCAGGCCTTCCTGTCCTCCACTATCTTCCTGAGTTTGCTCATTTTCATGTTCGTTGCATCGGTGATGCTGTCTAACCATCTCATCCTTTGCCTTCCCCTTCTCCTTTTGCCTTCAATTTTTCCCAGCATCAGAGTCTTCTCCAGAGAGTCCTCTCTTCGCATTAGGTGGCCAAAATATTTGAGTTTCAGCCTTAGTATCTGTCCTTCCAGGGAACAGTCAGGGTTGATTTCATTTAGGATTGACTGATTTGATCTCCTAGCAGTCCAAGGGACTCTCAGGAGTCTTCTCCAGCACCACAGTTCAAAAGCATCTATTCTTCGGATCTCAGCCTTCCTTATGGTCCAACTCTCGCAACCATACATTGCTACTGGGAACACCATCGCCCTGACTATACAAACTTTTGTTGGCATGGTGATATCTCTGCTTTTTATTATGCTGTCTAAGTTTGCCATAGCTTTCCTTCCAAGGAGTAAGCATCTTTTAATTTCATGGCTGCTGTCTCCGTCTGCAGTGATCTTGGAGCCCAGAAAAGTAAAATCTGTTACTGCTTCCATTTCTGCCCCTTCTATTTGCCAGGAATTGATGGGACCAGATGCCATGATCTTAGTTTTATTAATGTTGAGTTTCAAGCCAACTTTTGCACTCTCCTCTTTCACCCTCATCAAGAGGCTCTTGAGTTCTTCTTCACTTTCTGCCATTAGGGTGGTATCGTCTGCATATCTGAGGTTGTTGATATTTCTCCCGGCAATCTTGATTCCAGCTTGCGATTCATTCAGCCCTGCATTTCTCATAATGTACTCTGCATATAAGTTAAATAGGCAGGGTGACAATATACAGCCTTGCCGTACTCCCTTCCCAATTTTGAACCAGTCGGTTGTTCCATGGCCGGTCCGAACTGTTGCTTCTTAACCCGCATACAGGTTTCTCAGGAGACAGATAAGGTGGTCTGGTACCCCCATCTCTTTAAGAATTTGCCAGTTTGTTGTGATCCACACAATCAAAGGCTTTTGCGTAGTCAATGAAGCAGAAGTAGGTGTTTTTTTGGAACTCTCGTGCTTTCTCCATGATCCAGCGCATGTTGGCAATTTGATCTCTAGTTCCTCTGCCTCTTCGAAACCCAGCTTGTACGTCCGGTAGTTCTCGGTGCACTTACTGCTGAAGCCTAGCTTGTAGGATTTTGAGCATAACCTTGCTAGCATGTGAAATGAATGCAATTGTGCGATAGTTTGAACACTCTTTGGCATTGCCCTTCTTTGGAATTGGAACGTAAACTGACCTTTTCCAATCCTTTGGCCACTGCTGAGTTTTCCAAATTTGTTGGCATATTGAGTGCAGCACTTTCACAGCATCATCATTTAGGATTTTAAGTAGCTCAGCTGGGATATTATCATCTCCACTAGCTTTGTTGTTAGTAATGCTACCTAAGGCCCACTTGACTTCACACTCTAGGATGTCCGGCTCTGGGTCAGTGACCACACCAGCGTGGTTGTCATGGGGAGGTCCACCCCTCCTAGCTTCGATGCGGGCACAAGCCAAGGCCACGCCACCTTAGCACGAGGAGGTTTGTTCCCCAATCAGTTGTTTGTCCACTCCTGACCAAGGAGAAGAAGGCACCCCTGAGCCACGGGGGGGGGGGGGGGTTTAAGGCAACTACCCCCTGACCAAGGGGAATAGTTCAGGTAGAAAACTGCCACCAGCACTGGGTGCCTCCTAACCCTTCCAGTCCCAGGCTACTGGGAAGGGGTGCAGAGTGAATCGTTGGTCCTAGGTCTGACTGACCAAGCCAGCCAGGGATACAACGTGCAACACAGGTAGTACGTGACTAAGCACCAAGGCTTCAGGACTTAGTTTCCAGGGTTCCAAAGAAACACTCTCAGGTAAAATAGATAGGTGTTTATTTAGTTTTAGGCTACGCAAAACCAAGCATAGTGATACATATAAAGGATACTGGCAACTAGGTTGCTGCAAAAGGCATAACTTTCAAATACTAGAATACAGCACTAAAATAACAAAGAACTAACTCCTCAGCTAAACACATTTGTCCCTACACACTCACCAACGATGAGAAGAGAGAATAGCCATCCCAGGCAGGATGGTGCAGGGCTGACTCGCCCAAGGCCAGGGCTAAGTCAAGCCATAGGAGTAACAGCAGATAGGGAGAACTGTCTCCAACAAAGACCAGTTAGAGAATGAATAGAAGGGAAAAAGATGGATGCCAGATAGTAGCTTAAGTAGACTTTTTGGGGTAAGATGATTGACAGGGGGGAGCAGACCAATGAAAGGGCAACACGCATGGGAAAGTTCTCGAAGATGAGCTCACTCCTCGCTCCCCCTCCCAGCTCTGAGAAGCTCGTGATGTCCAGCGCAGGTGCGGGTAGTTAATTGGGAGAAGTTGTGGTATCAGTGTTCCCATGCAGATAAGGAATAAACAGGGTAGCTCAAAGCACAACTCCCAAGGTCTCTGGCCAAGTGCCAATCACTGGGCTACAGAAAGCAGGCAGGCAGAAAAACCAAGACAGGAAACTCAAAATGGAGACAGACCAAAGATTTAGACAGACCCTCGTTACAGTGGTCATCAGGAACATTAAGATCTTTCTTGTATAGTTCTTCTGTGTATTCTTGCCATCTCTTCTTAATCTCTTCTGCTTCTGTTAGGTCTCTGCCTTTTTTGTCCTTTATCATGCCCATCTTTGCACAAAACGTTCCCTTGATATCTCCAATTTTCTTGAAGAGATCTCTAGTCCTCCCCATTCTGTTGTTTTCCTCGATTTCCTTGCATTGTTCATTTAAGAAGGCCTTCTTATCTCTCCTTGCTATTCTCTGGAAATCTGCATTCAGTTGTTTATATCTTTCCCTTTCACCTTTGCTTTTCGCATTCCTTCTTTCCACAGCTATTTGTAAAGCCTCATCTGACAGCCACTTTGCTTTCTTGCCTTTCTTTTTCTTTGGGATGGTTTTAGTTGCTGCCACCTGTACAATGTTACGAACTTCCGTCCATAGTTCTTCAGGCACTGTGTCTACCAGGTCTAATGCCCTAAATCTATTCTTCACCTCCACTGTATACTCATAAGGGATATGGTTTAGGTCATATCTGACTGGTCTAGTGGTGTTCCCTACATTCTTCAGTTTAAGCCTGAATTTTGCAATAAGAAGCTCATGATCTGAGCCACAGTCAGCTCCAGGTCTTGTTTTTACTGACTGTATAGAGCTTCTCCATCTTTGGCTGCAAAGCACATAATCTATCTGGTTTCGGTATTGACCATCTGGTGATGTCTATGTGTAGAGTCGCCTCTTGTGTTGTTGGAAAAGAGTGTTTGCTATGACCAGCGTGTTCTCTTGATAGAACTCCGTTAGCCTTTGCCCTGCTTCATTTTGCGCTCCAAGGCCAAACTTGCCTGTTCCGTTTATTTCTTGATTTCCTACTTTAGCATTCCAGTCTCCTATGATGTAAAGGACATCTTTTTTGGGTGCTAGTTCTAGAAGGTGTTGTAGGTCTTCATAGAACCGGTCAACTTCATCTTCTTCGGCATCAGTGGTTGGGGCATACACTTGGATTACTGTAATGTTGAATGGTTTGCCTTGGATTCGAACTGAAATCATTCTGTCGTTTTTGAGGTTGCACCCCAGTATTGCCTTTCCCACTCTTTTATTGACTATGAGGGCTACTCCATTTCTTCTAAGGGATTCATGCCCACAGTAGTAGATATGATGGTCACCTGACTTAAATTCGCCCATGCCCGTCCATTTTAGTTCGCTGATTCCCAAGATGTCAATGTTCAATCTTATCATCTCATTTTTGACCACATCCAGCTTGCCTTGATTCATAGACCTCACATTCCATGTTCCTAAGCAGTATTGCTCCTTGCAGCATTGGATTTTCCTTTCAACCTCAGACACATCCACAGCTGGACGTCCTATTGGCTTTGGCCCAGCCGCTTCACTCTTTCTGGGTCTACTTGGAATAGTCCTCCGCTCTTCTTCAGTAGCATATTGGACACCTTCCGACCTGAGGGGCTCATCTTCCGGCGTCATATCTTTTAGCCTTTTGGTACTGTTCATGGGATTTTCTTGGCAAGGTTACTGGAGTGGGTTGCCATTTCCTTCTCCAATGGATCATTTTTAGTCAGAACTCTCTGCTACGACCTGTCCGACTTGGGTGTCCCTGCACGGCATAGCTCATGGCTTCATTGAGTTACGCAAGCCCCTTCGCCACGACAAGGCAATGATCCATGAAGAAGCCTCCTGTAGTTACTATTCTATTTATGATTTATTTTAATTTATTCATTTATATGCCGCGTTTCCTCTGAAAAACTAAGATGCCCAGTTTTAAATAGCAAAACACATATGTCAGAGATGACGACGGCATGTTTAGTGTCATTCCTAGTTTGATGCAAAGGCTTTGTACAGAACATTTTCAAAGTGGTGGCATTGAAGTAGTACAAGACTGTGCTCATTGTCCACAGTACTGTATACAGTATATTTACATTGTCCTGTTCTGTTACAAGGTTTGATCAGATTGGTTTTGTAGATTTTGAGCATGCTTTTGGTGCAGGAGAGAACCCCATTTCTCCTATCAGAAGGGATACAAAATGCCAGGTCCAGACTGACACAATATTTTCAGAGTAATTACGGTAAGTTCTGCATTCCATCTTAAGACTCTTACAGCATGATCCTATGCATGTCTACTCAGAAGTAAGTCCCATTGTATTTAATGGTGCTTACTCCCAGGAAAGTGTAGATGATTGCAGCCTTACAAAATGTTACCACATGATGTTGCCAAGAGACTTTGAATGCCAATTACTTGTGAGCTAAAACGGAACATGGGCCAGACTGGACTGTATTGCACAATGCGAGGGTCGTTCCGCTTGTGTTCCTGCGCCATGAGAGACATGCTGTAAGGATTTCCCCAAGGCCAGAAGTTGAACCATGATGAGGGAAAGAAACCAGAACAGCAGCCTCCATTTTCACCATGTGTCCAAGAAGCTCTCATAAACTTTACTCTGCATTTCCCCCCCCCCCACTGATATGCTAAATATGTTAGACAATACAGAGGGCTACCTGAAAATGACTCATCACAGACTCTGGAGAGTCTGCTTTGTCTCAAGCCAGCTCCTTAATGACCGGACCATCAAACCAGAGGCATGGAAAAACTGGAGTGAGCGGAGCAGCGGCTCTGGGCGGCACCGCGGCGCCGGCGGCACTGCTCCGCTCGTTCCAGTCTTTCCACGGAGCGAGCGAGCACGCGCGCCTGCCCACCCATCCGGTGATGCGGGCGGGCGCTCCGAGGCCTTCTTCCCCGGCCTCGGAGCCGGAGAAAGCCCCGGAGCATCCACCCCGACCGGTGGACAGGGCTTTCTGAAGGCGGCGCACCCTAATGTAAACGGTCTGCGCATTCGTGCAAAAAAGGCTAAATAGCGCGCCGCCTTCAGTGGACAGGGCTTTCTGAAGGCGGCGCGCTATTTAGCCTTTTTTGCACATGCGCAGACCGTTTACATTACGTAAACAGTCTGCGCATGTGCAAAAAAGGCTAAATAGCGCGCCGCCTTCAGAAAGCCCTGTCCACCGGTCGGGGTGGACGCTCCGGGGCTTTCTCCGGCTCCGAGGCCGGGGGAGAAGGCCTCGGAGCGCCCGGTAAGCCGGGCCGCCCCCCTGGAGCGGGGCCGCCCCCTACAGGGGCGGCGTATCAGGAGCAGTGCTCCAGGCGGCATCCGCTCCTGATACGCCTCTGCATCAAACCAGATCTCCCCTCCAACCTTCCTATTGTTTATGTATAAGTTTTACCCAGAGGAGCACTGAGGTATGCAGGAAGTCCACTCTAGGAGCCTTCCTTCCTTTTTTCTATGTACCTTGCCCTCTCAAAGGTATCCTCCCCTTTCTTGGCCATGTGCTCTGTTCCCTATAAAAAGGTAAAGACTGCTTGGCAGTCTCTCTCTTCCTCTCGCGTTGTGGACACTGGTAAGCTCTCTCTCCTGCTCTCTCTTGCTCTCTCTTTCCCCCTCTCTCTCGCAACCCCCCCCCTTCTCTTTGCATTACTTCCCAGTTAGTTTTCTACAGGCTTCTCAGCCTGATCAGTTCAGAGACAATCTGCTTCTTTCTTTGTTCTTGTGCCATCTCTCCTAAACAGCATTGTAGCCAAGATCTACTCTCCAGGAATGGTAAATATCACCCATGTGTATAAATCAAAGAAACCTGCTAAACCTCTATACTTCTACTTAAGTTTCCTAGATCTGAATGCTTTGGAGTACGATTGAATTGCTGCATATTGAATTGTATTTTTGTATGAATCTGACTAAATATCTAGTAAATATTGGAAAACAACCCATGTGTGTCCTCAGTATTATTTAAAACGGAATTCTGTGAAGCCCAACTCTGGTATACACAGGTAAAGATTCCTGTACATTCCGAATTGCCATATTTAAAAGCTATTCCCCAAAATAACAAGGCAATTTAGTTAACAAAACTGTAGGCTGGAGGGCCTTCCCATCATGTTTTAAATGACTTTTTCCTCTCACCACGTATCTGTTCTTTAACTGAACATCTAAGCCCAAAGAACAGTTCAGGTCTGGTCTGGACATCCCAAAAGTTTTCATTATGGTGATCTGGTTCAGATGATGCTTTATAATCATAGGGTCCTGGCCCTTATCTTGCCTCACCCACTTGGCTGCTTTCCTTATTCCAACAGCAGGACTGCTCAGACTGCTCTTGTACTTTCCTACCCCCCAAAGAAAAATTATCTACAAGTCGTCTAAGGACAACAACAGCGTATTACATCAGAAAAAAAAAGGTGCTATGCAAGCTGGCTCCCTCTTGTGTTAGTTTTCCACTTTGGAAGAAGAGGAAGAATCAAGAAGAACTGAAGGTTCTAGGGAAGAAAATGACTCTGGATTGTTCTAGGCTCTGTGTGGAGGTACCAAAGGCCATTTTCAAAAGTTACGCTTAAATCATGTTTGGAAGTGGACACATTGGTGAACTGAATGATTAAGCTACATGGACCAACAGTAAATCTGATTTAAAAATAATTTGCTCTATGTTCTATATTGCATGAGCAGAATGCATAAGGGTCATATTCTGGACTAAAACGTGATCTTAGCATTCAGTGTGAAAATGTTCAAAGAGAGGTCAGAGACGTCTGTGATCTGGTTTCTGGAAGGCACTTTGGCATTCTGCAACCTGATCCTATGCAAATGGACCAAGAAGCAGATCCTACTGTGTTCAGTGGGGCTTACCGTAGATAGGATTGCATTCTAAGGCAAGTAAAGATACCACAGATGGTACATGAGCATCTCTTCACAGCAAATGCTAACTGTGATAATTCTGTCAGCAAGGGCTGGGTGTATTCTACTTGTATCACACCAGAGGGAGTGTTGGCAAAGCAGTGTAGGGGAGAACCCTCTGCTATATCTAAAGCTGCTGCTGCTGCTGCTGCTCCTGCAAGTGCAACTTGCAAGGAAGGACGGAGACATGGAAATTCCTTTTTGACATCATTCCAAGGTTTCTAAATATACCTGCTGGCATTGCACAATTCTGTGGCTGCTTGCTTTTTTTTTCTTCTGCAGCTTGGTTTGGTGTGAGTGACCCGCAGCACCTCTGAACTTCTAAGACCGAAATGGGCAAACTGGACTGCTTTCCCTCTCCAGGTCTGCTGGGAAACCTAATTTGATCCACTGCTTTTTCTAATGCTGAGCTTCGGACTTTGTCTTGGGAGATTTTCTATGAAATCAGAGAGTGATTTGTGAGTTAAGAAACAGCACTGTGTCTCATTATGTGTCTCAAATGTGTCTCATTAGTCTTCTGTTTCAACGACTTCTCTCCAAATTAGAGTATCCAAATTCAGATACCCTCACAAGATGAAATTCAAAGGAAAAACCTGCATTTTATTTGGTTTTGTCTCAAGCCTGCATGTCTCAAACAACCATTCATGTTTGAATTTTTGCCTTAGGGCTCCCTTCAAAATGTTCAGGTTCTTCTTTGGAGTTCACAGATTTGGCCGTTTCAAAAGAAAACAAGGAGAATATAGTTCTTGGGATAAGATCCTAAGTTACTAGCTTTGTACGGTGCCTCAGATGCTCAGTCTATAGGAGGACACAGAGCTATTCATATAGCCTCCAGGCAGAGGTGGCGCTGGAGCGTGGCGGGGGGGGGCGGGTCACCCCCGGGTGACGCGCGCCACAGGGTGATGCGCGCACCCCCGCACGCATCACCTTCGTGACGCGCGTCACCCTCGGATGCTCCGAGGCCAGCCCAGGAGCCGGCCTCGGAGCGTCCGACCCCGCTGGCGCTCCAGGGCCTTCTGAAAGAAGGCCCATGCAGCGCGTTAATACGGGTATTTTTACAATTTTCGCGCATGCGCAGAGACCGTTTTGAGGGCATCTTGCCCTCAAAACGGTCTGCGCATGCGTGAAAATTGTAAAAAAATACCCGTATTAACGCGCTGCATGGGCCTTCTTTCAGAAGGCCCTGGAGCGCCGGCCGGGCCGGACGCTCCGAGGCCGGCTCCCGGGCCGGCCTCGGAGCGTCTGGAGGGCGACCCGGGGCGGGGGAGGTACCCGGGGCAGGGTGCAGCTGGGTCGCCCCCCCCCTCAAAATTGCGGCACGGCCAAAGGCCACACCGATTGTCAGAGTGTCACTAGGGTGACACGCGCCCCCTGCTTCGGGGTGACGCGCGTCCTAGTCACGCTACTGCCTCCAGGCTATATGCATATCTTACTTTGATGCCAATAATAAAGGCTTACTTGAACTTGAACTATATCTTTCTTTTGGACTGTCTCAGAATCAGCTTTACTCTTATACAAAGCCTAAGAGTTTAAAAAAATAAAGCATCTCACTGAATTTTAAAGGTTGAATTATACATCTCAATTTGTGTGGTTTGCCATAGGTTTGGGCACCATTCATCTAATAATCAAGAGGTTTCTCTGCTGATGCCCAACATCTGGAACTCTTGCAACAGGGAGGTTTGGTTGGTTTGCTCCCACGCTGGGGGTGTTCTGTCACTGGTTGAAAACATGCTTATTCTGGCAAGCTTTTTGGGTGCTGTGACTTTGTGGGGTTGTTTTTTTTTATGGCTCTTCCGAATGGCTTCTGTGCTGTCTTTGGGATAGTTGGTGTTAAATATTTATTTTAATATTGTTTTGCTGTTGTCTATATGGTTTTGTTCACTGCCTTGAACACCTCCAAATTGGAGAGAAAAAGCAGGACACATTTTTTAAGAAAGAAATGAACTGGTGCAGGCTTGCAGCCTTAGCCCAGTCCTAACCAACTTTCCAGCACCAATGCAGCCTCGAGGTAAGGGAATTAACATTCCCTCACCTCAAGGAGGCCTCTGTGACTGCCCTCGCCACCACAGGATGTAGCTTGCACCCCTTTGGCATGGCTGCATCAGTGCTGAAAAGTTAGTTAGGACAGCCCAATCCTAATCAGGCCTTGCACTGCAGAAATGCTTGTTCCACGGTGGGAAAGAGGGTGGATTAGGGCTAGGAAGGGGTGACATCGGTAGCAGCAGTGCATGCCAATATCCTAACCCCCTGCCTAGCCTCAATCCCCTGACCCGGGACTACGTGGACTTGTGCCAGCTATAGAGCTGGTGCAGGTCCAAGTAGGCCCAGTGGGTCAGCGTGGGCTTACCCTAGGACAAGGTAGCAAAGGACGCCAAGGACGCCTCTTGAGGCCAAATCTCCCCTGTGGGATTCAGCTGTGTTGATGCAGCTGCATCACCATGCAGGGAGCTATGTAGGATTGGGCTGTTAGTCAGTGTTCAGCACTCAAACCGCCAGGTTGGGTGATTTTGTGGCAAAGACTGGTATGTGCTTGTGCGATTTCATCCTGTATTATTGCGATAAAACATACCAAATGACAAATTTTTCTTCCAATTATTATTGAATCCAACAACTGAATACAGTAATAATATTTCCTAACTTCTATCTATATACTGCTTTAGAGGATTCAAAGTGCTGCATATATTATATTATCTCAGTAATCTTTACAACAGCCTAGTAAGGTAGCCTGGTATTATTATATTGTAATGGGATGAGACTGAGAAAACAACGACTTGCCCAAGAAGACCACCTACATGAATCCACAGCTAACATGAGATTTGGGGATTTTCTGGCTCATAGGCCACACTCCTCAGCTCCCAAGCACACTTATTTGGAAATCAGCTGAACTTATTTTTGATTAAACATGAATAGGACTGGGCTCCACGCCACTGTGCTATACCAGCTCTCTGTTAATTATTTAACTGAGAAATTATTGTGGGGAAGAGTATAGAAATAAATGCATGCCATATAAAAGATGGACATTATTTAGTTACTTTCTAATGCATGATGTCAGCATCTTAAGATTCCTGGAAAAGATTGTAGCTGTCTCCAACTTCAGAACTTTAGCTGGCATTTGAACTAAATGAAATAATTGTGCTTTTCATTGCTTTAATCTGAATTCATACAAATACATGAACACATTTAGCACTGGCTGCTTTTCTGGTAACAGGATGTTGTGGCGGGTGTCCGGAGTGCCTGATCCAGATGAAACAGGGAACCAGCCAAGCAAAGCCATAGTTGTAATTTCAGAAGAGAGGTTCTTATGCATTGCCCCAAAGCTCAACAGAGACATCACCTCTTGGTGGACAAAAAGCTACTATGATGGATGACTTGGCTTGAATCCCCCCCCCCCTGTTGTGTGCAGCTCTGAACAAGAATCATGCACCACCATGTTGATTTCTCTCTCCCCTTTGTAGCCACCTTCATGGACAGTTTGACATCAGGAATTTGTTTGAGAAATCTGACCCACTATTCAGTTCCTGAAAATTGCTCATAGACAATTTGTGGTTACTGAGAATTTGTCTGAAATTATTTGTTGAGTACCCTCTAGGTCTAATTCTTGGCTCATTATATTTTGCTTATTGCCAGCTCTTTCATTTTTATTCTGAGTCTCATAATGAGGGAAGTATTTTTTTAAAGACAGAATTCCCAAGAGCCTTGAAAAGACTGATTTGGAGATCCTTGGCTTCTCTTGTAGGAAAGGTGCTCTCTAACTCCCAAGACCAACATTTAGTCTCTGCTGGTTGGCTTCAGCTTCATTGATTTTATGCCACAGATCATCTGACACTGTAAGAACCACTGTAAGAACCACTATTGCTCCCAGTAACACTGAAGAGAAAATCTGTAGTCTTCTCAGAATCTAGCGTTACAGCACAACCCTGTCTACTAAAAGACCAGAGGAACGTGTGCTCCGCTGGTCTAGGGTGTTGCAAATGTGCCGTAAGGCACGTTTGCAGCATCTGGTGAGTAGGCAGCGCTGGTGCCAAGGCTGGCACTGCTCTACTTGCCCTGGATCCGGAGCTGCGCCCAAAGGGGAAGGTGAGTTCCCCGCTGGGAGGCGGAGGGCAGAACAGGGCATGGTAGTGATGGGATTAATCGACTGGCCCCGGGCAGGTGGAGAAATCATTGGAGGCCTCCTCCGCCGAATCCTATCCCCCTTCCCAGGCCTGGCCACCGTTACACAGGGTTCTCGAATATGTGGCAGCAAACCAGCTGGCACATATTCGAGTAGATCCACTGGGGTGGCTAGGACTCTACTCGGGGTAAGGGGATGAACGTCCCCTTCCCCAAGGAGAGCTCCAACCACATGGGCACTGGGTCCTATCTAGATAGGATGCAGTGTGGGCTCACTGCATCCTAGCTAGACAGGATTGGGCTGCCTGTCTACTCACCCTCTTAATGATGTTCCCAAAAGCACAGAAATATTGGGAGGAGAACAAGCAAACATTGCAGAGAGGAACGCCATGATGAGGGAAAGGAAAGATCAGAAGTGATCAGCAACAGTTTCCCCATAAATGATGGACAGATTTGAATGCCAGCTCGTCTCATTTTACAAAATGAAATAGCTGATTGCACAAGCAGATTCTAGGTTGCCATTAAAGTTGGGATTCTGTAAGCAGCACACTGAAGTATAGCTGATCCTAAGAGAAAGCTTTAGAAATAGCTGCTTTCCATTGCAGACTAACATTAGGAAGGTAGTCTTTTTGGAATAGCTGAAAACAAGATAAGTAAGGTGACTAATGAATGAGGTTGCCACAGAGAGCAGATTATCACTCCATTCATTTGTAACCACCCATGCAATCCTTACAAGATTGTGGCTCTACCTACCTTGTTTTGGCCATACTGGAGACCCTTTTTATAACACCAATATCAAAACTAATTCACGCTTGACCCTTCCCCCTTTCTTGGAAACATTTATAGAGATTATAATTCCTTGACTGTAATAGGTGCAATATTACCCCAGGAACAGCTTTCCAAAGGAAAAATGACACCTAGGAATAAATATTCCGAGTTGCAGTTGCAAAAATCTGACAGGTACAGTTTGCCAGTTGTTAAGAGGAATGCTGTAACTGACCCTTCCTCTTTTTTTTTTTTTTTTGGTATTGATGTATTGTCCAAAAATTCAACCTTTTGTTGAATTCAGCCAGTTGAGCTCTGCTGTTAGTAAAGGTGGACAGAACTAGTGGACAGATTCAATGTGAATATGGAGGATCTAGTCCCAAAGGCCTTTTGTAACAGGTGTAACTCAATCCTATGCACCTTTACTGGGCAATAATCCCCCCCCAAGGTCAATGGACCTTACTCCCCAGTAGTAATTTCTTTATTTTATGCATTATACATATTTTAATTCCACCTTTCCATTTGAAAAAAAAAATGTCCGAGGCACTTATAGTATAAAAACACACAAAAATAAATATAACAAAGCAAGGAATTAATCAGACAGGTGAAAAGAAAGGTCTGTAGAATGGCAGAAAGCTAACAGATAGGGTGCTTGGCAAAGCTCCCTTGAAAGGGAGTCCCATAATCTAGGGGTAACCACAGAGAAGACCCTCTTCCACATCCCAATTAGATGCAATTCAGGTGCTGGAGCAATGTGGAGGAATCTCCATATAAGATCTTAGCAATGTAGCTGTGCCTTGTATTTTCTGGCTCAGAAATATGTTGGCAGCCTGAAATGTTTACTTCAGTGTTGATGAGTTGAGCATTACAACCCTGAAAGTTCTTCCATAGCCACATTTTAATTTGAGTTAATCTTAAAAAGAAGTCAAGTTTTCCATTCTCCAAACCCCATCCATAAGAACATAAGAAGAGCCCTGCTGGATCAGGCCAAAAGCCCATCTAGTCCAGCTTCCTGTATCACACAGTGGCCCCACCAGACGCCTCAGGGAGTACACAGCCAACAAGCTAACCTGTTTCCTGTTGTCACTCCCTTGCACCTGGCACAGAGAAAACCTTCTAAAGCCAGGAGGTTGCTTACGGCTTGTAGCCTGTGATGGTCTTTTCCTCCATGAATCTGTTCAAACCCCTTTTAAAGGCATCTAGGCCAGGTGCCATCACCACATTCTGTAGCAAGGAGTTCCACAGATGAATTACACGCTGGGTAAAGAAATATTTTCTTTTGTCTGTTCTAACTCTCCCTCCACTCAATTTTAGTGCAACGCCTTCTGAAAATCCAGATATATAATATCCACGGGTTCGCTCGCATCCACAGGACTGTTGACCTTTTCAAAAAATTCTAACAGGTTTGTGAGGCAAGACTTCCCCTTGCAGAAGCCATGCTGACTCTCCCTCAGCAGAGCTTGTTCTTCTATGTATTTTAAGATTTTATCCTTAATGAGACTTTCCACCATCTTCCCTGGAACAGATGTTAGGCTGACTGGCCTGTAGTTTCCCGGGTCCCCCCTCCTTCCTTTTTTAAAGATTGGCGTGACATTAGCTATCCTCCAATCCTCTGGCACAGTGGCCGTTTTAAGGGACAAGTTGCATATTTTGGTCAAGAGGTCAGCAACTTCATTCTTGAGTTCCTTCAGAACTCTTGGGTGGATGCCATCCGGGCCTGGTGATTTACTGATCGTTATTTTGTCAATTAAGTCTGAGACATCTTCTCTTTTAACCTCTATTTGACTTAATTCTTTAGTCAGGGGAGACCGTTCTGGCAGCGGTATTTGCCCGAGGTCTTCTGCCGTGAAGACAGATGCAAAGAACTCATTTAATTTCTCTGCAGTCTCCAAGTCCCCTTTTATCACCCCTTTCTCTCTCTCACCATCCAGCGGACCCACCGTTTCCCTGGCAGGTTTCCTGCTTCTAACATATTTGAAGAAACTTTTATTATTCCCTTTTACGTTGCCTGCCATACGTTCCTCAAAGTCTTGCTTGGCCTCCCGTATCATCTTTTTACATTTCTTTTGCCACAGTTTGTGCTCCTGTTTATTTTCCTCATTAGGGCAAGACTTCCATTTATGGAAGGAAGCTTCCTTGCCTTTTATAGCGTCCTTAACTGTGCTTGTTAGCCATGCCGGCACCCTCCTGGACTTGGTCGAGCCCTTCCTCCTTTGTGGGATACACTCCCGCTGGGCCTCTATGACTGTTGTTTTAAACAGCCTCCATGCACTCTGGAGCGATTGGACTCTTTTTACCTTCCCTTTCAGCCTTTTTTTAACTAGTCTCCTCATTTTGGGGAAGTCTGCCCTTCGGAAGTCAAGGGTTTTCGTGTCAGATTTGCTCGGCACTCTCCCTCCGACATGCATGGCGAAACAGATCGCAGCATGGTCACTGTGCCCCAACGGTTCGGTAACATTTACCTCCTTGACCAGATCTTGAGTGCCACACAATATCAAATCCAGAGTCACCTGTCCTCTGGTCGGTTCTGTGACAAGCTGCTCTAAGGCACAGTCATTTAACATATCCAGAAATCCAGTCTCTCTTTCATGACCTGAGCATGAATTGACCCAGTCAATGTGAGGATAATTGAAGTCCCCCATGACTACAACCCTGTCTCTTGTTGACACCTCCCTGATTTGCTTCCTCATTTCAAGATCCCCTTCAGGTTTTTGATCTGGAGGACGGTAGCATGCCCCTACTATTACATCACTCTTTGAGCCTGGTAATCTAACCCACAGTGATTCTACGGAGGAGTCAGAGCCCCCCTCCAGCTCTACTCTGGTCGATTCTACCCCCTCTTTGACATAGATGGCCACCCCACCTCCAACACGCCCCTCTCTGTCCCTCCTATAGAGTTTATATCCTGGAATTGCAGTATCCCACTGGTTCTCCGCATTCCACCAGGTTTCTGTTATACCTACTATGTAAATGTTTTCCCTAGCCACCAAACATTCCAGTTCTCCCATCTTTGCCCGTAGACTTCGGGCATTTGCATAAAAGCACTTATATACGTGGTCCCCCAAGAAGGGCTGCATGTTTGCACCTTTATTCCTGCAGCCTTCTGTCCTGCTAGACTGGCTGTCATGTCCCATCACGCTACCACTCCCAATTTTTACTCTGTTATTACTTGACTGTTCCCCATCCTCTGCACCCTCATTCCCTCATCCACTCACCTGCTTATCTTCCTGGCTGCGCCACCAGAAGTGGGATGAAGGAAGGTCTCTCTCTTCCACTTTTGGCACCTGACAAATCTGTCAGCTGTATTGGAAAACTACATTTCCCAGCATTCCTGGCACCTGGCTCAAAGCTACAGTCAGGTGTTTGTTGGGGTAAAGAAACCTCCCTCCATCTCTCCTCTCCCACCAGAGCAGCAAGCCAGGTAAATTGATAGGTGGGAGGTTGGGGAAGGGAGTGGGGGAGGGATTGTTGTACTTCCAATGACATTGGAAATTGGTTTGGAATAAACCAAGCTATTTTCTAAGTTTTGAGGAAACCCATTCAGTTTTCTGAGCTTGAATGGGGAAGCTTGCGCGGCCCATTGGTGCTCCCAAGTAAGTGTACCCAGGATTCCATGTTAACGTGTGGGAAAAAAAAATAGAAAGCCTGCATATAGATTGTAACATCTGAGCATTTCCTGAGGGTAGGGGAGGGTCCAGAAGGTGGTCTGCTCTACTGTCTGGGCCTTGGTTTGTGCAGTTTTGCAAGATTTGATCTTGTTCCCATGCCAGTCGACAAGAACATGAATCCATCAAGTGAAGTTGTTCAGAGATTTGGGCTGTGGAGTCCTCAGTATGTTGATGATGTTGTTGTTCAGTCGTTCAGTCGTGTCCGACCCTTCGTGACCCCACGAACCATATCCCACCAGGCCTTCCTGTCCTCCACTATCTATGATGATACCCAGCTCTATCTCACGCTTTCATCTGATTCTGGGGTGGAGCTAGAGAACTGATGTCTACTAGCAGTGTGAGACTGGATGAGGGAGAACAAGCTGAAATTCAATCCAGACAAGGTGGATATTCTAGTTGTTAGTTGACTATACTATATATCTGGGAGACGACATCCAAGCTGTCCTTGATGGAATTGCACTTTCCCTTGAAGGTTCACAGGCTGAAGTTGCTTCTTGATCCAGGACTCTTCTGGCCCAGGTGGCCCCAGTGATAATAAGGAGCACCTTTTATTAACTTCAGCTGATTCACCAGCTGCTATCTTTTCTTTATCTAGCTCCACACTTTGTATCTACACTTTGGTCATTTCCAGTTGGACCATTGTAATGTGCCCTACATGGGGCTGCCCACCATGAAGAACATTTGGAAACTTCCGTTGGTGAAAAATATGGCAGCAAGCTTTTACCTGGGGCTGCCTGATATGATCATATCGTTCCAATTTTGTGTGAGTTATGCTGGCTAACAATTTGTTTCTGGGCTGAATTCAAGATGCTGGTTATGATCTTTAAAGCCCTATACAGTTTTCCTTACCATTTCCAGGCAAGTCCAATGCCTTGGGGCCCACGGCCCCTACCCCCGCAACGCTTCTGGCTCTGGGTACCCTTGCCTTAAAAGGCATGGCAGGCATCCAGTAGGAGCAGGGCCTTTTGAGTGGTGGCACTGACTTGATAGAATGCCCTCCCCATGGAGGCCTGATTGACCCTTATTCTGCAGTCTTTCAGGAGAGATGTAAAAACCTGAATTTTTGATTTGGCATTTGGAGAGGGTCAATGATAGGTGGTGTGGTGGCAGGTATAATGAGTTATGGCTTTCACTTGTGGATTTTGGTTTATGCTGCCTTTTAATTAGTCTTGGTGTTTTGCTTCTTTTATTTTGTTTATTTGGCAGTAAACCATATTGAGTTGCCTTAGAGGCAAGACAAAATGTTTTAAAATAAAAGTAAACTAAGTAAATCCTACAAGTGTGCTATTTGCTGCATGTACACATACAGTACTGGGAGCACAACTGCTTGCAGTTGTCCCATGCGCATGTCTCCCATGTACATGCAGGGAAATATACATGTGTGAGCACCGCAAATGACAAACTACAAGTCAAGTTTCCTACCTGGAAACGCTTTCCATGCAGGAAAGATATAACATTTAATATAGCCAGTAAAAATAATTTTTCAAAATTGTAAATGTTTCCATTCAAGTTTCTTCAAATTGCCACCACCAGGTGACTCTAGAGCTCTTCCTGTTTCATTCCCATGTATTGCCTCTCCGTAAATTCTGTAGCTAATAGCAGCTGGGAGGGATTTAAGTAGGGGAATCGACACAGGACAAAGGTGTTAAACATCCCCCCAGTGTTTTGGCCCCAATCCAAATCCCTTCCCCCATAGCTGCTTTTTGAAAAATAAAAAGATGTTGAGGCTTACAGTCATGAAATTTCCACATTACAGCTTATTCAGCTCTGAGGACATGATGTGTTCTCATGATAATATATCCACCGCACACACACACACACACACACACACCCCAGAACACAGACACTGCACTCCCCTTCCTTCAGCTGTGACAAACCCAGAAATTTCCCCAGAGGCTGAAGTTTTGTGTTGCTCAGTGTAGAGCTTTGGAGGAGAATGGACAGATGTTGATTCAACAATTGGTTGCCAGAGAGGAAAACAAAACAATAGTGAAAAGCTGAGGGTGGCTTTGCAAGGTCAAGAATGGTCTTGAAGAACTTGGATGGAGAATGTTATGTGTGGTACCCACACTTGGCCACTGCTAACACATGTAGGAGAGATGGATACATTTCATGTAGTCTCCCCCGGAAGTGGGATGAGAATTTTATCTACTAATGTTCTCAACAGAATAAGGCTGTTCCCCACCTCCCAAGAGGACACGTATGTATGTGCAATAATGCCACACATGCCTTTTTTCCAGACAAAAGCAAAAACAGGTGGGAAAGGGATGGCTTAGAAATACAGTCTATGTCTTTACAAAATCATAACCCTTAGGTGAGAAAAATGAGGTGGGGAATAGTCCGGTAGACCAGGAAACTAACCTCTCACCTCTTCCCTGCAGCACGCCATAGCCACATCAGCCTTTGGAAAGTAACCATCATGAACAGGTGCCACTGTAACTATATGGAGTCTGTACGAACGATGACCACAGCAGGAAATTCTCCTGCCCACACCCCCACGGAAATGAATGGGTCATCCCTGCCTCTCTCTCGCAACTCCCGGTCCTTTCAGAGGGGGTTGCGCAAGAGAACCTCCCTCTGGACTGTGCCTCGTGTATTTAAAAAGAGGGAGGGGTATGGGGAAAGCTCTGAGGTTTGTGCTTCCTTAATTGGTGGTTAATCTGCCCACTTGGTTTCAGGAGAGCAGAAGAGTCTTGATTATTATTATTATTATGAATTATTATTATTATTATTAATTTTTTTTTGAAATGTTTTCTAGCGTGGAGGGTGTGGGGAAAGGCGGCTTTTTTGACGCGAGGTAGCGAGTGCTGAAACTCATTTGGGTCAGACAAGAAGGAGGGAGAAGTACGGCATAGGGGGAGGAGCGCAGCGCCGAAGAGGAAGGGGGAGGGACTTGGGCTCTCCGAAGCCTGAAAAAGCGACCCTTCACAAGACACGGTTTAGAGAGAGCCGGAGCTTTGGGCTGCGCTTCTGCTGCCTGACATTCGAGCGAGAGAGACACAGAGAAAGAGCGAGTGAGAGAAAGAGCGAGCGAAGCAGGCAGACAGCCACGCAGCGCAGAACAGCAAGTGCAGGGCTCTCCGCACAGAAAAAGAAGGAAGGAGACGCAGCCGAGGCAGAGACTAGATCAGCCCGGGCAAAGAAAGAGAAGATTCAGGCTAGGGAGGAACAGAGACCCTCCTACTTCCCTACGCATCGGGATCTGCTATTCATTCTTTTATTCACCCATTAATTTATTTCCTCCCCCATCTGCTGAGCGGTTTCTCTTCCCTCGCTAAGCGATCTGGATTTTTTTTTTTCCTTTTTAAAGTGGAAAGAGAAAGACAGTGGAAAGAAAACTATTTTCCCCTCTTCTCCTTAACTCCTCGGAGAAGGGGCCCGACTCGAACTGGGCTTGAGTGAACCAGGGTTCCAAAAAAAAAAGGGGATCTCCTGAAGGTGTTTTCAAAAAGCAAAACAAGCCACCCAACTCCAGCTTGAAAGCAGCGAGGCACAGCGGCCGCAGGATCCGAGCCCAGGCGAGACCTTGCGGGGAGAAAAATGCATTGAAACTTTTGGCAAACTTTTTTTTCCTCTCCCCCTTTCTTGTGCCTGTGTGGAGCGCGCGCGCGCGCGCGCGTGGTGTCTTGCCACAGAGGTGGGGGGTGGAAATCTGTTACAATTCGGAGCCTTCTGGGGTGCTGCTGGGATTGTTCTGGAGGGGCGTCGCATCGGAACCTGTACAAGTAGAGGGGAGAGAGGTGTGTGTGCGTGCGTGGAGGAGGAGGAGGAGATCTGCGTCTTTGGCGCCTAGGGAGCCGGGCTTATGGACGGGTGAAACCAGAGCCTGAAACCTCTGCCCCCCCCCCGTGCCCCCAACCCTTGAGCTTTCCCTGATCGTCCAGGAGGAGCGGCTCCAGGAAAAGAAAGAAGAGGAGTAGCGAGACCGAGAGGAGCCAACAATCTACTCCCGTCTCCCTTGCCTTGCTTCAGGAATCATGAACTTTCTGCTCACTTGGCTCCATTGGGGGTTGGCGGCGCTGCTCTATTTCCACAACGCCAAGGTAAAAGAGGCGGGCGGGCGGGAGGATCCGGGGCGGCGGGGCAGTCTTCCCTCCTGCTCCCGCATGGCCTGCTCGCTGCATGCAACGCTGAACATGCATGGCGAGAGCCGGGCAGAAGGGCGCCCACATGCGTCGCCAGCTGCCTTGTGCGCGGAGGGCAGGCAGGGCAGGGCCAGGTGGAGAGCAGCTCGGCTGCCCAGACTGTGCGGAGCTGTCCTTGTGAGGGCACACTAGCGCGTAGCCACGGTGCCGTTCGGGGGCTACCAACAAAAGGGCTCTCCAGACGCCTCGAGAGCAACGCGGAGTCGAGGTATGCAGCTTCTGCTGCTGCGCTCACGCCACAGTCCGTGTGGGGCCTGCGCGTGTGACGAGAGGCGGAAAAAGCGGAGCCCCAAAGAGAGGTCTGCCTCCCTCGCGCGTTAGCCAGCCCAGCCCTGCTGTGTTCCCTCCCCTCTGTCTGCAGAGTTGAACAGGAGTTGGGAACCTGGCTTGAACACCGCACGCAGACACTGCGTCGTCATTGATCCTAGAGCATGTAGGCAGCTCACTGACTTCTTGCATCAGCTTCTCGCTCGCTCTCACGCTCTCTCTCCCTCCTGACATTGCAAAAGGGTGTTTTGGCCTATTTGCTTTAGCTAGAGGCAGGTTTACTGACCGGAGTTCAAAATTCCTAGCTTGCAAAGGCAAATAGAGATCAAAGACAAGAAGATAGATTCTGTATTCCTTCCAGATTGATTTTCAAAATAGGTGACCCGGCTGAGTTACCATAAATAGGAGTTTCTTCTCCTGTATTCAACTTCCAAGCCCCTTTCATCTGTTACATTAACGTATTTCTGACAGTGGAAGCCAGTCTATAAAATATATGTCCTGCTTGTTTTTGTCCTGCTTCCCCCTCGCTTTTTTTTTTTAAGGAGTAAAATGCTTGAAGAGCCAAGAGTTTGGACAGAGTGTCCAGCTGAGATGGTTCATGTTGCTGCTAGGTAGATATATACCTCATAATTCAAGGTTAGTTTTTCTTTGCCATTTGTCTTGAGGAATTTAGGGGAGAGGGAGGACATGGGCTAGACAGACCATTGCCACAACAAGTGGGAAAATAAATGCTTTGTGCAAACTAACCTGTTCCCTGCACTGTTGTCTCTTACCACCAAAGGAAGACTTTAGTTTGGAACCATTTCAGATGTAGATCTAGTCTGACAGCTCTCTTGCTAACCTGTTAGGCTGCTACTTTTTGTCAAGTGACAGCAGCCCGTGAAGCTTTGCTGGATGGGAAATGAGGCTGTAGTTCCTTGGGGAAACTGGTACTAGGTCAATGTGATATCATGGTCATACTTGTGTTTTAAAGCGCTCTTATGAGTTTGAGTATTAGGTACTGCAAATCAAGTGGAAAGGGGTGCAAAAGCCCTCTTGCAAAAGAGGTGCAAAAAGGACCGAAAGGAGGAGGGGGAAAGAACAGTAGAAAGTTAGGGATAATTATGGGAGAATGGGAGATTCAGGGGAAAAAGTTCCTTTTCTTCCAAGGAGATTGGGAGGGATGCTCGGTCATTAAGACCATACCGCCCCTTAGGGTAGATTATATGGAATTATGGTTATGGGAGTACAGTATATGGAATGCCAGCCAAAGCATTCATAGTGATGCTAGCTGTAATTCTGGCATTAGGTGTGATTTGCTGTTGGGGTAGAGAGATGGGAGGATGATTTTTTTTGTTTATGAGCTTGGGAGTTCCAAATAGACATACAGTATTTATTGTACGTGTCTCTCTCAAGGTTGGGAGGAAAATCAAGGAGGCGTGTAGGTAATACATTGTGTTGCTTTAAGTGAATGCATTGGGGAGATGCAGTGCTAAGGCATGACTCTTTTAGCGAAGGCAAAGATACAGTTACTAATCATGGAGGCTTTTAGTGTTCTGAAGTGAGGCTGGGACAGTGGGAAATTGTCAGTCAGTGACCTGGCACAGGAAGCACAGGTGTTGGTTTCCACTCACAAGGTATGTAGCTGGCTGTAACAATGGTGCAGTTATAGTGTCCATCTACCCCCCCTTCTCCCCAGTGGTTAGCCATTTCTGAAATTGCTCCCCTCTGAATCAAGCTAGTCTGAGTATAGAGAGAAGAGGGTTAGGCAGTTTGCTCCAAACTTGTCAGGTTACACGTCCACATGTCTGCACTTTTTCCTGCCTTGGCCCAAAGACTCCTAAGCAGGATTTGGATCTAGGATCCAAGACCTTGGACAGGGCTACGCTGCCCTTGGTTGTAACTAAAGTGGCAGCCTGCAGTTCCCTTCCATTATTATCTTGCTTAATGGACTTGATGTTAGTTAGGTGTAGTAGGGAGCATATGCTGGGGCTCCCTCCCAAGATGTAGTGCTAGTGGGATCAGGCAAAGATCAAACACGGAGGGAAGGGGGGAAGGGAGGGAACAAGAGCCTGTGACTAGACTGCTAATGATCTTGCAGCCACTAGCCTCTTACCATTGATCAGGCCACACTGGGGACGTGCCTCCCTCCCAGCTCCTTATGCTAACTTGATGGGAACGGAGCGGGTCACCTTTCACCAGAGCGTCCACATTCTAAGTTCTGGGCATGCAGCAGAAAAATAGCTATTCTCAGCAAAAATGGTAGAGCCCCCTCCAATATATCCTGTCATTTCTGGACAGCTCAGGCTTCTCTCTGCCGTGTCAAAGATCCCTCTGGCTGATGCTGGATTACTGACCTCTCTCTCTCTCTCTCTTGTCTGCACAATGGGGAAAGATGGCAGCAAAGCCCCTTTCTTAAACAGAAACCTCCTAGAAGACTTTCTAGCGCCTTCGATGGAAAGGGTTTTAACTCCTGTCCCAGGGGCCCTCCCAAAGTGGCCGGATTGTTTGTTCCAGTCCTAAACAGTTACAAAGCTCTTTTAATGAGGCTGCAGAGATTAGGGGGAAGGGAAGAGAGAGAAAGGGTGGTTGTGATGTGAGGGGAGTGTGTGTGTGTGTGTGTGTGTGTGTGTGTGTGTGTGTGTGTGTGTGTGTGTGTGTGTGTGTGTGTGGAAATTATTGGATTAACCTTTTCTCTTCCTTGTTTCAAATTAAAATTGAACCCCTTGTAATAAAGTAGGAGGTGGTGTTTAGTTTGATTTCAGGAACAATCTTTCTCAGCAACCTGCAGATAGCCCAAGGCCTCAAGGAAGCTTTCCTCTTGCTATCCTGGAACTGAGCTTGCTCTCCTTTTTCCCCTGAGGCAGATGTCTTAGGAAGATATGAAATGAGATGGAAAGCTAACATACTATAGAAACAATGAGTAAAGCCAGCAGAGGAGATGAGCAGAGGCAGTGTGACCTTCAGAAGGGCACTGGGCCTTATAGCCCCCTGGAAATGTGTTTTTGCTTCTGGTTTGTCCTGCTGGTGATGGAGAGCGAATTGGGAGACGTTGCTCTCCCCCCCCCCCGCACCACTGCTTTGGTTAGCTGAGAATTGTCAACAGGGAACAGGCTCTGTATGCCTTCAGCAGCTTAAGCGAGAGAAGTACCTTTATTTTCCTAGGATGGACTCAAGGTGACACTGCTGTATAAATAGCTCCTGGAGAGTTTCTAGATCCAAAGGCAAATGGCATGAGCAATACCATGAAAATGTTTCATGTGATGGCTCATGGTAGCTTGTCACTGTGTGAACAGTGGAAGGACACAGCAATACTGTTTAGGGGAATACCTGGATATAACATTGCTGATTAGCAAAACGTTCAGAAATCCCCAGCCTGGCCTTGACACACTTTAAAAAATACCATAGTAAATCCTGTTTTCTGTCTGGAATCGCGTCTAGTGATTTTTCAGGGGGCTGCGAGACTGGAGGTTTTACAGAGCAGCAAAGTGTTATAAAGCTGTGGTCTGTAGCTATTTGTAGGGTCTTTTCCTCCTTTTTGTTTTGAATATCTGGGTGGGGCGGGGGGGGGAGAAGAAAGAGAAACTTTGTCAGTCTTGAAAACCTGAAAAAGTATCCCACAGACGAATTGGAGTAAAAAGTAATGAGCAGGCTGTAGCTGATCCAAAACTACCCAAAGAGGACTTTGGAGTATTAAAGGAAATAAAGGAGGACAAGATTAGAGAGAGATCTCTTTCTTTCACTGGGGCCCTAAACGTGTTATGGCTGTGTTATATTACTTGCTGTTCATCAGTGCTACAGGTGTGGTATTCATCAAGTCTTAAACTGGAGTCTGGACCACGTCCCAGGACAACTTGCCACTTGCTCATAAAGGCTACGTGCATTACGCGATGCTAGCAAGGTGGGTGGACACCTGCCTGACAGAGAGCTGTGGCATGTTGCCACCTTAGGAGAGAGCTGTGAGGCTGAGGCTTCAGACACAACTAAGGGTTTTCTCTCTGCTTGTTGCGGCTGCCTCCTGGCCCTTGGCAGTTTCAGAGGCCAGGTGTGGCTTCTGTCTCCCCCATCTTGTTTGTGCTGCTGCTGTGACCTTCATGTGAGGGGGAAGGAAAAAAACAAACCTGTTCTTGACTTTAAAAAGTAACACTGTAGCCTAGTGGTTGCCAAACTCTTTTATTAAAGGAGACAAACTGATTTGAGGGTGTTTTTTTCCTGTTCAGTTCAGGACCAAGTGGTTCTATCCACTTAGCCTGGAAGCTAAATGCTCTTAGGGTGAAATCCTGCACACAGGCTGCTTATATCCCGCAAACATCAATAGACGTTAAGCTGTCTAACTGTGCAGAGGATTGCAGTGCTAGTTTTCGGCTGCTTTGCCTACTTTTTGCTGATAGCCTGGTGGGTCACTTGCGAGGTTCTGGTGGGTTCTGACCCATCATTTGCAAGCCAGTGCATAACACTAGGAAAATGGTTTGATGGCCTTTTCTCCCCACTAAAACTGTGTTACTGACCATGGCTGGGTAATTCAGAGATCTGAAACTAGGCTTGAGAAAGCAGGAATTTGGGGTAAAAGCTAGGAGTCATGTCAGGACCAGCACATTAAAGACAGGGAGCTGAATGCAAGCCTAAGGTGAAAAATAGATACGGAGACTCTCCCCCTCCCTAATTTTATATCTCCATTGCTCTCCCCTCTTTAAAATGATGGTGTTAATTATTTGCAATGTAAGTGTACTGTTTGATAGGGGAGGGGAGGATATATGTGGAGAGTGAAGAAGTGGCTTCCCATTGTCCAACTTCCTCCTCTTGGGCCATCTATGTTATAGAAAAGAATCTGAAAACTGAAATTGCAAACAGCAAATTGTACACTGACAGAGGGAATTCTTTAGCTGGAAAGGAGGAGCAGTTAAGTTAGGTGATAACTTTGGAAAAGAGCTAGGTTTTAGGAATCTCATCTAAACGGTTCTCTGATAACCAGATTAAAAACTTTTCTCAGGCAGATTAGTGCCTCTATCACATCTGCTGGAGAGGTTTATTTGCAAGGAAGGGGTGACAGAGAGATGAGGAAAAGTTCGTGGAGGGATGTCGAGGACCAATACTTCTACTGTTTAATGGTACATTTAATTTTGAAGGCATATGGCAGAAGGAAGCAACATTTTGCTATCCAAAAAGAGGAGTCATGTGCCATTCAAGACTAGCTAGGAGTCACTATACAGTAGTATGCAGACACAGCAAAACTGGAGGACATTTTTTCCTTCTCATCTACTCATTAGCAGAGGGGGGGGGCGGAGTGGTGCTGCATGGCGTTATACGAAGGTGCAAAGTGGCCCCTCCCACTCACCATCAGGGCCAGTCTGGCCAACGTGTAATGCTGGGCAGCACTTACTGCCCCCACCTCCCCTCGGCTACGCTACTGTATGCATCTACCCCATCACAATATGCTCACGTGAACAAATTTGTCTCTGTAACCCCTTATGAAGCTAGCGAGAGAATTGGCTTGTGGTCACTTTAATTGCTCTACCAGCTCCCTCTGCACTCTGCTGGAGTGCTTTGTAAGAGGCAGGCCCCTTTTCGAAATACCTTTGAATAACTTTCCTTGGAACAGGGACGTGTACAAATCTCGTGGCATATTTGTCATGTCAGCGCTAGAAGGTCACCAATGTTGTTTTCTCCTCTGCCACCCCCCTCCTCAGTTCAGATTTGCTCTCTGTGTTTTGACCTTAATAATTTGAAATGCCTTTGAGCAGCTAGTTTCTGTTCTGTTCTCTATTAAAGTGACAGTGCTAATTGCTTTCTGAGAACGGTCTTCCCCCCCACGTCTCCCTCTTCGGCCACACTGCCTTTGCCGCCGTCTCTGCTCTCTCCCCTCTCTTCACCCTCTACATTTTTCTAGCCCGGGCTATGGAGTTGTGTTAATTTCATTTTTCTTATGCTCTTCGGAAAAGGAAACAAAGGTCTCTCTGTGGCAAGCACAGAAATACACTTCACAAATACAAAAGCTCCCACCCGTTTCCCCACAGTGACCCTCTGCCAAATTATGCTGTTGAAAATTCAGACATGTCCCTTTTGTGGGCATTTCATTTTCCAGTGGGGGGGGGAGATAGAGAGAAAGCAAGCTGAGGAATACAGTTGGTGGCATGAAACATTGTTATAATTATGCTCAAAATTACCACAGTTCCTTGCTTTTGCCATGCTATTGCCTCCTGGAAAGCTCCGATCCCTCGCTGGCAGCTCTGCTTCTGGGAACAAGATAATGGTTTTGTGTTTTGACTAATTTTCTGTTGTCTTTGCAGTTATCGCAAGCCGCTCCTGCCCAAGGGGACGGGGAGAAGCAACACAGTGAAGGTAAGTGGCTTGTCTTCCTTCTGCTCTCTTGATAGTCGCAGTGAGAGGACATTGTGGGAGGTGGGATGTGATAATCATGTCATTGGTGATTTAAAACTGTAAATAGCAGCCACAGTTCAGGATCGCAGTGAGGGAGGAGGTGCTTAACTCTTTATGCCAGGGTCCTGATGAAAATGCTGATTGCATTGGGAGAGAAGCTGCTATGGATGCCAATGGCAGCTTACCTGCAAAGACAATAGCAGCTATGGGGAGGTATTTTCAATTTCATAGGGACCAGGGGAAACCATTAAATGCTGCCTCCCTGTGTGCTACTGCCCCGTCCTGATAACTCCTTACCCAGCACCTGATCTTTGCAGCAAAAACAAACAAACAAACCCAGGACATGCAAAATCTGATGAAGTTATTGATGTAATGTCTAGTTTGGTCCTAGCTGGGCTGCTGGGGAGGAGCCTCATTAATACTGCCACCATCTGGAAAGTAGGTATAAATTGTGTGAGGCTATATATGCAAATATATTATATGGAAGCAATGGGGCAGGGGGAGATCGGAATGTTAGCTGCCAGATTTAACTCTGTCTTGGCTTCAGGGTATTCTAGTTTACTTTTTCATTCAGAAACACCCCCAGTTAATAACCCAAATACTACAGTGTTTTGGAGGAGGGGCAGGATGTAACCTGGTCTTTCCAAAACACCATAGAACATACCATACAGAGCCTCATTTTCACTTTCTACGATGTTTGCATTGTATTTTATTTTGGGGTGAATTTTAAAAAGTTACAACTCAGTGAATAACTGCTGGAGGAATTTGCCACAATTTCAAAGGAAGGTTTGGCATCTTTTATTGCCTGTCTCCTTCGCCTCTTTCCTGTTGGCAGACCTTTGACCCCGGCTGTACTGCTCAGAGAGAAAAGCAAGGCATTGAACTATCAGTCAGCGTTTGAATCTTCCAAAGATCATGCTATTGTAAACCTTGAATAAGGAAATAAAAGAAGGGATTTTTTTTTGCATCTGCTTTTCTTTTTGCAACAGCAGTAGAGTCGTCAGAAGATGGTTCCATTTTTTTAAGTGTCTGGGGCAAGAAAATCCCCAATTGCAAATGCTTCATTTCAGAGCAGCAGGTTAGTCCAAGGAACAACATGATCTTATTCAGTGTGTTACTAGATATCTGAATCTCAAGTACCTGGGAATAGGAGATGATAATTAATTGAAGCATTTGGTGCTTCTGTTTGTTATAATTTTTGTAGGTAATTCCACTGCATCTGAAGCCAGAATGTTGTGACTGTCCTTAATTGGATGGAGAGGATGCCAGGTTTAAATAAATTTGCTTAGACTTTCTGTAATTGCCTGTTAGGCCTATTTACTGATTGAGAGCATCTGGGTATTGCAGGTCATCAGACCTTCATAATGAGGTTCAGAGAGTGAGTGAGTGAGTGAGTGAGTGAGTAGTCTGGTTCAGGAGTCACAACAAACCATGATATCAAAGATATTCTGGCTTGTTAACAAACTGTGGTTTATACAAACTATAGTTTCCTGTATTTAGATGTAATAGGAAACTGGATTGTTCCTAACTGCAGTCAGATACGTTCAATCTCCTGTTAGTAGAGCTGATAGAATCGATCATTCCCTCACACAGCAAACATGAGTTTTGTTAAGAACTTTACTGCAACCACAAAAGAACTGCAGCTGTTGTTACATAGGTAGGACAAGAAGACAGGAAAAAGAAACTAATGAGAGGTCTAGTCAAAGTAGGAGAGAGCAATCCACAAGTCTTTAAACTAGCAATGAGCTCCCCCTACTGGTGGGGATTAACATATACCTACACCCACTGACTATATAGGGTGGCTCTGCTCACGTGCGGTCGCTCTTACGACATTATGAGCGTGAAAGAGGAAATGAGTGTGAGCTCATACTCATAACTCATTCTTGTTGCAACAAACCATAGTTTTGTGCGACATCTGAACTGAGCCAGTTGCACCTCCCTATATCTCCCAGAAACATTTTGTTTACTGAAAATCATATATGTTGCAAGAACATGCAAAGTGAAGGAAAGGATACAGAAAGTACAGATGGGGCTGAGCAAGGAGGTTCAGTGGGTAAAGAGACTTTTGCTGTATGGCTGATTCTCTCTCTCCCCCCCCCCCCCGGGAGGCTTGCTCTCTAGCTCTGAGGACCTTTTACAATGCCTCATGTACATAGGCCTCAATTCAGTCTTGGGATTAGGCCTAGCAAACTTTGGACCTTGGGCTGTGCAATCTCCACCCACACCTGAGCTATCCAGGTTACTGCTTGTTTTCCAGCATCATGGTGTGAAAATCCACCATCCTAGTGTTAATGTCTCTTGTGTCTCCTGCTTACTTTCGGACACACAGGGAGTGGCATTCGCTGCTGTTCTTAGTGCAGGGCACCAGGGGGCTGTAGAAGTGCAGCTAGGGATTAGTGACCAGTAGGCTTGAATTGCAGCAGGAATTTTGGATTGGCAAACTAGAGGCTGACAAGGAAGAGCAAGTTTGTAATAACACACCTATATATATTGTCGCCTTGTTTCTGATTCCTGTTGGGATTATTGCATATTTGTTAGGCTATGGATTTAACAGAAACAAAAGCAAACAAACAAAAATGCTGTTAATTTTAGCACTGAATGAAAGGACAAAGACTCCGAATCATAGCGAGGAGTAGGACAAAGGATCAAGAATCTCTCTTCCAAGTTCTGGAGTAATATTAGATGCATATGCATACGCACTAATAGTCATGAACTACTTAGTGGTTTTGTGATAGAAGGTTACTGTTCCACTGTGCTTTTTATGGGCCCAGGCATATACCCCTTTCAGTTAGGTTTTCATCCTAAAGACATATTTGCTTGATTTATGAAGAAATTCTCCCCCCACCTCAGTATGCATGTAAAGACAATTGCCAGGTTTATTGACTGGTACAAACACTTGTTCATTTTTGTGCTGTTCTGTTGCAAAACAGTGGTTTGGAGTCCTTCATCCGTTAGCTCTAAAGTGATATCAGTTCTACAGCATGCGGCGGACTGGAATTGTCCTCCAAAGTCAGCACTGCTGGCACAAGCATGCTCTTTGCCTGCTATCCAAATGACATTTTGAATTCCATTTAAAGATCGCAGACATTTGTGAGCAGTGTGTCTCCTGTGCAGATGCTCAAATGGTAACAAGTTAAAGCACTAGATTATTTCGGAGTTCTGTTGTGACAGCATCCTTTATTGCTAATCATTTTCATGATTCATACAGCAGAATATCCAGAGACTGGCTGATGGGCCAATGTGGCTCAGTGAACAGTTTGCCAAACTAAATTTCAGACAGCTGTGTTTAAATCCTTGTTCATCCACCGGCTCACTATAGGACCACATAAATAGCTTGCTGTACTAATAATGAATGCAAATTATCATTATGTACAGTTTATAAAGCATCCTCATTGTATGGGAAGCTTTAAATGACTCTGCCAATGTGTTAACTCCTTTCCGTTGCGTGTCAGTGACTCTGCAAAGCCCCTGAATTTTCTTTTTAGAATTGATGATGTCTTAGAATTTCAAAGTACCAATTTAAGTCTTCACACTGCCACCTTTTGTTCCTTATCCGAATCTAAATCACTTTGGGCAATGGAAACAAGCCAGTTTCTTGTAAGTTATCTTACAGAGAACGTGCCATGTACGCTGCAGGTGCATTTGTATTCTAAGTTTGATAGTCAAAAGATACATAATGAGATATACCGTTGGCAGCGCATGGGCACAATATGCACCCTAGGCCACATGTTCTTTATGAGGCATTTTGGTTTGGCCCACCACTTCATGCAAGGATTCTGAGAACCCCAGTTTTAAAACAAGTATATCGTTCTCTTTATTGTAGAAATTGTTTTGAAATAGAATGGGGGGAAAAACATTAAAGAACTGAAAACGTTCTGATTCCTTTATTTTTCAGTTCTCATAGTTTCTGAGCCTTTATGTCAAGGTTTTTGAAGACTGCCTCATTTCCCCCTCCACCCACCCACCATATTTGAAGGTAGCAGCATCAGATCAAATATGTTGTGCAGAATAAGTACAAGTTGGTCACCAACTAGAGTTGGGCAGCTGGCATGTTCCTTTGAGTGATATGTAGATTACATGTTAATTGCAGGCAGCACAATAAACACGTTAAATGATGCCCCCGAGATTGTGGTGATTTCTGATGAGATTGGGGTGAAATAGTTGCCCATGCAGAGCCATTGAACAGCCAGTCTCTCTCTCCTCTGCTGCCTCTTGTGTTCTCCATGTCTTCAGTGCAGGCTTGTGTTGGCGACACAGACGGTAGGGATCTTGAGTTGCTCCATCCCTGTGCCTGTAGTTGCTTGGCACTGGTATCTTGAAACATACCGAGTCCCTTGCTGAGCAACTGGAATAGTCAGGATGATAAAGTTTTGATCTAAAAATTATTTTTACCATGACAGGTTTCTTGCTTCTTAATGCTAGGAAAGGTGTGAATAATCAGCCATGTGGTTACGTGTCTGGCTGCATGCCTGCAACTTTCCCAGGCGCTAAATTGTTTAATTCTCCAGTTTATAGATAGCTGTATTTTAAGGTTAAGGTCACCCTGAAGGGGAACAAGGAGGAGGTGGTACAGACCAGGCAAGAAAGCATATGAGAGGCTGATATATCTGACTTTGGACTGGATGTGTTTGTGGGAGGGGGAGATGGGGACTCTCTCTTCTAAAGGAGGACTGCCAGCCATTACTCCTTGCTTCTCAAGCCACATTTTTCCTCCCTGAGCAACTGTCTTTTTAAATAGGCACTTGTGCTGCCCGTAGAAATCCCAGCCACAGGCCCCTCCTCAGTTGTACCTGCTGCCAGCAGCACTGTGACACTGTCAACTCCACATGACCGAGAATTAACTTTCAACAATTAACCGAGAGCTCTGAGCTTAAAGCCCTGCAGCTTTTGTACGTGTGCTTTTTTTTTTGTCTCCTAGTGAAGCAACCTTTATGCCAGTTTGTCACAGGTTCAGGCCTCTTCAGAAATGCTTAGTGGTTATTGTTTTTTCCATGATGCAAGCAGTTTGTGTTTATCAGACAGACTTATCAACCCCACTACTATAGAGCTCTGCGTATGGCACAGGCATATGATCAGAAGGCAACGAAGCTCAGGCCAGGTACTGTTTCCTGTGTATGTAGCTCTGCCCCATTGGAAGCTTCCTGAAAAAAACCCAGCTGGGTCCCATGGGCCTGGGAGTGTGTTTAACACCAGAACAGGGGACATGCACTAAAATTGAGTGGAGGGAGATTTAGAACAGACAAAAGAAAATATTTCTTTACCCAGCGTGTAATTCATCTGTGGAACTGCTTGCCACAGGATGTGGTGATGGCGCCTGGCCTAGATGCCTTTAAGAGGGGTTTGGACAGATTCATGGAGGAAAAGACCATCACAGGTTACAAGCCATAAGCAACCTCCTGGTTTTAGAAGTGGGTTTTCTCTGTGCCAGGTGCAAGGGAGTGTCAACGGGAAACAGGTTATCTTGTTGTCTTGTGTGCTCCCTGAGGCATCTGGTGGGGCCACTGTGTGATACAGGAAGCTGGACTAGATGGGCTTTCGGCCTGATCCAGCAGGGCTCTTCTTATGTTCTTAAAGTATGTAGTGCGATTTTGGAAAGAGAACTTTGTGCACTTGCATTTAGCTGTCCCTTCCACATTATTTTGCAGTCTTCCCACCTCATGGCTGAGCGTTGTGATAAACCTTTAGCACTAGATTGGAAGCACTGAGATATTTGTGTGGAAATCAGCAAGGTGCGTCAATGGGCCCCTGTCGGAACAGAATACTGGACTAGATGGGTCTTTGGCCTGTTCCAGCAGGCCTTTTCTTATGTTTTCTTGGTATACAAAGAAAGAGTGAAAAATCTGGATAGAGGAAAGTTTAACCAGCTAGATGTTTGTTACCCTGTTCATATCGTCTGTGCTATGGAATATATAATATACAATTCCTTGATGGATCCCAGATCTTCTAGTCTCTGAAAATATAGTCTATTATAGACGTTGAATGGCAAAGTTGAAGAGGCTTTCTTTCCAAATGATGAAACTCTGTTGTTGCTATTAGTCTATAGTTAGCAAGGTTATACTATTATTAGCCTGTAGATAGTAAGAATAGAAGCAAAATATAGGGACCTGCCTGCAAGCATTTAAAAGACAAAAACGTGAGACAAAAGCAACAAGAAGGAAGAGAAGCAAAAGGGAAAGTGTGTTACTATTGCTGGCCCCAATGCAGTGATACAACATTCTGTCCCTTTGTAACGTATGGTAATATGAGGGTAAAAAGAAAAGGATGGAAAGTGTACAAAACGATTGGGTATTGCTTCAGGGATGAGGTGTAGCCATACAACTATCGACTTGATTTAGTTTGTTCTAAGAGTTACATGAGAGATGCATAAGTTCTATCCTGTGAATGTCCAGAACTCATGCTCTGCCACTTTTTGTACAGCCCTGGAAATCGCAATAGGCTCACTGGTTGAAGGGAGAAGCATGTTTTCTCTGTGACAAACATTGTCCTACAAATATTGGGAAAGTGTGCTATACTGTCTGTAAAAGCTGCACATTTATTGGGTGAAGAAATGATTGTCCAGAAAGACCTTAACATGGGAATTGCATTGTTTGTGCTTGTGCAAGGTGGGATATTGGATTGGATGGTCTGGGTTTGGCAAACTGATTTGTCAACAGAGGATTTAAAAATGCTTCATTCCACTTCCATTAGCTGCAGATCTTACAAGGTCTGATATGATACTCTGTGGCTTCAATTCTGTGCACACTTACCAGGGAATAAGCACCATTGAACATAGTGGGGCTTCCTTCTGAGTAAGCATGCATAGGCTTCAGCTGATTTTTTTGCTCACTGTTCATTTTCGTATCGTAAAATTCAGGCAGGCAGGGCAAATGCTAAACCTGTCAGTGTTTCAGTCCTATTTTGCTTCCCCCTCCCAACCTCTGAACTCTTATCATCATGGGCTTTAAGTGCGTTTTGAACTGAGCTAATGCATTTATTGACGGTATGTTTGAGTGAGCCCATGAGATGATAGGGGGAAGTATCCAGGTGGAAGGAGCATTGTGTGAACAGTCATTAGTCAGCTGTGCTTCGATACTGTCTTGAACGATTTGAAGGAAGATGCTGTTATTAGACTACCTAGACACACACGAACCAAACCAGAATGTATTAATTCACATTCTCCCTTTATTTTTTAGTTATCTCGTTTATGGATGTCTTTGGACGAAGTGCCTGCAGGACAATTGAGACCATGGTGGATATTTTCCAGGAGTATCCTGATGAGGTGGAGTACATCTTCAAGCCATCCTGTGTGCCCCTCATGAGATGTGCAGGGTGCTGTAATGATGAGGCACTGGAGTGCGTGCCCACAGAGGTGCACAATGTCACTATGGAGGTGAGTCTGTGGCTAGGGAATAGAGGCTAGAAGAGGCTTCACCTGAAGAAAGTCTCTTCTTCTAGGAAGGAAGAAGTCTTAGTGGACTGTGGCTGGTTTGTCTAACTTGGAGACGACCCACCGGGCTCATCTTGGGCTGCATCCAGCCTCCTTCACCCCCACCTGCTGGCCACAGAGGGAGCAGGGTATGATTCTCTTGCCCTTCTTTTGGCTTGGCCAGTGCCACTATCTGAGTGATTTCAGTATTGGTGAGGCCAAAACGAGTGCAAGAGTGTCTCCCTTCCCCGTTGCTGGGAGCTGGGAAGTGGAAAATTGCTGCAGTGGCCCCTGTGTCATTGCAGGAGTCTCTGCAGCCCTCTCCCATTCTCCAGAGTGACGGGCACCTGGCAGCTGAGTGAGAGGCAGCACTAGTGCTGTGCCCTTGGGCTTGGGGAACCAGCTAGCTGCTTCTGGAAGCAGCACATGAAATGCTGCTTGTCATTCAGTCGCTAGGCACCCCTCTCATCCGGGAATGGCAATGATTTCCTCACTGGAGGAGTCTCTGATCCCTGAGCAGATTGACCAGGGAGAATCCGACTCCCCTGGTTCAAGACATTTGTCATCCCTTGTATGATGATGTGAAGGGACACACTATCCCTTCACCCAAAAAAACTGTAATGTGACTCCTCCCATTGAGTCTTGTAGGAGAATCTATTTTCTATGTTATCTAATGCTCAGAAACTGTTACACAGCAGTTTGTCTCTCCAGTGGTCTTTTGCTGTTACAGTTGAGAGGGTATTGGCAAATCTCTCCTGCACGCTGGCTCCACCTTAATTGCATTTGGTTTCTGCATCTCACTTTTCAGTGTCCAGATGCAGTAGACTGTGGCATAGAAAAGAAAGCCCTTTTGTGAACTGCCTTCTCCTTGAGAGCTGGCCAGGTCAGACTTCACTGGCCAAGCCAAAGTTTGGACTTGTTAGTTGCAATGGCACTGCAGGAGTTGGAAGAAGAGTGATGAAGAGACAAATGGAAGAGCTTCCTCTCCCTTTATTTTGAATGTAGTCATCCTGAAAGGAAGTGGGTGGAAGTAATAGCTAGGGCCAAACACAGTGTGAGGAAGCACACCTTCCGCACCGAGCACTGCCAGTACACTTATTTTCAATGCCTGTCAACTCCTCTCAGCTTTGAAAATGTTTCTTAATCCTGACCCATACCAAGTCTACTTTTCCTGCTGATATCGCCTCAGTCACGATTTACAAGTGTCACCTGGCCATTCCAGATTTGGGCCTTTCAAAACTGAGCGTGTAAATACTGTGGTCGTTTTGTGGTGCAGATCTAAGACCACAAGTGACTGTGTTGATTGCAAGGAAACCAATTCTGCTAATGACCTTGGTGAAGCCTGTAGTCATGTGTCAAAATTGCATTCCTGCCATTTATCATTTCTGTAGTGCTGTCTTTGTGTGGTGTTTCACAGAGCAAAAGAACAGGTTGCTGGGCAGAAGCATTTATAATCTAAGCTTCCTATCTGCCACACACTTCATGCTGAAGTTAGTTTAATCTCATTGCCTTAATAGGCCTAGATTGGCTTGACTACTAGTGGGTCTGCTCCTGGTGCATGATTTGTACTTGTGTTGCTTTTGCAATCCACACACCACTCTTCAGTAACACATGTGCAAATAACCTGCATTGCAGGTTCCATTGTATTATATGGTGTACAGACACATCTGAAAGCATAGTCCCTGCCACAAACCTGAGTCTATATTTTCCCCATCAAATTGTATCTCTTCCAGTTTCTAGAATCAAACACAGCAATGAGCCTTCCTTTCCCCATGTGTGAAGGGTCATCAGCCGCTACTCTGGGCAAGGCAGTGGCTTGGTTGCTAAAACCAAGGCAATATTATTTGGGAAGGAGGGTGAGAAGTTGTCTCCTTTGAACAGGTGAACTATAAAGGTGTTGGCCATTGAATGAATAGCTTATACTAGTGGAAGTTTCAAGACAGAGCTCAGGCTTCTTGTGCTGACCATCCAGCACAGGAATTGCTCTGTGTTGCATTTCTGTTCCACTTTAGCAGCCTAACTGTCAACATTACACTAAATTGAGTTTTGCCACTGAATATTTGTGCTGCTTGGTCTTTTTGAGAAATGATAATCAAACATTGTATGAATGTGACTGACCCTCTTCCTTTTTTTCCTCCTGTCATTTTTTAGATCATGAGAATTAAACATCTTCAGGGCCAGCACATAAGCCAGATGAGCTTCCAACAGCACAAAACATGTGAATGCAGGTGAGGATGGAGAACCTTCCCAACTGTCTTTGGAGTATAGCTTGATAACTGTACCCAGGGGCATGTAGCATTCCAAAGAAATAAATAAAATCCCTAGGCCGTTCGGTATAGGGGCTATGCATGATGGCTGTAGGTGTGACCAAAGGAGTGTAATTTATTAATGCAATTGAGTTCTTAATAGAATGGATATTCATAGGCTGTTGGCTATGTTTCCTTAGTCTGATTATACAGATAGAGAATCCATAAGATGCAATAGTGCATAACTACTTGAAAAGCACTGTGAAATGACCAGGAAGAAGATAGTGCTGGCTATTATTTGTGCTTGGCTGACAGGATAGGGCAAGGTGACAGCTGTCTGTCTTCTGGTGAGAGTGGAGCTAAGACAGTGAAAGGGCAGGAAGCTGCCTTGTACTGAATGAAACCACTGTCCCACTTAGATTGTCGACACTGACTGAGTAGCAGTGGTTCTCCAGGGTTTTAAACAAGGGTCTTCCCCAGCACTGCCTGGAGATACCAGGGATTGAACCTGAGCTAACAGCCTCTCCAAACATTCTGTCTGTCTGTCCTCTTCTCTCCTGACTTTGTCTCTTCTTTCCTTATAGACCAAAGAAAGAAGCCAGAACTAAACAAGAAAAGTAAGTGACCTGACATATTTTTTTCCCCTTTGGTGATGGTGATTTCTCTTTCATTCTTTCTTTTCTTTCTCTGGTCATTGGAAATGAGCTGATTTTGAAAGAAAGAATTGGGTGGTCATCTGGAGGGATTGTACCTTGAATCCATTCTTGGTGGGGACACACACACACACATACACAAATGTGTACTTTGGATGGCTATTCTTCTTTCCTACCTGACACCATATTGAAATTGCTTACTTAATGGAGATTTATAAAGAATAGCAAGGAAATTGCATAATCCCCCCCCCCCCCCCCCGAATGGATTCTAGGTGAAAGTTTTCTTCCATGCGTGGATTTTGCTGTGATCACTGGAAATGATTGCCTTTCTTTTTCTTGCTGCTTGGGTGAAAATTTGCTGACTTACAGCAGCTTGCATAGATTCCTAACTTCAAACCGACGCATGTGAGCTTTGTTGCCTCTCTCAGAGCAAGGGAGTTTCAGCTATTGGAAAAGCAAAAAGTAGAAGCCCGCTAAGGGCGTGAGTGAATCTCTGTGTGAATGAAGTTTGCAGATTGATTGTGAAGGGTGGAATAAGTAGAGAAAGTCATCTTAATCTTCTTGACAATAGGTGTGTTGCCTCTTGGGAATGAGTCTGGCCAATAATACAATGAAAAGTTTCAGTTTTGTGTATGCTAAATCGATGGTGAAGGAAAACAGACTTTTTCCTCTACCTATCTCTCAGACAATACCAAACATGGGCAAATTAATGGTCTTTCATTTCTGGCTTAAAAACAAACTTCTCCACATGCACCCACCCCAGTACGCATGAATAGTACAGTCCACGATCTCCAATAATTTGGTATGGAAGCTAGGCAGAGAGTGAGTGAGAGAGCGAGAGCATTTTAATGGCCAGCTATGTTGCTGTTGCTTTCCCCCAGAATTCACTTTGTGGAGTCCTCACAGGGCTAGCCCAAAGAAATAGTCACAGCTTGGCTTGTTCTCTTTGGAATATGTGGTGTGCTCATTGTTCACTTGAGTGGCAAAATGGCTCCAAGATGTGAGAGTGTGCTGTGTCTGATTGAGCATTGGTGCAGCATTGGTGCTGCTGCTGAAAGCCCCTCTTCGTTCACTGACATTTTTGCTCTTCACCCTTGCCTGACCCTTAAGTGGCTTGCATTGCTGTGCACATTTTCCAGCACATGGGGCACTCTGGTTGGGTTGCACTGAAATCCTTCTTGTGCTTGATGCCTTTTGTGCCTGCCTCTGGATGTGTGTGCGTGACCTTAATGGAAGTTGAAAGTTGTGGAAAGGTTCCCTGAATTAAATATCACTCCCTCTGCCCCTCTTCCCTCCTTGTAGTCCTAGCTGTGTTCTTGGGATGCTTACTCTGCTTACAGACAGGAGAGGGAACTAGTGCCAACAAACAGGCTTGAACAAGACCCAGGAAGCATCCTGTCAGTTCCCTTCAGGGCCTCATTCTTATTAAAGTCTCCCCTTCCCTCCCAATCAAGGTGGACTGCTTTTCAGAGAGAAGAAGGCAGAACTGGGAGAGAATGAGGAATCCTCTTGCAGTGCTTTTACCACAAGAGCTTCCTACCCTGAGCTTTGCCTTCTTACTTTGTGCGCATGTCTCCCTTGGTTTACCACTGGCCTAGGCCCCAGATTTCCCCTGACATCCCCTTGGCTGTAGGATTGGAGCCTCCTGCTCTAGCTCTGTTCATGTGGAAAAAATGGGATGAAAAATTTCCATGTATTGGCAGTGCCTTATCTTTTGAATGGGAGATGGCTCAAAAATTCACTGGTAAAGGACTCTTCTGTCTCCCAAGGAGTGATAACTAGAAAAGGCTTCCTCTTCTTCTCTCAGTAGCTCATCATAAAGAAATTCACAATTTGGCAGGTCTCTGTTCCCAGAGATGTCTCAAGAGAGATTGAACAGCAAGTCATTTGGGTTAAGAATCCTCTTCCTGCATCTTTTTTTCACCTGCCTGCATGAATTACAACTCTAGTCTACAGCCTCAGTCTCTACAGCCTCAGCAACAAAAGGGGGTACGGCAGGCTGCTGTGCTCTTAGTGGTTTGCATAGACACCCACAGTAGTGGAACAGTCTCCTGGGTTAAGAGATGCCGTAACAATTTGTTCTCCTGAGTGAGGTCCAAGAAGCTGAGATTTTTAGTCAGCCCTCTTCTACATAGAATCTACGAACATAATAAAGGAGTTGCTGGATCAGACCAAAGGTTCATCCAGCCCAGAATCCTACTTTCCATAGTGGCCAGCAAGATGTCTCCTGGAAATCCACAAGCAGGCCACGAAGGCAATAGCTGTCTCCCGCTCTTGCTTCCCAGCGACCAGTATTCAGCAGCACACTGCCTCTGAACATGGAGGTTCCATATAGTCACCATGAGTAATGGCCATTGATGATGAGTTTGTAGAGCACCTCTCCTTCCATTCACTAGTTGCCTGTAGTTGAACAGCCGCTATCTGTTTCTGAGTTGCCAAAACGAGTTCCTAGACGTGGATTTTTGAAGCCAGACGTTCTGCAGGCCAAGATGCAGAGCACATTGGGCAAGGCATAAATGGCTTATGAAGTGTAATGGGTGCCTGCCCACCTGCATTGTCTCTCACCAGCTGACCATGGATGATACATTGACCATGGATGACTGCGTGACTTCTGGACCCCTTGTTGACAAGCCCTCCCTCTGTGTAGAGAGAAAAAGCTCAATACTCTTGGAAACGTGGCAGGGTTGTATGCTGAGAGAGGCATATTTGAGGCTGTCTGTAGATGGAGGGGAAATTGCACGACTGCATCATGTTTTGACTTTGCAGCAAAAGTGATGGAGGTTGGGCAGACTGCATGAGAAGGCTAGTGTGCCAGAATGGCAACAAATACACAGACCCAAAGACTTTCCAGCCTTCCATTCTTTACTACTTCCCCTTCTCCCAAGGGCACATGGCTGTACCTTTTTCCTTTTCCGTTTCCTTCCCTTTCTCTCTCTCTCTTTTTCTTTCTTTCTTCCTGCTTTTTTTTTGTTTTGTTTTTCTTCCAGAAAATCAAAGCGAGGAAAGGGGAAGGGTCAAAAGAGAAAGCGCAAGAGAGGCCGGTATAAACCACAAACCTTGTACGTTTGCATCATGTGCTTGTAGACTCTGCCCTTTCCCCATTTCCTCCCGTCACCCCCCAAATCAAAACACCTGCTTGCAATACACCTAATGACAACAAAAGTCCACCACTTCTCCAAATCACTCATTGACTTCACTGGGATGGTGTCATTGGTGATGGTATAGCTTTGGCACATCGGGAGCAATATCGTAAAGGAGCACTGATTTTTTTTCCTGCTTGAGATTATTCTTTCTGTTCTGAAGGCACAACAACATGAAGGGAAAGTCAGGCTTATTTGTTGCACTGCTGCTGCTGCTCCCTGCGATGCACCTGTGTGATTTTCCCCTCTCCTCTCCTCCCTTTGTTTTTGCTCGGCTTTCATATTAAGCCTTTCAGTGTTTAGGACATTGGCAACGAGGGCTTGTGCTTGCCATTTTGTGCATGTTTATGTATGTGTGCGTGTGTGAAATTAATAGAGAGAGAGAGAGAGCTAACCAGAGAGGAGCTAGAGACTGCTGGGAAATGTATGAAGAGTACTCTCTCTGCTGGATTTTGGTGGCTGCTCTTTCCTCATTTCTCTGCCTCTCCCACTGCAATCCACATAATCCTGCAATGCCAATCTCTCAAGTGACAGGTCTGGAGAGAGGGGAATTTGAAGAGCAGCAGTTTTGAGTCAATCCTTAAAGGGTAAAAGTAATATATATATATATATTTTAACACAACCTGAGCAGGAGCACAACCTGAGCAGGAGCAGCTGGATTCAGGAGCTTGTCTCTCTACAGCTAGCACCCCATTTGACAATAGCACGACATTCTCTGTAGGAAAAGATGCCCCTGGGTATTGTAACATTTTTACGGTAGGTTTGGGGTCCCCTAACATACTGAGGATCTTGAAACTTCTCCCTTGCCAATTGAATGAATGCAGGATTTGTGGATTATGCAGTTGCAGAGAGCCCATTTCTCTCTCTCTCTCATGAAAGCTATTGCAAGTATTGGAACACCTTTGGGAGTGTCCACCAGCCAGCAATGTTCTGAATGGGCAATGCTGGGTGTGTGTGGGGTGGGGGCTGGGTTGCTTCAATGTGTAGGGTGTTGCATGTGTAAATTTCTTTCTGCTAAAGCGCTGTAGCTTAGACCTCTTTCCTTTTGCCTTTTTGCAGTCACTGTGAGCCTTGCTCAGAAAGGAGAAAGCACTTGTTTGTACAAGATGCCCAGACCTGTAAATGTTCCTGCAAATTCACAGACGCGCGTTGCAAGTTGAGGCAGCTTGAGTTAAACGAGCGCACTTGCAGGTTTGTGTCCTGGAGAATGAAAGAGAAACTCACTCACTCATGCACATACAGTGAGAGAGAGAGCAAGAGAGAGCTTGCTGCTTGCTGGTGTCTGGCCCCAGTGTTCCTAATGATTTCTCCTTTCCTCTGCTTGACAAGGATGAGCGAGGGGTAGAGGGCAAAGGATGGTGTTGTGTGTCTAAAGTTGTGAGCTTCCTGTGCTCTCATAGGGTTGGGCTGGGATGACTGCAGGTGGTGTGGTGTTAGCATAGAATGTGTGTCTTGGAGAACAAGATGGCTCGTTCTCTGCTGCAAGGAGCCAGGGAAAAGGGCTCAAGGCCTTCCACGTAATTCCCATGTATACACCTAATAGGTTGTTAGTGTTACAAGTCATTTTTGCGGCGTTCCTAGAGATCACAGTCCTGTTATGTCCTATCCTTTGCTTTGTGCTGCCATGATGCACAGAGAACCCAAGTGTATTAGACGATGCTCCCAGCTCCTTGAAGTTGTTAATAGTCTACCTTGGACTGAGCCATTGGATCTAGGCATACACACACTCTTGCTCTCTCTCTCTGTTAGTGTGTTTCTAAGGAGTCCGTGTGTAACCAATCTTCTTTCCCTCCATGTTGCATGAATGTAATTGGAAAGAGTGAAGTGCAGTGGATAAGCATGTGGGCAAGTCTACAGGTGGTCTCAATTAGCAAGCCAATGGAATGCCTCTGATTCACACCACCTGTGGATCTGGCTGTGTGCATGTGGGGTAGTGTCACCTCTGCATCTGCCTTGTGACTTCAAATCTCAGCCTGCCATTCACCAATATTCCAGAGCCTGCTGTCACTGAGAGATTTCATACATACAGTTTATACTTAGAAGATGCGTGTTTAGCTGGTGAAAAGAGGGTACTCCGTAGCCAAAGCTAGGAGGTCAGGAAGCCGTCTGTCCAATTCTCTGTGAATAGTGGTTGTGATCCGATTAGTGCAGTGGAGATTGCTCACAACTATTTGACTTGATGGCGTTGGGTTTTTTGCTGTCGGTGTCCAGGAAGCCCAGTTCTCTGTCTCTGGAAGAGCTTGGGAAACTTTCTCTGTGTGCAGAGGAATCCTGTGAAATGTTGTAACCTGAGTGTGGAAGCCTGGTGCTGCAGAAAGAGGAGAGCCGGTTCTTCTTGAGTTACAATTCACCCTGCAAGAAGCAGTTCCTGGAGAGAAACCAGACAGCTCCCTGCCCTTGACCTTGATAGTTTCCCCTCAGACTATCCAAAAGAGCAGCTTGAAATTATCCTGGCAGAAAGCTTAAGGCTCAGAGGCATTTCTAAAAGAGGGGAGAATTCTCTTGAATGGAGAAACCCTCAACTCCCACTGTAGGTTTCTCCCCTGGATGGGACAAATGCCAATAACTTTCCTGACTCTTTGCTTTGGGTGGGAGGACGGGTTGGACTCTGGGGCTGGCAATGTCATAGCTGCTTCAGTGTTGAAAGCTGCTTCAGATGAACTTTCTCCCTGTCCGTCCTCCAAAATTATGAAATCTGGACCTTAAAAAGGCCCCAGCCAATTCTTCTTTCTCCTTCTTCTGCCACACACTGTTGTTGTTGTTGCTGCTGCTGCTGCTGCTATTGTTGCTGTGTTCAGGCACTAACCCCTGCCTCTTGGCAACCAGTGGAATGAGACACTCTCCTTCATTTTTTCCCCCTTGCCTGCACAAGACGCTCACAGCTTTGTTTGGCTGCATCTCCTCCAAAAGACAAGGCTTTGGGATGGTGTTGGTGGTGGAACGGCTGCTTCTGTGCATGTGTCAGTTTTGTGTATGTGTGAATGGAGGTGTGCAAGAATATGAAAGCACAACTTTGAAGGGAAGATGGTTTTCTGTCATGATTGTTTTCCTAATGGGGGTATATGTGAAGGAGATATGGTGTTTTTTCTTTTCTCTTTGAAATTAATCTTGGTCGCTTTACCACTTAATTGGTATGGACTATGTGAAAAATCACCTCGCCTCTATTTGGTTGGCCAGTGTTGTCTCTCTTTAGTCTTTCCACCTTGACTTACTGCTGCTTTCACCACCTCGGAGAATCCCAATCTAATTTTTTTTTTGAAAAGTGGGGCCTGGCCCAGACTCTGGTCTGAAGGCATATGATACAATCACCTTGCTAAAAGCTAAGCAGCACTATGCCTGGTCAGTGCCTGGATGGGAGACTGTTTGAGAGCAGCATACATGCTACCCTCAATGCCATGATGGAGGTGGGATATAAATGTCACTAATAAATAACTCAAATGTTTCTTTTTCTCTCTCTCCTCTGTCTCTAATAGATGTGAAAAACCAAGACGGTGAGCAGCAGAGAAAGAAGAAAAAGGGGTGGGGGAACAGCCTTGGTTCTGGAGCCTGATTTCTCGCCTGGACAAAAAACACTAATCCAAATGAACACTAAAATGAAGAATCATTAGAGCACAGCACTTTGAGTACGGACGATGGACTCCGGAAGGAACATTCCCCAAGACCCGCACAGGATTCACCTTTTTGGCTTTGAACTGGTCTTATATAGAGACTTTCCTTCTCATGCTGCTAAATAATAGAGCCAGGGAGAGTAGAGTGGTGTATGTTTTGGGAGGGACTCCCATATTTACATGAATAATATATACGTGTGTATATATAGATATACATATATATTCTGACTTTTACAAACATTGCTAACGTTATTGGTGTCTTCACTGGATATACTCAACTGCTGTGGACACAAGTGGGCTACTTGGGGCGTAAGAAAGAAAACGACGACTGGACTTCAGCCAAAGTGCTCAGTGTAATCTTCATACTCTTGCTGACTCTCTAGAGCACACTGCTCTACCAACTTCAGTTTCCCCCATCTTAGATGGAGAGAGGAGGGGGCAGGGGATTCCAAAGATGGCGCCTTGGAATATTATGGGTCAAAAGGTCAAGGAGTTGACTCGGCATGCTGGGACTGAGGATTCTGTCAACTTCCCTCCCCCCTCCTTCCCTACGTTCTTTGCCCGACCTGTCTCACAACCTGCCTGCTTTGCTGGGACATGGGACATTGGTGTACATTTTTGTATTGACTTGCTGCAGGAATTCTGCCATGGATCATATAAATTCTGGCCTTAATGATGGGAAGTGGCTGATCAAGGACTTTTCAGCTTGAGGAAACATCACTGGAATCTGCAATTTTCCTGTTAGCTACCTACATACCGTATTTCTTCGAGTCTAAGGCACCATCGATTCTAAGGCGCACCTTTACTTTCAGTACCACCAGCAGGGGAAAAAAAATCAATTGATTGTAAGACTCACCTCTCTTCATTGAATCTATCCCGCTCAGCACCAACTCTCCCCAGCATGTCTCCTGCAGCTGAGGATGACTGAGTGCACTGCCTTTGCATAGCATTTCTGGCCCAGCCAGAAAGTGCCATTTTCTTCGTTACCTGGGCTTGAGGGAGCTTCAGGGAGGCCTGCGCAACCCTCTGCAGGCCTCCCTGATCTTCAGTTCGGCGAAAACCAGCGATTTTTGGGCATTTCTGGTTTTCGCGAAAACCGGAAATGGCTGAAAATCACCGGGTTTTGCTGAACTGAAGATCGGGGAGGCCTGAAGAGGGTCGTGCAGGTCTCCCTGAAGCTCCCCCAAACCCCAGTAAGTAAGAAGATAGCATTTTGGGGTGCTTTTTGGAGACCTTCGATTCTAAGACGCACCCCATTTTTTTTAAATGCTTAATTGGGAAAAAACATGTGTCTTAGAATTGAAGAAATACAGTATATAGCTGGCAGTACATGGAAGCAAGAATGGGGACCCGTGCATTTGCCAGGCAGTTAAACGGCGCTGTCTGAAATCATTATGCACAGAGCTGCCACTGAAGATGCTTATGGAACATCTCTGGAAAGGGATATTAATCTAAAGTATATATGTACAATAGGGGGCGTGTGTGAGTGACTGTCTGTGTATGGGTTATAGACACAACTACAAAGGCATTTTTGTGTCTCAAGCTTCAAAGTTAGTGACGCTTTGAGTTCTCTGACTCTCTTCAGGTCAGAGCTTACATCTGGTTTTGTGAAGTCAATAACCTTCTCCAGCTTTTGTAACATGAATGTGTTGAAATATTATGTGCTCTGTTGGAGTAACATACCCATTTCCATAACTTCTTCAGACTATCCCACCACTGCAATCATGGGATTGTGTTGTCTCTCCCACTAGTGCACCATCATTGTTTCTATTGTCATCGATGCTAACTTAGCAAGACCTTATGAAGCATTGATCTAAGGAAGTGAAGCAACAACCAATTTTTGCTCTCTGTTAACCCCGGTCTTTTCTAAACATTACAGTTCACAGTTAATTTATTTACCTGAAGTAAACTTGTCTGGCCAAGGCGTCTCCTTTTGGGATGCCCATATTAAGATATTTTAAAGATGCCTAACTTTCTATGCCACTAAATATGTGCCATTGGGAAGTCTAGGCCTTTGGTTTAAGGATTTCAGTTTAGCTGTTAAATGGTCAGTGCTGTAATCTTTTGAGGACACTTCTTTGATCGGGCCAGATGCTGTCAATGTGGCCTTAATATGACTAACCTCATTGATCTTGACAAAGCTGCTTCTGCACAAGCTGGTTAAGCTGCAATTCTATACACACTTGGGAGTAAGTCCCATTGAAAGGCCTTACTTCTGAGTAAATATGCATCGGGTTGCACAGTAAGTCCTACGTATGCAGAGCCTGATTAAGGTTGGTAGGACCCAGAGTGGCTAGTATTTTAGGGCTCTTCACAGTTTGACAGCATCACCCAACTCCCTTTATATCACAGTCTAATTTAAAGTAAGCCTGAATTAAAGTTTTTTTAAAATTATCATTGTAAAATTAGGCCCAGCTAACAGCCACTATGAAACATTAACACTAATGTGTGATATACATTGCCTGCAATCCTGAGAACCACATGCATGCTAGTTTTTCCATAATTGCCTCTCGCAATCCAATGTATGTCCTCGGGACTGCAGAAAAAACCTTACAACACTAACAGCCCGATCCTGCCTAAGATGCGGCAGCCAGCCTAAAGGGCCAGCCGCTGCATCCTAGGCAGAATGCAGCCCGTGCCCACGCGGCCGTTGTCCCCTTCCCCCGGTGTAAGCGTTGCGGGCCCTGATGGGTCTCCCCAGATGCGCACCAGCTCTGGAGCTGGTGTGCGTTCAGGGATGCCGTGTAAGGCTGGCCCAGCCTGGGATGGGGTGCTAGATATTGGCACAACCCAGCGCCAATAACCCCACCCCCTCCCAGACTGGGCTGGTCAATGGCCCCTGCCCTCACCAACCCTGCCTGCCCTTCCCACGCCCCTTCACCGACCGGTGCAGGCCTTATCTGTGTTAGCAAGTACAGGTCCGGTTCAGCGGTGGAGTGAGCAGTGCCAGCCTCCACACTGGCGCCGCTTACTCCAAAGGACCCACAAATGTGCTTTATGGCACATTTGCGACTCCTTAGGCTGGCGGAGCATATGCTCCACCAGCCTATCTTTGCGCAGGATTGGGCTGTAAATTTAGTAAGAGCTCCATCTGAACAATTGTATAGGGACCTCCTTAAAATATGAAGGGGGAGGGGCTTGGGCTAGCCACCTTAATACCGGTATGTATCCATTACTTTGAATGTGCACATCAGTGTTCTTGTGGGATCAGGCTATGTAATACTCAGTGCCTTGCAAGATAAAGCACTTTCAACACTAAAGCACCCCAAACCACTAAGCATTTAGTAATAATCTTAAGCTGGGATGGAAATGGTAAGATCAAAGTTTAAAGGCATCAGTTCCTGGAACTTGTTAACATCCAAGGACTCAGTGGCCTGATCTTGCTTTGCCAGCAAATGAGTGATTTTAATGGGGCCATACTGCTTGCTTAGTGAGCACAGTAATTACAAGTTGGGGGTTCAAACTCCTTTTAACATTTCTGCAGTTCTAGCTGGGATGCAGTTAGGGGCTGTGATCCTGCACAAATCTATGATTGGAATAATCCTGTGAGGGCAGAATTTCCATTTCCTGTAGGATTGTACCCAGCATCTTTGATGTTGTGGACAGCTTCTACTGTGATCTCAGCAGATATTTGCAGTGTGTGGATATTTAAGACTAGAAGTGGCATTGTTCTTGAAGATTTATTCCTATATATCACTTATGTTTGGTATACTGATATTCAGTGTATGCAATTATGCTTGTATTTTTATGTGGTTTTATAGAGGCCCCAGACCAAAACTACATGCCCAGCAGTGATCTGCCCCACATGCTGCTGCATGCTCATATCTGTGGTGGTCTGGTTGCTGAAAAGATGGTCAGTGATGACAGCTTTGAAAATGCTGGTCACTTGTGCTCGGGATGGGGTGAGATTGAATTCAAGCTTCACCTGTAATGGGGTAGGAGGTGGTTTTGGATTCTTATTGGCACTGGTTTTTAATGACACTATTAAAGCGGACAACTGACCATCTGATTGGCATTGCAAACCCTCTTCTCAATCCAGTATCCAGTACTATGTATGCGTCCCTTAGTCCTGGATATAGAACTACAGTGCTTGGAATTATATTCACAGCATCCTTTTCCGTATATAGAGGCCTGTGTCCATGTGCCGATTGCCCTGATTGGATGGGGATGCATCATGTCTGGTTCTAAGTTTCAGAAACATGTAGCAAGAGATATTTGGTCTGTCAGAATGCTGCCAGATTGTTTACTGACAAGAAAAAACTGGCCTAAAATCAGCTTGCAACTAGTGTGACTTTTAACCACTAAGACATCCCTTTCCAGCCAATGGCAAATGTGTTGTGTATTGTGGGTGCGTGTATGTGTGCGTGGGTGTGTAAAAATGAAATGTATATATTCATGCTGTGAGAGGTGACACATAGTTCTATATACTTGTTTAATATCCCTTTTAAAAATAGAAATTAAAAAGATAATTTAATTAAAAGTAGGGATTTTTCAGTATTCTTTGGTAATATTTAATTTCACTATTTATAAGCCGTACCTCCTTTTTTTGTACTGTTTTATGTATAAATTTTAACTCTTTTGTTCCATCCCATCTCTCAGCAATTGTTGGCAGTCAGTAGCATGCTATGATCAGTTATTTAATTAATATCTCTAACACCCACCCCTACACATTCCTTTTAAGACAAGAGTTATACATTTACATACTATATATATATTTGGTTATATGTATGTGTGTGTATATAATATATATATATATATATGTTTATGTATATGTGTGATTCGGATTAAAGACACTACGATTTTTTATATATGTAAAAAAAAAACCCACAAGGAATATAGAAAACTTTACCCCATGAATCTTTTTTAAAATTTTAATATTATCATTTTATTTATTGGTGCTACTGTTTATCTGTAATAATTGCGGGGAAAAATATTAACACTTGTCTAGTGAATTTTTTTTCAAGATATTCCGTAGTAAATATTTATTTTTAAACGAAAAAAAAAACATATATCTTTTAAAAAACACCATCTATGACCGGCAAACTTTTTTGTATTAAAGAATTTAATTCTGATGTTTGTTTTCTTTTTTCTTTTTTTTTGCCTTTGCAATTTATTTTTCTGTTGGTATTTGAACTGCTTTTGCTAATTAGATCTATATGGGAAAGAAAAAGCATATAGAAGCCAGACAGTAGAATGTATTCTGGAAAGGAATAGTGTCCAGAAGCGATACTTGGGGGTTTGCCAACACCGTTTCCCCCAGTGTATCTCCAGTTCAAATCCAGATTCTGTAACGAGTATTAACAGAGTGCAATCCTATGCAAGTACTAGTCTGTCTGACTATATTCAATGAGGCTTACTCACAGGTAAGCGTGCACAAGGTTGCAATCTTACAGTGAAATCCTATGCATGACTACTCAGAAGCAAGATCTGATGAGTTCAGTTGAACTTACTTACGAGCAAGTGTGTACAGAATTGCAGCCTTAAGTTGCGATCCTATTCACACTTACCTGAATAAGCCCCATTGAATTCAGTGACTTCTGAGTAGACATGCATTGGATTGCGCTATTAACAACACACAATTTACTAATTTTGATTTATGAAAATGACAATCTGTCGATTGGCTCTAATTTAGGAGAAGCAGTCCACATTGAGTACGTAGGTATTGTGTGTGCCATTGGGCATCTACCAGTACGTTTCTATGGAACTATCTATTGCAGATCTCTCACAAACTGTAGCCAATTTTCATGGTCATATTTGTGTTCAGCACCTCAAAATCTATAAGAAATGACTAATCTTGGGGGCATGACCCTTGTTAAAATTTGTTGTCCAGTGTAATTGGTAGATTAAAAACTATGGATGGCACAGACTGTCTTAGAGGACACATTGACCTTTCTGACTCTTAGGAGGGAATATCATTTCTAAAACGGTGCTGATGTGATACAGATGATAAGCATAATCTAAATTAAGGTAGAGATTTTCTTTTTTTTCTTCAAAACAATTGATTCAGTCATGAGCAAATTTAAATGATCAATTGTTTAAATCTCCCATGGGGAAATTTCTCGTAGATGCAAGGAGGTTTACATAGGCAGGCTGACCATAACCCCCTTTTTTTTCAATTTTTTTTAAACAAATGTTATCCTATGAATATAGAACATTTCTCCAGATGTTTCCTTTCATTGTGCAGTCATCCTGACGGTACAAATCTTGCACTTTCCAAGCTTCCACAGGCAACAGCTGCAAATCATGCCTCAGGTGAATTCTCAAGGTGTTATCTGTTTCTTGCTAGCTGACTCCTCCAGCAGTTTTCAGTCCCCATCCAGGGCAAGACCCAGGCTGATCCTGCTTAGCTGTTTCAGGCAAGGCGACAGCTCAACCTCCAGAGCATACCTCCTGTTCAATCTCAACTAAGATTGAAACAGGTAACAGTCTTGTTGTTGTTCAGTCGTTAAGTCGTGTCCGACCCTTTGTGATTCCATGAACCATATCCCGCCAGGCCTTCCTGTCCTCCACTATCTTCCTGAGTTCGCTCATTTTCATGTTCGTTGCATCGGTGATGCTGTCTAACCATCTCATCCTTTGCCTTCCCCTTCTCCTTTTGCCTTCAATCTTTCCCAGCATCAGAGTCTTCTCCAGAGAGTCCTCTCTTTGCATTAGGTGGAAGATTTATAATATATTCAAAATTTTTAAATCCTAAACTCTGTTCAGAGTGAATTCTACAGGTTGATAGAGTAGATGCACATTTGTAACCTTATTTCATTTTTAGGTTTCATTCTGAACCTGATACTTGATTATTTCCAGAATTTGGAATATTTTTTCCTAGCAAGAAATGGGAGTGGAGGACATAAGTTATAAGTAGGCGAGGGCTTCATGGGTTAACATGGCCTAGAAGCATGATGGAAGTATGGTTATCCATGCAGAAATTCTGCTTTGGAAACCTGGAAGCAGCACTTGCTTAACTTGGTGCCCAATTCTATCCAACTTTCCAATGTTGATGCAGTCGTGCCAATGGGGTGTGCATTGCATTCTGTGGTGGTGTGGGGGGGGCAGTCATGGAGGCCTCCTCAAGGTAAGGGAACATTTGTTCCCTTACCTCGGGACTGCATTGCAGCTGTATTGGCACTGGAAGGTTAGATAGGATTGGGCCCCTAGTGAAGTAAAGACACAAACTGAATGAGCAGCCCTCTTCAAGATGCAGGCAAGTTCCATGGGGCAGTAGCGTTGCTCGGGGGGGGGGAAGCTCTAAGTTCTGCCGCGCTCCGACCCTCCTTTACTCAGCGGCATGAGGCGGCCCCTCCCCCTCGCCTTTGTAGCCATTCAAGGCGGTGAAAGCAACACGCAGGGAGTTTCCTGTGCATTGCTTTCGCCGCCTTGAATGGCTCTGAAGGCAAGGGGGCAGGACTGCCTCGTGCAAGTATGTAACGGTGGGTCGGAGTGGGGCAGAACTTAGAGCTCCACCCCACCTAGAGGAACGTCACTACCATGGGGGACAGGTTCCTCCTCTCACCGTGGTTAAGTGAAACCGTGGATAAGAACGAACCCCATCTTCCCACTATCTCCACAGCCCCCATGCCCCCTGCGTGCCCCCGGCCATTACCTTTGTTGTGTGTGTCTTGCTTTAACCAAACCCTATAAGCAGCAGCATGCAGCTTATAGCACAGAAGCAGACAAGCCAACTGAGTGCTAGAGAGGCTCAGCCACTGAACCTTCGGTTGAGCCTCTCTAGCACTCAGTCGGCTTGTCTGCTTTTGTGCTATAAGCAGCATGCTGCTGCTTACAGCATTTGGTTAAAGCAAGACACACACAAGAAAGATAGTGGCTGGGGGGGCACAGAGAACAGTGAATATGTTAAACCGTGGTTACTGAATCTGCTGATACAGGGGGTACACGTGTATTAGTGCAGGGGCAGAATACCAATGTGCTCCATCCTGATTAGTCTGTAGTAATTCTAGCTATGATTAGTTGTGTAAAATGTTAGCATTACAGGCTAACTGGTTTAAGGTTGCCTGTAGAGGAAGATTTCCTGTATTATTGCTTCATATAGGCTACTTCCACTTGCTGTATTTTTGGTTCAGTCTTTCCCTAGTTCCTTGTGTTTCCATATTCCTACCTTGTAGGAATGCCAGATCTCCCCTCCGTGCTTGTTTCTGTCTTGATTCCCATCTTTGCTGTCCAGCAGGGAAGGCGATCAGAGATTCACTGTGCTGTGGAATTCTGTTGCCTTATGGCCAATATGGATAGGAACAAGGCGGTAGTATTCCATTTCTGGTCTGTTATTAAGGTAGGTTGACATTAACAATGAATTGCTACGTGATGCAATCCTTGTTCGGTACAATTGTTCCATTGAGCTCCATATATAGCTTCACAATTGACTTGCAGAACATTTGCAGAAAAAAAAGAGAAATCTAAGCAGGGGAGACTGATCTATTTGAGATCTGGAACCCTAAGCAGGTTCTGCAAAACAATAAGAAACCACATAGTAGTACAGCTCTAAGAGGGCACCTTGACCTGGCCCACTTTTCTGCCTTCCTTCCAGGCGACCCTCCACAGTCTTGCTCTTAGCAGGCATTTGGGTCTTTGTACTCTTACTCTCCTCTAACAATGAAGCTGCTATGTTCAGAAGGCAAGATTTCCATCCTGAAAGCTCCAGGGACTTGGCAACACTGATCAATCTCACATTTTCACAAGATGGCTGACTGCCTATCCAAGCCACAGCATCACCAGTTGTGATGAAGATAACTGAAGACTATATTATCTCATTCTCAACCTATGCCACAGAAGGCCTGCCCTTTGACTGTGTTTCAGTTAAAGAAATAAAAGGTGTCCTGCCCTGCTTTGTCCCATTGCTCAGGATCTGTTTGTAGTTCCTGCATCCTCTTCTTTCATTCTCTCATCTGATTTCACCTTTGGGGGTCTATATTAGCCCAGGGGTCTAGCCCTGCTAACAGTATGCTGATAGAGAGATGGCTAATATATTTGACAAAAAAAAAAAAACAAGCTGATATGTTGCGATGTGTACAGCACTGTATTGTGTGTGTGTGTGTGTGTCCTTCCTTGATTCCTAAACATTCCACCTGCATTTGAATTGGAATTCTCTGGATACTACAGGCAGGGCCTCTGTGTGTGTGTGTGCGCGTGCGCGTGCGCGTGTGCGCGCACGTGCGCGCGCGCGCACCTTAGGCAAGGCTAACTACTTGCACCTCCCCCCATTTTTTTTCATAAGGCTTTATAATTATGTTCCATAACACTGTTGTGGCATTTACCTTAAAATAAAAAAAATGTCAAATTGCATTTTTTACATGGGTTAAAAACTAATCTGTATAAAACTATGCCCCTCAAAGGTAAGTACTGTACTGTGCCCCTCTGAGGTCTGCACCCTAGGCGGCAACTTAGTTGGCCTAATGATACCACCGGCCCTGACTACAGCAGGCTGAATTCAGCCAGGCAACGAAGTAGAAAGTTGCGTTTTTATCTGTATTATAGACTACAGAAATATATATTCCATTTTTTACCATGTAGTGCTTCACATGCCTTCCAGCGTTCCATCTGTGGTGCAACTGTGACCAGCTAAGGCCTCATATGACCATCTACATATTTTCAAACATGATGGAGCACAAAAACAAACACTTTGGCAATGTGTTCTACCATAATTGCACCAAAGTCAGTTCTAAGCATACATTGAGAAGTGTGAATCAGATCAATGCACCATTGACCTCCTAGAGTAGATCATCTCAGCAGGGCTGACACAATGAGCTCCCAAGAAGAGTCTGCATTGTGTCTATGCTTTGGATAAGTCTAGTTTAGATTACTGTATGGCTTATTTGTGGGCTGTCTTTGAAGATAGCCAAGAAGAAACAAGTTGGTTCAGAATGCAGTGGGCAGATTACTTGGCCACCATGAACATTACTATCCTATGCTGATCCCTCTGACTATTTATAACTGTTTAGCACAGCATTTCTCAAAGTGCGCTCTTAGGAGCACTGGGGCTCTCTGAGACTGCTTCAGGGGCTCCATGAAGTGGCCACCATCTGCTCAGCAACTCCGCATGTGTGCTGGTGCTCTGCACAGGCAGGGCTCCCTGAGACTCCAGTTAGAAGTGTAAAGGGCTCCGGAGACCAGAAGGTTTGAGAGCCTCTGGTTTGGCATCTTATACACTATTTGCCAACAAATTGCCAAATTTCCTTTTTTCCCCAGGCCTTCCAGTTCTTACCGCGTTCTTCTTGGAACCCTATTTCCAGTTATAGCACCTCTTGCAAGTACACGGTCTTTCCTAACTGTGGTTAGACCAGAACCATAGAACAGAGAAAAGTTGTTTCATAATAGCTTTAATAATCTTCTGTAGAAATATTATGATGTAAACTCATGATCAGAGATAATCTCTAAGGGGATTGGACAGATTTATAGAGGAAAAGTCTATCACAGGTTACAAGCCCATGATGGGTATGTATGTCAAGTTACAAACCTGTGATGGATATACAAGATGGGTATATGTAACCTCCTGGTTTTAGTAGTAGGCTATCTCTTAATACCAGGATACAGGTATCTTGTTGTCTTGTGTGCTTCCTGAGGCATCTGGTGGGCCACTGTGCGATACAGGAAGCTGGACTAAATGGGCCTTTGGCCTGATCCAGCAAGGTTCTTCTTATGTTCTCACATACAGTTTCAGGACGTTTTGCTCTTTGATAAAGTCTACTCCTTATTCATTCACTGACTGTTTGTCAATGGCTACGACTCTGTTTTCCAGGTCACAAATGACATTCAAATGTCCAAACTATTTCAACAATTTAAAGGTTTATGTCCAGGACCTGGCCTACCTGCTCTGGCAGAGGCTCTGCACGGATGGCCCCCAATGTTCCTCGAGGCCTCAGCCCCGCTTGGCAGCACTGCTGCCAGTGCTCAAACTGTGTCGGCCGGTGGGGTGGGCGAGGCCAAGATACACTTGATGCTGGGCCTTCAGGGGCAGGTTTCTGAGGCAGGGAGATATGGCCTCAGTAGGGGTCAAGCAAGCCTCTGACTTGCCTCGACTCGCTGCCATGGGTGCAGGATGCCCACGGTGACACAGCACTGGAGACCTTCCTCAGCCTGGACTCACCCAGTGGGCAGAGTCTGTTTGCACTGGCGGGGTGGGTGGGTGGGTGGGTGGGATGCCATGAACCACCAATGAGGGCCCGTGTCAGAGGGGGAGCTAGAAGCCACCAATAAGGGGTCAAAATGGTGTTTAACTCTGCATCAGGGCAGGAAGGGGCAGGTTTTCACGGAGGCATACCTGTACTTAAATACCCCTGCTTTGCCGATGAGGAGACTCAGAAATGGTTACAGCGGACATGGCAGGTCAGCCATCCAAGACCTAGAGACCAGAGTGAAGGTTTGGGAGGAGGTGCTTGCTTGATTGGTGTAACTCCCTCCCCTAGCTGAATCTGAGGCCTCGCAGGGGCCATTGTACCTTAGAGGTGAGGTGAACAAGGGTAGGCACTCCTTCCCTCTGCACTCACACCCTCTTTCTCAGCCCCTCTCCAGCGACAACCTCAGTCTGATGGAAAGTGGCCTGAGTCCTCAACCGGGGGGAGCAGGGAGTCCTGGTGGTGGGCAGCATGGACAGTTTATTGGAAAACTTGTGGTGGGTAGAAAAAGCAAGACCGGGCAGAGAAAGGAAGAGAACATCTCACTTTATCGCTACCCTTCCTGCTACCTCTCTCTCCTGTTACACACAGAGAAACAGTTGGGGCCACTGGGGACTAGGAGAAATACTTTCCACTGTCTTAAGGAGGTCTTCTTCCTCTTTTGTTAGGCTGGCTGCTTGAGGCAGGCAAGTGCTCCAGCAAGGGAGGCAGGAGCCCTCTTTGAGGCACTGCCTCTCAGTCCCTAGCTAGCACCAAGAGTGGTGATCAGCTTCTTCCATCTTCCCAAGGCTGCCTCAAGTGGTGTGTGCACGATGACCTCACAAATGAAGAGAGTCCAATCTCAGGGTGCGAACGATAGCACACATGCTGCTGTTTCCTCAGATACTTTGGATGGAGAAGCAGCCCAGTTGTTTCTGTGAAGCCTTGGAAGTCCCTACCCATGGTTGGCAGACACCCGTCCCTCAGCTTCTCTCTGGGATATAATAATAATAATTAATAAACCAGTATTTATATACCGCCTTTTCTTTGGTCATCAAATTTCTCCTCCGACTTTAATTCAAAGGCGGTTTACATGGGCAGGCTTTCTAAACCCCAAGGGGTTTTTACAATCCAATAATGTTCTAATATTTCATAGAACCCTTCATTCTAGATGTTTCTTTCACAGTCCAGCTCTCTCTCTCTCCCTGGTTTGCCTCACCATGCTTCAGCTGACAGGGCAACCTTGACTCTCACTCAAGTGCAGCTGCAGTTCCACTCCCCCACAGAGGCTCTGCAACTTATCAGCTCGGCGTGCCAGCAGCTCTCCAACAGACACAGACACTTTCGGCCATCATGAACTGCTGACCTCCAGATCTTCAGGCATATATGAGACGGTCGCTCTACCAACTGAGCCAGACACCCTGCCCAAAATATCTCCCAAATTATGCACAATTTATTCAGACACATTCAGGTGTGCATTCCCTTGTACATATCTGAGATTTGGTCTCATTGGGAGAGTAGATGAATTTGTCAGTGGATGGCCTTGTTTGTCTACACAATTATAACTGACCAGAATACAGTATGTAGGTATTCCCCACCACATACCTGCCAGGTTTCCCCCCCCCCCTTGATTTGTTCCCTGTAGCCCTAGCGGCTGCCTATAGTTCACGTGGTTTGAACTAATTGACTTTCAGTGCAGTACCAGCAGACTAGGATTCAGATTCCCACTCAGCCATGGAGCAATCTGGGTGACCTTGGACCAGTCATCATCTTTCTGCCTGGTTGCTAGGTTGTTGTTGTGTGAAATAACATGGGAGGGGGAAGAACCATAAATGCCACTGGAGCTTTTTGGAAGAAAGATGGAATAAAAAATGTAATTTTATTTATTTATTTTATATAGGAAGGACCCCTGACCAGAGCTTTATTAGATTAGTCTGTGCCATTGTTGCAAGCCTGTGGGCAGAGTTTTGGACTCCCGGTGGACTTTTAGCTTGATCCTTTCTATATTTATTTAAATCCCACAGAATTTGGGACTTATGCGCAGGACTGAATAAAACTGCAGTCTCAAACATGTAAACATATCATTCTCTATTAAATGTCAAACTGCGCAGGGACAGAAACCGCCTTGCCCTGCCAAAGCTGAAGCATACACCATAGAAGAAGAAGAAGAAGAAGAAGAAGAAGAAGAAGAAGAAGAAGAAGAAGAAGAATCTTGTCTTTTCTGGCAGCTTCAAGGCTAATATATTTATTATATACTTTTTACCAAACATATATTGAGTAACACTCCTGCCAGCCCAAGAACTTTCTGTTAATTTATTACATAACATTACACAATGTACATTGCAACACACATCAGTGCAAACCACAACGCAATCATTACAACAAACGGTCAGATACAACTTTCACTTTTTTGAAAAAGCATATTTGCAGACACTGATCGTCTTGAAAATGATATGATGACAATATGCACTCAAGAAATTGATGTTAAAATGAACACAACTCATTGCATTTTCCAGTTTTCATGAGCCTCAAGGGGTTTGGTTCTTGAGTTGTGCCCCCATGTTTTTTTTTATAGCTCATTCATTCAAAATACGTATACCCCACCTTTCTACTCCCACTGGCACTCAAAAAAGCTTACTAAGATTTAGAAAACAGCTGAGAACAGGGGTTCTCAACTGGTGGTACACGTACCACTGGTAGTACGCAAGGTGGGTGTTGGTGGTACGCGTGGCACTCGCGGACATCCACCTCACGTCATGGAGACCTTGGTGCGAGTCTGCAAACGTTGGTAGGAGACTTTGCTTGGCGGGCAGAGCTCCAGCACGTGGGTTTCACGTGCTTGAAAAAACCCTCCCACCCGCCTGGAGCCTCTTACCGGCATTTGCAGACTTGCTCTGAGGTTTCCATAAGTAACTGGCGATTATGTCATCGACAGTTACTTCCAGTGGTATGGCGAGAGGTCCGCGGCATGGAAGGTGGTATGTCACATCGGGACTTTGAGAACTCCTGGCTCAGAAGAAAAAGAACTACAGTACAATAAAAATGTAAAACCAAGGCAAGATTGGGGGATGGGGATGGGACGAAGCTGGCAGAAATCCCCACCCCATTGGAACATTGAAAGATGGTCCTGCTGCTGCCACAATTGCCATGCTTTGTTGAGGGGGGACACACCCCATTGAATTCAGTAGGACTTCACTGGATTGTAACAGAGAAAAGGCTGGCTTAGGATCCACACATCAGGTGCAATCCAGCCAAAGTTAAGCACTTACCACAATGTGTTCCTAAGTATGTTTACTCATAAGTAAACCTCACTGACTTCAATGAGAATATGGTTGCAGTCCTATGACACTTTCCTGGGAGTAGGCCCCATTGACCGCAATGGGACTTCTGAGTAGACGTGCCTCGGACTGCGTTGGTACATCTTAGTAAGCGTGCTTAAAACTGCAGCCTCGGTTATACTGATTTCAGCCACAGATTTTGTTAGGCACATGCTTAACTCGTCCACTGAAATCAACAAGATTTTTGTGTTTAGCTGTGGCTGAACTATATCCATCAGCATACATTAGCATGATATATGGTCCTATTGGTAGAGACCCAATGGTCATATATACAGTATATATAATGGTCTCTACCAATAGGACCATTGGGCTGAGTCAGGTGGTTGACTCAGGCTCCACACTGGCAGGGAGCACCTGGCTGTGACGCTGTAGCCCACCACCCTCCTCTCCCCCCCACTTTCACTTCTGCTCTGCTCTCTTCTTTTTTTGAATCCAGGAAGCAGGAGGTCAAAGAGGAGTGGCAGTGGTTCAAACACCGCTGGTTGGGGGGGGGGGGACAACATTGGACGTAAGACCACCTCAAGCACTGAGAGGTCTTGGACTGGCCCTACTGCTAATCAGCCTTTGTCTCACTATAAAATATGAGATCAAGCCACTTGTCCTCTACAATTCTTAGGGATTATTAACAACCCATGGTTAATGTACTGTTACTGCTGCTAGTTTAAGAACTGATGCTTTGATACCTATCTTAAGGGCCAAACTACACATGATGTTTACAGCATGTTTAGTCCTGCTAAGCTTTGTTTTAAGCAATCCTATATACACTTTCCTGGGAGTAAGCCCCACTGAACACAAATCTCAGTACATTTGCGTATGATTGCACAGTTAGTCAACTCAACTGCAATTGGATTATTTGGGCCCCTGAAGCTTGGAGCCACAGCGAGGCGGCGTGGGGGGCTTTGACCTACTCTTGCCATAGTCTTGATTCCCCCCCCCCCGCGATCTGATTGCTCTGTAGCCTATAAAAAGCTTTCATTGGTGTCTCATGCAGCTAGAAATGGAGGTATTATTATCCTTAAAAATTAAGCCCCATTGAGTTCAACAGGGCTTCCAAGTTAAGTGTCTGGAACTGAAGCCTTTGATGCCAGAGAGAGAGAGAGAGAGAGAGAGAGAGAGAGAGAGAGAGAGAGAGAGAGAGAGAGAGAGAGAGAGAGAGAGAGAGAGAGAGATGCATGTGATCATAATTATCACTGTGAACCTGATAGTTCAAAATTGCAATCTGGTTTCTTGGTGAGTGAGAATTAAGGTTCCGGTGGTGATGGTGGGGTTTTTTTTTTGTCAGGAAATGGCTGAACAGTGAGGGTAACAGGAGAGAAATGTCTTCTGTGTGAAGCAAGCTGGGGAAGAGTCTATTCAGTTCTGAATGGGTGGAGAGGGAGGGGGGGAAAGGAAGGGTTGGAATGAGCACAGGAAACAGGCAGTGATGAGTGGAAGGAAAGGGGTGGCCGGCCTGCGAAGCTGACAGGACCTGTGCCTCAGAAATGGGGTGTGGTGCTTGTAAAATAACCTCTTCAGCCTGGAGCGTGCATAGGGAGTGCCACCCTTGTGCAGTTGTGAAATATTTTCCAGTCTCATGTAGAGGACTATCATTTGACTAAATTGCCCTGAGAGCCGGAAACTGCCAGTTTGGGTTTGCAGGAATGCTTCAGTTCTCTGCTTTACATTTCGTTCGTGATAACAATGCATTCGCTAGTCTGAGAGCAACCCACCTCTTAGCCTGGCCGCTTCATCTGGATGGTCGTAACCCCACAGCACTAATTTTATTGGCGTTTCCCAGAGAATTTCAACCTCACTGTTGATTGAAGCCCTCATTGGGGTTAATGACATCGAATGATCGTAGCAGTGTGAGTGGATGAAAGAGGCACTAAGCATTTCCTTCACAGCCATAAATCTTGTTAAACCCTTTCTTTTTCCAGGGTACAGAAATCCTAACTTTTATTGCTTCTTATCACAGGTAAATTTCCTCCTCAGCTTCAAAATAGATCTCTTTTGCCAATTTCTCTCTTTTGCTTTCTTGAGATTTTCTTAAGGGCATGAGCTCTCATTATTTCTTGCCTGTAGAATTGTTTGTATGTACTCTTGCAACAAGACAAGGACCCTCTGCACTGAGCAGCCACATGTATGATGTGTGCAGTCAGTGCTGTACTTGCAGGGCGTTAGGCTTGCAAATGGTCAGAAAAAATGGAAAATGTCATTCGTGTTACAATTGCACTGTACTTGTCTCTGCTTGTGCCTACTTGACATCTGGTTAGAGAAATGCAGAATGCAACTAAAGAATCCCAGAGGCTGCTGAACAAATGGGGCATTCTCAGTTTCCGCTAAAGCACCCATATATGGTTCATGGGATCACGAAGGGTCGGACACGACTTAACGACTGAACAACAACAACAGCAGGGTTCCCACTCTTTACTGGTTCAATTCTTGTGCCGTTAATAGATGCCAGAAACTTCAGCAAGTAAACTGACTGCATTTCCAGTCTGTGAAAATCTCTCCCCATTGAATATCATAAAGTTGTACAGCGATCAAGGCACTCTCGTTTTTATCCAGGCATCTGCTGCCAAGATCATTCCCTGTTCATTCTAGTTGCTCTAATCACACGACTCGACTCCTTAAATTCCAGCACTGGCTTCCTGTCCACTCCCAGAACTGGCACAAACTTCTGACCTCCAAAATCTTCCATGACTTTGTCCCCTTATCTTTCCTTATATCCGGATACATGCCTGCCCATGACCTTTGCTCCTCTAACTCCACCACTCTCAGCAGTCCAAATGTCTCCTGCCCTTTCTCTCTGGCTGCTTCTTCTATCTGGAACTGGTTCCCATAACACTGGCATGCTATCATCACCATTCTTACTTCCTTCAAATCCTTCCTCAAACCCCAGTTTTTTGTGTGGTTTTGTGTTTTCCTCATTAGTTCCCAGTACCTGTTGTAACTACACCTAAGTAGGTACAATTGAAACAAAGGCGTATACTTCCCTTGCTTCTTGCCTCTATTTCTCTCGCCTGTCCTGTGTCAAATTTTGAATTGTAAACTGTCCAAGGCTAGAAAAGTATGGCAACCGTACATATCAGGAAGACTCAGTTTTGGAGGAGTTCAGATATAATGGTTGTCAGGCCACATATAGCCCTACCACTACCATCAAACGGTGATTGAGAGGGCGGCAGATATTGTTGAAGCCACTTCAGGGAACCATGATGCTAGGCTCTTACTATAATAGGCCCTTTTCCCAAGGATTGACCAGACAAGGCTATCTACGTCCATTCTTGCTGTGCAATCCTATTGTTTACTCAGAAGCAAATCCTACGAAGTGCAGTGGGGGTTAATCCTGAGAAAGTGTCCATATGATTACAGCCGTACCCATTTTTCTCCCAGAATGCCTCACTGCAGACCTGTGAGGATAATTCAAAAATTCATAGGGGAGAATTCAAGAACCTGTTCACCAAGCATAAAATCAGGATACCAAAGCCTCTTCATAGAACTGTTTCTTACACATTTGTTATACTTGATGATTGATGTGTATATGAAAAGCCTAATAAAAGACACTTCTCTCCTTGCCCCATTTTTAATTAGGGCATATTTGCCATAGGCTTTAGTGCCCACAACCCCCCCCCCCCAAAAAAAAACTCTGCTTCAACAAATCCTTCCTCATGTATCAAAGGTGGCATATATATGGAAAAAAGACTGGATTTTATGGTCTGGCCTCAGTCAACTGACCTCGGTCAGGGTTACAAAGGTCAATAGCCCTTCATATGACACAGCTCAGATCTTAATGATGTCCCTTTGGTTTCTGGTACTCATATGAACACAGCTGGTCTGGCTGTCAGGTGAATTACTCTTACTTGGAAGCAAAACAGAACAAAGCTGAAATTCTAGAGCAACAGGCCCAGTTGAACACACTGAATCTCGGGGGTCATTTCATATTTAACGCACCATTGGCCCTGACTGTTTTAGCTTTTCTTCAAGAGATAGTAGTGAGCAGAGGAAGTAACATGGATTAGGATCGTGATGTGTGGGGAAGATGTGTGGGTTAACTCTTTGCTCCTACTGCAGTCCTGCTTCACATCCCCCCCCCCCCCGGTTGCTATCTGTCTAGTTCTCATTGGTACCTTTTGTCTCCTGTGGCAAACAGCAGCTGTTACAATAGGCTAACCAAGGTGCAAGAGTGCCAGATCTGTGTGTGAGAATTAGGTGTCCACCTACAAATAGGGGTGGGAGGAGCTGTAAAGTGCACTTAGAGCAGGCAGGAGTGAGTGCGGAATCCTTCTTTCATCCATGCTTCCCTACTCCCCCCCCAAACCCCCCCTGCTTCTGTCTAGGCTTTATTTCCCTCCTCTTAAAGAGGCTCCAAATTTGGAAGAAAATGTGTGAATATTTTGTTCCCAGTTTCATTTCTTAAGGAGCGTCAAAACGATACACGTTTTATAGTCTTGAATCTATACGTGTTTAAAAAGGTAAAGGTATCCCCTGACAATTAAGTCCAGTCGTGTCCGACTCTAGGGTGTGGTGCTCATCCCCATTTCAAAGCCGAAGAGCCAGCGTTGTCCGAAGACGCCTCCGTGGTCATGTGGCCAGCATGACTCTCCTTGCCGCAGCGCGTAGCATGCAGCTGGAACACGGAGCGCTGTTTACCTTCCCGCAAGCGGTACCTATTTATCTACTCGCATTGACATGCTTTGGAACTGCTAGGTTGGCAGGAGCTGGCCAAGCAACGAGCGCTCACCCCATCGCGGGAATCGAACTGCCGACCTTTCGATCAACAGCTTATGGTTCAGCGGTTTAACCCGCTGCGCCACCCGCGTTTACTCAGAAGTAAATACAGCTGCGTGCAATATGGTTTTCCTCAGGAAAGTGTGAAAAACGGAAGCGGTCGCAAATGTGTCGGAGCAGAAATCTACAGTGCGGGGAGGCCTCCCCGCACCCTCCGGAGGACCCCCAGGACCCCCAGTAAGTTAAAAAAGAGCACTTTTTCCTGACGGCGGCATGATCCCCAGGACCCCGCCACCGCTGTCACGCTGTCCCCGCCCCTTAAAGGGGCACAGGCCAGCATCCGGTTCTCCTGGTGGCCCCTGGGGTACAGGATTGTAGATCCTCCTCTCCCTTCCCGAAGTTTGTCAGCTGTTTGCATTCCTCCCTACTCAGCCAGCATCGTCTTTGCAATAGTTGCTTCTAGGTAGGTGTGGGCTGGACATCCTCTCTGCTGATCTGGTAATGTTATGGAGTAGCTGTGCCTCCCTGGCTCAACTGTCCTTGTCATGGAGCTGGTTTGAAGCAGATGCAATGGGTGACTTTGGACCACCTGCAGATCTCAAGCCTAAGCTTTGAGGCAGGGGAAGGCGAGACTAGAGAGCAAGGACCCCTATCTGCAATCCTATACACACTTTTCTGGGAGTGAGTCCCATTGAACACAATGGGACTTACTTCTGAGTATTTTTATTTTTATTTATTTACAATATTATTATCCCACCTTTCTCCCCAAAGGGACCCAAGACGGCTTACAACAGAAAAAAGAAAAATACAATACAAAAAATACAATAAAAAAAATCACATTTTAAAATAGTAAGAAACAATTAATGAAAATTAATAAAAACAGTATCTAAAAATCGATTAAAAAGATTATTGCTACAATTAAAACAGGAGCATAAAAACAGCAGCACCCCCACCTGTACCAGCGAGATGTTAAAAAAGGCAAGGGCTCAGAAGGCTTCTTTGAACAAGAAGGTTTTTAGGCGTTGCCGGAAAGTGTCCAAGGAGGGAGCAGTTCGTAAGTCAAAGGGGAGGGAATTCCATAAGGTTGGTGCCACTACTGAGAAGGCCCTGTTTCTGGCTGCCTGTGGTCAATTGCTATGCACACATACTCAAAAGCAGACCTGAATACCTACACAAGGTGATTGACATGGAGGTGGGACCTGACTGCGATGCTCCCATGAGGGAACAACTCCATTCTCTGAACATCTAATTGCTTTTTCAAGTAGAAGATAACCATGGAACAAATCTCAAGGGGGGAGTTTCCATGCAGAGGGATTAAATTAAATAATCTTTGGGGGTATCCCATGGTTCTGAGTTTCAGGACTGGTTACAGATCACACGGAAGCTAGTTTAAATGTTCTCTCTGGTGGCTGTTATCTCATGGAAAGCTATTTGTATGGAGTAGCTTAAAGCTGTAGTTCTGATGTGCCAAGGTATAGGAGGAACGACCAGGGCTGTATAGTGGGGCCAAGGGATGGAGGGGCCAATGAATACGGTGAATATACCTGGGCCACTGCTTCATCCCACCTAGGATGTTGGGGGGGGGGATTGGCTTTTTACTTTGTGTTATGACAGCTTCCATTTAAAGAACAAGAGTTTGTTTTCAAACAAACAACAACAACAACAGGAACAATTGTAGTGATTGTGGTTGTGATGATGATTTCTCATTAGTGTATGTATTTGAAACTCCACCTAGAAATGTGGTTGTCTCATCTAGCAAGGAAGACTGGCTAAGTCCTGGGAAAGGTTGAGAACTTGAGATAGAACCTGTATCCTGTAAGTAATAAAAGGAATGGTACAGGATGACCTACAGGGCCGGCCCAAACATAAGGCAAGGTGAAGCGAGCAGCCTCAGGCAGTGTATTGGTGCAGGTGGTACCCTGCACCCATTGGCCACCTCTGCAGCTACCTCACCTAGCTCCCCTTTGCCCCTTACCACTTCCTTCTTCTTTTCCCATAGAGCAGCAGAGACGGGCAGAACGAGGAAGCTGGGAGAAGCACTGCCTGCTCTGCCATGCTATTTCAAAACAGATGGGTAAGCTGGCCAAGTTGGGGTAAGGCAGCAGTAGGCAGCAGTGGTGGTGATCCCGATGCCGGATCAAGGAGAGAACTGCTGCCGATGCTGCTTTGTCTTCTCATTTGTGGAAGGGGAGGCAGATGGGCTAAGAGGGCCCCTATTGCCACCACCATCACTACTGCTACCTTTCTTCTATTTGCTTCTGATCTGCAGCAGAAGAGGTAGAGGCAGAATGTGTTTGCATGCGTGCACATATGCCCTCCCTGTGCAGGGGGTGGCAGCAGCGATGGGAAGACAGCAGAGGTACTGCAGGCTCCAGGCGCCATTTCCTCTTGGGCCGGGCCTGGTGATGGTGTTGCTTCTGCCATCATTCAGAAGCCAGTACAAGTCCGTCCTGCTGGGGAAGAGCCATAGCTCACTGGGATCGCACATGCCTTGCACATAGAAGGTCCCAAGTTCAATCCCTAGGTCTAGCATCTTCTGGCAGAGCAGGGAAATACCTCTTTCTGAAGCCCAAGAGAAACTGCTGCTGGTCAGCTAGCACTGAGCTAAATGGTTCAATGGTCTGATTTGGTAGAAGGCAGCTTCCTATGCTTCCATGCCACGCCCATCAACTGTTGCACAAGACTGTGGTGCTGATTGTGCAACCTGGTCTGCAGATAAGAATTGGTGTTTATCTGATGTACAACTCTCAGACTTGTAGACACAGGGCTGATACATATTGTGGTGCACACACCGCCCACCACCTCATCCTAATCCTCGGGCTGAGGAAAACATAGAGGCAGCAGACACTTAACTGCAGTCTTCACTTCAATGTAACTCAGAACACAGTCCAGCTGGGAAAAACTTGAACGTAACAGGTGGTAGAAGACTCTTTATATTAATCTATGCTGCTGACTGCTTCCCAAGAATAAGTGGCTTTTTAATTTCACTTTTCCGCCACAGTATGTTTGTTGGAATGACCCATCACATGGAGGAGGCTCCTGTCACTGCCCTACTGCAAACCCAGTGAAGTAGAGGTGAGTTGCTCTTCTAGGCAAATGCTGGACGATGTAGTTGCTTGTTTGTCTACCTTGACTGTAGGTAAAAACATAAAATAAAATCACAGTTTGCCTGGAAAAAGTTGCTAAAAAGTCTTATTATTGTCTAACTTGACTCTGGTGAGACAAAGCACAGCATGAACTGTTTCACACAGGTACAAATCCTTGATGATCTGAGCTCGGTATAATTGGAAGCCAGATTTGCTGGTATGATCTGACTGTTCTGGTTGAAATAGCACTAGGCATAATCAGGGAGTGAAACTGGAATTGAACCTGAACTAGCAGACTGGCTGGAACCAGTAATATTACTCAAAAACCAGAATGGAACCTTGCCCATAATTTTTTCCTAAGTGGAACATTGCAATTGAATGACAAAACAAACTGAGGTTATTGGTTGCAAGAAAGCTAATTAATCAATTTGTCTTAAAATATAAATTATCTTATTTTTATAATAACAAAAGGATAGATGCAGTCGTGTGATTCCTAACATGGAGCAGGAGACAATACAAGAAGATTAAACATAGGCTTTTGAGCTCCTCCAAGGGAGTGAGAGGAACAGTCAACAATCATTTATGCAAATGCATTCAAAAAACAGAAAATGTTGTACTTGTTCATTGACATTGAAAAGAGAAGGGGGGGGGGAGATGGGAAACAGGATTATTCCCATGAAATATTTTTGAAACCCTCCACTGATTCTGTACCATAAACTAGTCTGTTCTTAAATGTTGCTCTCGAGATGGAATCCTCAGTTTTGAGTTGTTCTGATTTGCCAAACAACTGCTTGAATAAATTTTAAAATGTGTGCTATATATATATTACTAAGGGCTCAGTCCAGCCCAACTCAGGCACAGTTGAGGCCCAATTGTGGCACAATTGGGGCCCAAAATAGGACCGAGTTAGGCTGCAACTGTGCCTTAGTTAGGCAGGAGGCAAGAGCAGTGGGCCAGGATCGAGGCAAAACTTACCGCAGAGGCAGGCAGGCCCCTGTGGGGAGCTGTCAGTCTTGTGGAAGCGAAGAGCCCCCTCCTCAGCCCGTCTGCGTGCACCTACCACAGCTGCTGCAGCGGTCGCAGCAGATGGGCAGCCACAGGTGGGCCTGCAGGCACTGGGCGTGCGACAGTCAGCTAAAGGGCAGAGGTTGTGCCAGTGCCAGCTGCCCCAGGGCACCCTGGCCATTAGCCACCTGCCGCAGGGGGGAGTGCCACTGCCCTCCCTCCTGCAGACTGTGATGCCACCCCCAAGCCACGGTGAGGCTGCACGTGGGAGTCATGGGGGGGTGAGCGGGGGAGAGAAGGGAAGGAGGGGGTGGGAACGGCACGCACAAGGGGGGTCTCATGAGGTCTGGAACCGCCTCCGCCATGACATGCCCGTGCGCTGCCTGAAGCCCTGGGCCACCAGGGCCGTGGCTATGCCCACAAAGAAGGCATCCCGGTATGCCTTCTGCTCCGTGCCCCGGCCAAGACCGAGAGATGCCTTGGGCTTGTCTGCTGTGAGCGGGAAGGGCTCACGCAGCTCATCACTCCCCAGATGGGGCAACGTAGGCGCCTTGCGGCAGGCGCTCTGGCGGGGTGGGGGGTGCCAGCGTCCATCATCAGGGAGTGGGAGGGGAGGCAGGCACACAGGCAGGCGGACAGGGGGTGCTGGGGAGGGACACGGGTGGGTCAGAAACAGACAGACAACAAGGCTGGTGGGAGAGGGATACAGGGAGAGGGGTCTGCAGAGACCAATAGGGACACAGGGGTCACTTCACAGATGGAGGCAATGCAGGAACGGGCGCCTCTCATGCAGACCGACCGAGGGCGGAAACGGACGCTGTTGACGGGCGGACTGAGGGCGGAAACGGACGCCGTTGACGGGCGGACTGAGGGCGGAAACAGACACCGTTGACGGGCGGACACGGACGCCGTTGACGGGCGGACCGAGGGTGGGTGAGAGCCCCGGTTGCTGAAAGGGCTCTTCACGGATGTGGCGGACGTGCGCCATGTCGCCTGTCACTGTTTGCCTGCCTGAGAGGCCCCCCAACTCCCCCCTCCCCTCTGAGCCCTGAGGGTCTGGCAGCCCCCCTGCTGTGTTCTCCCTGGGCTGGCTGTGGCAGGCCCTGGCTGGGATTCATGCAGGGCCTTGTGTGCTGGGCGCTGTCTCTGTGTGTGTGGGGCAGTGCTTGTGTAACATTGGGGTCATGGTGTTCAAGGGGCCTTTGCCCAAGGGGCATCTTTATTGTTCTGGAACATTGGCAGGGATGGCCAGGCGAGGCTGCCAGGGGTAGGCACAGCAGCCACTCAGAATGTAGCAGCAGCAGCAGCAGCTGAGGAGGGTTGCAGGGCAGGCTCCCAGACCTCTGGCAGCATCGAGGCAGACGACCATGGGGCAACCAGACTGCGGGCCCAGGGGTGCTCCCCGGACGGTTGGTGGTAGTGGGCATTCCTGGGGGGACGAACAACTTGGGGGTGTTCCATGGCAGCTGCTGTGTGGTGGCAATCACCATTGAAGGAATGCCAGTGTGCCGGTTGCAAAGGCCTGCAGGGAGAGTAATCACACACAGCCGAGTGGTGTGAGACACAGAGCCTGGTCTGCGCTGCTTCCCTGGGTGTCAGGTGAGCATGATCCTGTAAGGGAAAGGGGTCAAAGAGAGAGACAACAACACAACTTGGGGGTCACAACCATGGCAATCCTAGCAATACTGACCTGTCAGTAGACCCTGTGGAGAAAAGAGGGGGGGGAACAGCTGGTGTCTACATATGGGTTACAGTTCCACACCCATGGCATTGTGTGCTCACATTAATACAGGCAGCTATGAGACAAGACATTGGTACAGAGACATTTCATGACAGGCATTGCAGGCAGCTATGAGACATGACATTGGTAAAGAGGCATATCATGGCAGGCTATGCAGGCAGCTATGAGACAACACATTGGTAAAGAGGCATATCATGGCAGGCATTGCAGGCAGCTATGAGACATGACATTGGTAAAGAGGCATATCATGGCAGGCATTGCAGGCAGACATGAGACAAGACATTGGTAAAGAGGCATATCATGGCAGGCTATGCAGGCAGCTATGAGACATGACATTGGTATAGAGGCATGTATCCTACCTATATTTCTCTATGCTAAGAGGCAGAAGTCAGACCACATGTCAGCACAAACCCTGCTCTTACCTGCACTTACCTGCTGGTCTTGTTGCCTGTGGGGGGGGGAGAGAGGGGCTGGGAGAAAGACATGGGTTAGCAAACACTTGCATGGAGAGAGCTGCCCAGGCACAGGAGTAAACAGTTTGGCCACAGGCAGAACAGCCCTCTCTGCCCTAGAGGGGGCAGAGAGGAGAGAGGTGAAGAGAAGAGGGGTGTTAGAAAAGTTTTCAAAGTCCCACTTTGTGGCTGCTGGGGGACAGAACCCCACGCCACGTGCTCAGAGAGAGAAAGAGAGAGAGTGAGTGGAGGGCTGGGGCTGGGCTTTTGTGGGAAAGAGGCTGGGTGGGGCTGGGTGCTGATAGGGTAACTATTTGGGTCCGTGTCCAGAGTTAGGCCACAACTGTTCGGTCCTAACTCAGGCCCAACTCGGGCCCAGGGTGTTAGAACTTTTCAGGAGAGGGCTGGTGTGGGTAAGGTAAAATGGCTCCTATGGGTCTCCTCACATTTGGGTCCACCCTTTTTGCTGGCCCAAATTTTGGGCCTGAGTTGGGCTCGAGGGGGCGTGTCAGGGGCTCTCCAGCGTCTGGAACCGGACCAAATTTCGTAACCGCCCCCGTCACACCCCCGACACGCCCCCGACACGCCCACTTTTAGGCTGCAATTGTGCCTGAATTGTGCAGTTGTGCCTGAATTGTGCCTGAACCCAATTCAGTCACAGTTGCAGCCCAACTCAGGCACAATTCAGGCACAACTCGGGCCTAAAGTACTTGGGCTGCAATTGTGCCTGAATTGTACCGCAGTTGCCTTGGGCTGGACCGGGCTGTAATTATGCTATTTTTCTTGCTAGTGCTATCATTATATTTCTTTCTTTTAAAATGAACATTACAATTTAATATTTAGTGTATTTTGCTTAGATTCTCAAGAAATGCCACTCCACCCTCATGAATATGTGGGCCGGGCTAAGGGCCCAATCCAGTGTAAGGATAGGCTGGCAGAACGCACGCTCCAGTGGCCTTCAGTGTTGCGAAAGTGCCATAAAGCGGTGTAAATGGCATTTACTTTTTTGGTGATGGTGGTGGCAATAGCGGCCTAGTAAGCAGTGCCGGCCTCCACAATAGTGGTCCTCTTAGCCTGTCCCCCGGACTCCGTGCCACCGGACACAGGTAAGCCCTGCGTTGGGCAGTGGGAGGGCGTGGGGAGGGCAAGCCGGGGTGGCGGGAGAGGACCCAGTGTGCGGCAGCTGTGAAGGCGGCCAATTCCAAGCTTGGGATCATTAAAAAAGGGATTGAGAATAAAACGGCCAATATCATTATGCCTTTGTACAAATCGATGGTAAGGCCACATCTGGAGTATTGCGTCCAATTCTGGTCACCACACCTCAAAAAGGATATAGTTGAATTGGAAAAGGTGCAGAAAAGAGCGACCAGAATGATTCGTGGGCTGGAGCACCTCCCTTATGAGGAAAGGCTACAGCGTTTGGGGCTCTTCAGTCTAGAAAAAAGGCGCCTGAGGGGGGACATGATTGAGACGTATAAAATTATGCATGGGATGGAGAGAGTGGATAGAGAGAAGTTCTTTTCCCTCTCACACAACACTAGAACTAGGGGACATGCACTCAAATTGAGTGGAGGGAGAATTAGAACAGACAAAAGAAAATATTTCTTCACCCAGTGTGTAATTAATCTGTGGAACTCCTTGCCACAGGATGCGGTGATGGCACCTGGCCTAGATGCCTTTATAAGGGGATCTGACAGATTAATGGAGGAAAAGTCCATCACAGGTTACAAGCCATGATGGTTATATACAACCTCCTGGTTTTAGTAGTAGGCTATCTCTTAATGCCAGATGCAAGGGAGTGGCGACAGGATTATGTTCAAATTTGAGTCCCTTCCCTCCAAAGAGCTCTAAGTGCCAGGCATGTCATCCCTCAGCGCCCTTTTATCCTCACAAAACCCCTGTGGTTAAGCTGTGAAAAGTGACTGGCCTTTGTGATCTAGCTTCCTCTGAAGTGTTCAATATTAATTCTTTCTGGATAAAAACACATGAATGTTCTTAAAGTATACATTTGCGCAGTTGTGTCCTACGGTTGCCACCCCTCCAGAATTGGCCTGAATGTCGGCAGGAATCAGCATTAATCTCCAGGAGATTATTCTGTGTGTCTGTATTGTTGCCCAAATAATCAGGGCTGTACCTAATGTGCAGGTTAGTGCCTGGTGTGAAAGTTCCAGTAAACACAATAGGATGGAAAGATTGGCGGCACAATCCACTGTGAACATTTGTTTCCTTACTTCCGGAGGCCGAAACACCCCTGCGGGATGCAGTGGGAGCCATTTTGGCGCTGCATCGCCGCACGGGGAGTTGTGGTGGATTGGGCTGTGTGTTTCTCAATTTGTTCCAACAGACATTGAGTTGGATAACTGTTACCTATAGTCTTTTGGAATTTAACCAAATAAACAAGTAGGACTTTATGCACCCGTCCCTAGCACAAACGGAGAGAAGACCAACTTCAGCCTATAACATGGCAGGCAGTGTCCCATTAGGTAGATCTATAATTGATTGGAGAAACATATTCTGCATTACTTCTAGAGTAGACTAGACTGGTGTGTTCATTGCTGCCTTCAGTCTCCAAACATCCTTTGGGCCGTTGCGTATAGAGCACACTGCAATGACAAGCAGCTGCATGACGGATGTGTGAGGAAGGGAAAGACCCAAAGTATCAAATTACTATCACTCTGAGACAAAAAGTTTAACCACATGTGGTAGAAATAAAAGTGCTCCTCGTTATTTTGCAAAATGTTTCCTGGAAAGGAGGGCTTTTTCTTGGTTCAAATATGCATGTGGCAGTTATTGGATTGCACAGTAACTTCTAGGGAAACATCAGGCAGCTGTGATATGAAGCTGAAATACGCCTTGTTGCTCCTTCCTCTGAAGGAAGAGAGGAAAACAATCTATTTTGAAAGAAAATTCAAGTCCAAGGTTGGAATGTAGCCTTTTACTTCCAGAATGGAAGGTTTCGTTCTTGTTTGTGGTATTGAGTGACCCCATGATGGTGTGTTTTTTTTCCTGAGAAACATGTGATGCAGCCAGAAATTATGATGAAAGTCCCTCACAATCCCACCCTGACCAACTGATGAGTATGAGCACAAACGGAGTTATTTCCTACTAGATATCCGGAGCAGCTCCTCCATTTTACCATAAATTCTTATCCCCATATATGAAATCTGGTTTTCAATGCCAACAGAAGTGGAGAACAAATCAGCTATAAAATGTATGTGCCAATAGGGCCATAGCTATGGGGTCAGGGTTGATCCCAAACAGGTCTATTCCAGGCTCCTTGTCTCTATTTTCAGTGCCCATCTTTTAAATAAGTAAATCTTTAGTTCTTTTATGCAGTGGAGTTCCTGCGGTAGGGGCTCGACAGTAAGTCGCGCCCCGACCGACTACCGCATTCACGAACTGGAGGCTCCAGTCCGGAGCGAGGAGGTCCTGCCCGTTCGGCTTCGCTGCGTGGAATGGCTCCGACCAGAGGCGTAACAAGGGTGGAGCGAAGGCAAGTAGTTCTGCAAGACTCCGTTACACTGGAGTCAGCGGCCCCTCCCCCTTGCTGTTGGAGCCATTCTGGCAGCAAAGGCAACACACAGGACACTCCCCTGTTGCTGCTGGAATGGTTCGTGAACGCGGTAGTCGGTCGGGGCGCGACTTACTGTCGAGCCCCTACCGCAGGGGCTACTGCTTTTACGGCACAATCCTATCTAAGTAGAGACCAGCGGAGCGGCCACTCCGCTGGTCTAGAGTGTTGTAAACCTGTCTTACAGCTGATTTGCAACACCCAGAGAGTAAGTGGTGCCAGTGGAGAGGCTTGCACCGTTCCTCTGGTACTGCAGACAGCAACAGCACCGTGGCGGAGAGGTAAGTTCCTGCCGGGAAGTGGAGCAGCAAGGGGAGGGTGGAACGGAGCGTTTTGGAGGTGGGTGGGATTGTAGCATTGGGCCTGGGAATGAGGAGGAATCAGTGGAGGCCTCCTCTGCCATATCCTATCACCCTTCCCAAGCCTGTTGGGCCTTACATGAGCCTCTCAAATGTATGCCAGCAAAATTGCCCGTGTGCATTCGAGTTAAGCCCCTTGGGGCGGCTGGTGCGTTAATCAGGGTAATGCCTGTGACACACCGAACATGGCCGCACAAGTTTCATCCTGGTGTGTCTGCGTTCGGTGGCTGCTGTGTTGATGTACCTTATCAGCGGCCAGAACGCAGAGACATGTCGGAAGGTGCGTCGGCAACTCACTCCTACTTATCTCAGACATCTGGGGGTGGGACGTGGAGCAGCTTGGCAGCCAATCACTGTGCTTGTTCCAACCAGAGCCCTGCCCTCCAGGATCCAGCATTTTCGCACCATTCTAATCCCAGTTGTTCATTTTAATTAAAAAGCAGAGTGGCACAGTCTGCCGTGGGGCACAGTCACACACACGGGGGGGGGGGCACAGTCAGTGTGAAAAGATCTCCTACTCCTACACCACAGCCTTTTCCTTACCCCACATCTTCCCCAATTTGCTCCCGCTCAGGAAAAAACACACACGCACGTATTTACTTGAACAGGGGTTATTTACATTTTAATTTGCTTCACAGAGTATAAATATAAAACACCTGCATAATACTGGCCCTAAAAACATTCAAACATTTGAATCCCTGAGATTTCTGTGGTCACTCAGTGCTCCTCCCCCACCACAAGTGACCAATCACAGGGGGCCAGCAAGTGACCAATCCGGGGAGAGAACAAGCCATAGGTTGCTTTCTCCTTCACCTTCGGTGTGCTTCGGCCACCTCATTTACGCCGGCTGCTTCCGCGAACGCGGGCAGTCTGTCACAGGCTTAAAGGGACAAATATCCCTTTATCCCGAGGAGGCCACCAGCTGTGCTGGGGCAGGCCCAATACTACATAGGATGCGGCGGGTGACTTATGTGCGCTGCCATGTCCTGCTAGACAGGATTAGGCTGCCTGTTATAGAGATAAGAACGAAAAAGTGCAGGTAGTATTTTCCTGCTAACTGGGCAAAGAGGCAACTTTTATAACGGTGTCCTCTTATATTAGCAGGGAGAGAGCACCTGTCCCTCTTCACCCCAGTATGGAGTCTTTTCCTGTGGCTGTTGCTGGTGTCTCTTGTGTGTCTTTATAGATTGTGAGCCCTTTGGGGAAAGGGAACCATTTATTGATTTATTTTGTTATGTAAATCGCTTTGTGAACTACCGTATTTTTTGTTGAAAAGCAGTATATAAATCATCATCATCATCATCATCATCATCATCAAAGCAGCCTTATTTGGAACAGGACACATTACAAAAATATCTGTGAATATCCTAGGTCCTTGGTCATCATCTTTCTAGGTCATATTCTTCTTCTTCTAGCCAATTCCTCAGTAAAAACTAAATCTGCTTCTGACTTCCAATATTTTGTCCAATATAAAGGGACAGCATCAAGGGGCAGCCAGGCTGGGTACTGGCCAAGGGGCCACACACATGAGAGCTGGGCTCACTGATGTTGCTAGAGGTGGGGCGGAACGGTAAGTCTTGCACAGCGGTAACTGCTCCATTCCATGGTGGCCCCGCCCACTCGCCGTCGGAACCAGTCAAGCGGCGAAGGCACCGCGCAGGAGACTCCCTGTGCGTTGCCTTCACCGCTCAACTGGTTCCGACGGCGAGTGGGCGGGGCCACCGTGGAACGGAGCGGTTACCGCTGTGCAAGACTTGCCATTCTGCCCGATCTCTATCAATGCCAGTGGCTGAGCTGACACCCCTGAGCCCCCTGGTACCAGTGGCAGAGGTGGTGCCAATTGATCACTGTGCCTGGCATTCCTACCTACAAATGGGAGTGATCCCCAGAGCCTCCTGCATCATTGGCGAACATCTAAAGATGCTCCCATTGGCCAAAGGGGAGGCTGGAAGGAACCACCTGTTGCTGCTGCCATCACCAGTAAGTTTGAGGGGTCCCAGTGCTTTGCCCCCTGGCCTCCAGCACTGCCAATGAATGTAAAGGTACTAGACTTTGGAGTGATTGATAAGTATCTGGCACATTACATTTTATTAAAATATTCTGTGCTTAAATATTTTACAACTTAAATATTTTACTAATAATATTTAGACTTTCATTGTTTTGATATTAATTTAAACATGTCCCCTTAGGGTCTGCTATGGCAAGAACTGTGTGGATAGAAATTCCACACGAACCCCTGCTTTGGTTATCATGCTTGCTGAGTGTCGACTGAGACAGTCTGCCCATTGAAAGCCAGCATACCTACTGAGCAAGCTCTAGGTCTAAGGTCCTGGTTAGCAACTATGATTCTTGGAGAGAAAGTTTGGCAATGGAGTCAGAGGTGGAGACCATGGCTCCAGCCCCTACCCCTCTCAGAAGTGTGCTGGGAGTGGCAAACCCTGTTGTTACCATCACCTTGTGTCTTTAAGGTGGCAACTCAAGAATCAGTTCAGGTGGTACCTCTGAGGGACTGAGCTTGGCTCAGGCAAGGCCTTCAGTTTCTGATTTTCTGTGTAAATGTTCCATTTCCCTAGATTACATTTACACACAAAAATGTAAACACAATGGATTTGCAGTCATTGGAACCCTTGTCATGAGTTCATTAAAAATATTCTTTTTTATATATATATTTATATTTTATTGATATATTAAAACATAAAAACAATACATATTTCATAAAGTTATAGCAAGTGCGAAGCAATACATCCTACTAGCATACTGTTCACTATTTTCTACATATAATTTCCAACTAAGCCAAAACAACACCCACATTCTATTCATTAAATCCGCATATCATCACATCATTCCTCTCTCTCTCTCTTAAAAAGTCAATAAATGGTTTCCAATTATTCACGAAAAAGTTAACTGACTTTTCCTTAATTAAAATTGTAAGTTTATCCATTTCAGCATAGTCCAAAACTTTCAGCCACCAATCTTCCAGCGAAGGTATCTCCGAATTCTTCCAATATTGTGCATATAAAATTCTTGCCGCAGCTATCATATATAAAAACAAAGTTTGAAATTTTTCGCCTACATGATCCTCCCACATACCCAACAAAAATGTTTCCGGTTTCATTTGAACCTTAATCTTTAAAATCAACTCAATCTGTTTATGAATCTGAGTCCAGTACTTCTTTGCTTGGGGGCATGTCCACCACATATGGTAAAAAGTTCCTTCTTGCTTTTTACATTTCCAACATCTATTCGTCACCTTCTCATACATTTTTGCTAATTTGTTTGGGGTTATATACCATCTATATATCATTTTATACATATTTTCTTTAATATTAACATTTAACGTAAATTTCAACTGTTTTAACCATAGTTGTTCCCATTGGTCCATTAAAATAACATGACCTACATTTTTCGCCCAATGAATCGTACATTCTTTAACCTGTTCTTCTTCTGTTTCAAACTTCAAAAGCAATTTATACATTTTTGAAATTATCTGGTCTTCAGATTTTAATTGTACCTCCAATATTGATTCTTCTTCTACAAATCCATATGCCTTCTTGTCCACTTTAAATCTCTCCAAAATTTGAGCATATACAAACCATTGGCAATTAAAGTCTTCCTCCATTAGTTTTTCTCTTGACTTCATTGTACAGTCTCCTTGTGAAAAAATTAATAAATTTCTGTACAGTAGTCCTTTCTCTTTTGGCATGCTACTTCCACCAAAGTGTGCTTCATATGGTGCAACCCATAATGGTACTTTCTCATAAAACCTCATTTTATATCTATTCCAAATTCTCCATAATGCATGTCTAACATAATGATTTTTAAATTCTAAATTTGCTTTCACTTTATCATACCACAAATACCCATGCCAACCAAATCTCAAGTCAGAGCCTTCTAACTCCAATAATCTTCTATTTTGTAAATACACCCACTCTTTCAACCACATAAAACAACATGCTGCATAATATACTTTCAGATCCGGTAGTCCTAATCCTCCTCTCTCTTTTGCATCTTGAAGAATCTTATATTTCACCCTTGCTTTTTTCCCTTGCCAAAGAAATTTAGAAATGTCTTTCTGCCATTCTTTAAATGGTGCATCAGATATAATCACTGGTATCGTTTGAAAGAAGAACATCATTTTTGGCAATACATTCATCTTAATCACCGATATCCTTCCTAGTAAAGACAATTTCAATCTTTCCCATCTTAACAGATCTTTCTTAATTTCATTCCATACTTTAACATAATTATTTTGAAATAATGTACAATTCATACTCGTCAATACAATTCCAAGATATTTAACTTTTTTTTCCACCTTAAATCCTGTTTTATTCATCAGTTTCAGTTGATCTTGAATCTTCATATTTTTAGTCACTATTTTTGTCTTCTGTTTATTAACTTTAAATCCTGCAAGAGATCCAAATTCTTTTAATTTACTCATCAACAACTCTATATCTTTTAACGGATTTTCCAGCATTAGTACCAAGTCGTCCGCGAAGGCTCTTAACTTGAATATTTCTTTCTTAATCTTCACACCGTGTATTCTTTCATCTTGTCTAATATTTCTATTCAAAACTTCTAACACCAATATAAACAGCAATGGTGATAACGGACATCCTTGTCGCGTACCTTTTTGAATTTCAAAAGTCTTAGTCAGCTCACCATTCACTAATACTCTTGCAGTTTGTGTCACATAAATTGAATTTATCCATTTATTGAAGTTTTCCCCGAAGTCCATTTCTTGTAAAACTTCTAATAAAAAAGACCAGTTCAAATTATCAAAAGCTTTTTCAGCATCTATAAATATTAATGCTAATTGCTTATCTATACGTTTGTCAAAATGTTCCAACATATCTAGAACAATTCTTACATTCTCCCTCAAATGTCTTTTTGGTAGAAAACCACATTGATCTTCATGTATAAATTTTTGCAACATCTTCTTCATTCTCTCCGCTAAAATTGATGTAAATATCTTATAATCATTGTTAAGCAAAGATATAGGTCTATAGTTCTTTATAGTTCTTTATACTACTTGAGTTCATTAAAAATATTCTTGTTAGAATACAAAGTATGTTTCCCAAATTACTGCCAGGAGAGCCTCCTTATAGTTCTTTATACTACTTGAGTTCATTAAAATTATTCTTGATAGAATACAAAGTATGTTTCCCAAATTACTGCCAGGAGAGCCTCCTTATTTACTACAAGTTCTTTACTACCTCTCTTATTATGATAAACTGGTAACTGGAAGCTCTTTTTTAGGTGCCTAAAAACAGGGTACCAACTTATAGCATCCCAGTTTCACCCCGACTCCAAAAAGACAGCCGTGCTGCTCCCGAGAGCTGAACAAAGTCATGAAATGAGTACGCTGGCTCCATAACAACAAAGATCCCAGGCCTTGGCATGTCATATCCATAACCTCCGAGCTAGTTGCTGTTGCTGAGCAATAAACACCTCTCACACTATTAATATAACCCTATCTGTCAGCCTTGGTATTTATAATATTAGGACACATTGCCCTAGTGAGCAGAGCGAAGGCTAAATTCAGATGTGAGTTTTGAAGCTAGTGTAACATATACCTTGCTGTTCTCCTGCTCTGTGTACATGCAATCATGTGACGGTCTCAACTCTGCTCTAAATATAGAGTGTACACATTAGCTGTGATTGCACCAAATTGATTCTTTACCTTCCATTTTCTTTATGGCTAGCTGTATCAACTCAGTTACGCTTGGCAGTTGCTAGGGTTTCCCTAGACAGGAAACTCTCCCTGTAATGTATTTTGCCTCCAAGGGACATGAACACTTAAGCTCTCAGCCTACCAGGCTGATGTTGTTAAACTCTACTGGCTAGCGTGAATCAGCAGAATCGCTTCAGCATCTCCACAATAGCTCTTCTTGCCACCTGTTGATAGGATGATGACTTTACTGGAAGTCTGATGTTTTGACCTCCCATGCAGCATGGGCAGTTTTTGAAAGGTGATGCAGTACAGCCTGTCAAGAGTGTTTTACATGAATAAATCACACTGTAGTTATTCACAGCAGCAGAAACATTATGGGTTATTGCAGAGCACTGGCTGTGATCAGAGGGCCTTGGTTACTTGTGGTGGTTTTGCATTTGGTTAGTTAGGCCCTGTGTGCTAAGCTCACATTCACATTCATTCGTAAGTCCTCTTGTGGAGGACCAGCATGTGAGGAGGTTAAATGTGAGTGTGCCCCCCTAGAATGCAGGGGGAGACACTCTGTGCTGATGCTTCATCATGGTTTGAAAAACAACTTTGGCATCCCTGTGAATATATAAGCAGCATTTGTGCTAGGGTGCTAGATACTCTGGGGCAAAGACCTGCACTGCCCCTCCATGGCATGTTTGGCCCCTGTGCCTGTCAGTGGGGGGCTGTGGACAATGGGTAGTAGCTCCTCGGCCACAGGCGTTTCTACGGTAGGGGCAGTACTATAAGTTGTGCCCTGTCCGAGTCCCCGTTTACAACCCGGAACGAGGAGGCCCCGCTCCCTCGCTGTCGGAGCCATTCCTTGCGGAGAAGACAACGGGTAGGGAGTCTTCTGCCCGTTGCTTTCACTGCACGGAATGGCTTCGATGCTGAGGGGGCAGGGCCTCCTCGTTCCGGGTTGTAAACGGGGACTCGGACGGGGCGCAACTTACAGTACCACCCCTACTGTAGAAACGTCTCTGGCCCCTCCCACGCTCTCCGTCAGTGAAGAGGGGAAGCTTTGACAATGGTGGAGGCTCCTCCCTCTCCCCCTTTGGAGGAAGCAGAACTGCCGCCGCCACATCCTAACCCCATTCACGGTTATGGATGATGGGAAGAAAAGAATCTGCTGCAACGGTATCCCCTCCTCCTTTCACTCTCCCCATCAACGAGTGGGCTTTCTTCTCATAGGCTCTGCATCCTTGTACGTCACCTTGAGTTTCATGATGGAAGAAAGGCCGGACAGAATGTACTAAATAAAACATAAATTGTAGGTTGAACTTTCCAAGGCGGGTTGCCGCTGTTCCAGGACTGTGTCTTTGTACGTCTTAATTCACTCAAAATTGTTCAGGTTTTTTAAAAAATATCTCATAATCAGCATTGGCGATGATGAGCGTAAAATTCCGCCCCTCAGAGCATGGGAAGAACGCCAAAAATGGTTTGGCCAGTATAACAGACACTACTAGACAACCCTCTGTCTAATGACACTGGAGAATTTGTTCATGACTGAGCTTATGCATGCTGGACCATGTTTCCCCCTGTGACCTCTTACACAATAACAAACACAATGATTCTACTTCTGTGGCTGCTGTACCATTGAAATGCATCAGCACAACTTTTTATTCACTTCTGGCTCTTCTCCTAGTACTGTTATGCAAATCAGTTGCTTAGGGAAGCTGCCTGCTTTTTTGTGTGTGTCTCTTCTAGCACGAAGTCAAAGAGTTTCAGCCACTAGAGACTAAGGTGTGGCTACTTTTGAGATGTGGTTGCTTTTGTTTATTTTGATGGTTATTATTACAAACCCTCCATATAGCGGGTCACTCCTCCATTAGTCATGGATTCTACACAAAGAAAGTCTCTGGGAGGGGCATTATAGATATAGTGCATCTTGAGACAGTTCTTTGTCTTTAGTAGGGTTAGGTCTCTCTGTCTTGAATGATATCTCTCATAAGAAAAAAAAGTCAGATTTGATTTATTAGCATATTGGACACACCACCTATTGCTGTTAGTTTGCTGCCATTGCAATCTGGGCAAAATTAGCTGTGTAGGGAGGGAACACGTCCCTGGGCTACCCAAGCTGATAGAAATGAATAGATATCCATTATTTCACACCCCACAGCTTTGTCAAGTCCCTTATTTCTAAAATATTGTGACCAGTTCAGAGTAAGCCTCCATTTCTGTTGCTAGGAAGGCAATTCAGTAAGGGACTAGTCCAAAACGTTTTGTTATCCCAAACAAGTGCTTGACCACGTGATTCAAGAGATGCACCCCAGTATCATTTGTGGCAGTACAAAGGTTCCTATACACTAGTATATTGTTTTCATTGCTTACTTAGACACCAAACTGATGAAGTCACAGATCACATACTTGGAACTGTGAATCAGAAATTTAAAAAGTGCAAAACTTCCCATAACAAATTAAGGAATTTATTCAGTGTAACAGAGTTTGGTAATGCTGCAGGGCATAAGATTGCTGTAGACACAATAGAGTTATCTTTCTCTCTCATCCAAAAAGAAAGAAGGGGAAATAGAAGGGAGAATAACATTTTCAGACACAAGTCCCACTTTATTCAGTAAACGTGCATAGGATTGGAGCCTTACAGCTCAGTTCTGCACAATTTAGGGCTGGCGGAGCAAGTGCTGGGTTCTGGAGACAGCAAAATGGAAAAAAGTATCCCTTTTCTCTCTCTTCTGGTAAATACCTGTACACAGTATAGTGCAGGGAGGGGATTTTTTTAAAGGTGGAAAAGGGGTGGAGACAAGGGGCGGGGAAGTTTTAGGTCAAGGCTGGGAAGGGGGTGGTATCAGTGGGAGATTAGTGGGAGATCAGCGCCGCTGATATCCTATCCCCCTTCCTGGCCTCAATCCACCTTCCTGGGTCCACTTGGACCTGCGCCAGCAAAAGAGCTGGTGCAGGTCAGAGTAGACCCATTGCAGCATTGGAGACTTATCCCCTGGCAAGGAAACAAATGTTCCCTTACCTGCAGGAGACCTCTGGGACTGCCTCCCTGTAGGATGCAGTGCATGCTCCGGTGGTGTTGCTGCATCAGCAGGGGTGGGGTGGGGATAGATAGGATTGGGCTGTTAGGCTGCAATTTTATACACACGTTCCTGAGAGTAAGCCCTATTGAACTCAATGGGACTTACTTCTGAGTAGACATGCTTAGAACTGCACTATTATTCACAATCACTGTGACATTATGGAGTTTGGTAGACAACGTAGTACTGAAATAACAGTCCAGTGCTGTAACTATCATTCTGATGTCTATAAAATGGGGAACTTTCCACAGGGTCCTGTTTGTTCCTACTATAACTTTGATAAATTGATATCTTCTCAGTGACGCAGAGAAGTGGCCGTAACCTCCTGTTATTAGTATGTCAGGGTCACAATCTGTCTGGTGCTCGTGTGTCACCACCTGAGTGTAGGCATGGTTCCAGAAGCTTTTCCCACAACTTGAGGGAACTTCCAAGGCCTGTAATAATGTAAAAATTCCCAAATCTGAATTGAGCTCTGTGATTCAGATGAGGCTAGAGAGTTCATTAGAACTGCTTATTCAGTGCCATGACATCAAGCTGCTAAGATATCACTTGCTACCTTTTATCATCAAAAGTTCTAAAAGTTCTTTTTGTTTAGGACAAAAGATTACTTACTGGGGGGGGGAGGGGAGAGGCATAAAATCATGTCAGAGTGAATAAGGAAAGAATTGTATAGTACATCTCCCCTCTACCCAGTGCTACCCTGCTGAGGAAGCCAGCTGCGCTGCCGAGCGGGTGGCTCAAAAGGTGGCGTAGAGCTGAGTGGATGGCTCAGTGCGGGGGAGCCTTCCAGGGGGTGAGGGAAAGGGGTGAGCCGGGAACCTTACCCACACTGGGGGCGGACAGCACATTGCAGACTGCATGCGTCAATGGCAGGTTGCTTCTTTGCCTGCATAAAGCCTTGTATTCATTCATTCCCACGTATCTCTCGTTCTATTTTCTGCAAATATTCCAAAATCCAGAAAAATCCAAAATCTGGAACACTTCTGGTCCCAAGCATTCCGGATAAGGAATACTCAACCTGTATGACAAATATTAAGGGTCAAGGTGTCACCATTCAGCCTTCACTACACTAACAGAATATTGATTTCCACCTAGTACAGCTTATTTACAACAGTTGCATGGCCTGAGCCTAGATCTGGGCAAAGAGCTGAACCAGTTGACTACAATCTGGTAAACTGAATTGATTCCAATGGGATTGTTTCAGCGTATGTTTAACACTTAATTTGGAATTAGTGAGGCTCCAAGGTACTTCTCTTAGGTGTAACATGCTCCGTGTATGAAAGGTCTGGAGACCAATCTCAGGGAGTTGGAACTACTCCAATTAGTACACTATTATTTCAGTTCTCTCCTTTACCCCATTTTTTGGATACATTGAGTTCCCTCTTCTCACACACACATGAGCAAAACAGTTTACATGTTGTTGAGATTTCAAGTTATTTAAACAAGGACCCAAGGTCTTGGAAGGAGGGGGGAGAGAAACAGATCCTGACCTTTGAGACAAAAGGAAGAGATGAATTACTCTAGACTCATAATTTCACCACTTTAGCAAATTGTACCTTTCTTTCCCCTGAGGAATGGGGATAATAAATTAGGAACTGTCTATACTTTGGGTTTTTTTCCGAGAGAGAGATCACATTTTGAGTAGAGTACAAATGTAGTCTGTAAAAATAAGCCACATTCTGAATAGAGTAAAACAGTATGACAAAACCCCACCATTGCTACAGGATGGGGGAGAAATGCAGCCATATAGTTTGTGGGAATTTTGAAGTGCTGAAAAAGCACACCTGACCCCTGAAAAAATAGACTTTGTAATATGCCCAAAGATGAATTGCTGGTGGACCGCATTGAATTACCAGTCTGAAAAACAGATATAGCACTTGTCCTAGCATATTTATTTATTTCCCACTTTTATTATAGACCACCATTCTGCCAATACACTCAAGGCAGCTCATAGTTTAAACAGTCCAATCCTGCGTAAGGATCCGCGGCCGGCCCATAGGGCCGGCTGCAGGATCCTCAGCCCTTCTCGGGACACTCTGACATGGCCCGGGGTCTCCTTTGGGGCAGGCCTGGTGTTGTCTCCTCCCCTTCCCCGTGTAGGGCTGACTGGTCCCAATGGGCCTCCTCAGATGTACGCCGGCTGTTGAGCCGACATACATCCGGGATGGTGGGGAAAAGACAGCCTAGCCCGGGAGAGAGCTAGAGGTATCACATACCTTGCCGTTGATATCCCTGCCCCCTCCTGGCCCAGCTAGCCCAATGACTGCCCTCCCTTGCTGCCCGGCTTGTCCTCCCCCCACCCCTGCATGCACCGGCCGGTGCAAATCCTATCTGCTCCGACAGCTGCAGGGGCATTCGGGATGCGGAGGAAGGGCTGGCAGCCTGGGCGCCAGCGGCCCTTACTCCAAGGGTGCCAAAAACGCATTTTACGGCGTGTTTACGACACCCTCTGCCTGTAGCACGTGCACTCCGCAGGTGGAACTTTAGGGAGGATTGCGCTGTAAATGAATGGTTTACAGTTCTCAACCCCTTCCTGGCTGAGTACCACCTCCAGTGCCACTCTCCTGCTGCGTGCCACCGGAAGTGACTGACGATGACATCATTGCCAGTTGCTTCTGGGTTTTCAGAGGCCAGAAAACGCAGGTATGAGCCTCTGGGCGGGTGGGAGGTCCCTTCTTAGCATTCCTGAGAGGTCTTTAGTTTGCGGAAATTATCCTCCCCATAGAGGCATTTCATTCTAGAATGAAAGCTTTCATGGCCAGCTATTATAAAACTTTTGTCCTATTCCTGAGAGGCTCAGCCAAAGGCAGGAGCCATTTGGGAGTGAAAACGCAGCACCAAAAGCGCCGCACCGAAGCAGGGTTCCAGTGGGCTGGCAGTCTGAGTACCACCAGCAGTCAACCGAAGTACCACTGGTTGAGAACCCCTGGTTTACAGTTTAATATACAAGATCCAAGAGGGGAAAAGGGACAGGGAAGGAAGAGGAAAATGAGCACATTCAGATACCATTATCAATGTAGGAGACATTTCTGGGAAAGGAGGAGCCAAAATGGCACCTGCTCCCCGCTGAGCTGACAGAGGGGGTCTCGCTGTCTCATATCTCCATGATCTGACGTAGCCAGGTGAAAAGGCTGCAAATGAAGGCAGTGCTGAGTGGGGAGTAGCTAAACTGCAGTTGGTTCCATCCAGGCTGATAGAGGGGGCCTTGCTGCTTGAGGAAAAAGATGCGATGAATGTGCCTTACAGTCCTCACATGTGGTTAAATGCACTGTGGGAAAGTCTGTTGCTTGAACTGAGGTACCACAGATCCAAGCCCTGTCTAGCCACACTGGATCTTGCTTTGGCACTTCAGACATAAATATTCTCTCTCCCTGGTGCTCCCAGCAACACTTGCACTTTAGAGCCAAATGGATTTCATGACATTCTTTTTATGCCTCTTGTTCTCGTGTGCTTTCTAAAGATAGGTCTAAAAGTCAGAGAGCACCATGAGAATTATGGGTTTCTATAGCCTATTGTACTTTATAATAATTATAATTATTGTAAATACTGACCCAGACACTGTAATTTTCTGTGCTCCATTGGGTCTTTCTTTGCATTTTCTTCTTTTTCTAAGTGTTTTCTAAGAAAGTCCCTACATGTCACCTTATACATGTTTAAAATAAGAGCTGAATTCAAAATAAAGGGGTGGGTGGGTGGGTGGAGGGTTACTGGAGGTAAAGCGAGGCAAGAGAAGGGAAGTAACGGGTCATGTGGAGCATGTTCCATGAGGGTTGCTAGTTTGCCCAAAATGACCCTGTTTCTCTAGGTTTTTTCTTCTTTTTTTCTCAGGTAGTTGAGTGGTAGAGGTTAATCTCAGGCTACTTTTGGATTGCTGCTAGGCCACACCCCTTTCGCACTGGGCCCGCCCCTTTACAAGTTCTTTTGAAAGTGTCATCAGGCCTGCGACATCATCAGGCAGGCCCCACCCTATGATATCACCAGGACCCACTCAAGTTTAGGGATGCATGCGCCCTGGCAACCTTAATTTTTAGTCTGTTTAGAAAAGGCCTTTTCAGTGGTAGTGCCACTGAATACCCTCTCTGGACTGATTCATGAAGCATCTATGTTTTTTTCATTTAGGCACCAGGTTAAGACCTTTTTATTCATCAAGGCTTTTAACTGAAATGTAGTTTTGCTGTTTTATTGGCTTTCTGGACTGCTTTCTCATCTATCTTTGATGCTTTGATCTATTTTACCTGGGTTAGTTGGGTTTTTATTTATTTAATGTTTTAGTTTTTGATTTAGTTTTAGAATTTTTACTATTGGTTGTGAGCCCTTCAGTGACTTTTTAGTGAAAGCAACATGTCAATATTTGGGATAAATAAAAAATAAATACTTATTGGGCAAACTTTATAGCCCACATTTCAACAATTGCTCTTAACAGTGTGCTGTTATTTAAGTAAAGTTTGTTCCCCTTGTGTCTCAGATTTTGGTATGAGCTGTTCACATGCTGGTGACCCTCTTGAAGAAGCTCTCTGCGAAGGATGAGCGAAACGTTGGGTATCTAGACTGTGGACACATAGCCCGGAAATTTTTAACCATTTTATATCTGCTAGTCACAAAAACCTGAAAAACCATATCAACATACCAATAAAATTATAGCAATAACACAATAAAATCTACTACAAGGGCAGGTTAAAAAACAAACAAACCAATAAAACACCATCTTAGCCTTTGATAACTTACTTGCCTGAAGAGAATTTATTTATTTATTTTTATTTATTTATTTTCACATTTTTATACCACCCTTCCTCCAAGGAGCTCAGAGTGGTGTACATATTTCCTCCCCTCCTTTTGTCCTCACAACAACCCTGTGAGGTAGGTGGGGCTGAGAGATAGTGACTGGCCCAAGGTCACCCAGGAAGCTTCATGGCTGAGGGGGGATTTGAACCTGGATCTTCCAGGTCTAAGTCCGACTCCCAAACCACTACACCATCCTGGCTCTCCCACTACACCATCCTGGTCTCCTCGATAGTTCATTTAAAAAGGTCAACCTCCTGGATAATAACAGCCCTGTTCTTCTAATACACCAGTGGGAGCAGCATCTCTCTCAGTATAGCATTTCTAGACTTCACTTTGCTTCATATTGAAATGGCAACAAAGCAGCACTGTTTGAAAAACTTGGTAGCTATTCAGAAGTCCCTCATTGAAATTGTTATGGTTTTGTCACCAAGGATTCATCTTCCCGCACATAGGATCACTTTGAAACCTGTTTAACTGCCATGGCCTCCCTCAAAGAAAACTGGGAATTGTAGTTTAGGGAAGAGGCTGACACTTTCTTATTATTTGAAGACCCCTGTCACCCTCATAGTATTATGGTTCCCAAGGTTAAGAACATATGAAAAGCCCTGCTGGATCAGACCAAATGCCCATCTAGTCCAGCATCCTGTTTCCATCAGTGGCTCGCTAATTTCCTCCGGGAAGCCCTCGAGCAGGAGAGAAGATGAACTTCTCTCCCGTCATTGCTACCCTACAACTGGTATTCAGACAAATACTGCCTCTGAGCCTGGAGGTAGCACACAGTCATCATGATGACTTGATAGATTTGTCCAATACATTGGCTAGGAGGAGCCATAATAGTTAAGCAGGTCTGCATCTGGTTTACATTTCCAACGTTGAATGCCAAAATTGGAATCCACAAAACGTTGCACTGAGAGTTTTTGATTGGCAAATGATATGGAGGAAAGTGGGATTGCAGATTTATGGGCAACGCAACTGCAACACCTGGTGAATTTGATGGCGCCTACTCAGAGCCTACTCAGAGCGCCTACTCAGAGCCCTCCTTCATGGATCATTGACTTGTCGTGGCGAAGGGGCTTGCGTAACTCAATGAAGCCATGAGCTATGCCGTGCAGGGACACCCAAGACGGACAGGTCGTAGCAGAGGGTTCTGACTAAAAGTGATCCACTGGAGAAGGAAATGGCAACCCACTCCAGTAACCTTGCCAAGAAAATCCCATGAACAGTACCAAAAGGCTAAAAGATATGACGCCAGAAGATGAGCCCCTCAGGTCGGAAGGTGTCCAATATGCTACTGAGGAAGAGCGGAGGACTATTCCAAGTAGACCCAGAAAGAGTGAAGCGGTTGGGACAAAGCCAATAGGTCGTCCAGCTGTGGATGTGTCTGAGGTTGAAAGGAAAATCCAATGCTGCAAGGAGCAATACTGCTTAGGAACATGGAATGTGAGGTCTATGAATCAAGGCAAGTTGGATGTGGTCAAAAATGAGATGATAAGATTGAACACTGACATCTTGGGAATCAGCGAACTAAAATGGACGGGCATGGGCGAATTTAAGTCAGGTGACCATCATATCTACTACTGTGGGCATGAATCCCTTAGAAGAAATGGAGTAGCCCTCATAGTCAATAAAAGAGTGGGAAAGGCAATACTGGGGTGCAACCTCAAAAACGACAGAATGATTTCAGTTCGAATCCAAGGCAAACCATTCAACATTACAGTAATCCAAGTGTATGCCCCAACCACTGATGCCGAAGAAGATGAAGTTGACCGGTTCTATGAAGACCTACAACACCTTCTAGAACTAGCACCCAAAAAAGATGTCCTTTACATCATAGGAGACTGGAATGCTAAAGTAGGAAATCAAGAAATAAACGGAACAGGCAAGTTTGGCCTTGGAGCGCAAAATGAAGCAGGGCAAAGGCTAACGGAGTTCTATCAAGAGAACACGCTGGTCATAGCAAACACTCTTTTCCAACAACACAAGAGGCGACTCTACACATGGACATCACCAGATGGTCAATACCGAAACCAGATAGATTATGTGCTTTGCAACCAAAGATGGAGAAGCTCTATACAGTCAGTAAAAACAAGACCTGGAGCTGACTGTGGCTCAGATCATGAGCTTCTTATTGCAAAATTCAGGCATAAACTGAAGAATGTAGGGAACACCACTAGACCAGTCAGATATGACCTAAACCATATCCCTTATGAGTATACAGTGGAGGTGAAGAATAGATTTAGGGCATTAGACCTGGTAGACAGAGTGCCTGAAGAACTATGGATGGAAGTTCGTAACATTGTACAGGAGGCAGCAACGAAAACCATCCCAAAGAAAAAGAAATGCAAGAAAGCAAAGTGGCTGTCAGATGAGGCTTTACAAATAGCTGTGGAAAGAAGGAATGCGAAAAGCAAAGGTGAAAGGGAAAGATATAAACAACTGAATGCAGATTTCCAGAGAATAGCAAGGAGAGATAAGAAGGCCTTCTTAAATGAACAATGCAAGGAAATCGAGGAAAACAACAGAATGGGGAGGACTAGAGATCTCTTCAAGAAAATTGGAGATATCAAGGGAACGTTTTGTGCAAAGATGGGCATGATAAAGGACAAAAAAGGCAGAGACCTAACAGAAGCAGAAGAGATTAAGAAGAGATGGCAAGAATACACAGAAGAACTATACAAGAAAGATCTTAATGTTCCTGATGACCACGCTGGTGTGGTCACTGACCCAGAGCCGGACATCCTAGAGAGTGAAGTCAAGTGGGCCTTAGGTAGCATTACTAACAACAAAGCTAGTGGAGATGATAATATCCCAGCTGAGCTACTTAAAATCCTAAATGATGATGCTGTGAAAGTGCTGCTCTCAATATGCCAACAAATTTGGAAAACTCAGCAGTGGCCAAAGGATTGGAAAAGGTCAGTTTACGTTCCAATTCCAAAGAAGGGCAGTACCAAAGAGTGCTCAAACTATCGCACAATTGCACTCATTTCACATGCTAGCAAGGTTATGCTCAAAATCCTACAAGCTAGGCTTCAGCAGTACGTGGACCAAGAACTACCGGACGTACAAGCTGGGTTTCGAAGAGGCAGAGGAACTAGAGATCAAATTGCCAACATGCGCTGGATCATGGAGAAAGCACGAGAGTTCCAAAAAAACACCTACTTCTGCTTCATTGACTACGCAAAAGCCTTTGATTGTGTGGATCACAACAAACTGTGGCAAATTCTTAAAGAGGTGGGGGTACCAGACCACCTTACCTGTCTCCTGAGAAACCTGTATGCGGGTCAAGAAGCAACAGTTCGGACTGGCCATGGAACAACCGACTGGTTCAAAATTGGGAAGGGAGTACGGCAAGGCTGTATATTGTCACCCTGCCTATTTAACTTATATGCAGAGTACATTATGAGAAATGCAGGGCTGAATGAATCGCAAGCCGGAATCAAGATTGCCGGGAGAAATATCAACAACCTTAGATATGCAGACGATACCACCCTAATGGCAGAAAGTGAAGAAGAACTAAAGAGCCTCTTGATGAGGGTGAAAGAGGAGAGTGCAAAAGTTGGTTTGAAACTCAACATTAATAAAACTAAGATCATGGCATCTGGGCCCATCAATTCCTGGCAAATAGAAGGGGCAGAAATGGAAGCAGTAACAGATTTTACTTTTCTGGGCTCCAAGATCACTGCAGACGGAGACAGCAGCTATGAAATTAAAAGACGCTTACTCCTTGGAAGGAAAGCTATGGCAAACTTAGACAGCATAATAAAAAGCAGAGATATCACCATGCCAACAAAAGTTCGCATAGTCAGGGCGATGGTGTTCCCAGTAGCAATGTATGGTTGCGAGAGTTGGACCATAAGGAAGGCTGAGCGCCGAAGAATAGATGCTTTTGAACTGTGGTGCTGGAGAAGACTCCTGAGAGTCCCTTGGACTGCTAGGAGATCAAATCAGTCAATCCTAAATGAAATCAACCCTGACTGTTCCCTGGAAGGACAGATACTAAGGCTGAAACTGAAATATTTTGGCCACCTAATGCGAAGAGAGGACTCTCTGGAGAAGACTCTGATGCTGGGAAAAATTGAAGGCAAAAGGAGAAGGGGAAGGCAAAGGATGAGATGGTTAGACAGCATCACCGATGCAACGAACATGAAAATGAGCAAACTCAGGAAGATAGTGGAGGACAGGAAGGCCTGGCGGGATATGGTTCATGGGATCACGAAGGGTCGGACACGACTTAACGACTGAACAACAACAACAACAACAACTCAGAGCCAGTTCTAGCTTTCCTTTTGTTTATAATACAGTTAGGTGCAGGTTTGTCAGGTTACAAAATAAGGGCTAATTTGGCAGGTGTGGAGTCTGATATAATAGCAACCATTATATAATGATATTAGTTATATAATTATATTCTATATCATGAAGATATATCAGAAGACATAAAATATCACAAGATATTCTGAACCCCTGAAAATAAGAAATGGGCATTAAAATGGGGGACATCCAACAACAATAGTTAAATAATAAGCAATTTGGATGGCCCAGCAGGACACAGAGTTAAAAGAACTTGCTTAAGTATCTGGAAATCACTAAAATGCTCAGTTATCTACATTTTTTAACCAAATACCATAGATTCTTTGGGACGATGGATCCACCATTAGGAGCTGGTGCACTTAAAGGAATTAGAAATGTGTCTCTGTGGTAAAAATATGTGTGGTTCTTTGGCTGAGATGTTGTCACCTGATTAAAGAACAAAAGTGGTGGTAGCTGGTGATGGGTAGAAGTGCAAGAAAGACAAAAATCCCTGATTAGGTTAATTATGGAAAGGTCCCTATGACTCAATCAAGGAAAGTACAGGGGAGTGAAGTTAATCTAATTTATAATTGATGCATTTGAAGAAACTTATTTCTCTTTGTTATCAGTTAATTATTGGTTGGTTGGTTGGTTTTGGCATTTCTGGGGTCCTCCCTTAACTTAAGCCAGTTAACTTAAGTATCAGAAGTCAGTCTTTCACTGAGGTACTCAGCCCTCCATGAACAATTGCTCAGTGTTTTCAACGGCCCAATCCTATCCATAAATATATGTATGTATACTTAACGAAAAAGGTAAAACGGGTAACAAGGTCGTATTCACGGCTAAAACCACGATCCAGCTGACTAAAACAATGACGATTTAATCTAGGCTTGACAGTAGCCAGTCCCAGACAAACAGAGATTATTAAAAGTCAGTACTGATACACAAGAGCCCGACGTTTCATGTCTTGAACCAGACACATCTTCTGGGGCAATCCAAAGCGAATTGGTAGATGTTAGAGTTCTCTGCGTCCTGCTGTGTTCTTTTAACTGTCAAAACGGAAACTGCTGCTCACGGAGGCAACCAGTTCTGTAAGGACTTAGCCAAAATGAAACTATAACCATTTAGTGAGAAGACCTTTTACATAAACCTGGAAAGTAGCAACATTATGTCAATTAACGTTCGTATGAGTTACATTGTTATAATCTTGTCCGTGTCCTACGTGCTTGCGAATTATAGGGAGCCAAATGTGGTTCGCAAAGCTCTTGCTGCCTGTTAAGCAGAAAATTGGAAGATTTTCTGCTTATCTCCAAAGCCTCCAAATTTTTCAGGATATTTAACTTGTTTTCTGTTCTTAAGGCACAAGTTTCTTTAAAATGAATAGTGTGTCCCGTGGAGAGTGCATGTTCAGCTAATGCAGATAGTTGCGAATGCTCCAGTCTCACCTATCTCTCGTGTTCCTTCAGTTTGGTGTTAATAGATCTCTGTGTCAATCCGATGTATTCTTTGCCACAGGTGCCACATGGGATACTGTAAATGCCTGGACTGGAAAGGGGGGGGTCTCTTGTCCTTGACGTTATTGAGCAGCTGTTCAATTTTTCTTGTAGGCTTAAAAATCATTTAATATGGATTGCAATTGGGGGAGTAGGTGCAAAGGAGGGCTGTCATGTGATGCAGCTTCCTCCCAGCCCCGTTCTATTCCTGGTGAATTGGGGTGCCTACCTTACAGGCTACCCAGCCTGGGATAGGTGGTACCGTTCAATGTCCTTGCCCCCTTTTCAGGGGTTGACGGTGATGATGCTTGGACTGCCGTATGGTGATCCTGGGTTCAGAGGTAGGCTTACCAGACCTCCAACCAGGGCAGAGTGCTAGACCTTTAGGAGAAGGAATGTGGGCAGGTGTAGCTTGTTAAACCTTAGAACACAATCCTAGGCATGTCTACTCAGAAGCAAGCCCCACTGAACACAATAGGGCTTGCTTCTGAGTAGACATGCCTAGGATTTGTGTTCTAAGGGTTTAACGAAATACACCTGCCCACATTCCTTCTCCTAAAGGTCTTGCACTCTGGCCCGGTTGGAGATCTGGTAAGCCTACCTTTGGAGCTTCTGTTTGCTAGTTTCTCTATCCTCCTGAGTTTGTTTTCAGGTTCATTGTGTCCTCTTTTCTTTAATTTTTTGTTGTTGCTTGTTTTCGTAGGATTATTTCATGATTGCTGAGCAATGTTATTGATGTACAGCCCTTTAGGTCTTTTTAGAAATAAAACAGATTGGCAGGATAGAAATGCCTTAAAAAAAGACAAGAAATGACCATTTTTGAACCTGAGACACTGATATTCATCATAGTACAAGCAGGATTCTTTAAGGAAGAAAATCAGCAATGGACGTCTGACCCTATTGCATCTCACCAGAGTTCTGTGGCCAGCTAATGAAAGTCTCAAGCTAGAAAGGATTCAAATATACAGGAAAAACAGATGGTGCATTCTTTCCTGCATGATATTGCTTGAAACCGCAGGTCGGTTACCCCTGGAAGACACAGGAGTAATTCTGAAAAAAATGGAGAGAAAAAGAGAAGCGTATTTAAATAACTATCGTTTTGTATTTTAAGACTTAAGAGATCCAGAGATCACGCTGAGTAACTGTGCCATAATTTGTTCATGTAGCCCCTCTATGTTATCTCATCAGCCTCAGTAAGATCACAGCTTGCACGTTACTTCTCTATACACAGAGACATATTCTAAGAGGCAATAAAAGGATACGAGGCATTTTTCAGTGCACTCTTTAAGGTAGTGTGACCGTTTTGACAAGAAATTGACCTCTTGCCTATATAATTTTTACGGGATGAAAAGGAGTGCGTGCCCACAGCTCTTTAAGAAGTGGGGGAAGGAAGACTACTAGTGTTCATAAATGTTAGCAGAGTAGAGAGTAAAGTTCAGCTCTCCACATATCCAGTATACAGAGAGTGTGCAGAAGGGGTGTGTGTGTGTGTGTGTGTGTGGGGGGGGGGAATCTTGATTCTCCTACCATAGTATGCGATTAGAAGGGTCAGAGCTAGAAAAAATCAGATTAAGAAACAATCCATGCTCATCCGGGGTGGGCCATAAAACAGCATACAACCCAGCACCCACTAACTTTTTGACAATAGGCTGATTAATGGAGCCTTTCATATTTAGGCATGAGTTCATTTCATATATTGCCTGCTTTGTTCTGCGCTGAGCAAAATGAAGGACTTCCTCTTTTCAGACCAGTTGCATCATCTTGCTCAGGATGAACAATCACCCCCAAACATCGTAGTAAAACGGAGACCGAGTGCCTATCACTTTGAATGCATAACGGGGCCATTTAAAATAGTGGTTTCTATATACTTCAGGGACTCTGAAGTACGAATACATTTGTGAACAAAGCAACACATTTTTAAAAGTCCCGAAAAATGGCACTTAGAACTTCCAGGACCCTGTGAAGTTTCAGGACCTTCTGGAATGATGTGGCGGGCATATTGTGGAAAGCAGTTGAGAGTATTGAAGATGTCAAATGACAGAAAAACCACAGAAAAATGGAGAACAAGGAACTAAAGGGAATTAGCCTGCTCAGTACCACAAATCTTATAGTATGTTTCCTGGAAAGGGCAGGGGTAGGCTCGCCGCCTGAAGGGCGTTTGAAATTTTTTAAAATTTATTTGTGGCCATGAAAATGGCCATTTTGCCACCACCACTGCTGCCACTTGCCTGTCCCACCGCCGCCGCCACCACCAGGATTCCAGCCAGCCAGATTCCAGCTACTGCCCCCGCCGCTCCGCTGTCGCTGTTGCCGTAGCCGCCACCGCTGCCGCCATAGCCGCTGTCATTGCTATAGCTGCCGTTGCCGCCATGCTGGAGCCTAGCCGGCTGCATCCAGGCCGGCCAGGACTCCAGCTACTGCCCCTGCCGCTCCACCGCCACAGTTTCCAAACTGTACCTTTTTTATGGCGGTGCCATCTTGGATCTCGTGAGATTCCGCAAGATCCAGGATGGCAGCGCCCAAATCTCATGAGGGCACATTTGGGTGCCGCCATCTTGGATCTTGCGAGATTTCGCGAGATCCAGGATGGCGATGCCCAAAAAAAGGTACAGTTTGGAAGTGTCAGCGGAGCCTGGAAAAACCGGGACTGACCCGGAGTCCGGAAACTGGGACAGTCCCAGTTTTTCCAGGATGAATGGTAAGCCTAGGCAGGGGGATTAGGATTTGGAGATGTGTACCATGAGGTTGAAAAACCCTTCCCTGCAAGAGGAAGGAAAGGGAAAAGAACCTTTTCCCCGTTCTTTTTCCCATTGCAGTATTGTGGTGAAATGGTGAGGTTTATGGCTAGCCGCCACTTCCCTGACCCTGTGGTGCTATTGTATAGCACAGTAGGGAAAGGCCTTTGCATGCTGGTTTTGTCGATAAGGAATTTCTCCAGACAAGTTGGTGTGCAAGTATTAAAACTTTATTCTTTCAACAAAAATTTTTACATGGCTGATAGTCCCATATTTCCAATTTCTGTACAAATTGTAACATGCCATGAGAATCTCCACTCTACTCTGATATTGAGTTAGACTGACCACTGGACTGATGGTCCAATCCTAACCCCTGCCCCCACCAGCATAACTAGCATTGTACCACTGGAGGCTGTTTTATAGCTGTCCCAAAACAGCCTCCACTGACAAATGCTGCAGGCCCATTGACACCCGCTGGAGCAGGTTAACCCATTCAGGGGGTTGGAGGGAGCTGGGGAAGGGGTTGAATTGGGGCAGGGGAGGGTGGTACAGGGGAGAGGTGGGCAGAACAGGGCGGTGACAAGGGCGGGGAGGAGGGCGGATCAATCCCAGGAGGGGGTGGGATCAGTGACGGCACATGTCAAATCCCGAGCCCCTTTCTGGACCTGATCCACCTTCATGGAGTAATGAGGACTTGCGCCAGCAATTGAACTGGTGCAGGTCCAAGTTGCCTCATAGCGACTGCTGGGGCTTACCCCGGGGCAAGGGGACAAATGTCCCCTTACCCTGAGGACACCTCCACCAGCTGAAAATCCCCCGTGGGATGCAGTGGAACCTGCACCAGTGCCGCTGCATTGCCATGCAGGGATTTAGGTAGGATTGGGCTGAGTCAGTAAGACAGTTTATAAGAGTGTGCAATTCACTAAAGAGGCACCCAGCCTCTGAAGAGACTTTCAGCGCTCCTATTCCATCCTTCATAGAACCATCAAACATGTTATTTTGCAGGTGGAAAACCATTCTTGTAGCCCCTCCTAGTCATAGCAACTGAGCATTTACTCTACTGAAAATGCCCCAAGGAAAATTCAATGTGGCCTTTAATAAACAAGCAAACAGCGTACACATAATAAATAGGGCAAGGCTGATGGCATTAGCAGACTTCAGTTGAACATTTCCTGAGGTTTTACATGCTCCTACTCTGCATAGAGACTGGCTTCCTCACATCCACGCTAAAACCACCTGTCAACTGGATAGCATAGTCATTTTGTTTTTCTGGATGGGGAGATGACTGATATTTTCAGTTACTGTAGTGTTGGGACTACTGTCATTGCTGCTCTTGAATGGAAAGATGGGTATGACAATACAGACCCACGTCTTGAGCTTTGAAGAACTGTAAAAAAGTTTACCACCAAAAGCAGACTAGGCAGCTGCTGGAACTGCAAAGCAACTTCATCATATCTCGAGTCCCCTTTGGCCGGAGCATTTCATTGTAGGCTTGGCCACATAAGTAGTTAGCAGGCTAGATCTTAAGCGCCATCATTGGAACAAACAGTAAGTGGCAAAGCCTATCAAACTGCATGTGCTTTTTAATCTGCGCAGGTCTCCAGCATGTGTTCACCTTTACCCCCTCAGCAAATCCTCACACAGCTATATATATATGCAACTCTTGCTTGAACAGTTGAACTGTAAACAGAGGCTGTGATCAAAGGTGAGACAAACAGGAGGCCATGAAAACCAAGCAGCATAACCAAGAAGCTCTCAAATGAACTGCGAACAGACTGAGCTGAAGTCCAAGAATCAGCCCAAACACTGGTGTTTGCTTGCCCTTAGGAGCATAGAGCTCTGTTTGTTTTCCAGATTCCCTGTCAGGAATTTTGCTGACTAATGCTGGCAAAACAATGGGGGATATTACAACTATACTATTATAATTAAGTTAAATTAAATTTCTCATCCAGACACAGCAAGCCAATAAACCAGCAGTGTGCTGTTTGGTGCTTTTTTGTTCAAACAGATATTTGACAACCACATAAACAGTGGTTGTATATGTGCAAGGCCAGCCCAAGACCTCCTGGCGCCTGAGGCAGCATGCCAAATGCTGCCCCTCTTACCCAAGGAAGTGCCAGCCTCTGCTCTTCCCACTCTCCAATGTTCTGGCTCAACACTCCCCTCCCCTCCACATTTCCTCTTCCTCTCAGTCTTCCTTTTCTTTTCCAATCTAGAGAAGAGGAGGAGGAGCAGTGAAGGCAAGCAAGTGGACAGAGATGGGTGCCCCTTCACCAATTTTCTGCCTGAGGCGACTGTTTCAGTTGGCCTCATGGATGGGCTGGCCCTGTATATGTCCATGTGCCACTCTGCACCTCTGTTTCACTTCCAAACTGATAGGCATTCAACCACCTGAGTTTGTTGTTAGAAGGAATTCTAATAACAATTTACCATTAAAGTCACCACCAGCTTCTCTCCTTGCATATCCTGCAGTTAAACTAATCATATGTCTCATAACATCCTCATTTTGATGGACCAAGGTGGTGAGTACCACTGAGTCATTTCCAACTTGTATCTGCCATCTCTCTTTCTTTGAATGACAAATAATTTTGATTTTCATGTCGTAAAATGTGTGCAGTTCCAAAGCATGTTAATGCGAGTAGATAAATAGGTACCGCTTGCGGGAAGGTAAACAGCGCTCCGTGTTCCGCCTGCATGCTACGCGCTGCGGCAAGGAGAGTCATGCCGGCCACATGACCACGGAGGCGTCTTTGGACAACGCTGGCTCTTCGGCTTTGAAATGGGGATGAGCACCACACCCTAGAGTCGGACACGACTGGACTTAATTGTCAGGGGTCACCTTTACCTTTTTTAACGAGAGCTGCTGCTTATACAGTGCCCCACTTTGCCATCCCTCTCCATAGCCACGTCCTCACTGGACCCAGGTTCCATTGAAACTGTGCTTATATCTCTGAACTCAAGTTCCAGGCATGAATGGGGCTCCCTGCCCTGGTGACAGGTTTCACTTGGCCACCTTGCTATGGCACCGCCATCTGTGGTGGCAATAGCTCCAACAGGGTGTCTTCTTCACAGCCTTGTAGAAAAGCGTCTAAACTTTGAATTGCACACTCGTAAAAAGGTAGCACAAGAGCTGGTGAAAGATGTGTTTGTGCTCAGGGGAGGTCCCTTTATAGGAAAACGGCATACGGCAAGACTGCCAGCTGCCATCGAGCACAGCCTGCATTCTTTAACTCCCCTGGCTCATCTGAGATTTAAGTCTTGTAATCCTGTTGTGTTTTGTATGTTTCTCAGCTAGTTTACTTCAAGCTCTCCCTCTCTCATGGGAAATAATTTGTTGGACCATAACCATCTTTGTACAGGCTGAGTATGATTTGCTGAACCATAAGCTGTCGATCGAAAGGTCGGCAGTTCGATTCCCGCGACGGGGTGAGCGCTCGTTGCTTGGCCAGCTCCTGCCAACCTAGCAGTTCCAAAGCATGTCAATGCGAGTAGATAAATAGGTACCGCTTGCGGGAAGGTAAACAGCGCTCCGTGTTCCAGCTGCATGCTACGCGCTGCAGCAAGGAGAGTCATGCCGGCCACATGACCACGGAGGCGTCTTCGGACAACGCTGGCTCTTCGGCTTTGTAATGGAGATGAGCACCACACCCTAGAGTTGGACACGACTGGACTTAATTGTCAGGGGATACCTTCACCTTCAATGCAGAGAGAATGAAAATGCACAGGGCATTATGTGTTGTTCCCAACTCTCATAGATTCTTTGAAAATTTCAGCCCCAGTTTCCCAGGCAAAACTATGGGCCCAAACCTATCCTTGGCCAGCCTGAGTGATACAATGCAGCTGGCGCATCCCACGGGCTGGCTGGGGACCAGGCTGATGGGGAGAGGTAAGTAACGAAATGTTTTACTTACCTCGTCCGCCGCTCCCTGATACCCAATGGGCCTATGAACTCAGAACTATGCCAGCCAAGGCACCAGCATGTCAGACCTGGGAGGGGAGCTCTGGATCTTGAGGATGCTGCTGCCACCAAGTTCCGCCCCTGCTGCACCCCTGGCCTGGCCTGATGATGATCCCTGCCCCAATCTGCTGCCACCCTCACCTTACCTGCTCCAGCAGCCAGTCTGTTGCCTGCCACTGCCAGCACGGGGCTTACAATCATGTCCCTCTTTAATCATGTCCTTCCAAGCTAAAAACAAACAAACCCTCCAAATACTATAGCCTTATCTCATAAGGAAGGTGCCCCAGCCCTCGGATCATTTTGGTTGGCGTCTTTTGCAACTCTACAATATCCTTCTTGAGGTGAGAGTCTTATTCTTGATTTGTTTCCTCATGACCCCAGCATGGAATTTGTCTTCTTCGCCACTACTGCACACTTGGTTGACATTTTCATTGAGCTGTTCACCACAACCCCAGATCTCTTTCCTTGTTTGTCACTGACAGCTCAGATCCCATCAGTGTATATGTGAAACTGGGACTTTTTTGTTCCAACGTGCAGCACTGTACACTTGTTGACGTTTCACTGAATTTGATGTTTGGCTGCCCAGTTTTGGAGCACTTCACAATCTGCTTTGGTTTTTACCATCCTGAAAAGTTTGGTTTCATCTGCAAACTTGGCCAGCAGTCTGTTTACCCCAAGTCCAGATCATTTATGGCCAAGTTAAAAAGTATGGGTCCCTAATACAGAAGTAAATAACTTTTTTTACATACCTACTCCGCTGCTGCTTGGTCCCCAATGGGCATACTCAGATCTGTGCCAGCTGTTTGGCTGGTGTAAATCCAAGTGGTCCCAAGGGGGCATGTCGAGTCGGGGCCAAAGGCATAGGGTATTGGTGCTGCTGCTGATATCCACCCCCAGCCCGCCCTCGACACATCCCCAGTTGGGCCTGAAACTTGCCCCAATCCTCCCCCAGAATGCCCCCCTCCACTGACCAACCTGTTGGCATGCGGGGCCATCAGCTGTTTGTGCTAGCAGCCCTGGCCTGCACACCATCACAGCCAGGGCCTTGCGGTGATGGAGTTCCGTCACCGCAAGGCCCAGATAGGATTGGGCAGTAAGTTACCGGTACTCATGTTTGGTGATGGACTTTGAAGGTTGAAGTATACAACTGGGTCATCTCTATCCACTTGCCTGTTGACACTCTCCATGAATGCTAGAAGGTTAGTGAGGCAGCTAGTGGTCAGTACCAGTTTAACCTCCTGGTTGTAGGAGTAGGTTTTCTTTGTGCCAGGTGCAAGGGAGTGTCAACGGGAAACAGGTTATCTTGTCTTGTGCTCCCTGAGGCATCTGGTGGGGCCACTGTGTGATACAGGAAGCTGGACTAGATGGGCCTTTGGCCTGATCCAGCAGGGCTCTTCTTATGTTCTTATGTTCTTATGTTCTTATGTTAATGTTTGTGAATTCACCTGAAATGGATAGGCTGTGATAAGCCAGAGAGATGCAGGTCAGATCTGGGCAGTCAGTGGCGCACGACAGCCATTCCCCCATAGCACACCTCCAGTTACTCCTTGACATTTAGGGATGTTTGCGAAAGTGGTTTGTGATCCCATACAACTACTGAAGAAGAATAAAACCTCAGTATGTTTGAGTACAGAGACGGTCCATCCATGAAGCCAGCTGAAGTGGCTGTTTCAAGCAGCAGGCTGGGGGACTGGCATCTTCTTTGGCCTCTGCCTGCCTGGGGTCTCCACTTGGCTGCTGCAAGCAAGGGGTGCAGTTTGCCTCCTCTTCCTCCAGCAGTGCTGCCCAAGATCATAAAGATCAGAGTTGGAGGAGGAAGTAGCCCTTGCTGCTGCCCCCAGTCCACTATGGCCTGGCCACTTCCTTTCCTCCCTCTCTGCTTCTTGTAAACTGAGAGAGAGAGAGAGAGAGAGAGAGAGAGAGAGAGAGAGAGAGAGAGAGAGAGAGAGAGAGAGGTTCCACTCCCAGGATTCTCCTTGCCCAACCAGTTTCTTAGAAGCAGTGGAAGGAGAAGGTAAGGCAGAAGAGGTGATGGATGTATAATTGCACACACTAGTGGGGGAATTTGGCAGCACTTCAGGCACTGGATCGACTTGGGAAAGGCCTTATTGAGTACAAGGGATCTCTGGACTATAGCCTTGGTCTGCAAAACAATGGAACAGCATTGGCATGATGGATGTGGCTGTCCAGTGACAATTGACCTACCATCTACTCAGTTGGAATCTGTTGATTCCAAAATCTTCACTTTTCTTGACTCCGATGTGGGTTTCGAACAGCTTTTTGCTGGTTTTGGCTGGGAGAATCTTCTGTGAGCATTTTACATTCCACAGCAATGCTATAAATTTCTGTTCTTTCTAATCTCCCAGTGTATGTGTAGCAATTATAAAACCACACAAATTAATGCCTAACTGTTCTGACAAACTGCCAGCACACAAGAATGTGCAGGAAATTCCCTGAGTCACAAATGACACTCTGCGCTACTCAAGTATCCATGTACTGTATCTACTGTATTTACAAACACACATGTGCAAACACATGCGCTCGCGCACACACAAACACACACACCACCTGAAGTGAAGCAACAGGCCTTGCAACCACATGTTTTGTGGTTGCGTCTCAGTGAGAAGATTTAAAACCCATACTAGCAGTCCAGTTCTATGACTACTGTAACAGCCCAATCCTATGCTTCTCCCCCCATCCCACTGATGCAGCTGCACCAAAACAGCTTGCACTGCATCCTGCAGGGGGGGGGGGAGAGTCCCGAAGGTCTACTTTGGATATTTGTAAGCCTCTGCAAGCAAGCCTCTGTGGTGTGGAGGGGTTTACTTGGACCAGTAGATCCGCATGGACCCAGGCCACGGGATTGGGTCTGGGAAGGGAGTTAGGGTTTTGCATACGCCGCTACTGCCAACCTGTCCCCTACCCAGACAGAATCCACCCTCACTCTGACCCCAGCGCCGTCTTGTTCTGCCCTCTCCTGCTCCTGTTCCACCCTCCCCCACCCTGTTCCATCTCCCCTGCTGACCTACCTTCGTCGGTGGGCCTCCACAGAGTTGCTGCCTTGCGTGGGACCACTCCGGCCATACCACTCCCATTCTGAAAGTGCGCAGCTCTGCACACTTTCGGAAGGCCATTTGCAATGGCCGGGAAGCACGCCCCGCCCCCAGAATGCTAGTTCCAGTTGAGGGGGGGAGTAGGATTGGGCCGTAAATAATATGTGGTGGAAAGAATCACTGCCTGCACCATGCACTCAACCCAAGCCATTCCTTCCCATTACGTTTAATCAACTCTTGAACCCGTTTTTCTTTTTTTCCTGGGCTAATCGCCACATCTTCTAAAATGTTTTCCTAACAATTGGGTGGTAGCAAGAAGCTCTTCCTCACCTGCATCCTGAAGTTATGTGTCTGTCACCCTCTTATACTGTCATTGGTCAGGGGAAAAAAACATTTCCATTGGCATTGATAAACCAGTAGAAAAATGTGGTGCAAATGTTATCCAAAATTATTATTATTTAATAATATTATTTCATAACAAAGTTATCCTTTGTACTAAGTTTTCCTATTGGCTTATTGTAGCCAATAAGATAATTCAGTACAAATAGGACACATGTACTTATAATGTTTGAAAAGCATACACAACCCCACACAACCCCCCCTCCTTTTGAGAGCTAATATTTTGAGGGATTTTCAGATGGCATGGGGGCTACAGTGGCATTTCCAGTTCCATTCTCACGCCTCGAGTTTGCTAGTCAAAGGCTGCAATCCTACACATGCTTTCATGCGGGAGTAAGCCCCATTAAACCCAATGGGACTTACTTCTGAGCAGACATGGGTAGGATTGTGCTGAAACTTTAGAGCCATGCATACTTTCTAGGGAATTTGAATGAATTTCTTTACTCTGTGGACATAAAACATGCATGCAGATGTGAAATGTTTCCTTTCACATAGGAGCGTCATAAGTTATACATCATATGACCATCTGTGTGTGGCCTTGCCTTCTGCAAAAGAGTCGTGAATTCCACCCCCTCCCGGTTCCAATAGGTATTCTCCTGTTGCTAGTGTAAGTTACAGGCCATGAATTTTACCCCCTCAGGTCTCATATTAGTGCATGCTACTCAACTCAAAACATCTGAAGCATTGTTCTGCAGATCAGTTCTGGTCTTGCCTGGGAATAACAAGGTATTCATTTCCGATTTTACAGGTGCCCTGTAGCATTTCTCAAAGTGAAAGTTCCACTATTGTTCCTGCACTTGACATGTTAAGGAAATGCTGCTCCTAGATATCCGAGAGAGATTTATTAGGTCATCACATCACATTAGACAAGCTGCAGTGATAAGGACGTCTGTGCGGGACAGGTTGACTTTTCAAGCTGGTGTGATTGCATTTGGCAGTCATTGCTCCACCACAATGTGTTTAGGAAAGGTGTGGTCCCTCCCATGGAAGCCTCTGCCAACAGCGGAGGAACACACGTGTAGGGAAGCAATTTCCTCGCTGAATGTACGTACGTGGAAATTTCCCCCAACTGACACAGCATCTGTGTAACTAGCATTACGTTACCACTCATCAAGGGAGTTTTACTTTCTGCTGCCATCAGCAAGCAGTCTTTGCTCAAACAAGGAGCACAAAAACAGAGCACATTAACGCCAAAATGTATGGGGAGAGCTGAACGTGGAGATAGCAGCACTGGGTGGGTATTGCAGTGAGGTGCATCACAACGTTTATTTGCTGGGGCATCCAGAGATGCACAGTTATGCTCATACCATGTGGATGAGTTGCTCCACACATTTTTACATGGTCCTTAAAATGGTGACATTTCTTACCGTTTTTAGTACGCTCTTATTATGCATGCTTTTGAACTGTGGTGTTGGAGGAAAATTCTGAGAGTGCCTTGGATTGCAAGAAGATCAAACCAGTCCATACTCCAGGAAATAAAGCCAGACTGCTCACTTGAGGGAATAATATTAAAGGCAAAACTGAAGTACTTCGGCCACATAATGAGAAGACAGGATACCCTGCAGAAGATGCTGATGCTAGGGAAAGTGGAAGGCAAAAGGAAGAGGGGCTGACCAAGGGCAAGATGGATGGATGTTATTCTGGAGGTGACGGACCTGACTTTGGGGGAGCTGGGGGTGGTGATGGCCGACAGGAAGCTCTGGCGTGGTCTGGTCCATGAAGTCACGAAGAGTCGGAAGCGATTGTACGAATAAACAACATTATGCATGAAATGGTGATGGCAGTATGTGATGTTATGAATCTAGAGCTTGTGGATGGTAGATATAATTCAGGATAAGAGAAAAGTGGATATCCATCACGATTCTCCTTCCCATTCTCACCCATGCATTCTGTTCATTGCATTCACCCCATCAGCGAACCCACCACCACCACTTGAAGCACATCCGTACCCATACACCTCATATGCAGAATAAATTATTTTCTTCAAAAACGTGAAAATCTGGCACGGCCTTAGGGAATAGGGAATGGAGATTTCTCTTGCTCTTCCTTGATCTGTATTGTAATAATAGAGTTTAGAGACACTTCCTTATAGTACTAGAAAGGTAGGAATTGAAGGTTAAGCCCTTGCTGGATATTGGAAGAAGTTAAGTACTGCAAAAGCTGAATCTATTTTCCCCCTTTTTATTTGTTTTTCATTTGTGCTTTTATTTTTAATGAACCACCCAATTATGGCAGACTGTACATTTCATATCGCAGTACTATTGAGACTGTTTGGGATAAGGGATAAGGGTTTGGGATAAGGACGGAATTCGGTCCTGTAGCTGGCCTGGAACAAGGCAGAATTATGTCATTTAACAATAGGGGAACAACTACATCTAATATTTGACTTTGCACTGTAATTCATCGCAGACTACTCCCAGTAAACAGGAGAGATTTTATCGGGCATACAAAGGGAAAAGCATAGATAAACTTCTCTCCTTTTAAGCGAGTTGCACTAATATCAAAATGCAACATAAGACGTATATGAATATATGAACTGCATGAAAAGCCACACAGTCCCAGTCAAAAATATTTCTTGAAGCAACAGAACACAGTAAGATGAGGTGGGGAAGGGGACAGGATTTAGTTCCCCTCTGTGTGCCTAATTTCTTCTAAAAACAACAACAACCCACCTCTCCCCCATGCTTTGTATGTGATTATATTTAATTGGATGTTTAGTCTCACCATAGATCTGATTATATTTCTTACAGAGTAGCCTCAACACAAATGTATTCAGCAGCTTTCACAATTTGGATAATTCTATCTGGATAGGTTAGTGCAAGGGAGAGCATTGGGGTTGGAAATGAAAGCTAGTGCAATCTGCACATACTACAATGGAGGCATCACCAACATTTTCCCCAAAAGCAAAATAGGGACAATGATTGATGAGGGAGTCAAGGACAAGTACCAGAAAATAGGGACAGTTGGAGCATGTGAAATTATAAGTAATATACAGAACTTCCGTTTATATCTGGATTTTTTATGGGCGTATGAATTTATTACACACACATCCATGCATGCACAAGGGAGGAGTCACATATGGAAGCGTCTATGGGTATCACAGGGAGTGCCTGTCCTTATACAAACTACTCTTGTCTCCAGTAGCTTTGCAATAATCTGTTTATTCACAGATATATGCATTGAGCAATATTATGGGCCCTGTACAATCACACAGACAAGCAATCAATGAGGCATTTTGCCCTTGAAACTAGGGGTGGCCCAAGACCTCTTGATTACCAAATGCTGCCTCCCCTTACCCAATGACGTGCCAGCCTCTGCTCCTCCCACTGCCCAATATTCTAGCTCAGCGCTCTCCTTCCCTCCACATTTCTTCTTCCTCTCCTTCCCCCACTTCCCTTTCCAAGACAGGGAGAGGAATGAGAAAGAGGAGCAGTGGAGGCAAGTAGGCAAACAGAGATGGGCGCCCCCAACCAATCTGCTGCCTGAGGCAACCGCTTCAGTTGGCCTCATGAATGGGCTGGCCCTGTTTGGAACATACTGGCTTTCAGTTCACTCCTTACTGGGTAGGTGGAGAGCAACTGACCTTTCAGGTCAGTTCAAGGTAAAGAGTACCCTAATGGAACATCAGTTACCAGGCCATGCAAAGGAACATGTATAGTAAGACTACTTAATATTTTTGACACAATTCTTTTTCACCACCAATATTTTTGACACAATTCTTTGGCTGGCTTTGGGCTACTAGTATAGCATATTTTTGTTTGGTCTTGGAGAAGCAGGAAAATAAGAACACATTGCAGCAAGCCAGCTCAGAGCTCAAAATGCTGTTTGCAGATCTGGCAGTAGCTACCACATCAGAGAAGAACTTTAAAGCATAAGTTGGACAGACCTTTATTCTTTTACCTTCATCGCAGTACATACATTTTATTCATTGGATTGCCCATACTGTGCATAATAGACTAATAGTCATGTGAATTGGAGCCCCATGCTATTACCCATTGGGTATTTGCACCTGTTCTTGGAATATGCTAAAAACTAGTTTGAAACCAAAGACAGCCCAACTCTCCAGAATTGCACTGGCAGGAATCCAACTCGCTGGGCTGGTGACAGACACCAGATTCAGAGGAATGTTTGAAAGGCAAGGATATGATAACTTTGCTTGATCATTATGCTAAGCACCATATTTCCCCTCCAAGCACGCAGAGATAACTAATTGGATATTGTCATGGGGGTTATTAGTAAAGCTCTAGGGGCCATAGAAAGATAATATGTAATTGTTTTTCCCAACAATAATGAGCAACAGAATTGTAATAATGAGCAATTTTAAAATTCATTTTGTTACAGATCCTTTAACGCAATTTATCTTCAGAATTTGGAAGCATTTCTCAAGAAATCAGATTTTGCATTTTATTTAAGCACATCGAAAATATTTCTTGCAACATTTACACAATAATTTGGATTTCAGAAAAGCTTCCCAGGTAATCTGTTGTATGTATCACCGTTCTTAGAGGATGAAAACCTTTGAGCGACTGGGTGTGAGAATCATAAAACAATTGTTTGGCTTTATGTCCTTCTCTGCCGTTTGCCTTGTTCTCTGCTCCACTTATTTCTGAGTTTTAACTTGTATTCTTTTTTTTTCAAAAGTCTCTTTCTCCCTCCCTGTTTTCTTTTGCTGACACATCCATTCTGCTTTCTTTTACAGCGCAATCCTGTGTAGCCCAGCGCTGGCGGGGTAAGTGCTCCACCAGCGCATGGTGTCGTGGTTGGCACAGCTCACTCTGCTGCCAGACGAAAACCACACCACCAGACACAGGTAAGTCCTGCCTCGGGTGGCGGGAGGGCATGGGGTGTGCAGGCCGGGGTGGCGGGGGAGGGGGCGATTGGCCGGCCAGGCCAGGGATGGGGGTGGGGATATCAGCTGTTCACTCCGTCAATATTCTAATCCCCTTTTCAGGCCTGACCGGCCTTACACAGCCTTTCCAGGATTTGCGCCGGCCATTTTGCCAGTGCACATCCGAGGAGGCCCATAGGGACCACTGGGGCTCTCCCTGGGGGAAAGGGACAGACGTCCCTTTCCCCCCGAGGCCTGCCCCAGCTATGCCGGTGCGGGCCTGATCCTTTGCAGGATCCGGTGCAGCACACTTAGCAGGATTGGGCTGCCTGTTTGATTGATGTTATTTGTGTCATCCACAAAGGCACAGACTTTTAAGGTAGTACTGATTACCTATTGATTATCAAATTAGTCTGTTATATATGGAATTGATTTCATGTTGATGGGTAGTGCAGCTATTGAGTGCAAGTAGTTGGAATGGTGGGAGATGTATAACCAGATCTTCCACTTAAAAATAAATCAATTAACAGCTGCTGTGTTAGGGAGGGAATTCCGGCATGACAGTGTGGGATTTAACCCTTTTCTCCACCACATTTCTGTGATCAAAGTTACCCCATGAAGCTGCTATTTGCCCCTCAGGGAAAAACATAAGGTAGAGTTGAATCTCAGGGTTGACAAACTATGTTTAGACATAGTTTAAACATTAGACATTAAACCATGTTTAATTATAAATGCTAATCAAGTAGTTTGTAGACTCTTATAAGACTATTCTAGTGGTGATTCTTGCAACAAATATCTGTTTTTAAGCGTCTCTGGGAGAACAGAAATCCTGATCTTGGTACAGTATTTTGATTCTGTTTGTAATTTCCCCTTTTTCTTTTTCTGGAAATAATGTTTGGAATGATAAAGGGAGGTGTAGTGTTGAAACGAAGTAGGGCAGAGGTCTCGTGTAATATTTTAGGTCTTTGCATGTGATAGAGATGACCTCATGCACTGATTGTGCATTACAACAAGGGCCAACATGACCCTTGGAATGAAAGGAAAGCAAACTTCCTTAGAGCTACTTACTGAAAAGCAGCCACCAATAATATGAGTTCTGTGCCCAGGCAAGGAAAAAGGGAGGGAGGAAGAATTGAATGTGTTTCTTTGAGGTGCTTTTGCTGCACAAGTGAAGAATTTTCACCTAACATGGGACCTCAGTTGCCTTTGTAGAATGGGTTTGAATAAAGGCTCCAATGTTCAGTCAGATTAATGAATTATTTTTTTGATTGTTTAAAAAATACCCCAATTAAGTCAGTCAGTAGATTTTTTTAAGTAATTATTTTTAACACGAGGAGCGCTTATAAGAAGTCTATGACTCAGGTACTGGATCATCGTCCTGCTCTGAATGGGGTTGTACTCCCTCTGAAGGAGCAGGTCCGCAGCTTGGGGGTTCTCCTGGATGCGCAGCTGCTCCTGGATTCTCAGGTGGCGGCTGTGGCCAGGGGGGCTTTTGCCCAGCTTCGGCTGGTGCGCCAGCTGCGACCGTACTTGGATCGTGCAGACCTGGCCACAGTGACCCATGCCCTAGTGACATCTAGACTAGATTACTGCAGTGCGCTCTACGTGGGGCTGCCTTTGAAGACTGTTCGGAAACTGCAATTAGTGCAGAATGCGGCGGCCCGTGTGGTTGCCGGGGCCTGTCGGTTCGACTCAGTCGGACCGTCGCTTCGGCGGCTACACTGGCTGCCGGTTCGTTTCCGGGCACAATTCAAAGTGCTAGTTTTGACTTTTAAAGCCCTTAACGGCTCGGGTCCAGGGTATTTGAGGGACCGCCTCCTTCCTTATAATCTGACCCGTACTCTGAGGTCATCAGGGGGAGCCCTGTTAACCGTACCGCCATTGACGGAAGTGAGAGGGATGGCGGCACGGAATAGGGCCTTCTCGGCAGTGGCGCCCCAATTATGGAATTCCCTCCCCCTGGAATTAAGAACGGCTCCCTCCTTAGAGACCTTTCGGTGGGGCCTCAAGACGTTTTTATTTAGGTTGGCATTTGATGACCGACATGGTAGGCTGGCTTTTTAACAAATGGCTTTTAACAAATGTAATTATAGGTGACCCACTGGGGTTGTCTGTTTTAACTGTTTTAATTACTTGTTTTTAATTATTTTTTATTGTGTATTATGTATTTTAACTTGTTCTTAACTGTAAGCCGCCTTGATTCCCCTTATTGGGAGAAAGGTGGGGTAGAAATCCATTAAATAAATAAAATAAATAAAATAACAACTGCTGGTGACAAGTGCCATCTTTGAGGAGGCATTCCTTATGAATTAATTCTTATGATTCATGTATTTATATCGCACCATCCATGTACATGGCACATAGCAACAGGTGAGGGGACAGATCCCTTGCCCAGAGTGCTCGCAATCCAGACACAAGAAGACCGAAACCAAAGAAGGGGAGGAACCTGGAACCTGGAAAGAATGTGCAGTTATTTCACGGATCAGTACTGAAGCTTAGCTACAAATCTCTCCAATTGCCTGGGTGACTGCAAAATGAATGAAGGGATGGCAAGCAATAACCACAATTTCCAAGCTTTTTTCTGCTTCTTTTTCATTCTCTTAGAGAAAGAACAGGAAATACCTTTTTAAAGCAGATGCCAGCCTGCTGAGATACAAACCATGAGTTGGGTTTTGTTGTTACATTTTAACATTGGGGTGAATGTATTGTTTGAGGGAGACCCATAGCTAAAAGGGGGCTTTTTTAACCAACCTCTCAGGACTTGTAAACTCAGAATTCTCTGGTTACTGGCAGCACCCAAACAAGCAAGCAAGCAAGCAAGCAAACAAACAAACAGGGTTTATGTGTGTAGTGTAGTGGGAGGGGAAGCTCAGAAGGGAACAGTGTATTTGTCCAACATCTTAGATTTTTCAAAGAGAAATGACAGTATTTCATATTAGGATAAGGGTCCCACCCCACACATATCTTCTTTGATGTAAGTACAGTACTATTGATTTTGATAGTGTAAAAAGGTTTCTTCTCCATCCCAATTCTGTTCCTCACAGATGCGTCGGCCCATGGGGAACTGCTCTTTATCTGTATTGATTGATGATAATAGAGAACAGCAGTCTGAGTATGTCAAAGTTAACTGTCTTTCAAGTAAACACTGGTATCTAGACTGGTATCTAGCAATCGGGGTGGGGTGGGGAGCTACCTGTCTGGGAGGCTTGGCCCGCTTCAGTTCCCAAGTTCTGATGCAGCCTAAGCCTGGATAGAATTCCAACAACTCAAAACAGGCCCCAAGTGGTAGTTACTATTTGCCATCACTCTTCTTAGTAGGTTTTCTCTTGGCCCCGTGTTCATGTGGGCACACTTGAATTTCTAATTAAAAAAATATGTTATCAGTAAAGTGTAGCAACACAGAATGTTTAAGTATAGATAGATGCAGAGGATTTCCATGATGAGGCAGGGATATTTTTAAAGCCTAATCCTTCCTTTCTGCCCACAGATATTCCTACAGATGTCCCAAAAACAATATCCGGGTGAAAGCAGTAGTAGCACTAGGAGAAACTAGCTGCTTCTGCTTTGAGATTAAAAGTGAAGTGAAATCAGAGGCGAAACTAGGGCGGAGCAAGCGGAGCACCGGCTCCGGGCACCATCTCCCGAAGGGCGCCCCGCCCTGCCCCGCCCCGCCCGCAAGTCGGACTCGGACTCGAGTCTCCGAGTCGAGTCCGAGTCCCACTCGTAGACTCGAGTCTCGGAGACTCGAGTCTCCGAGTCCGACTCGAGTCTCTGGCCCCCTCAATCGGGAGAGCCGGATGGGGACGTCTTCCCCGGCCGGCTGCCCGGGGCCTTCTGAAGGCCCGCGCGAGAACGGTATTTATACCGTTCTTTTTGCGCATGCTCAGACTGTTACTGAGGGAAAAAGTCTGCTCCGGGCACCAACGGGGGTAGCGACGCCTCTGCGTGAAATGATGTTATCACTTGCATGGGAGAAACATATCCTGTGTTCAGATGTTTTGCCTCCTCCAACCTCTTAACTCTACAATTAGACCTCATTGCTATTGTGCAACACCTTTCGAGTTAAGTGGTTTGATGGCATTATAGTGGTTCTACTGTAGGATGTTAAGAACATTTGGATAGGATGTATCTGCAATGCTACCCAAAAGGGAGTAGAAAGAGGCAGATAATTAAGGTTTGAATCATGTCCCATGTTACAACAATAGTTACAAGCAATTATAGCCTTGGCAAGAGATAATGACCAAACTCCAGCGAGAAAAATGGGAGAAAGTGTGTTCTAATGTTTTTCGTTAGCTGTTTGATAATCTTGTCATATGCGCATGGAGAGAGGAGAGGGAAATCTGTGATTAAGGCTGCAATCCTATACACACTTTCCTGGAGGTAAGGCCCATTGAATGCAGTGGGACTTTCTTCTGAGTAGCCATGCATAGGATTGTGCTGTCTCTGACCACTTATGGCTGCCATGGCATGCTGGATACTTCCACCTGTAAACTGTATATCTTACTAAACCGTGCATATCCATTGCTGAGGGTTCCAACTAGACTGTGTCCATGTTGACTCTTCTGCCATCTATCCAGTCAATTGAGGTCATGTGTTCCTGAGGCAGCTGGTGGGCCACTGGGGGAAACAGGATGCTCGACCAAATGGGCATTTGGCCTGATTCAGCAGGGAATGTCTTACTAGTATTGCGCGCGCGCGCACACACACACACACACACACACACGTGTGTGTGTGTGTGTGTGTGTGTGTGTGTGTGTGTGTGTGTGTGTGTGTGTGTGTGTGTGTGTACAGTATATATATTTTACTCCACCCTTCAAGCAAGGCTTCCCATTTACAGTACATACGAGGCATCTTCCTCGAGGTCAGATACGCATTGTCAGGAGCTTAGTCTGAGGTGGGGCAGGTACCTTGGAGGCAGGTGGGCTGAAGGCAGATTATAGGCTAACAGATGGGAGACAGATAGGCTGTAAGCTGTAAGTGTGGAGGGAGAAATGATAGCCTACTCCTGCGACAAATTGCCCAGGCCGATGGAATTCATCAGGTCTGCATATCCCCATTCAGTCTCATCTGACTTCCCAGTCCTGGAAGATAATGGGCCGCTGTGGCAAACTTCTGGCTGGGACAGCCTATAGTTCCCGCTATAAGGAGCCGGTACGTGATCCTCAGGGCTCCAGGCAAGGTATGTATATCTTTGCACACACTGATGGGAGTAATGTGTGTTAACACAGCTTGGAGCAAACCCTGTGTGTGAAAATGTTACCTTGTTCTTTCTCTTCTAATGCTTTCTCCCATCACTTGACAAAATTTAAAGGGAACAGACTCCAGCTATTAAAATAGCTCCTGCCAACCTCGCATGATCTATTTCAGGAATCTTGAGGGCTGGTTCATCTGACACGTACGGGATACAGTGTCCTTGTGGAAACCACAGTCGCAAGAAGCCATCATTCACAGCAAAACCGACTCCCATTGAACCTAGAGGGATTCCTCTTCACCACATTCCCTCACACTCCTTAAAATAAAGTTGCGGCTATTGTTATTTTCCTTTGGCTTCTTTTGCCTGTCAGGTTTGGCGTGTTAGTATTTAGTGGTAAGAGTGCATCTGACAATATTGCAGAGGCATCATAGACCCCTGACTTACTGGAGTGATATCTGGGTGGGTGGGACTTCTGGAGCAAGGGCTGGCCTGTCCAAGGGCTGGTGAATGATGTGTGCATCATCTTCTGTACAGCGTGTGTTGAGCCAGTGGTGTAGCTAGACTGGAGCGGAGGCAAGTAGTTCTGCAAGACTCTGTTACACCGGAGTCAGCGGCCCCTCCCCCTTGCTGTTGGAGCCATTCTGGCAGCAATGGCAACACGCAGGACACTCCCCTGTCACTGCCGGAATGGCTCCAACAGCAAAGGGGAGAGGTCGCTGACTCCAGTGTAATGGAGTCTTGCAGAACTACTTGCCTCCGCTCCAGTCTAGTTTCACCTCTGTGTTGAGCAGCAGGTTGTGGGAAGTGGTGAACAGTGGCCTTTTGCCCTGAGTCTGCCACCATCTCCCTCAAGCCCACTGCAGATGGAGCCACTCTGATTCACTTCCTGCTTGCTATAAGCAAGTGTGAAGCTGATTGAAAGGCAGTGATCTGGCCCCCTACCCCTTTACCTCACATCTTCCTCATGTGCTCCCTTTAAACAAAACAGGAAGTGTGGGACATGGTGGGAGCACTCCTAGAACATCCCATACTTCCTGATTCATTTAAAGGGACCATGCAACTGCAAGGAAGGAATGAGGTGAGAGGATAGGGGGCCTGATCGCTGTCTTCCACGTGGCTTTTTTTGATGGTCATGTCCTTGTTTGGAGATAGGAGATTGGAGAGGTTGGGAGCGGGAAGAAGACCATGTGGCATTGTGCCGTGGTGCTGGATCACCCACATTCTAGCTGGTTTGACTAGGAGAAGGAGGCAGCAGCAGCAGCAGCAGCAGCAGCGTGTGTGTGTGTGTGTGTGTGTCTGTGTCTGTGTGTCTGTGTCTGTGTCTGTGTGAGAGTGTGACTTTTGTGTGGCTTAGGAATGACTTGCTCTTGGGCATGACTCAGTAACCAATGACTTTACAGTAATCATTAGGATAGTATGCACCTCTTTGGTTTTAGAGGTCTTGGGTCTAAATTGAAATCAATGGGTCTGATTCTTGGGTAACATAAATGTAGCACAATACTGGTGAATCCGTTGACAAGCTCTTAGCCCATGAAATACAACCATATGTTCACGTTGTAATTGCAAGTACCGTAGTGCGGAGGAAGTGCATGACCCCTTGCTCGAATCTATGCCACTTCCAGCCTGTCCTTTAAAGTTGCTGTGGGAGGGAGGTGAGCCCCCCCCCACTTCTTTAACACCCAATAGTAATATGTGGCAGCAGCTGAAGCTGAACAGCAATGACCAAGTAGCCTTTGCAAAGGTGAGGAAGAGGTGATACATGTGCGTTATGGTCCTAGCCTCTGAACTGCTTTAAATCAAGAGTTTTGTGAAAGTTGCCAAGCAAGTGCAATGCTGGGGAGGATGGGGTAGTATATCTATTCCAAGCCACTATAGGCTGGGAGGTGTGTGGCAATGACGAGACAGTTGTAGAAGTGGTGAGGTAGACGTGACTCATGAACAACACATTGTGCTTTCACTATTGCTCCATGCATAGAGGATTTATCACTACCATAAATCCTCTTGGCACACTCCAATGCAGATTATCTCCTGCAATTTCTTAGCCACAGTTTTTAAGGCGCCTTGCAAAGAATGGGTGAGATTATCTTCCTTCCCTAACTGCAGCTAAGAACTGAAATCCCTTCACCACAAAAGGTACTACTGAAGGGCGAGAACCCCCACCCTTGATTAGAATTGTGATGGAGAATTTATCCTCTGTGACAAAGTGATTGTTGCCATGCAAAAAATGTTGAAGGTTCTGCTGCATGGAATACTAAGGACAATCGGTTCCAAAGCTGTCACTGAATAGAGACTCCTTACAAAATGGCTGCTCAAAAACTGCCTTTCTGTTTTCCTTAATCAACTTTATCTGCAAATCTGTTTTAAGGGTAGGGGTGGTATCAGAGCTCAGCCAGGTTGGGCACTGGCCAAGGCTGACCACTGAATCCTTTGTATGCAGTGGTAGCACCCAGTGCGCCATGCCATCAGGGTATACCATGAAGGGCTCAGTGCAGGCCTTTCCACCGAGACCCCAGGCAACCCAGTGCTGGCACCATGTTATGTAAGGACTTGGGAGCAATTGGTGCAATAGGGTAAGCGGGTCTCACTTCCACACAAAGAGATCTAATGTTAATCTTACATGGCAACACATCTGGGATAAATCCACCAGAAAGTGGTGGAGAATCTTTCACACAGAGTCACACAGGGAGGAGACTCTGAGTTAGGAGACCAGGAAATTCAGACAATTAAATAGATGCTATTAGATGAGCAACGCAGACAGAGACACTCCTGCAGTGTAATGAGAAACTCATGTCTTACTGGCAATGCTTTCTGGAAATGCACAAGTCTATTCCCATCAATAAGAGTAAGACTGTCCTCCACTGTGTTTGGAGGTCTTAATGCTCTGGCCAAGTTCAGTCTGTTAGGTTGCTGGACTTAGTTGAGGCTTTGTTTCAGTCTGAGTCTCTCAGAAATGTTGTCTCCTGAAGTGCCTGTTCTGAACTGAACTTTTGGGAAGTCCAGGCATGCATGGGAGTGTTCTTCAAGGATTCCAAAGTTCTTAGGAAGGGTGTAGGACAAAACTAAGACTGACAAACAGACACAACAAAGTCCCAAAGTGCCCTGGGAATGGTACCATTACACAGTAGAGACCTGGGTCCTGTAGTGTAGCTGCTGTTGTAATTGACAGAAGATATAAAAGAGTAAGAGGAGGAGGATGACGGCAAGAAGCCTACACAAAGGCCTGGAAGGAGAGTTGACCTGTTCCATTATTGACTACATGTTGCATATTGACTGTTGCGCTACCTATCCTAAATTCTGATGAAGGGCTAAGAAAGAAAAAGTCATTTCAAGGGCTAATGGGGATAACCATTGTTACTGGAGACAATACTTACACCATAAGTTACTATTGCAGAGTCCAGCCTTCATTAAGGTTGCAATCTGATCAGGGATGTGTGTTGAGGGGAGGTAGGCAGGGGGAGACAGAACCACCCTGAGTCAGAAAGCGGGTGGAGTGCGTGCGCAATCACATGGGAGGCTGTGGCTATTTTCCGTGGGCTACGACGGGCAATTCTGCCTCCCCTCACCGCACGTCCCTGAATCCTATGCACATGTACCTGGGAGTAAGTTCGATTGAACTCAATGGGGCTTACTTCTGAGTAGACATGCATAGGGCTGAGCTGTAAACTATCTTGCCTTTGAAAAATGTAGGACAAGCAAAAGATCTGTGTCAGTAGAGGTACATTTAGACAGAATCAGAATGAAATATAGTTGGTCCTTGTTATCTGTGGGGTTTGGTTCTGAACCCTCCCCCCACAAATAGCAAGGATTAGTCCAAGCAAAAACCTACCTTTTGGTCATGTCAGCCCTCCAGAGGTCCTGCGGGGCCTGCCACCCTCTCTATGGGCATCCCTGTGCCTCAGAATAGCTCTGAGACACAATCTGAAGCTACTTCTGGTATTTGGCAAAAATCGGAAGTGGCTTCCTGTTTTTGCCGAAAACCAGAAGTGGCTTCAGATCGCGTCTCAGAGCTATTCTGAGGTGCACGAAGGCCACTCGCGTTGCGACAAATCCGTGAGTGGCAAAACCACGGAAAGAAAGGGGCAACTGTAAACAAACAAACAAACAAACAAACAAACAAGTTGTTCTGCGTTCTTTTAACTCATAATGTCAGTCAATTGTAAATCCCTTGTATATCCTCTCCACCTAAAAATTCCTTTTGGTAAACCTGTTGTTGTACTAGTTTGTACCAGTATGAAAAACAAACCAACAAACATCCACCCAAGACTGCTGGTGCAAAACCAAGCTCTCTGCAGTGCTAGCTTCTGCTTTCTAACAATGTAGCAGCAGCACCTACAGTGGCGTTGCTATATACAGCGGCTTTGCTGCTATACGTCATGCATTGGCTGCCGACACATCATTCACAGCTCAGTGCTCATCTGTGCCTGCTGATGAAGCCCTACTGTTTGCTGATGATACCAATACAACACCCTCTGCTGCACCAGCAGTGCTCTCTCGTATGCCCCTGCATCTGTCAACACTCAGGAGGAAATTGGGGAAGCTCACATTGCTGTTAGAGACACTGAAAGCCAATCACATCTGGTGGAGTGTCAGGTCATAAGGGTTGCCAGCTTTCAAATTAATCAAGCGCAATCCAACCGAGTGAACCGACAACACTTTCAAACATTTTCATCACAATGGCGGCGGACGCTATGCTAGCTGTAAAGCATTTTTCACGTTTTCTGACATCATAAATTATTTTCAACGAGTATTCAAATGCCCTTCATAGAAAAGGAACATAAGACATTTATTATAGGAATGAGACAATTCAGAAGTATTTGGAACAATTCTAGCACAATGCCAGCATTAAATTGCTCCGATTGTGAACCTTGATGACGGTGGGAACAGCGCAAGTTTCCTCTTTGGGAAAAACAACAGCCAAGCCCAATGAAGAACTAGCAGACAACACTGGTGTCCACCTCCTACACACTTATGAATATGCGAAGAAACAGACTCTTGAGTGTGTATTGATTTCCTTCAAGAAATCAAGGCGGTTGTAAGTTAGCATCTGTCTCCCCCCCCCCAGCAGTGCAGAATTGATACACAGATCTGAAATGGATTTCAGTACTTAAAATACCCACAAATAATTTCTTCAGAGAATTCTAGGAAGTGACAGAGACAGTCTCCCCAGGGAATTGACTGGAGATACATGGGTGCTGTCCCGGAGATGTGGCAATGTAGGCTGGACCCAAATTGCCATAATGCATGGCATGGTGGAAGGCATTACAGAACTGGTGAGGAGAAGCAGTACTGTACTATCTATGTGCCACTGAACCCTGCAGCTGTGGCCCCAAAGGAGTGTTGGTGCAGTACCTGCAGCAAGGCAGTCAGACCTAGATACAGGGCAGGGTCTCTGCTATAAGTCTCCCTGTTATATGTTTCCCCACATTTAAATCTTCAACGTTTTGAGACTCTGGACATTAAAATTCCTGCACACTCTTCTTAGTCTTGTTGGATGAGTCAAGGCTTTCAAGGATTAGGCTGTTTCATAGTGAGATGGACCAATGGTGCTGAAAGGAATTCAGCTGGCAACAAACGCTTGAGTAGACACAAGAAAGTCCACCAATCTGTATCTGACAGAAGGGAGATTGGCACTGTCTGTGATGAAGTGGTTGACAGCCCAGTACTGTCTAGAATGCACCTAAGGTGGCTGCGGCATCCTAGGCAGGATTGGGCCCGCGCTGACATTTGTCCATTTCCCCTGGGTAGAGTCCCAGCAGGCCCAATGGGCCTCCTCAGATGTGCGCCGGCAAAATGGCCGGCGCAATTCCGAGGTGCTGGTGTAAGGCCGGCCAGGACGGGGGATAGGATTCAGAATGGTGAACCATGTGAAAACTCTGAAGATTGAAGGTCCTCCCTGAAGACTACACCCCATGAGTAAAAGCTCCTCCCCCCCAAACTGAAGTAGCTCATCCACAGAAGCCACCCTAAATGTTGAAGTGATTTGAATAAGGAAACATAGATGTTTATTTCAATTCAGCAGAGTAAGAAAACGGTCACTTCCCCACCATTATTCCTCAGTAATCTGAGCACAATGTGTTCCCCAGTTTGGCTGGGGCAATACTCTGTCCGCATCTAGCACAATAGTTGCTCCAGCCCCTATCAGATTGCCATGTCAGGTTAAGGAGTCCCCAATACTGGAAATTCAAGTGACAGCTTCCCTCCCTGTAATTGCTAGTTTGGAGTAGTTTAAGGGCAGGGCAATGCACTAGATCAGGATGAGATAACTTCATCCAGCCCCTCAGTGGAATGCTCATTTCCAAGGGCAAGAAAGAACCACCACAAAATGTTGCACATGCATAAAGTGACATTATCTACTGGCCTTTCTTACCTCCTGTAAGGAGTTCGGAACTCTGAAGTTTTGCTATGTCTCACTATTCTTTCTGTCTTGCAATTAGAACTATTGTTGCCATCTTTCTTGATTAGCTTGTGCAGCTATGCTGGGAACAGTAGCTTGAACTGCAAGAATCTGCAACTGAAGCTTTTCACAGCATGGAGAAGATGAATTATCACCCGCCAATAGCTACAGCTCAAGTCAATATTAAATTTTCAGCCAACAGGTGTACGCATTTAACTCCTGTTGCGTATATACACCCTTGGGTAGAAATGGTTTAAAGGCACAGCTAGAGGGGCCTGTTGAAAAGTGGGTAACCCTAACTGCAACCTTTCCTTTTATGAAGTTGTATTAGGTTCTAATGAACTTCATTTTCAGCACATTTCTTAAAAAATTAACTGCCCTGCTTTAGATTGATGAGGGTAACCCATTCATTTATTTACTTATTTCGCAGCCCAATAGTTGGGCTCTAATGTTGGTGGAACGAATGTTCTGCCAGCATTAACTACCTTAAAACAATCACAATCGCAAAAGGCACTCCAACAGTGCATGGTGGTGCGTGCTGCCGGAGCGCCATCAGGAAAGGCGCCACCATGCTCTGTGTGGCAACGGCTCCTTTGGGACCCGACAACAAAGATGATTCAGTGGGGAAGGCAGGATGGGATGGGGGAGGGGAGCTCTTCAATGTGGAGCTCTGGATGTATCCAGGCAATTATAGATTCATGCCAGGTGGAGAAGATGCTCATCATCATAGCAGGATCTGTGCAGAGCAGTCAGACCTCTGGCCAGGCCGTGAACTCAGGGTTGTCCTTCCAAATCACCTTTTCTTAGCACTTAAGAAGATGGTATATGCTTCTTATGGCCCAATCCTATCCCCCGGTTGTGCTGGTGTACCACCACCAGGTACGCCAGCACAATGAGGGTCCTACCATCGTGACAACCTCTCCACCAGCAGCTGCTGTGCAGACTGACTGCCAGGGGGTTCTTCCGGTGGAGGGGTGGATCAGAGCTGATTGGGGGATGGATTGGGGTGGGGATTGGAGTGGGTCATGATGGGATGGGGCGGATTGCCATATCCTGAACTCCTGTTCTGGACTGGACACGCCCCCAGCAGGCTCCTCAGAGCTATGCCAGCAAAAGTGTTGACATAGTTCTGAGGAGTTCCATGTGGTGGCTGAGAAGATAAGGTCAGTATTTCACTTCTTACCTCTCCCTACCAGCCTGGTCCCTGGATGGCACGCTGGATATTGGCACGCTGGATATTGCACTGCGCCAGTGGCTCTGCATCCAGTGCACCATTGCTGGATAGGATTGGGCCCTTAGTATTATTTTATTATCTGCCTTGAGTGCTTCCCTTGAGGGAGGGGAAAGGAAGGATAGAAATATTTTAATTAATTAATTAAATAGTAAAATGATTTGCTATTTTAAAACCTTCTGAATGTCTAACTCAAGAAAATAATTTAGTTTGTTGCAAAATTGAATTAGTTTGTTGCCAACTTCTGTCATTAGAGATACATTGATAGTTCTGATTCAAAATCTACAATGCCGAGAAGATCCTGATGGGCGTTTCATGGAAATTTAAGAGGTAAATGTCTGGCAAATGTTGCAATATGCAACATCTTTGTTTCCTAGCAACGCAGAAGATGTTTTTGCATGGACAACAAAATTAAGAAATGACTATACAAGTGCATAGAATGGGTTGGCAGGTCACGAAGGGCATTCAACTGAGTGCGTGAGAGTCATCTTCAGAATTTATGACATGTAATTTGTCAGTTAATTGAGCATTTAACCCCCGTAAGGAGAGTACAGTAGGATGGGCTTGAAAGCCTCCAGTTTATCAAGCATGACAGGAAGACACGAAGTAAAGGAGAGCAATGAGAAATATTTGAGGGTTATTGAAAACGTTTTCTTTTTTGTGACGTCATCAGCCTATGGAACATTTCAACCCAGGCTCAGCATAATTTACAGAGTGACAATAGAAAGTATAGGCAGGGCCAGCCCAAGACCTCCTGGCACCTGTGTGCTAAGCCCTGACCCTTACCTGAGGAAGTGCCAGCATCTGCTTCTCCGAATCCCAGTGGTAAGGGCCTACCAGTCTCCTCATTCCCACATTTCTTATCCTGCTCCAACCCCTCTGCCATTTCACACTACTTCTGTTTTTTCCCCCTACATTCCTGAAACGCAAAAAGCTATGATACTTCAGGTAATGCTCATTTTACTAACTAATTAATACAATTTATCACCTTGCTAACTTATCTCTAATACATGGTATTCATCTATCACTAGCTGATTTAAGTGTTTCTTTAACTACAGTATATTCATTCTTTTACTTATTTTCCCCGTCCTAATTTCCCTATTCCTTTGAAAAGATAAATCCAATAATACTAACGAATTTATTAATCGTACAATCGTAATGAAGTGCAAAGTAGGGCTACCAAAATGGGGCTTGGGAAAAAAGGGGTGGGAAGAACATGTAGTGAGGAAGAAGGCAGAGGTTTATGAAATTAGACATAAGAACATAAGAAGAGCCCTGCTGGATCAGGCCAAAGGCCCATCTAGTCCAGCTTCCTGTATCACACGGTGGCCCCACCAGATGCCTTAGGGAGCACAAGACAACAAGATAACCTGTTTCCCGTTGTCACTCCCTTGCACCTGGCACAGAGAAAACCCACTTCTAAAACCAGGAGGTTGCTTATGGCTTGTAACCTGTGATGGTCTTTTCCTCCATGAATCTGTCCAAACCCCTTTTAAAAGCATCTAGGCCAGGTGCCATCACCACATCCTGTGGCAAGGAGTTCCACAGATGAATTACACGCTGGGTAAAGAAATATGATATGGTTTGGACTGGGAAGCAAAGAGAATCCCAAAAAGTCACAATATAGTAATATCTTTATTAGTACCTCACTTATTGCCTAGAGATCAGACTGGCCATTGCCCATTTTAAGATGACAGTGGTTATTTATTTTATTTATTTTTTTCACATTTTTATACCACCCTTCCTCCAAGGAGCTCAGAGTGGTGTACATATTTCCTCCCCTCCTTTTGTCCTCACAACAACCCTGCGAGGTAGGTGGGGCTGAGAGATAGTGACTGGCCCAAGGTCACCCAGGAAGCTTCGTGGCTGAGCAGGGACTTGAACCTGGATCTTCCAGGTCTAAGTCCGACTCCCAAACCACTACACCATCCTGGCTCTGTACATCCTGGTTTTGTACTGCAAACCATTGTTATGTCTAGAAAGAACACTGCTCGGTAGAAGAGGTGCTGCTGAAAGGGTGGCCAGCATTTTATTAATTGGGCTCTCCCATATCTTGAAAATATGATCACGGTTTGCATATTTTCTCTTCTGTCATTTACAGCTAATGAATTCCTAGGTGAGAACAAAGTGATGATTACTAGTCATCACCTGCTTCATGATGTCATTTCTGGCCCCTCAGCAGAAGCCATGAATGCTCATTTTGGCCCACTGGATGAAACGAGGTTGACACTCCAGCTCTAACCAGTATAGCAATACCTTGCACTTTCATCTGCTTAGGAGAAGTAGAGCATGAATGAAAGTTAAAAAAAAAAAAGATGAATGTCAAAGCATAGCCATATTTAGCTTGCAAATTTATTTTGGCCAGTGAAAAACGTAAATAACTATATAACATATGCAAATGTGTGCAAAACTTAAATAAGAAACAAAAGAAAAATAAACATAAGAACGTCAATGAACACATGTGGACGAAATTTGAAATGCAGTTATAATTTGAAAACGGCTGAAAGAGCAAAGTACTGAAAGTCAGGCAGATGAAAGTCACGGTCTTGCTGTACATTATTCTGGCTGTTGCCACAACAGAGGTCTGTGTCTTGCTCCGTGTATCTGTGGCAAAATGGATTTGCGTCAATTTTTCATATACCAAGAGCTCCATACAGAATTTTGGCCCAATCCTAAAGGTGCCCCGCGCCCCTGGAACACGCATTCCAGGGGTGCTAGGCGCTTTCTGGCTGTTGCAAAGGGAGACATGCTGGAGCATGCGGCCTGGCTGCCGCCGCAAGCAGCCAGCTCCGCTTGCCAGCGGACAACAGACACCTGCTGGCCCCGGTGAGTAAGTGCAGGGGATAGGAGGGAGGCGGGGGTGGGCAGAACAAGGCAGTGATGATGGGGCAGGGAGGACAGCGGATCAGGACCAGGAATGGGGTGGTTTCAGCAGCAGTGGTGCATGCCAAAACGTAACCCGGCCTCGATCCGCCTTCCCAGGCCCATGTGGACTTGTGCCAGCGATATCGCTGGTGCAGGTCTGAGTAGACCTGGCGGGCTGACAGGGGGTTACCCTGGGGCATGGTAACCCTAGGAGGCCTCCAGAGGTCACGACTCTGCTGTGGGATGCAGCAGGTGCCACGTTGGCACTGCTGTATCACTGCGTGGGGAGTTACAGTGGATTGGGCTGATGCAGAAGGCAATTTCATCTTCTGTGAGGCAGCCACAGGGGGGAGAACTTCTAGAGTTGAGGGTATGACCTTGAGCCTGGGCATCTCTGATTTTACTAGATCTCATGATGTGAGCAGGCACCCAGGGTTGTTTTTGGACTCCGAGGACTTGCTATTGGATGTCATCACAAATTGCATCCAGTTTTCTGCCACGATTCACTTCATGGGGCCAAAGCAGCTGACTGATTAGAACGTCATAAATAACCTATAGTCCTAATCAATCTCAGCCTATTAAGAAGTGGAACAATATAATTCCTCCAATCTGTGGGTGGGTCACTCCCACCCATGGGAGGCCCAATTTACTACTATTGTACTAATGCAGCCTCTGGAAGAAGTAAATTGCAGACATTTACCTCACAATGGTGCCTGTTTGGTTAATCACTCCAAAGACATTTAATGCACGCAGCACATTGGTTCCTGGTGTGTCCGGGGCCGGTCCATCCATGATGCTGACCGAGGCGGTTGCATCAGGCAGCAGATGAGCAGGAGCCAACCACCTCCATCCGTCCATCCACTCGCCTCAACTGCTTCTCCTTCTCTACTCCCTCGATTGGAAAAGGAAGAGGGGGATGGAGGAGCAGAAGAGGACACATGGAGGAGAGCAGAGTGGTGGACTAGAGCACCAGCCCACCAGTATCCTCTCTTCCACACGTCCTCTTCTGCTCCATTTTTTCTTCCTCTCCCAATCCAGGGAATGGGAGGAACAGAGGCTGATGCATCACCAGGTAAAGGCAGCATTTGGCCTGCTGCCCCCGGTGCCATGAGAACTTGGGCTTGTCGTAAGGTGGTAAGGAGCTCCCCCCCCCCACTCCTTCCAGCACTGCTGGAAAAAGAAAGGGGGGGGGAAGACTGCCATGTTCCAGATCACCTCTTCCACTGACTTGGTGCCTACAAAGCAGCAGGTAGGCAGGGACAGGCAAATTGGAGTCCACCCCCTTCCCTTTAGTTTACTTACCAGGAGTGCCACTTCTATTTCATATGAACGGAAGTGGTGCAGGCTGCGAACCCAGACTGCAGTGCTGCCTGTCATATCAAACAGAAGCAGCATGCAGCAGGGAAGTTTGCTTGCTGAGCCCCTGGTAAGTAAAGGGAAAGGGGGACAGGGTGTGCCCTCTCATTGGCCCACACATCCATCCTTCCCTACATCCATGGAGAGCTGTTCGCATGCATGCAAGCATGCAAGCATGGAAAGGTGTTATTTTGGAGGACTGAGGTGGTGTGGGGCATGCTGCATCAAGCACTGGGCAGTCTTGGGCTGGCCCTGGGTCCATGGTGCATCTGCAGCCTCACCTAGCAGTAGTAATTAGGCTGGCCCAGTACTATCTGTGTGTCTTGATTTCACAACTTTGCTAATATTTATTGTACTTTAGAAAATCTAATTTTTTAAAACCATTTTGGAAGATGGGTGGGTTTGGTGACAGTCTAAAGGGGGGAGGTGGTCAAGGCATAAAGCGAAACTATGGTTTGTTTCATGTTGTGTCTGAGGCTGCCCATAAACTATGATTTGTTTGGGGCTGGCAAACCAGGATCTGAAGCTCCAACTTGCTAATTGTGGTTTCCTTTTGTGTCTGAATTTGCAGACCATTCATGGGCAAACCACAGTTAAATCCATTGCTCTGTCTCAAGGCTGTTCTAAGAACATAATAAGAACGTTCTACTATGGAGATGGGAGTCAACTTACAAAGCGGAGTCCTGAGTAGATGGGAAACAAAAGCGGATGAGCAGCCATAAAGCATGATTTGTCTGTTGCATGTCTGGAAGCTCAAACTGTGGTTAGGTTCTTAAGTATGGTTAGCAAAGAACATGGCTTTGTATTATGTCTATATTCTGCCTTAGTAAAAGTGTCATTTATTGGTTGTAGGGGAAAAATAATTATTGAAGTTCCTATTTCAAACCTTGGCCATAGTCCACCAGACATTCTCCTGTGCAAATCCAGTTGAAATGAATAGGCGCTGCTCCCCTTCCTCGCAGCTGGGTTTGCTTTGGAGAATTCCCTTGTCGATTGTGCCCCTTCCTGAGTTGCCCTTGCCATCCATGGACACGGGTCATTCATTTGGATTGCTCTCTATTTTGTTTGAGCCCTTTGTTCACGGAATGAGAAATGATTGTCTCTTTTGAACCTCGTAAATTTTTGTAAACTTGCAAGTTTAGTACTTTGAAATGCAAAAAGAACAGCAGCGTATAAATGATAACCCCAAAACTTGGCAACGTGCAGCTCTCAGATATGTAAACCCTTTGTTGGCTGAATGCAGAACAATTGTATCTATTTTCTTCAGTCAAATGTTGGCGAGCATGCAATAATGATCCCATTCAAAGGCTCCTTGGTATCTTAAAAATGCATTGTAGATGCCCTGTTAAACCAGGTGGGACACACACAGCTAAAACATGTAAATTATTTCTGGCATCTTTGATCCCTGTCTATAGTGTTATTGTTGAATGTGGTCTGTATTTACTGGAAGATGTGGTGCTTGGATTGTCAAAGACAATGAGCCCAGCCCAGGGTGAAGGCACTTGTAAAACAACTGTAACTCTCCATCACAAAAGGCCAGAGAAAATGAAGGAGAACAATAAAGTATAATATTTATGGAATGTTAAACAAGTCAAGGCAATAAAGATGGAAAATCTGGGTGGGGCTAGACCTCCATCATCAACGCATAGGGCACAATGGTTCTCTGGACCCGGTCTCCAAGGTCCTATATTTTCATTTCAGGCACCACCCCAAATTGGAACATCTGAGTTCCTTTTTAATGCTATTTCCCCAGGAAGGTTTTTCCATGAAGGAACTTTGCTGCAATGTGTGGCGCAAGCTTGAATGTTAAGTAGGTATAGGGTTTCTGCTTGGCCAGTTTTTAGCCAACCTGGCCTTCTGTGGTTTGTTTTTGCTACCATTCCTCTGTGTAATTGCGCTGTGAATGTTTAGGCAATTCCCCATGCAATTGAACATGGATTTTAAGTACTCACAGTTTTCAATTACAGTTGGAACATATCTATTACCTTAGGGGGGAAAATGGGAAGGGAACTTTTAATGCAAGCACAATCTTAAAAATATGAATACTGTTATGTGCTTGTGCCCCACTTCCCTGAGCTGCGAGAAGTCCATGGGCACAGCGTTACCAGGTTTGGGCTTCCCTTGAAGAAGGAATCACTGGAGGCTTGGAGCATCCTGGTATTATTTCCTTTGGATGGGGTGGGTAGCACGCTTTTGCAAGCAACATCAGCTACATGGGTGTTCTAAGCATGTCAGCTGTCAAGCCTTCCTCTTGGCTTCCATTGCAGTTTCTCTGATATCAAATCCCACCTCGGTCTCTTCTCTTCCAGAATCTACAGCTCACACTGTCTTTGTCTTTCTCACTGAGCAGATAAAGGGAGCTAGGAACCATTAACTCTGTCCCCCGGTAGCCTGGGCCCCATCTTCCACCTAAATTCCAGCCTACTGGATTTTTAGCTTATCACAAAGAGCTGGCCAGTCACAATTCTGCATTCTAGAACTGCATATAAAAGCAGTTGATCCAATATTAAAATTACAGTATAAGTCACAAAACTAATTTCTTAATCTTATCTCTCTCTCTCTCTCTCTCTCTCTCTCTCTCTCTCTCTCTCTCTGTGTGTGTGTGTGTGTGTGTGTGTGTGTGAGAGAGAGAGAGAGAGAGAGTAATGCCTGAATAATAAAATTTTATTTATTTATTTATTTATTTATTTATTAAAAACAATAATTTTCTTTCTAAAAGCTCAAGGCAGCTTACAATGCCCAATAAAATTGATCTAAACCCACAAAATTACATAGAACTAAGTCTAAAAGCATACAAATTAAAAGCACACATTTAAAAACATACAAATTATTATTATTTTTAAATAAAGTGTGACATGAAAAACTTTTGCCAATGGGGTTGGCAATGAAAACAACATTTCTGAAGCCAAGAGACAAGCTACAGTATATCTGCATGGGATAATTTATAATTCAGAAATAATTTTTAAAGTAGGCAGTCCGATATCACAAAGTTGGCCCAAGCATTATGAAGCAAAGCCCCACCATAGGATGAAGATCTACATTTCATATTATTATTTGTAGAAATGATGCTGATCCCTACTGAAAAAGCACTTCTCTGTCCTAGCGTGTTGCCGTACATTTCCTCATTCTGTGGCCAGGGTCTAAAGATATACTCCAGTAACAGCTGTCTCAATGCTGCCAGAGGTGACATTTCCATCTTGCAGTTAATTCCATCTATGTGTCTTTTGTTTCTTCTAAAAAGTAAATATTGCCCTTGGACACAAATATGCTCTGTAAAAGGCTTCTCATTGTCTTGGAGTGTTTCAGAGGAGACATCTGTCCTCTGCCACAGCAATACACTGTGCACTTACATTTGGCTCATCTTCTGACAGCTTCCTCCGTCGATGAATTTGCCTTCTTCTTCCTACTGCTTTTACTCCTGTTTCTGTATTGTCGTATATCCCCTTTCGAATGTGTTGTGATTTGCCATTGCCTGGCAGCCATTGGAGTCATTTAATCAAATGCAAAATGGGTATAAAAGACTACTGGATCAGAAAGAGCAGATTTTACACTTTTTCTGCCCAGGTGTAAATTCTTTCTGGAACAGGTTTATTATTAATTCCTGCATAATCTCACAACAGACTATCGTAACATATTCTGTGCTGGGTCACCCGTGCTGACTTTTCAGGGATGCAGCTGATATAGCCCATTCTCCACTTCAGCTGTGCTCCAGGTTTTCTGGTTCCATCACTCTGGAGCTGGAAGTGGAGAATTGGAAACTGTTCAGAGCTGCGCACAGTTGAGAAGAGGGTGGCAGTCTTTCTAGTAGCTCCAGTCATCTTTCCAGTGTCTCCTTTCTGCTGCTGTATCACGTACTGCTGCTATAACACTATTACAGTAATACCTCCTATAGCGCTGTGGATGTATTCTCGGAAGACACAGAACTGTGTGAAACAGCACTATTGGCCCAATCCTATGCAGCTGCTAAGCTTAGAGCACAGGGCCAACGTTGTGATGGCTGCCAAATCCAACCTGCCAACCTGGTGGAGAGGCCGGTCGAGAGGGGTAGGAGACCTGGGACTTAGCTTGCCTCCCAGTTGCCGCTTATCTGGTTGTGAGGGTTCAGGGGTCAACCCAGCCAGGTGATCCCTCTGATGAGTGTGGCCCCTCAGCATGGCCCAATCTGGCTGATCCTTGAAGCCAACCCGATACTTATCTCTCCATATAATGTTCAGAAAGCTGTCGGTCTGCCATCTGCTCCTGAACCACTTTGCCTACCTAGGTACAACAGGCACTATCAAAAAGTGAGTTTCAACCCAATCCTACTTAAACCGCTGCACAGTGATGCAGTGGTGCCGGCATGACTTCCACTGCATCCCACGGGGTATTTTCGGCTACTGGAGGTCTCCTTGGGGTAAGAGGACATTTGTCCCCTTGCCCTGGGGTAAGCCCCAGCAGCTAGGATTGGGGCACTACTGGTGCAACTCTGTGTCGCTCCGTGAAGGTGAATCAGGCTTGGGAAGGGGGTTGGGATTTGTTGTGTGCTGCCGCCAATCCCACCCCCTCCTGGGCCTGATTTGCCCTCCTCCCCCCTCCCATCACCGCCCTGTTCCGCTCACCCCCTCCCCTGTTCCACCCTCTCCTCGCCCTGTTCAATCCAATTCCCTGTGCAGGTTTACCTGCTTTGGCGGGTGTCTGTGGGCCTCCCCACTGGGGGCCCCACTGCGCTTGTTGGCGGAGGCTGCTTTACAACAGCCACAAAGCAGCCTTCGCCGGTGCAACACTAGTTACGCCAGTGGGGGGGGGGGGGATAGGATTGGGGCATTTTTTTTACTGTCAGAAAACAGAGAGGCTGGATAGTAAAACTGGTTGTTTGGGGGTAGAAAAGCTTCTCCCATGGCCTTCCCTGCTAAGAACTGCAGGGGGCTCACAACAAGGTTACCTGAAGATGCAGTCTTGAGTGCCTTTGGGACACAGCCGTCAGTAATGCAGTCCTGTCTACTAACCCGATTGCATGAATATGAACACCTAGTGCTGAATTTTGCAAACCTTCAACTAGCTTAGAAGGATAAATGCAACTGTTGGAAGTGCCAGTGTACAGGGTTTTGCTGTGCCTGGCAGTGGTATTGATTCTTATTGCCAGCACTGCTAAATGCTGTGGAGTTGCCCATTTGCTCCCTTTATTTTCAGCTGAGTGAATAATACAAACCTTTATGTCAAGATTGATTATATAACTTGCCATCCATGTCATCACCTCCACTCAATGGGATCATTGTTAAGTCATGAGGAATCACAGCGTGAAACTGACCAATAATGCAATAACAGTTATAGACTGACTTATTGCCAGAGCTGTGTGTACCCTGCTCTCAAAAACATTTAATATTTTGTGCCCAGGCAATCCAAATTCGACAGTTCTGTCACCTGTATAAAGCTTGCAGCACTTTAAGTAGCTTTCCACAATTTCTCTTAGTTTGCATCATTTATGCTGGTTCTGCAAGGGGACCTATGCAAGGAGACCTATGAAGGGCACTGATCCTCCCCCTTCCCCTGGAAACCTTTTATAGCTACACTTGTGGTTTCAGAGACTTCAGCTCTCTTCACCCCACACACTTTATGTCCCAATCCTAACCCCCTCAGCGCAGATGCAGCCACGCCAACGGGATGCATGCTGCATCCTGCAGTGTGTGTGTGTGTGGGGGGGGGACAGTCATGGAGGCCTCCTCAAAGTAAGCCTCTGCTTCCCCAATGGGTCTCAGCTATTTCCCTGGTGTAAGTCCAACGATAGTAAGGAAGAGTGAAGGGGAGAGGATACGGGATAGAATCCCAGCGCAAGTCACTGCCACCCACCTCCTCCCTCCACCATTCAGCCTCCCAACATCTCCCCTTCCTGCCCAGAAACTCCCATTTCTCCCCATTCCTCCCACAACTCGCCCCATGTGCCGGGCGCTCCGCTGATAGCCAGTAGCAGCAGCAGGCTGCTGACACTGTCGCCGTTTGAGGTGGAGGTTCCAAAATAAGGTTCCGCTGTCATAAACCTTTGTCAGGATTGGGCTGTAAGGCATCATCTTAAATAGCACGAGTGCATTTTGAAAAATGTTACCTAAAATTCTCAGGAAACTTAATGTTGTCTGTTTGCTAATTTTAAATATTTAAATCCTTCCATTTTTCACAAATGCTCATGACGGCTCACAGCTTAATACAATAAACATGATTAAAACACAAAAATTGCAAATAGATAACAAATGCTCCACCACATTTTGTGCAATACTACATTACTGCACTTTTTCTGCTTCCTTTGGCAGCTGTCAGCATACTGTAAGGCTGTTATCTGTTCTTGGGATTCATTAATAGACTATATACACAGACACATAATTCAACTCCAGCGCAAATGGGAGATGGGAGGAGGAGGTGGTGGTGGTGGTCCATTGCTTTTTCTGGGGACGTTTTAGGTTGCCCTTGCTCCATTTTGAAGTGACAAAGTTAAACAAAAAACAAAAAATCCCAACTGTTGTCTCAATATGATTTCATGGTCTCTGATACATTTCCTTGGCTCTCAGGGTCATGACATATAGAGACCAAAGTTCACCAGCTTTGCGGCAGTGGGACCGTGACTCAGTGCCAGAACACATTTTTTGCACATGGAATACGTGAGGGTCATTTTCAGTTAACCGTTCTGAGAAAGCTGGGGAAAACCTCTGGTTGCACAAGAAGTGAGGCTGTAGCTCACTGGTAGAACACATGCTTGGTGAGCAAGCCCCAGCTCCCTGGCAGCATCTCCAAGTAGGGTTGGGGAAGACCCTGGTTTGAGAATCACTTCCAGTCAGTGTAAACAACACTGAGCTAGATGGATAATGGTCTAATCCAGTGGTTCTCAAACATTTTAGCACCAGGACCCACTTTTTCAAATGACACTCTATCGGAACCCACCTAGCTCTACAAGATGCTCAGACATTTATCTCCCTATATTTAAACAAGCTTGCAAACTGCAGGAGCTCCACTCATTGCAAACTGCAGGAGCTCAGCTGTTTGCAGGGTAATTAACAGCTATCTGATTTTTTGAATAGCCTCAGGGCTTGTGGCAATTACTTATCTGATCTTTCCATCACCTGGGACCCACCAGAAATCAGGTCGCAACCCACCAAGTGGGTCCGACCCACAGTTTGAGAAACACTGGTCTAATCAGTGGTTCCCAAACTGTGAACCGTGGTTCCCTAGGGAGCCATGGAAACCAGCCAGGGGAGCTGCGGAATCCTCACAACCCCCCCGTCACCCTATACAACGTATAGGATTGTAGCCCTAGTGGGGAGCTGCGACCAATGGCCCAGAAGTTCAAGGGAGCCACTGGTCAAAAAAGGTTGGAAAGCACTGGTCTAAGTCAATATAAGGCAACCTCATGCGTTCACCTGCTGAGCCTGACTCAGTACAAAACGTTTCTCTTCATTGACTAGGATGCCTTCTATAGGCATATTGTTTACTTTGATTTTTTAAAAAATATCATTATTGAATTTTCTACAATTATAATATTATAGACACTCAGAAAGATGAAAAAAAAATCTAAAAATACATTTACTAAACAGTAACCTTAAATATTTATCACCATCCCTGGAAAATGTGACACCTTTCCCCATTGCTTTCATCCATGTTGAGTTCTTGTTTGACCCTTGGAATCATGCATATGATTTCATGAGGTTTGCCATTTGTATGTACTTAAAATTTTAATGCCCCCTTATAGGGCCTTGGAACTAGTAACAAACCTTTGGAATAAAACAAGTGAAGCTTGCACATGGAAATCATCTTCAGGTAAAAATAGCTGTACTAAACACAGTGTCATGCCAGATTAATTGCAGACATGGGAAGCAAGTTGAGATTTTCACCAACAGCTCACACAATGTGCTACCTGTTGACTGAGGGGCCTGGGCTCAAGATTCATCACTAGGACAGCTGGGCAATGAAACTGTGACACTGAATGGTGTCCCATCAGAGACATTAGTTAGGCATGCGTAAGTGTGTGTCATATAATCCAGAGACGTGTTTTGATTGCTCCGTTTTATTCAGTGGCTGACAACGTATCACTTGCTACACAGTCATATGAGTGATCCTTGGACAGGCAGTTGCAAACGACTAATCCAGGCCAAGCATACATTGCTTGTCTTAACTTCCTTAGGTCATGTGCTTCTTCGTATTCACTGCTGTGGCTCCTGGTTGCTAAAGAACAACAGTCCTGTCAAATGACAAGGCCTGCTATAACATGCTTTCTCTTATTTGTACTGGAACCTCCTGAGGTCACACTCCAAAGTTCTTACTCTTTTTCTTTCTTTCTTTCTCCTTAGGCTCAGGCCCAAATTCTGTCAGAAGAAATAGTGGCAGAGACAAATGATCTTGTTAGAGATGCAAATATTATGTGTACCTTGGGCCTTGTTTTCACTAGCTGCTGCTTACTGAGCAGCAGTGCCAGGCCAGCTGGAAGCATTTTTCTGACCTGTGTCGCTTGCTAAGGATAAGAGATGTGGTGTTAACTTGTATGTGGCTCCGTTCTGAAGAAGGGCACATTTCAGTGCCTCAGTGCAACATCATCATGGTACACAAAACTAATGAGGGTGAAACATTTTTTATCTCATGGTGACAGTAGCGCAGTAGTGTTTCCAGTGTAAGGGAGTTCCACGGTATGTTTTGTTTCTCACATTTGTATCTCACCCTTTCTCCAAGGAGCCAAGAGCAAAGGGCATGGAGGCTATCCTGTTTTATCCTCAGAACAACCTTGTGAGGTACACTACACTGAGAGATGGTAATTACCACAAGGTCAGGGCTGGCTGAAGCTGCCCTCCATGGGATGCCCTGCATGCTGCCGCTGCCCCCCCCCCCCCCCATACCTGCACATCCATTACCTCACTCCTTTCTCTGTGCAGGCTCTTTCAAAAAAACTTTTAAACACTCTTTCAGTGCAATCCTGTGTAACTTTGCACCGGTGTAACAGCAGATGCACTGGCGTAAGTGCACTTACAGCAGCGTAAGTGCACTTACACCGGTGCATCTACTGTTACACCGGTGCAAAGTTACACAGGATTGCACTGCCAGTGTGCTCCACATTTCCTGTTTCATTTAAAGTCCCTGATTCATTTCATTCAGGGTCACATCCCTGGCCCTGGTGCATTAGTATGGCATGAGGAAGACTCGAGGTAGGGGCCTGTGAGGACTTTGTGGGGTGTGTATGCATGTGTGATTGATTGATTGAGATGACCCTTTCTTCAGTTGTTGGGGGAGGGAAATGATAGAGGAAAAGAACAGCCATGATAGATAGTCCTCAAACTTAGTGATAAGGTGAAGATGGGGGTGGCAGTGTGATTTAATAACCCCATCTCCCCATGCTATATTGCTCACCCTAGAGCTGATTGTTATACAGTAGTGCTATAGAGAGGCAGTGGGGAGTGTGTGTGTGTGTGTGTGTGTGTGTGTGTGTGTGTGTGTGTGTCTAACCGGGGTGGTGGTGTTACTTCCTTCTTCCTATACTGCTGTTTTTACATGCTGTCATGGTTAAATGGGGGGCACTGTCCGTGTGTTCCTCCAAACTAGGGTTTCTAATGTTATTTTATTTTTCTCCCCCATGAGAGGACTTTCCACATGACTTTTCCAGCTCTTCTTGAGCAGGAGGCTCGGCAGGGGTTGTTGTGTGTTTCTTTTCTTTTCTTTTTGTTTTGCATTCCTGGGTAGTATGCAGAGCCCCCGACGTTCTCTGTAGGTGGCCTCTTTGCACAACCTTACTGGTTGGCACAGATCTGTTTGAAAGAATGCGCAGGGTAAGGTTGATTGAGAGACTCGGATGCCCTCAAACATTCCTCTTTGATATGATTTGCTCGTATATAGGAGATGAAACATAAATGACCGTAAGCTGCTTTAACAAGATTAGCCAAGATACTCTATTGTCTTTAAAAAAACACCACCACAGTAAAATGAATTGAGAACTCCAGGGAGAGCAATTCTGTCATCCCACAAATAATTCTAGCATATAAGCAACAGATACGATAGCCAAGTGGTTCTGTGGCTTTCACATACTCTGTGTGGCTCCTCGGTCACCAAATTTTGACTATGATTATAATCAGTCATCCTATTTTGGGGAAAGCACACAATGCATGGACAGCCATAGAGATCTTCTGGGTGGCCTTGCACAGGACAGACTGGAGCCATTTGTCTCCGATTGGCAACTGCAGGACGGCAACGATTCCACAAGACCCAGCGACACACTTTTTAAAAACATCCATGCATTAAAGTTTCTTGAAAGGGTCCCAAGCAAAATAAGGCGGGAGGTTGCCACTTAGCCATGGGTGCTGTGCAACACTTCCCCCAGTTTTGCAAATTCACATAGCTTTGACCAGGGTCACATTTTTTCTTCCATAAAGGTTTGTGAAATAACCAGCATTTCTAATAATAAACAATTCAAACAGAAAAATATATGACAGTATTTTGGGTAAAAGTTCATCAAAGACAAAAAAAAAAAAAGGTCATCAGATGGTGTACATAGTCCCAGCTGTTGAAAGGAAGGCTAAAGATGCATCAGTTTCTAATGACATCACCAGTTAGGTATTTCACTTACTGGCTTCCATACAATAAAGTTCAGCCTAGATCTGGGGTCCAGAGTTCCACTATACTCATGATTTGAGCAAAAGCTTAGATGCCTCTCTTTAGAATTATTTATGGTTTTTTTTCTGAGAAAGATTTGTGCTTCAGTGCCAATCTTTGTGACAGTTGGAAGTGTTAATTGTCTTAAAAGCTGGGGAGTTGTTCAGTTTTCAGTGAGATGTTTCTTTTGCATGAACCGGGGTGGATATTCAAAATATGTATCACCATAACTATTTTGAGACACGTAAGAAATTCACATAACCATTGGTGGTTGGTGTGAATATCTGGAAAGCAACCCATAGGGCAGGGAAAGAGAACAATGTCAGCAATCAATCGCTCCTCAGCCCCACCCTACAAGTTCACCTGAGGCCACTTGTACTTCCTTGCTTGTTTTGGATCTAGATTCCCAGCAGCCCCTATAAAAAGGAAACAGGTAGAGGCTCCTGGGAGCTGGGCAGCAGGACCTGCTTAGAGCGCCTTAATCGGGCTGAGAACCTTTTTGATTCTTTTGCTTGTTCTGCCTTGACTCTCCCTGAATCCAACTGGTCTCAGTGTGAGGTTCCTGGTTGTATGCCCTAGGCTGCCCCCCAGGTCAGCTATACCACCTGCTTCCAGACAAGACCCCTGACAAAAAAGCACAGGTGAATTAAAGCTATTTATCAGAGTCCCTTCAGATCATTCCTAGAAGTGAGAAAGCCCAAAGCTAAGGCTGAAAGTGCTGGTGGGATGTGTGTTCCGCCAGTGCTGGTTGCTGAAAAGCAGCCGTAAAGTGCTTTCTGGTAGCACACTGAGTAGCACGCTGTTGGAGTGCTGGTGGGAACGCTGGAGCCTTTCTGCGCTCATCGCCAGACCTGCAAAGGCCCACTGAGGCAGGTAAGATGGTAGAAGTGGGGGAGGGCAGAATGGGTGCAGGGAGGAAGCGGAACTGGGTGGAGACAGGGGACATAATGGGGTGGGGAGGCTGTGGGTGTGTGTGTGGATCCGATGGTGATGGCGTGCACCCAATCCTATACCCTCCAGCAGCTGCCTCCTTGCCCCTTTCTCTCCTCAGACTTGCGCTAGCAAAATTGCTAGTGCAGGTCGGAGGAGACCCATTGTGGAGCGGGAGGCTTATGCAGGGGTAAGGGGATTTAAATTCCTTTTCCCTGAAGATCTTTCTTTTTGGAGTGGCCTTTTAATTATGCAAATATGTTGCTCTCTTTGTCATTAATTAATATATTTTAGTTTTTATGCTGCTGATGTTGGTTTTATTGTACTGCAGTGCTTGGCAATGACACTTGCAAGGTCAAGGGCCACAGCTGACCAAGGCAGAAGTCCCAAGGCAGAAGTCCCTCACCTTCTTGAATCTCTGGAAACATTTGGAGGACCTCCAAGAAGGACCAGAATCAGAACAGTGCCAACATGGCCAGGTGATCAACAAATTCATCAATGGTTGATGGCACTGAAAGATTCTTCAGAACTAATAGGGACACATTCCCCCTGGCCAGTCCAGAGAACAGATCATCCACCAAATGTGAACAAGACCACCTCTGTGATGAATACAGGTTGGATTGAAATATGTCCAGATAAATGGTAAGCCCAAGCTGAAGGTGAATCACAGCCTGATGAGATGCACTTGCTACAAATTGCACACGGAAAGGAAAGTTTGTATGGCTTCCTAGCTCTCCAGGCATGAATGAGAGAGAAAAAATTCTGCCTATGGAACTGAAGAACTAAGGTGCCTGCCAGCACCTGATATAGCCATCTCTCACTTCACGCTTTCCAACATCAAATAGTTATTACAATTTGGACAGAAACAGCTCTTAAGGACCTCGATGGCTCTAGGGCTTCACTTGGCAGGAACTTCAAACATGTATTAGTTAAAAAACAAAAGCTGCCCCTCAAAAGGCTAATGTTTAAACGAGTGGTAAGAAGTCATTTGACCCTAAAAGCAAGTTTCACAGTATAGGGAAGGCTTTGATGTGCATTTGTAGATAAATCTTAAAGTAGCAACAAGAGGTCTTCAAGGACCACTATGTATAAGCTGCAATCAGAAAATACTGGCAAGAGTATCTCTCTTGAGCAAAAATCAATGCCAATATAAACAGCCATGCATCTTAAAGGATGGTGCTAGCCTACATGAAAGTAGATGGACTTCAGTTGCTGTTTGAAGAAGAATTTGTCACTATGTGAAAGGAGTTGTGAGTCACTATCCTCAATATCCGCTGCAGAGGAGTTAAAATATTGGTATCCTACCTTTCTCCTCCTGCAATGGAGGCACTCAAGGTGGCTCACAACATATTAAAAGAACACAACAAAATGCAAGAAAAATAAATGCAAGAATTAACACCACCACCAACACATTAAATGGTATACAACACCAGAAAATAATATCAAAACAGGGTAATGGGAGGAGACAGAACAGATCCACATAAACATAGACCCCAAAGGCTGAACAGAACATTTTCCGAGTGCAAGTGATGGAGCCAGCCTTGCATCTGGGGCAAGGAGTTTCACAACCAAGGTATCACTGCAAAGAAGGCCCTCGCATATCACTGCCAAACATACCTCTGTCAGTGGCGATCAATTGATCTCCGGGGATGGGCGGCTTCACTCAAGGGGAGGCAGTTCTTCAAGCACCCTGGCCCAAGTCGTTCACTGCTTTAAAGGTCAGGTGAATAGAAGGGATATGTATGTATGTATGTATGTATGTATAACCTAGAGTCACGAACTGAGGCCAGACACTGACACTGTCTTGATGTTGTTCGTTAAATTCTTACCACAAAGGCTTCTGAAGAAGACTTTAGCAGAAAAAAAATACTTGACTTGTCTTAATCGTTGCATTTATGTACACTGTAATACCGACTTTGATTTTAGCTAGCTGATTTTACCTAACACTTGTTGATGCTCCTACGAATACATTGTGGATTGTCATTTGACCTAACCATGCCTGTTGTGAACTGGCAGAGTACCTGAAAGTCAGTGCCCAAATGTAATGAAATCTTTTAGGCATGTGAAACTGTTATCCAGCTCTAACACCTCGCCTGACTTCACCAAGCTGCATTTCAGTTCAAAGCTTGTGAGGGCACTCCGAGCATCAACGAGTGCTTTCACAGCATTTAATCCACTAACCTCCTCTCCCTAATCGCATTATATATGAACATGATGAAATGTAGTAAGCTGGCACCTGGAAGGCTCATGGCTTAGGCGTTTGAGTTCAGCAGTCTGCAAGGGGAAACTTGATTTCTGCTATCGATGGTAGAATTTATGGTACTTTGTCAAGGTTTCATTTCTTTCTTTTAAAACAAAATCTGAAGGGAGCATCATAGTACTATCTCAGCACTTGCTGTCTTCTAGATACTCAGTCTAGAAGACTGAGATTCTCACTTTGCTTTTTGTATTTAGGACGCACACCCAAGTATAAGATGCATGCATGCTGCATGAGAAATGGAATGTGCACACGTGCAGTTATCAACATTTGTCCCTTTAAGATACGCACAGTACTTGGGAAAGCTTCAGACTTCGCACATAAGTATAAAATCACTGAAAAACACGATAATGTAAAGTAAGAATTGGGAATCCACTGACTGAATTTTGTCTTTGGGTGATGTAGCAGAAATCATTGATTAAAAAGGAACATGTAGGTTGTAGGTAAGAAGAGAATAGCAGTTTATTTAGCTTCAAACCTGGACCGTCCCCGAGGCTGGGGAAGATGGCCCCAAACCAAAAGTGAGGGCACTTCTTATAGAATACAGAACAAAGAAATCATGAAACCAAAGACACGTGTGGACCAATTTCTAGAAACTGCCCCAAATGACTGTAGTTCCTGGCTCCAGCTCGTCTGGTCGCCAAGGCCTGTTCCTTCTCTGACCAAAAGCAAAGTAAGTTTCGCACACAACAATGTCCTTGACAAGGAAGGCATTTGTTTACACAACACAGGAAGGATGGCATTTCCATTTATCTCTATCTGATGTCCATGCTGGGGCCTCCTGCTGTGCTCTCCTACTACCCCAGAGAAGGAGGAAGACAGCACTGTGGGCTGAAGGGACTCATGGGAGGATTTCAACATGGTTGACAACGATCCTAAGAAGGCATGCTAGCTTACAGGAAAAATAGCTTAGCCAAAATCCAAACATTCCACTACAGTGGGGAAGACATAATATACAGTACTCTGAAGAAGCACATGTGCAAGTTGGGGGTTCTCCAGGACCCAGCTTTGTTCCTGAAACATCTGTCCGGGATTGCCAGCTGCAGCCATTCCTTGAGAAAGCAGGTCTGACCACTGCCAGCCGTGCCTTAGTTGGTGCTGCATGAGCCCTTGGAGTGAAAAGGGCCTTTGTCACCCCCTTATTCTGCCTCTTGCCCTGGCTTGCTTACACAAGGTGACACTGGAACATGCTTTAGGGTCACTCACAACTGCTGCCCCCCCTTCTTGAACCAGCAGCAGCATCTCTGCTATCTCCTTGGCAGAGTCCCCCACACATCTCATACCACTGCCTGCTGCCCTTTCCTAGTGCCAGTGATGAAGAAGGCAGCTGGGTGGCAGGTTTGGGGTGGGATTGGGAAGCTCCTCGCATGCGCTGAGTGCCCTGTTCCTCTACTCCCTCTCGCACTCCCCTCTACTGCAGAGGGTGCTGCAGTGGGTGCAGTCAGTGTTTCTGTGCCAAATTCATCTACCATGCCTGTTTCATACTATCGGCAGAGTTCCCCCTCCCCACCCACCCCCGGATGTGATTCTACTACAGCAGAACACGGACCAAAAAAGAAAAAGAAATCTTACATACACAAACAAAATTGATGATCTAAATCTACCTATCTTACAAATCTTACTCTTATACCTGATATACCCCAAAAGGGCCCTAAACTTAGAAATTTCCCAATTAATCTACAATGGGAAACCCAATCCTGACTAGGACTGCTGCAGCGTGCAAACGCATGCTGCTCCGGATCCTATCCAGGATCAGGCCAGCACTGGTACAGCTGAAGGCCTCCATGGGGGGAAGGGGCGTTCGTCCTTTTCCCTTGGGTAATGCCCCAGCTGCCCCTATGGGTCTCCTCAGATGTGCACTGGTAAAATGGCCAACGCAAATCCTAGGGGCCCGTGTAGGGCTTCCCAGGCCTGGGACAGGGGATAGGATTTGGTGGAGTGCGCTGCTGAGGATCCCTCCCCCACCCCATTCCACCCTCCCCACGTCACCCGGTGCAGGAATTACCTGCGTCTGCCAGCGGCGTCCTCTGTCTGGCGGAGAGTGAGAGACTTACAGCACGTTTGCGACACTAGGAGCAGCGGAGCGGCCAGCACACGCAGACTGGATTGCACTGCTAATTAATCTATAGATCTACTAATCCTAATTTTTTTTGCTAACAATTTTATGCAAATAAAATACATGAAGCGGTAGAGGGGGAATCAAATGTTGGTTGAGGTGCTTAGAAAGGGAAAGAGACTGTTCAGCATTCATAGAAGCACTAATCAACAGCAATTGGTCAGGGCAGGGACAGCAAGGTAATTATATAAGCAGCCATGCCTGCTTTCCAGTTGGAAAGCACCACTGTGAAAGGGCCTTCTGCTATTTGGGCCAGCTGCAGGATTCTGTAAGTGCTGGCAGTGGCGTTCCCAGCCCTCCCGGCGCCCGGGGGGGCGGGGGTTGGAGTGCCCCCCCAAGCAGCCGGACTGGGGCTGAGCACCCACTCGGCGCGTCCCCGGCCTCCGGAGGCTCCGCTCCGAGGCCGGGGATAAGCCCTCCTTAGAGCGACCGCCCAGTTCGGCGGTCGAGGGCTTTATGAGAAGTCCGAACACGTCGCCGGCTTGTATAGGGTTTTGCGCATGCGCAGAACCTTTCTGAGGGCAAACGGGCCGGATGCCGGGGATGCGCCGAGTGGGTGCGCTGCTTCGGGAGGCGCGCCAGCTGGGCTCCGGTGCCGCGCCGCTCTGCGCAGCCCCGAGCCCGGCTGCCGCGCCCACTCTGCGCCTGGGGTGGAGCACACCAGCTCCCCCCATGTTAGAACGCCTCTGAGTGCTGGTCCAAAATCTCCTGAGGCAGCATGCTAAATGCTCCATCCTTGCCTAATGATGTGCCAGCCTCTGCTCTTCCCACTCTCCAACATTCTCACTCAGCACCGTCCTCCCCTCCAAATGTCCTTTTCTCTGGCCTCCTCTTCATTTTCCAGTTCAAGGAGTGGAAGGAGGAGGAGGAGCAGTGGACGCAAGCCAGCGGAGAGAGAGAGAGAGAGAGAGAGAGAAGTGTCCTCCACCAATCTCCTCCTGCCTGAGGCAACTGCTTCAGTTGGCCTCATGGATGGGCCGGCTCTGTGTGCACACAACATACCTCATAATAGGCTTTGTTCTCACCCCCTTACCCTCTCCCTTTGTAAAACCATGACAACACCAATCAAGGAACCCTGCACTCTCTGCCCCCACCATCCTTGGTGCCAGGCTGTCTGGAGAATGTTTTAGTTTTCTTTCTCAAGAATCTGGGCCAGGTGTCTCAGGATAGGTTTCATGTTCCCCTTTTTGCAAGCAGCCTAGTTTGCTTTCTAGAGGAGTCAATGGGACTCTAAATAGGAGGAGTTTCTCCAACTATCCAGAACTATTGAATTCAGATTTGGAACTATGCATGACTATTCCAAATATAGCATTATTCGGAAACTTCCAAATATTTCTGAAACTGAATGCATATCTCTAGTGCCATTGCTCACTCAGGCAAGATTGATGGGCATATGAAGTGGGAAAGGGCTTTCTCTGTGGTAGCTTCCAGGCTATGGAACTCCCTACAAGCAGAGAAGATTTAACAGCCCAATCCTATAGTTCTTCCCGCCAATGCAGTCGCACCAAAATGGCTCACGCTGCATCCTGCGGTGGTGGTGGGGGCAGTCCTGGAGGTCTCCTCTGGGTAAGGGAACAAATTGATGCAGAATATTTTCTGGATTTTTATTCATATCTGCCTCCCCAAGTCACAGAAGGAATCTCTGGTTTTGCAACTTCACATTTCCCCCTCTCTGGAAATTCACCCACACACATTCAGCTGCCTCCAGAGGGTGGGGTGGGGTCTCCATTTGCCTAACTCAATTAAGGCTCCCTGCCCTGACAGCAAGAACCATCAAGAGTCCTCTGCCTAGCTCAGCCCACTATTGTTCCTATTGTCTTCTGTAAAATGTAAATCCAAAATCTTTTGTAGGAACTGTATGACTCTGTGACTATGCACATTCTCAGCAACCACATGATGTACTGTTGTTGGAAATGTATAAAAACTGTGCTCACATGGAGCAAAGGGTCGGTTCCCCTCCTGGGGGCTGTCCACTGCGCTGCGTAACAAATAAACCCATACTCTTGCCTTGTTCACCAGTCTTCCTGGTCCTATTAATTCTCATGTGCTTAAAAATTCCGCTACAAAATGTTCCCACCCAGCATGGAGGGGTCTACTTAAACCTGTGCTAGCGAAATTGCTGGTGCAGGTCTGCATAGACCTGGGCTGCAGGATCAGGTCCAGGAAGGGGGTAGGGAGTTGGCAGATGCTTCCACCGTCAAACCTATTCCCTTCCTGGACCTGATCCACCCCCGTTGCCTCCCCATTCTGCCCTCCCCCTGCTCTCCTTCCATCCCATTCCCCCCTCCCTGCCATCCTACCTGGGTTGACAAGTCCGCGATTATCCACCTCTTCCTGCCGGTGCTTTGGCAGCGCGCGACTCTGTGCACTGCCAGAATGCCTTTTACGACTGCCGTTAAGTCGTAAGCTGTAAGAGCTTGTGACGTAAGTCATAAGAGCCTGCTGTAAGTCTTTTAAATCTTAAATCAAGAAGATTTAGACTTTCCTTTTTGTGTAACCTTTGGTGACTCTGGTATTGCTGCTCTTTTGCTTATTTTTGTGCTTGTTTTTATTGTTCAAAATAGTGCTTGTTTAATGTTGTTTAATGCTTCTTTGTTGCCTCGGGGGTTATTTAATGAGCAGCAGGTTAGACATATAAATATATACATGAAGAAATGCAAATGTGTGGTGGAAATGGTTTGAACACACATTTGCTCCATTCCATGACATTCGTTTTCATGGCCAAATATGTGTGTTCAAGTCACTTCCACCACATTTAGAACATATGCTGGAAATTCACCATTTGCTCCAAATTCACCCACTGGTTGAATCCTCTGTTTCATAGGTCTCTAATCTTCTTGGACATTTTATGCAGTGTTGTCCTCAGTGTTGCATAACACAGATATTTATCGAGTGGGCTACCATACAAGTATCCTGCTAGCCAGTTGAGGGTTTAGCTTGCCCCACAATTTGAGAGTCACTGTTCGGGGATTTATTCCCCAAACAGGACCCAAGAGAAAGGGCATGATATTCTATGTTACTTTCTCTCATCCCCTCTTGTTGAAGCAGTTGTGTACGCACATTATCTCACCACAATGCTACTGAACAACTTGAATTGTTTATCACTAAAGGTATATGATTTATGAGTTCTGCACTCCCCTTTATGTCCTCTCCATTCCTGTGCAAGGGCAAGATTGAGCAAGAATAAACCCATAATTTTATCATCCTTTTAGAATAGCAGCCAAAAGAAGAATATTATTGAAATGAGGATCTGGATGAATGAATGAAAACTGGCGGCAGCTTAAATCCAGCTAGGAGGAATCAGTAATTGTTGGCAAAGAAACAGCACAGAAGGGTGACAACTGGCTGGTGCCAAGATTCTCTGTTGAAGATGCATACTTCCCACCTAGGTGAATTTATTCATTTATATGAGGCAATACTGATAGCTCTAAGGAAGACCCAATGATGAATCATTAAGGGTGGGGAAAGGTACAGTAGAAAGATACTGATCAAAGTGTGAAACCATTATGAACTAGCTGAATATCAAAGATTAGATTCACCCGAAAGCAAAACAAAACATAACATGGAGAATATCTATATTTTTATCAAGTACTTGCACCCATAATGCAAAGTTGTTCTTGTTCTTGTTGTTCTTCTTCTTGTTGTTGTTGTCGACAATGGCAAGAGGAAGCAATAAATAAACTTTTGCATTCTGGAATACAAAGCAGGATATTGTGTTAGGTTTCGAGTGTGGAAAAAGATTAGCCTGGGGGAATGAGGTCAGCAGAGAAGAAAGAATAAATCAGAGTGACAATAACGTCTGGGGGAGGGGGGGGGGCTTATGACCACTGTGAGCCATGAGCCAAGTGCTCACCATTGATTTCTGTGGAATTGTACTACTGGCAGCTGCATCACATCTTCTATTCACACCTTCTGCTCAACCACCCACCTCCCACTTTAGCTTTTGTGAAATATGGTGTAGATGAGTAGTGTATATAGAGCCAGGATGGTGTAGTGGTTGGGGAGTCGGACTTAGACCTGGAAGATCCAGGTTCAAATCCCCGCTCAGCCACGAAGCTTCCTGGGTGACCTTGGGCCAATCACTATCTCTCAGCCCCACCTACCTCACAGGGTTGTTGTGAGGACAAAAAGGAGGGGAGGAAGTATGTACACCACTCTGAGCTCCTTGGAGGAAGGGTGGTATAAAAATGTGAAAAATAAATAAATAAATAAATAAATAAATAAATAAATAAATAAATAATATATGAAGCTTTGAGGAGTCTGCCACGTGCTGGATCAGATAGTTGGTCCATCTAGTTCAGTAACTGTTGCTTACATTGGCTGAAAGCAGCTCTCCAGGGCTTCAGACGGGTCTCCTATCATGGACAGGGGTCTCCACTTGGAGACCCAAAATACTGAACCTGCAATGTTTTGGAAGTGATTCTCCAGGACTGATATAGAAGCCCATCCCATACTGAGCATAAGGATGGCAGTTGTTGAGTGGTTGGGAGCCAATTTACATAAGCAAAGAATGGTTTTTCAACTCATAATCCTATCAACATGCAGTTGACTTTTTCTCCTCCCTCCTCAATCTAACTAATAGCTTTAGCACATGGTCTTTCCAAAATTAACAGGAAGACAATACCTTTGTTAGGACCTACCAAAGCATCAGCAAGTAATGTGTAAACCTTCAAGCATAAATGTTTGCTCATTAGCTGGTGATCTTTTGGATAACCCTAATAAAGATATTGCTCTCCTGTTCATTTTGGATTTTTCCTAATCAACCAACACAGCTACCTGCATTTTTTCCATTCCCATGTCTTTCAAGTATTTCCAACATCCAAATTTTCAAGAATACTCTAGAAACCCATCAATCTGGGAAAAAATGGTTAATTAAGGTCAGTGAAAGAGGATTGCTGTCTATTGTGTTATATATGCTTCACACTTTCTCAAACAGAGAAATTCTAGGGACAACGCTAATCGGTTTCTGGATTCCTTTGGAGTGATCACTGGAGGCCTACAGTGTATTTGTACAGTAGTATTTGTTTATTCACAAATATGTAGGTTGTGCATTGGATGGAGGTAGACAGCAGAACAGTCCTGCAAGCAACAAGAGGTTACAGATCCTGAGAGAGACACATCCCAAAGACCTCCCAGCTTTCTCTCTTTTACGCTTCCATTCCAGGATTTCTCTGTCTTTATCTCACTCAGATCAACTCTGCCTTGCTGTTTTCCATGCTGCTTTTGACCCTACACACACACACACACACACACACACACACACACACACACACACACACACACACACACACACACACACACACACACACACACAGAGAGAGAGGGGGGGAGGGGGGATGTCACCTTATACTCTCACCTCAGTCCCGCCTCTCAAGTGAACATATGTACCACCTTACAAGACTCTGATGGCATTCCCCCTAGGACTGGCCAAGCCATGAGGCAAGGTGAGATGGGTCACCTTGGATGGTGAATAGGTGTAGGCAGCATCCTTCACCCACCAGTCACCTCTGGAGCCACCTGACGTAGCCCTCATTGGCCCTCTAAAGTTCTTCTCTCTGCTCTTTCCCTCTATGTTTTGAAATATAGCAGCAAAGTGTGTGTGGGGGGGGGAGCCAGGGAGCCAGGAGATACATTGTTCCACTTCCCTCTTTCCTGGCTTCCTGATTCCAATCCTACTGTGCTGTTCTAGAGTTCTAGAGTGGAAAAGCAGAGAGGGGGAATCTAGTAAGCTGGGGAACCTGCTTCCAGCATCACTGGGTTGGTAGAAGTGGTGATCCTATTCCCATTCCCTAATTGGACTAGGAAAATTCTGGACACCTGACTAGGAAGCAGGTTAACAGACTGGACTGGATTGGACAGGATTCAAGGTAGTGGGCTGTGGAAATAATAATGGGCTGTGGAATAATGGGCTGTGGAAAGGAGCTGTGGAAAGGAGCAGAGCAGAGCAGAACAAGCCAAGGAGAAACAATAAAACAAATGGGTTTCTTCAGGGAATATAGGTACAGAACGAACTCCAAGTCCAAGCATGTGTTCTTGCCAATACCGTAATTAGCTTGCCAATAATAGCCTCCCAAAGTCCTAGAAATAGTGACCAAGGGGAGGCAAGGGCCAGAAAAGGCCCGGTGACAAATTTGTCACAGGTATGTGTAGCTGAAAGCTGGTAGCTCAAGAATAAAGAGTGATTACCGTCCCTCTGTGGATTTTTCTGTATGTATGTCTTGCAAATGTGCAAAGACCCAACCAGGTAACATTGAGAGACAACTAGGCACAAGTCAGAATCAATCAGGGTGTCAGACTGCAACAGAGAAGCTTTGTGGACAGACATAGTGTCACTTGTAGCTTGTCTTAGAGCTTGTACGCTTTTGCACTTTGTTGTTTCTGTCTGTCTTGGGAGATGACGCACACGACGGTGCGTCTATCACGTCCGCATGAATTGTTACTGTTGGTTCCACCTCACCGCGCTAAATGCTGACAAGTGGAGTGTGTGCTTTTGACAGCATGTCTGCCATTACTAAATCATGCCCTGGCTGGGTTTCAACTGTCTTACACCAAATGCTCTTCTAGGGTCAGAGGCAGATTTCACATGTACTAGTCAAAGCATTTTTGAGCCTCTCTCCATTGCTGGTGTGATTGCGTGAAAGTCAGAAGTACAGTTTGCAATGTGCTTGTGGCAGGTCTTTTCGTGGATTAATGACTGTGCAGGACGGTGGTTTTACAACAGCATTTCAGGGTGCCACTGAAATGGTTTTTGTGTCACCCGAGAAAATATGTATTCTGAAGGACATTTTTAATTCTCCACCCACTTTTTTTCCTCATAGAGTTGTACACAGTTGGCTTTTTCACATTTCCCCCATCTGTCTTGCATGTAAATAAGGGTCTTCTTGGTCACTATGATCAGGCAAAGCTTCCTTACATGATTCCTCCTCCTTTTCCATGTCTGGCAAGGCTGGGGGAAAGCCCTGTCCATAGTGTTTTTTTTTACCTTCAAAGGGCTACCAGTGCTGGTGCACACAGTAATATTTCAGGGTGTTTTTTTTTTAATGAACGAGGCACTGGTGAAATTGACAAGGCTTTCCCATGACCTTGCTAGTATTTGTGAATTAAAATATAGTAAAAGTTGTGACAGCCGGCACTTGATGATCCAGGAAACTCTATTAACTGGAAATTGGTTAAAAGGCCTGTTGCATTTATTAAGTGGCAGCTTCCAGCTGTAATTCCGAGTGGCTGGAAGAGTTCAGATCGGCCAGGCGCTTCTCCAAGGGGCAGTAAGAGTTCAGAATGTGCCTCTATGCTTCTCCAAGTGGCTGCGATTGGCGATATTGAGTGGTGATGAGTAACTTCATTTGGTGCTATCATGGTGAGGTTTGTTTGGGGGGGGGGTTCATGAAGTTGGGTATAATGATCTAATATTCAGAAAATTACACTATCTAGCAACCCTCTGGTCTCTGAGATGCCAGCTATCGCAACTTTTACTATATTTATATTCCATCTGTCTTCTCCTGAAAAAGAGGCATTCGAGGTGGCTAACAAGCCACATAAAAACAATAACATCCTTAACAAATAATAAAAAGCAACAACCACCAATAAAAATCATCCTCAACAATACCTTGACTTTCAACGCTTTGCTCATCCAGCTGTTTTAAGTTATAACCACATTTCAAATTTTGTCCATGTGCTTTCCTCTTTCGTTCGATTTCATCCAACCTTCCACAATGTTTGTCAACATTCTTATGTTTATTTTTCTTTTATTTCTGTTTATTTAGGTTTCGCACGCATTCACATGTGTTATACTGTATAGTTAACTACTTTTTTTTGCCGGCTAAAATAAATTTGCAAGCTAAAGAAGGCTATGCTTTGACATTCATCCATTTTTGACTTTCCTCCATGCTCCAGTCCCTAACCAGATGAAAGTGCAAGGTATTGCTGTAAATTGCTAACAAAAATCATCCAACGCAAGTAATGAGATAGGTGGTTTCACACCATCAAGCTGTCACCAACCGCATCAGAATATGGTTCCATCGAAATCTAGACACAGGGCAGTATTGGGCAGTACCTGGGGTAAGCAAGTGGGGGAGAGTGGTGACATTCTCCGACATAATCCTGCCTGTATGTTACGATCATCACCATTAGAAGCCCTCCTCCAGGTTCCTATGCCTTCAAAGGTGAGGTAGGCGATAACTGGAGAATGAGCACTTTTGCTTATGGTGCCTTGGCCATAGAATGCCCTCCATAGGGAGGCTTGCCTAGTGCCTTCTCCGATGTCATTTTGACACCATACCAATACTACTTCCTCAGTTTAGATTCTGGTGTGTTTGCTGATCTGGCTTTATGTTTATATTACTGCTGTTCATAATATTTTGTTAGCCACTTGGGGGGACTATATTCAGAAAACAGGATATAACATATAAATAAATACATTTAAAACAGGAAAAATGTTATCTTGTGAATGGTGGTTAGACATGTTAGCAGAAGATTCCTGAGTGATCATTAAAGCACTTTAAAATGCACATGTGATATTGGCTAGAAACATGGACTGTATCACAGAGTGCAGTTAGGTACAGTGAATCTCTTTATCCTGTGACTATATGTGGGGCATAACACACACAGAGATGCAAATGAATGGGGATTGTGTAAAAGCATGTGTGTGCCTTTATTTCCTTCATTGCTCTTGACAGATATGCCAGAGTAAAACGGTTTAATGAGTCAAAGAGCTGCCGCATTGGTGTTGGTGTCAAATGCATGGGAGCAAACCTTTGACCTCTCTGCCCTATGCTGGTCTCTCTGCCCATTCTGACTGTGTATGGAACTGCTCTCTTGCATGCTGTTTAATTAAACTCGTATTGCTTTGACTCTAACAGCAGACATGATCATATCTAGCAGTCTTTGTACTCCTTAATCTTATTGCTTTGGCGTGTTCAGGATTGCCTGATGTTTAAATTAATCACCTTTTATGCCTGGTCTTTCTTAAGTGACTTTACGTTTTGAAATCTTGTTACCTCTTATACTGGAAATATTCAGTTTCAGAAACTTTATTGGCATATACACTGGAAATATTAACACATTGCAGGTTCTTGGTATTGAGTTCTGGTGCCATCTTGGATGACCTTAACCATTGCCAAGACTGTGTGCCTGTTGAGTTGTTGGGTAGACACAGTCTTCAGAAGTGGCTAAATGCTGTAGGCTGTAGTAGTTGTAGTTGCTGAGTGAAAATATAGACCCCTGACCTGCAGGTGCACAGTTTAAAAGAGGCATCAGGGCTACAACAGAGGGAGGGGAGGGGTGCAAGAAAAGATTAGGGAAGAATATTATTATTATTTATTATTATTATTTATAGAATTTATACCCCGCCTTTCTCCCACAAGGGCAACCAAGGCGGCTTACAATAAAAACATTAAAATACATATATACATTTAAAATCAAGAATTAAAACAATTAAAACAAACAGCCCCAGTGGGTCATCCATTTACATTTGTTAAAAGCCATCTGTTAAAAAGCCAGCCCGCCATGTCAGAAATCAAATGCTGATCTAAATAAAAATGTCTTAAGGCCCCGCCGAAAGGTCTCTAAGGAGGGAGCCATTCTCAATTCCAGGGGGAGGGAATTCCACAATTGGGGCGCCACTGCCGAGAAGGCCCTATTCCGCGCCGCCATCCCCCTCACCTCCGTCAGTGGCGGCACGGTTAACAGGGCCCCCCTGATGACCTCAGAGTACAGGTTGGATTATAGGGGAAGGAGGCGGTCCCTCAAATACCCTGGACCCGAGCCGTTAAGGAAATGTGATCCTTTCCTATACACTTGCCACTTTGACCAATCATGGAGATTTGCAAAACCCTACCCATGCATCCAGGTTGACTGAAGCCTTCCTTTGGTACTAGCTTACTTGGAAAACTGTGAGTTTTTAAAAATCAGTTTAACTACACCAAGCATTTGGACAGGATTTCTAAAATTTTGATAGCTTGTTACAGGCTTGGAAATTAAGATCCACTCTGCATGATAAGACAGAAGAGTTAACATTGTCTCTTGATGCCACCTGTTTACCTTCCATCCTGTGAGTCAACAACATTCTCCATTCAAATAACCTCAGCTTTAACATGGGACGGTTTTAAGAGCTGTTTATACTCAGAACCATTAAAGAAATAGCGAGGGAAAAGAAGTGTCTGGTCTATTCTTCAAAAGACCAAAGTCAACACTGGGTGACCTATTCCCTGTTCTTTGCCTAACCTGGCTGAACTCTGGAAGACAGTAATAAATAGCAATGGTAATTGAGACCATTTCTAAGTATAACATCCCCACTTCCTCGCACCAGGTTTGCCCAGGATTCAAAGGTTTGTGACTAAGACAAATAAAAACAACATATTGAGCAGTTGTAAAGGAGACACTGGAGTTCTGTGGCCTGGCCTAAGCCTCTGGTTTAGCAAGCACAGCCCAGAAGTGCTGCCGAAAACAGTCTTCCAGACCAACTTATCTCAACTTGCCCCACAACATTAGAAGCAATGCAAATTTGGGGAGGAGGGCGAGGAAACTGCCTTTAGAACCTCAGAAAGGCTGCAATCCTATCTGCACTTACTTGGGTGTAAATCCATGAACTCATTGGAGCTTACTTCTGAGTAGATATGCGTAAGACTGTGCTGCAAGTATGGGTTAAAAATTATAGCACAATCCTATGCATGCCTTCTCAGACATAAACCCCACTGAGTTTAGTGGGGCTTTTCTCCAGGTAAGGATGCATCAGATTGAAGCCTCACTCTCAGGAAAGTGTGTATAGGATTGCAGCCTAAGAAGGATTGGCCAATCATCACTTTCTTTCACCTGTCATAGGATAGGATTTGATGGCATTCTCAGGATGGATTAATATGCAATATCACTCTCTTTTCTCTATCACTCATACTATCGTATCATATGACTCATACTAAGATGAAAGTGCTGCTAGTTTGTGGGGCACAAAAAAGAAGCAACAAATTCTTGCTACTTGTTGGCTCGAAGATTCTTTGTGCGTATTCTCTTCTCCTCCATCACAACTGCAACACATGTCAGAGCACACCCAACTTTAGAAAATACACACCGGCTAAGTCAAAGAACATCCTGATACTGTTGGATGAATTGCAGCTACAGAAGCCCATAAATCTTTCTGCCTGCTGTCAGTTTATGCCTTCAACGGTCACTGAGAATCTTCCAGGAACACGTATCATCATAGCTCACTTCCCTGAGGACATTTGTGCGTTATTCTGTACATAAAACTGCCTGGCTGGTTTGCTATGCCAAACTCTGCAACAAAGCAAGGCAACTGAACGGCATTTACAACTTGCCCATTATCTTATCAAAGCCTTAGGTAGAGCTGTAAATTGCACATTCCAGCCAGCATGCTTTTCAAAATAGCTTCTAAATTTAGAAACAGGAACTGGGAAATCTGTACTGGTTAAATTTAAGCATTTTTTCCCCTTGTATCCCAAACTATCACAAAGGCTGGTCAGTTAAGATATGTATATGGCAGGTTTCAAATGGAATCCAAGCCAAGAATTATCCGCCCTTTGGATATACCAAGTGAGCCAGATGAGAAACTCAAAACACTTTTCTGCACAAATCAACCTACACTTGCATGGAGAAAGTAAGGTTTGACCTGGGTCATCTAGGGATACAATTTCATCTATGATTGCAGCCTGATTTTCAGCCGGTGTGCTCATGCGAATTGCTTCTAGGTAGCTGTGACTGTGCCTGTACATTGGTTGGGTCACACCCTATGAGTACATTCTCTGTGCAAATGCATCCCTAGGCACAGGTGGGAACAGGTGCATCTAGTGAAGAAGTTTTGAATGCATGAACTTACCCACTGCCTCTTCACAGTAAGCTACAGCATAGCAGAATGTATTCAGAAATTCAAAATTTTCCGGGAAGAATCCATGTTAACATAGCAATGCAGACACTCCTTCATTAGGAGAAAAGAGTCCGTTCTGTTGAAATGAACAAAAGAACAAATTGTTTAAAGCTCCCACTGGAATCAAGAGTTACAGATTCCATAAGTATGATACCCTATGACATGAATATGATTAATCAGAATCTGCACATTCTCAGATATCTGTACATTTTTGAGGTCTGCACTGCATGTTATGAATTGCTACCTTCCCTCTGTAAACGGAAGTGTGTTGTGATGCCTCTGAGGTACTTTGGAGAGTCCTTACTCTGGCACCTCAGGGTAGAACTAGGTGAACGGGATTTGCTAGGTGTCTAGTTACCTCAACTTTACTGTGGGGACTAAATCCATCCTTAAAAGATGACAAGCAATAGCTGCCACCACCTAGAGCAGAGGGTACGACTATACCCCCTTAACCCCCCTCTCAGAGGCCCTGCCTGGAGATAGCACTATATTTCCCATAAGAAGCCAAAAATGTATTTTGCATGGAAGTGGGGGCATAAGAGAGGAGAGACATGTGAATGCTTTGGGAGAGGCAGTACAGGAGAGAAAGAGAACTGTGTGGAGAAGGCAGAATGACGTGTGGAAAATGAGCAGACGTCAACATGTAACAGTCAAGCCCTTTACAGCGCAACACAAGGGCCCTTTTTCACACACAAAAAGAACAATTTATGGTTCTGTCAGGTGTACGTCTGGGCTCCTGATGAAAATTCATGAGGTAATGTCTCTGAAGTGGGAGTGGAGATTGCAGGGGACTGGTCCCCATCATTTTGAAATGAAAGTATAGCTAAGCCAATTCGAATGTTAAAACATTCTCCAGCCGTCCACTGAATTCGTGCAGAGTGTTAGCTATTTTTAAGCCTGTAATTAATATTTTTGCAAGGAAATTTGTTTGAAAGATAGACATTTAAAGAGCACGTGATACCTTTGTCTGTGAGGTATGAGCACAAGAAGTTCCGTTTCATATAAATGGGGCCTATTTTTTCTTTAAACTCAAGCGCCATGAGGCCTGATTGGTAAAAAGGCTTTACAGCACTCATCTGCACCAGTGAAATCATTGTGACTGGCCAGATGACAAATGTAAGCTGGAAGCGGGTGGATGAATATGAGCCGTGAAGATGCACCGTACTAGAACTTCTCAGGAAAGAGATAACCTTCTGTGAACGTGAAAGGATTTTTGAGAGTATTTGGTTTCATAGGTTGGGTTGCAAATTCAATCTCCAGTTTTGCTACAGAGGGCATAGTGTGTCAAGCTGCATGCTCAGAACACTCTTTGGAGTAAGGAATGGTTTTCATGAGAGATTTATTTGTCTTGGGAAAAAAATGTAAAGCCCCCTGGACATGTGTCTTTTGTTGTACTATAGGGTATGGTATGTATGAAAAGAAAGTATTCATGTGCCACAAACTATGTAGCTAAGCATGGCTACTTGAAGCAAAGCTGCAGAATTTCAAAATGTGAGCATGCTGGGGAATGGACGGACTCTGAATGCTGGGGGATGCATGTGCGGAACTTGCCTGAAGAATGCCATTGTTGGTGCCTTTTTTCCTCTTCAGCAATGGAGACATGCAATGGGAAGTCATGCTCTTTTATTGATGTTCCTCATGATTCTATTCATTTCAATATAGGGTCTGTCCCTTTGTTGTTGTTCAGTCGTTAAGTCGTGTCCGACCCTTTGTGATCCCATGAACCATATCCCGCCAGGCCTTACAAACAAACAAACAAACAAACAAACAAACAAACAAACAAACAAACAAACAAACAAGCAGCTCTGAATATGACGAGCATACATGTTTTGTTTCATGATGTGCAGATGGGTAGCTGTTGCCCCTCATTCCAGATTTTCCAGTGCTGCTTGCGGCTCTTATTCACTGAAGAAAATGCACTCAGAGAATCTTCATCCAGGAATAATTCCCTTTCTTACTTTTCAGCCATTCCCTTAGTGCTTTTTCTGTTTAGTTCTCTCTTGGCTCCAATCCCCTTCAACCCTAATTCAAAGCACATTTTCAGGGGTATTGAGAAAGGATGAGGACAAACTCTGACAGGGGTGAAAAGAGTGGTGTCATCATGATTCCTTGAAAGCTTCCTGTTTCTTTAATAGCTGTGTATGAGGCAGACATTAAACAGGTGCTTTCACCTTGGGTGTTTCTTCCCCTGTGAGAAAATGGTCCCTGTGGTACTACCAACTAACCATTTTAAAGAAATGGGCAGTACTTCTTGTCCTCCCCCCCACCCCCGCGATAAATACAGTATTTATTTTCCATGAAGGATGGATGTTTGAAACTTGCCTGAGGAATTGTGCTAGCCTTCCAAAGCTCTTTTATGTTCCCTCAAAAATGTCTTGGATATTTCAACTGATATTAATATTACTGCACAACATTTCTCCTTTTTTGCCGTAAACCAAATGAAACTGTACTCAGAAATTCTGGCCATGCAAGCTTCTTGCCACTGCCATTGGCCATATGCAAGAAAAGAATGTACACACAGAATTAAACCTTTGGCATGCATTGGCATGCAGGGGACCACGGTGGCTTAGTGGCTAAGATGTTGAACTGCAGACTGGAAGGTCGTTAGGACAGCAGTTCGAGACCTGAGGGCTGCGTGACGGAGTGAGCTCCCGTCTCCTGTCCCAGCTCCTGCCAACCTAGCAGTTCGAAAGCAAGAAATTGCAAGTAGATAAATATGTACCACTGCGGCGGGAAGGTAACAGTGTTCTGTTAGTCATGCTGACCACATGACCACGGAAGCGTCTTTGGAAAGCGCTGACTCTTTGGCCTTAAGAAACGGAGATGAGCACCGCACCCTAGAGTCAGACACGACTGGCTTTCAAGCAGAGAATACCTTTACCTTTACCTTAGGTAAAGGTAAAGGTATCCCTTGACAATTAAGTCCAGTCGTGTCCGACTCTAGGGAGCGGTGCTCATCTCCATTTCAAAGCCGAAGAGCCAGCGCTGTCCGAAGACGTTTCCATGGTCATGTGGCCAGCATGACTCAACACCGAGGTGCATGGAACGCTGTTACCATCCCGCTAACGCGGTACCTATTAATCTACTTGCAATTTCTTGCTTTCGAACTGCTAGGTTGGCAGGAGCCATCGCACGGATTCGAACTGCCGACCTTTCGATCGACAGCTCATGGTATGTACTGGCAAATATTATTTTCAAGCAATTGTCAATGCATGCAAAAATCTTTATGCGGAAGAGATTGTGCTTGGCTACAACCAGCCCGCTCTGGCACATAAATCTATTTCTAAGTGGCCGCCACACTCCTGACAGCTCTATGAACTGGCTCTGGTCAACGGAAATGATTCTTTGACTTGACAGAGTGCCACTCCAATTCAAATACATGTATGTGCTCTCAAGTCAATCTCTCTGAAGTCAGTAGTCATTTCATTGCCAGCAGTGGTGTTTACTTTCAAATAAATGTGTGGAAGTCTGTGGTGCCAGATCGCTTTGTGATCCAAGCAGAGCGTCAGCTTTGACTGATTCACTTTTAAGCAAATTAGTCAAACTAATTAAACACATTGGGGCTGAAGTTTAACTTTAATTAAAATGCAAACGAAACAAATTAATCTATGTCAAAATTTGCCCAGGCTTTCAAAGAGGTGCAAATTTGAATGTGAGTATTCATCAAAGAAAAGGGATACTGTTTCACCTCATTTATCCAGACCTCCCATAGCCAGGCTTCTATATAGCAAGTCCTGCTTGATGACCTCCTCTATTCTAGACCTAAATTTCATGCCCCCCTGAAGTGTCATTACAAAAGAGCCTGTACTGTACTTGAACTGGATTCATTAGCTCCAAGAGCCCTTCTGGAATTGAATCTGGCAGAAGTAGGCCCGGTCTTTTGCAGTGATTTTCCAGTTTACCATTTAACAAAGTTGTGATACATTATCCTCTATTCTTATTCCTCAAAACCCCTGTGCTCTTTTCATTCCCTTCATTGCTTTTTCCCTAACTCTTTTTGTCTGTTTCTCTAGAGCACCATTGGCTCTAGTCCTACTGCTTCCTTTTTTATCATCTCTCATAGTCAGATCAATGAAAAAGAGGTGTCTAAGCACCATGCTTGAGTCCCTTTGTGTGCACTTTGCACATCAAGAATTTCCTACCCAGATATCCCATTGTGTAGGAAGCTGTGCATATCCCCACATGTCCCACCATATGCACATGTGGCGAAAGGCCATTACCCATGGTGGCTTCTTGATGCATATACCCATGGCAGAATAGTCACAGATTCATTCATCACATGCATTTCCATCTGTGTGGAAAATTCCACAGCCATAAGAGTTCTTTTAATTAGCAGCTGATCTTGGCTGCCCTGCTGACCAAAGGCCTATTCTGAAGTCCAGTTAAGAACATAAGAAGAGCCCTGCTGGATGTGGCCAAAGGTTCACCTATCCTGTTTTCAATCCAAATACTTCCAGGAAGCCCACAAGAAACACATGAAGAGAATGAGGTCATGTTTTCGTTTTCCTATCCACTACAAGCGAATATGTTTTTCCTAGTTTGTTACCACCATTCAGAACCCATCATGTTTCTGGTGTTCAGATCTTTTCCATCATGTGTGCACAGAGGCGTCAGTGTAGCGTGGCCCGCGGGGCTGAGGGCCCCAGGGTGACGCGCGCAGAAGGGTGACGCGCGCGCGCGTCACCTCCCCTGCGCACGTCACCCGGGAGGCTCCGCGCGTCACCCAGGAGGCTCCGAGGCCGGGAGAAGGCCTCGGACCGTCCTCCCGGGCCTGCGCTCATGGGCCTTCTGAGGAAGGCCCACTGCGCGAACGTTATTTATAACGTGTTTAGCCTTTCTACCCTTTTACCTCAGGAACGGTCTGCGCATGCGCTAAACACGTTATAAATAACGTTCGCGCAGCGGGCCTTCCTCAGAAGGCCTAGGACAGCCGGCCGGGGAAGATGTACCCGAGCCGGCTGCAACGATTGAGTGGGCGCCCAGAGCGGCAGCCCGTCGGGCGCCCAGAGCGGCGTCCGTCGGGCGCGCCCCCTCCAAGTAATTAGTAAAGGGGGTGTGTCGGGGGAGGGGTCACTAGGGTGACGCGCGCGCCGGCCCTGGGGCAGCGCGCGCCCTAGTGACGTCTCTGTGTGTGCATCACTTTACCTTGAATCTCATTTTCCAATATCTTGTCCATTTCATCTCATTTACAGCCCTATCCTATCTAACCCCTCTGCTGATCCAGTTCCCTCTGCAACCTGTGTGGAGGGCAGCCCTAGAGGTCTCCAGGTAAGGGAACATTTGTTCCCTTGCTCAGGGGTAAGCCTTCACTGCCCGAATGGGTCTACTCAGACCTGTGTCAGTGATTTTGCTGACATAAGTCCGAGTGGACCTAGGAAGGCAGATTGAGGACAGGAAATGGGATAGGATATTGGCAGCTCCAGTTTCAATCTGATCCCTCCCCACCCCATTCTCCCCCTCCCTGTTTCACCCAACCCCCTGCCCCCTGCTACCGGGACTATTCCTGGTGGGGCTATTCCTAGCTTTGCTGCCCTGTGGCTGTGGCCACTCACTGCTTGCAGTGGCAGCCCAATTGAGCTTTATGGTGTCGCCTTTTGCAACAGCCATAAAGCATGCTGTGCCGCCAGAACGCGAGATGTGGCAGCATAGAAGACCCATAAGATTGGGCCATTAGAGTGATATTTTTTGACGCTCACCTTGGCTTTGAGATTTCTAGCATTAGCACTTGCACACATTTAGACATTGCATCCCTCTCCAAATATCTTGTTTACACACAATTTGTTCTGTAGCTCTTGGTCTCTTTAAACAGCGGCCATTTCATTCTGCATGCTCATTGACAATCCCTATTATGATGAGCTGAACCATGTACACCAGCAACTCTATGACTGAGTTGGCCTAAACTGAAAGTTTCCCAGCTCCTGGTTTTTCCCTTGAAATCAGCTTAAAAGCGGCTCTCCATTTTTCATGCATCTTGGCATCTTATTTACTGGCTGTTAGTTTCTGCTCGTTATAATTGGAGACAAATGGATTTTGCCACACTTAAAACTGAAAAATTCTCCTTCCCAGAAGCTGGAATTGTTGTATACTAACACTGTATGTGTATGGACCATTTGTCTTGGAAGTGTCAAAGGGGGACCGTGGGAATCTCTTGTACTGACAACCCCTAAGAATCCACAGATATTAATTAATTTACTATCTTTGCTAAATCATTGGCAGTAACTACAGAATAGAAAGTGGAAGGGTTTTGGACAGTTTCCCCATGCTTAAATATAATGAATGAGATCCCACCCCCATGTAGGTGAAAAGCACTTCCCAGTGAGGGGGGCAATATTTTCTTCCAGGACCCACCTCCTTCACCTCTTGGAGTGCAGCTCTGGCAAGCTTTTTGGAGAGCACAGGGAGCTGAAAAGCTCCTGCACAGAAGGCAATGTCAAAAAGGGCATGCAGGGCCTGGGCTCCTAGCCATCATTCTTTTGCATCTGCCTGGTTTTCAAATATTTGGATTGCATGGATTCCTTTGGCGAACAGAGCTTGTCTTACTTATTGTAAACTCTTTAGGGGCTTATGAATTTCCATAGTTGTCTTTATTCCTGCACTGATATTTGGTGTGATATTGCATGGATTGACATGGAAATAAGCCACTCTTGTCATGGTTTGAGAGAACATAAGATGAGTCTTGGTATGTGTTCATGTTGAACACCCTCCTTTCCAAGTCATGGCAAAAAAAAGAACACATGTTGAGGAAGAGCTGGGTTAATGGGTGCTAAGGCACAACGGTAGCTTGAAAAACTTTACAGGGATTGCACTATCTATACCAATGTGTCCACTATCTATACCAATGCTGATCTCCATCTATAATGCCCTCCTTCTCTATAGATGAAGGGGTGGAGTAAGCACAGAAGTTGCAAACCACATATGGGGCAAGAGTGATTTCAAGGTACTCATGCCTACTTCTAGGGACAACGTTTGCTTGTAGCACTACAAGTTGATGCAGGAACGCAGGAAGCCCCAACACATTAAACAAACATAGCAGAAAGCCTGTGGGGGACTAAATGAACACCCTGAAATGAAGTCATCAGTATTTTGTGGGTTATTCTGCATATAGACAGGAGGTCATGCAAGCTAATGCGGATGTCAATCATCACTTTTAAAATATCTATTCTTCTCTGGCACATTAATTCCAAGTCTGTATCCATTTGAAAGGGCGAACAGGCTTTCAGCCACCTGGGTTTCCATCAGGGAGCCAGACTGGCCCATCCATTATCTTTAGCAGAGCAGTGAAGTAGACTAGTCATTGGGTTCCTTCTGTTCAGAATCAGCCAATTTTGAGCAACAGCCCCCAAGGCAGCAGTAAAGGGTATCTTTGCCACTTTTTGGCTTGCTGAGGGAGGAACATGCATGACAAAATGTTCTTCTATAATGGTTTCCAAGGTTCTTTTAGTCATGAGAATAATGAGAATATTATGAGTCATGAGAACTTCATGAGAATAAGGTTTTATAACAGAATTGTTTTACTGGTGCCTTTGAAGTTATTTTCCTGACCAATTATATAAAGAACTTTGAAACAACATGGACAAACATCAGTAGGTTGTTTTGTGTGTGTGTGTGTGTGTGTGTGTGTGTGTGTGTGTGCGCTTTTTAATGCACACTAGCATATTCAAAATGCTCTTAGAACATACCTGTTATGGTTTGCTCACAATAATGGATTATATACAGGCACAAATGTCCTTAATTATGTGTGGAGTTTTTAATGAAAGGCATGTGTAAGAATGGGTAGTGGTTGCACATATTATTTTCAATTCTATTTCAGAGCAACAGACACAAATTATTGGACTACATCTGTTTAATTCTTTTTTTTTTTAAGTGCAACTTGAAAATTCAGGTCAAACAAGCTTCTCTTCCAGATCTGATTGTGACATACGTTCCGGGTCCAAATCATATTCACAATTGACTGAAATTGGGATGGAGAGCTCAGGAAGGTAACCATTCTATGATGTGACTGACAGTTGCATCCCATCACCTGTATAGGATTGTTTCTTCTTTCAGCAAATGAGTCGCTTATACTGCAATATTGTCATCCCACAGGAGGCGAATCTGTCCTGTTTCTCTGCTAGCTGCAATCCCATATTAGCAGGTTATTACTGTATCTTAAAGCGCAATCCTCGCTAAGTACTAGAACAGAGGAGCGCGTGCTCCGCCGCTCTAAGCTGTCGCAAATGTGCTGTAGAGCACATTTGTGATGACTCAGGATTAAGGGCTGCTGGTGCAGGAGGGTGGCCATTGGCTGACCCAGACTGGGAGGGGGCAGAGATATTAACGATGCACTCTATCGATATCCTCTGCCCGTTCCCAGCCTGGTTCGGCCTTACTCTGCCACCTCGGATGTATGCCAGCTTCAGAGCTGGCGTACATCCAAGGAGGCCCATAGGCCCAGGGCAGCCCTACACTCAGGGAAGGGGATGAACGTCCCCTTCTCCCGAGGTGTTCTCAGGCTGCGCTGGTGCGGCCCGGGAATGGGCTCAGGATACGATGGCCGACCCTTTAGGCCGGCCATGTATATTTAGAGAGGATTGTGCAGTTAGGTAAGTACATTTCTGTTGACTTAGCTTGCTTGGGAAACCTGGAGTTGGCTGTGATATGATCACAATATTATTAGGCTACATGAGAAATAAATGAAATCATTCCATACAATGCTCCACATTTGTACATTTGTCGCTTCATTTCCTTAAGCCACGGGAGGGTTGTTACAAGGAGAAGGAGAGAATTTGCTGGTTTGTTTCTGTACTTAGGGGGATGTTTTAATGACCAAATGATATAGAGAGAGTTTGATCAGGATAGGATGCCTGTCTGGAATGTAATGAATGGTAGAAGGATTGTTATAGGGACAGCTGACACTATTTACATCCGGGTCGCTGTTACTTTGACGTTAATTAGATCCGGAAATACGAGTATAAATTGAGTGTTCCTCAAACATTGTCTAACTTCTGATGATGCCCATAATGTATGGGGTGAAACGTAAAGTTGTCATAACATCTGGTTTATGTAAATAAAGAGCTTGTAAACGACGTAGTTTTACCCGGAAATATGTGGATTTTCAATTCGGAGATTTGGTCACGTCGTGATAGTCTACAAATGTATTTATTGGTCAGACTGTCTACCTTCTCTTCTCGATCAGTTACCACCATCAGGAAGCTTGGGGTGTTCATAGCCTGTGTTTGGTCTGCCTATGACTTTTCACCCATGAGGAAGCCTTTCAAATGCTTCTAGCCCATAGAAAAGATAGCAGAGACGGCCACAGCACTGTTGCTTGTCTATGAAGTTTTCAGTACCTTGATGGCATGACAAATTCCTTTCTTCTAACACCTATTTGAATTATTATAATCCTGACAAACAGCAACTGTTCATTTCATGCAGAGAATTAAAAGTGCTCCCTAGCAACTGATGAGCCCTCTCATCAGACTAAGCTACACAAATATTTTATGGCTCTTGGCCAAATTCTGCAACAGTTGTGGAATCATCTGCTTGCACCACTGACAGCCAAGGTGAGGATTTACTGCAGCATCAATGCACCTTAGCACGAAGCTGGTTTACATTACAAATTGTGATAACTGGCACTTGCAGCCCAATCCCTAACTCCCCATGCAGCCATGCGTTCTCTGTATCCCACAGGGCAGTTTTGGACCACAAAGCCCTCCTTGAGATAAAGAAACATTTGTTCCCTTGCTCTGGGGTAAGCCCTCGCTGCCCCACTGGGTCTACTTGGGCCTGTGCCAGCCAGGTAGCTGGTGCAAGTCTGAGTGGACTCGGGAAGGCAGATTGATGTCAAGAAGAGGGATAGGATATTGGTGGCACCATTCCTGCTGATACCACCCCCTTCCCAAGCTTGATCATCCCTCCTCCCAACCCTGATGTCTGCTCCATTCTTCCCCCTCTCGCCACATTGCAACCACCCCACCTCCCATTTGCCACCTGTGCTGACCTACCTGTGATGGAGCTCTATCTCTGGCCACTGGTGTGTGGACTCAGCCGCTCACCACTTGTGGTGGCCAGGCTGCGCTATATGGCTGTCGCATTTTGCGACAACTGTAAAATAACTTAGGCTGTCAGAACGCTACTTCTGGCAGCGTAAGACCTTGTTAGGACTGGGCTGTTGCTGATCCAGAAAGCAATATTAACTGGCACAGCAAAAGATCACCAGTCTTGACTTCCAGTTTGCAGCCCATTGATAACTACAGAGGTCGCTCAGAAGCTTTCAGAGTGGCTACACAGTGGAACACACAACTTTCTGGGTGAAACTGACAGTGTCCCCAGTGAAACAGACAGCTGCAGCAACAGAGACATTTTAATAGCTGGAAAGTTATGGTATTGGGCATCCTTTGGTCCCAGAGATGCTGAATATTCCAACTTTTACTGTACCTAGAATTTGTACAAAGAATTTCTTAGGTAAAGCACATGCCAAGCACCAGCATGAAGCCTTTGGTAATGAGGAGCTATTACCCTGACACAGTACTGAGTGACATTGCAAGTCGTGGGGGAGTAGGAGCAGTCTCCAGGGTAAGCAGTGGAAGGGGGGGGGGGGAAGCAAAGCAAAGTCCTACTATTAGTACAGTGGGTGATTCCTGGCCAGGTGTTTACTCTGGAATTGCCACTCTATGTTCACTTACTTTTTTGTGTGGAGCATCTGCATGCTGTTGTCAGCAAATTGCTGTTCTTCTGTGCTTTCTCCAGGCAGCTTATCTTTCTTTCATGAGCTCAGAAACTCATTTTTTTTTTTTAGAAGAGAATGGAAACAGCAGCACCAGGCTGTCCAATATAGACAAAGCACTATGAAGGCTTTTCAGGGTGACTGTGTCTTTAACATTGATCACTTCCTCTTTGCAGGGTCAGCTGCTTCCTGTTTGGCACTGCTGGGGGGGGGGTTGTACTGAATAGTCTCTGATTTGCCCCTTGAATAGCCCTGCTGAACTCACAGGAAGCTGCTTTATAATGAATCAAACCTTTGGTCTATCGAGCTCAGCATTGGCAATACAGAATGGCAGCATCTCTTCAAGGTTTCAGACAGGAATTTTCCTCTACTCTATCTGGAGATGCCAGGGGTTGAACCTGGAAGTTCTGCCTACAAAGCAGATGCTCTACCCCAAGTCATGGCCCCATCCCCAGTTGCCTTCAGTGGCAGACTGGGTCTAAAAATATTGGTTGCCAGGAGACAAAGGGGGCCCACCCTCAACTATATGAATGAATGCATTATTTATTTATATCGGCGCCTTTCCAATCGTCAGCTGGAGCGCGGGCGGGGCCGGCACTTCAGCCGTCGAACTCTTCACAATGTGCCCTGCCCACCCTTGCTGAGGAGCGCAAAGGCACTCGGCTCCTGAGTGCCTTTCTTCAGCTGCTGCAGCTGGGGCAATCTTTCACGAGGCTGCCAGCCCGACCCGCTTTCTTCCAGAGTCTCCGGAAGAGAGTGGGTGGGGACAGCAGCCTCGGGAGAGATCGCTCGGGAAGGAACGGAAGGGTGGCTCTCCGAGTGGCAAGAGGGCCATGTGTTGGACTGGCCTGAAGGCCCACTTGCCATCGGGCAAGCTGACACCCTGGCCAGTCCGCCACTGGTTGCCCTAATGCCCGTTTGTTCTTCATGGGGTGGGGTGGAAGAGGCTTCGACTCCTCTCTTTTCAGGAATTAATAGCAGAATTGTTTCACCACAAAAGACAAGGATAATGAGAGGAAATAAGTAATTAAAGTCTCCCTGCCTGTGGTAAAAGTTACTATATTCAAGTTCTTGACAGTGAGTTTGAGAAGTGGCCATATTTATGGTTCGTAAAGTTCCTCCACTCCCTTTGATTCAAGACACATGCCGGTTTTGAGATTTTCCCGTCAGTATTCAGGATGCAAGTCGCGGCAACTTTACAAAAGCAAAGACAATAAAACGTAGCTTCATTGAAATGTAAATACAAAATGTCCTGTAACCATGCAGGCCTCTAGGGGGTGCTGCTTGCTTCTAAGCCTTCTTCAGTGGTCTTTTGGGAATCTCCCAGTCCAGTTTACTGGAGATGGCATGATTGTCTTTTCCAGTTCTCAGGTGCGTCTCTCCTTGCCAATACTAGCCAAGCAGTCAGCTGGAACAGCCCAGTTGCCTCTTCTCTATGAAAGTTGTTGGCTGGAGAACTGGGCAGTAAATATACACCACACCTCAAGATCCCCCCCACCCCCATCCCCACCCCCAGGTTGCTAGCCAGCTCCTGTGGCAGTTCACTAAGGACAAGCACATTCCATGGAGTTTGCCACAGTCGCTCCAGCTATCTTTTGGGGAGGCTACATACAAAAAGCACATGCAGTGGTCACTCAGATTATGGGATGACACCCAAGCTAGAACAATGAAGGGTGCCAAGGCTAGCAACGTTCTCAGACCCGTGGCTAGGAGATATCCAAGGAATGCAATGGGAATACGATTCTGCTGAGGCATTGTCAGGGACTTGGGGATCACATGCCTACATGATGCTTAATATACTATGCGCTTCCTCCAGGCATCGGGTCATAACATTGCTTGAAGCTCTCATTGCTTGGCATAGTGAGCCTTTTAACTGTATGTTCATAGCAAATTCTGCTAGAGGTCTGCACTGAGCACGATTTGCTCATTTTCTTACAATTCAGTGTGTGTGTGTGTGTGTGTGTGTGTGTGTGTGTGTGTCTGTCTGTCTGTCTGTCTGTTTTATGGAAACTGGCATTCCTGGCACAATCATCAGATACCTCAGCAAAACTAAAGAGTCAGCCGCAACTAATTTGCATGATAACAGATAATTGAACGTAAATATTTTCTTTTTGTCAAGTCATCCCTGTTTGCACCGTCTTACTTCCACCCACATGCCCCAATATCCTTTACATCAAATGTAAACGACCAATGAGAAGGGCTAAAACAGGTAAGGGGTTAAGCAACTGAAGATAAGTGTTTTTGGAAAGTCACTATGCCAAGCAATGAGAGCTTCAAGCAATGTTATGAGCCAATGCCTGGACAAGTTTTTGCCAAATGTAGTATTGTTTTATTCCATTACACATGCTGTGCCACCCAGGGCGGTTCTGTCACTGTCCTACAACTCTGTAGGTCTCTGCTACAACAGCTCTGCCGCTAGGTATTTCCAAATATTTACAAAGATGTTCTAAATTCCAGTGAGAGTTTTGCTTCTGCAAAAGTATCGTTGATGGAAAAATCAATGCTTCTTGGGTTTTGGAGCGAAAAATTCAAAACTGTGTACAGCCAAGTTGCTTCTTGATTTTTTTTTCTGAAAAGTTTTATCATGACCTTCTAGATAATCCTGGAAAAAAAAACATGAACATTCCCTTTTGGAGAAACATTGTTAGCATCATTTTGTTCCATGTGCTAAGAATGCACTTGGCATGTGGCAGAGTATTTTCAGTTTCTGCTTGGATGGCACAGTGCTTGTGGTAAATGGATAATTTGCCATGAAAGCAAGTCACGGTTTTGTGCATTACCTATCAGAAATTATGTGTAGAGATGCACTGGCATCGCTCAAGGTGGGGCGGAACGGTAAGTTCCGCACTGTGCTAACCTCCGTTTACTCCCCGGCACGAGGCGGCCCCGCCCCCTCGCCGTCGGAGCCATTCAGTGTGGCGAAGGCAACGCGAAGGCAATGCGTGTTGCCTTCACCGCACTGAATGGCTCCGACGGCGAGGGGGTGGGGCTGCCTCGTGCCGGGGAGTAAACGGAGGTTAGCACAGTGCGGAACTTACCATTCCACCCCACCTCGAGCGACTCCACTGTAGAGATGTTGGCAAAACTCGCACTTTATATCAGAGTCTCACAGCCCATTCCAACCCAAGTGCTAAGCAGCCCAAGTCAGACCTAAAGTCAGCCTAAGTCATTTAGGTCGAAGTTAGGTCTGGAATGCAACCATTTAGGGCGAAGTTAGGTCAAAGTTAGGTCGAAGTTACGACCAACGGACTAAGAACAGCCCATTCCAACCCAAGGGCTAAGCAGCACAAGTCAGACCTAAAGTTGACCTAAAAGTGGGCGGAACATGGGCGGACCGTGGGTGTAACGGGGGCGGCAACCAATTAACGTTGGATTCCAGACCCTGGCAAGCACAGACACGCCCCCTCCAACACAAATGCTGACACAAATTTTAGGTCGACCAAAAAGGTGGACCCAAATTCGAGGAGACCCATAGGAGCCATTTTACCTTACCTAAGCCAGCCCTCTCCTGAAAATTTCTAACACCCTACTCCTGAGTTAGGTCAGAGTTAGGACAGAGTTGGGCCTGCTAGGTCTGGAAACCGACAGAGTTATGCCTAAGATAGGGAGCCTATCAGCACCCAGCCCCACCCAGCCTCATTCCCACAAAAGCCCAGCCCCAGACCTCCACTCACTCTCTCTCTCTGAGCATGTGGCGTGGGGTTCTGTCCCTCACAGCCACAAAGTGGGACTTTGTCGGTGGAGGGCAAAATTCACAAACACCCCACTTCTCTCTTCTCCTCTCTGCCTCCCTCTAGGGCAGAGAGGGCTGTTCTGGCTGTGGCCAACCTGTTTACAGCTGTGCCTGGGCAGCTGCCTCCATGCAAGTGTTTGCTAACCCATGTCTTTCTTCCAGCCCCTCTTTCCCCCCCCCCCCACAGGCAACAACACCAGCAGGTAAGAGCAGGGTTTGTGCTGACATGTGGTCTGACTGCTGCCTCTTTGCATTTAGAAATATAGGAAGGATACATGCCTCTCTACCAATGTCTTGTCTCATAGCTGCCTGCATAGCCTGCCATGACATGCCTCTTTACCAATGTGTTGTCTCATAGCTGCCTGCTTTGCCTGCTATGATATATAGGATACATGCCTCTTTAGCACTGTTGTGTCCGATTGCTGCCTGTAGTCATGTGAGCAGACAATGCCACAAGTGTGGAACTGTTAGCCTTATGTAGACACCAGCTGTCCCCCCCCCTTTTCTCCACAGGGTCTACTGACAGGTCAGTATTGCTAGGTTTGCCATGGTTGTGACCCCCAAGTTGTGTTGTTGTCTCTCTCTTTGACCCTTTCCCCTTACAGGATCATGCTCTCCTTACACCCAGGTAAGCAGCTCAGACCATGCTATGTGTGTCACACCTATCAGCTGTGTTTTATTTCTCTCCCTGCAGGCTTTTGCAACCGACACACTGGCTTGTCTTCAATGGCGACTGCTTCCACACACCAGCTGACATATAACTCCCCCTTGTTTCTTGTCTCCCCAGGAGCGTCCACTACCACCTACCTTCCTGGGAGCACCCCTGGGGCTGCAGTCTGGTTGCCCCACGGTCCTCTGCCTCGATGCTGCCAGAGGTCAGGGAGCCAGCCCTGCAACCCTCCTCAGCTGCCGGCGCTGCTGCTGCTCCACCTCCCTGGCTGCCTATGTGCTGCCCCTCCCCTTTCTATGGAGCAGGCTGTGGTTCCACAGGGGAAGAGCCTGCATGTCCAGGTCCATGGGGCAGGTGTGCTGCTGCTGCTTTCTGATTGGCTGCTGTGACTACCCCTGGCAGCCTTGCCTGGCCATCTCTGCTAACGTTCCAGAACAATAAAGATGCCCCTTGGGCAGAGCCCCAGTGAAACATATGTGCCCAGTGTTTACACAAGCATTGCCCCCCCCCACACACACAGCCCCCAGCACTGAAGCCCCTACATGAGTCCCAGCCAGGGACTGCCACGGCCTTCCCTGGGAGAACCCAGCAGGGGCGCTGCGCGACCCCCATGGCACAGAGGGGAGGGGGGAGTCAGGGGGGGCCTCTCAGGCAGGCAAACAGTGACAGCCAGGGCGTCCGCCCGTAATGAAGGTGCCTCCGTCGAAGGTCCGCCCGTAATGAAGGCGCCTCCGTCGAAGGTCCGCCTGTAATGCAGCCACTTCCGCCCAAAGTCTGTCTGCATAAGAGGCGCATGTTTATGCATCACCTTCATCTGTGGAGCGCCCCCTGTGTCCCTATCGGTCTCTGCAGACCCCTCTCTCGGAATCTGTCTCCCACCAGCCTTGTTGTCTGTCTGTCTCTGACCCACCCATGCCCCTCCCCAGCACCCCCTGTCTGCCTGCCTGTGTGTCTGCCTCTCCTCCCACTCCCTGATGATGGCTGCTGGCCACCCCCCACCCTGCTAGAGCGCCTGCCGTGAGGCGCCGTCGTCGCCCCATCTGAGGGTGTGATGAGCTGTGTGAGCCCTTCACGCTCGCAGCAGACAAGCCCAAGGCATCTCTTGGTCTTGGCCGGGGCACAGAGCAGCAGGCACGCTGGGATGCCTTCTTTGTGGGCATTGCCCCGGCCTTGGAGGCCCAGGGCTTCAGGCAGCGCACGGGCGAGTCATATCAGAGGCAGTTCCAGTCCTCATGAGACCCCCCTTGTGTGTGACGTTCCCACCCCCCTCCCCTTCCCTTCCCTCCCCCGCTCACCCCCCAGTGCAGCCTCAACGTGGCTTGGGGGTGGCATCGCCTTCTGCAGGAGGGAGGGGACGGCCACTCTCCCCTGCAGCAGGTGGCTGATGCACAGGGTGCCCTGTGGCGGCTGGGCTCAGGCACCTCGCTCACCTGTCACCTGCCCTGTGCCCACCACATGACTGGCGCACCCCCCTGCCTGCGGTCAGCCCCTTTGCGACCGGGCTGCGACAGACCCTGCGGCAGCTGCCATGGATGGACGCTGACACATGTAGACAGAGGCCTGCACATGCCTGAGCCAGACACGGAGCATGGAGAAGAGCCTGCCTGCCTGGGAGGTAAGTGTTGCCTGGATCCTGGGGTGGTGCTGGGCCACAGAAACTGCAGCCTGCCTAACTCAGGCATAACTCTGACCTACCTCAGGCATAACTTCTGCCTAACTTAGGCTGCACTTAGGCCACACTTATGCCTGACTTGGAGAGGAGTTGGGTTGGAATGGGCTGTCAGGGGCTCATTTTAGGACTGCACCAAGTTGGCCCCTTATTTCCCATTCACAGACAGTGAAAATTGGAGCATTTTGCCTATTTTGGAGGGATGAAATGAGGGAAAGTGCAGCTTATTGATGGGATTGCAGAGGTCTGATTGGCAGCTGCCAGCCAGCAGCCACCATTGTCCCCAGAATTTCCCCTGTGAAGGATAGTATGTTAGCAGGTTTCATCATTCTCCAGAAGCATGAAACATGAAGTGGCATCTGTCCAGCAGAGAGTGGCGCCGGCCTTGCCGCCAGTGCCACTTACTCTCCGGGTGTCGGAAACGTGCCTTACGGCACATTTGCAACACCCAGGAGCAGCGGAGTGGCAGGCCAGCGCACTGCTCCACAGTTAGAGAGGATTGCGCTGCTCATTGCAGAGGAGGGCCACACCTCAGACAACACAGCACCACCAGCCCGTGTGGGCTAGCTACAAATAATAATGTTTCAAAGGAGAATTTTTCACTGTTGTGAAAAAGTGACGGTGTCCAAATGCTGGTTCACACTTACAACTTATTGAGTACAGCATCAAGTTATAGCATTGTTTTAGATGTTGCATGCATGTGTAGCAGTAGGTACAGTATCATCTGAGAACAGGCATTCTTGTTGGAGTATCTCCAACGGGGAGTATCTCTTCTCTAAACGATGCCTGTCTTCTACAGTTCTAGTTGTATGAAAGACAATTTGAAAATGTAGAAAAAGATTGACTGTCTCATTAAGCAGGGCACACTTTGGTCAATTAAAAGACTTTTAACTGATTACTCTACCCAATTAATTGGCACAACACTGCAGCCCTAGTACTGATTGCCAAATCCTGAGGGTTTGGAAAGGCCCTCCATGTGATTGAGATTACAATAGAAGGTAGGAAACAGCTGGAGATAACAGAGTTGAACAGCGCAATCCTGTGTAACCTTGCATCGGTGTAACAGTAGATGCACCGGTGTAAATGCACTTATGCCAGTGTACGTGCACTTACACCGGTGCATCTGCTGTTACACTGGTGCATCTATTGTTACACCGGTGCAAGGTTACACAGGATTGCGCTGGAAATGTCATTAGCAGCATTAGGCCACAAATCATAAAGAGGCCAGGAGAAAGTATTTATATGCAAAATTAAGAAAGTATTTATATGCAAAATTAAGAATGACTGATAAGGTGTATCATTTAAAAACAGGCACAGGAGCGCAAGTGAACTGCCTAACTTTAATGGAGTTCACCAAGAGTAACCAGAATGAAATCTCAGTGCTCAATAGGATATGATACATGAGCTATTCTGTCACTCTGCTGGGAGCAGTACATTGGTCAATGCCAAGGAAAGGGAAAATAATGCACCATAGCCCTGCAGGTCAGAGCGTTGCTACCCTGTTGGGATGAAACTCTCCAAAAAGCAGAGATCCAGGTACAAGGCAAGCAATTCTAACTGCAGCAAAAGAAATAGGCTTTGACAAATAATACAGTTTGTACCAGAAAACCAGCAAGTGTCCTCAGGTCCAACAGGATTAAGAGAGAATCGACAGAAAATTCCTTTCACAAAGCCAGTGGGAGCAGAGGCTGGGGAAAAGTTCATGCAAGCCCTCAAAGCAGGAAAACCACAGTCTAAGTAAACGTTGGAAAAACCAGTTATGCAAAAGGACACAGGAAGATGGAGGTGTTGGCTTATGCCAAAGAACTTCTAAATACTTTTTTAAAAAGCTGTCTCTCAAAAATGCAATCCAGGTATCTCTATGGATATAATAGAGGTGTAGACCCATGGAAGTAACTGCACCAGATTCTTAGGTGGCTACATTTGGTCCAAATATTTTGATGGCTGAAGTTGTTTCTGGACCTACAGACTTCCATGAATTCTGCAAACACAGGAACCATGATTGATGGTAACATTGTTCAGAGCGAGCCATTTGCCAGGGCTCAAAGACACTTGAGGGGACACTACTCAATCTCATTGTGATCACATCTGCTGGTGGGTCAATCCACACTAGTAGCAGGAATCTTTGGTGTGATTCATAGGCATAGATTTCATAAACTACAAATGCTTCCTGGAAGTAACACCCTTTCACTAGAACAGGGGTGGCCAACCTTTCAACATGAATGTTCCTGGCCCTTTAATGGTTGTCTAGGTGAGGGCATTTCAGCAGGTGCAGCTGCTTTAGTGGCACCATCAGCAATTGCAGCTGCCAAGATTCTGCCTTCTACACAACTCTTAAGAATGCAGAGGCCCTAATGGTGGAAGGTTGGCCACTCCTGCATTAGAACATCCTTCCACTAATATCATGATATTTTGAAGATGGCTGTAGTTATGAAGTGGTAAGGGAAATCATTTGTAGAACATTCTCGAGGGCATCATGTCTATGGGCAAAATAGGGTTAGCCTCTTGCTCAAGGGCCCAGAAAAACCTGTGGTTCTGACATATTTTTGGAGTTGGCTCTGACATATTTTTGCAAAAGCTGAAAGCAGTGGCGTTGCTCTAGGTGGGGCGGAGCTCTAAGTTCCACTGCGCTCCGACCCACCGTTACACGCCCGTATGAGGCGGCCCCTCACCCTCACCTTCGTAGCCATTCAAGGCGGTGAAAGCAATGCGCAGGGAGTTTCCTGTGCATTGCTTTCGCCGCCTTGAATGGCTCTGAAGGCGAGGGGGCAGGACTGCCTCGTGAGGGCGTGTAACAGTAGGTCGGAGCGCGGCGGAACTTAGAGCTCCGCCCCACCTAGAGCAACGCCACTGACTGAAAGCCTAGAAACCTGCATCAACAGCTCCACATCATCCATGTGGGCCGACTAATATCCAAACATGATGAAACGTTGCTTCTTTCATCAGGCATGCTCAGTGTTACGCTTCTGCATGCAACAAAAAAGACAAATAATAAGAAATAAATGTGCATTTACAGAGCAATTACAGCGCTAAACCCCCATCTGTTGAGAGATTGAAAAATGTTTTGTAAGCTTTGGAGTTGCCAGGTGTTTTTTTTAATTGATCCTGCTCCTCTGTCTTTAACAGCAAATTGACATGCAGAAATTAAGTACTGTAGGCAAAGCGATGAGGTGTTCAAGATTCAGGAGCAGGACTAGGAAAAAAGTGGCTACCTTTTGTAGTTTCTATATACCTTCCTTGATCCCCTCGTGTTTACTATTCTCCTTCAATCACAATGTGACACTTGTAGGTTGAATGCATTGATTGTCTTGTTTATTCTTCATGTGATAAAGCAGCCCCACCCATCTGCTGGGTGAGCCTGGACAGTCAACACTATGTTCACAGCTGTGTGTAGCCAAGGGTACCATGGACACAATCCTGTGGAGAAATGGAGTAATGTGAATCACCCCTAGGTGTTGTTTAAAGTCAGAGCCAGGCAAACAGTTGGGATGCTGCAACTGTCCCTCCCCAAATGGACAGACCACAAAGTATGAGAGACTATCAATATCCGCAATGTCCATTAAGCACTGCCTATTGACAGGTTTCTCGCGTCTCAAGATCTAGTCAACATGTCATTGGAGTGTTATCAAGGTATCTTTTGGATTGATCTTGTCAATCAATGCAGACATTAACAGAACTCTAAAAAACATGTCCCCAGTGAGGGGTATCCATAGTAACGTGACACATTGATGCAGGAAAGGGCAAAGGGTGAACCTGTGTTTCCTTTCCCCAAAGTGCAAGTAGATGAAATATGAACAAATGGAATGGTGAAACAACACTGGTGGTTTCAGCTAGTACAGCATGACATGGTGATTTATGCATTCAAGCTTGCTCCAGAGTTCAACTGATGACCACCACAAGGGATGAGATTGCATAGCTGACCACACACTTTTCTGTTTATATTCGGTTCTTTTGTATTGCTCAAGAAGACGCATAAACTCCCATTTTCTTTTGCCAGATCAGTCAATAGGTCAGTAGTAAAACCAAGCTAGAAAAGGACAGAACATTCAACATGGATTTAAAATATTAGAAGCTCTCACATTTGTTCATGCTCATTTGAAGAAGCCAACATTAAAAACTATTTGTTCTGTCTTCACTGTTCTTTCATGCCATGCTCCATGGCATGCTCCATGCCATGGAGGAAAAGCGGATCAGGGCAGCAATGGGGGTGGAGGTGTGGGATCAGGCCTGGGAGGGGGGATTGGCAGTGCCAGCGCATGCTATATCCAAACCCCCTTCCCGGGCCTGATCCGCCTGCATGGATCAACGTGGACGTGCACCAGTGATATCGTGCGGGGATTTACGTTGGATCGGGCTGCCCTAACATTCTATGCATGCTCTTTTTATACTTTATTTTAATTTTGCTGTTTGTGTATGTAGATGCCTTTTATTATTATTATTATTATTATTATTATTATTATTATTATTAACAGTATTTATAAACCACTTTTCAACAAAAAGTTCACAAAGCAGTTTACAGACAAAATCAAATTATTAAATGGCTCCCTGTCCCAAAAGGGCTCACAATCTAAAAAAAAAAAAGCAGACCACTACCAGCAAACAGCCACCAGAAAAGACACTGTGCTGGGGTGAAAGGGGGGCAGTTACTCTCCCCCTGCTAAATATAAGAGGAGCACCAATTGAAAAAGTACCTTTTGCCCAGTTAGCAGGGGACTAACAGTGCCCAGTTTATGCATAGGTAAGTTTGTTTACTTTTTGGTTTTTGTTTTACAACAAAGGTTAAAAAAATTACCAGCCTAATATATGTGTTTTCAAGTAAAATAATTTTCTTTCCAGTTCTCAACGTGATGCCACTGGAAGCTTCCCCATCCCATGCAACATTGGGGGAGGGTACTGGATCAGGATAGTGGGAGGGGTGAGACATAAAAGCCCCCCATAAAGCCTGGGCCAGCTTCCATCCAAAGCTTATGATAGCCCCCCTCTCTAAAGAACACAATAAGCAAATACTGTATGACCAGGGGCGGCTAGGGCATTTTGCACTTTAGAAACAATACTTCATGGTGCTGGTATCTCTGATTATGTCTTCTCCATATCTTGCAGTGATGTAGACTTAGTCAAACTCAAGTCGCGTCAATGACTTGACTTGGACTTGACTCGGCAATTGTGAAAGACTCGAAAGACTCGACTCGAGACTTGGAGCCTTTTACGACAAGTCGAATTTTATTCAGGTTTAAACCCGTTTTCCCCATTAAATAGATAGGGACTCGCAACTAGCAACCAAAGACTCGGGAATTGGAGGCAAAGACTTGGGACTTGACTCGAGACTTGGACCCAGAGACTTGATCCACATCCCTGATATCTTGGCTGCTACTTGGTTGCTACACCATCCAGGCCTCGTGTCAAGCCTGTGACTGGTATCCTGTGTTTGCTGCTTCTTTGCCCTCCCACAGACGCCTGGCTCTCCTTTGGCTCCCTGCTGTGACTGAGTCACAAACACATGCGCACCCAAGTGGTGCTGAGCATTTCCTGCTCCCCATGCTTTTCCGTCGAGTGTTGTCTGTTACATGTGAGACCTGGCTGATGTTCACTGCTGCTGCCTGCCAGCTGGCAGATACTGTCAAATGTCAACTGCCGCCGGGGATTCAGAAAAGAGATGGCTTCTCACCTCACATGCACCGAGCTTTGGATAAGAAACAGTTCCACTGCTTATGAAAACGTCAGCTCAAGTAAGAAAATGTCCACCTCTGTCCCCAAACCGTATCGTGGGGCAACAGAGAAGAGTTGGGGACACTGCGCAGGTACTTCAACACTGTCATTAACGTAGCTGCTAATTCAATCCTACTCTCACTCTCGTTCTGTGGTTGTATTTATGGAATTTTATGCCACAATATTGAATAGAATTTTATACCACTTTAACTGTATATGGATTCCGTCCAAAAATGTTTGAAATTGTAGTTTGACCGGGGTGCTGGTAATTTCCTACTAGAGTTCCTGAACTGCCAAATGCAACAGGATTCAGAAGTGGAATCCCTTCTCTCAACCCAATATCGCACTGCTTTGTTAAAGAGTGGTTTACCTCCTTTCCCAAATCTTCTGAATAGCTTCGTCTGTGAGGTAAAGGAAATACTTTCAGATAATTAATGGGTACTTTTGGATAGGAGGATTTTGCTGTTAAGGGCTGGCGCCATTAAAATGGTGGTTCAGAACCAGGATGCACCAGGACAAATGGAACGACTCCAAGGAGGTAAATGAAACCCAACACCGGGGGTTGAGGACACCATCCTAGATCTGAGACATATGTGCACAGTGACCCTGAATAGACCCAGCTCCCAGCTGTTGATAAATGATGATTTTCTGTTTGTTTATTTTTCCTGCCTGTTGCAATATTGGCCAGGGAAACCTGCCCCACCAGTGTTGTGATTCCAATGTCTCATTTATCCTTGGTTTCCAGCCTCTCAAGAAAGTCAACAGTAGTCACTGGAACAATAATGGGAGAGGAGGGCCAGGATTAGTGGCAGAGCTTGTCTCTCACCAAGAGGCATGTGACTGTGGAGCTGAGTGCTGGCTCTTAATTATTATTAACAAAAGCAACCTGGAGGGTGGAGGAAATGTGATCTTCCTGTAGTGTGGTTTGCAAACACGGTTCTTGAATACACATACCGAAAATATAACCCTTTAAGGGAAGGAGAAGAAAGACGTTCCTGATTTCCGCACCATTTTCGTTAGCTATTTTATGAGATTGCAGCCTGGTTCAGGAAAGCTCCCCGTTTCTCTGTTTGTATCATATTTAGGTTTCAAATATAATTTGTAAAGTGGCCTACAGAAACCTACACTGCATGATCAGAAACGTGGAAATCTGCACAAGTAAACCTGTCAATCCCTGTCAGCATCTCCAGGTCGGGCTAGGGAAGATCTGCTTAAACCCTGCAGTCAGTTGAAGGCAATAGTGAGACAGGTGGACGTGGACCAGTGGTTTGGCTCTCTATAAGGAAACTGCACAGGTCACATGGTCACGTACATTTGATGTCCATTCAGATTGGAAGGGGGAGAAGCCACAGAAAGAACTGTGCCTTGTGGAAGTGCATCAGGCAGACATTTATCCAGTATCTTTAGCAAGTGATTGGAGAAGGTTTACGTTCAATTTCTACCAAGACATCAAAACAAAATAAACAGTGCCAAAAATTCAAAATAGCCTACCTAAAATTAATATGCACAGAAATATAACAAATATAAAATCCAAAACACCAACAATGGAGATGAAAAAATCCAGACACCAACGTATTCAAGATTCAACATTAAACAAGATGAAAAAAGACGGTTTCGAGGCCTCACCGAAAGGCCAGCAGGGAGGGCATTGTTCTTAATTCTACTGAGAATCACACAGACTGCACCCAAGCAAATGGACTGGATCTGTCCCCTACACCAGCAGCAATACCAACACTGGATCAATGGAGTGGACAATACGATTGTCAATATGCTGCTATTAATGTTACTTGGCCAGGGAGGCATGTGAAAATGCCCAGGGTTGCTTTTGGTAGTCTCCTAGAAGTGGATGCTGATTCTGAAGACTCCAGACCAAACCTGGATGGAGGGCAAGTCAAGATGGGATGGGGGGGGAGACGTGAGGGAACTCAGGTGTCAGGATGTCACTACACTAGTGCATTTCAGGATGTTTCTTTTATGGCCACACAAAGGAGAGAGAATGAAAAATGGAGCTAATGCTGCTGCTGTGTTGCACTAGCTCTATGCGTCTCCTCCCTTCCATTGCTAGGCTATTGTCCAAATGAGGACCCTGGCTTATCACAGTCCCCTGTGCAACATGAGTGCTGGAGGAGGATTAGAGAGCCAGAGGTATCACTAGAGTTTGCGTCACCCAGGGTGAGAACTCCTCGTGTCACCCCATCACTAGTGTCGCTCAAGGTGGGGCGGAAAGCTAAGTTCTGCAGCTTTCCACCCCACCGTTACTCTCCTGCACGAGGCGCCCCGCCCCCTCGTCATAGGAGCCCGTCAGCGGAGAGAAAGCAACGTGCAGGGACTCTCCTGCACGTTGCTTTCTCTCCGCTGATGGGCTCCTACGATGAGGGGGCGGGGCGCCTCGTGCAGGAGAGTAACGGTGGAGTGGAAAGCTGCAGAACTTAACTTTCCGTCCCACCTCGAGCGACGCCAGTGACCCCCCATAGACACACTCTTGCTATTTGTATAACACCATCTGCTCTACAGCATTCTGATGTACTCATAATGATCATCATCATCTTTCATTTTTAACTGGCTTTTGTATACTGAGGTGCACTCCAAGCAGCCAGTGATGTCACTAGGGTTTGCATCACCCGGTGCAAGAGCACATCGCGTCACCCCGGTGATGTCACTGGGATTGGTGTCACCCAGTGCAGTAACTCATGGTGTCACCCCCATTAACTTTATTTATTTTAATATATAACAGTACAGGTCATCCAACAAATCAGTAACAGTGGCCAACTTGATGACACTCACACAAATGAACAAGAGTTCTAGGATTAGCTCTGATGCATGGAAATGAGAGCTGACTCATACTAACACCTTATTGGTTCCATGTTGTATCATACTAACACCTCATTGGTTCTCAGGACAATCAGTCTCATTGGTCAGTTTTAAGTTAAGGAAATCCACTTTTTATTACATAAGGCATTTGTGTTTTCTTTTTACATCTATTTGGCCATAACATTTTATAGAATACAGATAATTCAACACAGTTTGATTCATTACATTCTGCATTAAATTACCTTCCCAACGATGTGTAACATTATGGCATTATTCATAAATACAAATTTTCCAAAAGGTTTCCACAATCTTGGCCACTAGTGGTGTCACCCCCTTGAGGGTGTTATCCAGTTCGGTCCACCCCCTGTGCCCCCTAGTGACACTGAGCAGTGTAGTCTCCCCGCCCCATCCCATCCCATCCTACCCCTCTGGTAACCCTACTATAGAAATCTCATATTTACTAGCATGTTTGAGCATGAATCTTTTTACTAAGTGCTTGTGAAAACATTGTACAAATCACACAGAAAATGAAGACAAACTAAGGGTTAAAGTTTCATTTTATATATTTTTGTTTTAATATAGTTTATAAAAAAATCAGGTTCTGTAGTGAGATGATGGGCCTCAAAGTAGTATAGTCATGTGGGAAATGTAAATGAAGAGAAGGAGGTTGTGAAAGGTATTGAAACATAGATGACAGCACAAAGGGAAAGACAAAGGAAAAGGTGGGAGCTGGAATTGAACAAGCTTGGAAATTCAAAAGCATTAAAAGGAAGACAGCAGGCCGCTCTCAAGCTGTACATTCGTCACCTGGGTTCGTGCAATAAGGGGCAAAAGATTGCATTGATGTACTGTATATATAAACCCTTTTTGTCTCCTATTTTTATCTACTGTTTAAAATGGAACTTTGTAAAAATAAAATGAAAATCATAATATTCATTTGCCAAAATCAATACAATTAGAGATTGGCTGAACTATTTTTAGAACAATAAATAAATAGCCCTCTTCCCTGTGTTTCATTCCAGGGCCTTTTGTCCTCACTGGTTAGAGTTTTTGCTCCAAAAATATACAAGAATCTGCCAAACCACTAAATGCAACCAACATAAAGTTGAATGGAAATGGACCCAAGCGGGCTGATGTGCGAGAGCGGTTGGATTTTATGTTTGCTTAAATCACATTTCAGTTTCTTCAATCTGGCTTGACAGTATTTTGAGTTGAAATGCTGTTTTCCTAGGCTGACCACGCAGGTCACCGACGGAACTATTTGTTTTACAGGGGTAAGAAGAAAATACTGAAATACCACACTTGCATCTCATGGTGGTGTGCACGGGGCTATCCCATTTAATCCTGACAACCCTGTGAGGTTGTGACTTGCTTAAGGCCACCCAGTGGGCTTCATGGCTGAGCATGGATTTGAATCCAGGTCTCCCCACGCCAAATTCAAATTCAGCCTTCTGTCCAGATAAACCAACACTGGTTGTCCAGCGCCAGACAGTAAACTGTGGACTCTTCCAGCCTGGCTCAGACTAGTTGACTCTCCTGACTATCCAAGCGCATTGTTTGCCATCTTTGCAGCTCCGGGATGTTTGCATGTAAATAATAGCACGTTCCTTAAGTGGCTTCTTGTCCTGGATGCTTCCCTCAGCTCTCGGAAGTATGTGGTATACAAAGACTATAAGTCATTTCTGCTTTAAAAGTGGCAGAGGGAAACAGCTGGTTGGATTCAGAACTGCGAGATGTTTCTAGGACCAGATAAGGGCTGAGCGGGAAGCAACAGTGGGAGAATTGTGCCTGGATCTCTTGCAGTTTTTAAAATAGGCAAATGCAGCCACAAGAGCAATTTGGATCAGGGCCACCATGGTGCTATGGGGAGGGGTTAACCCATTTCCCCAGGTCATTTCCCAATATGAATATTCCTCCCTCACTCTGTGGAGCTGCTACTAGCCACAAAGCAGAATAGTGCCCCTCTGTTTCTCCCTCCTGTGGCTAATAGCAGCTCCAGAGAATGATTTGCATCAGGAATTGGCGAGGGAGGAGGGAGGATTGAACCCCCTCTGCTTGTGCAACAACCCTGATCCAAATCATCCTCACCGCTGCTTTTGAAAATCCAGGCACAATCACATCTGTTGTGACCGTAAGCTTCTGCCCAATTCATTAACACGATCTTAAAGAAATTGGGAATTAAGGTGGTCAAGACTCTGTACAGTTTTCTACAGTATATTATGCTGGCTTGACAATGAGGTTCCTTCCATGCACCCACTCTTTGCCTTGTTGTTTCAGCTTGACGTTGGGCTGCTGGAGAGGGATGTGTCCAGGCAGACATTAAACAGGTGGCATTTTGAGGAAGACCTTGTAGAGATGCAGCACCAGGCAGACATTTATCCAGAGTAGCCAGTCATTGGGGAAGGTTTACTGAGGTGTGGCTCCTTTACAGTCCTTTGTCAGGCGCTAGCACGCTCTTCATGGCTTCATCTCACCCAGTGCACCCATCCATTAATGCTGGGTCCACTCCAGTCATGAGACCAAAGAAGCTTTCAGTCAAGATTATCCCCAACACAACCACACCCCTCAGCTGAATGAATGGATGAAGATGAGGAGGAGGAGCAGAAATGGCCTGACATTGCTTTTGCAGAGTCCATTGCCTTTTAGAAAGCATCCCATCCAGTGTGAATGGAATTCCTCCAGAAAAGCCTCCCTTAGCTAAACCTTAAGTAAACAAAACCACATTTAACTCTTGAGACACTGACATGTAACATTTACATTAACAATGTACTGTTTCTGTACTATCGGCACAATGTTAAGCAAGCCATCAAGAACATAAGAGATAGAAAGAAAATGAAGCAGACCAGCCACAGTCTTGACTTCCTGCATTCACAGGATTATGGGACGCTAACGAGAAACATGGGCTTCCTGTAGGAATGGATGGTCTGGATTCATTGGTATTTTTAATCATAGATATCCCACCGAGTTCCATTCAAGAATGGTGTTCTTCTTGACCAAAAATGCTTTTGAGCAATCATAATAGTTGAATCATGAATGCAATTAATTAATGCAATATAACAGCCTTTAATACTTACATAAGTATGGAATTCAGAACAAAAGACCGTCCTTCTGGAGTCAGCAAACTACTTCTGTTAGCGAGGACTTTGCTGATTTAAATCTCCTTACAGTATATTTCATTTGGGGCAAGAATATCTTCATGTGTATTAAGATAAAGTTCTGTTAATCCTGCAGTATGCAAGTACATTCAAAGTTCACAGCAAAGCCATTTCTGTGAGAAGAAACCTTAGATTCTGTCACTAGAATTTATTATGGAATCAACAGATTTTATTTATACAGCAGAATTTACTTTCTTTTGCCATGGAATCTGGGATTAAAAAACAACAACACAACAAGCACCAAAGACTGGTTTACTGTTGGCCATGGTGTCCAAAACACTTGGACATGGGCAGCCCAATCCTAACACGGCCAGCGAAAGGGGTGGAATGGGGTGGGTGTAGGGTGGGGATGGGGGCGGGGGTAGGCAGATTTGGCCTTGGAGGGTGTGGGATTGGTGGTGTTGGCAAGCACCATGTCCTATCCCCCTTCCCGGGCCTGCTCTGCCGACACGGATCAATGCGGACTTGTGCCAGTGATATCGCTGGCACAGATCCAAGTTGACCCATTGCTGCAGCTGGGGCTCTCCCCAAGGAGACCTCCAGCCTGCTAAATCCCCCCCCCCGGGGTGCAGCGCAGCCTGCTCTGGTGCCGCTGCATTGGCGCAGTTAGGATTGGGCTGTTTATCCCACTTTTCACAAATACATGCTCTTGCTTTGATTCAACACAAACATGATGCATTGATTTATCTATTACTTTATAAAGAAACTAGAAACCCAGTTCTTGCCCTGAGGGCCCATTTTCCCATCAGTTAAATCATAGTCAAGGGTGTGGTGTGAGTCTTTCAAGAATGTTCAGCGATGACATTAACATTCCAGGCTGATGTTTTCAATGAATCACATATTGAACCACCTTTCGCTGGCCTTGAAGCTGATCATTTCTTTCTTTATTGCAGTTTAGGCCAGGGATGCAGTGCTCTCTAGTGATGGGCAAACTCTGCGCAGCTCAATTCAGAATTGGCTCAGTATTTACAAGCTTTCTGAAAGGATTGCTGGGAAAAGTTCATGTGCTTTATATAAGAGTTCCATCCCAGCTCGTAATGATGGCACATGCTGATATACCATAATGATAATGTTGCACATATATACCTTCATGTATGGTCCCAAGGAAGTGTGATTCACAGCAACAGCAGAGAGATACTTGAAAATTCAACTTTCCTCCCAACTCAAACAAACATAGGTAAAGGTATCCCCTGACAATTAAGTCCAGTCGTGTCCGACTCTAGGGTGTGGTGCTCATCTCCATTTCAAAGCCGAAGAGCCAGCGTTGTCCGAAGACGCCTCCATGGTCATGTGGCCGGCATGATTCTCCTTGCCGCAGCGCATAGCATGCAGCTGGAACACGGAGCACTGTTTACCTTCCCGCAAGCGGTACCTATTTATCTACTCACATTGACATGCTTTGGAACTGCTAGGTTGGCAGGAGCTGGCCAAGCAACGAGAGCTCACCCCGTCGCGGGAATCGAGCTGCCGACCTTTCGATCGACAGCTTATGGTTCAGCGGTTTAACCCGCTGCGCCACCCGCTGGCCTCAAACAAACATACCCAGGAACAAGAGAGAGTTATATTTGCTGGTGGATCAGCTCAGCACATAAAACATTTGTGAGATGCACTAAGAGCTGTATTGGAAGTAAGGGGTAAATTTTACAGAACTTTTGTCATTCTACAAGCAGCTGCTTTGTAGTTCACATAGCTTCACAGCAATCAATGAACGTTTCAGTTGAGTAAAGTGGTTTAATATTGTAGAAGTTTCTGCGTGAGCCCAAATAGCATGCTTTTGCATCTGGTCTGCTAAACACTGATTGTGCATGGACAATCATGTGGCATTCTGAGCCAGAAAAAACCCTTTTGGGGGAAATGATGCTCAGTTCATAACACAATGGAACATAAAACAATGAAAAAACTCATATATGAAAAAATTCATATCCCCAATCAGGTAATTGAGAACCTTGTCAACATCACTAGTATTCTCCAGACTACTTCCTGCTGCAAGTCCTGCTGCTATTGTAACAATGCAGTCCTATACATTCAGAAGTATCACTATGTTCAAAGGGCTTAGTTTGAGGTCAAGTGTGTGTATAGAATTCAGGGCTGACTCATCCATGAGGCCAACTGAAGCGGTTACCTCAGGCAGTAGACTGGCAAGGGGTGCCCCCTTGCCCCTTCTGTTCACCACTTGCCTCCATTGATCCTCCTGCTTCCACTTCCTGGATTAGCAAAGGGAAGGTGGGGTAAAACAGAAGTGTGGAGGAGAGGAAAGTGGTGGGCTAGAGTGGCAGAGGAGCAGAGGCTAACATGTCATCAGGTAGAGGGGTAGCGTTGGGTCGCCTGGGGGGGGCAGTCCACCCCGGGCGACAAGCAAGGGGGGCAACAATGGCAGCGCTGGGAGGAGCGGGCGGGCAACGGTGAAGAACAGGCAAGCAGTTTGGCCTGCCCTGCACTTTGGAAGCCTTTTGCAGCAGCAGTAGTGGCGGCGATTGCAATGCATGTCAGTCAGTGATGTCATGGGGGCTGCACTTTGTATGCTGCCCCCCTGCATGTAGGTGCCACGATGTCACTAGAGGTCTTAAGTCCTGCTAGGATTGCAGCCTAAGCCCCATTTCTCCAACTAGACATGCGTACACCTGCAAACTCTGCAGAAAGAAGCAACAAAACAGCTAGTGACCTATGCTCACACTTGGATAGAAGCAAGCACAGCAGCTGGTATGAAATACCTGACTGTATTTGGCTGGTCTCTAATTAATTACATCAGAGGTGGTGGTTTTCACCTACCTGAAGAAGCTAAAGTCAATGCCAGCACCTCTGCTCCCATTAAGTGAGGAGGGAATCCAGAGGGAAAGGACTGGAAATACAAAACGTCTGGTTGTCAATGACAGTCATGCATCGTGGATTCTGGATGTGCCTCCTCCCACCTGTTGTTGTGGGATTTAATGTACATTCGGAGGACTTCCATCGGTGCATGTTCAGTGTATCCTGATAGCAGAGGACTACTCTCCTCATTTGCCCTTGCAGTTCCACAGCTGCAGCCCATTTCTCTTCAATGCTCTACTGAGCAGAGAAGAAATCCTCGTCTCATGATTTTGTTTTTCTAGACTGGATTCTACACTGAATGATTTTCAGTGACCACTGAGCATACGACCGGCTGCTGTTTCATGTATCTGTTTTTGTACCAGACTGCAATTTCCTCATGGAAAATGGGTCATGTGAGGGCCCTACTACAGATCACGACTGGGGACTCCACAGAAGACTTGCAATGGTGTCCCTTTAGGACCTAACAAAGGAAAAGTATAGCTTGTGGTCTGTATATCCCCAGGTTTCTTATAAATCTGGTTTCTTCCTAGGTAAGCCTGCTGACTTGCTTGTGATGCTCAGGGGAAAACCAGCTTCATTCAACTGTCTTCCACCTTTTTGTAGCATAGTGCAGAGCAGTGTTTCTCCACAGTGGCCACAGTGTGAGAGAACCTTCCTTCCCTCAAAGCCCCACAAGAGCCCCATGTTAGAGGTATTCAGAGGCAACAGAAAGCCTTTAACCTTTAGCTGCCTGACACAAAAGTGGTTTACTGAAGTGTTTTATAAGAAGAGTGGATTGACAGCCCAATCCAAACGAAATCCTCTGCCGGCAGAATGCGTGTTCTGCCAGACGTGGTGTAACATCATTGTGCATTCCGGCGCTGCTGGCCAGCTCAGCAAGGCCATCAGCAAAATCACTGGTGGCTGTGTGCGGGCCGGCAGCCTGGCCACCATCCACCAGCGCGAGGTAAGGTGGCGGTGGGGGCAGGTTGTGAGGAGGGCAGGGCAGGGAGGGGAAGGAACAGGGGAGTTTCTGGGTGAAGAGGGAGGAGGGAGGGAGGTGGAAAGAGGGAAGGAGAGGGTGGGTTCCATGGCACAAACATGTAGCCAAATCCTCTCCTTCTCCCTTTCTGTCTCTGTTACACGCCATGGTCTTGTGCCAGCAAAATCGCTCTTGCAGGACCAAGGAGTCCCATAGGGACAGTAGAAGACTTTCCCAGGGTAAAGTTCACTTACCCTGAGGAGACCTCTCCAAATGCCCCCCACCATGGGATTCAGCATGCACCTCCTTGGTGTGGCTACATTGACCCGGGGGGGGGGGAGTTAGGTAGGATCGGGCTGTGAGTCTGAGGCTTTGAGAGGTAGACACTGGGCAGCAAAAGACAGAAACTGATGTGCATATTTATGGGATGAATTCAAGCTACTATTCTGGGAGTGATCATAAATGGTTCTTTTCCGTGGTATCCACCCATCTTGTAACTTCCCATACAAACCTGCCAGAGCCATTAAATTGGCTTTGGAGGCCTGCTCTCTCGTCAGCCTTCCGTTGACATTTGTTTGGTCAATGGGTACTAAAGACAGGTGCCCAGCTTCTCTATGGAGGCGCCACCATTTTGGAATGCTCTCCTCCGAGAGATATGACATGTTCCCTCTTTGTCTGCTTTTCATTGGCTACCAAAAATATTTTTATTCTGCAAGCATTTTCACTGATTGTTGTGGTTTTATTCATTGGAATGTAATTTGTCTAAAATGATGCTGCTTTAATCTGCCTCAGTGTGTTGAGGTCTGTTTACGTCTGTTTTGAGATGGCTATCTTGTTTTATTTGTTTTTAATTTAAGATTGCCTCAAGCTGTGTTTTGCCAGAAAGGTAGAATATGAGTCCTTGCTGTAAATCAGCAGACAAAGTTGTTGTACATACAATTCAGCTGGTAGTTTGAGAAGTTGCTTGTCATGCCTTAGACATAGCTCACCTCTCATGTCATGCACCGGGCAGGTGGTCTGTTTTTCTTTTCTTTTCCAGCACATATATGCTTATTTCTGTTTGAAAGATATACACTCTTCAGTTTCCCCCTCCAAAAGATCATAAATATTTTAAAGGCAGTTGAAAAGTTGCTCCTCGTGTGTGTGTGTGTGTGTGTGTGTGTGTGTGTGTGTGTGTGTGTGTGTGTGTGTGTGTGTTTTGCATGGGCCCTACAATGGGCGTGTGTCCCCATTTCAAACTGAGTCATGCCCCAAACCTGTACAATCATTTGGCAGGGAACAGCTTGCTCCAAGACAGAAAATGTCTTGAGGACAGCAACATTTTGTGAGCTTTTTTCCTTGACAAACAGTAGTTATAGTGAGAGTGGTCTCCAGATCAGGATCATGGCAAGGAGAAGGATGAAAGCCCTCCTCTCCTATGCCAAAAACCATGATCTGTAGCATGCCCAATCCAGCTGTTATTTTCTGCTTAAACAAACAAACAAACAAACAAACAAACCCAAACATGGAGGTATAAAGCACACATCCTTATAACAGGATTTTTTATTTAGAATATTTATAAACCGCTTTTTAACAACAGCAAAAGCGTTCACACAAAGCTGTTTACATAGCAAAAGTATCTTTTAAAGTGCAGGAGCAGGGAAATGGGCATTCAAATGAAGAAAAAGAAACAGAAAGGACCCCCCCACACACACACACACACAATACTAGATGTTCTAATTCCATGACATGTCTGTTTTAAAAGGGACCGAGTCAGAGCGAGGAGGAGAGACTCATGTGCTGCACTAAAGCCAACAAAGGGCCTTGGTTGGTTTGCCAAGAATATTCTAAGAGCAGGAAAGCTCCGCCCCTCCCCCCAAAGAGACATCTGACTCACCCGTCCATTTCCCTGGTCTTGAGGGCACAGGAATGTGTTCAGAGGCATCTGGTGCCCACAGAGCCCAACACTCATAGCCAGCACACTGTGCGGCGCCAGCAGATGCTTCAAGCCAGCCAGGCCCTCTCAGTCTCCCAGGGGGTGCCGCCCTTTGAGCCTCCGACTTGCTGCTATTCCTATGACTGCCAGGGATGGTGCTTTGGCTTGTCTGTCATTGTGCTGGGACCACTTGAACTGCAATTACTGTATTTCTTCAATTCTAAGACGCATGTTTTTTCCCAATTAAGCATTTCAAAAAATGGGGTGTGTCTTAGAATCGAAGGTCTCCAAAAAGCACCCCAAAATGCTATCTTCTTACTTACTGGGGCTTGGGGGAGCTTCAGGGAGACCTGCACGACCCTCTGCAGGCCTCCCCGATCTTCAGTTCAGCAAAACCCAGTGATTTTCAGCCATTTCCGGTTTTCGCGAAAACCAGAAATGGCCGAAAATCACTGGTTTTCGCCGAACTGAAGATCAGGGAGGCCTGCAGAGGGTTGCGCAGGCCTCCCTGAAGCTCCCCCAAGCCCAGGTAACGAAGGAAATGGCACTTTCTGGCTGGGCCAGAAATGCTATGCAAAGGCAGTGCACTCAGTCATCCTCAGCTGCAGGAGACATGCTGGGGAGAGTTGGTGCTGAGCGGGTAGATTCAATGAAGGGAGGTGAGTCTTACAATCAATTGATTTTTTTTTCCCCTGCTGGTGGTACTGAAAGTAAAGGTGCGCCTTAGAATCGATGGTGCCTTAGACTCGAAGAAATACGGTATACACCTTGTGAATATCTCTTTGGTGACAGAGTAGGTCTCCAAGCTGCGAGGGGCAAGCCAGTTTCCGAAGATTTACGGTGTGGGTTATATAATTATCCCATGTTGAAAACCTCAGGAAAGGCTTCAGAACGGAGGCAGAGACACTCACTCATCTCATAGCCACATCAAGGGTATGCAAAAGGGATGGTTCTAACAGTAAACCGGAGGCTGTATTTAGGAACAGAATGGCAGGGGCAGCTATCAGTCCTTCTCTACTATGGTTCAGACCACATGTAATGTAACTACTTCTCAGGAGCACCTATAACTATAGCTACTCGCTCATTCTATGCATTGGATGAAGGTCATTGTAAACAATTGAATGGCTCTGCAAACCAGTATGGATGTCAAAGGCACACATTTATTTGCTTCCAAAAGAAACTAAGAAAGGTCACTGTTTGACCTGTGATAACCAGTGGTGGCGGTGCCAGGGCATCCTGGGCGTTTGGAGAATGGTTGGTCTGGGGCCCCCCCTACATGCATATGCCGCCACTTGACAACCCTGCTGCTGTCTTCATTTCCCTATCTGGAAAATAATGGGGTGGAGGAAGAGTGTGGGTAAAGGGGGAAGGCTTGATCACTCACCCACTGGATACCTTGTATCATTCGCCGTCCTTCTTGCTTAGCTGGGCTGGGGTGACTGGGGCAGTGACAATCCAGCTGGCAGGCTAGCAGGCAGGTGGGCAAAGGTTCTTCCCACCCACCCCTTTTCGCACCAGGCCTATTGATTGCTGGCCCAATCACATTTGCCTGTGGGGCAGGGGAGGGAGGAAGGAGCAGCAATCCCTGCCCCAGAGACCAATGGGATGCTCCCAAGCACATTGGCCTCGGGGCTAGAGGAGCACTTCCTCTTCTCTCTCTCTCCCAGAAGCCAATCGAAACCCAGAGATGCATTTTAAGTCTAGAATTTGTAATGCTAGAGTCAAAACGTGATTTTAGGTTTTAAGACTTGGGGGCATCAGGAGTCAGCTGTGGGTCTTGAGAAGCACATGGACCCCTGGCCAACTCCCAGCTCTGTCTATGGGGATAACAGTGCTAGAATCATTCTGAGGTATAAAAAAGTAATCACATCAAAGGTTCTTAACATATACTGGTTGATGTTCGTTTGTTTGCAATTTAATCCTGAATAGAATCTTAGAGTGACCTAGAAACCTTGCTGAGAATCTTGACCTGAACAAGAATATGTCCCATTCCCCCCCCCCACTGCTGGAATCTGAAATGCTGCTCCTAAAGTAAACATATCCAGAAATAAAATCACCTCAGCCTCCTGTTTCAAAAAGTTGATTTCACAACACAGTGCTCAGTTTATATGACTACTCTAAAAGAAAAACACAAGGATGGACTAATCCAGTGGTTCCCAAACTGGGAGGCGCAGTTCACAGGGGAGCCACAGAAATCAGCCAGGGGAGTCGCGGAGTGCCACGGAATCCTCTCGGAAAACAGTGCAATGTCAATTGGGAGGCATCAACATAATGTAATGGGGAGCCACGGCCAATGGCCACCGATGGTCAAGGGACCTGCAGGTCGAAACAGTTTGGGAAGTTTATATGACTACCAGGGAAACACTGAACTAATTCATTGCTGTTGCTGAATAAATACCACTGCAAAGCATTTACTTACAAAGTTCAGAAGAAGCAGAACTGGTTTTGAGATTAGGAAGAGTCTTCTCAACTGGCCCAGAAGAGAGAGACCAGTGTTCCGTTTTACCTTACTACATATTTTTCTTTATCTTAGTAAAAAAAAATTGACATGAGCTAATTTAACAAAACCCAGAATTTTTGAGATGTTGCATATCCAAGTAAGAACCTGTCCTGAACCATGTGACACATTGCATCAAATAACACAGCATTGCTCATCTCCAGCTGTAGTTGCAAGTGGCGGGAACTAGAAGATCGGCATCCCTATTCATATCAAAAGGCACTCAGTGTTTCTGATGAACGTTGCGATGAGACTGGAGATAAGCATCCAGATGTACATCTGCATTGGCAATGCATATCACTTTCTCTGGCTGAAAGGGGTGGCTGTATTTACATCCTGAAACACCAAACAAACAGATGGCATGGTTTGCATTGTTCAGAATCACTCGTTACATCTCAGCTTAATAATATGAATTCACTGCCAACGAAAATTCATATGAAAAGAATTTTGCATTTTTTCATATCCTTTGAGAAGAAAACTTGCTTTTCCCAAAACGTTAACAGGTAGTTAATGAAAACAATATCAGTGATGTCAAGGCAGCTTATATAGAACAAAATGGAGGCCAGGGCTTGTTTTCCTCATCTGAGGCACAAAGGTCACTGATATTACATAAAGCATGATGCTGTTCTGTCCTCATGAACAACAGGACAGTAGGTCAAGGCTAGATTAGTTATCCTATTTTTTCCCTATTACATCATCGCTCCTTTTCTATCGTACATCCTCTCTGCCCCCTTAAGAGTAGGAAGACGCACCTAAATTTAGAGCTGTATATGGGCACATGGGCTGGCTTAAAAAAAATCTAGCCCACATGAGGCTAATAGCCATCTGCCGGATGTCCTTTATGCCTCTTTGAAAATCTTAGTCTTGAGTGAAAATAGAGTAGTCTTGAACTTTTGTATTTCCTCAGAACTTGAGTTGCCCAAATACAAACTGTCTAACATGTCTGACTCTAGTCCCCCGCATTTGAAAATTTCCTTTGCACTGTCATCCTCTCTGTCTTCTAATTTGGTGTCTACTCAAATACACAGTCCCTGTTACAGTGGCCAAATCAAAGTAATTTCGTACATTTTTTCCTCTTACCGCCTCATTCACATGGACTATTTTTGTCCGGAGCTGCTGGGTCTTGACTCAAAATAAGGCCAGCAAACCTCAAGGGGAAAAAAAGAGACTTGACTACTGCCTTAGAGAAAACCAATGCTTCTGCCAAATGGGCTTAGGACCATTCAGCAAGCTGACCAAAAATGTCCTCCCATTTTCTCCAGCAAATTTTCTGGTAGAAAAATGGGGGGGGGGGACGGGACAATTTCTGCAATTTTTCAAGAAGGGGCTGAGAAACTGTGATGAATTTTTCAGCACACTGGCAACTGTCATTTTTTTTAGAAGCCCCATTGGAATGACAATATGGACTGGTTCAGACCAACCGCCCGAGTGGTGGTCCAACTGACATGGAGAAGTGAAAGTCTACCCTCCCCCCAGTGTCTTGACCCCATCATCACTGCATAATCAAATGGTACTGGCATGTCCAAATGAAGGGTTAAAAAAAACCCACAAGCTAGATTCTAGAGCAAAGACTGAAACAAAGTTCCATTGCCAGCCTCAAAAGAAAAAGGAAAAAGCTTCTGTGACTTTAATACTTTCGTGATAGGAGAAGTATGACAGATGCTTCTCACAGCTGTAAAGGGCAAAAGAATGGGATATTGTTCAATATTAGACATTGGTTATTTCCAGTGAACTCAACAGGCACTGCTGGCCTATGCACAACTAGAGAACCCCCCCACATTTTTATAACAAATCTGCTTGAATCCAGTGCTGTCACTAGTTGTGGTGTCACCCGGTACAAGAGCTAGTAGTAATTGCCAAACCGGTAGTAATTGGCAGTGATGTGATGACGTCATCACATCATCACCGTGAATTACGTCCGGCTTGCCGAGACATAAGGACAGAAGAGACAGAAGCAGCTGAAGGAGTCAAAAGGAAATCACCCCACCCTGCTCACTTGTCTTCAGTGGCTCCGCCTCCAAGCCGAAGCTGAGTTGCTTCTTCAGAAAGAAGTGACTCAACTTTGGCTTGAAGGTGGAGCCACCGAAGATGAGCGAGCCAAGGGGGTGTCACCCCCCCTGCAGTTTGCAGGGAGGGGTGACACCCTTGCTTAGCTGTTCTTGGCAACTCCGCCTCCGAGTCAAAACCGAGTTGCTTCTTCAGCTTGGAGGCGAAGTTGCTCAAGATGGGCAAGCCAAGGGGGTGTCACCCCTCTCTGGGGAGGGGTGACACCCTTGCTAGCCCATTTTCAGCCGCTCTGAGTTGCATCTTTGTGAGAACACAAAGAAGTGACTTGGAAAGGCCGAAGAAGACAGCTGATCCTGGGTGGTGCGGTGACCATGGTGTCACCCCCAAAACTGGTGTCACCCATTGTGCTCCACACTCACCGCACTCCCTAGAGATGCCCGCTTGAATCAAATTTGGAAACAGAAATTTGAATGATAGCCCAGACTGATTCAGACCTCAATTTTTATGAGGATGAACTGAGGTGAGCTGCGGGCGCAGGTGCTCCCCCTCTGCTTCCCCTTATATATGATTGGAGAAGATTAAAAGCTTTTCTTCAAGCTTTGAGCAAATGACGTTTTGTCATGGTTTCAGATCCAGGTTTGGAAACAAACCATGGTTTGTACAGGTTACAGATTGCTGTATTGAGACAAAATGGCTACCTGCAGTTTTTCACAAACTAGAGCAGGTGCTTCGAATCTTCTCCCCTCACGTGAAAAGGAGATGAGAAAGAAGGGTGCAAAGTTTGCTCCAGTTTGTCCTCATAACAGCAAACCATGGTTTGTTGTTACGTCTGAATTGGGCCTGTGATTCTGTTGAGATAATGGATTAACAAACATAAGGAATATGTTTGACACACTATGGGCGCAATCCAAACCTACTTAGGTCACCGTTGTAACCAGCGGCCTAGCGAAAACGGGAGGCCCCAAAACAGAAAGGGGATCAAATCCCCTTTGAAATCCCCTTTGAATCCTTCCATTTTCGCTGGGCCGCTGGTTACAATGGCGGCCTAAGTAGGTTTGGATTGGGCCCTAAATGATCTGTATTAGATTCAGCATTAGGTCCTGAATTGCTCCTATTCCTGTGATGTTGGTTCCTCACTGAAAATTTTAGTTGCTATATGGAAAGGAAGAGACCCTACATTGCCACTAAAAAGAGAAGCAGCCATTTCCAAAAACTGCCTCAGTTCCTTCTAACAGAGATGCAATAAAACAGACTTCGTTTAAAATTATTTTGGCGCGTACAAATATAAACCTCTATTTTCAGACCTTAAAAATGACTACTCTTAGTTCAAAAGAAAGACTCAACCTTGAGATAATTGAGTCAGTTCCCTTACTATAATTTTTTAAAATGGTTTAAGCTATTTTTATACTACATTTTTTTTAAAAAAAAAAATAAACTTGCTGGTTTCAGGTCTATTTTTTATAAGATAAAAATAAGCAGGCATCCTTTAAAAAGGAACTAGAGTACTAAACCGTTGTTTTCTATTAAAATCATGCTCTACAATTTTTCCCGCCTTCCAAATAGCTCCCTGTGATGAATGCCCTGTTTCCTCACCTTCCATTTTTTGGCCTATTTTTCTTTATTTTTAGACACTTCTAACTCCCCAGAAGCTCCTGGACAGGTTCAGCTGTCTAAAAGCAACCAGGACATTCTCCAACAGCAGTTTTTGTCCTTTGTTTCCAATACCATTATCAGCCAGCCATGCGCTTTTGTGGACTCAGGGTCCTCCTCCCTGTCTGGGAGTAGCTAACCCTCTTACTGATTGGCACGCGCTTACTGATTAGGCAGCCAAACCTGTCTATCTAGGTCAAGGTGTGGGATGGAGAGGCCAAGTGGACTCCACTCCTCCAATCAGGTAACTGACATCATCAAACCTAGGCTACTTAAGTTCAAGCACACGGATGCTCAGGTGTGTTCTGCCAGGTCTGCTGTGAGATATCTAGTGTTGGTTCTCGAAAGGAGGAATCTAGAAAGACAAATACAGAGTTTCCTAGGTTGATGATTGACTCACCTGCTAGCAGCGGGCATGAAGTAGGGAATCTGGGAAGTATGTTCTTGAGGGCAGGGCTTTATGGAGGAAGGCTTTATGGAGGAAGGCGGTGTCACCTATAGGTGACCTTCATGGAACGTTCCAAGACCCAATGAAGTGAAACTCTGAAAGAGTTGGGCTTGTGCCAATGGCATGGATGACTCCAGTGAAACTGGAATATGTGAACTTTTGCACTGAATCAGTTGCAAAGAGGTATATGTAATATGAGGAACTGAGGAGGGGGATATTTATCTGAGTGAAGAAAATTAAAATCAGGAGGCAGCCTGATTTTATAAATGCTGTACCATAGAACCCCCACCCTTGTTGTGTGTATCCTTTATATTCTGATTAACTCTGTTCTACTGCCATTGCAAAAAAAACCTGGAAGACTTTTCATAGTGTTTTGTTTGGATTTGTGTGGTGTTGTGTTTTTGTGTGTGTGTGTGTGTGTGTGTGTGTGTGTGTGTGTGTGTGTTTTTGCTGTTGCTGCTGTTACACCAAAGCCCCTTTTCCTTAAATAGTAATCTGAAATGCAGTGGGACACTTGTAGTTCATTATTCAAGGCATGATTCCAATGGGTGAGACAAATGTAGAGAGTGATGTTAAATACTCCCGTCTCAATATTCTTTTTTAAAAGTATAGAGATTTTGCTTGCCGTTTTTCAATGTTCATGCCAGGCCAATATTGGTTGATTAATCTGGAGTGAGGGAGGTCTGTTGAAAAATATTGGTCAATTGTTCAGTAAACACCTACTGTAATATTTTCAATAGACACATCCTGTATCACAAAGATTTCACTGAAAAATCTGGGATTAGTTCTAGGAACTCCTGTATGGACAGAGAGAGGTGAAGAACTCTGATAAGGAACACATGTACATATCAATCTATAAATGTCCATCAACAAAGTATCTAGTACCCTAGTCCACCTGTTCTGCATTACACATTTGAAGCCATGTTACACCCCCTTAGGAATACAGCCCTAAGAGAAAATATTTCTCAGAACAAAAAGAAAGCAATATATGAACAAGTCTTTAGATACCAATGTTGGCAAACGTTGGCAGGACGTCTGGCTCAGTTGATAGAGCGATCGTCATGGTCTCATATATGCCTGAAGATCTGAAGGACGGCAGTTCAAGACGGCCGGAAGTGTCTGTGTCTGTCGGAGAGCTGCCGGCACGCCGAGCTGATAAGTTGCAAGCCTCTGTGGGGGAGTGGAACTGCAGCTGCAGCACTTGAATGGCAGTCAAGGTTGCCTGTCAGCTGAAGCGTGGTGAGGCGAATGCCAGAGAGAGAGAGAGAGAGAGAGAGAGAGAGAGAGAGAGAGAGAGAGAGAGAGAGAGAGAGAACTGTACTGTGAAAGAAACATCTAGAATAAAGGGTTCTACGAAAGATTAGAACATGATTGGATTGTAAAAACCCCTTGAGGTTTAGAAAGTCTGCCCATGTAAACCACCTTTGAATTAAAGTCAGAGGAGAAATCCGATGACCAAAGAAAAGGCGGTGTATAAATACTGGTTTATTATTATTATTATTATTATTATTATTATTATTATTATTATTATTATTATTTAAATATGATGATTATCCAAGTTGCATATCCCTCAAGTAACCCTGCGCCAGGGACTTTCCACATGATCATTTTTTCATGCTGCAAATGCACAGTTGTAATTCATTAGGCACACGGTGTCCCTGCCGATAGCTTCCCTCAAGGTAATGCTTCTGCAAAGGTGATATGGCATTTCCCCAGCCCTCAAAATAACAATACAGTGGTGCCTCGCAAGACAAAATTAATTCGTTCCGTGAGTCATGTTGTCTTGCGAATAATTTTGTCTTGCGAGTCACCTCCTCTGCCGTGCTATTTACTTTTAAGTATTTACAGTACTCACAGTTCCCAGAGCTCCGCTCTAGTAATGCACACCGTTTCTGGAAGGGAAGGGTAGTTTTATCTCTGCTTTGCCTTTATCTCTGCTGGTGTTAGCTATTTGTCGGGTGATAATCGGTGTGGCCTCGGGCTGTACTGTTTGCAGTCTGCTAACCCTCTTGAATACTTTAACATTTGAATAGATTGTGGCTTTAGGAGCTGAGTGTTCCACAAGACGAAATTGTTTTTGCAAGAAAATTTGTCTTGCGAGTCACCAAAAAACTGCAAAATGCTTTTGTCTTGCGAGTTTTTTGTTGTGCGAGGCATTTGTCTTGTGAGGCATCACTGTATCTTGTTGTACTTGAAGAACTGCAGTTCTTCCTCTGACTAGGACCTCAGTTGTGATAATGAGGTCTCTGTGTGGATTGTGGTTATATCAGTGCCACAATCACAAACTGGATAGTTACAGCATTAGAAACCAGTGACGACATAACTCTTTCCAGGGTCATTATTCGTGGACTTGGGCTGGGTTCAAAGCTAGCTATGAAGCTTTCTTGGAGGCCTTAGAAGAACCTTATTGCACCCCTGCAAGAACGGCTGTGTATTCTCTGTAGCTAGGTATTCCCCACCATATCTATATCCTGTGGGATAATGGTTACTGGGGCTGGAGTCACAGGTCAGCCAGGTTGGGCACTAGACGTTAGACAGCCCTTCTGGCAAGGATGACCCCTGAACCCTCAGAACCAGTGGTAGATATTCACACAAAAGAAAATGGCTGCAGTATGTTTTCCCAGAACATGTAGACATGCATGTAGACTTAGGATAGGCAGCTAGAGCATGAACGGACATGTACAATTCAGAATGGTCAGGCAGCAGTTCTGAGGCATGTTAAGGCTCAGATCAAACATGTGGAAAGGAGTATTTGTCATGGAATAACTGCACATTTGGATGAAAGCCCAACGATGTAGCCAGCCTCCCTGCCATCCAAGGTGGTGCTGCCCTGATGTCACACTTCTGAAACACTTTGTGAAGAGGAGGAGGCTGCAGTGGTGGTGGCTTTGCAATGGGGCTGCTGTCCCTTGTTCCTTCTCCTTTGGCGAGCGGCCATAGATAGCCGCATGCCAGCGGCCCACCAAGGAGCCCCGGTGCTGGTCAGTCAGCTTGGGGGATGGACGGAACAGGGTGGGGAGGGAGAATAATGGGGAAGAGGGTGGATCAAGGCCAGGAAGGGGGGGCAGTACCAGTGCCGCTGATATCCTATCTTCCTTCCTGGCTTTGATTGGGCTTCCTGGGTCCACTTGGACTTGCGCCAGCAAAATCGCTGGTGCAGGTCTGTGTAGACCCATTCAGGCAGCAAATGTTCCCTTACCTGGAGGAGACCTCCAGGAGTGCCCCCTTGCAGGATGCAGTGCATGCTCCGGTGGCGCAGGTACGTCGGTGAGGGCAGGATTTAGTTTGGATTGGGCTGTCAGTCTTGTTGCAGGCACCAGAATGTAAAGTATGGGGGGGGGGGAGTAGTGGTGCATTTGGCATTCAGCTGAAATGAATTGTGTGGTTACTGCATGCCCTGTGATTGTCTTCCCTTGTTGCTACCAGCTCCCTTCCCTGGTTCAAGCCAGGCTAAGTTGTCCTGGTAACCTTCAAATAAGTGGCTGGCACCACTTATCAATTTATGGGTTACCTCCCATATGCATTTTGCCATAGCCACTGCTGCCTGATTCAGCAGGGCTCTTCTTATGTTCTTATGTCTGAGGCAGGCTTAAAACTCAAACTCATAGAAAATGAAAGAGGCACTTGTAGACCAGACACTGTCAGGCAGCAGGCAGAAACACCTAGGATCATGCATCAAACCAAGACCAATATAATTGTGTTTCTCTGGGCTTGATCTGTTATGGTTTAACATTGTGGCAGGACAGGCATGCATGCAGCATATGATAGTTAGTAAAGATTTGTGTCCCACCTACCGTATCATTTATATTAATTTCCTTAGGCTTTTGAAAGATATCCTGCGCGATCTATACTTCCAGTGCCAAGCACTTCCACAGTTCAGCTTGTGAACCTCCTTCATGCTGATTGTGCCAAATGCCCTCTAGGCAAGCATTTCATATCTGCCACATTTTATATACTTTTAAATGATTTTATCCATTTCAGTCATTCTTTTCTTTTCTAAACTCAAAAGATCTAATCTGAAGAAACTACAAAAGGGATTTAGCCTCAAGATGAACTTTCCAACTATACACGTCATTGGAAACATTCTCATTAAGTTCCCTAATTACCTCCTTGAAGCTGAGGTCCACTGCCTAGATTCCATTGCAGTCCCGATTGTCTTTCATTTTAATTCTGCTTTGCATCCCCCACATATCTGTAGTGGAAAAGGCCTCTCTCATCTTCCAAAGTCATTAAAAAGTTCTGACTGATGGACACAGTATGAAGAGAGGAACCTTAAACAGCTTTGGCTGCAAACACAACTTCCTCAGTGTGCACGAAAAGGCCAAAGCAAAAGACAAAGGCTTTCATAATCCTTGGAACATGTAAAAAAAGGGAAGGACAGTCAGGTAGAAGTCAGAGTCGTCTGCCAAGGACAGAGTCACTGTACCATTTGTTTAGTTGTGTTGGCAACAGGGGCCAGGTTGTTCTCTGAGTCCAGTCCTGTTCTTGAGCTTATCCCAGGAGGAGCTATACAAGAAAGCAATACAAGAAAGGATCTGAATAGGGACAACCTTCATATAAAGTAGTATGTATATTTTCATGACTTGCTACAATAGAAAGTGAGACAATTCTTATGGGATTTCCAGCCATGTATCGTTCTTTATTGAGGAAATAAAGTTGATGTTAAACTTGCCTGTAGAAAATCTTCTTCAAACGTTTCTGCCACGATGTATGCGGCGACTTGAGAAAGATTATGCAGGGTAGGCAAGCAAAAGCTTTAAAACCTCCGCAAGGTAAAGTTTTTGCTTGCCTACCCTGCATAATCTTTCTCAAGTCGCCGCATACATCGTGGCAGAAACGTTTGAAGAAGATTTTCTACAGGCAAGTTTAACATCAACTTTATTTCCTCAATAAAGAACGATACATGGCTGGAAATCCCATAAGAATTGTCTCACTTTCTAACCTTCATATATTCCATGGAACGTGCTTCCCAAACAAAAACGTGTCGTCGCCATCTCACTCCTTCACATTCCTCCTTCTGACTTTGGTTTCAGTAATCCCCTGAGCCCTCACTTCCCAACTGAAACAACACCTGAGTTCATGGAACTGCATTCATGTATCAAATCTTGGCAATTCCTGAAGGCCCTATTCAAATCTCCAGAACTACATTCAGTAGACATCTGGAGATTGGTGATGCTATAGGAAGACTCCAGGCCAATCCTGGAGGGTTGACAACTCTAACCGTAAGACCTTCAGAATAAAGATCTGTCTTTTTGTGCTACCTACCCTGAGAAACACCACATATAGATTGATGTGCTATAAAGAGGGAAGGACACCAGAGAGATGCTGGAGGCCAGAAGGACCCTGCAGAGTCATAGAAGTGACATATTCTTTGGGCAATACGACATAGCCTGTGTTTTTGACAGTGTAGTGGATTCCAAAACTTGACTGATTAAAAACTGCCTTGAAGCCTTCCAAATTTACAGCCCAATCCTGTGTAAGATGCGGCGGCTGCTGCATCTTATCCAGGTCCCGGGCTGCCCCAGGGCACCTCGAAGGAAGGGGACAATCGTCCCCTTCCCCGGGTGTAAGCTGCCTGAGGTCCAATGGGCCTACGAATGTACGCCAGCTCTGGAGCTGGCGTACATTCGAGGCTGGCGTGTAAGGCAGCACTGGGCCGGGAGAGGGCTTTGGATATCGGCGGAGCTTGCCGCTGATATCCCCGCACAATGGCCGCCCTCCCTCACCACCTGGTCTGCCCTCCCCCACCCTCCCCCCGCCCCTGCAAAGACTTACCTTGCCCAGTGGGCGCAGGGACTGTCTGCCAGGGGAGAGAGGACCACCGACCTCTGCACTGGCGGCCCTTATTCTCCTGGTGCCACGAAAGTGCTTTACGGCACTTTTGTGACACTTAGCACCAGGGGAGCATGCGCTTCCCTGGCGCCTTTTTACACAGGATTGAGCCGTTATTGTGGACCTGAAATTACAGTACTGGAACTCAAGAGCTAAAACATGTCCCCAGTAAACTGCAAGCTTAAAGGGTGGGCAAGTTTGTGGTTCTACCTACAGCACAAAGGAGCAGAAGGGGCGGGGTGACTATTGCTCCTTCATAGTGACTTTTGAGCCAACTCACTTCAGTGCTTTTGTGCATGCTGTCCTCCCTTAGTTTGCCTATTTTGCTTAGCTCTGAACAACTAAGGCCTCTTCCTACATGAACTTAATTAGACCAAGCTTTAGTTCCTTCCACAGCGGAGGTCTGATTGTGCTGGTGGTCTGTAAGCACTGCTGCAGCAGTAAGAATGATTTATCCTCTTATCAGTCATGAATGGAGTTTCAGACATGGTGTGCCTTGTAACTTGATTAATTTCCCCATGTTTATTCCTGGTCCAGTGATATATTTCCAGATGCTTCCTTGCATTCCTACCTGGTTTTGCTCCAGTGCACAGGAATTTGTCTAAGTGGTCTGTATTTTGTTTGTGGCCATCCAGGTGGGATGCAGATGCAAACACTGGACACCTTTGTACACATCCTTCTGCTTCCCAGATGATAGATTAATCGCTTTCTCCCTTATCAGCCTTTGTTTCTTGTCACAGAGGTTTGGCTTACACGGACCAACACCTCTGGTATCACAATTTCCTACACATCAGCTTCATTGACTTCCTATTATCTCAACCTGGCCTGAACCTTTGTACAATTCAAGAGGTAATTAAATTCAAAGCCAAAACAAATGTCAGATAGATAATGAGAGAGATAAGCTGTCTTCAGAGAGAGAGAGAGAGAGAGAGAGAGAGAGAGAGAGAGAGAGAGCGCAACCAGCACACGTGAAATCTCTGCTGGCCAGCTGCCAGTGGAAAGTTACTTTCCAAGCTTGGTTATAGTCAAAGAACTGACCATGTATCAATGGCACCTTCTTATTCCATGTGCCTGCTACTCATCAATTCACACAATTTGGGGAGGAGCTGTCGCTCTGTGGTAGAGCGCATGTTTTGAATACAGAGGGGCCCTGGCATCGCCAGGAAAGGCAGAGAACATTGCTGTCTGAAACCTTGCAGCGCTTCCACCAGTCAGTGCAGGGAACTCCAAGCTACATGAGCCAAATGGTCTGATTCAATTTAAAGCAAGTTTCTAGGGGATTCCACAGGATCAAGGCAATTGGCTCACACGATTAAAACACGATTAAAAGGCTGTGCTTAAAAACTTTTTCTGGAACAAGACCTAAGTAAAACAACTGTATCAGCTGTGAAGCGGCAACCTTCAGGTTGATAATCCATTTCTCACCAAAGTGGCTTTTAAAGGTAAGTCAATCAATCCTACCAATTTTTATATCTAACAGTAATTGTCACCATAGTACAGCACCCAGTTTTCTTGTTAGGCTCAGGCAAGGCTAGAATAAGGAGTCTTCTAATCGGCACACCTGTGCCCAGTGTGGTGTCCTCCATGATGAGGCAGCCAAGGGATTCCTTGGTTTGGAACCATGGCCTGTGATAAATTCTGCTCTGGATTGCGATTCAGAATTTGGTATGCAGAAGTAGATAAGTTTGCAAATTAAAAGGGAAGAAAAGGACTCTCTCCCCCCCCCCCAACAGCCTGATGTGGAGATGTCCATGGACAAAACCAACAGCAAAATACACATGGGGGGGGGGAATCAGGGAGAGGGAATTGGCCATGTTTGAGTAAATTGGGCATTAGGGTTGGGGAGAGGCAACTTTTTCTTGCACGTCCCTCTTAAAGTAAGAGAACAATTGGTGCCACATTACTCATAATAATAAGGTACGGATGGTAGAAACTCTGGTAGAAACTCTTCATTATTGGAGTTATGTGGCTTTGATTGCTGTGTACTATCTCTTTGAGAGACAATCCCAGAAGACTTCAGGAAGAGACAGGCCATGTGAGAAACTGGAGGAAACTGTTTCATTTTTGCACTAACTCACACAGACCGTGTGTTGGTTCATCTTCTCAAGGGCCTGAACCGGGGTCAGTATGTTCCTCTGCATCGACGGAATTGGCTGCCTGCCCACTGCTGCTCCTACTTGTGCGCACCCACCCACATGCACCCATCCCATAGAGGGAGGGCTGGTGAACAAGCAAACGTGCTTCCATCTCCTGTTCCCCTTACTTACAGAGCATGCGCTGTGCAGCCTCCTCCGTCTGCGTCTCTTCCATTTGAAATGAATGGGTGCCACATTACTCATAATAATCAGTGCTGGGAATCCAGCATCCCCTGCTTGTGGTCATTGTAGACAGAAAAGGAGCAGAGTGGGGAGGCTTCATGAAGCCATCTTTGTAAGTACAAAGAAGAGATGGGCAGTCAGGTAGGCTCCAAATCACCCGTCCCTACCTACTCACTGCTTTGTAAGTACCAAGTTGGCAGGGAGACATGATCTGGAGCTGCACCACCTTTTTCCCTTTTCTCCTTCCTCCAGCAGCACTGGAGAGAAAAGGAGGCTGCCATTGCTGCACTCCTCTTCCAAGTTGGAAAATGATTGGCGCACCCAGTGGAGTGGCGGGGTATAGAGGGTGGTGGACAAATGGGTTGTTAGCTCATCTATTTGCCACCCCTCTATGGGTGCCCAAGGGCACCACTCCACATGAACATTTCAGGTGGCTTCATGAATGGGCCGTCCCTGGCCTATAGTCAACTGACCAACAGCCAGAAATTGTCCTCAGATACGTTCTATGTGTTATTTCACTAAGGCTGCAAGGCTCACACACTTTCCTGGGAGTAAACTCCATTGACACAATGGGACTTACTTCTGAGTAAGCATGCATAGGATTGTGCTGTAAGTTTTTCTGCACACCTCCTTTCCAGTAAGTTGTAAGGAATGAACACTTGAGTATTAGAAGTCCACAGTGTGCTGCTGTTTTCATATATCAGCAGAAGCGTAACAAGGGTGGAGCGAAGGCAAGTAGTTCTGCAAGACTCCGTTACACTGGAGTCAGCGGCCCCTCCCCCTTGCTGTTGGAGCCATTCTGGCAGCAAAGGCAACACGCAGGACACTCCCCTGTTGCTGTTGGAATGGCTCCAACAGCAAGGGGGAGGGGCCGCTGACTCCAGTGTAACGGAGTCTTGCAGAACTACTTGCCTCCGCTCCACCCTTGTTTCACCTCTGTATATCAGGTCACGATATGGTGCTCTTTCCTTACCACTGGTGGTTCAACATGCTTGCATGCATGTTGTATTTAAAACTTCCTGAGTTATATGCCTATTTCTAACTTGATGCCTGTTGTAGCAATTCACTTCCAACAAGAGCTAACTCTACCAGTTATATTACCAGTGTTTTTACATTTTTTTTTAAAAAAAAAACGCCGTATAGATGAAGCCTAAGGATGAAATTAGGATTCCTGAGTAGCATTTACTTATGTTTACGCCATTGATTCTCCCTTTGCTTCTTTCTAGGGTGAAACTGGCCATGTATTTAAGTGGGATTGTACGGCAATTAGCACAAGAAGAATTCCATTCCTAAATGGCATTGTGTGATTCACTCCTGGTGCAAGTTAGTGCATGATGGAAAGGTAACGTAGGCATTTGCCAAGATGCAGCCTGGGCACAGATGGAATGTACATCTTTCTTTGCAGATGGAATGATTTTATAATCTGAAGGGAGCCAGGCCTATGGGAAGAAGAAGGAAGGGGAACCAGCTGCTAAGGTGGAAAAGAGTGGCACTGACCATGCAATGGATGCAGAGTCCTGGGAAGGATACACATGTCCTGAGTGCCATACTCCACCCGAGTTAATGTTTTACTTATGCCCAGGCATTTTTTCCTCTGGATATTTTTATCTCCTGAGGTCTCCTGTGCCGAGCTGTTTACTGTAAATATGTCTCCATTCCATACATGTGCCTCTTGACTGGTTCGGAAAACCTGGCTATATTAGGGAAAACTAGATGTGACGTTAAACATGTATCTGCCAAATCTGGGGCTTTTAAAACTTTAAAATAGCAATTGTGACACACACACACACACACACACACACACACACACACACACACACACACACACTCTAGATTGGAACCGCATTGTGAAAGTAGGAGGTGTTTAATCCAGAAGCAGTGGTTTGCCTGGGAACCGGGAAGTTGCAGTTTTCGAAATCCACCGTTTCACAGGCAAATTGATGCTTCAGGGGTATGGTTTTCAGATAAAACAGTGCTAGGGGATGGGGTGTGTGAACCTCCCCCTTCCCTGGTTTCCCAGTCCTGCCTGGTTTGTTGTTTTTGTTGTAAAAACAGGAGCTTCTAGTTGGAAGCATGCTTCGGTTGTATGCATTTGGGTGCACATCTAGTTGGACCCTTAGTTCATGGGCAGGCATCCTTTCCGGTACATAGTTTCAAGCTATATAGGACTTTAAAGGCCAGTACCAGATATTTGAATTGCACTCAGAAATGGACTGGAAACCAGTTGCGTTCTTCAATAACTGGTGAGAACCAGGGGCGTCGTGACGACGCGCGACACCCCTGAGCGGGGGCGCGTGTCACCCTTAAGGGGGAGGCTCCGCCCCCGCGCGTGACGTCACGCGCAGGAGCGGAGCGCCCTCCCCGCTCCATTTTTGGCTCATTTTCGAGCCAAACGGACCCAGGGGAGGGCGGGCGGGCCCACCTCCACCACAAAAATGTAAGTGAGGGGCGCCGTGCGTCACCCCTATACGCGCGACGCCCCCCGGCGGCCCGCCCCCCCCGCTTCCCCCTGTCAACGCTAGTGGTGAGAACCATTCCTAGCATCCAGTCTCAGTTAGTTGTAGTACTCTAGGAGCTGGTTTTTGGACTAATGGCCATTTCCAAACAGTCAACAGATTCATCAATCTGTATCTGCTCCTAAACGTGCATGAAAGCAACTGCAGAATACTTTGTAGAATAGTACTATGAGGCAAAGCAAAACCGATTGGAATCTTCTCTGCAAGACATCCCTGGCACATGTTTCACATGGCATGAAAAGAAAGTGAAATCTCCAAAGCTAAGGGGATCTGTAAATTTACAGAAGTGTTGACTGCATTTGGACGCTTGGATCCAAAGATTTACTGGCCGTCTCTGGTGCTGCTGATATGCAGCATGTTGTAAATAGTCTTCTTGCCTATCTGTTGCATTTCCCTAACAATAACATGTGTGTTGCCTCCTCAAGCACGCACATTCCACAGCACAAGGCTACCCTGATTTACTACTTGTTAAAGAACTCCCACTGTGCTCAAGAAGATGTGATGAGCCTTTCTACCCAGTGCAAGTATCGTCATCCACATTTTCTTTCTTTGTGTCTTTCTGTATCACACTTCTCTGGGATCAGCATTGCTGATAGCAACCACCCTTCCAAGGTGGTCCATCAAAAAAGGGCAGCTATATGGTCCCTCCAGGCTAGCAGACAAAAGCTTTAGTTTGATTTAAGGTGATCAGATGTTCTGGGGATCCTCTTGCTAATTATAGTATCTATTATTTCTTATAGGGGAAAATGGTACCAGATTTGGGATCACCAAAGGGGTGACACAAATGAATGATCCATCAAACATTTGGAAGCAAAGGGAAACAATTTTGTCCCTGACAGCGCAATCCTAACCAACTTTCCAGCTCCGGTGCAGCCGCAATGCAGCCCCGAGGTAAGGGAACAAATATTCCCTCGCCTTGAAGAGGCCTCCATGACTGCCCCTGAACTACAAAATGCAGACTGCACCCTGTTGGCACGACTACACCGGCACTGGAAAGTTGGTTAGGATTGCACTGCCAATCTATAGCAGTCCAAGTTAATAAAAGCTTATAATTGAAGCTGCTTTAAACTCCCTAGACCATTAGTCTTGTGAGGTCACTATTGTCTGCACTGACTGATGGTGGCTCTCCGGGATTTTGAACATGCGTATTTCACAGCCTGTCCTTGAGAAGCCAGGGGTGGAACCTGGACATTCTGTAGGCAAAGTATATGGCCGACCACAGAGCTATGGCTCCTCCCCATTTCTTACCACTCTGGAACTAGAGGCACAAGGACAGGTGCAATATCTTCGTAATCAGGGTCACCATCAAAACTGTGTTAGTTGTCTTTACCTGTACCAAGACATTCATGCAAAGCCTTCAGCCAGCAAATTCTCTCGGACAAGCAGTTACTCACGAACCTCCTTTAATACCCACGATCTCAGTACAGTGCAGAGAGAGTCTGCTCCATGAATGACAGCTAAGCCAAGTCTTCACAATGATGATGTGAACTGATGCCATTCATAGGGCTACCAGATCGTCGACCGGGACGGAGCGATCGCCCCTTAAGGCGATCCTTCCCCTTAAGGGGCGATCGCTCCGTCCCGGTCGACGATCTGGTAGCCCTAGACATTCACATCACCAATATGATGATCTTGCTGCATTATTCCTGATAGTTTAATGTGAAATCCAATATTGATTTTGCTCCTTTCATTGCTGTTGGGAGTTCTTTTAGTAGCTACATGATAAACGTTTTAAAAAGTGGACAGGTGGGATATAATTTTGCTTGTTTTAGGAGATAATGTGCCACTCAGGATCATATACCCTCATCCTGGCCTTCATAGGCAGTATCTCCAAACTCCCTTCAAGACTTCCTTGACCACAAGTACACAAAAACCTTGAAGCTTTCCCTGCCTTGCAGAATATATTTTAAGACATTCAACTTAGATGATATTCTGCAAGTAGATATAAATGGGGGGGGGGGGAAGGTAGCAACTGTGTTAGTGAGAAATCTGCCATTCTGGAGAATGGTGTTGATGGCCTTAGCACTTGGCAGAGGGTAAACCCATTTGTGAGTTCAGTTTTTGCCCTAGCTAATGATTTCCCAACTGAGAAGTCACAAGATGAGAGAGACAATAATCTCATTACACCTTTGTTTTATAAGAGTTCAGATTAAAAAAAAAAGCTGTACAGTTTTGTTATATACCTCAGATGCATGAACTAAAGCTGTAAAGTTCGGTGAAAGTGTTTCCTCAGGAGGTGTGGCGGTCATGGGTGCATTTTTAAAGGTAGGCTTACCAGATCTCCAACCGGGACAGAGTGCTAGACCTTTAGGAGAAGGAATGTGGGCAGGTGTAGCTTGTTAAACCTTAGCGCACAATCCTAGGCATGTCTACTCAGAAGCAACCCCATCTGAACATAATGGAAAACAATAGCAGAAGGATACATATTGCTCTAAACATAGGAGCATTCTGAAATGTATGTGGAGGTATATATGGCACAAGAATCAGAACAGTATTGAGACCTCGTTTTTAGGCCTGTAATGGAACCTCAAACTATCATTGTTTCAAAACTAACATCATTGCCAGTGTCTGAGAGCCTGTGCATTTGACAAATATGTATAATACAAGCCATTTTGCCAATGGGATGGACATCAAATAGTATGGTGTGTCCTCTTTTTATTTTCTGCTACGGAATGTAGGGAGAATCAAAATAGTATTTCCCCTCTCCCACCAAATGACTTAATTAACAAGTTAGAGAATAATAAGCCATAAAAGATGTCATCTGCAGAACATGTCAGAAATAAATATAGCCTGCCTTGCTGATCAGCGCAACCAGCAGCGTCGCGACAACGCGCGTCACCCCAGAGCGGGGGCGCGCGTCGCCCTTAAGGGGGAGGCTCCGCCCCCGCGCGTGACGTCACGCGCAGGAGCAGAGCGCCCTCCCCGCTCCATTTTCGGCTCATTTTGGAGCCAAACGGACACAGGGGAGGGCGGGCGGGCCCACCTTCACTTCAAAAAAGTAAGTGGGGGGAATCGTGCGTCACCCCTGTACGCGCGACGCCCCCCGGCGGCCCGCCCCCCCCGCTTCCCCCTGTCGACGCCAGTGAGCGCAACATACACACATACATTCATACGTACATTACTTACTTATTTAGGAATTTCTTTTCCACCACATAGATTCACAGAGGCCTGAAGGAAGCAGACAAACCATCATACAACATTAGATACCCCCACACACACACACACCACCACCACCATCGGATTCTAAAATATTGCTCAATGGCTATTGCTTAAGCTTCATGGGAAATGTAGTTGTTCTGTGCTGAGGCACTTGAGCAGGTTGCAACCAGATTGGCATGGCTTGGCTACAAATTGTTCGAAAGCTCAGAGCGCCTCTCTGTCAATAGGAACTACATTTCCCATGATGACAGGAGTGGGCATACTTGTAGGTCCTATCATGTAGGTCCTCAGAACGCACCGAGCAGAACGCGAAGGCAGCCACTTGCCTGCTGCCTCCTTCCGCTGCCCCTTCTCCTCACGATTGTGAAGAGAAGGGGCGGCACGTGGCGGCAGCAGGCAATCGTCAGCCCTCGCGTTCCGCTTAGAGCACTCTGAGCCAAACACGATGGCTGCCGAATGCGCCCAAACCTGGAAGTGACATCATGTAATGTCATGTGATGTCACTTCCGGGGCATAGCATGCTCCCGTGCCCCAGGCGGCACGAGAGCTTGTTATACTCCTGCATGCCCAAACTGCCATAAGTACACTAAGGCCTATTTGTAATTAATTCAGGGCCCAGTCCTATCCAACTTTCCAGCGCTGATGCAGTCATGCCAACGGTGTGTGCTGCATCCTGGGGGGAGCAGTCACAGAGGCCTCCTCAAGGTAAGGAAATGCTTGTTACCTTACCTTGGGGGCACATTGTGGCTGCATCAGCACAGGAAAGTTGGATAGGATTGGGCCCTCTGACTTCAACTCTAAAACAAATAAATCTGGTAACGGAGTGAAGTTTACTGCTGGTCCAGAGATGGAGCCAAGGAACAGAGACCAGTGTTTTTTGGCAGGTCCAGGGACAGAGTCCAGTGCTAAAGCTGCTAAGCATAGAAGAAGCAAAGGAAGGAAGGAAGGAAGGAAGGAAGGAAGGAAGGAAGGAAGGAAGGAAGGAAGGAAGGAAGGAAGGAAGGAAGGAAGGAAGGAAAAGACTGGGGTGTGTGGGTAAAAAAACTGCTTTATTCCTTTTCAGGCTACTGGTCTGAACGAAAATAAAGCAGCTATTTTTTTCTGGTTGGTTGGCAACCCTAGATGTTGTACTGCTGTCTAAATTAATATTCAATTGGGACTTTTTTTTTAAAGGATTATGGAGCAGAAACACCTTCTGGTTCCTCCCATCCTTAACAGAGACAAGTAGAAAATCTATGTTCCTTTTGTATATCTGCTCTTTTTAAAAGCTTGGGACTCAGAGGTTTAGGAGGGGTTTAAAGTCTAGAAACATCTCCTCGGACAGGGATACATTATTCGGAGCAAACTGATGTTGACAATGTATAGCGTATTTCCAAGTGGCAGGACATTAATGTATCTGCTTTGGGGATAGGGTGCATTTGTGTAACAATAATTATAGTATTTTGACATGCCAAGACCTAACAAAATGAATGGCTACAAGGTACCATTATTTCTGTGCTTTCAGATAAGGTGCTCTTCTTTAAACACTGTCATTCAAAACATGGTAACTGAGAAGAACTTGTTTTGAAAAATTGATTTTAAGAGAGTGTATTTTAATATTTTAAGAGCGTGTACATATTTGTTGGGGGAAACATACTGCCTGTTGATAGAAAGTAATACTGAGCAAAACGTTAGTACTGTCTGTGATAGAAGATGGACGGGTGGAGGGGGCAGCCGGAATCATCTTGTCCTGAAACTAGGGTGGTAGTTCTTGCTGCCTCTACCCAAATTTGGAGTTCTTCGCAATCTCTCCTGGACTTCACCACCTGGAAACATTTACTGTCATCTGCAAACTTGGCCACCTTGCTGTTTATCCCCAACTCCAGGTCATTTATGAACAAGTTGAAAAGTACCAATCCCAAGACTGATCTATGGGGCACACTGCTTTTCATCTCCCTCCATTGTGATTTGCCCATTGACACCCACTCTCTGTTTCCTGGTCTTCAACCAGTTCCTAATCCATAAGAGGACCTGCCCTCTTATTCCCTGACTGTGGAGATTTCTCAGGAGCCTTCAGTGAGGAATTCTTTCAAATGCCTTATGAAAATCCAGATATATAATATCAACGGGTTCATCCACATGCCTGTTGACCTTTTCAAAAAATTCGAAAAGGTTTGTAAGGCAAGACTTACCAGAGGCGTCGCTACGGTGAAGGCAGTACCGTAAGTTGTGCCCCGTCCGAGTCCCGTTTACAAGCCGGCAGGAGGCGGTCCCGCCCCCTCATCGTCAGAGCCATTCCGTGCAGAGAAGGCAGCGAGCAGGGAGTCTCCTGCCTGCTGCCTTCTCCGCACGGAATGGCTCCGATGGCGAGGGGGTGGGTCTGCCTCTTGCCGGCTTGTAAATGGGACTAGGATGGGGTGCAACTAACGGTACTGCCCCCACCATAGCGACGCCTCTGAGACTTACCCTTGCAGAAGCCATGCTGATTCTCCCTCAGCAAAACCTGTTTTTCTATATGTATTATCTTTGATGAGGCTTTCCACCATCTTACCTGAAACAGATGTTAGGCTCACTGGCCTGTAGTTTCCTGGGTCCTCTCTCCTTCCTTTTTTAAAGATTGGCATGACATTAGCCACCCTTCAATCCTCTGGCATAGTGGCCGTTTTAAGGAACAAGTTGCTCTTTGCTGAGCTCTACACATGTGGCTGTTGTGCCCACATTAGGATGTCTTGTGACCTTAGACCTTATGATAATTTTTAACTACACCTAAAATGTTCTTCATTGCACATCACTAGAGAAATAGGAAGACTCCAGTTCAGATGAATAGTACCTGCAGAATTTAGAACATCTTGTCAGTCAGTAATGAACTTAAGAAACATAAACTGGGTATCCAAAGACAGATGATAGACTGTGGGCGAAATCCTACCTAAAGTTGCACCAGCGGAGCTACCTCTCCCCTGGCATTGGGTGTCGCAAAAGTGTCATACCGCACTTTCGCAGTACCCAGCGAGTAAGCGGCACCAGCACAGAGGCCAGCACCACTTACTGCGCCGTCCCCTGAACTCCGTACCACCGGGCAGAGATAAGTCCTGCGCCAGGCAATGGGAGGGCGTAGGCAGCGGGAGGCCAGGGTGGTGGGCTGCGCCGATATCCCTGTCCCCTTCTGGGCTGGCCTTACACGGCCTCCCCAGACGTGCGCCTGCTAAAGAGCTGGTGTACATCCGAGGAGGCCCATTCATTGGGTGAGCCCCAAGGTGAGCTCTGGTTGTGCCGGCGCAGGCAACATCCTTCCTAGGATGCAGCGGCCGGCCATTTTGGCCAGCCGCCGCATCTTAGGCAGGATCGGGCTGTAATAAATGTCTGGAAAATTGAACCTTGTGTATTAATTTCTGGAATGACCTAATAACAGCATAAAGCACTTTACAGTATTTCTCTTTTATTTGGGTACTGAGTTAATGTTATATTGAAGTTTAATGAAGTTATATGAAGTTTTATTTTATTGTTGTCCTGTAAAAATAAGTGAAATTTGTTGAACGTCAAAAAAATATAAAGGATTTTGCTGCTTATTCCTTGATTTCTGACAGATGTTTAAAAACACACAAAACAAAGCTGTTTTAAAAACAGATACTAGAAGATAAGCAGTTTTTATCCACATCCTTTGCAATATGCATTACATTTCCTTGATTTGTACAGCTGCTCCAAAGACATCGCCTACCCCTCAGGTAACAGAGGAAAAATCACTGCTTGAGGGATTTGTCAGCATGGAAATGTTGCATTATTTACTCACTTAGATTTATGCATCACTGTGTGTGTGTTTGACAAAAGGGTCAGATACTTTGTATACTTGCAATGCTGGAATTTATACAGACAAGCATTGAGCTGTTGCAGCTTATCCTGAATGGATGAACAATAAACTCACTTGATAGCATGATGGATTCAATGCCCTTTCTCTTTGTTTGGCAAGCTGCAGAGCTGTGTGGTTGCAAAGAATCTTATTATCATTAGATTAGTTGTGCAGAATTGTTGTTTTCCTCCCCTTTCCTTGAGTTATTGGAGGTTCTGGTCAACCTTTCCTTCAGAATGATCACTAAGAACAGACACAATGTCCTTGCAGAGAACCTGCAATGTACTCCTGACAATTACGACCACATCCTGGGCAAGTTAGGTAAGGCCTTGTGTACATTCTGACTGCCACCACAGAATGGCAGCTGAGGAGGAAAGGGCCTGGTTCACACAATGTAGGCACTGCTGCACCTATGCATAGGCTTACCATCCGTCCCGGAATTTCCAGGACCGTCCTGGAATCCGGGCTCTGGTCCCGGAACGTTCCGGGCCAGTTGGAAGCCTCCGCCGCTGCCATTTTAAAAATGATTAAACTTACCTTTTTTCTGGGCGCCGGCATCTTGGCCTGTGAGATCCCGCGAGATCCAAGATGTCGGCAGGCGCCGACATCTTGGAACTCGCGAGATTTCACGAGCCAAGATGCCGGCGCCTGGAAAAAAAGTAAGTTTAATCATTTTTAAAATGGCTGCTGCGGCATGGCGGAGGCATGGCTGCAGGCAAGGCAAGGCAAGACACGGCGGCGGGGGCACAGCATGGCAACGGTGGGCAAGGCTGCAGGCACGACAAGGCAAGGCACGGCACGGCGGGCACACGACAAGTGGGCATGGCGGCGGCAAGCGGGCATGGCAGCAGCAAGCTGGTATGGCTGCAAAACGGAATTCGTCGATAAAATCTGGGCTCCCATGCTAACTGCATAGATAAGTGTTGTCATCTCTATGGAGGTCATTTACGTTTGTGTAACAGCAGGGTCACCTGCAGTGGATTATAGGAACCAGATCTTCCACTTGTTATCATCTCCAGCTGGCCGGTGGGTGCGGTGTGCGCGTCACAACTTGAACTTACCACCTTGCTGCAGACCGCTGTGTCCACAGCCTGAAGAAGTTCGTTGCAGGACGAATGAAACGTTGCTGTTTTGAATGTTGCTTTTAAACCTTGCAAGTTTTTAACTTTGTTTTAAACTTTTTCATGTGTTTTTAGTGCTGTTTTTAACTATGTTGAACTCAGTTTTTAATTGCATTAAATGTGTCATGGCTTTTAAACCTGTATTGGACATACAATCTTCATTGAGAACTGGGACTGAGAGACGGCCTCTGGTTCATGGGTGGTCCAGGTAGTAAACTTTTTCCCAGTCTGGGGCCCAACTGCCCCACCAATGGGGAGTTCTGATTTAGTGCTAAAGAATTGTACCAGGAACAAGGAAAGATGTCGTGTAGGTGCACCCTCTGAGAATTACTCCCAGGAAATGATGTGCCTTTCACATTTTATTTGAATTCCTGTTACAGTTCACCTCACTTACCTCTGCAGGCATTTTTTTAAAAATAGTGTTTACTGCTTCACTGATGCAATGTCTATTTTTAGTTTTTTCACACTCCAGCTTTTCTTGTACAGAAGCCTCCATTATTTATTTTCTCCCAGACGAGTTTTACAATGAACATTTTAAAACATCTGGCTATGTAAATTAGCTGCTGTGTTGCTATTTCCATGATAAACGCAACGTGGTATAAGGCGTGATCAGCACCATTTCCCTGTTTGTCTGGGGTTTGTGCCATCAGGTCTCATGTTCTCCTATTCTGGGGCAGCGAACACAGATGCACATGGGGATGTATCGCTATGCAAGAATTCCTATCGGCTAAATGTTCAGATCTTGCTTATATTGCAGGCAGCTCTGTCCAATTTCATTCTAGTTGGTTGAGTAGTCATTTGAAATTAAACTGCCTATCCTTGTAAAGACAAGAAATGGCCAGTAGCAAAATAATGGGAAATAGTACCTTATTACATTAACAGCGCAATCCTGTGTAACCTTGCACCGGTGTAACGGTATGCACTGGTATAAGTGCACTTATGCCAGTGTAATTGCACTTACACTGGTGCATCTACTGTTACACCGGTGCAAGGTTACATAGGATTGCGTTGCAAAGCTGTAATCCCATGCATGCTTACCAGGGAGGAAACCCCACTGAACATAATAGGACTTCATTCTGAGTAAACATATGTAGGATTGTGCCGCAAGATATAGTGGAGACTTTGGGAAACAACCAACTTAAGTCATTTTTCTTATGTCAAATATTGACGGTGGGTTTTATCCTAATTTAAGAAAACACATAGTAAACTTCCCTGCCTTTTCTACATAGCAGCCTAAGTACAGTACTCTCAACCAATCTACAGCAGAAAGAATGATTGAGATGCGAGATAGGGTGTGGGGAGCTTCAGGGAAAAAGAGACTTGCCCCAAACTTAGGCTTACCAGATCTCCAACCGGGACAGAGTGCTAGACCTTTAGGAGAAGGAATGTGGGCAGGTGCAGCTTGTTAAGTCCTAAAGCACTAGGCATGTCTACTCAGAAGCAAGCCCCACTGAACACAATGGGACTTGCTTCTGAGTAGACATGCCTAGGATTGTGCTCTAAGGTTTAACAAGCTACACCTGCCCACATTCCTTCTCCTAAAGGTCTAGCACTCTGTCCCGGTTGGAGATGTGGTAAGCCTACCCAAACTGTATGCCATTGTCAGCACTTTTTTTGGTGAGTGGCGCCTTCATGGGAAATGGCACCTTTGGGGGCCTGTAGCAGCCTTGGAAGTATATTTAGCAGGGGAAATGGCAGGGAATTAAAGGGTTAAGTGGCCCCCACTTCTGTGCTGCAGCCCTGATCTGGCTTGGGCCTCCACACAACTGCTATTTTAAGATAAAAAATACCTCTCCAGAGTAGATGATGAAAAAAATGTAACATCACAATTACTTGGCTCTGATTCAAAGCTACAGGAGATCAAGGGGGAAAAAAATAAGGAAATGAAAATGTTACATGCCAGCACCCTCTCGTATAAGTGTGGAATCAAACTCCCACACCCAAGAAATACAAGAGAAATACTGGTCTGGTAAGGGAAACTGGGAAAGCTAGGGGATTAGTTTAACAGGTAAGCATAACATAGTGGGTGGTGGGCTGTTCTGAATTCCCTCCTGCTTCTAAAGTCAGTACTTGAGTCAAAGTACAAGGTGTTAAGATGCCAAAATCTCCTTATAATGTTAATTGTTAACTTCTTCAGACACTCTTGAAAATCCCAATGGAAGTTTCTGTCTGTTCAACAGATTGTTTCCTCTAGCTCTGAGCTCTATTGTTTCATCTTGAGAGATGGCAGGTGTGACAATTAACTTCCACTGACCATCTCAGGTGTGGCCAGGAGATGTATGTCAGCTGTTCTGCTTCAGAATGAACTCTGTAATTTTTTCATTCACTCTGACTGTATGTTAATAGCTGTCATAGCAACATCTAAAGGCTTGGGAAAAATGTTATATTAAGATATATCAGGCCTTGCCTTTAATTGCTCTTATGTGTTTGTTTGTCTATCCTGCTAACTCAATTGTATACGGCAGTGGTTCTCAAACTGGACCCACCAAGAGAACTGGAAATGGCTGCTACCCCCTTAATGCTACCCTCTTTTTAGCTTACTAAGTTTTCATCCGAAACCGGAAGTGGGTCTCAATCGCATCGGAGCGACTATCTGAAGTGTGGGGAGGCCTGCAGAGGGGGGCGTGGGCCTCACTGCACCCTCCAGAGGGCCAGAGCAACCCTCAGTAAGTTTTTAAAAAGGACCTTTTTTCCCTGGTGATCCTGGGAACGCGGCCACCCTTGCCAACATTTAAAACTCCCCCTACTCAGGGGGAGAACTTTGACAAATGTTGGTATAAGGCTTGTGCCTTAACTAGGGTTGTCAACTTTTCAACTGGTCTTAATAGCTGTGCCTTGAAGCCCGACCCACACTGCACGACATCCGGCGCGGAGGCGAGCGAGCGTAGGTGCCTGGACGCTCACCACCCAGCGATGACCTCATCTCCACAAGTGTCTTCCCATAAATAGTCCCTCCTGTTGCCCCGCCTTCTAATCGCCAATTGGCACAAACATAAGTCAATTGGCGCTCCAATTGGCTGAAACTCCCTCTCATCCCATTGGTTACCAAACTAGCTCTGCATCCCGCCTCCTAGCTCCGCATCCCCGCCCCCTCAAAACATGGGCAACAAACTATTCTGCTTGCGCCGGAACTCGGGAGAGCACAGCTCTTCCACGTTCAGCTGTGCTCTCTCGAAATAGTGACCACACAGCTCCACACAGCTCCGCACTTGTCTGGGACGTGCCGGAACTCGTGCGGTGTGGGTCGGGCTTGAGTGGTTTGATCGTCAGGAATTAGCAGCTGATGTTTTTCAATAGCATGGAGAAGCTGTAAGGCGGGGGAAACCTTCCATAGACTCAGCTTGTGGGAAGGTAAACAGCACTCCGTGTTCCAGCCGCATGCTACGCGCTGCGGCAAGGAGAGTCATGCCGGCCACATGACCACGGAGGCGTCTTCAGACAACGCTGGATCTTCAGCTTTGAAATGGGGATGAGCACCATACCCTAGAGTCGGACACAACTGGATTTAATTGTCAGGGGTCACCTTTACCTTTACCTTTTTTTACAGTATGGAAAGTGAAACTCATGTAAATCAACTGTTTTGCCCCAAAGGGCCATGTCAAAAGAACTACACAGTTTAATAAGGGAATGTCAGTAAATTCACACTTGCCCACAACCAATTTCCCAAAATAAGTATTAAAAACATCTTGGGAGGCATCTAGGCCAAAGGCCCATTCATTGCAACAACCAAATTGTCAGTCAGTGCTGTGACACCATTACAAGGGGAGGGGGATATCTCCAAGGGCAGGGAGTTGTATATCATGGGCTCTGCCATGGATAGTTGTTGTTTTTTACAAGAGCAATAAATACATCTGATTCTGCATTTATAATGGCCATCCTTCTCAACGACAATTATAAAAACTGTACCTAGTGCTTATACTGAAGCACTGCTTTCCTCTTCTCTCACCCTTTTCCAATCTTTCTGGTTGCAATTTCTCAATTACAGAGTTATTTGGTCCCATTACTACGTTCAGGAGAGACAAAAAGAAAACACTGTACTTCACACAATGACAATGTGGAACTAACTTACGTGGTTCACTACATAGCTTACATGACCAGAACTAGGGCGCAGTCTGAAGGCACATGAGGCTTTGAGCTTACTGAAGCCAGACAGGTCTGGATCTGGTCAGCGTCTCAAAGGGAAAACTACTGGGAATCCCATGCACACTGCCCTTTTCTTCTAGGACGAAAGGTGGGGTAGAAATGAAGGCTGGAATCCTATACACATTTACATGGGAATAAGGCTGCAATACTATCCACACTTGCCTTGGAGTAAGCCTCATTGACTATAATGGGATTTACTTCTGAGTAGACATGCATAGGATTGGGCTTTAAGTCCCATTGTGCTCCATGGAACTTACTTCTGGGTAGACATGCATAGGATTGTGCTGTAAGTGTAGGCTTACCAGATCTCCAACCGGGACAGAGTGCTAGACCTTTAGGAGACGGAATGTGGGTAGGTGTAGCTTGTTAAACCCTTAGAGCTCAATCCTAGGCATGTCTACTCAGAAGCAAGCCCCATTGTGTTCTGAGATCTGGTAAGCCTATGTAAGTGTAAAAAATAAATAGTAGACACCTTCACATCAGATCTATTAGCAGGTATTAGCCATCAGTAGCGTCACTAGGACGCGCGTCACCCTGGGACAGGGGGCGCGCGTCACCCTAGTGACGCTCTTGACATCGTGGCGCGGGGTGGCGACCCGGCTTGCCTCCCCCCGCCTACGTTGCCCTCCAGACGCTCCGAGGCCGGCCCGGGAGCCGGCCTCGGAGCGTCCGACCCCGTCGGCGCTCCAGGGCCTTCTGAAAGAAGGCCCATGCAGCGCGTTCATCTGGGTATTTTTTGAATTTTCACGCATGCGCAGAGACCATTTTGAGGGCCTTTTGCCCTCAAAACGGTCTGCGCATGCGTGAAAATTCAAAAAATACCCGGATGAACGCGCTGCATGGGAAGGCCCCTGGAGCACTGATGGGGTCGGACGCTCCGAGGCCGGCTCCCGGGCCGGCCTTGGAGCGTCCGAAGGGTGGCGCGCGTCACGGAGGTGACGCGCGCGGGGTGCGCGTCACCCCATGGCGTGTGTCACCCCCGGGCGCCCCGCCCCCCCCGCCACGCTCCAGTGATGCCAGTGTTAGCCATTACAGCTAGATGAAACCTCCATATTCTAAGGCAGTGGGGGCAAGAGGGATATTTCCACTACTGGAAGCCAGCTGCTGGACTGGATTGGCCTCGATTGGCCTTACTGGATTGGCTTCCAGTAAGACTCTTCTTATTTTCATCCCCATTGTCTAAACTGTTTCTAACAACCAAATAGGCACTTGCAATTTCACTTTTCTTTTCTTTTTTAATGTAAACCAGGTTTAGACATGAAGAACTCCTGTGATGCCCTCAGGTATAGGGGGCCAGTCTATCTCACTAATCATCATGATTGTCAGCATGGTACCATATCTCAAAGCCATGCCAAGGAACATTAACAGGGGATTGAAGTGGCAGCCTTGGGTTTCTTGCAGGCCCTTTCATCATATTCACATGCAGTCTAGTGTTTCGTCCTGTTGTCTTTCCCCTGTGAATGTAGATACGGGAGAAAGAAAGTGATGAAAGGGGCTAACAGAATAGAGCAGAGGATTAACAGACAATAATTGAGAATGATAGCATGGGAGGGGGGTGAAAATTAAGCAGCCAGACAAAGAGAAACAAGTCAAAAATGATGGGGCTCACTCGATACAAATGTTGTATTCAGGCAACTCTTATAGTACATCAGTTTTGTGACAGAATATTGTTTTTAAACTGTGTTGCTGTAAGCCACCTTGGGGGTTCCTTTTGGAGCCAAAAGGCGACAGGCAAGTATTTTAAACTAACCCAAAATACTACATTCACCAGCTTCCTAGAATTTCATTGGCAATTTAATTCTGGGCTACATCATAGCCGAGAATTAAATTACCAATTAACATTCTAGGAACCTGCTTCATGTCTCAGGTCAGCCAACAGAAGGAAAGGGTTGCTTCTCAAGTCACTTTTATTTATTTTTATTTATTTATTTTAGGAATTTGTAGCGCGCCTTTCTCCCGAGGGCACTCAAGGCAGCTTACAACATATTAAAATACATATAAACATTAAAACAATTTATAAACACATTAAAATAATTAATTAAAACACTTAAGTTAAAAATAAACAACCCCAGTGGGTCACCAGCATTTACATATATTAAAACCATTTGTTAAAAGGTCTCCCACCATGTCAGACATTAAAAGCAGTCCTGAATAAAAACGTCTTAAGGCCCCGCCGAAAGGCCTCTAAAGAGGGAGTCGTTCTTAATTCCAAGGGGAGGGAATTCCACAATTGGGGCGCCACCGCCGAGAAGGCCCTATTCCGCGCCGCCATCCCCCTCACTTCTGTCAATGGCGGCACGGTTAACAGGGCCCCCCCTGATGACCTCAGAGTACGGGTCGGATTATAAGGAAGGAGGCGGTCCCTCAAATACCCTGGACCCGAGCCGTTAAGGGCTTTAAAAGTCAAAACTAGCACTTTGAATTGTGCCCAGAAACGAACCGGCAGCCAGTGTAGCCGCCGAAGCAACAGTCCGACTGAGTCGAACCGACAAGCTCCGGCAACCATCCGAGCCGCCGCATTCTGCACTAGTTGCAGTTTCCGAACAGTCTTCAAAGGCAGCCCCACATAGAGCGCATTGCAGTAATCTAGTCTAGATGTCACTAGGGCATGGGTCACTGTTGCCAGGTCTGCACGATCCAAGTACGGTCGCAGCTGGCGCACCAGCCGAAGCTGGGCAAAAGCCCCTCTGGCCACAGCCGCCACCTGGGAATCCAGGAGCAGCTGTGCATCCAGGAGAACCCCCAAGCTGCGGACCTGCTCCTTCAGAGGGAGTACAACCCCATTCAGAGCAGGACGATGATCCAGTACCTGAGTCGTAGACTTCTGGACCAGAAGAACCTCTGTCTTATCAGGATTTAATTTCAGCTTGTTCGCCCCCATCCAGCTCCCAACTGCCTCCAGACAACGATTCAGGACATCGACTGCCCCCTTGGAGTCAGGTGGAAAGGAGAGAAAGAGCTGGGTGTCATCCGCATACTGATGACACCCTACCCCAAACCCCCGGATGACCTCTCCCAGCAGCTTCATATAGATGTTAAACAGCATGGGGGACAGAATTGACCCTTGTGGCACCCCACACCTCAAGGGCAAGGGTGCCGAACAAGCATCCCCCAGCACCACCTTCTGGGATCTATCAGCCAGGAAGGAGCGGAACCACCTCAGAACGGTGCCTCCAAGCCCCAACCCAGCCAACCGACCCAGGAGGACACCATGGTCAATGGTGTCAAAAGCCGCCGAGAGGTCCAGCAGGACCAACAGGGACGCACTTCCCCTGTCCAGTCCCCGGCACAGGTCATCTACCAAGGCGACCAAGCTTGTTCTTTTAGAAGACATAGGTGCAATCAGTATTGTAGCTAAGCCGGGGTCAGGGGGGCGGGTACAGGGCCCTGGGTGCCACCTGCAGTCTCCTCAAGAGTAGTGGTAGTGGTGGCTGCTTTCACAGCTGCAGCTGCAATGGCTTCGGCAGTCGTTCAGGCCACTTTCAGGGCGAGAGATGCGCACTCCCACCTGCCGTTGCCCCTGTAAATGGAGCCTTTCCCGAAGTGACATATGTAGTAACGCTGGGGTGGTGCGATGACGCAAAACACGCCATTGCTCCACCCACGGCCCCCCGTCAGCAACGCCACTGGGTACAACCCCTTCAAAATCCAGAGTTGAGGGCATGGAATAATAGGAAGACTCAAATACTCCCTCTAGCTGAATTTTAAAGGTAAAGGTTCCCCTTGCTTGGAAGCCAGTCATTAACAACTCTAGGGGCGGTTCTCATCTCTGTTTCAAAGTCGAAGAGCCAGCAATGTCTGAAGACACTTCCGTGGTCATGTGGCCGGCATGACTCAACGCCAAGGCACATGGAACGCTGTTACCTTCCCACCAAGGTGGTACCTATTAATCCACTGTATTTGCAATTTCTTGCTTTCGAACTGCTAGGTTGGCAGGAGCTGGGGCCGAAGACAGTAGCTCACACCATCACACTGCCCTCGGGTCTTGAACTGCTGTCCTACCGACCTTCCGGTCTGCAGTTCAGCGTCTTAACCACTAAGCCACCGCGGTGCCCCCAGTTGAACTATACTTCTCACCAAAGTTTGGACCTGGCTTATAATGGATTCTGTTCAGTACTTCCCAAGCTTACCCTTGCAATGAAAGGAATAGCACTGTGGAGGCCTCACAGCAGCAAAAGTTAATCTAAAAGCATCCATTACCACAAACCCCGCCCCCCGGAAACTATAATTTTCCGTTCTTCCTGCTGTATGGACAGAGCAAGGAAGGATCATAAAGAACAGTTGCCCAGCTTCCTAGGAGCATGGGATGCAATGCCTACTTCCAAGCATGACCCAGAGCCTCTGTTGCTGCTAGGAAGTCTGGGAACCAAGGACGAGGACTCCACCATCCCCAGTCTTTGCTTACTATCTGTTTCCTTCCCCACTCAAGGGAAGTGTGGGGGAAATAATGATGGCATTGGGGAGCTTCTCTGGGCTTGGTGTTGCTGAGGTTTCTTGAACGACTGGCAGAAAAACCTGAACAAGTTCTAAGAAAGCTCAAAGACTGCAACCAAGCTGGGGGGAACTTGTCCATCACTAGAAAGGGCTGCTTCATATGTTATGACACAGAACGAATCAAGCGTTTTCTGGGGGACGGGTATGTACCCTGTATTTTATAATCGGGCACAGCTAACCAACCCATATTGTAGTTTCTACAGAGCAAAACAATCCAATTGGAGTACCTACTATGAAAAATATAGTGGCATTTGTCTTTCCTACATTCAGAAAAACATGCTTTCCTCACATGAATTATGTACACCCATTACCCACCAGAAATTATGCTTATGTGTATCTCTAATGTGTTTATCTCTGAAACATTTGGTAGCTGAAATCCTCTTAAAATGCACCCGTTTGATGTCACCGTTAAACATTCACCTTATGAATGCTGAAGAATATTTAGTTAAGGCTGTCTGTTTACCCTTGGAAGTTCCTAAGGATGAGTTCTTGGCTTTTCTGACGTCAGTAACAATATTTCCATTAACTTAGGGGAGCCAGGATTTTCTAGATATGCAACAAAGACATTCCTTTGGAGGAAAACCTTGAGCCCAGGAATCTGAAAGTTCTGTAGAATCGTATTAGAGGATGAAAGTCACTTCTAAACCTTGAGTCCTGCACCATAGTTAATCTAGGGAACAAAGTCAGATCACATGGGCAGCAGACAGAAAGAATGTGTCCCAATAAAAATGGTGTTAGGCCTTGGTAAAATAACCTCTTGGGAAGGAATTTTCTTGCAAAATGACTGCTTTGATTTTAGTCTAGCTTCAGTAAAGAGACAGACCTAAATAAATTAAGATATGCTAACATATGAATGCTGATATAGCACACTTGTTTAAGAACTGTGAGCTAGGACGATGCCTTTTCAAATCTAAGCTTAGTCATGATGGCCCTGGGTGGTTAAGGCTGTGCCAAATATTTGCCCCTTTTGATGCAGGGAATGCAGTAGTACTTATGGTGATTCTCAAATTTCCCCCAACCAAAGCCCTTAATTCTACCATGTTTCATGGGTGTTTGCAGCCATTGTTTCCCCTTTCTGCTGCAGTTGCAATGATCTTTTTTCTAGCTTTCATCTTCCTGAGGGGTATGGTCCAACTGGAGATCCCATAGCAGGGTGCGTTTTGAAGATGCAAGCACAGTCATTGGAGTATTTCATAATAATTTTTTTCAAAAACAATTTTGCTAGCACCTTTGAGTTTGTTGCCGTTTTCCTTGGAATGCCTTCCATTATGAAAAGCACACACAACCTTTTGGGCTTCGTCTTAGGGATAATGTATGTGCAGCATTTTCAGAGCATTGGAGAAAAGATGATGTACATAAGAATTCTTTTCATGTCAGCTATTTTGTTTTATGTAGGTTGCATCAGTGTATATTTAGGTTTGGGTTTGTCTTTTAACCCGCTGATTGAGTATGCATTTTGTTTGCATAAATTTATCTCATTGGCACAATTTGTTCTGGTTGCAGTAGTCTGATTTTTCACAGCAGTGTCAAGTTTCGCTTTAAACCATTCTTATTTTAAATTCTCAAGCCCCTTTCTGAACTGGGAGAAGTTTATGGACAATTTGGAAATCAGTGAGGATAACTCTTGAAACAGAAATTCTGTGGGGGGAAAAACACTAAGATGTGCATACAGTCAGACCTTTTTATCCACTGGGGTTCTGTTCCCGGAACCCCAGTGGATAAAAAAAAAAATCAGTGTTATATGAAAACCGGGGTGGGGAGTGGTGCAACATTACCTCTTTTCCAGTATCTTTGACACTTCCCTCCTCCTGAATTTGTTTAAACTGACTGAAAAAATAAAAAACCGCTACCGTAAGCAACCTGTAGATGGCGCCAGAGACTCCTGGTTGCATTTTGGTCTTTTTTCAGCAGTTTAAATATGACAGGAAGCGGCTGGCAGGCCCCAGACAGATTCCCGGTTGCATTTTTTTTCTTTTTTCAGTGGTTTGGATACGCGCAGGAGACAGGAAGTGGCTGGCAGACCCCTGGCAACGGCTGAAAAAGGAGGTAATGTGGCGCAGTCGGACTCCCCCTTTCACAGTTTTGCCACCCGTATTGAGTCAAATCTGTGGATAAAAAAAACCATGGATAAAAAGGTCCAACTGTATATGGGTCACATTGGATTGAGAGCTATGTTTTTTTTAATCGTACACAGAGTTGGCAGGCAAGAAAGTGGAGCTTAAAAGTAATGCAGACTTGGTGAGGCAGAAAAGAAAGGAAAACAGGGGCTAACCAGCAGAAAGGAAATGGGGAGAATATGGCACAGAAGCCCAACACTGATAACTTCAGCAGATTCTGCCTCTGCATTTTCAAATGTTTTCTTCAACCTGGACATACAGATGCTTAACGGAAAAGTGAGAAATACGTATATTTCAAGAAGAAAAATGTTGTGTTAGAGAGTCTACATTCTGTACTGCACAGATCTGGAACATGCACATTGTTCCCTGTATATGTACCCCTGTTTGTACATAGTTTTCTTATCATGTTTTTAAGACTGTCTACAGTTCTGTTTTTATAATGTTTTGTAACTAAACAGTACCGGGAAGAAGCCAGACAATCGCCAGTTTCTGGTAGTGCTATCTCTGTCTTGCATCCACATTTTTTAAAAAAATATATTTTGGCCAACACGAAATTGGCTCTTTATCTTCTAAATTATTTGATCTAAAGGTATTGGCTTTTGTAATGTGTGAATTCCTTTTATCAACTAACCGCATTCATATGCTTGAACTGTGGGAAATTCTGAAAAGAAAATTCTCTGGGGAAGTAATATGTTTGTTTTGAACTCTGTCTGTCTTTTTGTTTTCCCTTCTTTTGTTCCTCCTCTTTTGTTGCCCAATGTCTAGTTTTTGATTGCTGAGTTCTTCAAGAGCAAGCACCCATCTTTTCTATGTATAATTGCTGTAACCCTTGGAAGAAGACAAAACTAAGGTAATGAAGGTTGGTGGATCCTGTGACCTGGAGGTTGTGGGAACATTTGTCATTCTGGGAATTGTTCCTTGAATGATCTGCAAAGTTTTCAACCTTGGGTACGCTTGGATCCATTGCTACCCCTAAATGGTAATCGCTATACACCATCTGCTAAGAAGGCTATGACCTTGTCTTGCAGATTGAGTCCTAGCAACCATTATTTGTGTCTGCCATATTGTGCTTTACTGAAGTAGACTGTTTCAGGGCCACAGATTGGAATGGTTTACCTGGAAAGCACTGCACAATTCTCCAAGATCTATGTTGGGTTTCTGTATCTTACAAATGCAATTGATGGTCTACTCGACATAAAACCAAAGATGGCATCTGTCCAAAGATGGCCTCCTCCTTCTTCCTGTCCCATTGCCATGTCTAAGGTCCAATTAATGAGAAGCCATAGCCCAGCGATATTGCATGTGCTTTGTCTGCAGAAAGTCCCAGATTCAATCTCTGGCATTTCCAACTGAAGGGTCAAGTGGGGACAAGCAGGTTTGGTACAATTATGCCAGTGTTCCTTGCCAGAAGCATGCAAAGCAGGAAGAGATTAGTCTCCAAACACACAGTAGACATATGCAAAGGAACTACAGACAATTATGTGTCCCCTCCTAGCAAGTGTCATGTCCCTTTCACATTTACAGGAGCAACAGAATAGCCATGACGCAAACACCAATCATAACGTGTGAATTGACTTTCAGATTAGCTGAAGGTGCCCCATTCACTAATATATCCCTAAATTAAGGACACATAGATAGTAGGGAGGTTCAAACCCTTCCCTATTCACTGAAAAGTGACATATGTTGGATGCACTTATCCACAAAACTTGATATATACGTTTTGTGATTATCTAATTGTTGTTTGGGGTCGGGGTCCACACTGTAGTTAAGACCTTGAGACGGGCTTAAGTTAATTGTACCACTTTAAAAAAAGATATTTTACAAGATGCTAATGGGATTGTTCATATTTTAGTACACTTGTAGAAATCTATCAGCATCACATTTCTGCAAAGAGTCCAATCATACTCCACGGCATATGTACACACTCAGGTAGTGGTGTGCCTTTCAGGCTGGACGTAGAAATGTAGTGAGAAATCTATCAGGGGAGCTTGAAATATTGAGCTCACCTGATTGATTCTTGTGTGCAGGATTGGGGTGAACTGAGACCTGCTTATGAGCTGCCTCCACCGTTGTTGCCTCCCTTTCCCCTAGCCCCACAGTACCTGAAATACCTTGAGGCTGGGGAAGGACACTGGTGACAGCAGGTACTTCAAGCCTATGCCTTTTCTCTGCCAGGAGTGCACTGAGACTACAGATCCCAGAGAAGCCCTGGCCTGTGGGGAAGAATAACTCTCTGTGCACCTTCCCCAGGGGGGCCTTCCCCTGGTTGGGAAAGGCATGCAGAGCGTTGTTTCCCCTCAGGAGCTCCTGGAACCTGTAGTCCTGTTGCAGTCTAAGCAAGGAAAAAACAGTCCCCTGGGGTCTGCAGTGCCTAGAGTAGTACCAACCCAAGGTGGACACTTCGGTTTGTTTGGTTTGGTTCCTTTTGAGGCCTTTCCTAAGCCCTAAATTAAGTGGTTAAAGTAGCCTTCGGTGTGAGGGAGGAGAGGCAGTGGTGGTGAAGGTGATTGGGAGTGCTTGCAATTGCTCCCTCCGTTGCCTTTCCTCTGTCCCAATGCAAGTTTTTGGATTGGGGAGGGGGGAGCAGCAGTGGAGATAGCGCATGTGCGATCCTTGAGCCAAGCCTGGTTAAGCCATGTGAGTAGATATTTATCCTGAACTGGAAGTGAAATGCCCACCCCACCCCCCAAAATAAGATACTTGGGGGATTCTAGATACTTGGGGGATATGCAGAACTACACATATTTGTAAATTAAAATAAAAGAAAGGGGGAAAAACAGCTTGAAACAGGCTGAGCACATTGAGTGGCCCCAAGGAGCCACAAAACGTTGACATATCACCAAAACAGCAACAGCAGGCCATGGGGTGGGGATTGGCCTGCTTGAGCCTTTAACCGCTCATGCAGTATCCTAGAGGTGGAAATTAGGATTGGGAAGCAGGTTCCACCACTGGTATATACAAAACAGCATGAAATAGCAATACCTATGGCCTTATTTGTGAATAAGATGGCTGCCTCTGCAGTATTGTACTCCAAAAGCAATATATAGTATTTACTAGAGGCATTGCTATGGGGGGGGGGGGGGGGACACACCGCACCATTCTACTCTGCGTTACGAGGTTGTCCTGCCCCCTTGCCGCCAGAGCCATTCAGAGCGGTGAAGGCAACGCTCCTTCGTTGTCTTCTGCGCGAGTCTCCTGCGCGTTGTCTTCACCGCTCTGAATAGCTCCGATGGTGAGGGGGTGGGGCCACCTTGAAATGCGGAGTAGAATGGTGCTGTACTTACAGTACCTCCCCCCCCCCCCCCGTAGCGACGCCTCTGGTATTCACCAAATAAATTGTGTTTGATTAGTTTATTTATTTTTATTTTTTCACATTTTTATACCACCCTTCCTCCAAGGAGCTCAGAGTGGTGTACATATTTCCTCCCCTCCTTTTTGTCCTCACAACAACCCTGTGAGGTAGGTGGGGTGAGAGATAGTGACTGGCCCAAGGTCACCCAGGAAGCTTCGTGGCTGAGCGGGGATTTGAACCTGGATCTTCCAGGTCTAAGTCCGACTCCCAAACCACTACACCATCCTGGCTCTCTCTAGTTTCATCTCAGAGCTCCTTTTTATGTTTTCCCTGAGTCAATTGGAAACAAAATGATCACAGCTTGCCTTTGGATTGAAGCCCTTAGAACATCCCACTAGGCTTCAATCTGACAGGAATTAAGAACCTCGGGGTATACACTTTGATTACTTTTAATTTTGTTATTGGTGATTGGAAGATGGTAATCTTCACTTGCCAGATTTTTCTGTAACAAGGTGAATGCACTCGCAGAATCGCACACAGAGAGAGTCATTGATTGAGCAGCTCATGCCAAGCCACCTTAGCTAGGCATTGAATTAGGATAGTGGTTCTAGCTCTTTATGAATGGGTTGCTGTTGGTATTAAGGAATACACCTACACATGTTTTCAGGAATTAGAATGGCAATCTGAATTGTCCATTAAGATGATAGAAAATGACGAATGCCTGCTCAGGATGGTACATGACTAATAATTCCTGCCCTCTTAAAAAAAAAACCCAGTTCATGTGGAAACCGTGAACCTCCTTTGTTTCTAGAATCAGGGTAAAGCAACAGCTTACTCTGGCTCCTATAAAGTACAGGCCTCCCCTATAATTAGTTGGGTCTTTTCTCTATGAATGTATAAATGTCAAACAAAGTTTATTACTAAGTATTTTATCAAGAAAAACATTTAATCTCAGTGAAGGGAAAGATACTTGTACGCCTCTGGAATGAAAGCGAGACTGCCAGAAGGAGAATTAAATGTTAAAAAAAGCAAAGCATCTCAAGCCAAGGGTTTCAAGCAAGCAGATGCTCGTTTATCATGAGTTTTTCTCTGTGTGCCGGCTTGGGATCATGCCCTGAGCAGGTCTTTTGCAACAAAAAGTAATGAACGTGACTAATAAGTTGGGAATGAGTTCAATGTGTGCTGCAACCTTGTTGGCCAAACCTGTATCCCTTAAAAGTCATTTGCAGAAATAAACAATGGCAAAAGAAGAAGAAGAACAATGGGTAAGAATATGAAAACAACATCCAGGCAATTGTTTATATTATGCTCACTGAGCTCTACTTCCCATGGAAATACTACTTTGACTCGTCCTGTCATATCTGGCTCTTGTATGTCTTTATTTCTCTGGCATATTGGGGGTATACAGTATTCAAATAGCCATCATAATCAGTCATGGGATGGTTCAATGCCCTGAGCCTTTTGGGATCTAGTTTGAGCTGTATGTGTTCACAAACCAGATGCTAAACAGTTGTGAAGAAGAGGGTGACAGGATAGGGTTTGGACGCAACGATCTTCTTGCAGTGAGACCACCAGGCAACCACCGCCCAATCTGCATTGTCAAACAAGTTTGGCATACAGTTAGCAAATCTACACATAGCATGAAATCAGCCAGAGCAGATGTGGGCTGAGTTAATGCTAGGTCAATTTGGACTGTGTCACAGTATCCTTAAGATCCAGCTTCTCTACGCTCTTGTGAGATCATGCAAACGGGTTTTCACACATGAGGTATTGTTGTGCAAACCTAAATCCTAGGTTGGCCAGAAGGGCCATTCACATAACAAATGCCTCTCCTCCACTTTCTCCCTCGGGTTTATCTAGGATGACCAAAGGTCAACATATACAGATACGGAGAGGCTCAATGGAATTGGAAGTCTCATAGAGTGAAAAGAGACTCCATTCTGCCACTTTAAAAGCCAAGGAGAGGGAAGGTACCAGCAAATGACAAGGCACAAGGCAATGGGGGAAATGATCTCTTTTCTTTCTGGAACAGCATACAAGAAGGAAAAGAAATGCTTAGGTACAGAGGAATGTTAATTACAGAGATCAGAAAAAAGGATGAGAAACCCCCCTAAAGATAGCTGCATGACAAAGTTAAGAAGAAGAAAAAGCTCATGATCCTTCAAGACCCAACACAACTACCTCCTACTTGATCCTATGCAGGAAACTAGCTTGAGAGCCTGCCTGGAATACTGTGCTCCTACTTCTAGACTGAGCATTTGTCAGTCAAAATCCGCAAATAGATTGCAGGAGACAGCCACACTCACAATGTGTGTGTATCAGTGCATATCCAAGGCAAGGAAGAAGGGCCCGATTTAAACAGGAAACATTGGGATTTTTAAAACATCATTCATCTGTGAAGGGCTCCTTGTTGCCAGCTCAGGTTTAAAATGGATTACTGGAATCTATGTATTCTATGGATTACTGGAATCTATGGAATCTGTGACGGATGAAGAGAGAGATCTTGGGGTGCTGGCGGACAGGTCGATGAAAGTGTCGACCCAATGTGCGGCGGCTGTGAAGAAGGCCAATTCCATGCTCGGGATCATTAAAAAGGGGATTGAGAATAAAACGGCCAATATCATTCTGCCTTTGTACAAATCGATGGTAAGGCCACATCTGGAGTATTGTGTCCAGTTCTGGTCACCATACCTCAAAAAGGATATAGTTGAATTGGAAAAGGTGCAGAAAAGAGCGACCAGAATGATTTGTGGGCTGGAGCACCTCCCTTACGAGGTAAGGCTACAGCGTCTGGGGCTTTTCAGCCTAGAAAAAAGGCGCCTGAGGGGGGACATGATTGAGACTTATAAAATTATGCATGGGATGGAGAGAGTGGATAGAGGGAAATTCTTCTCCCTCTCGCACAACACCAGAACCAGGGGACACGCACTAAAATTGAGTGGAGGGAGAGTTAGAACAGACAAAAGAAAATATTTCTTTACCCAGCGTGTGATTCATCTGTGGAACTCCTTGCCACAGGATGTGGTGATGGCACCTGGCCTAGATGCCTTTAAAAGGGGTTTGGACAAATTCATGGAGGAAAAGACCATCACAGGTTACAAGCCATAAGCAACCTCCTGGTTTTTTAGAAGTGGGTTTTCTCTGTGCCAGGTGCAAGGGAGTGGCGACTGGACACAGGTATCTTGTTGTCTCATGTGCTCCCTGAGGCATCTGGTGGGGCCACTGTGTGACACAGGAAGCTGGACTAGATGGGCTTTTGGCCTGATCCAGCAGGGCTCTTCTTATGTTCTTATGTTCTTATGTTCTTATGTATACTGTGTACAGCATCAATGCACCAGGAATCTGTGGCTCCAGTATAAGCAACACTGCCTTGCTAATGCCTTGTAGGCCTCAGCATCCCGGTTTGAATCAAGTAACACAAGTACTGTTGTTGCATGGCTAGTGCTACGTTGAAGCAGTACCTCAGTTTACCAAAGGAAGGAAATAGGTGTACAGTACTTAAGGAAATGCCCCACATAGCCAGGGTCCATGGTTGCTACCTTTTAACTTCACAAATTATGAACAGTCCAGCCATTTCAGCACCCCATCAGTTGGGTAAAAGGAGTTGTTGATCAGGGGACTTTTTGCTGTTGTTGTTGTTGTTCAGTCGTTAAGTCGTGTCCGACCCTTCGTGATCCCATGAACCATATCCCGCCAGGCCTTCCTGTCCTCCACTATCTTCCTGAGTTCGCTCATTTTCATGTTCGTTGCATCGGTGATGCTGTCTAACCATCTCATCCTTGGCCTTCCCCTTCTCCTTTTGCCTTCAATCTTTCCCAGCATCAGAGTCTTCTCCAGAGAGTCCTCTCTTCGCATTAGGTGGCCAAAATATTTGAGTTTCAGCCTTAGTACCTGTCCTTCCAGGGAACAGTCAGGCTTGATTTCATTTAGAATTGACTGATTTGATCTCCTAGCAGTCCAAGGGACTCTCAGGAGTCTTCTCCAGCACCACAGTTCAAAACTGTGAACACAGTTCAGACTTTTTGCTACCTACAACTTAAACATTTAACTGGTGTAACTTTTAAAAATGTAATGGGTTGTATTCAAAGGAAGTCAGCAAACTCCACTGAAATCAGTGAGACAAGTTAGTCATAATGATCAACTTTGGATACAAACCATTGTTGGAAGTGACCCTTAGTCATTCCATCACGGAAACTTGGTGAACAACCGGCGTTCACGCCAGCTGCTAATGTGTACTCCTTCTAACCAAGTAAAACTCCTGGGACATCCATAGTGATTCTTGTTCATCATTGGGGTTGGCCAGGTTGGGTGCTAGTTGAGGAGCCATGCCTGTTGGAAGACCCATTTGGTCAAGCCACCCCCTAAACCCTCTGTACCAGTGGCAGCGATAGCTCTCAATGTGCCATCAGGAAGACAAGGGAATGCTATGGATGGCCTATGCAGGACATTGCTTCAGGGCCTTGAGCAACCTGATACCAACCCTGTTCCTAGCCCAAGGTTAATTCTCTCCCTTGTACTGCAGATGAAGCTACCTTTTGTCAATTCTGCACAATTTCTCAAACTTGCTGTATTTGTTAGGAACATTTTTCGTTAAGCCCTCCAGTTTTATAACACGCTAGTGGGTTTTCATGCATGTTTAAAGATTTGATTACTGCTATAACTTTGTAATATAATTGTTCATTTAGGTACTGCAGCATGTCAAGTCTTGTGAAATAACTTTTGAACTACTACTATGTCCTACTAACATGTCTCTGCTTTGTCGAATTTTGCGCAAATCATTTCCAGATGCCTGCTGCCTTTTATTTCTGGTAATTTCCTATTGGTATCAGCATTTGGGAAGGTTCGATGAAGCAGGAATGGAAAGTGAAGTGCTTTGTTAAAACCGCATGAGGCATTTAATACCGACAGCTAGAGTGAAAAATTTTCCTAATGACTTGTCTGGAGTCCCTCAGCCTCATACAAGTCTAGCCCTTGAGCCGTGTTAGCTCACTTTGCTTTGCCCTCAGAAATTCTTACTTTACCCCAAGTGTCAAAAGCACTCACAGCCTCACGGCAAGGCAGGAAATCCACCACAGAGACATGAGCTGCAACTCTCCAAGTAGCTGTAACCCGGCAGATTTTGAAGTGGGTGGGGGAAGTAAGCCTCCGCAATCCATGAGTCAATCAGAGATTCAAGAGTTCAATTTGTTGGTGTTACTAAGCCAGATTGATTTTCCTTTATGAAAGGAAACATGGTAAATACAGAGCAGGGATGCTAAATTATTTGCACTATTCAGTACCAAGAATGGATCAGCTCCTACACCACCTTTAGCATTTCTGTTCTATTTCCCAGATCCCACAAATGATCTTCCTTCTAGATGCACACATTGGCACCCAACGCCCATGGCAGGGGCGTGACTTTAGTTCCATGTTTAAACTCTGGTCAAGGCCAGGCCACCATGAAGCCTGTGAGTCAGATTCAAAACGTTTTTTCCCCCTGTGGCTTTCAAGACACCCCGCCCCACTCCTTTAATTATTATCAGTACAAGCCTGAATAGGAGCCAGTATGCAAATTTCCCCAAAGTGGCTGTAACTTCCAGCTCAAGCCCAGAGTGCCTAAAGGCCGAGCTACATTGTCCGTGTCCGCATCACATGCGCGTCTGGTGTCCCGCCCCCAGGTCAAACAACAGGCTCTGATTGGCCGGACGTAGCGCGGATGCAGCAAAAGTCGAGGTGGCCTTGACTTTTGCTGCGTCCGCGCTACGTCTGGCCAATCAGAGCCTGTTGTTTGACCTGGGGGCGGGACACCAGACGCGGACGGGACGCGGACAATGTAGCTCGGGCTTAATGTGGAGAAATTTTGTGCAAGGCAAAAACAAGGCCATTTGGTGCCACAGTAGAGCAATGGACTCAAACCAAGGATCTCCCCTATCCAGTGCCTGGTTGAATTTGTCCTGCCCTTGCCATGGACAAGGACAGAACCTTAACCCTTTTTGTTAAGTAAGGAAACAACCAAGCAAGCCCAATCTTCAGGAACAAGAAGAAACCGAACTTGAAACAACAATAGGAGCCTGGAAGAAGCCTTAGGAAAACGAAGGACTACATGAAAAATAAAACCCTATAAAAGATCTGGCCAGAGAGCCACATTTGGAATTCCATCTTGCAATCCTCACTTGGGAGTGCACCATCATCTTACGTTACATCACCTCACTTTCTTGGTCAAAAGACAGTGTAAAATTAGCCTCCAGGGGTTCCTGAACCAATATAGCAAGATCTCTGAGTGTATAATGTTTTTTTATACAGATTTTTTATAAACTGCTTTTGTCTCTGAAGGAACGAAACTAATCCACCTCTGCTCCCTCTCTTCCTCAAAGGCATTGAACTATCAGTACAGAATCCTTGTAGCAGAGAGCAGGCTCCCTATGGTGAAGAGTGAGACATGTGCTAGATTGGGCCACTTCCTTGTTTGCCTCCACGTTCCAAATCATTGCCATTAACAGGTACAGACTACATACATCATGACTGCTAGCTAGACAATAATGTACTTCTCAGTAAGTACTCCTTGTATCCAGGGTAGCTGTGGTAGGAAACCATGGAGGTCCATGTCTCAGTTCTAATCAATAATCATTCAGAAGAAGACACAACCTTGCTCTCTGTGTGGACATCTCTTTGTACACATGCCTGGCCTGGCCTGAAAGGACATACTGGTGGGACACAGAAGTGCATCCCAATCTGTCCATTCAAATAATGGAATGTATCGTATGGAAGGCCAGATGAAGTGCTGTATGGATAACCTTATGTAGCTCTGAATCCCTTCATGTGTAGGATATTTCATGTAAAGAAGGTAGTGTTCGGTCCCTGCGATATTATGATGGCATGGGTAGATAGAGCTCCAGGCACTCGCTTATGAAAGTGTCGGCTTTTCCTGCTGTAAGACAATGGAATGCTTCCAAGATATCTTATCCTCTCCCCCCCCCCAGCCACCCCTTCTGCTTTCTCTCTTCTAGGGGTTGTTTTGTTGGTTCAACACTCCATCCAATTATTTTCAACATGGGTGAGTCTTGTCCCTTTTAGCTAACTCAACAAAGCCCTTCTCTGTCAGATAACCACAAATTGGAACAATGTGTTTCAATGACAGCAAACGCTCCTGCTGCTCTATTCTCCAATTTCAGCAGCATTTGCCATGGACCTCAGGTTTGCACACTGATTGTCCACAGTCACATCCTGGCTGGCCAGTTGCCTTGGGCATATCAGGTGGTAGAAGCTGCCATGTGCAGACTCCTGGCATCTCATGGCTACAATGTCGGTGCCAAAAGGGAAGTAAAACAACCTTCCTGCACTTTATGCTAAGTGGGAAACACAAAAGGGAGAAACATCTATTGTTTTTGGTGGGTCCGTGTCCACCTGACTGCTGTCTGACTCTTAATTCCATTCCTTGAACTATGATTTTACACCATGGCTTTCTGGCAATTCAAACAGCATAAGCTGCAGCTCTCCAGTGCAATGAAGCCTTCAGATTTTATTGCTCCAGGTTTAGTTTACAGTAGATGTTTTGGTGTCTTATTGGAAGAATGTGTTGGACCCCACAAAATGTTCGTTATTTCAAAATACTAGTGGAGGCACAGAAATGAAAAAGGAGTACATGTGGCAGATCTTTTGGGAAACCTCCGTAATTTTGCTTATCTTGGAGACAGATGATGAACACTGTGTTAACAAAGACCATCTGCCACTCACAGAACTCAGGAAAGAGGGGGAGAAATAGTAAGGGCATTTAATCCATCCATCAGCTGCTCCCAGGCTGTTATCAGTACCAAGTGAAAAGCTGTGGGCTAATCTGAAATACCTGTAGCCAGCAGGAAGCATTGCCTGCTAGTCTTCAGTGGCCTTGGGCAAATTGCTCAATGCTGCCGAGAGCTGGTGTCTGTATTCAATAGAGTGAAACTGTTCACTGCCTGTGATGATGGGTATTGTAACATTTCCTCAAATATCTAATGGATATTTCCTAGTACATCAAGCAGCCTGGTTTATTTTAATCCCAGAGGAAATAAGGGCTTCCACATTCCTTGAATGGCTATGCTATCCTTCTGATCTTTGGTTTTTAAAAATAGTTGCTCGGGGCCCTTATCTGGACTGGGACAGCAGTGGGGATATGAGAGGGCTTTTAAGGCTGATCTACACCTACCCCTGTTGCGTTGCGCTTGCGTTGGGAGGCACGCGAGCATTGGGGACAGGACGTCACGCCTGAAACGCTGCCCTGGGCTCCACCAGTTTCTTCAATGCAAATTGTCCCTCCTGATTGTCCTGCCTTCTAATAAATCTCAACGGTGATTGGCTGAAACACAATTGCACTCCAATTGGCTGAAAACCCCCTCTCATTCCATTGGTCAAACAATTAGGTCCGCGTCCCGCCCTCTCAAATCATGAGCATGGTCCATGGCCGATCGCAACGGAACTCGGGAGAGCACGGCTCTCCTGCGTTCTGATGTGATCAGATAAAATGGAAGCCACACAGCTCTGCACTCTCCGCATGTGCCTGGGATGCGCCTGAATTCGTGCGGCGATCAGCCTTTAAGCCTTAGCCTTGCTGCACTCCCAAACAGAATCAAGCCCTCACAGCTGCTGTTTTCCCCAGGAGGGAATCTCCCATTGGCACACAGTTTCTTGATTCCTTTTCTTGAAACATGTTGTTGTCCCTTTATTAAAATGCACCTCCTTGTCTACTCAGGTCATTGCCGGAGGCCGTGCTCAGTCAGTGCCCCCCCCCCCCCCCCGGTCTGAAGTTCAGCCTTGCAGTGGAGCCTGCACACAACCCATTCACTAAGAGCAATCTGCAATCTCGGCTGGAAGAAAGCAAAACAACATACAATTTCCTTCGTGGTTTTGTAAACTCGTTACTCTTACAACAGCACCAAGAAGACCAGGAAAAAGCAAACTCTTTGCCCTGAAAACAGTGGAATATATGATTGCTATTCTCAGAAGGACTGAAAGCTCAGACTGCTGGCATGAAAACAATTCCTTTTCTAATCTGTCCTCTTTGGATGTCAAATGCAGGCAGTTTGGGTGTTGGACTTCTGGCTCCATCTCTCCCCTGTACACCATATGTTGTAGAATTTGTCCTGTTTTAAACCATGCCAGTCAAAATAGGCCATCTGGCTTGACAGATTCCGTGACTGTGCATTTCACAGTAAAGGAGGGAAACATCCTTTTACAGCTCTCTAAATACCAATTTGCATTTAATGAACAGCACTTGGCTCCCTGCTACCTCTCACTTGGTGTTGCTTTTGCTTAAAAAAAATCAACACCAAAAAGATTTTAACAGGGCAACCCTCGCTGTGCATAATAGGGCAATACTTATTACTTAACATTTGTATAGTGCTTTCTTTTTGCTTCACATGCAGTCTTGCCCATTGTTACAGTAGCCCTGTATAGGTTCCCCTCTACCTAAATAGGCTTACCATACATCCCGGAATGGCCGGGACCCTCCCAGATTTCGGGGTCTGGTCCCAGCATCCCGGGAGGTATGGCGGCCGTTCCGGATTGCACCGCCCACCACCATTTTCCACCCGTCTTGCCATTTTTCTCCTGTCGGCTTGCCGCTGCCATTCGCAAGTGCACAAGCGGCCTGGGAACCCTTAAGAACGAAGGGCTTCCAGGCCGCGTTGTGCGCGAGGCTCGCCGAGCCGCGCGCATGCGCACAAGCGGCCTGGAAGCCCTTCGTTCTTAAGGGCTCCCGGGCCGCTTGTGCACATGCATGCGGCTCGCAAAATTGCGAGCTGCACGCATGTACACAAGCGGCCTGGAATCTCTTAAGAATGAAGGACTTCCAGGACTTCCAGAATGAAGGACTTGGTGCCCCCCCAAAAATCAGGGTTTTTTTTTGTCCCAGATCGGGTCACCAAAAATATGGTAACCCTATACCTAAACAGCTCAGGGAATGGAAAGGAGCACTAGATAGAGAAAGATTCCTCCTTCTCCCCCTCTCGTTTCCTCTGTACCTTTGCAGTTTTCTGAAATTCTCAGGGGAAAGAATGGAAGGCATGGAGAGAGATGCACATGAAAGAGAGCGGAAGATGCACCCTCCTTTCACACTCATACAACTCTCTTTTCTTCTCTCTGTTCTGTTCCATTAGCCACTGTTTGGAGGCCAAACATTAGCCATTGTTTGGAGGAGACAGAGGAAAGTCTCTTTCCTGGGAGGAGATGGTTATTGCATACTGGGAGCCAGATGGTAGCATGCAGTTGGAACACAATCTTAGCAGGCTTCCCAAGTAGGCAGAATAGCATGAAGCTCTCACTTCCATAGAGGTGTATACTTCCTTGGGCTATTGTGTGAAAGGTGGGTTCCATATCTGATTAATACTGCCATACTGTGAATAGCTCAAGAAAAGTGTGGCTGCAACATTTTTTTTTCTTATGTGCAGGGATAACATAAGACAAGGTATCCTAACACTGAATCTTGATTGAGTCATCTGTTTGCTAATGAGACCAAACTGCAAGACAGAGATAATGACTGGGTTGTGCCAAACAAGATAAGAGCCCATATCATGGTTTGAGCTTCCAGTCATGCAAGAAGCTAACTATATTTACTGCTACCTTTCTGCTTTTGTTTCCCATCTGCTCAGAACTCAACTTCATAAGTTTACTCCTCCCATCTCATAGTAGAGTGGTCTCTTGAGACAGAACAGTGGCCCTAACTGTGGCTTGGAAAACACAGGTAGCAGAAACTGTGGTTTCAGATCCTGGTTTATTGGCCCCAAACAAACCAGTTTGTAACCAGTTTCAGATGTAACATGAAATCATGGTTTAGCTAAACAAATCATGGTTTCATGTAATATGTGAACTAGCCAGTGAATCTTAATTTGATGAAATATACCACATCCCTTGCTAATAATTTCTTAGGCTTCGCTCCTCTTATAAGAATTTGTTTCTTGTTCCTAGTTTGTATTTTTTAACTTCCAACTTAGACAAAATTTTCAGTAGAACTAATGAGTCAATTTTCTGGTACTCTCTGTGAAGATAATTCCAGAACATTATTAAATTGCCTCAACATTCTTTACAAAATATTACCTTTAAGCTGGTCAATATAATTTTAATTTGTGTTTCTAAAGAATTACTTATATAAAACTGAGAAGGAGTAAAGAGGAATGAATGAGAAAATCCAAAAATAACAAAGACCATATTGAAGGCATCAGGTGGTCTTAATTATTTTCTCATTAATTATTTTGTTATGGAAGAGATTTCTACATGGTTGCAATTCTGTTATGTTTAATAATAAGGCCAAAAATTAGCATGGTACTTGATGTTTTTTAAAAAATTGAAGAAGTGGAATTGTTTCAAAGCATATCAGTGTCAGTATCAAATGTGTTGTTCCAACTGCTGATGTTTCACAATCAACAATCTCAGTTTCTTCTTTAAAAACCCAGAAAGGTGCATGTGGGGCAAAAATTTGCCCCAACTTTACTTATTTATTTAGAATATTAATAATACTAATAAGAACTTCAACTCTTGAATTGCTCCCCTTCCCAGCTTCTTCATTCAGTCTGTCCTTGTTAGTCTCACTCAAGCTGCTAGAAGAAGATTCTTTTGTTATATTTTCATATCCTCCTTGTTGGAGGGAGGGGCGAAGGGGAAGGATGAGTAACCTTGGATTGTTTCTCTCCAATCAGATGTCTTTTCCACCTTCCTGGGAGATTTCACATTAAGGAAGCACCCTGGACCATTAACAACTCTTTTGTCAAATCCCAGGCACACTGGCTGGACAATATCCCACGAGCAGAGCCTTTATGCCAGGCTCATTTATTTAAATTTCTTTCTTTCTTTAAAGAATTTATGTCCCACCTTTCGCATGCCGAAGCATATGGCCAAAGCAGCTTACAAATATTCCATAACAAGATGAACAGTGTATGAAAAACAATGAGTACAATCACTTAATAAAAGAAAGATACCATTTAGCGGCAACTATGTGGTACAGGGAGAGGCAGCAGAACCAAAAACAACACCACCACAAAACTATGCACACGGAGGCACAGATATCAACACAGACAAGGCACAGACAGAACGGAAATCAACCCATCACCCAAACGCCAGATGAAATATAAACATTTTGAGCCCTTGCCAAGACGCCATGAGGGAGGGGAAATATCTCAATTCCCCTGGTAGGGAGTTCCATAATTGGGGTGCCACTACAGAGAAGGCTTGCCCTTGTGCCGCCATTCCTCTAACTTGGGACAATGGCAGAACCTGTAGGAGAGCCCCCTCAGATGATCTAAGAGGGTGGACCGGAATATATGAAGAGTCTAGCTCAGTTGGGAGAGCTGCTGCCTTCAAAGCCCGAAGACCGGTGAACTTGATAAGTTCGAGACACGCCGCCGGCAAAAAGCTGTGAAAGCCTCCAGGAGGAGAGATAAGAGCTTCCAGCTGCGTCGGTCGAGTGTGGGAGGCACCAGCCAGCAGAATTGTCAGACTGTAAAAAGGATACCACCTGGATGGAAAGTAGCCATTCATGAAAGATTGGACATTTATATATATTGTAAAACCCACCAAGGGGGTGTTAGGACAGCCTGCCCATGTACACCACCTTGGATTAAAGTTGGAGGAGAAATCCAATGACCGAGAAAGGCAGTATATAAATACTGTATATTATTAAATATTATTATTATATATGGGGGAAGGTGGACCCTCAGATAGCTTGGATCCAAACCGTGAAGGGCTTTAAAGGCCAGAACCAGCACCTTGAATTGGACCCGGAAGCGAATGGGCAGCCAGTGTAGCTGCCAAAGCAGTGGTTCAACAGAATCAAACCATTTAGCTCCAGCGACTACCCGGGCTGCCACATTCTGCACTAATTGCAGCTTCTGAACCGTCTTCATAGAGCACTTGGGGTTCATCCCCCCCAATCAAATTCCAACAAAATAAAGGCTAGCAGTTACTTGGATCTGTCTTCAGCACTAGGGGCCTAATTCTATGAACCAGCTGCACTGCCAGAACTCACGTTCTGGTGGCACAGTGTGCTTTATAACTGTCACGAAAGGCGACACACCATAGAGTGCAGCCAGGCAACCACCACAAGTGGCCACAGCCACATACCAGCGACCCCAGGAAAGTCTCCAGAGGTGGTAAGTCAGTGTGGGGGCGGTTAGGGCAGGGGTGGGTGGGCAGAATGGGGCAGAGACCATGGAGGGTTTGTGTTTAGGTTGAGAAGGGGACAATATCAGCAGCAACGGCACCGTTAATATCCTGTCCCCCTTCCTGGCCTGAATTTGCCTTCCAAGGTCCAGTAAGACTTGCGCCAGCAATATCGCTGGCACAGGTCCAAGTAGACCCATTTGGATAGTGGAGGCTTACCCCTGGGAAAGGGAATAAATATTCCCTTATACAGAGGAGTCCCCCGCAGGATGCAGCACGTACTCCCATGGGGCAGCTGCATCGGCAGGGGAGGTTTAGATAGGATTAGGCTATAAATGGAGCACAGAGGTCCCCTGCAAGGCAGAGCACAGAAGGAAAGACAAATGTGGTTGTCTTTATATTTGCAAAGCCAGAAGTTAATCTTAGTTGGTGCACTAGATAAAGATGCAACTGTTGGAACACATTTCCAGCTTTTTAATTGACTTAGTTTTTTGTGCCCTAAACCTGCGTAGCTTCAGCACATCTTTTTGCAGGTTATGTTTCTATACAAGGGACTCTTGGCTTTGCTGCTTTTAAAAGCTTGATCCATTTTTTTTCCTCAGTGTGCAGAATTTGTGTTGCCCATTGAAATGTCAATGAACTGTATCATACTACCATCCCAACCACAGGAGGGATAATGATCTCATGATGGAAAGTTCATGGGGGTATATTATTATTGGAACACACCATGTAAGAACAAGGATGTCAGCCAATAATAGAAAAGAGTCTATAATGGCACGTGGATATATGTTGCTATAAGTTCCTTCACCACTCCTTCCAGAAAGGTCAATGACACAGAGGCTAGACGTTGGAAATGATTTATGTGCCAACTACTGTGATAACGGACGCTTTCATCTTGGTTTGGCTAAAGCTGTAAACAAGTTCAGTTATTCCAGCCTGGTAGTGTTAAGGTCATAAAGTGTCTCAAGATTCATGCAGACACCATGCCAGCTTGGACCCAGCCCAGCTGCATCTGTTTTAGGAATCTCCTGAAAACAGTAGGGAAAACCGATGGCAGCAGGTGGCCCTTGGCATGGGAGATGGAGAAGTCTTTGTCTGAAATGGAGAGCACTCCATTTCATCCCCTGACTTCCAAACTCATTCTTGAGAGCCAAACATTAAAATGGAAAAAAAGGGTTTTGACCATGCAGTCAATAGACCTCCAGCATGCTGCTGATTGTTTAAGTTTGAATGCTTATTTTTCCTCTCATGCCCACTAAGGCTATAAAGGACATTCAGCCTTGGAGCAAATTTGTTGAGCTTCAGTGAGAATGAATTTGGTCCAGATAAGAAGGTATGACAGCCAGGCTGGTTTCATGCTCTAGACCGGCAGCCCAATCCTATCCGTCCCTGGTGTAGGCTGTGCAGCATGGGTCGCGTGGCACTCTGTATTCTATTCAGGGAAGGAAGCAGCTGGAGGTCTACTCGAGGTAAGTGGATATTTGCCACTTACCCCGGGGTAAAGCCCGAGCCGTCACAATAGGGCTACTCAAATCCCTGCCAGCTCTTTAACCGATGGAGAACCGAGAAGCCCCATGTTGTGGCTCGTGGCCTGGGAGTGACGATAGGATATGGCGTCTGATGAGGACACCAGTCCCATCCCCTCCCAGGCCTGATCTGCCTACCTCGCCTACCACCTACCCTGTTACACCCCCCTCCCTGCACTCCCCCAGCCCCTGCACCGCTAAGAGCGGCCTTACCTGCTCTGTCGCACGGGGTGGGGCTGGATTCAGTGCTGGGGGGATGGTGCAGGCCTTCCCACTGGTACTCGCTACTCCCAGGGTGTCACAACACGCTTTATGGAGTGTTTGTGACACTGTAGGCAAAGGGTGCATAGGACTGCACTGAAAATTAGGTACAGAAAACAATTAGCTCTTATGTGTTAAGGCGACATGAGTTGGGAATTTAAATCAGGAGACCAAACTTGTTTGTTTGCTGTTGTCAGCTAACATTGGCTGTGTTATTCCAAAGGAGATGAAAAAAATCAGTTTGCTGTTTAACATACACCTATCTCAGTAGGCTTCCTAATGCAGAAGCAGATGAATGAGAAGCATCATGAAAGGATGCTAAGAAACAATGCAACATTTTCTCTCTCTCTTCCTGGGAACAAAATGACTAATTGTGGCCAAAGTGGTAGTAGCCTGACTGTAAGGGGAAGAGATATAAGGGTTGCATGATTGCCATCACTCTATTCTCTCTCTATTGAATCAGTGGAACACCATGAAGCAGAGAAGATGGTAACTGTGCCTTACTACCCAATGCGTGAAGCAAACCAGAGCATGGACAGTTGTTCACCATATCCAAAGACACCCTCTATTCTTCCAGAACAGCTGTTCAAGTGTCTCAATACACTCCCATACTAAAGAAACAAATACTATATATTATCTGACGTGGGCTCTGTTGGCCTTAATTACAGTATTTGGTCTCAGAGAAATTAGTTAAATATTTAAGTATCTCACATCTTTAATTCATCTTTCTAATACACACTAAAGCTGAAAGGACCTAAGATAGGGATTATATTATCCCTTTTATCCCTTTTAGAAATGTGGAACTAATATAATATAACAACAACAACAACAACAACAACAACAACAACAACAACAACAACAACATACAATATACAATATATTACAATATACAGTATTTATATACTGCCTTTCTTGGTCATTGGATTTCTCCCCCAACTTTAATCCAAGGCGATGTACATGGGAAGGCTTTCCTAACCCCCCTAATGTTGTTGTTTTTTTACAATATATAAATGTCCAATCTTTCGTGAACAGCTACATTCCAGGTGGTATCCTTTTGCAGTCTGGCTTTTTTCCACCTACCGTCGCCTCCCACACTCGACTGATGCAGCTGGGAGCTCTTATCTCTCCTCATAGAGGCTTTTATAGCTTTTTGTTGGCAGCATGTCTCGAAATTGTCATTCGCCGATCTTCGGGCTTGCAAGACGGCGGCTCTACCGACTGAGCCAGACCCCTCTGCCCCAACAATGATACATCTTATACTTCCTTTTATGCTGCTACAGCCATAATGCAGTGTGACCTATTCGCTATCCTCTGGGCTGGAAAGATTCCCCTCTCTGCGGTCCAGGAAGGGGGCAACAGTAAAGGAACTTTGCTAGAGACCCACAAATAGGAGCAGAGACAAGTTTGCCAGAATTTAATTAGTTTCGGCCACATCCAGCCTTAATTCATAGGTGAATTTGGAAGAACATTTTGCAACAAGGAATGCATCTTGTAGATTTAGGATTCTTTTACAGTATTTAACATCCCTATCCTTCGATTTTGGCCCACAATTAGCTTTCAGCACTATACTGTACTAAAGCAAACATGAAATAAGTGAAACGCTTCTTCGACCAATTAAATCCCAATCTTAAAATGAAAAGAAAAAGGACATCCAGCATTCCTTATGCCTTTAACAAACTGGCAAACTACAGTTCTGGAACTACAATTGTGAAATCCAATGTATACGTAGTCAGCATCAACTCAATATTTTTATTAGTTTCCAGGTTTAGCCCTAATCCAAAGAAGGGGCAAATTACCCAATGATGCCTGGCTAAAATGCACAATACTCCTTACTCAGATTTCCCCCAAGATAATGCCTTGTGTGAACACATCCTCAGTGACATGTTTTGGAGGGAGATTAATTATATGAGACACAAAAAAGCTTTGTGTGTGTAAAGAAAGCTATCCTTTTAATGATGATAATCCTATTGCATGCTCGCATTTTCACAAAGTTTAGTAGCTCAGTATATGAGTCATCTACAGAATTGTGTACAGAAGGAGACCTTGGAGACCTGCAGGCAGCTGCTGTCTTCATAGGGTGAAAGGCACCCTAATGCACCCCCTCCAACATTTTGGCCATGAAAATGAGGGCATGCTTGTAATGCCATTATTATCATACCACGGATAACAGCCTGAGTGCCGTCGCCCCCCATTACACATTGCTGACAATTCTACTCCATCTGCTATATGTTGTATTTATTCCATATACTCTGCACTGTTTTAAAAACCAAGAAGATGCCTGTTCTCCTGGTTAATATGCCAGAATAACATAGTTATCCTACAATCTGTTACCAACCACTGAACGCGAGGGTGAATAAAATGAAATCCAGACAAGAGGTGGCTACTACTGGTCAGGGGTTCTGACAATTCTGGTTTAGGTGTTCAGCTTGTTGTGAACGGGGTCACTCTCCTCCTGAAGCAACAGATTCACAGTACACAACCCAGTTCACAAGTCACTTTCTCTTTCACTCCCAGTATGCTCCACTGACCCTGGTTTGAAGAGTAGCCAACTGGGCAATGAGGAGGAAGCAACGGTGGAGGTGCGTCGGGGGGGCACATGTGTGCTAATGTGTGTACAATTTTTAAAACGGAGGCGGGAAATCTGGGCACTGATTCCAGAGCCAACCTCAACTTGGCCCAGACTTGAGCATCTCTCACAGCCTTTTAAAATGGCATCCCATCAGGAAAAAAAGTGGGATAGTAAACTAGTTTCCCAGATGGCTGCCAGAACATAGGGGCTGTCCCTGATAAATAGGGATCGTTGGAGCATACACACTGTTGCCATTGAATTGACTGAGCTGCCTTAAAACTCTCCAGTCTGGTCTCCAAGAGTTGTTTGACAATTGGATTTAGGAAGGTTATAAAAATATATGGACCTTACAAGTACTCTTTGCCTTTTCAGGGTTGATGTAATGTGGAAGTTGTCCTGAGGGCTTACTGTAAAAATATTAATGGACAGACTATGGGTAACAAGAATGCAGGGAACACACAAGACAATTGCTGCCAGAGAACGTAGAGTGATGAGCAGCCAAATGGGAGCTCAAAAGTAAAGACCATGGAGATATAGGAGAGTTCAGCTTATGTCATTTAAATGATTTTGTCGGTTGGAGGATAATATGTTGGGTTGGATCCAGACTCTGTCTTGTACAGATGCTGTCTGTCTGTTTGAGCAAGGGAGAGAGGAGTGTGATTTTCAGCTATTCCTCCTTTCCTCTCCATGCCCCTGTGCCACATACAACTTGTTCATGAGGGTCCCACAACCCTCACAAGCAAAGACTGGGGGTGTAGCGGGCTGAAGAGGAAAAGGAGAATCACCCAGTGATGTAGACTTGAGTCTATTGGACTCAAGTTGCGGCAATGACTCGACTTGGACTTGACTCAGCGATTGTAAAACACTCGACTCAAGACTTGGAGCCCTTTATGACAAGTCAAATTTTATTCAGGTTTAAACCTGTTTTCCCCATTAAATAGATAGGGACTCACAACTTGCAACCAAAGACTTGGGACTTGGGAGCAAAGACTTGGGACTTGACTTGAGACTTGGACCCAGAGACTTGAGACTTGACTCGAGACTTGGAGTCAGAGACTTGATCCACATCCCTACCAAAAATGGCTCTCCCTCTGGCAGTAGCAGACCTACATTTTGGGAGGCCTTGAAGCTTGAACTGTTATGCATGAACCCTTCGCAACCAGCTTCGCAACCAGCTTGAACCCTTCGCAACCAGCAACGAGGTCTGGGTAACCATTGTTATCTTCTTCAGTGGGGTTGTCCCACGACAGATTACCACAAATTTACGACTAGCCTACATGATACTTTAAGAACCTTTTAATTTTTAACTATTATTTGGTATTGAATTACACTATATTATTAATATTATTTTTAAAAAAAAACACTTTTCATACAGTAGACCCCAAAATTTTAAGCAATGTGGACTAAAGTCGCTTCTGCTTCTGGGGCCCCTCTGGGCTTCATAGTAGATCCCCCCCTGCCCTCTGGCATGAGTGGGAGTGTCCTCGTAGCATGCATATAGGGGAGTATTTTGCTTCTAAACAATTATATAGAGCAGGGGTTCCCAACATTTGGAGGCCACGTTTCCCCCTATCACAGTCCAATTTTCTGAAGTACCCCCTACTAATTAATTGGATTAATCAATCAATTAATTAGGTAATGAATCGTTAAATAAAAAGTACTAAAACAATTTTAAATGTGAAAAATGTCCTATTTAACTCTGTGTGTGTGTATGTGTGTGTGTGTGTGTGTGTGTGTGTGTGTGTGTGTGTGTGAGAGAGAGAGAGAGAGAGAGAGAGAGAGAGAGATGCAAGGATCTCTTTTTTTTCTCCAAGTCACACTTCCCAAAATCAGCTCCTCCCTCCCCCACCCCACCAAAGTACGTTTTCCAAAGTACAAAAATAAGGCCAAAACCAAAATCAGAGACAGAAGGGCTCTGACAAGAATTACAATTTAAAATCCATGTTAATTAACACTTAATTAGCTGCTGATGGGGCAGATAAGGGGCAGGGCTTGGCATACCCCCAGGTACCCGTATCACAGATTGAGAACCCCTGATATAGAGTTATAGACTGTAATAGCCTACTTCCTTTTGCTTCATAGCTTATCAGTTCAGTTTCTAGAATGGTGGCCTGCCTGAGGACATGCACTACATCAGTCTGGGAGGTTATCTGTAATTACTGTATTTCTTCAATTCTAAGACGCATGTTTTTTCCCAATTAAGCATTTCAAAAAATGGGGTGCGTCTTAGAATCGAAGGTCTCCAAAAAGCACCCCAAAATGCTATCTTCTTACTTACTGGGGCTTGGGGGAGCTTCAGGGAGACCTTCGCGACCCTCTGCAGGCCTCCCCGATCTTCAGTTCGGCAAAACCCGGTGATTTTCAGCCATTTCCGGTTTTCGCAAAAACCAGAAATGGCAAAAAAAACGCTGTTTTTCGCCAAACTGAAGATCAGGGAGGCCTGCAGAGGGTTGCGCAGGCCTCCCTGAAGCTCCCCCAAGCCCAGGTAACGAAGGAAATGGCACTTTCTGACGGGGCCAGAAATGCTATGCAAAGGCAGTGCACTCAGTCATCCTCAGCTGCAGGAGACATGATGGGGAGAGTTGGTGCTGAGTGGGTAGATTCAATGAAGGGAGGTGAGTCTTACAATCGATGGATTTTTTTTCCCTGCTGGTGGTACTGAAAGTAAAGGTGCGCCTTAGAATCAATGGTGCCTTAGACTCGAAGAAATACAGTAATATTGCTACTCAGTCCTCCGAAGTTTGGAATGTGAATGAGCTTCTTTGGCTGAAGGGAAAATGCAACCAAAGACAATTCCCCCAAAAGACAGTGACTTTACGTATATTGAAATAACTACAGGGCTTCTCAAGAAAATATACAGTCTTTATAGTGTCAAATTTATTTTGCTATACTTCACACATACCAATGGTTAACACAGAAGCAGTTGCAACTTGCTTGACCCAGTGAACTAATTTGTTAATGAATTAGACAAAATGCTCAAAATGTTCCTCATTGGCATCTATACACTGCTGACATGGTTGACTATTATTATTTATTAGATTTTTATCCCACTTTTCTTCCCCATTGGCAGACCCAAGCCTTACATTAGTCCCCATAGGGGAACTAACAACCCAATCCTAACTCCCCATGCCATGCTGTAGCGGCGCCAACATGGCTTCCATTGTATCTCGTGGGGGTGTTTTGGCCTCTGAAGGCCTCCTCAAGGTAACATTTGTTCTTTTAATGTGAACTGAGACTTTCTTGGCTGGAACTATCAGAATAAAACATTTTTTCAGGTTTATTAAGCCAAAGGTAAAGACATTTTCCAAATTCCCCCGCTGCAATGGTGGAAAGATAAAAAACAGGAGATGTTAGAAAAATCATACGTTTCGTTAGCCCCTGCTGGCTAACATTTTCAGGGATTCAAAGACTTTCCCTGAAATCCTCAGAAAGACTGAGGTGTTATAACAGGGGTGGGGAACCTATTTGCGGTGGGGGGCCATTTTTCCATTGGGAAAATGAGTGCGGGCCGGCCGTGAGGCCGTCCGAAATTTTTGCCCCCCTCACCGCAAATTTGACACCCCCCCACGAATCTATCTTTCTAAACCGCCCTCCCTCCCACCCACCCACCCACCCACGGACCACTCCCTCCCTCCCTCCCTCCCACCCACGGACCACTCTCCCTCCCTCCCTCCCACCCACGGACCACTCTCCCTCCCTCCCTCCCACCCACGGACCACTCACTCTCCCTCCCTCCCTCCCACCCACCCACGGCCGCTTACCTGAGGCTCCGGGCGGCGGCGGCAACTGCCGCCTTCCCGCGTCAGCTCCAGTTTAAATCGGTCTTTCTGCAGCTGCGCAGATCGCCGTTGAGGCCGAGAGAGATTGCCCTCTTGGCCTCAACGGCGATCTGCGCAGCTGCAGAAAGGCCGATTTCAGAAGGTGACGCGTCACCTCAGCGCCTCCTCCTTCTGAAAGCGGCCTTCCTGGACCTGCGGAGAGCGCTGCTCTGCGCAGGTCCAGAAAGTCCGCATTTAAAGGGACTAGGCAGGCGGCGGCGGTGGAGCCTCCGGTCCCGCAGGGGCCGGACCGGATCGACCCGCGGGCCGGAGGTTCCCCACCCCTGTGTTATAATATCACAGCAGGGGTTGTTCTGTGAGTACAATGGGAGGTGCCCCCTTTCCAACCTAGTGGGAACCCTCACTCAAACCTACCTAGGGGTTGCCTAAGGGGAACACAGGGAGAAAAAGGAACAACGAGGAGTTCACCACAGAGGTGAACAATAGATATAATAACATAGAAAAAAATGGCACCACAATCATAGAAGAAACCCGAAACCCCAAAACACATAAATATTTGCTTGGGGCAAAAAAAAAAAAAAAGCCCCAGGCATGTCATTTGAGGAAGTAATTCCATATCCACAGCACCACAATCAAGAAGACCCTCTCTCCAGTCACCTAACCTCAGATGACAGAAGAGGGACATGGAGGAAGGTCTCAGTTGAAGAATGAAGGTTAAGCCCATGTGGAAGAAGATGGTCCTCCAAGTAGTCAAGACTTAAGCTATTTATGGCTTTATAGATAATAGCCAGCACTTTGAATTGTGCAAAATGGACCAGCGGCCAATAGTCCTGTTGCCAAAACAGGCAAGATATATTCCTTCCCTATAGCCATTTTGCATAACTGACATTTCTGAGAAGTGTTCAGCCCCATGTACAATGCATTGCATAATCAAAACAAGAGCTTACCAGTACATGGATTATTGTGAATTTCTTGTTTGCTGGTTTTGTTTCTGAGAAGTCTGACCTCAACCAAGCTGTCATAATGGCCATATGAAGTTCAACTACATAACAGAGTGTATGAGCAGTCAATGACCTTCAATCCATCCCACATAGCCTCAACCAAAGTACTGCATGCAAAGGGAGTGTTGCATGAAATCTGTACCACCATACATCAAAATATTGCCCAGTCAGCATATGTCATTATGGGAATCTCTTCACACAGAGTCAACTCCTCCATACAGAATGGAATGGAGTAGAAATCTATGGTTGTGCCCAAAGCCCGGAATGGAATCAGCAACCCACTCCTTAACTACAAGATTAATTTTCTAGCAGTCAAATAGCCTTTAGATATTGAATTACTAAGCTTCGTAGCTCCAGGACCATTTTACTCTGATCCAGCCTTCAAGTGTAATCACAGCTCTGTGAATCCATTGTATCAACAGGAGTCCCTCAGGAAGGTCAGTTTGCCTGCTATCAATTTAGGCAGTATTAAACCATATGGAACTTGTAGCTTTAGACAAAGCAGCTTTAAGGTACCCAAGGATTGTTTCTTGAAACTTAACTCCACAACTATATAAAGGCCATATTCACAGCCATTCAGAGTAGTTGCAAAAGTGAGGCCCAGAACAAACGTGCAAAAACCCAAGCGTGGGAATGGGGATTTGCCATGGAATAACTGCCAGCAGAATAAGCCAGCGGGTGGCGCAGTGGGTTAAACCACTGAACCATGAGCTGTCGATCGAAAGGTCGGCAGTTCGAATCTGTGCGACGGCTCCTGTCAACCTAGCAGTTCAAAAGCAAGAAATTGCAAGTAGATTAATAGGTACCGCGTTAGCGGGACAGTAATGTAAATGACGGCGTTCCTTCCATGCACCTCGGTGTTGAGTCATGCCGGCCACATGATCATGGAAACGTCTTCGGACAGCGCTGGCTCTTCGGCTTTGAAACGGAGATGAGCACCGCTCCCTAGAGTCAGACACGACTGGACTTAATTGTCAAGGGCAGAGGGGTAACCAACCGATTTTGCATGTGGGGCCGGGTCCTCGCCGCCCCCTAAAACTAATTAGCATAATTTATGCTAATTAGTTTCCCCCGCTTTTTTTCGCCGATTTTCGGCGATTCTGGGGTTTTTAGTAAGTATGTATGCTTTTACCGGCACTTTAGTGATATTGGACGCTCCCTCGACGATTAATAGCCTTCTCCCGGGCGCGCAGCTTCTCCGTGCACCCGGCCCGGGTCTCTGTACAATCTTCGTAGTTTGCGCATGCGCAAACCCACGGAGTCTCCAGGGACGTTCTGGGCATGCACAAACTACTCCCTGGAGCGTCCCTGGAGACTCCGTGGGTTTGCGCATGCGCAAACTACGAAGATTGTACAGAGACCCGGGCCGGGCGCACGGAGAAGCTGCGGGCCCGGGAGAAGGCTATTAATCGTCGAGGGAGCGTCCAATATCACTAAAGTGCCGGTAAAAGCATACATACTTACTAAAACCCCCAGTTTTAGGCTTAAAATCGCCGAAAATCGGCGAAAAAAAAGCGGGAAAAATTCAAATTTTTCCCGCTCTTCCCCAGAGCCTCCCGCCCCCCCAGGAGCCTCTGCGCCCTTGCGCCCTGGGGCCCACCGCCCCAGGGCCCCCCATGTGGGGACGCCACTGGTCAAGGGATACCTTTACCTTTATCTAACTGCATGTTCGGATACAAAATCCAAGTAGGTTCCCTTATCCATAAGCATTTTCCCACAGAATAAGTCTAGTGCCTTTTTCACTTTTTATTCAGTGAGTTCTGAATCCTCCAGGTGGGTATATAGGAAAAATCATGTGGTTTTCAATATCTATGCATTTTGAGTCCTTGAACGAGGTAAGACAGTGCCCTCGACTAGCTCCCAGTGAAACCCTCCACCACAGTTCGTCCTCTCCTTGTTTTCAACTTTAAAAGACAGCTGTCTCCTCCCTTGACTTGTGGCAAGTAGGAGAGAACGGTGCGAAAGTGGACCTAGCTTGAATGTTGGCGAATCATGTTTGCATCAACTAATAATGGAGGAAAGGGGTGTTCTGACTTTTTTGGCTACCCCTGACAGCAGCAAGGGTCATCCTCGCCATCTGAGGAATCCTTCATGGAGCGAGGAGCAGTTGACAACTTTCATGGATATTTGGTGGGAAGAGGCAGTCCATGCGGCTCTTGCCAAAAATTACCAAAAGTGGAGCAGTTCTACTACATTTGGGAGAAGCTCAGGGACATGAGCTAATGGAAGGACCTTGTGGCATGCAGAAGAAAAGACAAAGAATTTCAGAGGATGTACAAACTGTTGAAGGAGGGCTAAAGGAAGTCCAGAGTTCCAGGATAAGCATGCCTTTCTTCAACATACTTGACCAGCTCCTCTGCATGGACAATGTGGTGGTCATAACCTGCATGAGTGGCTCAGAGGTGGTGCAATAGAAGAGGTGCAGGTAAGGGATGTGGGGGAAGAAGTAGACAGCAAGGAAGAAGTGGTCTTGAACCTGGTGCTGATTGACCCAGGTGAGTCTACCTCCCTGTAGCCAGGACCTTCTGTATCAGAAACATTGTCCCAAGTCATGAGAGATACAGAAGATAGCCCATTGCAGTTTGAACTATCTCAATAGATGTCTTCATAACCAGGTAGTTACTCCCTATCCCCTGTGGAGAATACATGGGAGAGTTGGGGGACAGCCAGTTAGGGAGAGCTAGAGGGGGTGTGATGATTTCCCTGCCTTTGGCACTGACCGTAATGAGGTTCACACAAGTACTGCACTAGTTTGGCTCCCATTTGCAGAAATCAAGCAATGGAATCCTCAGGTGACCAGGACGGAGAGGATGTGGCATCTGAAGCAGCAGCATCTTGGGTTCTCTAGGGAGCTGTTGCAGGCAAACTGGGAAATGAGCAACGAGCTCACAGAGATGCTCAATTGCCTCCAGGACAGAGACATTCCAGTGTGGGTTGTGAGCTTGCAGATGGCCGTGGAGAAACAATATGGGTGATATGACCACCCCAGGTTCGAGGCACTGGTGCAGCAAAGATCCCAGGACATTTGAATGCTGTTTGGAGCTGTTGATGGCACTGACCACATGCGTGCCTTCATGGACAGACATACCACTGTGATGGAGGTTTACGAGTCCAGATATGAACCTGTACAAGCTAAAGGGGGAGAAGCATTTGGAAGTCATGCCATTGAGGGGCCACACAACCCCCTTTCTAGATAGATAGGTACCTTTATTGGCATAAAAGTAATAACATCAATAGCAACTGTACACCACAACATCGCAGCAAAAGAAAAATAATTGGTTAATTAGCTACCACGGTTGGATCGCTACACATAGCTTTGTAATTATACTTCTCAGTCACCAAAAGCAAAAACTTTGCTACCCTCTCCATGATTTCAGCAGAACTATCGTTAAGGAGGTATTTCACTATCACCAGATCAAGATAGCCACCCTTTTAATCAGAATGGGTTCCAGATAAACGGAATGCAGGCTACCCCCACTCTATGAAACCAGTGGCCAGCACTTCTTTTGTGTGCATGTGTAAATAGTTGTGGTTGTAAGTACCTGTTGTTACATAGGAACACGATAGTGTTTTTGTGTGCATTTGTAATTGTCCTTAGTAAACACCCCATTTAAGATGTATGTTGGAATGCCTATTAACAGGTAACATGACAGTGAACTGTTTTAAAAATAAAACCTTGCCTGTTCCAAAAGCACCATCTCATTTCTTTATTTGAGCCACTGATTAATCCAGCCCCTCACTGCTGCAGTAGCTGCAGAGAGTGTCTCTGATCTTTTTGGCAGAAATTGCCCTGATCAAGCAGCTCTTTCCACCCTGCCTGTCAGCCGACTGGCTCTCTTCCCTGGTTCCATTTGGGTAAGTCATCCTGGGTGACCTGCAATCAATTGGCTTGGAGAGAACCACACCTTCTTGGCCACAGAATAGAATGTGGGACAAGACGTTACCTATTAAAGTTGAGACCGGCCAATCGCATACTATGACTGCAGCTGGTACATCTGTTGTTAGACAGATTTGCCACACTGGAGCCGGGTAATAGTAGTAATTTTCTAACCACTGACACAGCAGTTACTGGGGAGAACAGAACACATCCGGGAGTTAATTAGTCACCCAATGAGATATTTTAAGTTATTTTATGTAAATGTTGGGACCAGAGCATCTTGGGGCATAGATTTCCCTAAGGTACATTAACTTTTAAAATTCTCAAATTTGTGGAATGTGTGGTTTTTATCCCCCCTTTTCTCCCTTTGCCCATGGCCTTGGTCTTGTGGCAATCCCAGAACTCAAAGTACGGTAGAAGATACAGGGTGTTCTTGACCAACCGCCATTCAGTTGAAACAAATTATGCGGTTGCCATGGCCCTTTGCTTCTATTGCCATGTCATCAGTAGGCTCCCTTACCTGGTTCCAACCAGGGTAGGTCATCTTGCTGTCATGCAATCAATTGGCTGGCACCGCTAATCAATTTATTGGGAACCTCCCTGCTCAGAAGCAGAGGGGAGGAGCCAAATTTTTGGAAAGGTGTTCCCGCTTGGAAGAACCCTTCTTTCTTGGATTTTTTAAAAAAAACCCATAACTGAACAAGAGTAAAAAACCTTCTCTGTGAAAATTGGAACAGTGAATCACACAATACACCTGAATCAGGATGTTTTCTGCCCTCAGAAGGGCAATTTCTCAGGGGGGAAACTCCTTTCAGTGGGCAAGTGCTGCTGGGATACAGGAAGCCACAGGAAGTCACAGGAACAGGAAGTCTGTGTCTTCACAGGAAGTCTGCTGAAGGATGATTGGCAGCACCAAAGGAGGGACTAGCATGGCTTTTGCAATGAAGAAACCTCTGGATTGCAGTGAACATGTGGTCACAAATCCCATGTGAGTTGACTCAGATGTGACTTACAGATGCATTTTGCCATGGAATACCTGCATGTTTGGTGCAGGCCTGAGACTTGTTCCTGGGCTCCCCATAGGGCAATTTGACTTTAAAATAAGTCAGATTGTATTTCTCAAGTGTTAGATGCACCTGTCTAAACTATGTGGAACTGGCAAGCACAGGGTATAGCTTGGGCATTTGCCTGCTAATGTTGTGGGGGAGGCTGCTCTCCATTACTGACAATCAGCAGCTGAAACAAAACCAACATTATTTCAGCCCAAAACTGGACAAAAAGGCAAAGATAATGGCTGCAATCAGTTAAAATAACACCCTTTGGCTAAGCGTAATTTATTTAGCTCTCTGCTAACGTGTAAGATCTTTCTATTTGCACAAAAAACGTAAAGTAATAAAGTGTGCTGGTTTCAGAACCTTTGGCAGCAGCACAATTATCCAACTTACCACAAGCAACTCCTCATAGTCAGAATGCATAAAGGAGCTAGTGTGATTGTGCCTTCGTAAAGCCCAAATTTGGACATAAAGTGGCATTAATATTCATAGTCACTTTGGAAAAGTCTATAGTTAACTTTGGAAAAGATTTTGCTATAGAGAGAGACCAGACAATGACATGAGCTACGTGTCATCATCATCCCTACATCTGGAGACAATCATACGGTGTTTCTCCATGATCCCTTTTCTCTGGAAATGACATCATGGAGTCAGTCAGGTTTTTCGGACACTGAAAAACCACACCTCCCAGTTTGGGACACTGAACGTCACAGGTAGTCGAGGCAGAGCAGTGTTGTTCCTCGTGCTCTCTTGACTTTTGAAAATCCTTGTTTCAGCACAAATGCAGCAAATCCATCTTCTGTGGGTTGGCGAAAATGCTTTTGATGCACCTGGCAGAGGAGTTGTCAAGCAGTTGATGATGTGCTTCAGGAAGCCCCTACTTTCTGAATTCTTTGCCCTGCACTTTCACCATGACCAGTCCTGCATCCATGGAGTACTTTCAAAACACACAATTAAAAATACATAAATATCACACACACACACACACACACACACACACACACACACACACACACACACACACACACACACACACACTCAGTAGCAAAACCCACACAGAACAGCTAGAAACAACTAAATCATAAATCAAGCGGCATTATAGCAGGCCAACAGAAGCCTGCTGAAAGAGGTGGGTCTTCAAGAACCGCCAAAAGATTGGTAGTGAGAGGGCCTGATGTACCTCACAGGGCAGGGAATTCAATAGGGTGGGGGGCCACCATAGAACACGACCTCTCACAAGTCACTACCAACCATATTTCAGACGGAAGTGGAATTGCAAGAGGGCCTTCTTAAAAGGTCTTACAGGACGGGCCGACTCATGTGGGGGAAGGCCGTCCTTGTGGCACTCTGGTCCTAAGCCCTGTGGAACGTTCAGGGTAATGACCTGTACCTGGAATCATGCCCAGTGTTCAGGAGCAGCACTTCCACCACTGCACTTCCACTCGCAGAGCCCCCTGAGGAGTCTGTTACCTCCATTCATGGCCACTGAGCCCACTACAGTGGTCACTTTGGTAACCAGGTAGCCTGCCGCCAACTCCATGGCCAACACTGTAGCCACAGAACAAGCCACATTGGGTCCTGCAACTACTTACACCTCTCCCAAGGTTTCTAATGTAAGCTCCCTTGTTGCTTTGGCAACAAGATCACTGGAGGGTGGGATGACTCTGAAACCCAACAGGGGTGGTTCTGTGAGTACAATGGCCCCCCTTCCAACTTGGGCTGGGGGATGTTCCCCACATGTGGAAACTGATAACCAATGCAGCTGCATCAACAGCTGGTGTTTATTGTCTTGTTTTTGTGCTATTGTGAAAGTGCACTAATAAAAAATTAAATATAGGGACAAATATTCAGGCTCTTTTTGATGAGATTGCATTGCTTGTGCAGTGATGTACTGTCCACTTTAGCATTTGCTGGGGGAATTGGCATTGTAGGATTGTAATGGGGAGTTTTTTGCTATGTTGAATGTCTGGCAGTCAGTGTTTCCTCTAAGGCAGTGTTCCTCAAACTTTTTTGACCTGCGACTCCCTTGACCATTGGCCATGGCTCCCCATTACATTATGCGGATGCCTGCCAAATGGCATTGCACTGTTTCCCGAGAGGATTCTGTGGCACTCTGTGGCTCCCCTGGCTGGTTTCTGTGGTTCCCCTGAGAGCCACACCTCCCAGTTTGGGAAATACTGCTCTAAGGGGTCCACACCGCTATACAGACCCCTTCCATGGCTGCACAGCAGCATCTCTGGATGCTTGGCAATGGCATCATATGTTGTAGCTGACTTCCAGGAAAGACGAGCTCGGAGCTGCGCAGAGCTTGGTTTTGAGCTGTGTGGCCGTGCAACTTAGAGGGAACAATGGTGTCAATCTAGCAGTGATAGTCCAGATATGGGCAGCTGATCCGGAAAGAGGAAAGTTTCATAGTCAGGTGAGTGAAAGCAGAGATTGATTTCTGAGGAGTCCCTTCTGTTCTTTATCAGGGCACAGTTGCCAACAAAAAGTCAAGAACTAAGACTGATCTGACTAGGAAGTGTTTATTTAAGGCTTACAGTCAATTATAAAGCCAGACTGAAATCTAGCCAGAGCCAATCATAATTTAGACGCTCCTGCAATAAAGCAGAATGATCTTCCATGCAGGCTAAATGCTTAAGCCGGCTTCTGCCTCTCTCCACGCAACAATAACTCAGATTCTGGCCCAGGAAATCAAGAGCACAGTATTAGTAAAATGCATGTTTTTAATGTATAGAACATTTAATTCTATATCTAGGTAAAGGAGATCTAGACGAATGGGTAGGAAAAACCTCCAGTTGAAAGCTGTGAAACTCAGTGGTGTAGCATATGGACTTGGACTGTGGAGGTTTATGCTTGACGGTCTGATTAGCATGAAGCTGAATGGTTGACCCTAGACCAGTCTCTGCCCTTCAGGCTAGCCCACTTCACAGGATCATTGTGAAGTGAGGATAAAGTGGGTACATACCACCACCCCAACTACTCTACATACATTAACAGTCTAACCCTATTTTCACGGTATGCCCGTGCTCAGCACTCCCACCAATGCAATAGCCAGAAAGCTGCACGTGTCCGCCATATCCTGAAACCCTGGCCCAGACACACCCCAGCAGGCTCCTCAGAGCTACACCAGCAAAAGAACTGGTGTAGATCTGAGAAGTCCCATTGGAGACCATGTGGGGCCAGGAAGGTAAGTAAAGTGTTTCGTTTCTTACCTCTCCCGGGTAGCCTGGTCCCTGATCAGCATCAGGGGAGGTGGTTACTCCTTCTCTCCACACGATCGCTTCTCCCTAGGTCTCTCTGTGACTGTAGAGGCCATCAGGCTTGCACCCTGTCACTGCAGCCACTCTCCAATGGGTGACAAGGGGGCCTGCATTAGATGTTGGCAGCAGGCCAGTAGTGTAGCCAGAGTGGGGGGGGGGGACGGTAAGTGCTGCACGGTGTTACATGGAGGTGAAAAGTGGCCCCTTCCACTCACCGTCAGATTGGACTGACACCGTTGGATTGGAGTGGGAAATCTCCCTACATTCCTTCTCGCCCTCTTTTCCCCTTTTTGCTCTGCCCTCCTTGCCCTTGTCCTTCCCCCCTCTCTCCTCTTCTCCCTAACAGCCTAGGGCTCAGTTGTGTGAGAAAGGTTTGAAATAGTTTGCCTAGCCATAGAGATTAAGCAAGTTTAGCTAGGCCCCATTTTAATTCTTTTTTTTTTCTGAATCATTAAAATAAATCCTTTTGTACACCTTTCATCTATGCCTTCCTCTTCCTTTCCCCACTGAATCAATAGCTGTGCTACAGGCCTCTACACAGAGTCCCTGCACATAAAGTGTTTTCTCCTGCATGCACATGTTACATGTGTTTCAAGAAGCATTGCCAGATCTCCTATTTGTGTGAACTGTCGGGAACAAACTACACATTATGTGGAAACTCCATAATTAAAACTCCGTGCATTTTTTCTATCTCAAAAAACAGCCACAAGAGCCCTCAATTTCAAATGGGAGCACAGTGCTGGGGGGGGGGGGTCTAATCTTTTGCCCCTGCACTACAGGGAGCCCCAGCAGGGCCCATGAGAGGGGGGTAAAGGGGGTAAATTGTACCCGGGCCCACGGTCAAAAAGGGGGCCCAGGAGCCAAAGGAGGGGGCCCAGACATTTCCTGGGATCTCAGCTAGCCTTACGGAGAGTGAAAGACGGTGGCCGGGCCAGGTCTACCAGGCAGGTAGACCTGGGTGCCGCATCGGGAAACCAGGTAGACCTGGGCTCCAACGACTTTTCCAGCTATTGCTACCCACCACCACCCCCTTTGAGAAGGGGTCCAAAATAAACTTTGTTGTTGTTGTTGTTGTTGTTGAGTCATTAAGTCGTGTCCGATCCTTCGATCACAGGCCTTCCTGTCCTCCACTATCTTCCTGAGTTCGCTCATTTTCATGTTCGTTGCATCGGTGATGCTGTCTAACCATCTCATCCTTGGCCTTCCCCTTCTCCTTTTGCCTTCACTCTTTCCCAGCATCAGAGTCTTCTCCAGAGAGTCTTCTCTTCGCATTAGGTGGCCAAAATATTTGAGCTTCAGCCTCAGTACCTGTCCTTCCAGGGAACAATCAGGGTTGATTTCATTTAGGATTGACTGATTTGATCTCCTAGCAGTCCAAGGGACTCTCAGGAGTCTTCTCCAGCGATAAAATTCCTCTGAGGTCCTGAGCCCCAGTCCAAATCTCCCCCCACAAATCTCCGCCCCTGCATCTTTTAAGCATGGAGGGGAAAACATATGGCAGTTTGCACAGTGTCAGCGTGACTGCAGCACGACATACATTACAGATCAAAGGAAGCGTCTTCATATCTTAAAGCGTGAGCTTTTATAGCTGGAAATGAAAGTTGAGATGTTGCAGCTGAGCTGTCCCATCAAGAAATCTTGGTATCTGCAGCAAACATAAAGCAGATTCTATAATCCCCACACACCCCTCTCCTTTATAAATGTTTTTCTTAAACAACAAAAGCAATATTGAAATTATAAATGTGAAAACCAATTATCTGGTCAACTTGCCGGCCAAGGTCCGTGTTAAATAAGGTACAATTTTATTTGAAAAGTATTAATTTGTTCCCTTCCTTTATAAAGTATCACTGGTGTTCCATTCCTGTTAGTAAAGGCACCTCATCAGTGGGATATTCTTCTGAATGAATATATTTGGGTTTAGGTAGGATGGCTGCAACCCTAAGCATTCATATTTAGAAGTGAGACTTACTGATATCAATGGGACTGACTTCTGAGCAGATCTTTTTCGGACTGCGTCTTAGCCAGTAGGAAGCTGAGTCTGAAATGGGTTTCCAGCCTGTTATGGATGGGGTTGCTCTCCCCTTGAAGGATCAGGTTCACAGTCTGGGAGTACTTCTCAACCTGGCTTTGCTCCTGGAGACACAGGAGGCAGCTGTGACCAGGAGTGCCTTTGCTCAGCTACTGAACTGTGGCCCTTCCTGAAGACAGCCGAACTGGCTTCAGTGATCCACGCCCTAGTCATCTCACATTTGGACTATTGAAATGCACTCTACTTGGAGCTGCCCTTGAAGACTGTCCAGGTTGGTGTGGAACACAGTGGCCAGAGTGCTTTGGGCACCCATTAGTCGGAGCATATCACATCTGTGATCTGTGAATTGCATTGACTTCTGGTGTGTTCCCAGGCATGGAAACCTGGGCCCTGAAAAACCATCTTCTCCCACATCAACCTGCTTGCACTCTGTGGTCATCATCAGAAGACCTATTTAGTCAACCGCCACTGACGGATGTGGGGTTGGTGGGGGCTGGTGAGATAGTCCCTTTTCAGTAGCACTTCCCCAGTTGTGAAACTCCTTCCCCCATGCTGGCTGCTTTCAAATGGGCAATTAAGACTTATTTTAGGTGGCCTTTCTTTGAGTTTTTTAGGGTGTTTATTGCCTATGCCCCTGTTTGCTCCCCTGTTTTGATTTTTGATTACTTGATTGTATTAATTGTTGTTTTAGATAATTTTTTTCAGTCACCTTGGTGGACTCTTCATTGGATCCAAAAGATGGTCTAGACCATCTAGACCAGAGGGATGGAGAAAAAACTGAAGTGAAATCTAATTAATTTATCGCAAGTGTCTAGTGCTGGGTATAATGTTGACTTATCTGTATCAAAATCCAGTTTTTATATATATATAAGGTAAAGGTAAAGGTAAAGGTAAAGATATCCCCTGACAATTCGTGACAATAAGTCCAGTCGTGTCCGACTCTAGGGTGTGGTGCTCATCTCCATTTCAAAGCCGAAGAGCCAGCGTTGTCCGAAGACGCCTCCGTGGTCATGTGGCCGGCATGACTCTCCTTGCCGCAGCGCGTAGCATGCAGCTGGAACACGGAGCGCTGTTTACCTTCCCGCAAGCGGTACCTATTTATCTACTCGCATTAACATGCTTTGGAACTGCTAGGTTGGCAGGAGCTGGCCAAGCAACGAGCGCTCACCCCGTCGTGGGAAAATTATATATATAATGTTATTGATATAATAATAATAAAACAAAACCATATATAATTTCAAAAAGTTACATCAAGCGCAAAGCATATATCCTAGTAGCATATTATTTTCTATTTTCAACTTATAATAACCCACAAGCCAAATTAACTCTAACATACTATTCATCAAATCCACAAGTCATCAAATCACTCTTCTCTCTCTCACCTAAGAACTCAATAAGTGGTTTCCAATCACTCACAAATAATTCCGGCGTACAAGACGACTGGGCGTATAAGACGAACCCCAACTTTTCCAGTTAAAATATAGAGTTTGGGATATACTCGCCATATATCCCAAACTCTATCTTGGCCATATCTTGGCGGGTGCCTGCACGTTGCTTTCTCTCCACAGACGGGCTCCTACGACGAGGGGGCAGGGCGCCTTGTGCAGGAGAGTAACGGTGGGGTGGAAAGCTGCAGAACTTAGCTTTCCGCCCCACCTCGAGCGACGCCAGTGACTGAGGAAAAGAAGGGCCAGGGTTCAGCAGCAGGGCCGAGCTGAGGAGCCGGAGGAACCGAAGGCTCTCTCTCTCTCACACACACACACGCACACACCAGCAGCGCGCTCTGAATATACCATATTTTCTCACAAGAAGCGTCCCTGTTTCACGGTGAGATCCAACACACGCCACCACGCCTTTTCCAGCCCACCTGTGATCCGTCAAGCGCTCGCCGCCTCGTGTCACCACACTAGCACGGGGGGGGGGGAGAGCAGCACCCGCCCTATAAGACAACCCCGACTTTTGAGAAGATTTTCCTGGCTTAAAAAGTCATCTTGTACGCTGGAAAGTACGGTACATTTACATGCTTTTCCTTAATTAAAGTTGTTAGTTTATCCATTTCTGCAAATTCCAAAACTTTCATCCACCAATCTTCCATCGAAGGTATTTCTGAATTTTCCCCATAATCAAAATCCAGTTTTGATCCTGAACGTGAACCATACGTGCTATCCTTGGCATTCTTCTGTCACTGAAATACAAATGAATATACAATTGATGTCTTTGCCAGTGCAGATGGATTCCCCATTCAAACTTACTTGGTTGTAACCCTTACAATTAATTGTCTTGAGTTAGTAGGGATGGAAGGATACAAGTAAAGTAACAAAACACCTTTTTTGTGTATGAGAATCCAAAAATCTAATCAATATAGTTGCATAATCAAATACTTTAAAAGATACTGCAGCAATTTTCTTCCTGAGTGACCTTATGTAATGAGAGCAATCAAGGATTTTGACCTTGAGATTTAGTTTTATGCAATGACACTCATTAATATATAACAAATCACGAGCAAGAACAATGATTAATGGATAGTATTTGGATCTGTTTGACTTAGAAAGAGGTGCTGGAGGGTTTCATCAGTTTTGATTGAACACTTGGCTATTCAAGAAAAGTACTGACATGCCTGATTTACCCGTAGGGTACATAAGACCCAACTTTCATTGACAATAAGGCTTCAAGGATGTAACAACTAAGAAGAAAAATGAAACTTGTATGCTTTTCAAAAGAAAAATGTAAAAGCTGGAATGACAAAGTACTGGGATGGTTGATTACAAATGACCAAGAATGTGAGTAAATAACCATAACTGATTAATTGTTTTAAGATTTAATTCCATACAATTCAGGTTTTCAAAAAATCATGATTTGTAACCCCCAGTATTATGCACCATGCAACTGAACATTAATATTACAAGAAGCGAGACTGGCTGACACTGGCTCTTTTCAGTGGCAGACTCATGGCCCAATCCTGTCCCCCACCATCTTCTGCCATGCAGCCACACTGATGGAGCATGACCTCTACACAATGGTGGGGCGATCAGATGTCCAGTGAGAAGTAAGTAAAAATATCTTTACTTGCCTCCTGGTACTACCCACGGGGCGCGCGCGACGATACGCCACCCCCCCCCCCAGGATGAAGTTAGGTTTCGTTTTTGATTTTAGGTTTTGTTTTTGATTTTAGGTTTTGTTTTTAAAAGGGGAGTTTTAGGGGGGTTTAAACCTTTTTAAAACTTTTAAGGCAGCTGGGGCATTCTCGAAGGGGCCCGGGGGCATGTGTGTGCTTTGCGGGTACTTAACTGGCATTTTCGGGGCACAGCCAGCATTTTTCATTCTGGCGTCCATCTTGAATTTGCGAGACTCTCTAGGACTCTCCTCCAGTCTCGCTGGTCCATCGGTCCTCCAGGCCTCTCTAGGGCTCTGGAGGACTGACCAGCGAGACCAACGAGACTTCGCCCTAGAGAGGATGTGCGATCAACAATACTAGTCCTAGAGAGTCCCGCACATTCACGATGGACGCCGGAACGAAAAATGCTGCCTGTACCCCGAAAATGCCAGTTAAGTACCCGCAAAGCACACACACGCCCCCTAGGGGGGCACATGATGCAGCTGCCGGCCTGGGAAGCAGCGGGGGGCGGCAGCTGCCCACAAAATAGTAAAATATAGTAAAAATTGTTTTAAAAAAAGAAACCTAAGGAGGGCTGCACCCCACCCCCAGCCTCCAGCACCCTATGTCCTGGGGCCCTGCCCCCCACCTAGCAACGCCTCTGCCTGGTAGGTTGCCTGTTCACTATTTTGCTGGTGTAAGACTGTGAGAGGAAGGGGGCAGGGTAGGCTGGAAAAATAAGGATAGGATCCTGGTTTATGCTGCTGAGATCCACCCCTGAACCACCCCATGCCCCCCTCCCCACCCCGAACCTCCCTGAACCACCCATAACCCACCCACTGCCTGCCCTCGCTGTCACCTTACCTGCTCTGGTGCATATTGGGTAATTATGGCACCACTGTGGCCTTTACAATGGCAGAATGTGAGATCCGCTGTCATAAAGGTCCCATAGGGCAGGAGGTCTGGCTCAGTTGGTAGAGTGACCATCTCATATGCCTGAAGATCTGAAGGATGGCAGTTCGGGATGGCCAGAAGTGTTTGTGTCTGTCGGAGAGCTGTCGGCACGCCAAGCTGACAAGCTGCAGAGCCTCTGTGGGGGAGAGAAGCTGCAACTGCAATTGAGTGAAAGTCAAGGTTGCTTGCCTGTCAGCTGAAGTGTGGTGAGGCGAATGCCAGAGAGAGAGAGCTGGACTGAGAAAGAAATAATCTAGAATAAAGGGTTCTACAAAAGATTAGAACATATCGTATTGTAAAAACCCCTTGGGGTTTAGAAAGCCTGCCTATATAAACCGCCTTTGAATTAAAGTCAGAGGAGAAACCCGATGACCAAAGAAAAGGTGGTATATAAATACTGGTTTATTATTAGTATTAGTATTAGTATTAGTATTAGTATAGGATTGGGCCCTAAGAGCATTGATGAACATTGGAATTTACAGCGCAATCCTGTTGATTCACCCGGTGCTGGAACGAGTGTTCTGGCGCCGGAAAGCATGTTTACGATGACTCGTGAGCAAGGAAGGCCGATGCAGAGGCCAGCCTCCTTTGTTCCAGCGCCGGGACTACCCCACGGCCGCCGGACCAGGTAAGCCGGGATCTGGCGGGTGGGGGGGTGTTTCGCCGGGCGAGGGAGGGTAGCCATTGGCCCAGCCGGCCCGGGAGGGGACGGCAGACGGCTTCGGCCATATCCCAGACACCACCGGGCAGCAGGGCCATTACCCAGCCTCCTCCTACTTCCGCCAGCAATTTTGCTGGCGGAAATCCAAGGAGGCCGGTCGGGCCAGCCAGCATTTACCGATTAGAGTTCCGGTCCGGCGGCAGCCTGGCCACCGGTGCTCAGGATCCGGTAGGCGGCTGGGATTCTTACTTAGGATTGCACTGTCAGTGTAGGATATGTGGCCAGCAGTTCCTAGATTATTGTTATCACTTGGAGGCCCAATGTAATCACCAGCTTCTGTGTGTAATATGAATTGTGGCAATCTCAGGAATCAGCTTTTGACATAGGCCAGCCAGAACTCATGTACTGAGCCCAGGGTAACCCTTAGACGCAATGTAGCCCTAAAGAGGAGAGATTGTGAATGTGGGCTGTGCCAGCTGCAAAAGATATAGCTATCTATGACATTCTACCTTGCTCTTGTTGTTCCCATCAATGTCTCTGACAGCAGTGAGCCTATACATACAAGATCCTGCCAATTTGAGATTGACCTCTTCAGCTATTGAAAGAAATATAATCTTTCTTGAATGAAGGAGAAACAATGTACAAACATTTCAAAATGAATTTTAAAAAAATCACAGAGAACTATCGGGAAAAGGAAAGAGGATGAAGGAAACCCAGAACAAAAGCTACTGAAGAGGGAACAGCTAGTTGTCTTTCCCGTGCCATTTACCTCTAAGCAAATGTTCGAATGCCCTGTGCTGTTTATCTCCACATGGGTAGCTCTCACCTTTTTAAACATGGGCCATTGCTCTGATATAAGTATATCTGCTTATACACATGATATAAATTATCAACAGGAATGCCACAAACCGTTCATCATACATAGACAGATGATAGTCATAGACCTTCTTCTTTCTTGGTTCTTGATTTATTTGAATTATAATTAGGAAAGAGGTAGAGGAAGTAATCAAGAATTGCCTTTCCAGGTGGGCATGTAGTCCATCAGGCATCCAGGAGAGGCGAAGCACTTGCACTGAGAAGCCAACAGGCAAGGTAGAACAAGAGAGGTTCCATCTTGTTCAGCCCAAGCAGTTAGCATTCACATGTATACAGTACAGGTGGACCCCCGTATCCGCTGGGGATATGTTCCCGGCCCCTCCGTGGATACTTGAAACCGTGGATAATAGCGAACACCCCCTCCATGGTTTCCTGAGGGCCCCCCACCCTACCTCCCCTGCAGGTAGGCATGCATGCCCCCCCAGCTCTTATTTTTCTTTCAGCAAGCTTTGTTTCTTCCTTAAAACAAACAGAGAAGCAGCCTCCATTGCAGGCAAGTAGAACGAGACGAAGTCCTAGAGAGGCTCTGCAAGGTTTCTGTCAACCTTGCAGAGCCTCTCTAGGACTTAGTCTCGTTCTACTTGCCTGCAATAAGCAGCCAGAGGCTGCTTCTCCTGTTTGTTTAAGGAAGAAATGAAGCTTACTGGGAAAAAAGTAAAAGCTTGGAGGGGTCCCCACAATCCGTGGATAACTGAAACCGTGGATAGCGAATCTGTGGATATGGGGGCCCACCTGTACTCAGTTTCTCAAAGAGAACATTTTGAAAGATCTAGCCTGCTGTTAACAAACTTATCATACTCTGCACAATGTAGCTATCAGTGCAGTTGTTTCACAGCAGCAGATTCAGCATAATAACCCTATTAGAAGATATACCAGACAAGATAAGAGGATGGTAAATGGCTGTAGTTCTTGTCTCTATCAGTTAACGCCATTATTATCAGTTTGGTGTAAACAATTATTGCTGGATCAGCCCCAGAGACTAGAGAATACAAAACTTGTCAAGGTGATGTCTGTTTTATTGAAATGGTGTTTGCTCGTGTAAGAGTTTGCATGTTCTTACACAAAACGGGAGCTGGCCCAATAAAAGATATCACCTTACCTATTTTGTAGCAGTTACGGGGATAGCCCCTAGCAAGAGACAGAGCCGCCTTTTTATAAGGTACATGTCCAAGTGAATAATTAAGACCAGATGCTCATCTGGCATCAATCAGTTTAGCTCCCTAACAGGGATAACTGTGCCCACTGACACCACTTGAGCATCTGGACTTACATTTCAGACAGAGTCCAATGTGTGCACATGTTTAGTAGGGGGTGGGGGGTGGTTCAAATTAAGATCAGCTGCAAAAATCATCACCTTGGACTCCTGAAAACACCAACAGCAGGAAAAAGAGGCTGGACTTCGAAAGTTTCTTTTCCAGATGAAAGTGATAGCACTCTTTTCATGCTTTATTAGAATTAGTCATGTGCCGTGATATTCCCATTGCCACGTAATAAAAGAAGAGGATAGGGAATATTGTTTCCTTGAAGGAGATGTGCACGTGAGGTCTGAAGAGGGTAACATAGAGCTTCTGAAGAAAAAAAACAGATTAACACAAGAGAACATTGGCATTCTCATGGGTAGTGGGGGTGGGGCTTATGCCATGTGTTGCAGTGATATCACAGATGCCTGTAACTTGAGCACAAAGGCCAACCTCATAGCAGAACACCTGCAATCGCTGTGCCTTTGGAGGCAAAAGAGTCTCAGTTTATGAGCACTGTGGGCCAGCATGTGATTAAACAGCAGTCTCCTCGCAATCAAAGTGCTTGTCAGGGCAACGCCATTTGGGTGGTTCATTGGTTGTTGCCACATAGCGCCCCCCCCCATCTCCTCAGTAAGCAACAGTGTCTGGAAAGATCTCAAATTATCAAAATGAGGCAATATTATTAAGACATTCTTAGGGACCAGAGTTTGAATGGTCTTTGCAGGACCAAATATCATTTTAAGACTATCCCAGATACATGTTTTTTTTTTCCCCAGAAGTGTCTCCTGTGGAAAATAACAGGCAACAGTGTTTCATCTTCCCATGGATACACAGTTCTTTGAATTAGCTGGCATGCCAGGAAAATCCCAAATGCTAATATTTGCATACAAAAAATAAAATAAAATGTGACATTGCTCTTAAGACAATACAGGAGAAAGAGGGGTGCAATGCAACAAAGAAGACTATTAAGACAAATTTTTGAGCAGAACAACCAAATGGAGGAGGCAAAAAGAGTCAGAGAGGGGAAAAGCTGAAGCAGAGACCAAGAAGTCAGGCCTTAAAATATACCAGGTGAGGAGCAGGGAATGGACCATAGCATGGAGTTTCTTCTATTTATAAAGGGAAAGGACCAATCAGTGCAAGTTGCTAATCAGAGAGTGTTTTCTTCTCCCCATCAAAGAATGTCAACATGCTTGCACTGAACTCTTCAGCTAAGCTGAGTAATTGAATTCTCTAGTCTGGGCGGTATCCTGAAAACCACCACTCTGCTACTACCCCCTCCCAAACAATCCATCTTTGATTAGGCCAAGAGTGAAACTAGTCTCAACACTGCACAGATTAAGAAAAGAGAAAAGGTTAAGGGCACACTGCCATTGTGTATATTAGAGCTGCGTAAAAATGCAGAGCGCGTGCCAGCCGGGGTGTAAACACAGTAGCTGGAGAGAGGGAGATGACAGTGGTCTTCTCGGCTCCAGAATTGTATTTATATCTTCTCTCCTTATATAATTTTGGCCACACTTAATTAGATGACATTACACTGCTGGCATTTGCAAATCAAAGTACTGTACAAGGAAAGGATGAGTGGCATAGTACAAAAGAGCAGGGGGAAGCTCGAGACATGGCTTGATTTGAATCTCACGCGTATTGGTCCCTGGTCAGAGCAATGGCCCATGGTATTTTGGTCAGAGCAATGGCTAATGTCCCATGGTCAGAGCAATGGCCAGTGGCCCATGGTCAGAGCAATGGCCAGTGGCCCATGGTCAGAGCAATGGCCAGTGGCCCATGGTCAGAGCAATGGCCAGTGGCCCATGGTCAGAGCAATGGCCAATGGCCCATGGTCAGAGCAATGGCCAATGGCCCATGGTCTGAGCAATGGCCAATGGCCCATGGTCAGAGCAATGGCCAATGGCCGATGGCCCTATGGTTGGTCAGAGCAATGGCCCTCATACCCCATGGTATGAGGCCATGAGCAATGACCTCATGCCAATGAGGTTAAAAAGGTGAGAGCTACCCATGTAGAGAGAAACAGCACAAGGCATTCAAACATTTGCTTAGAGGTAAATGGCACAGGAAAGACAACTAGCTGTTCCCTCTTCAGTAGCTTTTGTTCTGGGTTTCCTTCATCCTCTTTCCTTTTCCTGATAGTTCTCTGTGATTTTTTAAAATTCATTTTGAAATGTTTGTACATTGTTTCTCCTTCATTCGAAAAAGCTTACTGCAACAAACAAAAATCCATACAACATTTAAACTCAACAAGCGTTGAAGCAATAATTAAAACAGTAATTAAAAATTGACCATCTTGATGCGCATGGTACAACTCTCCATCAGCGCATATCAAAAACAGCTGACCCCAAACACCACTCCTTGTAGTCACAAAAAGCTTAACAAATAGATGGAACTCACATTATTTTGATAGGCTAGCAAGCTGGGGCCCTGATGGACCTTTGCTGAAGGGCTGTTTGTTCCAAGGCCTTGTAGCCACTCCAAGGTAGTAGACCCTGCTACTTCCCACAGTAGCCCTGTTCACATGTCAAGTTAAATGTGTGTGCAATCCTTGTATACATGATTGTTGATATGTACACATGTACAGCTGCTCTGTACTCTCAGAAGTGGCCCAACTGGATTCCCTGCCCTGACTTGCCGCTGCCGCCTTTGCCAGGGTGCACGTGCTTGTGCGTGCACACAAACACACACTCTCAAAAAAGCCCCCTTACTGCCTCACCATGCTCAATCCTTGCACAGGGTTTAAAGTTAATGGTAATGTGTCCCTTTAAACTTTAAACACCATGGAGGACAGAGCACATTGCTATCCCTACTCACTCTCCAGGTTTAAAGTGTAAAGGGAATGTGTCCCCTTAAACTTTAAATGCCACATGAGGACAGAGTGAGGGGAGGAGGTAGTGATGTGCTCCTTCCTCACTTGGGGTTTAAACCCCTTTAATCTTTAAACCCCACTCCAGGACAGAGGGAAGCTGATTATTTGATTCCTGCTCACTTGCAGCTTGCATCTGCAGCAGGTTGGAGGGAGGTGGAAGCAGACGGGGTGAAGGGCCCCTCACCATTTACCCTGATGCAATCTGCATCAGCCTGCTTCATGGCTGGGCCGGCTCTGTATACTCTGCATTTTCGAGGAGTCCAGCCCCTATGTTACATTTAAAATGAATCCATATACAGTCATTCATACAAAAATATGTACGCAAATACAGACTCCTGTACATGCATACAACATAATGTGTGATTAGCCTTAATGTTTTCCACTACTGTCGAAGATGGCATTCAGAGCAGAGCCCTTACTGGTAGCTTTTGTAAGCAAGGGGGCTGCTACAGAGTGAGACATTCTCCAAGATAATTAAACTAGCTTTCAGCCCAATCTTATCTGGGGCTTACCGCTGCAGATCTTGCGATCCGCCACTGTAAGTCCCAGACTGACAGCATGAAAGCCGAGCTATTGTTGTGCATGCCAGGCCACCATCACAAATGGCTGGAGTTACCTTGTGCACATGACAGCAGCTCTCAGATACCCTGGCAGAGCAGGTAGGTTGACAGAAGGGGCAGTTCAGGGGAGGATCAGGGTGGTTTGGCATGAGGACCAGGTCAGGCAGGGGGCAGGAGGGGGAGGATCGTTGGCAGCCGCACATGCCAAGATCCTTTCCCCCTTTCCCCACCCCAAAGTCTCTTTCCCCGCTCCTGAGTCTCCTTGGACTTATGCCAGCTACTGGGTCAAAGGAGACCCGTTGGAAGCCAGGCAGCCTATAGGGAGGTAAGTAACAAAGATTTTTACTTACCTCTCCTAGGTCATCTCCTCACCTCCCCAATAGGATGCAGCACGTGCTCCATCCGCAGTGCTACATGCTATGGGCTTGCATGGGGATAGGATTGAGCCCATATTCACTTTATCATGGGTTAATGGTAACCTTCAAGTGATGGCTTCTGATCCATTGCTTTTTGGAATTAAACTAGATAATCAGGAATTAAAAACTTTTAAGGATTAAAATGAATGCCTGATCATTTTTGCCATTCTCAATAAGCTACTGTAAGGGCACACTTATACTATAGACTTCAATTGTTTTAATAGTTGTTATTCCCTTTTCCCTAGGGTCAATCATGGTGGGGGGAATAGGGAGCACCCTTGTGAAACTACAGTTCCCAAAATTCTCTAGGAGATGTTCTGATCACTAAACTGTTATAAAATTGATAGATTGTAGTGTATCTATGATTTCCTGTGTACCTGCTGAGCTCAAACAGATGAAACCCTCTGCAGTAGCTATACTGAAAACATCAGGGAAAGGAAAGCTGTGACCCAGACTGTTGCTCTGAAACGGAGTGGTTGTTTCTGCTCAAACCTGATACCACTCATAAATGATAAGTACAGTCAGAAATCACAGGGCTAACCTTCATTGGGCTGTGTGTTTGCCACGTGTGAGCTGAGCTGGAATATCCCAGTGTTTTCTCTCACCTTTCACACTGCAGTCTGTATGCATCTGAAGGCAAAAAAGTGACCGTATTGAGATTGTCAGGTCTGGAGATCATGCCTTTTCTTTTTTTAAGGGTGATGCAGCTGTGGCTTTTCCCAGTCTGGCCCTTCCCCATCTCCCTGCTCCCTTCTTTTCCTGCTTGCTGGAATATGCGGGACTCCGGTCTTTGCCATCTTCTCCTCTCAACAGCTGCCAGGTGAGGTTTGTTCGCTAGCATACAGAAGTGGAGGGTATGTGGAAGGCTGAGGAAAGAGCATCGTGGGAGAAGCTGGCTGTAGCATCCACCTTCCTCACAGCTGTAGAGTTGTTATTAGATGACATTACACTGCTGGCATTTGCAAATCAAAGTACTGTACAAGGAAAGGATGAGTGGCGTAGTACAAACGAGCAGGGGGAAGCTCGAGACATGGCTTGATTTGAATCTCACGCGTATTGGTCCCTGGTCAGAGCAATGGCCCATGGTATTTTGGTCAGAGCAATGGCCAGTGGCCCATGGTCAGAGCAATGGCCAGTGGCCCATGGTCAGAGCAATGGCCAATGGCCGATGGCCCTATGGTTGGTCAGAGCAATGGCCCTCATACCCCATGGTATGAGGCCATGAGCAATGACCTCAGCCAATGAGGTTAAAAAGGTGAGAGCTACCTATGTAGAGAGAAACAGCACAAGGCATTCGAACATTTGCTTAGAGTTAAATGGCACAGGAAAGACAACTAGCTGTTCCCTCTTCAGTAGCTTTTGTTCTGGGTTTCCTTCATCCTCTTTCCTTTTCCTGATAGTTCTCTGTGATTTTTTAAAATTCATTTTGAAATGTTTGTACATTGTTTCTCCTTCATTCGAAAAAGCTTACTGCAACAAACAAAAATCCATACAACATTTAAACTCAACAAGCATTGAAGCAATAATTAAAACAGTAATTAAAATGAGGTTGGCAACCTGGACCATTTACCCAGGTGAGCCTCTCTCCCATGCGATTTCCAGGGAAGGGGACCTTGCTTTGCTATTTTCCCTTGAACTTTGCGTTCTCTCAGCATGGACATGTGCCACTGTGCCAGCTCAGTATGGTGGGAATGTTCAGCACGTTGGAACTTTTAAAAAACATTTATTTATCAAAATTATGTCCATTGTTAAGAACCACATTGCTCACTCAAATGTTTATACATCCTGAGTGTGTCAAGGGTAGACAGGACAGAACTGTTTTGTTTACACATCCCAGTTTTGTAGGCAAGTACATTCTTTTGCCCTATTCATTTTACACTTTTGTTTTTCAAATAAATAGAGTATTCACGGTTCATTAAGCTTAGGGAGAAGTGAGAGATCATTTTTCTATGAGATATTTTGAAAAGAAAGGTATGAGAACGTGGCAGACCCCCACCCCAACAAAATCCCAGGACAGCTTTTTGGCATTGGCAAACCATGTTTTAGTAGGAACTATTAAATCTCTGCCTGTGTAGAAAGACTGGAGGAGAGAGTGCCCCTGAACATGTGCAGAACAGGTAAGGTCACGTACCAACACCTGGGAAGTGTGTTCAGCACAGGAGGTGTAACTCCTAGGTCCACTTGAGTTCCAAATTCACCCCTTTGAGTCCACCAGGCACTTACTTTCTGATCCATGTACACTGGAATTCTCTCTATGGTCTCTGTGAAAAAGTGAAAAAGAAAACTTCCATAATGCATGCTATCTAGCGGGAACGCAGAAGAGTTGTCCTCACAGTGAAAGTAGGTGTTAGAAGTAGTTGTGGGGCAGATTGAGGCTGGGTTCAAATTCCAAATTTGGATTTAGGGTCCAAATTCCCCTCCATTCCTATTACAGATGGGGCCAAAAAAACTCCAAAAGACATCTTGGCTCCAATGCCCTCCTCATTCCATCATCAGGAGCACTGGGGTGTAGACAATTAGGGCCAAATCCAACCTACGTTTTGGCCAACGGAGTGTGTGCTCCGCCAGCCTAAGGTGTCACGAAAGTGACATAAGGCATTTTCATGGCACCTCTGGAGTAAGCGGTGGCAGTGCGGAGGCCGGCACTGCTCACTCCGCTGTCCCCCAGACTCCACGCCCCCTGTCCCGGGTGAGCCCTGCACTGGGTGACAGGAAGGGGAGGGGAGGGCGAGCCAGGTGGCAGGGGAGAGGGCCATTGGCTGGCCCGGCCTGGGAGGGGGGTGGGGATATCGGTGCCAGGCTGCGCCAATATCGCCTTCCCAGGCTGGCCTTACACGGCCTCCCCGGACGCACACCAGATAAAGAGCTGGCTCGCATCCGAGGAGGCCCATTGGTGCCTCGTATGCTTACACTGGGGGAAGGGGATGAACATGATGAGCCCCAGCTGCACCAGTGCAGGCCGCATCCTGCCTAGAATGCAGCAGCTGGCCATTTCGGCATCTTAGGCAGGATCCGGCTGCCCATCAATTAAGAAAACATGCACATTAATGGCAGGCATCCTCTTAATTCATTTCTAGTGACTCCATTTTGAATAAGGTATGTATGTGTGTGGAGTGGGGGGGCAGTAGCATCGTTGGGGTAGGGGCGGGGCGGCCGTGAGCCCCAAGGCGACGGCCGGGTGCACGTGGCGGCGGGGAGTGTACTTGCCTCCTGGATGCGTCCCCTCCGTCGTCCTGCACTGGCCGTCTTCTCTTTGGGCCCTCCCGCCCGCCCTGGATCCATTTGGCTAAGGTAAAAGGTAAGCAAAATGGCAGGGGGGTTGTCATTGAAGCCGCGCCACCGCCGAAATTTGGTGGCGTGCGCAAAAATGACATCACGCCCCCAGGGGGTGTGGCTTGTGGCATCACTTGGGGTGTACGAACGACACTGGGGGGATCAATCCATCACTAACCAGAAGTGTGTTTTTTAGTCCACTGCTTTCTCTCACCCTGCCCTACATAGCATAGCTAATGCAGACAGCATGGGCACCAGGTTGCTGGGGGCTCTGGGAAAAAGTCCTGCACTGGGCCCCCTGTGGTGCCCCTTGTGACACCCCCTGCTCACCTCCCATGGTACATTGGGCACTACCACTGCCACCAGTACTGAAGATTCAGGGGTTGGCCCCTGAACAGTGGGCCCTCTGATGGGTGTAGTAGACCCATGGCCCCTGTCCGACCCGGCCAACCTCTGATGCCACCCCTGAATGGGAGCCTAAAAGTTGTGGCTCACATCAGCCTGCAGTGTGAGAAAGAGGAGAAAAGTCTCACAGAAAGGTTCAAAGATCTGCTCTTGGTGAGTACTTTGAACATTACGTTGCAAAAACAAAAGAACAGGGTGTTTTAAGAGCATATGTTTTGACTAATTTTTAATACCTCATAATTGCCAAAGAAATAGGTGCTCCTGAGAATGAAATAATCAAATGTGGTCTGAAGTATGAGAGAGAGAGAGAGAGAGAGAGAGAGAGAGAGAGAGAGAGAGAGAGAGAGAGAGATGTCCTCCTAAATGGCACCCCTGCTGCAGCATGTTTGCCCATCCTATGAGACCCCAGGATCTGGGTGTTTGAAACTTATTTCAGGGGCCTGAAAGGATTACTTATAAAGAGGCCTGATGCACTGGCGTCGCTGCCGGAGGGACGGAGCTCTAAGTTCCGCCGCGGCTCCAACCCTCCGTTACACCAGAGCACGAAGCGGCCCTGCCCCCTCGCCTTCGGAACCATTCAAGGCGGTGAAAGCACTGCCTATCCAGTTTGTGGTGAAGAAGAAGGAAAAAATGCTGAATTTGGTTCCTTCCTTATAGGCATTACATATGCAGCCTATAAAAATGCTATTAGAGTTTTCTGGATGAAAGGTGCTTTATGAATAAAGGGCATTAAGCCTTTTACAGAACTACGACTCAAGTATTTACTTTGGTTCTAAACATCCATTCCTAGTTACTGGAGCGAATAATCTTGCAGTGCTTGTTGCCACATGAACAGCAACTAGAATTGCATTGCTACCCACACATCGCTTTCAAGAACCCACCACCCATTTAAAAAAGACATCGTTAAACTGCTCGGACAGCGAGGGAGCCCCTTCTCTTCTAGCATCGTTGTTTGTGTTTGCATCAGGTTTGCACCCCACCCTTCCTCCAGGGAGCTGAGCACAGCATACATGAGCAAATCCCGTTTTATCTTCACAACCCTGTGAGGTAGGTTAGACTAAGAAACAGTGATTTGCCTGAGGCCACCCAGTGAACTTCATGGCTGAGTGGGGAGTTGAACCAGGATTTTTTCAGTCCAAGCCTAACACTTTGTCTGTTATGCCACACTGAGTCGTCATAATAGCATTAAGGAGACCCAACCCTGTGAGAAGCTTATAACGAGCTCTGAGCAACAGATCCTGACAGGAAAGGCAGGGCTGGGAGCAACAGGCAAGAATGTGTGGTCCAGTCATGAGGCAAACTCCTCAGTAGTCATTTGATGACTGCTGTTGTCTTAGAACAACCTATAGGCAGTGATGTAGACTTGAGTCTATTGACTCGGACTCGAGTCGGACTCAAGTCGCGTCAATGACTCAACTCGGACTTGACTCAGCAATTGTAAAAGACTCGAAAGACTTGACTTGAGACTTGGAGCCTTTTACGACAAGTCCAATTTTATTCAGGTTTAAACCCGATTTCCCCATTAAATAGATAGGGACCCACAACCAAAGACTTGGAACTTGGGGGCAAAGACTTGGGACTTGAATCTAGACTTGGAGTCAGAGACTTGATCCACATTCCTGCCTATAGGCTATCCCTGAACCTGACCTCCACTGCGGAAGCTGAGTGTCATGCTGTTTTACTGTTTCAAGGACTCCACATCTGCGTGAAACATCTAAGACTATAGTTGTCATGTAAATGGCCACAAAGTCTGACGGCAGGCAACCGTTGTTAGGAGGTTGACTTCACCTCGGTTGGCCCACAGATGTAAGAGTGGCCCCTGGCCCACGTTTTTCTTCTTCTTGCAGTACAGCTAAGTGGCAGCAAGAACTGGGGGGATAAAATGGCAAAAGCCCTCACCCCAGCCCAGGTGTTCTGGTGGCTGCTAGGAGTTCACATGGAAGTGATTTTCTCTGCATTCAGATGCAGTGTCCCTATCTGCAGAGGACACCAGCAAACGACATACCATGAGGAGTCTGTCCTCATAGAATCATTCTCAGGCTTAGATATGCCCACAGCCATGAGGAAATAAGCCAGATAAGCCGTGTAAGTCAGAAGTACATGTGTGGTGTTAGTGATTGTCCAGTCGAGCAGTGGCCGAGGCCCCACACCTAGCAAAGGGCCTCTTCAATCGGACAAAGCTGAACCCAGAACTCTCAGTACTGGGGGCAGTGTGAGTGCAAAGGCAGAATCCGAGGGCAGATGGTGTTGCCCTCCTCGGGAGCCCAGCACAGGGCTGTGCCCTCCCCAGCAACCTGGCATCAGCACTGGCACACATCTGTTTCCACACTTGTGCCAACCTGGATAATGGCATAGAAGGAGTTTTGTGGCATTGATACATGTTCAAACTGGCCCTCAGTTATTTTGCAAAGGGCACTCAGAGTGATCATGAAACCAGTTGAAGATTGTCTGAAGGGGACCTCTGGGAGTGTTTGCATTAAAACAGTTCATCTTTTGCCTCACAGCTCATCAAGGGTGAGCCCTCTTCATACACATCTCCAAGGCTTGTGATGAATACACTGTGTGCGTCGGTGATTAGAATGACCCTCCACTCGCAGAACTGATAAAAGGAACTCAAACAAGAGTTCACATCGCAGCACAATGTACTGTGAAGGTCTAAATGCTTCATTTAACTGCGGAAGTCTGATCTAGTTTCAAGACCAGTTTGTTTTTTAAACGATCCATTTGAAAGCCGCCTCATAAAACAACAAGCAGGAAAAGATTTCCAGAAGGACTCACTGAAATAAAACACACAATTTGCAAAACGGCCATCTGCTCACAGGCAGCCAATTTGTACATTATAGGGATAATATGACAACCTATCCTTACACCTGGTTTGCAACACTGTTCCTGATGTCTCTTCTGAAGGACAACCAAATTGGTGATTAATTGTTATTACTGACAGCCCGCAGGGATGAGCACTCCTGTTCATAATCCCAGATGAGCAGTCATGACTACAGACCACCTCCCTCTCATGATATTCAGAGCCATTCAGTTAGCCTAGCAGTGGGTTCCCAACTGGCAAAAGAAAGTATTCCTTCACCTAAGACAGGGGTGGCCAACCTTTCAGCATGAATGCTCCTGGTCCTTTAATGGTTGTATAGGTGAGGGTGTTTCAGCAGCACCATCAGCACCACTTGCAGCTGCCAAGATTCTGTTTTCTACACAACTCTTAAGAACGCAGAGGCCCTAATGGTAGAACTTTGACCACCACTGACAGAAGACATAACATATGGAATTTACTGTCACAAAATATACTGATGACCAGCAGCATAGGTGGCTTTTTTTAAATTCAAGTAGAGTAGAATTCAAGTAGAGTAAATTCAAGTAGGCAAATTCAAGTAGAGTAGGCCTGCCCATGTCAGCTGAGTGCAAGTCTCCATAACCCAAGGTAGCGTTACCGGATACTGACTCAAAGGTTAGCTGCTGTTGAGTATTTGAAGCTGCCTTATGCTGAAGCAGACCACTGGTCCATGTAGCTCAGTATTGTCTAGGGTGGGTGGCAGTGATTCTCCAGCATTTCAGCTTTCCAACTTTCCCATTCCTGCCTAGCAATGCAGCAGGGTGCATACATGCAAGGCAGCTCCTCTACCACTCAGCGGTGGCTCTCTCCTAGGAGGGGACGATGACGCCTTGGTCTGATCTTGGATAGACAGTCCTTATGCTAGCATTGGAATCAAGCCCTGGCTGAAGTGCTGGTAAAACTGCTGCTCTGGAGGATGATACACCAAAACTGACCTCCTATGTAGCTCAATGGTGCTGGAGGGGGAGTGGCAAGACTATCGACAGCTTCCTATGTGGAGAATCCTGGAGCTCTAAATGGCCCAAGCCCAAAATTGTCTGGGCCCTGCCTATCTGAGGCAGTACCGTATTTCTCTCTGGCCTCTGAGGTTGGCAGGGAAAGCTCTGCTCTGGATCCCCTCCTTTTTGGAGGTGAAATTGGTAGGACTCCAAGCGGGGCCCTCTGATTGGGTTGCACTGACTCCCTGGAATTCCCTGCCTAAGGAAGCCTGTCTTCCAACATCCTCATAGGCTTTTCATCACTTAATTAAACATTTGTTGTTTAGAGAGCTTTTCTTGCCGTTGGCTAGCTGGTTTTGTACTCATCTTACAGTCCCTGTTGAATTCTGACAAGTTTTGTTTTTGTTTTTGTATGAGCCACTTTTGTACCATTTTAATTTAATTTAATTGTTCCAGTGCTTTGTATGTTTTGATTAGAAACATATTTGAAAAAACAGAAAGGTGTTTTATAAATACATTTTAGTAATAATAGTAATAATAATAATGGTTCTCATCATTTGCGTGTGGTGTGTGATGGCATTGGAGGCACATTCCAATCCATTTACTGCTATGAATAAAACATTTCTAATTCAGTTGTCTCGATGCTTCATATGGCCTGCAGCACACTGCTGGTTTAAAAACAGCCTGATGGTTTAAATCAGGTGTGTCTAAAAATAAACCACCTTTGCTCTTGCCCAGGTAGCTTACCTGTTTGTATAATTAGGTCACTACCTATAATATGTTTGACTGTGACAAATAATATAGTGGACCCCCACTTTATGATGGAAATCTGTTCTGGAGACACCACTGCATTGTGAAAATATTGTATTGTGAACTCAATAACACATTGTTTTTTGGTAATTCATTCCAAGACCTCAGAAGTTTACATTTCTGCCACAGAACTAAGCTATTTCCCTCTCTAAAAGGCAGAGGCGACAGGCGCCGGGAGGGCGCCCGGGCGCGTGGGGGCGGGGCCAGCATCGTGTCACGTCGACGCGCCCTCGCATCACGTCGACGCGCTCCCCCACCCATTTTGCTCTCATTTCGGAACCAAACTGGCTCCAGGGAGGGTGGGTGGGCCCACATGACACTGCACTTCAGGAGAGGGTGAGTTTCCCCGCCCGTGATCTCGCCCCCCGCCCACAATCGAGCTCCTGGAGCTCCTGCTCCATGCTCTCCACCGTCGTTCCGCCGCTGCTAAAAGGTGATTTAAAAGGTGCCTACTACGCTCTTTAGGGGCCATGTTTACATTTACACAATTATAACACACAAATTGTAAGGCTGTATCTTTCCCTCCTTTTGACTTACGAACTGCTCCCTGCTTGGAGACTTTCTGGCGAGGCCTGAGGACCTTTTTGTTTCAAGAAGCCTTCTGAGTTTTTGACCTTTTTAACATCTAGCTGTTACAGGTGTGGTGCTGCTGCTCTTATGTTCTTGTTTTTAATTGTAGTAGTGGTCTCTTTTATCATTTTTAGATGTTATTATTTATAAGTTTTAGTTAACTATTTTATTGCTTTTAAGAAAGTGATTATGTTTTTGTATTTCCATTTTTTGTTGTTTCTTGTAAGCCGCCTTGGGTCCCTTCAGGGAGAAAGGCGGGGTAAAAATAAATAAATAAATAAATAAATAAATAAATCTATATTACAATAAACAAAATGTATGGGTAAAATAACCATGTATTAAAAGTAAAAACACAGGAAACTCCAATAAAACACGTAAAAAATCTTCAAAGGAGCCACCAATAAAAAGCAGACACTAAGAGAATTAGAACGGTAAAATCAGAGAAGTCCGGTATTTACAAAAGGACCAACGTTTCAACCTCTAAGCCGAGGTCATTTTCAAGGTAAAATACAGCAAGGCTGCAAAGATGAAATTGAAATCCAGATCGGAACGCTGAGTTAAATAGAATAGTTCCGCTCAAAAGCACGCGAAGTTAAACCGGAAGTGTGGAGGCTGGTTGATCAGATCGTGACCGCAGATAGCCTTTGGACGATCCTGCAAAAAACAAAGTCACTGTGTATCTTTAGCTGTATATTTGTGTAAAATAGGGAACCATATTTTATCAATAAACATTAATTCTTGTTGACAAGTAAGTTTTGTGATTTTGTACTGAAGACTTCACCATGCATGATTGTAGTCCATGAAAACCTGTGATATAAATCTTTAAGTTGTTAAGGTTACACAAAACTCTTTGCTGGTTTCGCTGCTACAGACTAACATGTCTTCCTCTCTCTGGAGGTTTTTACTGAGAAGGAAACAGATCCCTCGCATTTTAATGTTGTTTCTGTTTATCTGGTCCCTAGATGCGTTATTGTTGTACCTAAGCACAAACTGCGGAAACCTGAACAGCAATGGAAATTCTTCATTATGCTCCTTTCATTATGCAATGAGATTCATCCTCATACAAGAGTCCACTATAAGGCCAACTCTCCATTGACGTTCCACTGAAGAAGACATGGTGTTGGACACTGACAGAAGATGCTTGCTTCTGCTGGCTCAGGATTCTCTATGAAGGGGCAATCTCATCTGATGTTTATGATGAGTAAGCATTATCCCACAGTTAGCTCCAAAGAGACACTGTCAGGACTGGATTGTAAAAAATAGGAACTGATTATCTCATCAACGATAACCAGACATTGTTTTCTTTTAGCACAAACATTTAAAACGTTTATTTTAATGTGTGGTGTGGATCCATTGGTTTTGATGGCAGTATCAGTTGAATGCCTGTGTGTGGGGTCATTGCCAGCTCTTTCTTCTTGTCCACTACCACCATCACCACAGCAGTTTTAAAAAGTGAATAAAAAAGCATACAACTTTTTATCTAACCACAGTCTACTGTTTGATCACTATCTCAGTAGAACCCATGATGTGAGTTCCATGATTAAGATCTCCTGTGCTTTTTTGTTTTACTAATCAGCAGCTCTATGGGTCTGCTTTGAAGATTGGGGAAATATGTAACAGTGTATCTAATTTGGACAGTTATTTCTCTTGCATAGAGAATGACCTGTTTGCCCTATGGAAATGGAAGACGGGTACAGTTTTTTGTTTTGTTTTTGCAGACAATGGCATATGTCATGCTGGAGTACATATCAAGCATCTTCCTTGGACTGGGAAATAAAGCCATAGGTCTTACCAATTCTGACACTTCATGGAAATAGTTAAATGAAAAAGAAAAATATCCCACCCATCCCCTTTCCTCTCTCCAGGGAGTTGAAACGTAGCCTCTGGCAAAACTATCCCTTTTTATGTATTCTTTGTTATAACGTACATCTCATCTTGTTTCTGTGATGGATGAGGATGAAAAGATCTCAGTTCAATTCAGAGGCTTCAATAAAAACATCATTAACATCAGTCACCTTACACAGAGCAGTTCCAGCTGCTCCGCAATCTCATCTTTATTAGATGCTTTTATAAATAATAATAATAATAGCTAAAGTTGCAGAAACTAAAATTAAAATGTATAAGGAGTGCTAGTTAATCCATTTGCTTGAGGATACAAGCGAGAACCAGCTCACATGAACAAGAAGTGATGTGGAGGCTTCTTGACAAGGCATTTGTATCAGGGACTCAAACCAGGAACATCATGCTCTAATTGTGGAGACCTAGGGCGCAATCCTGTGTAACTCTTGCACTGGTGTAACAGTAGATCCCCTGGTGTAAAATCACTTATGCCAGTGTAACTTGCCGTACGCCGACGGACGCAGGACAGACACCGGCTTAACCCCCCCCCCTCGGACATCTCACATGGCGCGAGTCCCCCGGCGCAGGAAAAATGCCCCCCGGAATGCCCCCTGCACCGGCAGAGTTGTGCCGGTTCTGCATCTGAACTGCGCATGTGAGGTGTCCGAGGGGGGTTAAGCCGGTGTCCGTCCTGCGTCCATCGGCGTACGGCAAGTTACACTGGCATAAGTGCTCTTACACCGGAGGATCTACTGTTACACCAGTGCAAGAGTTACACAGGATTGGGCTGTCAGTCTGAGCTACCAAGAACTGTGCACCCAGGCCTCAGAGCTCTCTTCAGGTCCAACAGGGAATACCAGTATCCACCCCTTAGCACCAGTGATTGGCAGGCAGTACAAAACTCCTGGATTGCCTGGACCTGGTATAAATCTTCTGCTTTAGCCTAGTTCAGGGGTTCTCAAAGTGGTGGGTTGCGACCCACCACTTTTTCCGGAAATGTGTGAAAAGCCTTTAAGGGGGGAGGCCAGCTCCAACGTTGGGGGTGGCACTCCAGGATCATGCCCGACCCCAAAATGCATTTTAAAACATACTTGGTTGTCCTGCCAGCTCCCCAAAGGGTCCTGGGGGAGGGGGGCTGCTGCCACCTCCGCAGGCCTCCCCAAGGCTCTAAACAGCGGTGATTGTGTTGAAAAGCCCACTTCCTGTTTTCGGCCTCATGTCTACTGCATCTATCTGTGAAGCAGCTCCAACTTCAGTTCCTGATTTCAGAGACTCTGAGTTGGAGAATAGAGTAGAGACTGGTATCGCTACCTCCAGCCTTGTCCCAACAACGTGCAGGGTAGCTGTTCCATATGAAAATTGCATGCCACCGTATTTGTCTCATGCCATACTCCATGCCCCTCATGCTATCAAGGGCTGCTTCACACACACACCCCCGCCTCACTCTTTGACTGTAACAGGAAGTGATGATTTGCATGTGTGGACTACCTCTCACTGACTAATCACCACAAAGAGTTTTCATATTATCTAACGTTGATTCAAACACAATTCTTTTTAATTGTGCTGAGAGTGCCCGAGCGTTACGTAAATATCTAGTTACACATGTGTGAGCCAATCCCAAGTGGCACGTTTTGCTATGGTGTGGAGGCAAGCCACATGACACAGGGTTCCAAGGAGCAGCTGCCACACCAATGTAATTTCAAGTGGCCTCCATGCCAATCATTGTTTGTGCGAAGAAAACCTCAGTTGCTAAGAACGAGAAAGAACGAGAAAGTTTCAGCGGGCATTATCCACCAACATTCTTGTGTTTTTTACACGTTCCTCTGAACCATGGTTGTTGATAGGATATTGCATTCATCAGTTTTAGTACTGCAGTAAGTTTCCCATCTCTCCCAGAGGCCACAAATTGTCCATGCTTATATCTTCATTCAAGTACGCATATGAAATTTGACACTGTCCATTGCCTACCACCGTAGATGAACTCAGAAAAAACCCTTTGAACATAGGAAACTGCCTTATACTGAATCAGGCCATTGAGCTCAGTACTGTCTATGACTCTAAGCTAACTATCAGAGCTCTCCACTGTACCTGGAGATGCCAGAGATTAAATCTGGGAGGTTCTGCATGCAAAGTATATCTCTACCACTGAGCTACAGCCCCTCCCTAACACAATCCATCTAAAGTTCTGCTCTTCTAAGAGTTGAACTGCACATGATGTTAAAATAGTATTAGCCCTCCTGGGCTTAGTTTTTCAATAGTTTTTCCCGTGCCACATCGGGCACGCCTGTATGGGGGTGTGTGTGATTAGGGGGTTTCAGTGGGAGCTTTTTTCCAGGGTAGCCAGATCAGGACCTCTTCATGAATGAGGACCATGGCAGAGGGCAAGATTCAGTACCCTCCCCCACCATGGTCCTGATCAATGGAAGACTCAATTCGACTGCTATTGACTAAGGAAAGCTAAACTTGTCAATTTAAATGTGCATTTAATTTTTCCATCAAATCTAACAGGATTTTAAGTGCTTCACTTTGGCTAGATCAGGAGTTCTCAACCTTTGCAGGCCCGCATACCCCAGTGTACCCCCAGACATGTACCCCTGTGGACCCCCAAGTACCCCCCAAGTACCCCATGTACCTCCCCTTAAAATGTATTTTTCCCAGGTTGCGGCGTGGGTGGGAGGACCTGCCCGCACATGCCACAACCCAGGAAAAACGTCTACCCAATGTCCCCCATAGCTCCCCCTACCTGGTCTCCCAGTCGCTGCCATCTTCAATCTCGCGAGATCCAAGATGGCAGTGCCCAAATCTTGTGAGGGCACATGAGGCATGAGACTTCGTCATGTGCCCTCACGAGATTTGGGCACAGCCATCTTGGATCTCACGAGATTTTGCGAGATTCAAGATGGTGGTGGCCAGAAGACCAGGTAGGGGGAGCTATAGGGGACATCGGGAAGGCTGTAGCCATTTTTCTCGGGTTGCGGCGCTCGCGCGCAACCAAGAAAAAATGGCTACAGCTGCCCGTCATCAGCTTCTGATCGCAGCAGCTGATAACGGGCAGCGTCTCGCGTATCCCCAACTTGTACCCCCCTGAGCTAGATCATATGCATCTGAAGGTGACAAAGTCTCCAAGTAAACAAAACTGAACCAGAAAAATAGTTGCAGGCACTGTGATGTTGGTAGGAATGGATTTCTAGGGTTTTCTGGGAGATGCAATAAACACCAGTTGTGGCATGAGTTGTTCTGTAGCAATCTATAGCTCTGGGTCTCTGTAGAAAGAGGTACAGGATACATGATAACCTGATATAGAAGGGACTTTCAGCCCCAGGTCCCAGATACTTAGATCCATGCCGGAGGCACTGCTGTCTTATTAGCATAGCATGCTAGGCTTTCTTATTTCAATTATTAACAAGCAGGGCCTCCCAGTCTTTTGACAGTGAAGATCAGGCAATGATTCCTCCTAGCTCCTCAGTGTTCAATCAGCATCCATGTGTTGCTTTCAACACGGTCTGTGAGGCAGGTGATCAAAGTGGGTTGACAGCCTGATTTCTGTAAAATGATTTCTGTCTGTCTGTCTTTCAGATACATGATGTCACTGTGTGTATTTGCAGTTCACTTAAGTTAAATTATTATTGCCTATTGGGTAAAATGTACATTTTAAATATGAGGGTTTTTTTTTCCCAAACAGTTATTACATACATTTCAATCTTCTCTTTAATAACATCACAGGGGGGCTCCTTTTCTCACTTCATAAATATACCTGCTAACTAGCCTTGAAAACTGTCCAGATTTCTTGAGTGAGGGCTTCTTTATTGATGGTGGTGTGTTGTTCTGAACTTGGTACACTGTCTTGGACACTTTAAAGGTGGTTAAGAAGCTTAGGGGGAAGGAATGAGGGGGCATTGGTGCAGGGAGGTAGCCTTGCAAGTCTTGGACACTTCTAGTTACTTTAAGGACTGCCTGAGCACTTTGAGCTTGTGTTGTACAGCAAGGAGCTTATACAGATGAGTGGGTATGGGAGAAAAGGACCAATATCTCACTGATCACAATGATGTCATGGGCATTATCCAATGGGTGACAATGATATTCATGCAGCTACACCCGGAGCAATGTGACTTTGAGCCATTCCTGGACTCAAGGACAACTATAAAATGTTGTACTTCACCATGGCCTAGCTCAGTGGTTCCCAAACTGGGAGACATGACTCCCAGGGGAGCCATGGAATCCAACCAGGGGAGCCACGGAGTGCCACAGAATAATCTTTGAAAACAGTGCAATGCCAATTAGCAGGCATCAACATAATGTAATGGGGAGCCGTGGCCAATGGTCGCCAATGGTCAAGGAAGTCGCAGGTCGGAAAAGTTTGGGAAACACTGGCTAGCTGTTTCTGCAAAGTAAAGGTTACTGTGATCTTTCACTGCATTTTGCAATTGCTCTGCAATAACATAATTTGTTTATATGAGAGGTCATATGTGTCTAAATAGAGTGTCAGACACAGGTCATGGAAGTCTCCTGAAGTAAATATTCCAGAGGTATAAAAAAAAAATCCCTGAACTCTTGAGTCAAAATCTTAAAATCGTTGTTTATCTAAATTTCTGCATGTGCTGCTGATTGATGTCCAAGCTGGGATACATTTGTATAAATCAATAAAGATGAGCTTGGTATCTAGGATTACATGTTTGATTTGAGCACTGATGACTCACCTGTGCCCTAGGTAACCTATCCGGAAACATCAGACTAAAGTTACCTGGATGTTCAAAACCAAATTAACCTGAAATGCAATCACAACAAAAACATGCAATTATCTGTGAAACAGAACAAACCGTGAAAGACCCACACAAAGAATGCTGATCTGGCAGTCATCTCACACTCCCTTATGTAGTTTCTGTAGGCATGTCCAGGAGGCATTTCCTTGGCACCCCCAATATATTTCATTTATTTATGAATTTTATATACAATTTTATTAATTTTGTTTAAAAACAGCATATAAATATTATTAATAATAGTCGTAACAATATTGATGATAATAAAAATAACTGACTTGGAAGGCAGGTTATATAAAATATTCCAAATACCATTCAGTATGGTATGGCTGGCACATTTTAAACCATGTGTACTGAAGAGGGAATTGAGATGGGCTGAAGTATTGCAAATGCCCTAAATTGTAGAGAATGGAAACAATGAAACATGAACCATCTGAACATGAATGTGAACTTGCCTGAAGTGCCTTGAGGGGTGTTGAGGTTTCAGGAGCTACAATAGCCTCCCATCCAACAGGGGGAGCTGTAGAGAACTAAATCACCAGACTTAAACAGAGTAAGGCACAGTTCAAATGTTACCTTTGCAGATCCCCTGTGATTGGCTCCTGTGTAACATCAGCAACACCATCTTCTACATCTAATCCTGGGAACGCTAGAACAGCGGAGTGTGTACACAGGATTGCGCTGCCAGTTGCCCAAATGAAAAGATGAGGAAGCTGTCATAGGATGTACCTACATTGTGAGGTTTGCCTGAAATGTAGTACAGTTGCCCCCCCTCCCTTTCCCAGGATTGCTCCAGAATGCATTGCAATGCTTTCTGGGGCGATCTTGGGAAAGGGGAGAGGGAATTGCGCAACCCGGAAGAAGCTTCTAGAGCACGATTTAAGCTTCTTAAAGGAAGAACATGCAGTGGTTTGCATCTGAAAAGTACGAAAATTGCTTTTTAGCCTCCTTTTCTTTTTCAAATTTTTTTTTAGGTTGACCACTATATTTGCGGATTTCAGTATCTCCGGGGGTTCCGGGAGCGGAACTCCCGTGGATACTGAGGGCCATATATAAATTTCTTAAATAAGTAAGTAAGCAATGAACCAGGTAACCCATGTGTTATGGAACTACAGATGTTACCAAGGAGGAATTCAACATTTGATGACCTCTTGTTTCCACATTTTGCAAAACACATCCAGGCGCTTTCTATTATGGCTGGGAAAGTTCTGGCCTTTGAAAATTGCTTTAGAAATACTTCCAAGGTCAAATGGTATGTGTAAAATGAATTGTGGGTGGTGGGGGGAGAGGGAGCAGGTCTTCAAAACATTTCAGAACCTGTTTACCAGCATAAAGAGATCTTCTGAAACTCTGGCCGAAGGCAACACAACTATCGCTGCTGTATGCGTGGCATGTTGAAAACTCACCCAAATTTTCAATGTCGTATGCTGGCACAGGCGTCGTTCGATGGGGGGCCCTGGTGCCCTGGGCACCAGGTGCTGCTTTGGGGGGGGAAACTGCGGGGGAGGGGACGGAATGTCGCGGGACGCTTACCCATTTTTCACTGCTTCTTCGCAGTCATCTCGGCTGCGTTTCGGCCCTCCTGCCCGCCCTCGCTCCGTTTGGCTCCAAAAAGGAAGCCAAACGGTGTGTGTGCGTGTGTTAATTGGATCCGTGTGCTGACGTCACGACGTGGGCGGCGTTGCGTCGGCGCCCCCCCCACACTTTGGGGCGGAGCAACACCACTGTATGCTGGAACACAATGGTATTTACTTCTGAATAAACATGCATAGGGATGAGCAGTAAATAGGGCATTTCACTACCATCCTGTCCTTTTTTAATCCTCCATAACCCTAAAATTACATTCTTCATTCCTGTGCTATGATTGTATATAGTTGCTGCCCCTTATCATCGGAATGGCCTGTCTCTCTCCAGCAGTTTTCTTGGTTGCTTCTGTTAAAAAATGCATGTATTCAATCTAGCGTTCACCAGTAAAACTTTCCTCCTACCTTCTTTCCTGCATTCTTTGTCTCATCATGTGCCCTGTCTCTTGTCAGCCTGAAGATTGGATTCGCTGGCATAGCTAAGGGGGGTCCGGGGGGTGCTCGGCCCCAGGTACCATGCCTCCAGGGGGAGTCCTGAGGACCTCCAAAAGGCACTTCCAGTTTTTGATGAAAACTGGAAGTGCCTTTCGTAGGCCTCCAGGAGGCCTTGAGGCCTGGGGAAGCCACACACGGCCTTCCTGAGTCTCAGGACACCCCATCTGTCACCCAGGGCACAAAAATTTGTAATACCCACCCCATATCCCTCCATCAACAAGTTTAGGGGGGGTGTATGGAGGGTGTTAAAAAAAATGCGGCCCCAGATGCCAGATGCCCACTGATTAGATTTACATGGTTTTTAAAAAATCTTTATACAGCAGCTGGTCATTGTAGGCACCTTAATCAAAACTAAGCACGCTGCCCGATGGAGGCACCTCCCGGAAGGCCCGAGCCAGATCCTATCCCCTTTCCCTGCAGCCTCTCCGCCCCTTTTCTCTCCTTGAACTTACACTAGCAAAATTGCTAGCGTAGGTCTAAGGAGACCCATTGCTGGATATGAGGCGTACACAGGGGTAAGGGGATTAAACATCCCCTTTCCTGCAGAAGCCTCCTGGTCCCATGCAGTGACCAGGATGCAGTGGCTGCCATGTTGGCGGCTCTGTGATGTCGGGCGGTGGGCTGAATAGGGTTAGTGTTAGGGTTAGGGTCAGTCAGAACCCTAAAAGATACAAGGCAAGCGTTTTTGCTCTTGCATTAGATGACTGACTGCAGTTTACTGAACTCAGTACTGGGACTGACTTCATAGAGAACAGGAGAGTCAAAAATAGTTGCTTAGCACAAATAACTATGATATCTGCTGGGGCCATTTAACCAACACAGCTCCAGATAGGCTGGGATGGACTTGAAAGGAGAAGTTGTTTGTTTTTATTATCTAGAACTGCTGCAATTAATTTGAGCATCGTCTGAAGAGTGTAGCTCTGAGCACTTTGGAGAGGCTGAGTTAGTCCTTCAGCAGTTAATTGGAGCTCTCTACTTATAGAGACTTTGCGTAAGGAAAATGTAAGGACTGATCCAAAGGAAGTTAGACACGCATATGTTCGACTGAAACCATCTGTGTCTTAAAGTTCAGCTTGCTTAACTCTGAATGGGATTGCCAGCTCTTCACCTAGAGATAATGCCCTATTCCTTTAAAAGCGCCAAGACACCAAGGCACAGCTGCTCTTCCTCCCACCTCACTTCTGCAGTCTCTTCATCCACTTTCCCCTTTCGCTAGTTGTAAAGCAAATTATCACCAGGGGTATCACAACAGGGGCTTATGACACTTCCTCGACTACATTTGACACAACACTCACAATAGCAATGGATGCACCAGTTGGGAGAAGAACCACATTTTCTCAGTGAGAACGTATTGTTGGACTTTGTAGAAAATGCAACACCTCCACAAAAGAACTGTGTGAGAAAAGGCATATATATGTCCCACTCAACAATGTAAAGTACATTTCCTACACTGTAGACTTTAAGTCACAGGTTGCAATCCTAGGCACATTTACTAGGTGATTGCGTGATTACCAATGAACTCAGTGAAACTTAATTCTGAGTAGACATGCATAGGATTGCGCTGATAGTCAATGAATTGCCTGGTTCATTCAACTTAATAAGTGACATTCAGTCCCTATCACGTTTTGGCCCTTGTTGCCTCTTTAAAATTGCTTAAGTCACAATGTTTTGGTGACAACAGAAGCCATAACTAGCTGAGTTCCTCCTCTGTGCAACTTCAAGTCCATACAACCTTATTTCCCCATTGGCTCCCAACTCACTGTTCCTTTCACTCCAAGCCTCCCTTGCCTGTCCACTTACATCCTGCCAATAGTACACAGCCCTTCTTGTCCCTCGGTCTTATGCCAGGTTTTCCGTCAGCCCTGCTATCTCCTCGGTTCCTCCTTTTTCCCATGCGGTGTCTCCACTATTCAGTGTTTCCTCATGCTACTGATTTTCAGGTCATGCCTAGTAGTCGTCCTCCAGCTTCCTGTTTTTCAATCCATTGCTCACTGTGGGCTCTCCCTTTAACTACTGTGCCTCTGGACTCCAGTCTTATCTTCCTTATCTTCCAAGCCCTTGTCCTAGCCCTCAGTTTGTTCTACAAGCCTATACCTGTCCCTAGGGCCTTTGTTATAGTTAGGTATAGTTATAGTTCCTAGGTTATAATTCCAGTCAAACTTTCCCTTGCCTCACAGAATCTGGCCTGCCAACGATTTGACAGCCTTGATCTCTGAGCAGCTGCAATGTACAGTGCATGAATATTCTGCGCCATCACATGCCCAGCCAATAGGTGCCAAAATTTCACTGCCACAAGCATAATAAAATCCCAAATCCCCTGAAAAGCCCAAAGTGGTATAAAAAATCAGTATGCATTCTCCATGCATAAAACTCATCTTCTTGGGCTGGTTTGGATGATACTTTCAGTCCAGAACTAGCTCCACGTGATAAGGATAGGTGTGTTCATGCTGTCTGCATATCTTGGCTCCACAGCTTCCTTGTTAGTTTCCCAGAGAGAGAGAGAGAGAGAGAGAGAGAGAGAGCCAAACTGCCCCTATATTGCTAAATCTCCTTTAAAAGCAATTAGGGAAATTAACCAAAAAGTGAGGGGAGAGACTAAGAGTTCGATCCGATCCAGCTTTCCAGCACCGATGCAGTCACAATACAGCCCCAAGGTAAGGGAACAAACGTTCCCTTGAGGAGGCCTCCGTGACTGCCCCCCCCCCGCAGGATGCAGCGCACACCTCAATGGCACGGCTGCATCAGCGCTGGAAAGTGGGACAGGATTGGGCTATAAGATGAGTGCATACATCCCTTAGCATGTGGGGCCGGTTGCAGGTTGCAAACTAAAAATATTGTCTGAACTGGCCCTTGGAGCATTATATAGTAAGAAAACAGGAGGCTGTATTTTATTATTTTCACAGTGACCTCAAAGAAGGAAAGGAACTCAGCTCTTCCCAATCCAAATCAAGAACTCTTAGATCACAATGGCTCTCTGGCTGTTCTTATTTTGTGCTCCTCTAAGGCTAAATTAATATCATCCCTATTTTTCTTTTCTTTTCTTACTTCAGATTACTCAACCCCCCAAAAGCCTTGCTTGAGGGTTACACTCTACTACAACAAATACTAAATTCTATTCAGTGCAAAAATAATAATTTTAAACAAACATATCTATTCAGCCTGGGGGGGGGGGCGAAGCCCCAATGAACAAGAGAGGCCAGTACAGAGGCATGGATAAGACACAGTGTCTTAATTTAATTTAATTACAGTCAGTGAAATGGATGTCAGTGTGGAAAGCTGAACAAATAAAGATGGGTCCAGGTGGAGAGATTCTCTATCAATCAAGCAACAAGAATAACAATCATCATGGTAAAAGGCAAGGGGTGTAAAACAGAGACTGACTGTGCAAGAAGAGGAAGCCATCAAGCTTTTGGACGTCACCTGTTATGTGTGCATTGTATTGTCTTAGGAAATCAATGGCTCTATTAATCCCAGTTTTTCTACAATACTTTAAAAAAAACAAAAGAAAAGAACTGGATCATTCTGAGTTCAAATTTCCATTGAGTGTTTTTCCATAATGAGACTTTTTGCACAGAAAAATTAGGCCAGCTTCACAGCAAAGATGAGGAAAGGACCCAACAGAACTCCAAATAACCGAACCCCCAAATATGTGGAAGATACTAACAAAATGACTGTAATACAGTATATATAAGAATGTTTCATAACAAAATTTGCAATATGCAGTGTTATGCATGCACAAATAAGAAAGACTACTATACAGTCAGCCCGCATCTTATGCGAGGGTTATGTTCTGACTGAGGTCAGTATGTAAAGCCAAAATCGCATATAGTCGAACCTCCCTTAAAGCCAGCAAATACATACTGTTTCTTTAAGAATTAAAAACACAGTACAAGAGACACGCAGCAACTGAGGGAACAGCAGCTTCATTCTCCCATTTCATGCTCGCTCTGGGGCATAAACAGAGTAAGTGGAATGGCAGGCAGAGTCGCCTGCACTATTTAAAGTATTGTTTTTCTCTGTCTTTTTGGGGAGAGGCAAGCACATCACACATCAATCACATGTAAAATGTGGGCCGACTGCAATTGTCTGAACCAACATACAAAAAGGTAATAAGAAAACACCCTGCTATTGCAAACACACACACACACACACACACACACACACACACACACACACACACAGACATCCATTTCACTGACTTTAATTTCAGTGTCTTCTTGTCTCTGTATTGGCCTCTCCTGTTCATTGTAGCCTAAGAAGACTTTTAGAGTTTCTATGGGCTCCAGGTAGAGATCTGTAGAATCCACCCAAGACATTTCAATTCACAAATTAAATTGGCTAACATGGCAATAGAAATGACTCCTACTATTTGACATTACTCCTTTAATCAATGGGCCTGATAAGTACCACAGCCTGTAGACAGCAAAATCAACATAATCGTGTCCTTGAAATCTGGGCTGCCATTGCCACAACAAACTTCCAGATTATGCTTTACAGATTCCCAAATAAAGGAACTACACCAGGGAGGAGGGCTTGGCCATGCCTGCAGAGCTGTGCTTAGAGACACTCTGTACTGCCTGATTCTGAAGGGTAGTCAGGGAAGCTGTTTTTAAAGTGTGATCATTTCACACATCTGTGATTTCATTTTGTTAGAGAAGGGCCAGCCCTCAGCATCGGAGTGCCTGAGAGGCAAAATATAAATGACACCCCATCTCGCCAATTAATAGTGGGCACAATCTACAAGGAAGCTCCCCTGTACAAATCTCACTGAAGTGTAAGGAGCTGTGCCTCTTAGACATGTCATGCTCATTTCAATAGTACTTGTGCAGGAGAACTTCCCAGTGGCTTGTGCCCTATGGGTCCAGATTCCTACAGTGGCACCCTTAATAGCACCCAAAACCTACCACTTAGTGGCCTCATGGTAAGGCTGCATCTATAGGAACCATTTTAGACTAAAATGGTTAGACAGTCATGCACAGGCATTTTAAGGTCAAAATCGCTTTATAAGTTAACTGCTGGCCCAAGGATCACATTCTCAGAAGGAAAGACCTCCGGCTCACTTCCACTTGGCAGGCCCTCATATTGCATCCCTGTTTCAAATGAACATGACTTTACTAAAATTGCCTTTTATGTTAATGACCATTTCAAACCATCTCATTAATATGTATACATAAAGTTGGAAAGCACCATCCATTTCACTCAGCTAATGCTAACATCTGTTTCTTTTTGTTTATAATGCTTCCAGAGAGAGCATTGCTAGTATACAATATACATAAACATTTGCACAAGGACAAATTACAGTGAAAATTATCGTGATTCTATCTCAAGCGCTCAGAAACAAGCCCTTGCATAGGTGTTCGCAATTATTGCCACCATGCCTGAATGGGAGAAAAGGAGGGAGGGGACCAGAGATGGTGCAATAAACCCTCCCCTGTGAGATTTCTAAAAGTTTTATATACCTTAACCTTTCTACACCAAATTCAAACTCATGCGCAAGATGGCTGGTGACTTTTACCAGGATTTTTGCCCAGATTTGACAGGGATGTGGATTTCAAAACTATTTTAGGTTTCTGGTTGAAATCACCAGAGGTCCAAAAGATCCCAATGCACCCACACTTTCCCCAGTGCATCTGGGCCCTAATGTGCGTCCAGTGATGACATCAGATGTGCCTCAAGGGCTAAAGGTCTCTGTGCCTCCCTGTGTGGCTGAAATCTTCACTGTCCAGTGCCCCCAACCCCAGGTTGGCATAGGAGGTGGCGATAGGAGGGCATCATGATGACCCCAGGGGGAGAAGCTCTGTGGAGGGCTGTTATGTGCCACATACGTACAGCAGCTATGGAGAGCTTTTGGCCCAGGGTCATCATGATGCCCTCCTATCCTCATTAAACGTGCGCTAAGACTCAGAGACTTCCAAGTTATGGGCTCAATCTCTAGTTCATATCTTTTTCCAAGATTAATCATTGCTCTTCATTTGCAAAGGTGCTTTGTAAATACAAGGCATTTCCCTTTTCTTCACCCTCACAGTCGTTAGCAGGGAAAGGAGCCTGCAACGTTGCTTTTGCCGCTGTTGTGTTGTTGCTTGTACGAAGCCCTCCTTCAGTGCCAGCAAATTTAATTCACCATCGCTGCTACTACTCTTTCCTATTTATCAGCACCAAGAACCACGTGTTTGGCCAGGAAGAGAAATAACAGTGACGTGACATGACCCTATGAAGAGATATACGGTAAGATGGTAAAGCAGAAGCGAGCAGGCAAGTTGTGAGAGTGAGGTAAAGGATGTTTGTGCTTCCTTTCAATCTCCAAGCCTCAGAAGTTTTAAAACAAACTTAATAATTGTATTCAAGACCAGCTTATACAGAGGACTTCCATTCAGGCCTCTAGCTCTGCATTAACTGACAAAATGGTGAAGGTGTGGCCTGAACTCGTTTCCAGGGGCTCCCTCTATGGACTACAGTATTTTCCAATTGCTACACAGGAAACCCCCGATTCAGAAGCATGCAAAATTTCATTCTATTGCAACTAGGAGGAAACCTTGCTTTTCACAAACCATCCTGCCAATGAAAATATTTATATATGGAATATATATACATAAACATGCAGGATGCAGGGATACTAGGCAGTGACAGCATCGGTGAGCGGGCCTACCAGGCCACAGTTTAATGGCCTTACGCAATTGGCTAACGGAATAGAGGGTGGAGGAAGCTACCGTCCAATGGGAGAAAACATCCCCCTAACCCCATTGGTTGAAAGGGGGACAGAGGAAGTGCAATTACTTCCTCCATTTTCTCTCCCCCCTCCCCCAACCAATGGAACATTTCTTCCAAGCACAAGCCCAAGCATAGAGGCCTTTCTACGATGGTGCCCCAGGACCTGGCACAACCTGGCACTAGCAATGAGAGTAGTAATTCTCAATGAAAAGTGAAAACAACCACCTTTGCCCGCCACCAGAAATCCACCATATCTTTTAGCATAATGCACCCACATCAAGCTTTCAAAAACTGAATGCATCTTCCAACAAACTTGTGCATTAGCATTAGAGCCAAAGCATGGGTTTGTGAATTATACATGATCTGCTGTTGCAGGGTCTGGAGTACTGTGTAAATATGGAGATCTATACTATAAATAGCTCCACATTGAATGCTATTATTAAGAATCGCCATTTCCTATAACTTTTTTGTGGACAAAACCACAAATTAATGATGGGTATGCTAACGCAGGAAAAAAGAACAGCTCAGAATTGAAGCAGATGTTCTCATTCACATCGCTACAGACGTTTGCATTATTTGGCCTCTTTGCAGGCACAGCCATCAAGTTCCCCACTGGAGAGGTCAGGTGGCCACACCAACTAGAAACTAGCAGCCCAACCCTAATGGGGCCTTGCGCTGCTGGAACTAATGTTCCGGCAGCACAAAGTTCTTTATGGCTGTTGCAAAATGCAACATGCTATTCAGCATGGCCCGGTTGCTGCTGCAAGTGGCGAACAGTGGCCAGAGAAAGAGCCCAGGTGCCAGTAAGTCAGTGTGGGGGGTGGGCGGGAGGTGGAGGTGGTCAGAACTGGGTGGAGAGAGGGGAGGATTAAGGTGGAGACTGGGGCGTGGAGGGGGTGGATCGAGGTTGGGAAAGGGGCGGTATCAGCAGCAACACCACCACCAATATCCTAGCCCCCCTTTCCAGCCTCAATTTGTTTTCTCGGGTAGCTGGCGCAGGTTTGAGTAGAACTATTGGGGCGATGGAGGCTTATCCCCAGGCAAGGGAATAAACGTTCACTTACCCAGAGGAGACTTCCAGGATCTGAAACTCCCCCACAAGTTGCAGCACGCGCTCCGGTGGCATGGCTGCATGGGGGGGATTTAGGTAGGATTGGGTTGTAGGTTCTATTTATGGGTTTGGGTAGCCTCACAGCATTTTATTTACTTTTTAAATCCTGGTTGGCTGAGGAAGGGTTTACTATTGCTTTATAAAGGGAAGATACCACAAAACCTTTGAGTAACACATGTTGAGTCTTTAGCCATGTATGGTGGTCCATCAGTCTTATTAATGGAAAAGCCAATGGCCATGGCATTTCAAAAGAATCCATACTCAATAAATCATACATATCAGCAGTGTGTTAATTAAAACCTCTATGAATCAGTGTATCATAAGCACAAGACATGTCACACTTATACTGGACAGCCAGAGACAAAAAATGATATTGCTCTAAAAGAAAAGCTGTTATATGAGCAGTTTAAAAAGCAGCAACAGTGGAACGCAGCTTTGAGGTTTCTATCAGTTTTGCTCTAATTGTAGTTGCAACTCTAAAAAGATGCTATATCATGCCTAGTACAACCAGGGTCCTCATCACTCAGAAGATACACAATATTGACTATGACAGGCAGCAAAGGACTGCAGCTCAGTGGTAGACCAACCCAGGTTCCGTCCCTGCTATCTCTAGGTAGGACTGGGAGAGATCTCTGACTTAAACCCTGAGGAGACCCTACAAGTCCGTGGAGACAATAGTGAACTAGCTGGACCGATGGTCTAATTCAGTATCATGGTAGCAACAAGGTGACATTTATCAAATCCAGAGTCAGCCCCTTTGTTCCAACATCCAAGTACAGAACGGAGCACAGCAAGTAATAAGCTAGATCCTTCTGGCTGGTTTACAGGACAGATACCTTGGAGGTGGCCCGCATAGGATGCACAGTTCAGAAAGGATGCACGGTTCTTTAAACTCATCTCCCTGCAACTCAACAGCTGGTCCCTGGTAGTGGATGCCTTTGAGCCACCCAGGAAGTGGGTCAAAACTGGGCAGTCAGTGCCCCTTCTTCTGTTTACTTAGCTGCAGTGTCGACATCTTCCTTGCATGCATTGCTCTCCTTCCTTGAATTCTGTTACTTCAGTCCTTGTAAAAAAGAAAAGAAAAGAAGAATCAAATGAGGGTAGAATAAACTGTGCAAAAGAAATGTATGCACACCTCCCTCATTTGCATAACCGATCCTGAGAACAGAGCGGTGCCACAGGGTAGAACATGCTGTGCTGCGTTTCGTTATGTAACTGTTACAGAAAGGAGAAGGCGACCAGCACAGGTTTCCTCCTCTGCGTGGGCCTGCCAAGTTCCTCGGTTACCTATGTTTATTTCCTTCAACCTTGACTCAGCAGAATTATTTCGAGAAAAGGGGAGAGAATTTAGCCTTCACAAGCTGATTCAGTCTTTAACTGGTCTCTGATAAGCTTGCCAGAAAGGGTACTGAATAATGCCAAGTGCAACGGAGAGGTTGCAACATCAATGCCTGAAACCATCAATCATGGCCTGCAGGTTTCCAGCACAGTGAGCGATGCCAGAAAGGCGAGCAGAGTCTGCTGGAAGAGAAAATTTACTCCCCTGTCGTTTTTGCTGACCACACTGGTTTGCAGACTTAGGTGCTTCTTGAGGACACCTAATAAAACAAGTTCCCCCACCCCCAATCCAGCCCTGTTTACTTACAATTGATTCATGCATTCATGTTCATCATTTGATGCCCACGACATTCATGATGACTTGCATGCGTGAACGGGCCATCACAGGAAGAACTTTCATATCACTCATCATGTTTTCTCAAACACAATGTTTTTCAATAATGTATATTATTTCAATATATTATTTTCAATTACACACACACACACACACACACACACACACACACACACACACACACACACACACACACACACTTGACTTGCCCAAATTGGACAGTGTCAGTTTCAGGCATGATCAAAGCTTATGCAAAACACCAGGGGCAAACAGAAGGTAGATCTGGATCTCTGGGTAATTTGCAGTAGATTGGCAAGCATTTCTTATTCTTAGTTATTAAACAGATAGCAGGGAAAGTTGCAGGTTTTTTAAAAAAATCTCCGCCATGGCTGGTCTTGTGCTGATTGATGTTGCGAGATAAACAGTGTCCCCCACTTGTGAAACAGGAGTATGAAGTAGGTGCATTTTGAGAAGTTCCTTGTGCAGCTCTGCTGGTCAGTGTTAGAGTGTTAGACTCCCTGATCTGTAAGCTGGATGTAGGTTTGAGTCTTTTATTTGCAAGTCACCCCAGTGTGTATGGCTTGACTCATAGAATGAAGTCAGTAAGTGACTTCATCCCAACCCCCCTTCCCACCCCCCACACCGAGCCACATCTGACTCTTATTTTGTGGTTAGCTCTTGTCAGTAGAGTTCAGGATTATAACAAAGTAAACGAATCCTGCAAGCCCAAAGTCTGCCCACCTCTGCTTTAGCATATGCCAAACAATTTGGAGCTGGGCCAATTATCCTGGAAGCTGAACATCACCTGCGTACCTTGTCTGACCTTTTTGCCTGTCAGGCCTCCTGAGACCTCGTTTCCAACTGCATCATGAAACCAAATGGATCCCCACTGCTGGGGTTTCCTCCTTGCCTCACCTGCTCTTTCGGTTCCAACAGACCTCTCCACTTGCCCACTCTACCTTGCAGCCAGCCCCTGGCGGACTGAATTCCTGGCTCCCATTCCCTGCAGCAACGACTACAGTGCTTGGCCTTTAGGCTGACCTTGTCTCGTGTCGGGCTTCACTGAGACCTCTTTCTCAACCTCATTCCCATCACCAAACCAGCCAGTTGCTCAGTGCTAAGTCCTTCTTGGACTCTTGACAAACGACCTGTGTCCTTACCTGTTCCTAAGCAGCAGCAACAACACATGTATGTCTCATGAAAGGAATTGCTTTCTTGTTTTTTCATCTTCTGCTGCAGCAAAATCCTGTGAGAGGGATTATGTGTATGACTTTTTTTTTTCCATTCAAGGTGTCAGCTATCAAGACCTAAATGGTAACCTCAAGTGTTGCTAGATCAATTAATATTCCGAATAAGTTTGTATACTGCATCACCATAGTAGACCTTATCAAAGAAGCCTTGGAAGTTATTTGCTCTATTTCACAGTGTGGAAACCCCACGCCTGCTTCTCCTACCTGCCAAGGTTGTAGGACTTTGATTGCTATCTTACCAAGAAGGCAGTCACTCTTTGAAATTCCTGGGCTAGTTTCTTTGGGGGAATATTTTTCATGGGTCGTATGACAGGGCCAGATGCTTGGGGCAACCATGTATTTGTTAAACACATTCTTGTCCTGAAACCTATAAAGTAGAGTGGAAGGTCTACTTTTATACCAATAGCAGCACAAGGAAGAGGATAGTGAAGGCCCTCCCATCCCCTACCTTTCGTTGCTGTACTGGACAGATTTTGCTCCCACCCCCCTCCGTGCGTTCTTCTTGTATAACAAGTAGGCCCCCTGCAGTCCCTGCAGATGGGGTGAGCACATCTTTAATAAACATACAGTTGCCAAAAGGATTCATTTTGGCTCTCTCGCTAGTTTATGCACTGAATACATGCAAGGGTTATAGTCTACATGCAGAAACGTAATACAGAAGAAAGAGACAGAGGGGTAAAGAATAAGTAGTGCTTGTTAACAAGAGCTTTTAGACATATTATCACACACACACACACATACGCTGTAAGTATTGCTGTGTTAGTAGCACAGTGGCCTGTTCTGTTTTTTGAGTACCGTATTTCCATTTTTCACAGTCATATATGACAAATTGGGAATTGTATTGAGGGTAAAAGTATCTGTTGTACCTGAGGAATCACATTGGTTTGGAATAAGAGCCCAAGCCTGCCTATAAACACATAAACACACACACACACAAAATAGCTATGCAGACACACACACACACACACACACACACACACACACACACACACACTATAGCTATGCAGCCATGCCAAAAAGGCACACACTGCATGCTATGGTGGTGGTGGGGAGGCAACCTGACGGCAAATGGGAAGTAAGAAAAACTATTTTTACTTACCTCCACATAAGTCTACAGGCCACCTATGAATCAGACATATGCCAGCCATTTGAGGAGAGAAAAGGGGCAGGGCAGTTTTGGAAAGAGGGGATAAGATCCGGCATGCGTGACTGCTGCTGGATCCAACCCCTCCCTCCCCTGACATGCCCCTTCCTCCCCCAACCTGCCCTGTTACTCCCTCTCCCCACCCACGAACCGCCCCCTGCACCAGCTTAGCTGCACTACAGCAGGTCACTGGCTGCTGCAGTTTGCTGCTGATATTGCTGATAAGCAGTGGCAGTTCAAAAATGGGCCCAAGCAGTGTGCTCCACATGTCATCAGCAGCTGATTTACGGCAGTGAGAGTGTCCTGCTGCTGTAAATCAGGTGATAGAATTGGACGCTCTGGCTCCCTTCCCCCCGCCCCGCCCCTTAAGGGCAAAACGGAGCGTCCCGGTCGGCGATATGGTATGCCTACATAAGGCTGCAATCCTCTAACGCTTTCCTGGAAGTAAGCCCCATGGAACACAATGAGACTTACTTCTGAGTAGACATGTGTAGGATTGTGCTCCAAGAACTATAAAGGAAGAGGATATACTAAGGACAAAGAGGTACTCATCTGTCTGCGATCATTTGGCATGTTCCTGGATTAAGCCTGGTGGCACCCATAACCTATAAAGCAGGTTATAGGGTTAAGCTCTGGTGTGGTCAGGCTAAAATTAAATCTGGTATGCTACACAGAATACGTTTTTGTTATTATTGCTTCACAAGTCCCAGACCTGACTCCTAGCCCTGAAGTGAAAACAAGCTCAAATTAAACCTGTCTGCTCACTTCAGCACAACCTGTGCTCAAGTAAGGCTGATGTAAAACAGGAATTTCCCCTTAAAAAGGAGAAAAATAGGTAAGACCTTAGCTCTGAGAATCAGTAGCATAGCGGGGGGGGGGGTGGCGGCGGCGGCGCAGTATGTGCTGCCTTCGCTGCTGGACTGGCTCTGATGGCGAGTGGGAGGGGCCACTTTGCACCTCCGTGTAACGCCATGCAGCACTTACCATGCCACCCACCCCACCCCGGCCATGCTACTGCTGAGAATCATAAATTAGTATCAATCTAATTGGCAAGCAGGGGAGGGTAGAATGTAAGTGAAAGTATCAGCAGATGGGAAAGGGTTAATTAAGCAGCCCCTCCCAACCACTGAAGGGTAAAGTACCCCTTGATACTTTCCTGGCAGTGCCCCCACAAAGGAAACAATGGGTTGACTTCCCCCCCCCCAGAAAAAGTACAATTGCACCCTTACCGCACAAGCCTATGCAGAAGTAAGTCCTACCCAACTCAGTGAGACTTTCTCTCACGCAAGTGTGTATACTAGGATTGCAGCCTTAGAGGCGAAAGGCCTTCAACATTTCCTGTCTCTAAAGGAAGGTTTCCTTCATCTTCCACCTTGGGCTTCTTTTGTTTCTCTTTTTCCCTTTGTCATTAATCTGCAGCTCTTTCTTCCATTCTTTCTGTTACCTCATTTTCTCCCCTTACCTTTGTTCTCTGCCTCTGTGCCGCTTCCCAGTAAATGCTTGCACATCCTGAGGCTTCTCTGACACGTGGAAAGCCATGGCTTACTGTAATTACTTGGATAAATAATGGATCAGGGTTTTTTGGTTTGTTTTATTTGTAACATCTGGGGGAAACATGAGGGATTGTTCTGTGTCCACTTCTTTTATTTACTCTGTTTTAGATGAGGCCTGTTAGCCAGAACACCATTCATTAACATCTCTCCCTTCACTGTTTCTTTTACAAGCTCCAAAAGTCATTTAAATGTTTTGTCACATTTCCCAAAAAATATTTCCAATTTTTTTTTGTTCTCCAAGAAAGCAGCTGTGAGCAGTTAACAAAGACAAATTTGAATAAAAATTGTTTAGAAAGTGTTAATGAGTTGTTAGTCTAAATCATGGGAACAACTATTCCTTCTTCGTAATATGAAAAAAATATTGTTTTTCTGTTGAAACTGGAAAGAATTCAGTGGCAAGAAAATCTATTAGCTGCAAAGAAGTTACATGACACTGATAGTTTAAATTTGAAACAAAAGCTAACAGGATATTCAGAATTGAATTAAAATTCAGAATTAACTGCCGACAGCTGTTTTCCTGGCAAAAAGAAAACATGTTGGCAATATTTTTGGAAACTCTGACCAAAACAATCACATGACATTTGGAGTTCCATCCCTCAACGCTAACCACAGTCAAGTTGCATGCCCACGCAATGTAGTCTTCATATTTGCTTGGAAAGTAGGATATTAGAGGCAGGCAGCCGAACATACAACTAAAAGAAGATGTATCTCTCTACATAACTGCATAGTTACTATGCTGGCCATTTGTTCTCTCGGCTACTGCATCTTCCTTGCTCTCGGAGTCCTTGGCCATAAGTCTACATTGGATATGAAATAGGGCTCATCTAGATGTTCAAAAAATCTTTAGGTTTTTTTGGATCTAGTTGGGTACTCCATACAGACTTTTGGGGGTAACTTCTACACTGGCTGTTTAGTATGAAATGGACATCATTCAGTTTCTATGGAGAATCAGTTTACATTACATCACTGCATGTGTGTCGCATTCCAGCATTTTCTGTATTATCCTCTCTTTTTTCAGACCTGATCTGTGGCATTTTTTTTTTTACTTAAGACCAGTTTCTCCAGTGTGGATTGGCAAAATCCAATCAAAGCTTCCCAGAGCTATTCTCCTATTAATTGTCCTCTTGCCCCTTTGAAAGTAGCTTCTTGGATTCTGCCACTTTAAGAAGTGACCTTCTGCTCAGACATGTGCCCAGTACTCCTAATCAGTCCTGGATTAGTTCATTTCTGTTTAGCAGTGGGAGCTAGATTTTCCACCCCTAGTGTACACGTTCTACTGGATTATCACTGGAAGTGGCAAAACCTGCTTACCAGAGGTGAGAGTGGGATGAGTATACACCAGTGGCATTGCTGGAAGGGGTGCAGCACTGTAAGTGGCGCAAGGCGCTGCATCGCACCTTACAAACGGGTGTAACGTGGCCCCTCCCACTCACCCCTGGAGCCATTCCGGCGGTGAAGGCAACTCTGTGCGCTGCCTTTGCCGCTGGAATGGCTCCGGGGACAAGCGGCAGGGGCCACGTTACACCCGTTTGCAAGGCGTGGTGCAATTTCTTGCACCACTTATGGTGCCGCACCCCCTCCAGCAACGCCACTGGTATACACATCACAAGCTCTTTCAAACCACAAAGGATCTGAAGCTAGAGAGAGGTCTGATGTCACAAAACTATCATGTCATCCCAGATGCAGCAAGGATGATGGGAGATGGGTCTAATAGGCCACAAGCAAAGTGTAAGGCATAGTGAATGAAGAATGACAACTCTATATCTCTTGGTACTGGAGTTTACTGTGTTTACTGTGGAAAATGGAGGGAGTTGTTGAGCCAGGTATGCAGCAGTGGTAGGCTGACGGGCATGGCAGTAAATTGTATGTGTGAATGATGATAATGAAACTTGAGTGATCCGGGATTAAATTAGGGTTGGCACCAAAGTTTTGAAATTCAACAAGAATGTAAAGGTTCCTTCCGAGAAGAAACACCTGAGAATTTCCAATGGAAGCCAAATAAGTTTCAATAAGACAACTGAGATTTCCCAGAGGGCTTCTGCACATCCCTAGATAAAACATGCAAGATGTGATCTAATGTTTCACAAAACATACCCAAATGCTAACACTGGATGATGCATACACAGCTACAGACGTTTTGTAGCCAGGAACAACATGTAGGTGTTTGCTCTCCTGATGCTCCACTTTCCTTGTTACTGAGCAACAGAGCAAAATTCTGACAGCTGTTATTGCATGGAAAGCTACATGCGAGAGAAGCAGCACAGATGTGCATAGCATCCACCAAACTTTTGCTTTGAAAGGCAAATATTTGCAAAGCAAAATGATCTCATTAAGCCCTCCCCTTAGTCCATTTTCTTGTGTGTTTAATGTAAGTGCAGCCATTGATGCATGGCCATGGCTTTCCTACTTGTCATCTGGCACTTTTACTTGCGATTCATGTTGTTACTGCTGTTTGTATCCATCACGGTGGCACTGAGATCCCCCAGACAAGATTAGATCCCTGCTGTACAGTCACTGCACAAACGTTACTTACTGAAGTTTTCTTTGTGTCGGCTTCAGAATAGGTCTCCATTGCCTTGTGGTTTGGGCTACCCGTGTTTGGCTCTTGTTCAGATATTATTTCAGTATGCTCATTGCAATTGCAACAAGCTGCATGAAAATGTGTATTTAGGAATTCTAAATGGGTCAGCCAAGAGCTTATCCCACTGAGCCCAATCCTATGCATATCTACTCAGAAATAAGAACATTATGCCCAATCCCAGGTAACTGTGGATAGGATTGCAGCCTAAGCGCAGGGCCAGCTAGGCAGGCGGAGCTCAGGGGTCTCAATGCGTGGATGAGACACTGGTGTCAGGAGGAGGGGTTTAAGTTTGTTAGGCACTGGGGAACATTTTGGGACAAGCCAGGCCTGTACAAGAGGGACGGGCTTCACTTGAACCAAAACGGAACCAGACTGCTGGCGCGTAACATTAAGAAGGTGGCAGAACAGCTTTTAAACTGACTCCTGGGGGAAAGCCGACAGGAGCCGAGGGGCATCCGGTTCGGGACTCCTCATCCCTCGGGAATGAGGGTGCAGAGGATGGGGAACAGTCAAGTAATAACAGAGTAAGTATTGGGAGTGGTAGCGTGATGGGACATGACAGCCAGTCTAGCAAGACAGAAGGCTGCAGGAATAAAGGGGCAAACATGCAGCCCTTCTTGGGGGACCAGGTATATAAGTGCTTTTATGCAAATGCCCGAAGTCTTCGGGCAAAGATGGGAGAACTGGAATGTTTGGTGGCTAGGGAAAACATTGACATAGTAGGTATAACAGAAACCTGGTGGAATGCGGAGAACCAGTGGGATACTGCAATTCCAGGATATAAACTCTATAGGAGGGACAGAGAGGGGCGTGTTGGAGGTGGGGTGGCCATCTATGTCAAAGAGGGGGTAGAATCCACCAGAGTAGAGCTGGAGGGGGGCTCTGACTCCTCCGTAGAATCACTGTGGGTTAGATTACCAGGCTCAAAGAGTGATGTAATAGTAGGGGCATGCTACCGTCCTCCAGATCAAAAACCTGAAGGGGATCTTGAAATAAGGAAGCAAATCAGGGAGGTGTCAACGAGAGACAGGGTTGTAGTCATGGGGGACTTCAATTATCCTCACATCGACTGGGTCAATTCATGCTCAGGTCATGAAAGAGAGACTGGATTTCTGGATATGTTAAATGACTGTGACTTAGAGCAGCTTGTCACGGAACCGACCAGAGGACAGGTGACTCTGGACTTGATATTGTGTGGCACTCAAGATCTGGTCAGGGAGGTAAATGTTACCGAACCGTTGGGGAACAGTGACCATGCTGCGATCTGTTTCGCCATGCATGTCAGAGGGAGAGTGCCGAGCAAATCTGACACGAAAACCCTTGACTTCCGAAGGGCAGACTTTCCCAAAATGAGAAGACTAGTTAAGAAAAAGCTGAAAGGGAAGGTAAAAAGAGTCCAATCGCTCCAGAGTGCATGGAGGCTGTTTAAAACAACAGTCATAGAGGCCCAGCGGGAGTGTATCCCACAAAGGAGGAAGGGCTTGACCAAGTCCAGGAGGATGCCGGCATGGCTAACAAGCACAGTTAAGGAGGCTATAAAAGGCAAGGAAGCTTCCTTCCGTAAATGGAAGTCTTGCCCTAATGAGGAAAATAAACAGGAGCACAAACTGTGGCAAAAGAAATGTAAAAAGATGATACGGGAGGCCAAGCAAGACTTTGAGGAACGTATGGCAGGCAACATAAAAGGGAATAATAAAAGCTTCTTCAAATATGTTAGAAGCAGGAAACCTGCCAGGGAAACGGTGGGTCCGCTGGATGGTGAGGGAGAGAAAGGGGTGATAAAAGGGGACTTGGAGACTGCAGAGAAATTAAATGAGTTCTTTGCATCTGTCTTCACGGCAGAAGACCTCGGGCAAATACCGCTGCCAGAACGGTCTCCCCTGACTAAAGAATTAAGTCAAATAGAGGTTAAAAGAGAAGATGTCTCAGAAACTACAGGCCGGTCAGCCTAACATCTGTTCCAGGGAAGATGGTGGAAAGTCTCATTAAGGATAAAATCTTAAAATACATAGAAGAACAAGCTCTGCTGAGGGAGAGTCAGCATGGCTTCTGCAAGGGGAGGTCTTGCCTCACAAACCTCTTAGAATTTTTTGAAAAGGTCAACAGGCATGTGGATGCGAGCGAACCCGTGGATATTATATATCTGGATTTTCAGAAGGCGTTTGACACGGTCCCTCATGAAAGGCTCCTGCGAAAACTCCACAGTCAGGGAATAAGAGGGCAGGTCCTCTTGTGGATTAGGAACTGGTTGAAGACCAGGAAACAGCGAGTGGGAGTCAATGGGCAATTTTCACAATGGCGAGAGGTGAAAAGCGGTGTGCCCCAAGGATCGGTCTTGGGACCGGTGCTTTTCAACTTATTCATAAATGACCTGGAGTTGGGGATAGGCAGTGAGGTGGCCAAGTTTGCAGATGACACTAAACTTTTCCGGGTGGTAAAGACCAGCAGGGATTGTGAAGAGCTCCAGAAGGATCTCTCCAAACTGGGAGAATGGGCAGCAAAATGGCAGATGCGCTTCAATGTAAGTAAGTGCAAAGTGATGCACATTGGGGCAAGAAACCAAAATTTCACATATACGCTAATGGGTTCTGAGTTGTCTGTGACGGATGAAGAGAGAGATCTTGGGGTGCTGGTGGACAGGTCGATGAAAGTGTCGACCCAGTGTGCGGCGGCTGTGAAGAAGGCCAATTCCATGCTCGGGATCATTAAAAAGGGGATTGAGAATAAAACGGCCAATATCATTATGCCTTTGTACAAATCGATGGTAAGGCCACATCTGGAGTATTGTGTCCAGTTCTGGTCACCATACCTCAAAAAGGATATAGTTGAATTGGAAAAGGTGCAGAAAAGAGCGACCAGAATGATTTGTGGGCTGGAGCACCTCCCTTACGAGGAAAGGCTACAGCGTCTGGGGCTTTTCAGCCTAGAAAAAAGGCGCCTGAGGGGGGACATGATTGAGACTTATAAAATTATGCATGGGATGGAGAGAGTGGATAGAGGGAAATTCTTCTCCCTCTCGCACAACACCAGAACCAGGGGACACGCACTAAAATTGAGTGGAGGGAGAGTTAGAACAGACAAAAGAAAATATTTCTTTACCCAGCGTGTGATTCGTCTGTGGAACTCCTTGCCACAGGATGTGGTGATGGCACCTGGCCTAGATGCCTTTAAAAGGGGTTTGGACAAATTCATGGAGGAAAAGACCATCACAGGTTACAAGCCATAAGCAACCTCCTGGTTTTTTAGAAGTGGGTTTTCTCTGTGCCAGGTGCAAGGGAGTGGCGACTGGACACAGGTATCTTGTTGTCTCGTGTGCTCCCTGAGGCATCTGGTGGGGCCACTGTGTGACACAGGAAGCTGGACTAGATGGGCTTTTGGCCTGATCCAGCAGGGCTCTTCTTATGTTCTTATGTTCTAAGAAGATCCCATTAAGAACATTTCATCCCATGGATTCCTCATTCTGGCATCACAATGAATACGATCTTTCTAGCACATTTTGCTAGACCAAAAAGCAAGATCTAGGCACTGTAGAAGCAGATCGTTCCTGTGATGTACCTCTGGAGGGCGACGCCCAAGGTGGGGTCTGAAAGGCCGCGTCGTCCTCTGATCCCTCGCTGCTGGACACTGAGGAGTCCAGTGCGCCTTCTCCGTCTATGCCTGTGATAAAGATACAAGGGAGGAAGGGGAAGGAAAGGAAGGGGGAAGGGCCTCAGAGCGTCTGGGAGGGAGCAGGTTCGTTGCACCTTCCGCCTCCTCTCCCGTCTGAGAGTCCTTTATGAGATAGAGTCGTGACGGCTGTGTCCCAGGCTTTGGCTCGCTCTGCCTAGCCTCTCATCATCGGCCCTTGTGAGGTTTAAATAGGGAGGGAGAGGGAAAGGGTGGAGCCTCCGGGGGACCGTGGTGGCCAGTCAGAGTGAGTGAACCGCAGATCTCCTCCGCGTTACAGCTGAGGCTTAGGGGAGGCTTCTGGCAGCGGGGGCGGGGCCTGGCCCGTCCGGGGCGGGCCGTCCCTGCTGCGATCGGCCTTTCCTTGATCCTTTTTTCTTCTTCTTTTGTAGCTGAGGTTGTCGCAGCCCCCGCCGGACGAGGAGCACCCTTTGATGTTGCCGGTAAGTCGGTGTGGGGGGGGGTCGGTGGGCTGGCCGTGTAGGCCGGGTGTCCCTGCGGGCCGGGGTTTCCCTTTTCGGGACTCGCCGAGCCCGGCCCGAGGGAGCCATCGCGTCCTTCGGGAGGGCGGGGCCGAAGTCCGGGCGAGGCGGCCTGCCCGTCGGGGGCCGCGGTGGCTGCCGCCGAACCCAGACAGTTCCCTTGGCCTGTTTGATGTCTTTCGAAAGATTTATTTTAAAGAATGGTGACTCAAATGATTTTAGGATTTCCGAGAGGTCTTTGATAAAGGGAAGCATCTTTTAAAGAAATGCTGTAACCCCAGGGTGAGAAGCAAATATTGCTCAGCTTGAAAAGAGCCTATGGAGATAAACTGGGAAGACGTAGATGCTCCTATGATAGAAGTTAAATCCCAAATGCAGCAGAAATTCTCTAATAGGCAAAGATGTACCAGTTCTTCTTGAAATAGCCAAAGAAAATGGGCTTTCTGAAGTTCACATGCACATTAAATAATAAGAGGTGAAGTGTCTCCTTAGCACGGTCTTCCTTTAGAGAACAAACTACCCCTTCCAAGCATTCATATCCCTGGATATAGTTGAACGACTTTGCAGGACTTTGGCTGCAGGGGTGAAAATGATTCTAAACGAGTCCAGGATGTGCATTTGATTTGGAACTAATTGCACTTCAAACTGAATCCACTTTGGAGACAGCCCTCTCGGAACCAAAGCAAAACCATCCAAAACAGCTTCGGATGAATAGCAGCTTTATTTGGCTTTTCTCCCCCTTCTTTTCTTTGTCTGTCTCCAATTGCTTAAAGCCTTTTCTTCTATATAGGGAAGGAGGCCACCAAGTACTGTACTGAGGAAGAAGAGGGAGAGGTTGGAGAAGGGACAACATGATTGACAGCTGAGTCATCAGTGAGGCACATAGCATCTGAATGAAAGCTGCTAATTGGTCCTTCTTTTGCTTCCTCTTCCAATCAAGGTGCTTCTTGAGTGGGAACTATGAAAATGGGAACACAGATATGTTTGGGCTAACTGATTCATCTGCCCTGTGTCAGTTCTCTCTTGAAGTGAATGGTGTTTTTTTTTGTGGGGGGGGGTATATCCTTTAAATCAATACATTCCTTCCCATGCCATTGTTCCAAAATTATCCATTCCTCCTCTCAAAATAGCCTTGTTTGTTGCAGGTGTGATTCATAGCTGCCTTGGGCATTTGCCTCGGCATAGGAAAAGGCGGGGTATAAATGTTTTAAAACAAACAAACAAACAAACATACATACGTATGTATGTATGTCTATTAGTTTATTCCTAAGACCCAGACTCTCCTAATAGCTACTTCAACCTGACAATTCCACATCATTTCCCACCTCTATACCTGTTTTTGTTTTGCCTTCTCAGCGTTAAAACTACAGTACATGCTGGCCACATGACCACGGAGGCGTCTTCGGACAACATTGGCTCTTCGGCTTTGAAATGGGGATGAGCACCACACCCTAGAGTCGGACACAACTGGACTTAATTGTCAGGGGTCACCTTTACCTTTACACAGAAGCCTAACACTTCCTTGAGAATTCCTCCAGCTATCTTTCTGAAAAATTTAAGGGAACTTTCTGAGGCTCAGCTCTGTATTTCCTGTGACTTTGGTGCAAACAAATCAATTATAGTCCCAAACCTCTAATGTTCTTTTTACAAACAATAAGGAAGAACCCCTTAACCTCTGCACATATAATTTTGAAATTTAGCAGTGATCTTTCCTAGAGACATGTCTACATAATCGGTGAGTTTCTTGCAAATTGGTGTGTGGCACAACCACCAGAAACCTTTCAAAATTATCTCACACCAGCGCCCAGCACCTTTTGGATGAATTTTAGCTGCCTTATTCCCCTTATCAAGAGCTTCCATCACTGTAAATTTCAATCAATTCTGAAAAGTAGTTTTAAAAATTTGCAGTGAAATGAATTTGATCTGTTGGAATCAATGGGAAACAATTAAAAACCAAATCAAAATTGAAACAATGGAACCATCTGCATCATCAGGCACTAAGCAAAGCAAATTGTTGAAATGAGCCAACGAAACAAATCAGGCCCGTAAATGCAGGAAAACCGACATGAATTTTCTTTGCACAGCCTTAAACAGCCTTAAAGCCTCATCCAATACAGTGCAAGGTGAAGGGTTACACTGCATGAACGCTACATATTCCACAATCACAGCTCCCACTTACTTAAAAGCAGATGGGAATTTGAATGCGACAGGACTCTCTGTGCTACTTCCGTTATCTAGCTTTCCATACCTCGCCCTTGCAAGCTATTAGCTCATCTGGGGAAAACTAACACGGGTGCTACCATCTTGGTGCTTATGTCTGGCCGTGGTAGTGATTGTATGTGGGTGAAACTGAATCCAGACAACCAACTGAGGTGGGGATGGATTACTCCTGCACCCACTGGCGTCGCTGGAGGTGGGGCGGAAAGCTAAGTTCTGCAGCTTTCCACCCCACCGTTACTCTCCTGCACAAGGTGCCCCGCCCCCTCGTCATAGGAGCCCATCAGCAGAGAGAAAGCAACTTGCAGGAGAGTCCCTGCGTGTTGCTTTCCCTCCGCTGACGGGCTCCTACGACGAGGGGGCGGGACGCCTCGTGCAGGAGAGTAACGGTGGGGCGGAAAGCTGCAGAACTTAGCTTTCCGCCCCACCTCCAGTGACGCCAGTGCCTGCACCCATTGCTGGACTGAAATTTCAATTGGCTAGAAGTGCCTTTCATAGCTCTGGGAGTGGGAAAGCTGTGAACCTAGTGACCAATCCAACCATCGTTCATGCTTCTGTAGTATCTAATCTATGCCATCTATTGGGGAGAGGGACGATGCATGTGAGAAAGAGGTAGCACAGCTTTGAGAGAAATATCCATGCTTACGTGGAAGGGTCATGAAAGGGTGGAACACTAGTACAATGGTACTTGTTTTTATTTTTTAAAAGTCTACATGACATGAGTGCTCCCATGCTTAAGTGGTGCAGTGGTGGAGCACTGGCTACCTAATGCAATAAACATAATTTTAAAAACATTACAAATTGAATTGTGATGCTGGTCACTAAAAATGTCACAGGCAGCATCCACTAGGGACCCATATATACTGCTTACCTTTGTGGCATTAAGGAACAGAAACATGGAGGGGAGAAATGTCCTCATTGCTTAATTTCTAAAACAGATGCTTGCTGGGGCTCAACCTGCCTGAAGCCAGGCTTTCTGTTCTGGAAGCCTCGCTCTCCTTAATTCTAAATTGATGGCTGGCTGGTAGGCACGGGGGGGGGGGGGGGAGACGACACTCTGAATATACTCAGAGGCACCTTTCTTATGACTTCACATACTCCAGACCTTAACTCTGAGAAACCCTCCTTTTTCCCCTTTCATCTGTTGTATTTAGTGCTGGTCACTTCTGTTAATTTTTAAGATGGCAGATTTATTGGTTCATTTTTATTTTATGTACAGTATTTTTTATTATGGTTGTGAGCTGCCCTGTGTGCCTATCTTTTGGGCAGAAAGGCAGCATATAAGGTTTACAACAAATAAATAATAAGTAAATAGAGTGATTTTAATGAAAAGCAGCCCCAGAAGGCTGCAATGTATGCATTACTACATATTGTCTTTGTTGAAAAATGGTTTCTATAGTACATATTCATAACAACAACAATTTTGAGTAGAGGACGGGGAGCGAATGCTTAAACACTTTCCTGGCTGATAATTTCCCACTCAAAATCACCAAGCCAGCTCCCCCCCCCCCCCCCGCTGCCAATATAATGCCAGGTTCAGGGGTTATCTTCAAAAACAGTCACCCTTAATCCTCAGGTTAAAAAAAAAATAGATGGGAGTAGTGTGGGTAATTTTGATGAAAAAAAGAGCTGATAGGGAAAAGGCTAAATAGACTCTGCCTCTGCCATTCCCAAGTGGTAGCCTTCTTAACAGTACAGTTCGATGCAGTTTTACTCAGATGTAAGTCCCAGTACATTTAATAGGACTTACTCCCAGGTCAGTGTGCATTGCAGGCAGGCTAAGGTACTATTATTCATTTATTTAAAAACAACAGCAACACAACCAACAGCAGCTGCAGAGCTTCATTAGATGTATTTGCATGTCACATGTAGTTTGCCCTTCATGGTACTTTTTGTGATCTCTTTTTATTTACAAATCTCCATACCGATTAGGGGGAGCAGGCAGACACTCAGACCGAGTGTATGAAGCAGCAGAACTTTTTTAAGGCAATACATTGCAAACCACCACCACCACCACCACCACCACAATTCCTGTTTGGAGGAAGTTTGGAGATAGAGGGACAGGGACCTTGTGCAGGCTGGCACTTCCCATCTTCCAACTGCAAGCAAAGGTCAGAAAATGTCCAAGAGTCCTGATCGAAGCAATGCATCTTGCAGAGCCTTCTCGCTTTGGATGCGAGTCAAACCTGTTGTGAGTTGCATGATTCAGATAGCCTGACCTTCCCTGGCCTGGTTGTTTTGGCTGTGGTGCTTCTGTTTATATTTGGTCTTTGTTGGTTATTGTTTTACAAGTTGGATGGGAGAACTTAACACTTTTTTAGTTAGAAAATTCAGGATTTCTCTTTCCCTCACCTATAGTGTCTCATACTGGGCCAAGTTAAATGATGTGGATCCTGGCAATGCGTTAGGGGGTAGTAAACACACTTATTTAAACATTCTGATTGTTGTGCATTTCCTGTCTTAGATTCCTCTGAAGTTCTAGGTCATTGTACAAGATGAAATCATATTTTAAAAATGGAGATTTCTGCTTGCCCAGAAGAGGTGCTGTCTATTCCATACAGGTAAAGTGGCCTAAAAACAAAAACACCCCTTTGCAGTACAATAGTTAACAAGATCCCATGCATCTAGTCATCTAATGAGTCATCCGAGTCTGGTCATCCACTGAATATCAGGGACCAGTGGAGGAGGTAAGTAAAAAAATTATTTACTTACCTTTCCTGGAACCCGCAATGCAGTGGAGCAGCATCAGCATACCTGCATCATGCAGGCAGGCTTCATCATTGCAACAACCCTGTAAGGTAAGGATTATTATTATTATTATTCCCATATTGCATCTGGGGAATTGAGGCAGAGTGGGGGTGGCTTGCTTAAGACCACTTTGTGACTTCACAGTAGAGGCGAGATTCAAACCAGGCACTTTCCTGATTTACAGTTCAGTCTCTTAACCACTGCACCAGCTACCATGGATGAGGCATTACAAAGGAGGTCTCCCCAATGCCTTGTACAATAGCATTCCAAGTTCCCTTGGTACATCCCTTGCTACTCATTATGGTACATCCGAGAGTTATGCATCCAGTAGTGTAGGAATGGAGGGGTGGGGGGCAGACCGCCCCCGGGCAGCTGGCCTGGGGGGGCAGCAAACTCACCCCCACGGTCCTGGTGGTGGCGGCGGCTCCTTTGCACAGGTTCACGTCACGTGCCTCTTCTTTCACCTTTTTGTTGCCCTTGGCAGCAGCGACAAGCCTCGCAGCGCTGCTGCCAAGGCTTCCGGGGGCTGGGGGAGGCGTTTTCGGCTCTCCCACCTGCCCCTGGGCTCGTTTGTGGCCTGTGTGACATCACTGCAAGGGCGTGGCTTCCACGGCGACGTGGCGGGGCCTCCCAGGGGCATCATCATGGCCTGCCGCCCCCAGTAGGGGGGCGCCTATGCCCCTGCGTGATGCATCCATCTCAGTGGTGGCTGGATCTCATTCCTTCTTTGTGTTTTCTTACTCCTGGCTCCACAGTCATTAAAAAAAATGCTTGGTATGGTCCCCAAAGCCATGACCTTAGACTTTGGACTATTGAATTCCATTCCTTTGCTGTTATTCCAGTTCATGGGGTCATCCAGTTCGTTCCTTCATTTAGTTCATCCAGTTCGAGCAACCAGCAGCCTCCCCGAGCCAAAGGTACACACAGGTCTTTGATGGAAGACTTTGACAGGCCTTCACAAATGTTTCGCACATTCACACTCCGGTAGCCTTGTTATAAGAACTAGGTACCTCATTCACTGCTGTGCACAAGTCCAAGTCAAATTATGTATTACAGTTGTTTTCAGGAAGAAATGTCAGTTTTAGATTACTGATCAGCACAGCAATTTTAAACAGGCGAATCTGCTGGGTCTGGTAGAGAGTTCTTTTCCAGGACATTGGGAACATGGGCTCCTGACAGTGCTCTCGTCAGTTCAAGGCACTTCCAGTTTCGAAGCAGGTGCTCTGAGCTGGGTTCCTCTTTCCTGGTGAGCTGACACCTGAGACGTTCTATTAAGGACACATCTCAGCCCATTCCAACCTTGTGAAATTCTTCCCAGGACAGAAGATTAATCGTTTAATCAATTGAATTCACACAGAATCCTCTTACCATTGGTGTTGCATACGGGTGACACTGTTGCTGCTGTTATACCCACTGGCAGAAGGAGAAGCAGGGTTTGCTGCTCACCGTTTGAAAAACAACGACAGAGGTAAAGAATCTGGATTGTGCAGTTCATTCCATTCCACAAGATACAAAACAGATAAGCCAATAACCTTTGTACTGGTTCAGCCTCTGCTAGGGAAGTGGATCGCTTCACGTGTAATTTTTTACAATCACAGCTATTTACAGTAAACTTAGGAACATACCTCACCAATCCTTCTAGCTTAGTATTGTCGCCACTGTCTGGCAGCAGCTGTCCAGGGTTTCAAAAAGGGGGTCTCTTCCAGCCCTATTTGAAAATGCCTGGGATTGAACCTGGGACCTTCTTCATACAAGGCTCCAGCCCAGTGTTTCTCAAACGGTGGGTCAGAACCCACTTGGTGGGTCGCAACTTGATTTCTGGTGGGTCTTGCAGAGCCTCCAATGAAAACAGGGGTGATGGAAAGATCAGATAAGTAATTGCCTCAAGCCCTGAGGCTATTCAAAGATCAGATCACTGCTAATTGCCCTTCAAAGAGCTGAGCTCCTGCAGTTTGCAAGCTTATGTAAATATAGGGAGATAAATGTTTGAGATAAAATGTTTTAAGATTAAAAATAAATCTCCCCCCCCCCAAGTCTGTCAATGATAGGTAGTGGGGGCAGGTGAAGGCTGGGTCACATAACTAAGCCCCTCAAACATTGAGGCTATTCATTAGGACTGCCTCAATATGAGAAATGGATTGAGGTTTTTTGCAAATAAATAAATATTACTTGTAAATAAATAAATATGTTATTTTTTCTAGATCACCTTTTTTAAGACTCGTAAAGCAAGGTGCGTCCCGATAGAGTGTCATTTTAAAAAGTGGGTCCTGGTGCTAAAAGTATCGTTATGTATTTTATGTATTTTAAATTATGTATTTTAATCTGTTCTTAGCCGCCTTGGGCATTTGCCTTTTGGCATAGGAAAAGGCGGGATATAATTTTTTAAAATAAATAAATAAATAAAAAGTTTGGGAACCACTGCTCCAGCCCATACTTTACAGGGTTTTATCTTGTTCCTGTGCATTCTTACTTGGGAACAAGTCTTATTGCTTTCAGTGGGGATTTGCTTTCCAAAAGTGCTTGGGGTCATATGGATTGTATGTCTCAAAATATGATTGCACTGGGTTGTTTACTGTATAGTGCTCTAAAAGACGAAAGCAAAGGGGCATCTGTTATATAGTACAAATCCGTGAAATTCTAGACGAAAGACTAAAGAGCAAGCCTTGAAAATCAGATATACACTTTGAAGTAAAGGATATTTGGATATCCTAATGTGGATTGTTACATCTTCCAGAACCATCCTAAGCTATTCTTTGCTCAGTCCACAACAAGATATTGTGAAAGGGTTGGAGACAGTTTTTGCATCTATAAAATGACAAGTGGTTCTGAAAGAAGGCAAGGGCTTTGAAACCAAAAAGCTCATTTGAGAAGGAAAGAGTTTGCATCTAAAAGCTGATACGCAGGCATCATTGTGGTTTGCATTCTTCCAAAAAAGGGCAGACAGATTTTCATCTGGCTTTTCTTGATTTAACAGTCCTTTTAAAAAGCATATCTGGCATAGTAGTTACAGTGGTGGAAAAGATGCGGGGGGGAGGGGACTTGGCCCATGGGTTCAGATGACGAACATGTCAGTGTACTAATTATGAGGTCTCCAGAGCTTGTCTGTGGATTACGCTTTTGCATCACATGGCTGCTTCTTATCTAATATTCATTTTACATTTGCATGAGAGATACAGTGTGAACACCCTGTCTCTACATGATACCTGCTGTGTAACTGAATCAGCCGCAAAAGCATATGACGAGCGGGGAAACAAAGCTTCTGACATCAGCATGCTGAAAAATTAAAGCATTTCGGAGAAAACACGCCGCTCAGGGCTTCTGTGTGTTCCATTCCTCAAAGGAGGTGGCATCAAGCAATGAATTCACCGTCCAAAAAGCAGCATGGGGCTCATCAATCTGGTTCTTAGCAAGGGCCCGGCAGGTCATGTTGAATTATCAAGCCCAGCAGCTTTTCTTAATGGGTCAATCACGAAGTGCCAGTCACATTGAGGCTTGCGTTATTTTAGTTCATGGTGTTTGTGCCTCTCGTTACAGTAACCTATCACAAATGTCAGCACCAAAATAGCATCGAACCAAAAGGTAACTTGCTAGTAGATCAAATAAACAAAGAGTGACTCCCCTGTTTATTTTTCTTTCTTACCTCTTAAGACGTTTTGTATCTGTCTCTCTATCTCCTTTATCTATACCTATCTGCCCCTATAGAAAACAAGCAAGCAAGCAAGCAAACAAACAAACAAACAAACAAACAGGGGGCTTCACGTCACATGCAAGTTACATAGAATAAAACAGACACAGAACAGCATGGAAAATCTCCATACAGGAAGGGCCACCCCAAAAATATCATTTCCTGTTAATCTGTTAACAACACTGTCAAACCATTATTTGGCAGACTTTCAGTGCTTCTATATGGGTTATGGAACGTCACAAATTTAGATCGCTCCAACCAATAATCTAATATATGGGCAAACCAATCCTCTCTAACTTGTAGACTGGTGGAGCACTGCTCCGCTGGTCTTGGGTGTCACAAACATGTCATAATGCATGTTTGCATCACCCAGCGAGGAGGCCGCACCGGCGAAGAGGCAGGCACTGCTCTCCCTGCCCCATATGCATTGGAGCACCTGCCGGGGAAGGTAGGTTCCCTGCCAGGCAGCAGAGGAGCAGGAGGAGGGTGGAACAGGGTATTGGTTGCCTGGACCCGGGAAGGAGGAGGGATTATCACTGAAGGCTTTGCCGGAATCCTATCTCCCATCCTGGGCCTGGCCGCCACTACACGGGCCGCTCGAATGTGCACCAGCAAAATAACTGACACACATCTGAGTAGCCCCATCAGGGTGACTGGGACTTCACCCAGGAGAAGGGAACAAACGTTCCCTTTTGCTGAGGTGACCTCCCAGGCAGCCTTTTTTGTCCTGGATGCAGCACAGGCTGCACTGGCCTCGCTGCATCGCACGAAGTTAGAGCTGTAAGGCTGAAATTGAGCTGTAAGGCTGAAATTCTACACGCATTTTCCTGGAAATAAGCCCATTAAACACAGTGGGATGTACTTCTGAGTAGACATGCATCAGATTGCACTGTAATCTGGATAGTAAACTCCATTGATGGATAGTATGTTCCATTGAATACAGTGTGGCTTACTTATGAGTAAACATGCATTAGTATTGCACTGTAAATATTTTTTGCATGAAGGAGAGAGAGTTTGTCAGTATTAAGTCTTTAAGTATCTCCCCAAAGAATTGGTCATAGTTCTTTTCAGCACTGATAACTAGTAGTTATAACTTCTGATAACAGTAGAAAAAACATTACTTCTACCTGTAATCTATTTTCCCATGCTTTCAAAAAGCCAATGAAAAGCACCACCAATGGATCAATAAGATCAGTTACAGAGGGGTAGGATGGGATATGGCGGGGGGGTGGATCGCCCCCAGGCAGCAGGCGAGGGGCCATCAAACTGGAGACGGTGGCGATCCAGGCGGTGGCAGAGAACACAGCGGCGGCGGCGGTCCAGGTGCGGCGGTCCAACTATGGCAATTACAGAGAAAATGAAAAGTGTAGGAACAAACTTAAATGTATTGTGTGTGGCATTCTTAGGCCCAAATGGCACATTATGAGGAAACACATGGGTACTGTTGACCTGTGTCTTCCCTATATCACAAGTTATGCATGAGGACCCACAAGATGAGCCCATCCATGAGGTCAACTGAAGCTGTCACCTCAGATAACTTATTGGTGTGGGGCATCCATCCATCCCTCTATTTGCCTCTGCTGCTTCTCCATCCACTTCCTGGGTTGGAAAAGGAAGAGGGGGGGGCAGAGAGGAAGGGAACATGTGGAAGGGAGGGGAGTGCTAAGTTAGAACATTGGTGAGTAGGAGGAGCAGAGACTGGCACGTCATTGGGTAAGGGGGGCACTATTTAGCATGCTGGCTCAGATGTCAAGAGGTCTTGGGTTGGCCCTGAGGACCAAATAGGCTCAAAAATAAGCAAGTATGCTCTTTGCTCACATTCTTCTTGACTAGAAGTGACCCCAACCAATTATTCAAATAAAACTCTATTGAGTAATCTACTGACTAAGGTTGGAATTCGTCCGTTTCTGCTCTGTGCTTAGACATTTGAGAGTAGTAGGTGTACATAAGTACCTCCAGTAGTCAGAGAATGGTACAGTAGCACAGGCCTTGCTCCTCTTCCCACTCTGCCTCTTAACACCTATTCATCCAACAACCCCAACCCACAATTCACTTTTCATGTCAAAGCTAATACTAAAAAAATCCAAATTCTGCAGGAAAAAAGATCCAAAATCAAACCAAACCAACATTAAAAGTAAGATTGGGTGTATTTGTGTATTTATTTATTTTTTTATTATTTTATTTTTCACATTTTTATACCGCCCTTCCGTCAAGGAGCTCAGAGTGGTGTAGATATTTCCTCCCCTCCTTTTGTCCTCACAACAACCCTGTGAGGTAGGTGGGGCTGAGAGATAGTGACTGGCCCAAGGTCACCAGGAAGCTTCGTGGCTGAGCAGGGATTTGAACCTGGATCTTCCAGGTCTAAGTCCGACACAATCCTGTGTAAACATAGAGCAACAGCTCTATGCTGTTGCAAATGTGCCATAAAGCGTGTTTGCGACTACTTCAGAGTAAGGGCCGCCAGGGCGAAGGCCGGCAGCCCTTACTCCCCCCCCCCCCCCGGCGGACTGACCGGAGAAGGTAAGCCCTGCACTGGCCAGTTTCCCAGCCCGGTTCAGCATTCCCCCCCCCTTCGAATGTACACCAGCTTCAGACAAGCGTCCCCTTCCCCCGAGCTGCTCCCAAACTGCCCTGGGGCAGCCCGGGACGGCCACAGGATACCATGGTCGGCCCTTTAGGCTGGCCGGGTATCCTTACACAGGATTGGGCTGCCCAATTCAGTTGCAGAATTTGAGATTTCTGGTTGCAGATTTTAGAGCAGAATGCCCATACCCCTTAGTTGTACATTCTATATTTTCATGGCAGATAGTGCCAAGAAGAGGCTGGTTCTATATTGGTTGTTTGCTCTTCTGGTGTAGCAAGAAAAGCATGAAATGACGGCATGGGCATATATCTTCCTATGGAATAATATTTCTACAATCAAAATGGCAGCCAATCTCCAGTTTCTATTTGCCCTCTCCCCTTTCACTAGCAGTGGGCCTCTGCATTGCCCCTACCCCATGAATAAACAGAGAGCTCCAATCTTGTGTATTCTCCATCTCAGCCCCTCACCTTTCACCAGCACTGTGCCTCACGTATTGTCCCTGCCTGGTGGGTAAACATTCGACTACAGTCTCCTGCATTATCAGTCCCTCACCTTTGAATTGTGCTTAAGTTAGAGTTTAGAGTCTAGAGTTTCTTTAATTTAGTCATAATAGTTATTAACACAGAACAGAGCATATGGAGGAGGGGCAGAAGAAAGGATTGCTCTCTTTTAATCATTGCATTGGTATAGCCAGATATGGAAAAAGTACTACAATCAGTGGCTTATCTTAAACATCCAGTACATGTGTGATATACCGCAAGCCAAGACCACATAGCATTTGTACAGGAAATAAAATGCTTATTCTTACTGACAGGCTAGCTTTTGTTTCATGAACATATTCTTTAAATAAAAGTTTCCAAGAAGCTGAACATGGGAAGGAGTGTTCCCGTTCCAGATTCATTCTAGGGCTGCTGCAATCACCAGGCTTGCTTGGAAGTAGATGCAGTTGATCTCAGAGGAGAGCTTCGCAGGCCCAGCTTTTAATGTGTTTCCACTCTAGTTGTCATCATCCCCATCAGCAACCACTTCTATAGCATTTTGAGTATGCAAACGGAGGGCCAAAGTAGATGTTAAAGGCATCCACCTATTGGTTAAACACATGCTTGCCCCACCCACTTATAAGAAGAGGGGGTGTTACTTTTTAATACTCAAAGGAGCGTGCTGGCAAGGGACCCCCCTTCCCCTGCATATGTCATTGTGTTCCACAAGTGGTTTTCATCCTGCCCAGCTTCACTTCTGGTCTCGCAGCTAGGCCCGGGAAAGACTTCATAAAAATATCCAAGTGCAGTGGGGAAAAGCAGATGAAGGACAGGCTTTGCTCTTGTCCCTTGCACATTCCTTTTGGTATGAAAAAGTCAGCCCCACCCCACTTCTCCTTCATCGATGCAGGGCAGGCATGTGTTAAAGAGACACATGGTTGCCCCAATGTCTAGTTAGATGCTACAAACCCTTTCTTATTTTTTTCTCACAACAGCCTGGAAGGCAGGACCCTCTGCGGCTTGCATTCCGCCATTGCAAATGCCTCTGCAGCGCCATAAATAGTGTGCTGCTGTCATGTGCATCAGAAACACCGGTGCAAACAGCCAGTGGCTCTGAGTGCCCACCGCAGATGAACCCACTCTACATTGGAGCACTGCCGACAGGGGTGGGTTGTAGGCAGTTCAGGGGAGGTTCAGGGGCAGGACAGGGTGGATCTTGATGGTAGCAGCATGCACTGGGTACTATCCCCCTTTCCCGTCCTGGACCGGCCCCCTGCCTCTCCTCGGATTTACACCAGCAAAATAGCTGGCGGAGGTCCGAAGATGGCCAGGCGGCCTATGGAGAGGAGAGTTAGACTCTTCACATAGTTTTTGGATATTCATTAGCATGTAGATTTCTCTGTATTAGGGATAAAATTGTCTGGTAATGTTGCTTGTTGCTCTCTAAACATAGCCTCCTTGCTTAATCTGGGCATTTGCTAAATTCACCCAAAACCCGGAAATAGTTTTTGATTGCAATTGTTACAGATCTCTAGTTGAAGTGGCTAACTGTTGTTGTATGTTATGGTAATATATCATTCTATGCAGCTGACTGCTGAAATACGCAATGCTTGCTCTCCTGTACTTCCCATTACTTGTTTTCACTGTGACATGGAAAAGCAATTATGTTTTGGCAGGGTGGACGTGTGTTTGGTTACATACTAAAACAATCAGCTCTTTGAGAAGTTTTAGTTATGAACTTAGGCCTAGATCTCAGGGCCAAAGTAGACCATGAAAATCCATGATTGGACCTCCCATTTTAGTAAAAAGAAGTTGGGGGGTGGGGAGAGATTTGACTTGGTGAACTCCCCCCTCCCCGGTGATATTTTTCCAATGAAAATGACATACACACCAAAGCTGACCCCATCATCAGGTTAGATTTGTGGGTATGTAACATTCCCTAATGAAACTGGGGGAGGGCAGAAACCAGGGACGTGCAGTCAACGGAGGCAGGGGAGGCAGAGCCTCACCAAACCTAACAAGTAAAAAAAAAAAAGTACCTTGCCTTTCTGCGCTGCTCCTTTCCTCGCCAGCACAGTCAATGAGTTAAGCCTGGGCTACATTGTCCACGGCTGCGTCGGCGGCTGCGTTCCGTGTCCCGCCCCCAGGTCAAACAAAGGCTCTGATTGGCCGGACGTAGCGCGAATGCGGCAAAAGTCGAGCCGGGCTCGACTTTTGCCGCGTTCGCGCTACGTCCGGCCAATCAGAGCCTTTGTTTGACCTGGGGGCGGGACACGGAACGCAGCCGCCGACGCAGCCGTGGACAATGTAGCCCAGGCTTTAAGCAGCACGCACACACACACATTATAATACACAATCAGTTAGGCTGCCTGCCAATGAAAAACAGGCAGGGTAGCTGGCGTCCAATGAATAAAAAGGACAGGCGCCTGCATCATCCAGCTCTGGAGAGGCAGCAGCCAGAATTGCCTCAGTTCTATTTTTAAAAAGCCATGAAAAAAGGAAGGCAGCCTGTGCCCAGGGACCGGCTCTTTAGAGCAGCAAGAAAAGCAGCTCTCGAGTGGGCTCGGGGGGGGGGGGCATGCAGCTGATGAGCTCTCCCTAGCTCTGAACGAAGGGGCGAAGAAGAGGTGAGCTTTTTTCAAAAAGCATTTCCAGAGGGAGAAAGGAGAAGGAGAGCTTCAAGAAAGGTAAGACGGGGGTGGGGGAGAGAGTGTGAGTGCGTTTGTATTGACGTGGCTGTGCCTCCCTGGGTCTGGATCTCGCCGCACGTCACTGGCAGAAACATGACGAAAGAGTTAAATGCTTTTATCCCAGTCCAAACGTGACTCCCCTCTGGCTGCTTTTTTACCAAGATGTAAAGAGACAGGATTACAGATTTCTGTTGGCTCATCAAGTTTGGCCCTCCTGAGGTGGTAATCCTCTGTCTGGGCTGTACCATTTCAGGCTGCAGGGCAGCAGTTGATATGATTAAATGTTGCTCCGTTAAAAAAAAAAAACCTGCCTGAACATAGAAAACTAGATGTGTGGGAGAAGGGTACTAGCTTAGCCTTCTCCCTGCCATATTAGTTTCTTGATTTGGTCTGTTTTTTTTAATTATTTGAGGAACATTCAGTCTTACAGTAGGAGTCCGACTCCCCTGCAGTCTGTAGTGGTACAGCTCAGATACAGGATAACTACTTCAGTGACAACTAGGCTGGAGAGAAATTGTGAGGGACTCAGCCCCCATAATGAGTGGTTAGAATGAAGTTGACATGGCAACAGACAGAAACACTTTTAACAAGTAAGTTGTACGTAATTAACATTAGGGTTTCGCCAATCTCTCCACTGCAAATGGTTTGCATAGCATCGAATTCTTTATGGCATTTAATGTCGTCACAATAACATCCCAGTGCTGTGATTAGGATTAGGGCATGACTATGTTTTACGTTCTTCTTAATCAAAAGTTCTTGACTACACTATGTTCAGATAACATATAAAATGTGACATCATATGCACTGTATAAACATGCAGTGAGTACACAGTAATACTGTATTGGTCTGAGTATAAGACTCACTTTTTTCTCCTAATTTAAGTTTTTAAACTAGGGGTGCGTCTTATAATCAGGCTGTTGCAATTTAATACCAGTGATTTAATTAATTTTTTTTAATAGCACCAAACTTTAAGGATGTGTCTTATAATCAGATGCGTCCTATACTCGGTACAATACGGTATATTTCCAGAAAGGGGCAGGTCTCTCGCAAACACTGCATGGAGCTCACAGATCTGCAGGTGGCCACAGTAATAGATTCTGGGCTTCCATTTTAGTGGTGAGTATGATGATTAGATAAGCATTTCAAGAATGGCTTGAGGCATCCTGATTCTGTAGATGTATTTCGCTGGTGGTGCAGATTGGCTTGTGCCAACATGGCTACTGCTGTATCATGATGTTCTTGGCATGTTACCAAGCCATTCTTGGGCAAGCTTTCTAAGAAATTGCTATCAGGTTGTGGCAATGGCCCATGATGCCTTTCACCAGTTCCAGCAGCTGAGTTGGCAGCGATTTGGCCTCAGCTGTCCATGGTTTGGAAGCTTCATGTATTCACTATCGCAGTGTGCTTGATGTGGGGTTGCATTTGAAGATAGCTTGCAAGCTACAGCTAGTGAAGAATGCTGCGGCTCACCTCCTCTTCTGGATGAACTGCACTGGCTGCCTGCATGCACCAGACCCAATTCAAATATCTTGGAAGCCCTACTAAAGGTGATTGGATGCTTTTAGGACGCTGCATTGTTGCGCTACTCTTGGCCTTCTGTGTCATACTCCAACATGTCCTACTTCTGAGTAGACATGCATAGGCCAGCTGCAATGCTCCTGAATTGCTTTGATTAATCAACCAATTGGAACAAACATTGTAACATGCAAATAATATAGGGATTCTTGATTAACGGGTAAAAGGCCATGGCATAAAACTTGGAATATTAGCTAATCGAGCGAAACGTCGCATTTAGATTATGGTTTTTAATTTTTAAACTTGGTTACTTAAGGTTCCGAACGTGTGTTGTTTTTGCTTAATTTTTAACCAATACAGTTTCTTACGTTTTGGCCAAGTTTCCTGGTTTTTATTGTTAGCGAATATTCTAAGTTTTATGCCATGGCCTTTTACCCGTTAATTCCAGTACAATCAAGAATCATGACTAGCCATGAAAATCTGAAATATAGGGATTATTTTGAGGGATTCAATGAAAATAAAACCTTATCTCAACCCAAGGAAGGCCTGAAGTGATGCACACCTAATGCTTTCACTTGACTGAGAATGTTTCTACAATGCAGTGATGAAGGAAGCCTGAGTGATTTTGTGTCTCTTTTCCTCATGCTTCCAGGCTTTATGTGAAGAGGTGCATATATCTCACAAGGAGAGCTCCAAATTTTGTCCCCGTAAGAATGTGCATCCCTTCCCTTAAGACCTGGAAATGTGGGGAAAGGAAATGCAAGTCACACTTCTTGGCTGCTTGCACCCTAACCCTTTTCTCTGGCATTGCCATCCTTTGGTCATTTACTTTTTATGGCTCACCAAATTACGTAATGGTCAAATGATTGCATTCCAGTGTCTTCTGTGTTGTCCTCCCTTGTTTTTCTGATTTGTAGCAATGTTTGGTAATAGACACACTTGCAGCAACAACCTCTTCAAGGAGGACAGGCAAAGAACCATTGAGACTTTTCAGGGCTGCTCTCTGTAACTTCAGTCCATTTTATTGCTTCTTGTTGATCCTGGCTGGGGGCCCAGTGACAAATTGCTCCTTTATTAATCCTTGAATATCCTCTCTGAATTGCCTCACTATCGGTTTCTGTTCCCCAGAGGGGACTTAATTACTGATTTCCTCTATTTTTAGTTAAATGGCACCATTTTACTATAAACACAAAATGAGGGTAAGTCAGTAATCCTTCACTCACTCCACTCACTCCACTCACTCACTCAGTGAGTCAGTGAGTCAGAACCTTTATTGGCATAATTAAAACATACATAACATACAACATAGACATAACAACAAGTAAGGGTGAAGAGTCCTAACCTAGCATACACTACCCGTATGACTCGCACTACGCCTCTTTACAATTAGCTTTAAGTAGGTTGCAACTTTTTCTGTTAATACAACATCTACACCCTGTAAAATAATCCGGATTTTTTCCTGATCCTCCCAACCCCACCTATTGGACAAGATCGGATATAAATATTTCTCACGTAGATCACTATACAGGGGGCAATAAAATAACATATGGTGCAGAGATTCCACACCTCCCACAGCACAAGAACAACATCTCTCCCTAGATGGAATCCCTCCATATCTCCCATAAAGTAACTGTGACGGCATGACATTACACCTTGCCAATAAGAAGGCCCTACAATCAGATGGGCATTTTAGATGGTATAAATACTCTGCCCGTTGGCCATACTTAATAGGAATCTGATAATGGAGTGGTGAGCATGTCGTGATGGCAGCATGCTGAAGTTCTTGCTGTTCAATATCCAGAAGCCTGCCCCTAATTGTTCTAAATGCTTGGTCATGGGTCAGTGAACCTACTATATCTAAAGCAAGGCCTATAGATTGTATTTTCTTTTCAAAATAAGTAGCCCCAAAAGGGGGCACTCACTCACTCACTCAACACCCCCCCCCTAGAAACACATACATTGACGATGTGATGATAAATGAATAAACAGCAACAGACGCTGACATTGAAGCTATTCGGGGAAGCTATTCAAGGGGCAAGCCATTGCCAAATACCATAACCATAATCCACAGGAATCAATAAAATGGGCATGATCTGCAATAGGACACTTTGCATTTACACTGGAAAGGACATTTGCCAAATTAGACTGACTTTTGAGTAAAGGACCTTGGCCCTGGGAAGGGCTATCGCTGGATAATATAACTCAGTGGAACCTTCATTTTAATGATGGAACAGCCATGCCTCAGCAATACTAAAGGACTCTAGAATGGAAGCAGCCCTTCTTCAGAACACCCAATGCCCCCTTTGTCAATAGAGGAACACAGGAATGAACTGGATTTTTGTCAGGAATGATATGAGGCAGAGGAGCAGTGCAACTGCATTGTTTCTGCCACAGTGCAGATGATGTCTAATGTGATAGCTGCATGGTTACACATACCTGCTAAACATAATGGTCCCGGTCGAACACAGGACTCAGTTGTCTTGTGATATTTGATAAGTTATTATATCAAACTGAGTTGATCAAATAGTTGCTTTGTAATTTTTAATGCCACATGTCAGTGTGGATACTTTAAGGTAGAAAAAAGAAGGAAGGTAGAAAAAGAAGGAAGAAGTACAGGACTATGGAAAAAATAAAGAAAATTAAAATACATGAATAAAATGCAGTCTAAAAGGTTGAATATACACTGCACTCCAGTAGACTTCAGTCCTTAAATGTGCACTAGATGGTCTAAAATGAAAGGAAATTATTCATCCACTGGAAATAATCTTAAAGGACCACACTGATGAACTGAAGTCGGCTCTACTGCTTTATGGGTGTGAAATTTGCAGGTGCCAATCATGACAAGCTTCAACACTGGTCATTCGTGGAATAGAAAGCCAAATGATTTTGCACAGGGAACTGGTGAGAACTACTAAACTAAACCTTATCAGGACTTTGATCAGGGCTCCTCAGGACTGGAGAAGAAGCCACCTCAGCCATCATCATCATCATCAAAAGTATTTATATACCGCTTCTCAACAAAAAGTTCACAAAGCGGTTTACAGACAAAATCAAATCATGAAATGGCTGCCTGTCCCAAAAGGGCCATCCCCAGAGTGCTGACCATGTTCCTGCAAGTACCATGAGAGTATGCCTCTCCTGTGGACACCCTTCTCAAAAACATGGGATCTCAGCAGGTCCAGTACTCCCCCATCTGTACCCCAGACCCCTCTCAGCTCCCCTCACCTTGGGGCCTCGGGAGTATCAGCAGCCCTGGGTTAGGATGGGGGTCCTTGACCATCAAAGAAGTGCTCTCTGACTCCTTGAGGCTTCCTTTCCAATGGTCCTATTCAGGAAGCAGATGCAGGCCTAAGATCATGACCCACTAGAGCCAGGAAGCAGAGACCATCCCTGACCTTCCTGCTCCCTTTATAAAACCTCAGACCCACTTGGAAGCCCTCCACAGTGTTGGTTCCCAGTCCTGCCTCAGTCCTGATGCCTCTATTTGGTCCAGGTCCTTGGCTTCGACCTCCTGGCCCAGCTCCTTGCTGCACTCCCTACTCTCCAGCCTGCAGCTTTAGCCTCCTGCACTGGTTTTGGCTCCCACCTCAACCCTGGACTCAGACTCCATGTCCTGAGCCTGGTGCAGCTAATGTTGCCTTCCTCTGCAGGCCAGAACTGATACACCTTGCCAGGTAATACACATTGCCAGGTGTCTGGCCATCTATTAAGTGAAAATGAGACATGTGCTTTCTTTTGTGATCAAAAAGGGACTTGTGAGAGTCTCGGTACAAGTGAAATGCAACTGGTAGAGAGTTTCAGTATAAGTGAAAATGAAGTCAAATTCATTGACATATGCAGAAAGGCTTAAACCTGTGTGAATCCCTTGTGGGCAGAATACATAGAAATTCAACTTGCCTTCCCTTACACAGCTTGCATTTTTTCTCCTCCAACACCCTGTATATTCGTGTGTGTGCATGTGCATGCAAACTTTATCGAGAGAGATGTCAACCCTTGACGGGTCAGACTTTTAAAATAGAATGCTCCCAGCTTTGGTTGCAGTATTTAGTATGTTTTGTTCATGCCGTTGCTTTATTTTTTCTCTGTGCCACAAGAATCTTGGAATCCAGCTCAAATTCACACCCAGCCGTTGGATGTCACTAAACTAATGGCATGTCAGTTGGAGAAAATAATGTGCCCTTTGCCACATTATTACAGTAAGCAATCTTGATAGGGGACAAAAAGAATTGGCTAAGCGCTCAAGATACTGTACAAGGGGACATGGGCCATCTGCTGTATTTCATGGAAACAATCTATATCCCAGCTCCCCATCTGTGCCAAATGCTGTAAATGCCATTAAAAGGCAAGGTGGAGTTAGTTGCCTTTGTCAGTTGTGCACAACTAGTGTCCTATTATTTAGTGTCCTGTTATTAAAGGCAACTCATTAACCACCTTTGTACTATCATCACCCTTGCCTAGCCATCAAGGAAGGATGGTAGTAATAACTGGTGTTTAGCGTTCATAATGCTACAGAGGCGTCGTTACGGTGGGGGCGGTGGGCCCCAAGTGACGAGTTGCAGGGGGTGCACCTTCTGTTGGACCCGTTGCTCCCTCCACCGCTGGTTCGTCTTTGTGCAGCCATTGTCTGCTGCAGGTTTCGCCCTCCCACCCTCCCGGGTGCCGTTTGGCTCCAAGAAGGAGCCAAAAAGTGCTGGGGGGGGTGTTTCCGCGCTGCGGTGGGGAACGATGATGACGCCACACACCCCAGGGGTGGGGCATGTGGCATCCTGTGGGGGGCGTATTGCGGCACATGGGGGTGTCGCGGCAGCAGCCCCCTCCCACAGGGGGGAGTGTAGGGCCGCTACCGTAATGCTAAGCAGTACACATAGGATCAGGATGAACAAGAAGGAAGTACACATCTTCAAGTGATACAACCCTTCAACGTAGGGTATTCCTGCTGCCCTATCACTAAAATGAATGGAAAGAGTGATCTTAATTCCAGGGATGTGGATCAAATCTCTGACTCCAAGTCTCAAGTCAAGTCCCAAGTCTTTACCCCCAAGTTCCGAGTCTTTGGTTGCGAGTCCCTATCTATTTAATGGGGGAAATGGGCATAAACCTGAATAAAATTCGAATTGTCATAAAAGGCTCCAAGTCTCGAGTCGAGTCTTTCGAGTATTTTACGATCGCCGAGTCAAGTCATTGACGTGACTTGAGTCCAACTCGAGTAGACTCAAGTCTACATCACTGCTTAATTCCATCTATGCACCAAGATTGGATAGCAAGAATGCAGAAATGTAGTGATGATGTCCACATCATAGATGGCTTTTTTTAAGGACTCGAAGAATTGATGTAGGATGAATGGCAGCCGTGATAGCTATATGGAATCCCAATGTACAGAGATAGTATACTTCTGAGTATCACGTGCTAGGGGGAAACATGAGAAGGTCATTACTTTCATGCTCCACACTGGTGAGCTTCTACATCATCTCATTGGCCACTGTTGAAAATAGGCAGGAAGACCATTCTCACATTCATATGTTAGATGCCGAGATCAGGAATAATGATGTCCAACTAGCCAATGTTGACTAGCCAATGGACTGCATCTGGTCACCAAGTTTAATCTGCACCAGGTTGTTTCCACCCATGCACCCTGATTCCTAGGTTCTTAAAAAGGAACCTATCTTCTAAGGAAGAATATTTGTGACTGTGACTTTAATATCTCTGTAAAGGGGGAGAGGAGTGTTACAGTGGGCCTGAAGTGTCAGCCCCTCTGGGTGTCATTGGCACAGATGCCCCAATGTCAGCAAGAAGGGCCATCATCTCTTAGGCCAGACAGCTGTCTGCTTAGTGACAATGCCAAGCCTTTGATGCCAAATTGTGAGTTCCATTGGCAGCTTTGGACTGAGTCAATGACACTAGTGGATGTCTTTGGTGGAACAGCCTCACAGCCTTTCACTGGAAATGGACAGAAGACACTTCTTGTTTACTTGTGAAACTTAATAAGATCTGCTGGTCATGGACTAGAGAAGGAGACAACTGTGATCATGACAATAACGACAAGGGAGAGAAAGGGCAAAACATTTGCTCCAACAACTGTAAGAAGAATTCTGCTTGTGGGTTGTCTGATGAAGTCACTTTTTTTAAAAGGGAAGCTTCAGTGCTTCTGTTATACATTTTAAATGTGTATGTTCAACAAATTATATCATGTAGGAAGCAAATGTTGTAGGAAGAATATACTGTGTACATCTCCTGCCTGGTTAGAAAACCACAGCATGGAAACACCCAGCCTCAGCTCTCTAAACACAGTAAACAGAAAGGGAAAGAAAAGCAGAGAGGGAAATCCTCTCTGACTTTGTTATGGAAATGTGATACAGCTTGACATTTTAATTGTGATTCTCCCCCTTATTATCTGGCACACGTTCATAGCGCCCAGGACATTGTTTAGTGGATCCAGCTGCCTCCTGCGCTGTGTTTGAAGTCCAATGACTCAACAAGATAGGAGAGTGTGAGAGTCAATGTGATTTGTGTATGTGGTAACATAAATATGTCACAGGAGTTTAGTCTTATAGGTTTGGAGAGTTTATACTCACAACGTTGTTGTGCCCTTGTTTACGCACATGGATGGAGAGGCCTGACACACCCTCTCTGTGGACGGAGACCTTCGATTTTGCAGGGTTGCTTATAGCGAGTACATTTCAAGCCATGTGGATGATGTTTGACCACAGCTTAATGTATAAAGGAAAAATGGGCTTTCAGATGTTCAAGGAAAGCTTTAATCAAATCTGCTTTTTGCACACATATGCAAGGCTGTCTGGCACCACATCGACAAACTGAAGCATCTGTACACAAACATATATGCATATGAATGCAATGATGAGATTTGAGATGCATAGTCTCTTATACCCAAACTGAGATTCATACAGATCTTTGAATTATAGTGGTAGACATTCACTGACATACTTATGGACCTGAAAAGATATTATTAACTGCACAATCCTGTGGAGATTTAGGCCGGCGGAGCAAGCGCTCCGCCAGCCTAAGGTGTTGCAAAAGAGCCGTAAAGCATTTTTGCGGCACTGGGAGAGTAAGCTGCGCTGGCGTGGAGGCTGGCACCACTCACTCCGCTGTCCAACGACCTGCGCCGACCAGCGCCGGCCAGCCGACCCAGGTAAAGGCTGTGCCAGTTGGTGGGAGGGCAGGATGGGCGGGTAGGGGGCCATTGGCCAGCCAGCCCTGGGAAGGAGTGGGGATATTGGCGCTGGGTTGCACCGATATCCCTACCCCCTTCCCGGGTCAGTTCAGCCTTACATGGCCTCCCCGGAAGTGCGCCAGGTAAACAGCTGGCGCACATCCGAAGAGGCCCGTTGTGGCATCTGGTGCTTACACGGGGGAAGAGGATGTACATCCCCTTCCCCCGAAGTGATCCCAGGCCATGCCGATGCAGACCATATCCTGCCTAGGATGCAGCGGCTGGCCATTTCAGCCGGCCGCCACATCTTAGGCAGGATGAGGCTGTAAATCTATTAATCTATTTAACCCTACTACACAATGTGGTGTTGTAGGTCACTAGTTTAGATGGGTTTAAAAGTGGATTAGATGATGATAGAAGATGTATTAGTTACTGGCTTCTAGTCACAATGGCCATATGCTACTTCAGTGGAAGTATGCCTCTGAATACTGGTTGTCCAGGGGCAACAGTGGGAGTTAGGTATGCCTTTATCTCCTGCTTGCAGGCTATCCAGAGGCAACTGGTAGACCACTGTGCCTTCGGCCTGATCAAGCAGGGCTCTTCTTATGTACATTAGATATTCCTTCACACACTAAATCATGATTTTTCCTTAGGCCCAACATGCCTAAGGGCCCAACCCTATTGAAGGAGTATCCCGGCAGAATGTGCATTCTGCCAGCGTAACCTCCTTTATGGCTATCGCAAATGCGACCTGGCCAGTTTACGTGGGCTGGCCGCCGACGCAATCATTGAGCAGCCAGCTCCGTGTATCAACGGACGCCAGACACCTGCCAGAGGAGGTAAGCTGGCACAAGGGTTTGGTGGAAGGTGGGGAAGGGTTTGAATGGGGTGGGGAAGGGTGGAATCAGAAGCGTCGTCTGATACGGGGTGGGGGGCAGGGGGCAGGGCGCCCCAGGGCGTAGGGCGCTGAGGCCTCCTGGGGGGGAGCGGACCTCCTTAGGTTTCGTTTTCGAACCCTTTTTTCCTTTTTTTAAACCTTTTTTTGCTGTTTTTCGGGGGTTTTAATGTTAAATGGGCCTCTGAGTGTAGTGTGTGCTTTCTCCCCACGTAGTTGTTATCTGTAAGCCGATCGGAAGTGCTCCGAAGTTCGGGTGCCCAGGGCGAGCTTCCTCCGGCAAGCGCCCAGAACTTCTTCCTTCTGCGCATGCGCAAGTCCTTGCAGTTCTGCACCTGCGTTAACTGCACCGGGCACCATTCCTTTAACACAGGCGCAGAACTGCAAGGACTTGCGCATGCGCAGAAGGAAGACGTTCTGGGCGCTTGCTGGAGGAAGCTCGCCCCGGGCGCCCGAACTTCAGGGCGCTTCCGATCGGCTTACAGATAACAACTACGTGGGGAGAAAGCACACACTACACTCACAGAGGCCCGTTTAACATTAAAAACCCCGGGAAAACAGTAAAAAAAATTTTAAAAAACGGTTTTGGGGGGGCAGCGGTGGGTTTTATTGGGGGGCAGCGGGGGGGCCGCCCCAATCCGCACCGGGCGCAGCGACGCCTCTGGGCGAAATGGGGGAAGGGTGGGCCGAACAGGGTGGTGACAGGGCGAGGACGAGGGCAGATCGGGCCTTGGAGCAGGGGTGACAGGGCGAGGACGAGGGCAGATCGGGCCTGGGAGCGGGGTGGGTTCGGCAGCAGCAATGCACACCAAATTCCTACCCCCTTCCCGGGCCTGATTCACCTTCATGAATCAACATGGACATGCACCAGCGATTGAGCTGGTGCAGGTCCTAGTTGACTCATAGCGGCTTCTGGGGCTTACCCTGGGGCAAGGGAACAAATGTCCCCTAACCCCTAGGAGACCTCCAGCACCCAAATCTCCTCAGCAGGATGCATCAGAAGCCATGCTGGCGCCACTGCATTGCCACATGGAGAGTTAGGTAAGATTAGGCTGCAAGACATATTTAGATAGCATAATAAAAAGCAGAGATATCACCATGCCAACAAAAGTTCGTATAGTCAGGGCGATGGTGTTCCCAGTAGCAATGTATAGTTGCGAGAGTTGGACCATAAGGAAGGCTGAGCGCCGAAGAATAGATGCTTTTGAACTGTGGTGCTGGAGAAGATAGACTCACAGATAGAATTAAGAAAGCTCTCTCCATTGATTTTGTAAATGGTAAGAAGTAGGAAGTAGAAGCAGTGTCTTGCAGCCTGTTGTTGTTGTTGTTCAGTCGTTAAGTCGTGTCCGACCCTTCGTAATCCCATGAGCCATATCCCGCCAGGCCTTCCTATCCTCCACTATCTTCCTGAGTTCGCTCATTTTCATGTTCGTTGCATTGGTGATGCTGTCTAACCATCTCATCCTTTGCCTTCCCCTTCTCCTTTTGCCTTCAATTTTTCCCAGCATCAGAGTCTTCTCCAGAGACTCCTCTCTTCGCATTAGGTGGCCAAAATATTTGAGCTTCAGCCTCAGTACCTGTCCTTCCAGGGAACAGTCAGGGTTGATTTCATTTAGGATTGACTGATTTGATCTCCCAGCAGTCCAAGGGACTCTCAGGAGTCTTCTCCAGCGATAAAATTCCTCTGAGTTAGACAGCAAGAATTGGGTGAAAATTCCTGTTCCCATAGGATGCTTCCCAGACAATGGGTTTCTACTTTGAGTACTTTGACTCTTTGAAATTAGGTTGATATGCCTACAAAGAGCAACACCTTTTTTGTAGGATGTACAGAAACAGTCCAAGCAATTTCATTTGTCTTGTAGAAACTCATTTGGCTTCCCTGGAAATTTTCATGGTTTTGCCTTAGGAGGAACCATGAAATGTACTTGAAATTTCACCTTGTGTGAAATTTTCGTACCTTGTTAACAATGTGCAGTCCCCCTCTTGTTTAATTTGTCATTAACAGCTCAATCCTACCCAAAGCCCCGCACTGGGATGCAGCGACCCCGGGACACACTCCGCTGTATCTAGTGTGGGGCTGGAGGTCTCTGTAAGGGAAGGGGATGATTCGTTCCTTCCTCCATGTTGAGCCCCAGCAGCCCCTATTGGGTTACTTGGAGGTGCGCCAGCTAAATGGCTAGCGCAGCTCTGATCAGCCCCATGTCAGGCCCCGTGTAAGAGGAATCAGTGGAGGCCTCCACTGCCAAGCCCGCCCCTCTCCCAGGCCTGATCCACCCTTGTCCCCGCCCTCCCCCTGCCCTGAAAATCCCTTGTTCCACCGGCCTAAAGTTAAGGAGGATCAGGCTGCCCGTCTTTGTTCAGAACCATCATAAGACCTTTAAATTCATTCTGGTTTCTGGGTTAAGCAGGATGTGGTTGTGTGTTTGGGGCACCTGTCATATTTTCATACTTTTGAGCAGACCTATTTCTCAAAAACTCTAACAGGGGAACCCACATTATCCAGATTATAATGTACCAGCATCAGAGAGCAGGAAGAAGCAAAGTTGCACTATGTCCAATATTCCTGTAGGATAAGAATAAATTTGGTGGAATATGCTGATATCATCATCAGGAGGTCTATGGGATGAAGTTGCAATAGCCATCTTTCCTTATACTATAGTAATACTTGCCAGAAATATTCAAAAATGCTTCAACTAGAAATTAGAAAAAATAAAATAAATGTATTCTAATTAGTGTTATTTGACATTGTTATTTTGATGTTAGAATCTCTGCTCTGAGGCTGTGGCGTTTGTGGATTTCTTGTGAGAAATCTTAGCCACCATTAGGATTACAACCTGTTTCACTGTTTCTCTGAACACAATAAGAGGCACATCAGATTATTCAGAATGTTGACATCTATATAAGCATGTTCCTCTGCAGTCCACAGAAAGGTATATGAGCCCTCTGAACGCTGTGTTTCAGACCAGAGAGAAAATCCCATGGACTGGTGCCATCCAGATCACAAATCTTTCCATAGCAAACCGTGAAAAAAAATCTGTTGTGAGCTTTCCCAAATTTCATGGCTCCTTCTCAAGCTCAATATGTCACTTCTTAGGAAACAGATTCATGTATTGGTTGCATAATCCCCCAATATTGGTTAAGCTCCCAACCACATAGAAACTGAAATATAAACAGTCACCATTTCAATGTGTGCCTCCAAAGATTAAATATCCACTGTGCTTATGTGAAAAACTGGAAACACACAAATGTGGTCAATGATTAGGAATATGGGCCAGGAATTTAGGGATGACTCAAAAGCCAGAGGGGCATTTTTCTACAGAAATCTGTTGATGGGGAATTTAGCGCCAACTCCCCAACTACAGATTTCTATAGAAAAGTCCACGCCTGGATTGAAATTTGTTTGCATCACTCTGTCAGAGCTGGCTTTAGGAGCTGTGGGGCCCAATTGGGAAAAAAAAACTGTTTGTGAGGCCCCAGGTTCACAGCCAAGGTCTGTAGAACCTTAGAGTTATAAATAAAATTATTATAGACTTTATTAAGATGTGGGCTTAAAAAGTGCGTGTGAGTTAATGAACCAAATGGATCTAAGCACATTTTAATATAAAATTACATACACGTAAGTCTACAAGTAAACAAACAAAATGTGTAGATTACCTTTGAAAAGTAAATAGTTACAAAACTACCCTAGCGCAGGGGGCCCTTAGGCCCACGCCTAAGGGCCCCCTGCGCTAGGGTAGTTTTGTAACTATTTACAATTGGGAGCAATTGGTCCAATTGGCTTAAAGTCGGCCCTGCACTATGTGCTCCTATTGTGAACCACTTTCTCCTCTTTGGCAGTCCTAATGCTGCTGCATGTGTTTTCACTCAAGGGTGTGCCATGGCATGAGATTAAATTTTGAACTGCTACCATCCAACAATCACTCTAAGATTCTGACAGGAAACAGTGGAAAATACTTGGGGGGTTGACTAGGTGCCACCTATGTGACTCCCCAAACTCCCCCTCTCTGTTCCATGACTATTCCCCAAGCTGAGGTGGTATCTCGGACAGGAAGTCCATAATTGGAGAAGGAATGATTGGTGGGGACCGGCTGAAAGTCTTTTCCAAGGCATATTTGGACTGAGAGATCACATTGGCAACTCTTGCCTTGTACCCTTGAAAGCTGATCAAATGAAAGATTTGCCTTCTTAACTGGTATTGGCAAATCTCTTAAACCAACTCAACAGCAATTGTCTATAACAGGCTGGCTCACAAGGGAATGTCTGTCATGGTTCCCCTCACGTCACACCTTTTCAAATGTATTTGCTGACTTCTCCAGCTAGTCCTCCCTGCTAGGACTATTAAGCTACAACGCTGTGGCCAAGTTATTTACCTTGGTTGATGAGCTTGTTTATCCTCGTTGATTTCTTTGGCAGGACTATTTGGTTGATTTGGGGAGGCTGGATTTCTTTCGGTATGGCAGGAATTGACACGCGAAAGTGTCTTGGCATTTACACTAGAAATGTTGATTCAGTGCTGGGGCCACAAGCTAAGCATCTGCTTTGCTTCCCATTAGCAGAACCCTAAGGCTACAATCCTATGCACACTTTCCTGGGAGTAAGCCCCATTGAAGAGAATGGACTTACTTCTGAGTAAACATGCATAGGCTGCACTAGTCCTTTTTATCAACTAATCCCTCTTTAACATTTCTCCAGCCCCCCCCCTCCTCATGCCTGCCTACCCTTTAAAATTAGCAGCACTATGTTTAGCTGCCTCCGGCCCGCATGGTCACTCCCATGGGTTCTGACATGGGGCAGAGAGGTCTACAGTTTTCCATCACTAATGCAGAGAGGTGTGTTTTCTGACACCAGATCCTAGAAAAACTGAACTACACCAGGAGGCAAGAGCCTGTGCAATGTTCTTAATATAGTCAGGGTGACCAGCTCCCGTCTTGTGTTACCGAAGCCTCTCTATCATATGAGCAAGCCACCTATTGCCTCTGTGAAACGGCACGACTGGACTGGTGGATGAGGTCACTACAACTCCCTGACAACACGAGATAGCGGCAAGTCAATGCCTGATTTAGGCTTGGGAAGTCTCCGGGGCCACAGAAGGCAGCCACTGGATTTTGGCTTTCCTTTTCCTTCCTTAGTGAGCCAAGATTATTCAGACCCTAGAGGTCATGCAAGGCCTTTGTCCTTTTGAAAGCTGGTTAAAGGACTGCTTTGAAAGGTTCTGAATTAGGTCACCCATTTTCTTTGCTTCCCTCCAAGGGAGATTGAGCACTGATGACACCAGTGAGCAGTCTCTTCTGTCATGCTTAGTTAGGGACAGGAGAGCATCTCTAGAAGCTGGAAAAACATACTGCAGGAGTGCATTATGCTGGCACCATTTCTACTGACCATGCTCACATGCACCATAATGTACACTGGTTCTACCAGTGCCCCCATCTTTAGTGCAAAGCAGCAGGAGACAGGTGCAAAAAGGGCTGTAGGATCTACATCACAACACATCCACAGTCCATCTGACTCCTAAAACAATGGCAATTCAGGCGCCCTCTAACCATCTCAGAAGTGCCACTTAAAAGTGATGAGAGCCAAGGCATCAAAGAAGCTCATTCTCCTAAAACAGAAGAAGAAAGTCAACTTTATACCTTCCTTTGAGTGCATGCCTTCCTCTTGCACTGTAGAACAAGGCTCTGCTCACTTTGTCCATATGTACGTTAACTCGAATACTTCATTTCTCCTTACATGTTTGTTCGTGCGTTGCACTTACAAGAATATAGTGTTGATTCATTACACTGCCTCATTATTTTACAGTTGCAGCCCTCATTAATACCCTCCATGGGATGTGTGTATAAAAATGGCATGGCAGTTTAACCACATGGATATCAAATTTCTTTGACACATTTAGATAGACACTTGCTTGGCCATCCAGACATCAGGTTTTAGATGCTTTTCCCAGTAAAGATATTCATACCCATGTTGGAAAAAGGAACTTGAGAAGCAACCCCTAGAGACATCCAGGGAAGAGATTCCATGGCTTCCACGGGAAGTATGCCCTGATGATACCCAACCCAAATCCAGTGCTACTTGTTTCCGTGCCTAGATGGCCCTTGTACACAGCTGTTTTCCATCGTTCTTATGTCAGCCTTTTAAAAATGTGAAGGCTGCTCTCAAGAAAGAAGGGAGGGAAGGAGGGAGGGAGCAGGATCTCGCAGAAGGAATTTGCTTATGAGAAATAGAGGTTAGTCTACTGAGTTCCACTCTGCACTATCAATCAACATGGATGGAGGCACACAGCCAACACAGGCTCACTCTGCAGCACTTACTGAGGAGGTGTGAAAGATAAATTCTACCTCCTGGTCCTATCTGAAGCACTGATGCAAATATCAAAACTGAATCATGAATAATTGGGGGGGGGCCCTCACCCCCATCGTAACAACTGCTCATGCCTCCTGTTAGAGAGGCCTGCCTTGTACATTTTAAGACTTGTGCCTTTGCCAGATTTATTCTTTGCAAAACTCACAGATAAATGCTCCTTGAAGTTCTGCATATCTTTCGTGGCTCTCCAGTGACTCAAATGTGTGTTGCTGGGCAGAAGGGTGGACCTGTGTCATGCAATGAGTCAACTGTGCATTCTATCTTTATGCTTAAGGTGTATAAATATCATGAAATTTTATTACAAAGGTTTTTGAAACCGTGCCAGAAATATTTGGCCTTCTGCAGGATCAGTGATTTAGATTTATGGGTCAGGAATATCCTTACATACAGAACGCATTGTCCGCCCCTCTCTGGAGAAAGGCTCTAAAACCACAAGGTGTATTTCTATGATACGTTATTTAATAGCCTATTGTGTCTGCTGTAGTCGGGCAAGACTTTTATTTCCCAAAGGATTCTCATGGGTCCCACAATTCAGGCTCTAAGATCTCATTGAAATGACTCCCTAAGCATTCTTAGGGTCAGTTCAGGCCAGTCACTCTGTAACTCCCAAGGAACTAAGACAACAGCAGCCAGGAGGGTCAAGAGAGTCTGCGCCACTGTGAAATTACACAGTAGATCAGTCAGCATAGAGATATGCAGGGCAAGGACTGAGCACAGTGGCAGAGGAGAAGAAAGTAAAAGTGAGGAGTGAGGAGGAGATGCAGGAGAATCAGGAGGGAGGTTCAATGATGCTCAAGACCTTTGTACTGATGGACTTTCTATTAGTTTTTAAAAGTCTGTAGGGTTGCACTTCATGAAAGGACATTTCTAGCAACTGAGTAAAAGTTATTGTAGTCCTCTACTACAACGCTGCTCATTCACTCAGGAGCAAACTGTCCTCCTAGCCCGCCCACTTCTGCTAACATCAGGTGTTTAAGGGAACCTCCTGGGATTTGGGGGCTGTCCACCAACCTGGAAGGAGGGGGGGTTCTCCAAGGTGTCTTCCTTCTGCCTGGATCTTCCCTAGCTTTGGGTCGTGGCAGCATCAACTACCATCCCAGTTTAACCCCAGTTCATGGAAGAAATAGTGCAAGGAGGTAGGTGCTGATTGCTGGGTCCCATGCCCATCCTTCCACCTTACCCACTAATAAATTTTGCAGGTAGATAGCCAAGATTTGCAAGCTCTTGGAGGAGACTCAGGATAGGGGTTCAAGTGGGAGGAAGAAGGAAATGGGAAGTGAGGCAAGGAAGCCAAAAACTGTCCAGGGCAGAAGGCAAAGAGAGTTTGCAAAACTGCTCAGTGGGTGCTTAGACTCAACTTGTCTGGGTTCAAGGAGGGAGGTATGGATAAGAAAGGAGGAGGCAAAAGGGAGGGGAAATGTTTCGATTATCTTCCAAGGTTGGTATGGAGATTCTGGAGTGGTTTGATGAGAGGGAGGTGTGTGATGCTGCACCAGTGGGTCAAATCTCAGACACATCAAAAGTAGGTGGAAGAGAAATGTGGGGTCTGTGGTTATTAGAGTTTTCTGTCCACAGACCAACATGGACAGTAATTCTGTTGAGACTTCAGACTCAGTCTTGCCCAATCTTTTGTGCATGGATGGCTCTCAATGGGTCATTCCTAATTCTCAGATGTTCGGTTGAGAAGTGCCTTTGTGTGTGTGTGTGTGGGGGGGAATTGGAAGACGGCCGCACCGGGTGGCACAAAGGTAAGTGACGCCATTAAAGCAGAGTGCTCTACACTGGAGCATATGCAGGTAAACGGGCATTACTCTATGCAATGTTATAGGTGCCTTGAAAAAGAACATGACATTACAATAGCAAATTAGGCATTAGCATGGCACAACATGTTTTCTTTCCCTCTCTCCCTCTGAAACTAGATGAGATTTTGTTTTCATGAAAACATTTTTGGTTTTGAATCTAAAACGTAGAGACATGGCATGTTTAAAAAAAGATTAAGTTAAATTTAAGTTTAAATTACTGCAATCCAGTGCCTTGGGCATGCATGATGTTCCTATTGGGGGATACAACACAAGACGGAGCTTTACAACCAGATCCATTAATTAACCCCTTTTCCCCATCCATAACCAATAGCAGAGCAGCTGTTTGCATGTAGCAGCAGCTCATCTGCTAGATTGTGACATACCTTCAGTCACCTGGTGAAGCAATGTCAGCAAAATATTCCATTATTATAGCAATCTATACATCTTTCACTCACACATATAATCATTTGAATCTAATTAGAGACTTTTAAAGTTGATTCTCTGTCTTGCAATTCATTACTTAATTAACTGCTAAGATGAATATTGTATTTCTTGATGCAGGCGATAATTTCAGAATATTTAACTGATTATCTCACCTGAATATAATGAATAGTCAATTTGTCCTTTGGCAAAATAACATATTGCTCATGATCCATGGTCCTCTGAGGCCTGTGCAAGGTATGAGAGCTTCTCCTCGTTTCCTCTAATGGCAGTTCCTCATACTGCACCAGCAATTCTTTCTTTGAAACTCACCGGTTGAAGTGCATGAGGCTGATACCTCTGCAAAATAGAGTCCCACTGCAAATGGCCAGGGTCTAGAGCATTGATTCTCAAAGTTCACTCTGTGGGACGGGGACAGTGGCAGCGGCGATCCAGGGGATTGCTGCTGCTGGGGAAAAAAATGGTAATGGTTTGAAGACTGCTGCTCTAGACCATCGGTTCTCAAACTGCTGGGTCGTGACCCACCAGGAGAACTGGATGCTGTCCCCCTGTCACCTTAAGGGGCGGGGAGAGCATGACAGTGGTGGCAGTGATCTTGGAGATCGCCGCTGGGAAAAAATGAATTTTTTGGACTTACCGGGGGTCCTGCAGCCCTCCAGATGGTGCAAGGAGGCCCCCGGCCCCCGCTGCAGGCCTTCCCGAGCTTTAATTTGCTGCTCCATGGCAATTCCGCCCACTTTCTGTTTTCAGACAAAAAATGGAAGTGGTCGTAATCAACGTGGAACAGCGACCTGAAGCTCAGGGAGGCCCATGGAGGGGGGCCATGGGCCTCCCCGCACCGTCCGGTGGGCTGCAGGACCCCTGGTAAGTTCAAAAATTTCATTTTTTTCCCAGCGGCGATCTCCAAGATCACTGCCGCCACTGTCATGCTCTCCCCGCCCCTTAAGGTGACAGGGGGACAGCATCCAGTTCTCCTGGTGGGTCACGACCCAGCAGTTTGAGAACCGATGGTCTAGAGCAGCAGTCTTCAAACCATGGCCCGCTGTCCATCAGAAAACGGCATCTGGGCGCAGTGAGGCTGTGGCGGACCTTACCGTTCTGCCCCGCAGCTTCCTATCGTGGCAGCCGATCTTTGCAGAAACTCACGCCAGGCAGCCGCTTCCCCCAGGAAATTGGGGTGCAGAGCTGTTTGGAGTGGCATGCAGCGGAAGCGGCTGCCTGATGCAAGTTTCTGCAAAGATTGGCTGCGATGATAGGAGGCTGCAGGATGGAATGGTAAGTTCCGCCCCCACCGCGTTGCACCCAGACCCCATTTTCTGGTGCGCTGGATCCGATCCGTGGGTCAGGGTTTGGAGGCCCATGGTCTAGAGGTATGTATGCACTGGGTTCATGCAGAAGTCTGAGTTACTTTTTAAGTTTCCCTTTTGGCAGCCCCGCTGAACCCTCAAGTGACTTTAAATTTCTCCAAGAAAAGTGCAGAAGTTTCAAGTGTTGAAAGAAAAACTGTGGGATGAGACTGCTGCTGTTAGGGGCCTGGATGTTGCATTGCTGGATTATAGCCACTGTCCGAGTTAACAAATGGACACAAATCCTTGACATATTTGGTCCATTCTGAAACCGTTTTCTTTTTTTCACAAAGAACTGCTGCAGATGAAATATGATTAAAAATTTGCTCATTTAGACTGCAATCCTATTTGTGCTCTTACCTGAGAGTAAGACTTGTTGATTGCAATAGAACATACAGTACTTTTGAGTAGACGTGCACTCATGGAATTGGTCTGTCGATCTAGAATACAGTACTTAAACAGGCAGGCAAAGCACTCCTGTCGTCCCCCTATGCCACAGGCCAGTTTTCATCACAATAAAGTGATGCCAGCATATCCCTGATATTACAGTGACATAGACCCCTAGAGCAGGCAGTTCTCCAAGACGCAAGACCTACCCTCATTTGGGACTGAATCTTGAAGTTCTCAATTCGGTGTAATTGAGCTTGGGTTGCGCCTTACATTGATGTCTACTTGTCTACTTGCAGTCCTACATATAATGTCCAGGTGTGAGGCAAGGATTATGCCTTTGTGCTTCAGAAACGCATGCTGCATACTGCAAAAATCTGTGTAGCGTAAAAATATGCATATTTTTAGAGCACTCAAACCTGGTTGAGGCTGAATAGAAAATATCACATTACCTGTTTTGTGTTTCTTATTTTCTGAAACCAACGTAGCATCTAATGTTTATACTATGAAACAAAAGCTGTTTGTACAACACCCTGCACTGTGCAGCCCAACTCCTGACGGGGAGTTCTGATGAATACAATTGGGAACTAATCAGGCAGGAGCTCTTTCTTTGTGTCTCTGGCTACTCTAACAAGACGCCTAGTGTGTTGCAGGAAAAGCATGTGTCCAAGGAAATTTCAGCCAGCAGTAGTGGGTGAGAAGACAATGCATCCCCCATCTCAATGCTGTAGATCAGGATGTGTTATCCAGCCACTCTCTGCAGTCTACAGAGACGACCTGTCCACAAAGAACTAGTTTTATTTATTAGACAGATTAGGAGGCATTAATTGGTTGCTCTCCTGGTTTCTGCTCGGAAAGGTACAGTAATCACAGGGGCATTTTTGGCATTGCTGACATAGTTTTCCAGCCCTCCTGCTGAGAAACAGGGACCCTTGCATACTTCAAAAGGGCTTAAAGGCTTGGGTTGTGCCACCACAGTAGCAGTGCTGGGCTAGGAGGAGGGTGTGGGGAATTTGCATTAGAAGGATGAAATACCAGGGCTATTGTGGAATTTTAAACTGTGGTTTTCCGGCTGACCACAGGCCCAGAGCTCGTGTGTGGCATGTTTGAGCCTCCAAAGTGCTTGCAGCCCTCAGGTCTTTCATTTCATAACATTGCTTTCTTCCCCTCCCTCAAATTTGTGTGTGTGTGTTTTGGTTTGGCTCCTTTGCAGGCCCACATTAGCAAAAGGGAAACATGAATGAGCTGAGCGCTGCCACTGTTCATTCAGGCAACTCAGCCCTGTGTGGGTGCCTTGCTTTGAATGTCTACGCTGCTCTTGCTTCTAGGGATCTCGGGATCTCAGCCATCCATTCGACCATTGCTGTGTAATGGGGGTGGTGCAGCGTGAACGACCTAGAGAGATTCTGCATCACAGTAGGAGACATCAGCTTTGCACATACATATAATTGAGGGCTAAATTCACATAATACATATTTCTTTTTCCATGTGAGTAGTCATAAATGTCTCAATATTTATTTATTCTAGTATTTATATACCGCCTTTCTCACAGACTACATGTATTCTCATGGACTTATATGATGCCCTACACCAACAAGGAACCCATCCAACGTGTTATCATCAGATCAGATGTGCTCAGGGACAGGCACCAAACAGGTGTGTAGGGACCTTAGCAGCTGCCTTGTGGTACACCCCAATGGAGATTGGTAGGAGATTAAGGATGAGAGAGACAACGTAACAGTGCAAACACAATAATGTTTAAGGGGATAAGTATACAATAAGAGAGAGGGGGATCAGGAACAAGAATGCACCAAAACTGAGCAATGGCTTTATTCACAGACACACACAGACACAGAGAGCTACAACCTAGGAGAACCAAGAAAAACTGGAGAGTGGGGAAAGACTAACTTCCTGATAGAAGAGGAAGGGGAGCATGGAGATGCAGCATGGAAATGACACAAGGGGGGGGGAGGTAGAGGGATCACGGTGAGACGTTAGCATGTATGGAGATACTTGGAGGGCCAAAAGATTGGAGGGAGAAAGGATGCACAGGGAGAAAGGATGTATTAGGATGCACAGGGAGGAGACAACAGAAGCAGGAGACTAATAGCGCAATCATATGCAAGTCTACTCAGACATAAGTCTCACTGAATTCAATGGGGCTTACTCCCAGGAAAGTGTGTATAGGACTGCAGCCTGGATTGCAATCCTTACACATTTACCGGGAGTAAATCCCACTGAACTCAGTGGGGCATACTTCTAAGTAGACATGCATAGGATTGTGCCGAACGTTTGTTGCAAACGGGAGTTCAAGCTGAGATGCAGCTACAGTTCTGCTCTCTCTAATTTGGAGGTGGATCAAGAACAGTTGCCAAAGCCGGTTCAACTGAGCCCAAAAAATCACCCACAAACCGGAGTTGCTCCCTGCAGTATAATACTCTTACAGCACAATCCTGTGTAACTTTGCATCGGTGTAACAGCAGATTACACCACTTACACCGGTGCATCTACTGTTACACTGGTGCAAAGTTACACAGGATTGCTCTGCCAAAGAGAAGAGGCACTGCAGATAGCCTACCACTGCTCACACTTCTTGCCTGCCTGCTATAGTTGGGCAGGGGCTGAAGGAAAGACACCAGGCTCCCATTCTTAGGGGCTGGAAGAACAGAACTGAACACACTTGCATGAGTTTACCACAGACTCGCAGGGAGGTTTCAGGGAAGCTTGACCAACAAGGGAAAGGTTGCTCGCCCACTTCACCAACTGGCCACAGATGGTTAAAAATGGTGCAACAGCTACTGAGGGCTTTGTGCTGAGTATACCTCTCTGTAGATGCTGTGATGGTATCTCGTGAATGTGGCGTGGTACAGGAACCACAAAGCGAGGTAGCTGAGATTCAGTGGATTCTCAATTCATCTCTTCATCTGTCTGAATAGGAGCAACAACAAGACTTATGTACAGCTAGCTAGGCCAAGGGCTAGACAGCTGTGGAAAACACGTGGCCAAAAACACCATCTTGGATTTTTCAAAACATGGCCTAAACGGACCTTTAGAGCCTGTGAATTTAAGCTCTGTTTGGCAACAATGACAAGCCAAGCAGAGAGCATTTTTTAAAAATAATCTTTGGGTTTTTCTTTTGTTTTTATAACTATATAAACCACATAATATATGAGCTGTGTACTTTGCTATATAACCTTCTGTGCATTCTGTTTGTTACAAAACTGCTTCAAGGAATAAGAGTTGACGTATAAATGTGTTAAGACTGTACACCCACTTCATGAAAGAGGCTGCCTAGATAGATTGCTTAGTTGTATGCTGTTTGGAAAGGTTGTGTGCCTAGATAAGCCACAGGGAGGAAATCCAGAACTAAGGCTTTCAGGATTTGTATCAGTTCTCTTCCAAGTTAATGCTTGTTTTTGGAGTGTCAAAGGGGTTGTAACCGCCCCATGTGTCACCAACCCTAGTTGACACCCCTGGAGGAGGAGGAGCTGCAGCAATTACAGCCATTGCCTGGACTGGAGGGAAAAACTGAGGGTGCCTTGCAAAGACTCCCAAAAATCTTGAAGCCATCACAGCTAAACAGCACACATTTGTTTCAAGGCAAACAAGATGATCATGCTTATATTCATACTTCACAATTGGATGGTATGCAGTTATTCTACTTGATTATCCATATACAAAACATCCAGTGTGGTATGGAAGAGCTCTGCAATGATCCCAATTATCACCTCTTGGCAGAGGAGACACTAGTATTAGAGCTAGAAAGACCCTTATGTGAGAGATGTGACCTGACAGGGCAGCATTTTTCGTAGGAGTGATTTTTTTGTCAAGCTTTGATGTTTCTTCTCCAGGTCCTAAGATAAGAATCTGTTCTACCAGGAATGCATTGTATTAAATGAACATCGTATGAAAGGAACACACTTTTTGCCAACTGAGTCTGGAGCTCTTTTTCTCTTGCACAAATGTAATTCTATAGCAACTTGCATTTAACCCATCTTGTCATAGGATGCACATCATTCTAAAGGAGGCATCTAGCTTAGCTTCTCTTGATGGAAATTATGAATTTCTAGAGTTTGAAGGGATTGACCATATTATCCAGTCTGGGGTCACATTATCCAGTCTGACTGGTTTGACTGTGGTTTGGTATCCTAATGGGTATAAAGGGGCGAATGCTGCTCCGCCTCCCGGACATATGGAAGGGAGCACTCCATGCACGGTTCCCACAGTCACACACATGATTGCATCATGTGTGGGGCCTGCTGGATTGCAATTGGGGGAGCAGGTGCAAAGGAGGGCTGCCATGTGATGCAGATTCCTCCCAGCCCCATTCTATTCCTGGTGAATTGGGGTGCCTACCTTACAGGCTACCCAGCCTGGGATAGGTGGTACAGTTCAATGTCCTTGCCCCCTTTTCAGGGGTTGGCAGTGATGATGCTTGGACTGCCGTAAGGTGATCCTGGGTTCAGAGCCGGGATGGTTTCGCCCAAAGGAGGGCATTGGCAGGACAGCTGTCTCCTCCACGTTAAGTGCCTGCACTCGGCGGGTGGAGTGTCCTAGACAGGACCCACTTCATTGACTGATAGTTGTCTGATACTAATTTTCACTAAAATCCAGTGTCTCATGTGTTTGTGTGTGTATTTTGGTGGTGGTGGTGGTGACATTTTCTGTCAATTGACTGTAAAGATACCATGTTGCCTGATTACACATCTCTAGCCACCCTTTTATATCTGAAATCCTCCTAGTGTTGTGATATGGTGGAAAGAAGCATTTATACTTATGTGCCGACTTGGGCTATGCTCATACATGGAATCACTATAGACACAAGGTTATGAAGTTCCTCCTGCCTGGGATATGTCATAGCTGAGAAACTGGCCTAACATCCACAGATCAGTTGCATCAAGCAGTGCTGGATACCATGGTCCTTTCACCTTGGCCTCCAGAAACAAGATAAGTCAGGGGATCTGAGATAAGTCAGGTGGCAGAGATAAGTCAGGGGATCTGACTGAAGGTGGAGCACTGGTGCAAAATGAAGTCCAGGAGAATCTTGCAGTCAAGCCAGGAAGCCATTCATAAGACCATAAGAAGAGCCCTGCTGGATCAGGCCAAGGCCCATCTAGTCCAGCTTCCTGTATCTCACAGTGGCCCCACCATAGGAAGCTGACAACATCCCACATCCTAGGGATGTGTAAAGGAAAGAAGCTGAGTAGAACCATAGGCATGACACTTTTCCTGGGCAATGGCTCTTGGAGCTTGTTTGGCAAGTGCTTAGAATGGAGAGTCAAGACAGCTGGGCAAGCACTGAGAAAATGGCACCAAGGCTTTACTCAAGACCTGTTTCATCCATGTTACTATATATACCACCAGGAGCGCTGCAGGGATAAACCTGACAGATACTTTCCTGGGAGACAAGGCTGGAAAACACATACACAGAAATATACCTTTAAAAGTCTGGGCCATACAGGTATTAGTCCAACACAAATCAAAGGACGATCCTCACTACTCTATATCCTGCCACAGAAGAACAAACAGCCAGCCAATAATGTTCTTAGCTGGATACCTTTTGAAATCTAACCACATGAAGAGACGCTGCTTCTCTGCCAGGATTTGCTGTTTATTTGGCTGAGGTGGCATTTTCAATCTCTGTTTTTATTGGCTTCAAGAACTTTGCGAGAGCGGGAAGGCTAAAGCATCTGCCTGCCTGTGCTCTTTAGCCTAGAGACAAAACTTTTCTTGGATGGACTGGTACAAATTCATCCATCTGATCGTAGAGATTCAAGAGACAGATTAATATGGGGTCACTCTGAAATCAGATGCACTTGAATTCCTCCGTAGGTAAAGGTTCGGCTCCTTTTTTTAATTCAAGAGTTGAAAACATGATTGTAAAAAAGATATTATTATGCAGAGAAAATTGTTGTGTCTGCTTCTCAGGCTCCCAGCTAGGTACCTACCTTGTATGTTGATTCTATTTGTCTTTTTGGCCCTCTTAATATTGAGCATTTTTACAACAGGATCTCAAAGGTACAATCTTACCGTAAACCAAATGCCTCAAACCTCACTTGCGCACAACTGGGATTTGCCATGGATTAGTCCCATATACGGACAGTGCTGCCGCCAGATTGTTGCAATTCCTACAGTCTTTGTTCCATCTGACCCTGAAAAAAATGAGAACATGAGTCCTTCAGCCGGGACGTGGTTGATGGGGTGGGAAGCTGGAAAGATCTCTGTGAGTTACAAAGGGCAGCTAAAGAAAGTGAGGGAGAAACGTCAGTGGTATAAACATGTCAGGGTTTGAGCAACCTTCATTTCTACAGTGTTGTTGTCTTACGTGGCCAACAGCAGAACACACGTTCCGCTGCTGGAGACTGTTGTGAAGAGCCAGTAAAGTGTGAAGAGCCAGTAAAGTGTGCTCCAACAATGCACCAAGTATACGCTTACCAGATCGCCGACTGGGACGGAGCTGCTTGCCCTTAAGGGGCAGGGCGCGGGGAGGGGCCAGAACGCGTGCGTTCTGGCCCCCTCCCTGCACCCCGCCCCTTAAGGGCAAGCAGCTCCGTCCCGGTCGGCGATCTGGTAAGCGTAACCAAGTAGCATGCTACTGGAGCACTGGTGGGAAGGCCAGAGCCTTCCCGCGCACTCCAGCGGATCCCTGGCTGCGCACTAATGATGGTAAGATGGTGGGGAAGGAGGGGGTGGAACGAGGGCGGGGAGGAGGCAAAACTGGGCAGGGAGAAGGCATAATGGGGACAGGAAGGCTGCAGGCAGGGATTGATCCGGTGGCAATGGCGCGTTCCTGATCCGATCACCCTTTTCTGCAGCCTCCCCGCCCCCTTTCTCTCCTCGGACATATGCTAGTGAAACCCACAATGGAGAGCCATTGTGGAGCAGAAGGCTTACACAAGGGGAAGGGGATTTAAATCCCCCCCCCGCTGGATACGGTGCACCCATTTTTGGCATGGCTGCACCAGCGGGTGGGGAGGGAAGGATAGGATTGGGTTGTTAGAAGAATAATTCATGTGAAAAGAAATTTATTTGTTTTGCTGGAAGATTTATATCCATTCTATAAATGGTTCCTTGCCAGAACAGCTGTAAGATGCAACTAAAAACAATAAAACAATAACCAATTATATACGAAGCATTAAAATATGCGTTAAACAGTGGCAACAGAAGGAACATGCAGCCAGTTAAAATCATGCATAAAACCTAGAGAATCTCTCAGTGGCTTTCTATACTATCGACCCTGGTATCTTTCTGAACCATGGATGTGGCAGAGATGGATGTGGCTCAGCTCACTTTTGGAGGGGGGGGGGTCCAGAAGCTGGATTTGCGGAGCTTCTGCTCTACCTCCTGGTCTTTGGCTTGGTGGGTTCTGCTGAGTTCCATCTTGTCCCCTTTGCCATTTACATCTACATGAAACCACTGAAAGACATCTTCTGGAGATCTGAACTCCAGAGTCACCAGTATGTGGATGACACCCAGCTCTATCTCACTTTTTTATCTGATCATCAGAGGCAGTGGAAACCCTGAACCAGTGTTTGACATCTGTGTGAGACTGGATGGGGGAGAACAAGCTGAAACATCATCCAGACAAGATGAAGGTTGGACATTCTTTTGAGACTCATGTAACATGTGCACATGGGAATTGTTTACGTATCAGGGACCAAGCATAGTGGTCAGAGCTGGCTTACAGCCTGGGGGTTGTCCTTGATCCAGAGCTTCTCCTGGAGGCCTAAGTGGCCTCGATGATGAGGAACACCTCATATCAGCTGCAGCTGTTTCGCCAGCTGCAGCCTTTCCTGGCCAAACTACAATTATTTATGCTCTGGTCACCTCCCGGTTGAACTACTGTAATGCGATCTGCATGGGGCTATCCATGAAAAGTGTTGGAAACGTCAATGCATGCAAAATGCATCGGCCAAGTTGTTAACTGGGGCTCCTTGGTGAAATCACATCACCCCAATTCTTTGTGAATTGCACTGGTTGCCAATTCATTTCTGAGCTCAATTCAAGGTGCTGGTTTTCACCTTTAAAGGCCTAAATTGTGTAGGACTTGGAGACCTTAAGATTGAAGCATCTCTTCTCCTATGTACATTCCCATATGCTCTGATCATCAGCACAGGACTTTGCCCTCAGAGGCATCCTCAGAGGGCATCCACTAGGAGCAGGGCCCTCAGAGACATCCACTAGGAGCAGGACCTTTTTGGTGGTGGCCCAATCCTATTCAATGTCCTCACTAAGTTCCATGGCACAATCCTGTCGGGCTGCACCAGCTGTTCCGCCACTCCTGGGTGTCACAAACGTGTCATAAGGCACGTTTCCAACACCCAGAGAGTAAGCGGCAACGTGTTCGGCACCAGTCACTCTCTGTGAGACAGAGGCCGCCACCAGCGGACACAAGTAAGGCCAGTGCCGGGTGGTGGTGGGGGGAGCGTGGGGAGGGTGGAACAGGGTGGAACGGGAGGGGGGATTGGGTGGCCGAGCCCAGGAGGGAGAAGGGATCCTTGGCTGCACAGTCCGCCAAATCCATCACCCTTCCCAGTCCCGGCTGGCATTGCATGGGCCTCCCGAATTCAAGGAGACCCATTGGGGCGGCTGGGCCATTACTCAGGGTAAAGGGACAAATGTCTCTTTACCCCAAGGAGGCCTCCGCCTGCACCGGCACTAGTCCAATCCTGGATAGGATCCGGCGCAGCGTGCTTTTGCACGCTGCGGTGGTCCTAGACAGGATTGGACTGCCTGATGGCAAACTACCCTGCACTTCTTCAGGAGATTGGTTAAAACGTGACTTTTTTTGTTCCACTTTTAATAGGGCATGAGGATTGTAATAGCAGTGGGGTTACAGGATGGCTTTCAGTGTGAATTTTTTTATTATAATGCTACCTTCATAACTCATTACACCCTTAGAATATATCTGGTCATGCCATAGACCAACAGCCTTCAACCCTTTTTGGTCTTTTTAACCCCAAAGTTTAACATGGGACCTAGTTTACATGTTTAACAGTACAGTATACTATGTCCATTTTTTCTCTCTCTTTAGATGCGAATGAGGGTAGAATTCCTACAGCCCAATCGTATCCGAAAAGCCCTGTCGCTGGAATGCACATTTTCCATCGGAAGCATCAGGACCCAGGCGGAAGTGCCTGGATTCAGCAAGCATCATGCAATGTTTTCACGCTCACCAACGCTGCCAGCAAGTGTAACAAGGCTGGCGGCAAGGCCACCATCCACCAGCACCAGGTGAGTCGGCAGTAGGTGTGGGCAGTGGGAGGGGGAGGAACAGGAGTATTTCTTGGCAGGGGAGGAGGTGAAACGGGCAGGAGGGGCCAGGATCAGCGGCACTCACGTATGGCCACATTGTATCACCATTCCCTCTCCCTTACTCTCATTGATTCTGCACCAGCAAAACAGCTGGCACAGAACTGATGAGACCCATAGGGAAAGTGGAGGCTTTCCCCAGGGTAAAGGAACAAAGTTCCGTAACCTTAAGGAGATCTCTGCAACTGCCCCCCCCCCAGGATGCAGCAAGTACCTCCTTGGCATGTGTGCATGGGCGGGGGGTTGGGGGGTTAGCTAGGATTGGGGTCTTATATTATTAATAGCGGCACAGAGGTGGGAATTTTGGCAGATGTTCCTTGCCATGTAGGGGTACTGCTGAGTCCTGAGTTCTGGCCTCTCTCTTTCTCTCTGCCTCTCTCCTTCTCTTTAGAAAGAGTGGCATTGCCATCAGTGTAAATAACATTAGACCCCAACCTACCACTTAAATATGAATGCAATAGAATGCAGTCAAATGTCTCCATAGCCATCTGTAATACAGTACATTTTAAGCCAGACCCAATATCTGACTGTATGAAACAATTCTGAAGGTCTCCTGAATATCACTTGACCCCCCCCCCATATAAATCTTTCCTGTGCAATAAAGCCCCCCCCTCAGCATCACAATCCCTGAGCAGTTCCTCCTTGCTGTGCCCCTCTCGTAGGACGACCCAAGGGGCAGTTATCTGAGCTCACGTCCTCCCTTATATGGTCCCTGACTCCAATGAAGCTGTGGGCTCCCTGAAAGGTAACACGAGTAGTCAGCTGAATGCTTTTCATCATCTCATCTCCATGGTGTTGGTTTTTAACCTTTAAGGCAGCTGCATCCCCCTTAAATGCCAGTTCAGCAGGCATTGAACACTAAATGTTTATTATCTGTGTGTTCACACACACACAGACACACACAGAGGGAAAGGGGGAATGTAAAAGGAAAGCGATAAACAGGATTGAATCTCCATAATCTCATAAAATAATATGAAAGAGACAGTATTGTGTTGGTCAAGCTCTAGGGAACCCACAGTAAACTGAGGGTGTGTGTGTGTGTGTGTGTGTGTGTGTGCGTGCGTGCGTGCGTGTGTGCGTGCGTGCGTGCGTGTGCATTTGCGAATGTTTTCCCAGACGTAGGCTAAAATCAGAATGATCCATCCTTGCCTTCAGTCTCTCGCTTTTTGCTGCCTGCCACCACCTGTGGTGCCTGTCCCAGGGGCTGCTGGGAAGCAGGCTGGCTTTACAAAGGTCACTCTATTCTTAACTGAGAAGCCAAGGAGTCATAGCGAACAGGTTGGGAGGGAAAGCAGGCAAAGGCAGGAGATTATCTACTGTTTTGCTGTTGAAGTCTGCCAAGGTTGTATGAAGGGAGCAGGAAAAAAATGTCTCTATTGCCAAGAGCTGCATGCCTTGGTTGTTGTTTATGGAACCCCTTGTGGACAGGGGAGAGGAGACATTGCTAGATGAACTAGGAAGGGCAGGAGGGTGAAGGCTTCAGGCTTGTGAAGTCAATAGTAATTTAATACGCTGCTGACATTTCTAGTCTGGCAGGGAAATGGACTTTATTTAAATCATAACACTTCCCACTTCTCTACCCTCTGACACACATACACAAAGACAGGCCCAGTTTTGGCCGACTAAGAACGCCGAGCATTTGCCGCCTGCTCCCCATGCGGCTAAAGCAGCGGTCAGCTGAGTGACTTTCCCTCAGATCACACATGCTCTGCTGCCGTCTTGGAGGTTCTGCCGGGGTGCTGAAGGGACCAAGTGCCAGCAGTTGGGCAGGACCTAGTCATGCGTTTCCAGGTTGTTGTGCAACTGAAGACAGAAGGCTTCGAGTGACAGTGATTACGTGCAGTTCTCCTCATGCGCTGGCTACAGTCTTGTTCCAGCCTTTCTGTTCCTGGGCTCCAGGGAAGGGCTCTTCCCCATGAAAGGGGCACACAAAGCATAGGGCAGATATTAAAAAAAAGATAAAAAAATAAATAAGACCACACTCTTTGCCATTAAAAGTGACTTCCCTCAAAACACGATCCAGCTGTGATATTTGGTCTTTATTCCCCACAGAACTCTATGCCTGGAAATGCCTGGCTCTGTTTTCTAACACTTCCCAGAACTCCAGATATCCTAGTTCTGCTCAGGAATCATTTGGTTCTCATTTGGAGTCTTGTCTTGGACCCCCTCCTCTGGCCAGCCATTTTGATTCTCTAGGCTATCTCGGTGTTCTTTGTGTCCATTGATGCTTGCCTTATGTGCTGCTTCCACGATTGGCTTCGAACTGTCACAGAAGTGAAATTCAAAACAAATTTCAGGGTTCCTTCCAAGGAGAAACACCTCAGAATTTTCACGGAAGCTGAAGACATTTCTATAAGACTAGGGTCATTTCTCAGAGGGTTGTAGTGTGCCCCAACATCTGGGCTGCAGTCTCCCACACCTTCACATGCCACCCCCTTTGCAGGTGTAACTCCTGGGAGGTGCTGCTTATCCAAATAACGTTTGTGCTGTCATTTACTATCTATTTCATGACAACACTGTGTTATGTACTGAGCCAAGCAGAGAAGAAAGACTTCCTCAGAAGGCAACTCTACAGTGACAAACCAATTAAATAAATTACTGAAGGCTTCCCTGAGCCCAAAGTATTCACCTATAAAACTAGGCTGCCTGCTGTACCTCTGCATGATTTACTGTTCTGGCCTTGCCTATCGACCTCTGCTGGAAAAGCAAATGATTCAGCAACAGCTGTTTATTCGTATGATTGGATCATTCAATTGCTAACAGTGCAGAAATGAAGCAGAACTTACTTGCCTTTTGAGGAGACTGCCTGTTGTATCTCTGCATGAGTAACAGCTTTGGGTTTGCATCCTTCCTGTCAGTAGGTATGCCCAGAATCAGTGACTCATGCAGAAACATAAACTTCTAAGGCAGAGTAATTTTAATCTAAGGGGAAAATGTAACACATAAAGGAATGTGATGAAATGAAGCATCAGAAAATCAATAAGGGAGGCTCTTATTTTGAGTAGAGAAGAGAGAAGGGTGGTTAATTTCACTACCAGCCATTTTTGTTCAAAATCCTCCCACCCCTGCAAAGACATGCCTGAAATCCTGTGTGGAAAAGTGCAGTTTGGGGAAGGGTGATTGTGAGCTGGAAACTGACTGATTTTCCATAAAACATTTTTGAGTATAGGAGCGATTTGAAAACTCAATTCCTTAAAACGATCCTGCTGCACATTCTCTGATGGCACTGAGGGTTCACCAGTCACCAGTGTCATTGAGTCTATCATGTGACGACTATAAACCCAAGCAGGTGTCACAGTTATCACTGCCTTTAGTCGCAAGCAACGGGGATCTGTATTACTTGTCAACTCACAGACCTCATTGGACAATTGTTGTGTGGGTTAAACATGCAAACAGAATCACTCTCTCATAACTCTGTTTCCTTGTTCTCCTATTTAAACCTTCCAGTTTTGTTTCTATGACTTTCAGAGTTTTCTTCTGTTTCTAGACCAAAGGCCTCCATTAGTAAATACAAATAAACGTTTTTATGGGAAGTAGAATGTACCGTAATTTGGATCCCTTTGAATTCAATAGAATGCCTGCAAAGCTTCCTGTTCAAGCATCTTTTCACATTAAGGGGGGGAAGTACTGTATATTTTCTGTGGACATCTCTGAAGTGTAGGAGACCAGCTGCCCGATCCTATGGGCAGGCTCCGCTGCCAGAACTAGTGTTCCAGCAGCAGAACTCACTCCACGGTGCCGGCCCACGCGCCGGGAGAGGGTGATGCGCCACACCGGCAGGCCGAGCCGCGTCTTCTTCGACGGCTTGGCTGCTTCTAAGTACGCGGCACATGCGCACAATGAAGATTGGGTCTTCATTCAGCCCTTCTGAGGGCAAGACTTTGAGCGGCATTGTGCGCATGCCGCTCGAAGCCTTGCCTGGCCTATTTAGACGCGGCCGAGTCGCCAAAGAAGACACGGCTCAGCCTGCTGCTCTCCCGGGGGTGACACATCAGGAGGGGGTGATGCACTGGGAGGGGGTGACGTGCCAGGACTCCCGGCACATCACCCCCCTGCCGCGTCACCCCCTCCGCCTGCCTCCCGGCGCGTCACCCCGTGCGTCCCGCCATGCAGCAGTGACACCAGTGGAATAAGAGCTGGAGTGTGCCATTGCCACGCTGCGCCTTATCCTATCCAGGATCAGGCCAGCGTCGCACAGCCGGAGGCTTCTTTGGGGTAAAGGGACATTCATCCCTTTACCCTGAGTAATGGCCCAGCTGCCCCAATGGGTCTCCTCAGATGTGCACCAGCAAAATGGCCAGCGTAAATCTGGGAGGCCCGTGTAACACCAGCCAGGCCCATGAAGGAGGATAGGATTCGGTGGAGTGCGCCGCCAAGGACCCCTCCCCCTTCCCAGTCCTAGCCACCCAATCACACCCTCCCACTCTGCCTCGGCTCAGGTGGCCTCAGAGAGCGAGCAGCACAGCGCTGCTTACTCTCCAGGTGTCAAAAACATGCCTTACAGCACTTTTGCGACACCCGGCACCAGTGGAACGATAGTTCTGCTGGTCAAGAATTGCACAGGATTGTGCTGTTAGTGTCTATTTCCAGTACATTTTTTTTTAATATCTTCCCCATGATTTATATTTAGGACAGGATTTTCTCTTCCTTTTGTTATCCTTTATACAAGGAAGGGAAAAAATATGAGGCTTGAAGGACAGGTATACTGATACGGAGTGCACATACACAACTAAGGGACTTGCTGCTGTGTTCACATCTTTTAACTAATTTTTTTACATCCATAATTAATTTTTTATCCAAAAGCGACCTTTCCAAACAGATAGTGGATAATGATGGGAGAGCTCGCCCACACTCAAAATAAACCAAGCTATTTCCCCCCAAGTTGGGAAATTATAAGGGCATGTGGCATCCTTGCTTCTGCAGAGTTGGATCTCCATTGTTGTGCATAGATTGACTCCTTCAATATATGGCTGACATATGGGCATCATCAGCATGCCATGCTATGATTAGTATGTGTGTTAGTGGCATTACCATGAAGGCTAGGCAGGTGACTGCCAGGGTCGTTAATCTGTTGATTAGTTTCTGTTGCTTTCTTCTCAGCTTTGCAATTGTGACACAACCCAATGATGCTACATCTATAGTAGCGAGCCATGAGCACTGTGCAGGAGCATTGGATTGTTCTGTTAGACTCTAGACTGGTTTGCACCAAGAATATGTCTCTCATACAGTTGAATAGCTTGTCATACGTTGAATCTGGGGATTCATATTACAGGGGTAACACTTTAACTCTTCTTATCTGAAGAGTTAACTAGATTTTAGCATTTCACTTGTAATAGACCTTTTAGACTTTTAGCAATTTTCTTTTGTAATTGGCTTGTCTATTTGCACATTTAATGTTTCTTCTCAATAGTTGGTTTTTGTTTTGTATTGTATTGTGTTTTGTTTTGTGTCTTGTTTGGTCTTGTTTTTATGCCAATAAAGGTCTGTCTGTCTGTCTGTCTGTCTGTCTGGAGGACTGCCAGTTGTCAGTACAGTTAAACAAAATACTCACTGCAGAAAACCCAACCAAAGTATACTGCTAGCCCCTTTTGAGGAAGAAGAAGGGAATGGATTAAGGGGGAGAGCTTCAGCTGTAGCTCCCTGCCATGAAAGGAGGGTTGAAATACACACTTTCCTGGAAGTAACCCCCTTTGAACACAGTGGGACTTACTTCTGAGTAGACATGCCTAGGACTGCACTCTACGTTTATGGTTGGTTATTACCATCAAACAAAATTACTTGCATCCAATGTTTTACTTTTTAGGCAGAAATCTGCAGCTGTTTTCAACTTTCAGTTTTGATTGCCATGCAAATTCAGATCAAACTAAACGTTACATGGAATGTGTAACTTGACCCTGTGTTTTCTTCTTGTTTTGCGTAAATAGTCTGCTGGGAGGCTGAAATGGGGCAAAACCATGGCGGGGGTAGGGGCTTTAGAACTTTAGCTCCCACTCTGGTTTCAATTCCAATTGAGCTCCATGCAAGCTATTTTAATGGGGAGGGGGAGACGACTTCCATTGGCTTTCAATTGACGGTTTTCTTCCAATGAAAATAGTGCAGTATTGTGGGAGGGGAGCATGATTTGGACCTGAACCACAAAGGGACAAAGTCCTAAAGCTCCTCATCCCCCCCAACCACAGATTCAGCCTACTTTGCTCCCCCAGCGCATTATTTCAAATGCATACACACACACACACACACACACACACACACACAAAACCACAGGGTCACGTTATGCATGCAACATGTGTAGTTTGACCTTTAGTGGTTGTGTCCCAAGTGATGGTTTGTCATCACAGTGTAATCCTGTGTAAAATTAGACCGGTGGAGTGACCGCTCCACTGGTCTAGGGTGTTACAAACATGCCGTAAGGCATTTTTGCGACACCCAGAGAGTAAGCGGCACTAGCGGAGAGGCTTGCGCTGCTCCTTTGGCGCCACAAAATGGACCAGCGCTGCGGTGGGCAGGTAAGGCCCCACCAGGCAGCAGAGGGATGGGGGAGGGTGGAACAGGGGCATTCCCAGAGGGGGCTTTGGAGGAAGGGGGAGGGATTGGAGGAGGAGGCCTCCGCCAATATCCTATCCCCCTTCACGGGCCATGTCATTCATTTTAAATGTCTACCTTATAAGGCTTGAAGAGTGTTCAATATTGTACAGTGACTTCTACCACTAGGATTGAGGTTTTCCGATCTGGGAGATTCCTTACATGCCTTCTTGCCAGCACAACAATATTGGGACCTAGCTAGCCTTCTTTGACAGAGCTGGGGTTGACAATACGAAATCTCTCTGAGTGAGTGGGTGCCAATATAGAGCGAAATTCATGGCCCTAAGCAGAAGTAGTCGTCGGAGATCTATGCCATTATTACCTACTTTGAGCAAAACTGGAGCTCTGCCCCAGAGATCAAAGTTCTTCAATAGTTAAAATGAAGGCTACTCCATTTTCATTCCCTGAGCTTCATTTCTCCTGGTCAATAATCTCATTTATTATACAACAGGAGGATTAGATGGTGCTTGCTGGTTGGCACACTCTGGGCATTAGTACATGCTGGCATGCATTTGACCATCTGCCAGGACTCTTCCATGCTAATGAAAAGGCACCATTTGCGGTGCCATCTCAGCACGTGCTGTTGCTCTTGACAGCCAGAACGGAGCATTGCATTCAGCAAAACCTGCGAGTCACAGGCTGTGACTCCACCAGACTTCCTTTTGGCTGCCTCCTGTCTGCACAAAACATGAACAAAGCAGGGGGAAGGTGTGATCATTCATAGCTGATCTTGCTAGAGACGAAATTCCAAGCAGTCAATATGGTTTGTAGGAAGCATCACACGGACTTGGGATGCCCAGTTGAGGTCAGAACATTCAAAAAAGAAGATTGTCCCAGAAGAGCTGAAACCAATCAGGTGAACACACCAGAGCTCAGCCAACAGTGGAATTAAATATTTAACTAAGGTACAAAATGTGAACAGTCATATGTTTTGGATACGCAAGAAAATCATGTACAAGTTTATTTAAAATAATTGTCATACAAAGTCCCCAAAGGTCCATATGAAAAATCCTGGTTAATTTGATTTCTGCCAAACAACAAATAGATCGCCACAAAATTCCATGAAGATCCAGCTCAGTGATGTCTTGGAAGGTGGTCTCTGAACCTTATCTGGAACCAAATTATAAGTGAACCTCTACAGTCAATATGAATCCTCCAAATATTTGTATGTGATTAAATAAATGCGGTAATACTGTAATTGCAATAATAATCCTGCAGATTTGCACTTACGCTAATGGTATCAAGCTTTTCAGGTAGACAATATTCTCATTTTAAGAACTCTTTTGAAGAAGGATCAGAAAAATAGAAGTCTTCCAAGCAATCTTTATTGTTCAAAAGAAGGCATGGTTGTGTAGAAATGCTTCTCACACAAACCTCGGAGTACCAATACGCAGTTTTCTCAAAGAACCAAGAAAACTACTGAGTGGTTTGACTATTTAACTCTCTTCTATCTGAAGTGTTCAGCATTAGGATCTCAGTGAGAACTTCAGTTAATGAAACAATCTTGATTCCTGATGGAACGCCAGTATAAATGATGATGTTTTTTCAAAGATTACTCATATAGGACCACAAGAAATGTCTTGTGCAGCTAACTCCAGCACGTAGTGTTGCCAATGTGTACCAACCACTAACTACTTGATTGGTGTAAATTAACTACGTTAATATGTGACTATTCAGAAAAACAGCAACTACATATACTGGAACTTCTCTCAAAACAACTGAATGGAGAAGTCTACAGACATGGCCTTCAGTATTTCCTGACAACATTATCCTCCTGTGCCCCATCTGGTGAAAGTTAGTCACACACAGCTAAAAAAAAACAAACCCTTTTCAAATCATATATCTATGTCAGTGTGTCATCTCCACATCCTTCTCACAGTTCCACCTCAAGGGTGTTCTGTAAGGATTGGGGGCAGAGGGCCGTACAGAAGAAACAGTCTGAATCCGTACTTTGAATAACTAAGGGCTTTATTGTTTGGGAAACAGCTCAGAAAAGGCAGGGTCTCCCTCTGCAGGGTAACTTCACCCTTAATTCCGATGGGCTGAGTCCCTTCAGTCAGGTAGAGGTTCTTCTTAGGGGGAATAGCCCAGGGAAGGGTCTGTGTGGGGAACAGAGTGCTGCCAATACTGCCTCCTTCCCAGTCTCGATCCACTCCCTCCCCCTCCCTGCCCCATTCTCCCATACATGTTTACTCAGAATTAAGTCCCATAGTATGCAGTGGGGCTTTACTCTCTGGAAAGTGTGTATAGGATTGCATAGTGTTTGTACCAGGGAATTGAACCAAATCTGAACCTAAACCCATAAACGGGTTCCAAGAGGTTTTTCCAGTGAACTGGAACTGGACTTCAACCTAGAGTCTTGGGCAGCCTCAACCTGGACCTCAACCTAGAATCCTACTGGGCTACTCCGCTGGCTGCACTAGCGTTCCGCCAGCGCTGGCTGCTGTAAAGCAGTCATAAAGCATGCTCCAGCAGCATGCTGAGTAGCGCGCTGCTAGAATGCCAGCAAGAAGGCCGGAGCCTTCCTATGTGTGTCGCCGGACCGCTGGCCGCCCTCCGGAGCAGGTAAGCCAGCTGGGGAGGTGTGAGGGATGGGGAGGGCAGAATGGGAGCTGGGAGGGGGAGGAATGGGGTAGGGAGACTGCAGGAGGGGTGGATCTGGCGGCAAAGGCGCACACGCTAGATCCTATCCCCTCTGGCAGCAGCCTCCCCGTCCCCTTTCTCTCCTTGGACTCGAGTCAGCAAATTTGCTGGCACAGGTCCAAGGAGACCCAAGGCGCGTGCTGTATCCAGCAGGGAGAGGCGGAGCGGGAGGGGTGATCCTGCCCTGTAAACCTCCCGCCCCATCTGTCCCTGCTGGATACAGCGCGCACCTTTTTTGGCGCAGCAGCACCAGTGGGAGGGGGGGAAGGATAGGATTGGGTTGTCGGTTGCTATGAAGCTGAACTGGAACTCTGATCCCTAACCACAAAACATGGTGACTGACTGAAAAGTAAGTAGTTCAATCATTAGTTCAATCAGCTTACAATTGTATGATTAATGTTTTATTTTCCTTTCAAAAAATCCTTTTATTTATTCCTTTGGTATAATAACACATGCAAGAAATTTACATTTAAAATAGACTCTGCACATCTTCAACAGCAATATCAAAACCATATACTGTAGTCCAGCCTGTGCTTTCCAAACATTCAGGAATAAAAACCAGTCTTCCAAAGACGTATTTGTTTGAGTACAGTATTTACTTTGATGTACCATGTTAATTTCTCCAGTATAGCACTGTATGTACCAGAGTTTCAATTAGAAATCTTTTACCTCTGGGACCAAGGGTATCTTCCAAACATGTGCAATTGCCCTGGCTGTTTGCCTTATTTTTTTTAATAAGAAAATGCCTGCTTTCAAAGAATGGATTATTGTCCCATTTTTTTAATCCTGTTGTATGCATTTATTCATTATTTTGAGCATCTTGAATTTACAGTGGTTTTTGAGTTTAGGGTAGGTTAATGAGATCCCAACCTCTTCCCTTGTAGAAACATACCTATTGCAGTGAAACTGCACTGTTGCACACTGAAATTCCAATCTGATTGTTTGCTGAGAATATGTGATACCATTTCTCCCCCGCCCCCAGCAAGCACTGTGTGGATTGTGGTGCTGTGGCCACTTAATCAAATGATCCCTGTGCATTTGTGGATGTACCTATTTAACACCTTTAGGTGATGAGTACTTTCTACATTGTAAGAAAAAGTGAAGTGTCTGTGTAGCTTTTTTATCTCTTTTTCCCCACACACAATGGCAAAAACTTGCAAGACTATCCTTGCCTTACATCCATGCAGAAATAACCGTCATTTCAGGAACACATTGGTTTGTATTTTCCTTCTTATTCCTTGCAAGCAGTGTACTCCCCCACCTTTTTTTTTCAGGGCTGAAACTCACAGACTACAATAAGTTTTGTTAAAACCTACGAACTCTAAATGTGAAGTAAGTGCCCATCTCACTCCCAGTTACAAAGGTGACAGCCATCCCTAGTATGAACTAAATTACCCTTTCGAGGCTATCCCAGGAAGCCTAAAATGTGGCTGAAGAACACTTTGATGAATTGCCTGGATAAGCCCTAAAGCTGGAACATGAGCAGTAAATGCCACAGAGCCAGAAACAAAAACCCCAAAAGCACACCCCTCCACAAGAATGGGCAAGCCAAACAGAAGTAGAAACTCTCCTTGCTATAAATAAAGAGAGGGCAACCAAGATATGCTGACATGTTTTTAGGCTGGCGGAACCAAACCTATCCTAGATGTTTGGGGTGGTTTTTTTTTTAATGCCTATGGAAGAGTGATAGCTGAGGGACTTTCCAGCAGAAACTTGTCTGACATTGTTTATTTCATTGGCACCCATTCACCGCTCCAGAAGGTTAGTCTGCATGTGTATGTATGCGCTTGTGTGCGTGCCTCGCATGGAACATAAGAGGATTGTAGACCCAATTCAGCTGAGATTTAGTGTACAGCATAACGGGTTAGAGGAGCTTTAGGTAGTCCTTTGCCACACAAAACAATGAACAGCAGTCTCTCTGTTCCTCTCGCCAGTTTGCTCTGCTCCTGCTTGACTGCTACGTTCGAGCATTAGGTGCCAATAATTTACAAAGACGGCCAGTGGATAGAGGAAAGAACGCTGGTTATGTCCATGTGTAAATCTGGTTTGGTAAGAGAACTGACATCATTAAACTGACAAGGGATCTCTCAGGCAAGGTCAGGGGAGCTACTAAAAGAAAAGGAAAAAAAAAACCCTCTTCATCTAAATAAGAGGGAAAAAAATCTAAAATGAAAAGAGAACAGGCTGAAAAACCTTTGACCAGAATTTATTTTTTAACTGAAAGGTTATTAATCAAAAAAATAACTAAATGCAATAAAGCAAAACACAGATATTAACCACAGCTAAAAGGAGAGGATGAAAACTGAGGAGACAATGGGGCCTTGGCAGCAGACAATGAAAATGGGTGTCGCTTTTCACCAAATGACTGTGCCAAAAGCATATTCAATTCAAATATGTTAGAAGCAGAAAACCTGCCAGGGAAACGGTTGGTCCGCTGGATGGTGAGGGAGAGAAAGGGGTGATAAAAGGGGACTTGGAGACTGCAGAGAAATTAAATGAGTTCTTTGCATCTGTCTTCACGGCAGAAGACCTCGGGCAAATACCGCTGCCGGAACGGTCTCCCCTGACTAAAGAATTAAGTCAAATAGAGGTTAAAAGAGAAGACGTCTCAGATTTAATTGATAAAATAAAGATCAATAAATCACCAGGCCCGGATGGCATCCACCTAAGAGTTCTGAAGGAACTCAAGAATGAAGTTGCTGACCTCTTGACCAAAATATGCAACTTGTCCCTTAAAACGGCCAATGTGCCAGAGGATTGGAGGATAGCTAATGTCACGCCAATCTTTAAAAAAGGAAGGAGGGGGGACCCGGCAAACTACAGGCCGGTCAGCCTAACCTCTGTTCCAGGGAAGATGGTGGAAAGTCTCATTAAGGATAAAATCTTAAAATACATAGAAGAACAAGCTCCGCTGAGGGAGAGTCAGCATGGCTTCTGCAAGGGGAAGTCTTGCCTCACAAACCTGTTAGAATTTTTTGAAAAGGTCAACAGGCATGTGGATGCGAGCGAACCCGTGGATATTATATATCTGGATTTTCAGAAGGCGTTTGACACGGTCCCTCATGAAAGGCTCCTGAGAAAACTCCACAGTCAGGGAATAAGAGGGCAGGTCCTCTTGTGGATTAGGAACTGGTTGAAGACCAGGAAACAGCGAGTGGGAGTCAATGGGCAATTTTCACAATGGCGAGAGGTGAAAAGCGGTGTGCCCCAAGGTTCGGTCTTGGGACCGGTGCTTTTCAACTTATTCATAAATGACCTGGAGTCGGGGATAGGCAGTGAGGTGGCCAAGTTTGCAGATGACACTAAACTTTTCCGGGTGGTGAAGACCAGCAGGGATTGTGAAGAGCTCCAGAAGGATCTCTCCAAACTGGGAGAATGGGCAGCAAAATGGCAGATGCGCTTCAATGTAAGTAAGTGCAAAGTGATGCACATTGGGGCAAGAAACCAAAATTTCACATATAAGCTAATGGGTTCTGAGTTGTCTGTGACGGATCAAGAGAGAGATCTTGGGGTCCTGGTGGACAGGTCGATGAAAGTGTCGACCCAGTGTGCGGCGGCTGTGAAGAAGGCCAATTCCATGCTCGGGATCATTAAAAAAGGGATTGAGAATAAAACGGCCAATATCATTATGCCTTTGTACAAATCGATGGTAAGGCCACATCTGGAGTATCGTGTCCAGTTCTGGTCACCACACCTCAAAAAGGATATAGTTGAATTGGAAAAGGTGCAGAAAAGAGCGACCAGAATGATTCGTGGGATGGAGCACCTCCCTTATGAGGAAAGGCTACAGTGTCTGGGGCTTTTCAGCCTAGAAAAAAGACGCATGAGGGGGGACATGATTGAGACTTATAAAATTATGCATGGGATGGAGAGAGTGGATAGAGGAAAATTCTTCTCCCTCTCGCACAACACCAGAACCAGGTGACATGCACTAAAATTGAGTGGAGAGAGAGTTAGAACATACAAAAGAAAATATTTCTTTACCCAGCGTGTAATTCATCTGTGGAACTCCTTGCCACAGGATGTGGTGATGGCATCTGGCCTAGATGCCTTTAAAAGGGGTTTGGACAGATTCATGGAGGAAAAGACCATCACAGGTTACAAGCCATAAGCAACCTCCTGGTTTTAGAAGTGGGTTTTCTCTGTGCCAGGTGCAAGGGAGTGGCGACTGGACACAGGTATCTTGTTGTCTTGTGTGCTCCCTGAGGCATCTGGTGGGGCCACTGTGTGACACAGGAAGCTGGACTAGATGGGCTTTTGGCCTGATCCAGCAGGGTTGTTCTTATGTTCTTATGTAAGCTGCAGTCCTCAAGTCACCAACTACAGTGGATGTGTACCACAGTGACAGCCCCATTCTGGGCTGCTCTGGAGCGGCCCAGAGGTCTACTCGGGGAAAGGGAACGTTCTTCCCCTTCCCTCTATGTAAACCGGAGAAGGCCCAATGGGCCTCCTCAGATTTTCACCAGCTAAATAGCTGGCGGAAGTAAGAGGAGGCTGTGTAACAGTCACGCCAGCCCGAATGGGGGCAGGGATATGCCAGACGCCATCCCCGCACCTTCCCAGGCCATCTCGGCCAATGGCCTCCCTCCCTCGCTACCCAGACCACCCCCACGCTCGCCAGGGGATCTCTTACCAGCCTCCGGCGGCCGTGGGGACGTCCCGGCAGCGGAATGAGGGCAGCTGGCCTTGCGCCAGCCGCCCTTACTCCCATGTCATTGCGAACATGCTTTACAGCACGTTCGCGACGGCTTCTGGCAGCAGAACGCTCGCTCTGGAAATGCTTGGAAATGTTCAAAGCCAAGTATTTTTGCTTCATGCACATAAAGCTGAATTTCATCACCACTGGCAAAAGCATTGGCTTATTTTGACTTATTTTGACTTTGGCCTGTGGGATTAGGTGTGAGTGGTCATCCATCTTGGAACTGGTGCTGAACAGAAAAATAGAAATAAACAAATAAAAATGTCAAGAAATGGAGAGGGTGACAACATAGGGAGTCTAACTCAGTTACTTCTCATACTATTACCTTTGAGAAGGAAAGGTTATAATTGAATAATTCTTTCCAATTGTTCATCCATCTTCATTCTTCTGGCTTGCTTATCAATAGCTGCCATGTAGCACAGATGCCTAGGACATCCAAATCGAATTAAGTTATTGGAATTTCCAAATCACCATCAACAACTACCTCAGGAGTGCTGGAGAGGAAATCAAGTTATCCTGGTACATGGTACCTTATTAAAAGTTTAAGGAAAGTGAATTACGCACTAGAGGTTGACCTAGCCTTGCTAGTGATGATGACGGTGGCCCTCTACAAGTGAAACCTCTCTCCAGTTCAGTCTCCAGTCTGGCACTGGTGAGAAGAAAGGTGAAAGGCTGTGACCTGGCCTTGACTTGGAAATTGTAACTCTTGTTACTCTTGTGGTGACGAACATGATCCAGGTACAAGTAGTGGTGTAGCTAGGGGGCAGTCTGCCCCTGGCAACATGGAGGGTGTCAAAGCCGCTGGATAGGCAGCAAAATGGCAGTGGTGAGAAAGGCAGCAGTGGCGGTGGCGGCGAGAAAGGCAGCAAAACAGGCCACAGAGGCCTTCCAGTGGTGTGGTGAGCTGCAATTTGTGTCCCCCTCCCTCCCACCCCTGAGGGACATTTGGCTCCGGATTATGTCACTCAGGGGGCGGGCCAACTGACGCCACATCCTGCGCTGCGGCCCCACCCGCGTGGCGTAGCTACGGTATGCCACTGGGTACAAGTGCTTAAGGCACAAACTAAATGGGTAAGACCTAGAATAATCCAAGAATTGCCATTGGTGAATCAGGCAGACAAGCTGAACAAGGAGTTTTATTAGATATGCTAAGAGAAGGCTAGGTGGCCTGTGCAGAGTGAGGCCTCACAGTTCGGCCACCTTGGAGGAGGGCTGGAGCTCAGTGGTAGAGCACATACTTTTCAAGGAGACAGTCCCACCTCAGTGCCTGGCATCCATAATGATACCGGGTTGCTGGTGACCCTGGGACAAAGCACTTCCTGTCTGCCTGTGGAGATTAAATATGCCTCCCTCCTTTCTCCTGATCTGGCCCAAAGACCAGGGCAAAATCTGGTAGTCACCACAGGAATGAAGCCAGGCAGAGGGAGACCATCCTCAGGAGAAGCCTCCCTCCCAGGTACATGAAGAATTCCCAGAACGTATCCAATAACACATAGCCCAGGGTTGAGGAGGAATAGGACAGGCCTCTGACCAAGCTCAACCAGCTTCAGGCAAGTAAAGAGTTACAACATAAAAAGCAATTAAAATATGTAATATGGGGGGGGGGAGGGATAGTACACGAATAAAACAAGCAGTCTTGGAAAATGGCATGGGCATTGGCTATGCCCAAATACAAATCTTAGGAAAAAATACAGTACATAAAATTGCAGGCAAACTAAAGCAAAATACAGGTGGACCCCTGTATCCGCTGGGGATATGTTCTAGGCCCCTCCATGGATACTTGAAACCGTGGATAAGAGCGAACACCCCCTCCATGGTTTCCTGAGGGTCCCCCCACCCTGCCTCCCCTGCAGGCAGGCATGCTTGCCCCCCCAGCTCTTATTTTCTTTCAGCAAGCTTTGTTTCTACCTTAAAACAAACAGAGAAGCAGCCTCCACTGCAGGCACGTAGAATGAGACTAAGTCCTAGAGAGGCTCTGCAAGGTTTCTGTTAACCTTGCAGAGCCTCTCTAGTACTTAGTCTCGTTCTACTTGCCTGTAATAAGCTGCTTCTCCTGTTTCTTTAAGAAAGAAACGAAGCTTACTGAGGAAAAAGTAAAAGCCTGGGGGGGTCCCCACGATCCGTGGATAACTGAAACCGTGGATAGCGAATCAGTGGATATGGGGGCCCACCTGTAATTCCCTAACTAAAACATCTAAAATTTACTGTTCCCTAACTAGGGTCAGCTTGAGGAGTTCATAACACCAGGACACACAAGCATCCTGGGCCCACCTCTGTCTGCTTGGCCATGCAATCTTTCTGCAATGGTGAGGTTTTCAAGGCATCTCATTCCTACTGAACCTTATACTGAGGCTATCTTTAGGGAAAACAGATAGCAAACAGAAGAAGAGAGCAAAGGGGAGCACAGTCATCAAACTGCCCCAACAATGCTGTACTGGGTGCTACTATTACTACTGGGATTGAGGGGTCAGCCTGGCCAGGTGGGCCTGATGGACATGGGTCTTTAGCACTGGCCTATCTTGGTTGACCCCTGCCTGGTTGGTATCTCAGGTAGGCGTTGAGAAAGTCCCCTGTCTAAAACTCTGAAAACCAGCTGCAAGACAAGATTGACAATACTGATGTGGCTGGACCAGTGGTTTGCTTCAGTATAAAGCAGCTTCACATGTTCATATATATGTCTCTGTGTGTGTGTGTGTGTGTGTGTGTGTGTGTGTGTGTGTGTGTGTGTGTGTGTGTCTCCCAGCAAAACTGTTTAGTGTTTATGAAAGGTTCTTCATTATATTTATTTCATTCAGTAAAGTCGTTTTGGGGATTTTTAGCCTGCCATAGGGCACAACAGAATCCTCGCTACAATCCTAGCAAAAAAGAGCAATGGAAACACACACATACACAATCTCACCAAGCAACAGTTAAAGCCAGAATCTTAAAAACCTAAAAACAAGCTTGAAGATGACCTAAAATTAGTAAAATTCTGTCTTCAATGTTCCTCTTTCCCATTTCTCACAGTTGCTGACGAGAGAAATATTTTTCCCAGTTTTATCTTCAAAAAATTAAAATGGAGCTGTGCTGTAAATATTTACGGGAAGAGGGCATCACTGCTGAGAAGCTCCTGCTCTTAACAGGAGCACAGCATGCAGGGCCGGCCCATCCATGAGGCTGGTTGAGGTAGCGCAGATTGGTGGGTAGTGCCCTCTTGCATCTGCCCTTTCACCACCACTGCATCTCTTCCTCCTCCCCTCATTCTGTGGATTGGAAAAGGAAGAAGGGAATGGAGCCAATGAGGAACTATGGGCTGGTGGGCTAAGAGTGTGACACTGTAGCCCATCAATCCAGGGAGTGGGAGGAGCAGAGGCTGGCACATCATCGGGTAAGGGGCAGCATTTGGCACTGCTGCCTGAGGCACTAGTGTTGGAAAAGGGGGTTCCAGGGTTTTTAGCAAGCAATCAGCAGAAGAACCCATTTTCCTATGAGAAATCCCACCACCCAGCCAGTCAATAAACACACACAGGTGTAGAGGTAATTAAGGTTCCAAAAGAAATACTATTTACTCACAGTTTTACAGTTGTACACATCTTCTGAAGTGTCAGAGGCTCCTACTACTAATGGAACAGAGAACCCTATAGCTGTTCTCTTTGTGTGTGAGAGGATGGTCATCATGGCGGAAACAGAGCTTAGGAGTCTGCACCCCTCTCCTTCGGTGGTGAGAGAGAGAGAGAACATGTGGGGGAAAAGAGGAAGGCAGTTGCACAAAGGGGCACACCTCCTACAGGTATCATAGAGAGGGCAGGTAAAGGGTCTTAGGTGTCTGGACAATATAGTGCCCCCCAGAGTCCTGCGGGTGGCATTGCACCCAAATTCAAACAACTAGAAGGTCTTAGGCCAGCCCTGACAGCATGGTCTATGTAGTCCCTCACAAGATCAACCTTGCATTGCGGGCTATGCTCCAGAATTCAATAGATACCAAAAGCTTCACTGCTGTTGCCCTTTGTAAAATGCTTCTGGACAGGAAAATCCTAATTGCTCCAGCCCAGCTCTTTGTGTAATCATAAAAGGATGGTGCCCCGTACAGTTGCTGACTAAGTGAAGCCCGTTCTGCAAATCTGCAGCAAGCAATCCTGCACGTCTCACTTTTGGTGGATATATGCTTGGATTCATTAGGTCTAACGGTCCATAACAAAACAGGAGCTCATTACAGTGTTTATTGTTCTGGGATATTGTTCCTTCTCTGCAGCTGCACCTGAACGAAACCAGGCTCCTAAAGAGTCTCTTTAAACTACTCTTGTACAAGGATTAACTCCCAAAGAGCAGTTACACATTTTAAATCCCTGGCTGTCATAAACCCTCTTCACACTTTCCCACCCTGCATTGTCCCATAAGCCCATCATGTGCTTAAGGGTAAGTCCCTTGGCATAGAGAGTTCACTTTCCCCCACTCTTTGAGTACACTTAGGAATAGATCCCATCAGGCCTGGTGCTTTCGAACTATGGAGTTGCTTGTATCCCAGGTTGCTTGTATCCCAGAGTTGCTTGTATCCCTGTGTTTCGACAAAGAGGAAGAGTGGGTCTCTGCAGAACCACATGGGATACCATCTCTTTCATAGCACTGTACAGGGCCAGTAGGACCCCTGACAAACTGAACTTCATAGGTGGGCTGAGTGGCAGCGCAATCCTGTGTAACCTTGCACCGGTGTAACAGTAGATGCACCGGTGTAAGTGCACTTATGCCAGTGTAATGGCACTTACAACGATGCATCTGCTGTTACACCGGTCATCTACTGTTACACCAGTGCAGGGTTACACAGGATTGCGCTGTGAGTCATTGTGCCATCACCTTCCAAAGGCTATGGGCATGGATGGACATTGTCTTCTGAGGGCCCTGGACTCTTGTCGGCTGCCCAGTGATGCTGACTCGGATGCTGGCCCTTGACACAAATCCCTTCTGACCTACAAGTCCTTCCTCCAGTCGCAGAATCTGGAGAATAGGTGTGGTCAGTAGCATCGCTGGAGGTGGGGCAGAACGCTAAGTTCCGAGGGGGCGGGGCCACCTCGTGCCGGTGAGTAACGGAGGTCAGCAGCAGTGCGGAACTTAGCGTTCCGCCCCACCTCCAGCAACACCACTGGGTGTGGTTACTCAATGGTACTTTCTCATCATCATCATCATCATCATCATCATCATCATCATCATGACTATATATGTTTCTGGAACCCCATCAAAATGAGTTGACATGCTGAATTCTGGTGAGCCCCTCATGCACCCAGACAGAATTGACAGAAATCAGCTCAGATGCTATCGGAGTTGCTTAAGAGCTGATACAGATGAACAAGGAACTTTAAAGAGGCTGCTTGAAATTTCTCTCCTTATTACATACAGCAACCACCTGTAAAAACAGAGTCCTTTATTAAGGCTTGCTCCTTTTTGAGAGACAGTAATTAACAGCATGAGGGAATCAGTCATTGAAATACCATCATGTTCACAGGGAAGCATTCTATGAAGAAAGCTGAGGATTAGTAGTAGCTGCTACTTAGTTGCTCTCTGACATATTTTATTCCAGTCCTCAGTCCTTCTTGTCTGTATTTATCAACTTGCAGATTTTACAAACAGCAAACCATCTCTGTGCAGCAATGTACTGCACTACCTGGATTTGTCAAAAAACAACACAAAACAAAACCCCAAACTATCAAAAGTTAGGGGCTATATCACCACTGGCTCCAGTAAATTGACGAAGAGCACATAGCTCCAGTCATGGAAAACACATGTACACACATGGCTCAGTTCAGATATGGGCTCAGTACATCAAGCTATTCTTTAAGGAAAAAAAATTAGAAAATAGTTTGGTTATTACCAGAGAGCTAAACTGGAGCCCAATTCAGACCTTTGGCATGTCTGATGACACCACTGGGAGCCTGATGGGGTCTGAATCCCTTTTCCAGACCTTTCTGCGGGACCCCAAATGCTCTTATTTGGCTGTAGGGGAAGAGGAGCAAGGAGGGAAAGAAGGAGGTGTCTGTCCCTCCCCTCTACTCTTCTTCTCCTCCCGCCCTCCCTGGCGCTTGGAATGCTGCTGCAACTGTGTTCTAGACGGCAGGGACACTCCGTCATGTCATGTTCCCAGGGTGCCTGGCACATTTGTTTTTCCCCACTCGGAGAAATCAGCAGAAAATTGGGTCCCACAGAAATTTTTCAGATGGAACAGGAATGCTGCAATCAGTGTTAATAAAGGCCTACGATTATGTGGTCCACTGACAGCTGACAGCACAATACGATTGTCCCCGTCCTTGTTATTCCTTCATTCCCCAGTAAACATTGCAAGAAGAATATAGCCCTTGTCAAGCTGAGATAACCTGAGAATGAATAGGAGAGGCCAAAAACACCTCCTTGAACAATCAGAACCAAAGTCAACAGAGCTAAACTGGGGAAATACATATTTCAGACATTTCTTTCTTTGTTTCTCTTGTTGTTGTTTTAGTTTTGATCCCCCCCGCCCCCCTCTCCATAGACATATTTCTCTACAATCCACCAAGCTAGTGGCGGCAATGAGGAGCTCAAGTGATGTCCTCATTTTGCAGAGGAAGATAAAGACCAACGAAGCCAAAAGTCCTTACACGGGTGCAAACATACCAGCCTAGGTAAATTTACACCAGCTCTCCAAAGTGGGAGGGAACCCGTTCTCTAGTTGAGATAAGGGGCTGTCTCACAAGGGTTCCCAGCAATCCCAGGCAATTTCAGCCGGCCACTTTCTTATCAAAGGTCACGGAGGAAATCGGAGGGGAAAAATACCAAAACAAACACAAACACAGAGATTGTGAAGGTTTACTTATTTTGTTAACATTCCTAAAGCTGCGACACTTTCTGTTTGCAGAGCAGCAAAATGGAGGCTGTTCTACAGCAGCCCTGAGAAATCGGTTGTTTGCTGAACAGAAAGGTAGCGCACGTCTTCATAAGGCTACTGTTTGGGAGCTTGGTACTGAAGTAGGAGTAAAATGGGGGAAAGCCAGATATAACCTGCTGCAGAGTGTGATATAACCTGCAGAGTGTCAGAGTGTGATGCCAGAAATCTCACCCACATTCAGTCTTAAGTTATAAGACCCTACAGGTTTAAACAGCAATGAGTCTTGTGGCACCATAAAGGCCAATAGGTTTACTGTGGTAAATATTTTCATGGATTAGAGTCCACTTCATCAGGGCTCTTGGTTGGGCTCCATGTTTCTTCCACACTAGCTGTGTAGTCTGCAAGTGCCATTCCTTGTTCACTCACTTTTTACAGAGAATTCAGGTAACGTTGTACATAACCCATTGCTCACTGTGTTTTCTTTGCTGTCCTCTCATATTTTTTTTCCAGATCTGATCTGTGGTAATTAAAAAAAAATGCAATTGCAGTGTCAGCCTGTCCTATGTGAACTGGCAAAGGACTATTAAAACTCAGGGCTAGTGTGCCTTTAATTAAAAGCTTTCTGCTAGCTGGTTCTGCTCCTTGCATTGGTTCTTGCTGAGCACAGGAACAGTCTCTTAATTACAGCATAATAAAAAGCAGAGATATCACCATGCCAACAAAAGTTCGTATAGTCAGGGCGATGGTGTTCCCAGTAGCAATGTATGGTTGCGAGAGTTGGACCATAAGGAAGGCTGAGCGCCGAAGAATAGATGCTTTTGAACTGTGGTGCTGGAGAAGACTCCTGAGAGTCCCTTGGACTGCTAGGAGATCAAATCAGTCAATTCTAAATGAAATCAAGCCTGACTGTTCCCTGGAAGGACAGGTACTAAGGCTGAAACTCAAATATTTTGGCCACCTAATGCGAAGAGAGGACTCTCTAGAGAAGACTCTGATGCTGGGAAAGATTGAAGGCAAAAGGAGAAGGGGAAGGCCAAGGATGAGATGGTTAGACAGCATCACCGATGCAACAAACATGAAAATGAGCGAACTCAGGAAGATAGTGGAGGACAGGAAGGCCTGGCGGGATATGGTTCATGGGATCACGAAGGGTCGGACACGACTTAACGACTGAACAACAACAACAACAATGTCCACAGAAGCAGGACCATAAATTGTTTGTTCCTACCATTATATTTTTCTTTTCACAATAGAGCAATATAACCAGAGCTGTGTAGTGTGCAGAATACATAAGATGTTCTGTATCAGGCACAGTTATTCATATGTTACATTCAGAGGGCATACAACAAGAAATGCAGCCTGTACTCTACATTTTCAAGGAATCTAGTTCCTGTGTTGAATTTTTAAATGAATGGATGTACAGTGAGGTCATTCACATGTTAAAACATGTACACATGTACAGACACTTGCATGTGTATACAACATATGTTCTTATGATATACCTTCAGCGGCGAGGGCTGAAGGTATATCATAAGAACATAAGACGGGCTGGACCAAAGGCTCATAGACTCCATAGCAGGGCTGGCCCATCCATGAGGCCACCTGAAGGGGTGCCTCAAGCAGCAGATTGGTGGGGGGTGTCCGTTTTTGTCCCTCCCCCAGTTGCCTCCACCTCTCCACCTCCTTCCATTCCCTGAATTGCAAAAGGAAGAGGACATGTGGAGGGGAAGAGAGTACTGAGCTAGAACACTGGCGAGTGGGAGGAGCAGAGTTGGGCAGAAGTTTGGGTGTTTAAGCCTGCTTAGCCTTTATTTTCTTTTTAAGTAAATACTGTCTTCAAAAAGTGAAAAAAGGAGGGCCCAGGGAATTAAGCCTGTTAACTTTTGTCTTTGACAAATCGTTAGAATAAAATATAACACAGCTGGAGATGCATTTGGAGGAAAATGAAATGACTCTCTAGAATCAATATGCATTTCTTAATAATCCTATCAAACCAGGCCCATTTCCATCTTTGACATGGATATTGGCTTGGTGGATAAGTAGAATGCAGCGAATACATGACACATCTCCACAGAGTAGTGGTGTGGGTTTGGGGGGGCTGGTTCCTGAAACTGGTGTCCAAAACTGTATCCATCATTTTAAAAAAATAATTCATCCTGAGGGACCTACATCTCCTCATGTTTGGCTACAGGGGAATCGGGGAGAGAAATTGGAACATGGGGCTTGAAACAGTATATCAGAATGATTGCTGAAAATGACATGGAAGAAGTTATACTAAATCATAGTCTTAATATGAGCCAACAATATGCTATTCTTGAAAAGGAAAGAGGGTGCAAAAGTCATTTGGACTTGCTACAAATGAAGCATTGTTGTCCATAGTCAAACTAATCTGGCTGCAGGATTTAGGATTCATTCATAATATCGAAGAATTCAGGGAAAAGGGGAATAAATGTTGAAGGATCAAATGTATACATACAGGTGCCTGAGATACAGTAGGTAGACCTGTGGACAACCTTCAATCTGAGTCTATTTGGATTTAACAAATGAACTTTTGCATTTAACATAAATAATAATTGCCTTGCTGGAGCATCAGACCAAAAGTCTACCTAGTCCAGCAGTCCGTCTCTACACTAGTCTGACAGATGTACCTGGCAAGTTCACAAGTAAGGCACGATAAAAAGAAGGGCCCAGCTGATTTCATCTATCTTCTAATCTATCAGTCTGTAGATGGGGAAGAATAGGTGATTATTGGCTCAATCTGATTGGCCACTTACAATGGCGGATTTTGCGATCTGCCACCATAAGTGCCACTGCAGCACTGTAAATGTCAAGCCACTGTCGTGCATATAGGAGCTGCCAGCACAAATGGCTGGAGGTTCTGCATGCCCACCAGAGATGGACCCAGCCCTCGTTGGAGCAGGTAAGGTGTTGGTGGATCAGGGATGAGAGGATCGGGGATGGGAGTAGGGAAGGCAAAGGGCAGGAGGGGTAGATCTCAGCGGCAGCAGCGCGTGCCAAATCCTATCCCCATTTTCCCTGCTGGACATGCCCCCTGACACTCCTCGGACTTACGCCACCCAAATACCTGGCATAGGTCCGAGGGCACCCACTGACAGCCAGGTTGCCTACAGAGAGGTAAGTAAAAATATTTCTCCCAGGCCATCTGGTCGTCCTCCACCATAGCATGCAGTGCACACTCCGTTAGCGTGGAGGATGGTGGAGGATAGGGAAAGCGTGGAACATAGGGTTCGGCTGCCTATCTTGCACATTTACTACGTTATCTTGTTTCCCGTGGTGGCAAATCAAAATGGATAGAGAAGCAGGAACAGAGTTTGTGAGTTGGCTGCCTTGACATCTCTGTAATTGCTCCTGTCGAAGGAGAAGGTGTGTGTGTGTGTGGGGGGGGAAACCTAACACACATTCTATGGACACAGTTTCAGTTGCTCTGTGCGTGAAGAGTAGCAAAGAGGCTGGAGTGAAGGGACTGGGAAATTGTTGGTTGCGAGCTAGATGACAATGGGATTGAATATCACATGTTGAAGCAAGATGACCAGTAAAGCTTTGACTATGGATATAGAGAATGAAGCTATTTGTATGCGACACCTTCTGATTGTGTGTCCTAAACTGCAACTTTGTCCACAGGTGTCTGAATGCTGACTGATCAATTAGAAATGATTTCCACACCAAGAATTGGGACAACGGCATTCTTGTTAGCATCAACAATGCAGGAAGTCTGTAGAAGACTCCAGTGCCAGTGATTTGCCACCAGTCTGTTTAAAGGAAGCAATGTTGGCTAAGAAGCGCCACCAGACTTGGCGTTTAGGGTTAACTTAGGTTATTTAAAGTTCCAAAGCATCTGGAAGGTAGTTACATTTCTCCTTTCTAATGATGTTATGGTCTGGCTTCCTCCACCTCCTGCTGCTCATTTTATTTAATTTTAACATGGGAAGGATGAGATTTCCTTAGCTGTGGCTCTGCTATTCATTTCATTCATTGATTTGATTCTCTTGGTGTTACTGTTGATGCCTTCCCCAGATAAATGCCTGCTGAGGGGGTGTCAGGGGAAAGGGGTTTAAAAATAATGTTTCTGCTTACTCTGAGCCATCACACGAAAGACTTGCCCGGCTGCGGTAATGGCACATAACTATAATCCACATTAAAATGAAGAGAGACAGCTTGACAGCTGTAAAAACTGCCCCAATATTGCATCATGCACCAAAGTGGGCTAAGTGCAATGTCCTATTTATTTGCTCCAGTGTGTTGCATATGTAAGAGGGATGGAGAAGATGGCAACTCGCTGATGAATTGCCAATGTGCCATTTGGAGCTGCTAGTATGAACAGCTGGGTACCAACAGCAAATCCCCATTTTCCAGTTTCACTCCACTGTGTTTTGTGTGCTGGATTTTGCCTTGTTTCTAATAGTGGCAAAAGTTGGTTTTACGTATAATTAACAATTTTTCTCCATGCTTTTAGTCTTTTTAGATGAAAGAAATAATAATTTGAGGCTGTGTACTCTGTGGCCAATGACTTTATCACCTTATTTACAACTAAATACAGAAGACATAGGTCACCCGCACCTGCATGAATAGGATTAGGTGGGCCTGCCTGACAAGCAGCTAGTTACCATAAGGGCAGTGGGCACGTGTCAATACAAGGCCCCCACAATAGTCTAGAATGGCACAACATCCAGGGCATTGTGGGGGGAAGTTGGCAGCCATCAGAAGGCAGCCACTGGAAGGAACTCTGATGCTAAGTTCTTTTACACTTTAAAAACAGTTTTAAATCTTTTTTTTTAAGCCTACCCTTCTGCCACGCTACAAGGCAAGCATCCCACCTTTGATATGAAGATAAATGGAACAACAAAACAAGGAGGGGTTCATCTGAAATGAACAAAGAATGAAGACAAAATAGATGGAGGCTTAAACAACAATCCCTCAAAATGGAATACTGAAGTGAAGAAAAAAAAATCTTGCACATCCCAGGTACAAACACTAAAAACTTTATCCATTCCTATCAAATTGCACACTTCCCTCATTTTGTCCCCAGCATATGGGCTCCCATATTCTGATCTTGCAGCATCATTAAGTTTTTTTGTCACCACAAGGGGAGAGAAGAGGACTTGACCTCTTCTCGTTGGCCTGAACAGTCTCAAGCAGGCTCTGTGGAGCACTGAACATACTATGAATTGCAAAGTATTCATCAATAAATTGTGATTAATGATGAGTCTGACCCCATCCATTTTCCTGCTTCTTATCAGATGTTCTAACTGGTTCACAAAGCTGGATCCAGAAACACTTGACTCTTGTTGCTGTTCCACCTTCTGTACTTTTGTATGCTTAGTATTCAGTCCCCTACTAGAGGCACTTGAGATGAAGAATGTCCTGTTGCTAATGTAGAACTAGGGGGTGTGAATCTGCGTGTGAGAACAGCACACACCACTGGCGTGAGAAAAACAGGCAGGGGACAGAAAGAGACCTTGATTCTCAGCGGTATGGCTGCTGCTGAGTGCTACTTTCTAGGCTTCGGGTAGGGGTCATGTCCTCCTGAGGCTTCATGAGAAAATAGATCTGAGTCCAGGTCCAACTAAGGTAAATGAAAAGGTTTCCTTTTACTTTATTGAATGTTGGATGAGGATATTCCTTAAGGCACAGCCTGCGAAACAGAATTCATTTATGTCCAGCATGTCTTAGATGTGGTTTTTGTGAGTGATATCAAGAAGGCTTTTTTGTATAGCGTACATTTGGGGTTTGTCTTGATTTTTTCCTCATGAGTATATAGCTGATGTGGCATGTCACATGCTGGAAACCGCCATTTTTCCTTTGACGGCTAGGCCTCCGAAACGTGGCTGTGAAATTCAAGGGATCTGGTGGACACGCATCATACGTCCCACAAGCAGAAGGGATGGCCTTTTTCTCTCCTGCTATTGCTTCCCTGCAGCTGATATTCAGGCATCTTGCCAAAGAACCTGGAGATAGTGCACAGCCATCATGACGAGGAGCCATTGATAGACCTGTCTTCCATGAACTTGTCCAATCCCCTTTTAAAGCCATCCGACCTCATTGTCATCACCACCATGTGGCGACAAATTCCAGAGATTAATTACTGCATGCACTGTGTGAAGAAGTGCCTCCTTTTGTCTGTCCTAAATCTATCACCAATTACCGGTAGGTATGACCCCTGGTGAGGTTGTATGACCCTGGAAGCAGGGCCTCACCCACATTATTTAATTCATTCATTCGTTAGTTTAGAAAAATTATGCCCCGTCTTATCCCATGTCAAAGCAAATGCCCAAGGCGGCTTACAAAGATAAAAAAATAAAAAGTTCACAATATATAAAACAATAAATAAGATAAATTAAAAACAATAAAATCCACTGGGGGGGCGACAATATAGAGCACTAGTGGTGAGCTTGTGAAAACATTAGCATTGGGAACACATGCAATGAGGTTAGGTGTGATGGCACGAGGCCTACTCAAGACTTCCACAAACCATCTTCGAAGAGCAGAAACCATTTTCAAGCTTAAATTCAAACAAACAATAATGAGAACTTGGGGCTGAACTGAACATTTTCCAGTGAAAAGTGATGGCTCTCAGCGGCGTTCCTGTGGTAGGGGCTCGACAGTAAGTCGCGCCCTGACCTACTACCGCGTTCACGAACCAGAGCGAGGAGGCCCCGCCCCCTCGTCGTCGGAGCCTTCTCGCTCCGGTTCGTGAACGCGGTAGTAGGTCGGGGCGCGACTTACTGTCGAGCCCCTACCGCAGGAACACCACTGTTGGCTCTAATGGGGAGATGGGTAAAAAGGGGGCAAACCCGCTCTGTTTCCCACTGGCTGCATTTTCTTCACCCCCATTGTTCGCACGGGACATTCTGGGGAAAAATTTGTGACAGCCAGTCAGTGGCTACCATGGGAAGCATAGGAAGACTATTGGTCCCCCTACCACAGCACTGTTGGTCCTAACTAGCGGTGACTTTCCAGGTTTCAAACAGGAATCTTTTTCTGCCCTACCTGGGGATTGAACCTGGGATCTTCCTTATGTAAGGCATGTGCTCTATCTCTGAGCTATGGCTCTTCCCCCTCCCCACTTCCCATGCTTTCACCAATAAGCCACCCACCTTTGCCCCATTTCCCCCTTGGTGCTTCCTGACACAGGGCAGAGACGTTGGGCACAACCTTCCTCAAGACTCCTCCACAAAGTCATATATTTATCCTCACAACACTCCTGTGAGGTAGGTTAGTCTGAGAGAGGGTGACTAGTCCAAGGTCACTTGGTGAGGACACATTTGAACCTGGGTCTCCCTGTCCAAATCCACTTAAGAGAAAGAAGGGAGGAGGAATCTGCAAAATAAATTTGGAAACAAGAAACCTTTCCTTAAAATTCAGTTTTGTATTCCCACCCCTTTCCTTTGGTCCGTAATACTGTCAACAGCACTAACAAGGAAGATCTAAGAACATCTGCAGCCGTTCTTAGGATACATTTCTGAATGTTTGTAACATTCAGCATCTGTGTGATTGCGGTTCTATGGAATGTAGGTACTGATCAAACCACTTCAGTCTCAAAATGGTCCTATATGCAGCAATACTATAGGCAGAGATACTTCTCTGAGCATGCGCTTATAGAGATGGAAAATAGCACAGTCATTGGTCTCTGTCCTACTTTCTTCGAGCTCACATATTTCTTTGATGCAAAGAGGGCCCCTGGCAGCTATTATAAGGAGACTGCAAGATACCCTCCATTTTCCAACGAGGAGAGCCTACCAAGCAAGGATGCCAACCAACATACCTGGCTGTGTAAATTTGCACTCACACTTAAAGTTATAATAGATGGCCCTTCTGTCTGATAAAGGCGCCTTACAGGAGTCTGGCACCGGGACAAAGGGAATCAAAGGTCATGCCTCACATTCCAGTTCTGTTGATAGGAAAGGAGCCAGATAATATCTACAGTCCCCAAGAAAAGAAATCAAGAACTTAGAACATAAACTGATGTACAGGGCTGGCAAGCAGGAAACTCCAAACAAAGTCAGAAATGGAGATTGATACCATTGCTGTGCTTTTCATTTGCACAGTTATGTTAGTAAATACAACACATCCATCCTGCAGGCAGAGATCCATTCTTGGCTGCCACTGAACATTCGTCCTCACCCCCAGTCCAAAGAGTATTAATGTGTATTATGTGGGGGATTCTCAGACACCCCAATTCTGTCACCATCATGTCTAGACAGACTCCCATTTCCGACTGCTAATTTGTACTGTCACTGCAAATCGCTCTCTCCCAGTCCAAGACTGGTTCAAGCATATGGAAGGGAGAATTTCCTCATATCTTCATTCTCTCACATGTATGACATCACTTGCTCTTTCTGGAGTCCTGGTCCCTGGGCTGAGAGGTGCCTTTTCAGAAGTTTTTAGAACTCAAGGAGCCTTGAGCAATGCATGTCCCAAATTTCAGTTTCTAAACTAATATTGAAGTACCTTAACAACTCTGCCTCTCCATTCAACATATAAAGGCTGCTTCGTTCTGTATAAAGTAAAATATTATGTCCTTTAATTACAGTTACTTCATCCTGTGTGTGATTGACAGCTGTTGAAGCCAATGAGAGCAGTACATTCTGAGTAATGTGGGCCCAATCAGAGCCAGTTCCCTGCGTCATTGTCAACGATGGCTCCTATAGCACTGTTTTTATACAGCACTCAACTTTTCAGGAACTTATTCCCCACGGTTTTGGTGGTATTACTGTACAGCAGTGTTTTTCAAACTGTGGATCGGGACTTGATTTCTGGTGGGTCCCCAACTGCCTCAAGCCCTGAGGCTATTCAAAATCAGATAGCTGCTAATTGCCCTGCAAACAGCTGAGCTCCTGCAGTTTGCAAACAGCTGAGCTCCTGCAGTTTGCAAGCCTGTGTAAATATAGGGAGAGAGATGTTTGAGCCTCTGTTTTCTGGTGTGTGTTTTTCCAAGTCTGCCAATGACAGGTAGTGAGGGCAGGTGAAGGCTGGGTCACATAACTAAGCCCCTCAAGCCTTGAAGCTATTCATTAGGGCTGCCTCATTATGAGAACTGGATTGAGTTTTTTTTTTGCAAGTGAATAATTACTTATAAATAAATATATATAATTTCTTCCTAGATCACCTTTTTTTAAAGTCTCGTAAAGCTAGTTGGGTCCCAATAGAGTGTCATTTTAAAAAGTGGGTCCCGGTGCTAAAAAGTTTGAGAACCACTGCTATACAGCATTTCTTACATGGTACTGAGCTATGAAATGAGCTGCAACAATTTTTGGGGGGGAAAAAACAAAATAAGACCAATTATTTTCTAATCTATACTAATCTGAGCTCTGTTGCTTTCTAATGTGCTCTAATGCTAACTTAAAATCGCTGCATTAGTTCATTCCTTCTTCCTCTAAATCCATTAAGCAATTAAACACATTCTTTTTTTCAATTCACAGAAGTCATTCATATGTGCCATATGTGCCGTGCAGCACCTAAGCTGGTGCCCCTGCTTGTTGTGTTTGGGTATGTGCTGGTCAGGTTTGTATTCAAGGGGGAGGGGTGGAGCAAAAATCTAGGACTTCTCGTACAGAAGGAGTAGCAATGTCATCAACTCAGGTGCTGCATTTGAAACTTTTCAAAGAAAGAAGCATCAGGCTCAGCAGGAGACAAACTGAGAAATTTGCCTAGGTGCATATGTTAATTTCAAGGCTTTCCCAAGGGCTGCCTGAGAGATAGCATGCAGGTCATAGTATGCCTGGAGTAAGGCAGCAGGACGTCTGAGTAAACAGGCATACACTAGCACTCTAATATACTTTCAATTTGTATACATTTGCTTTAAACTATTGCAATCCATTACACGAGTTTGGGGTGGGGGTTCTCAACCCCTTCCCGGCCGAGTACCACCAGCACCACTCTCCTGCTGGGTACCACCAAAAGTGACTGGCAATGACATCATCGCCAGTTACTTCTGGATTTTTGGGTTTTTGGAGGCCAGAAAAGCAGGTAGGAGGCTCTGGGCAGGTGGGAGGGCCCTTCTCAGTGTTCCCGAGAGGCTCGGCCAAAGGCACCGAAAGTGCCTCATCGGAGCAGGGTTCCGGTGATCCAGCAGTCCGAGTACCACCAGCAGTCGGCCAAAGTACCACTGGCAGTACGAGTACCACTGGTTGAGAACCCCTGGGGTGGGGTTAAATGAAGTATAATGAGTTTTAAAGTAGGAATAAGTGGCAAGAGAAAAAGAGCAACATTGTAATGAAGAAGTTTCAAGTTGTTGTTTTGTATAATCTTAGTGGGCATGGCTCTGGGGGATTGGCTCCAGGTGCATCTTGATGAGCTCCTGCAATTCAGTAGAGCTGTGTGCTGTAATATATTGGCTGTACATTGATTCTCTCCCTCTCTCTGAGCCCCCCCCCCCAGAAAAAGCCCCCCCCCAGAAAACCTTTTTAAAAAAGAGACATGTAAATTAATAATTCCTCTCACCAGCTCTTTTGGTAACACTGTCGTAAAAGCGCTTCTGGTAGCATGCAAAGTGCACTGCTGGAGTGCCAGCAGGATGGCTGGAGCCTTCCCACACTCATTGCTACAGTAGATTGCTGGCCACCCACAGAGGCAGGTAAGGCGTCAGGGGAGGAGAGAGAGGGAGGGGCATAACTGGTTGGGGAGGGGGCAAAACAGGGTGCGGAGAGGCTATGAGAGGGGGTAGATCCAGCGGCAACAGTGCACGCAGGATCATATCCCTTCCATGGGTAGCCTCTCTTCCCTCTTTCTCTCATTGAACATGCACCAGCTAAAGAGCTGGCACAGGTCCGAGGAGACCCACTGCGGAGCGGGAAGCTTATGGAATTTAAATCCCATTTCCCCTCCGAAGCCTCCCAATCTGCCCCAACACCGCGCCCATTTTCGGCGCAGTTGCACCAGTTGGGGGAAGGGTAGAAATGGCTCTAAGACTGCTATGTTTTTTTTTCTCCCTCTCTCACAATACTAGACTCTAACAGAGTCATCCAATGGAACTGATTGGTAGGAGCTTTAGGGAAGACAAAAGAAGGTACTTCATCTCACAGCACATAGTTAGTTTGTGGAATTCATTGCCACAAGAAGCAGTGACAGGGATTGGACAAATTAATTGAGGACAGGTCTGTCAATGGCTACAAGTCCATATGACCAGTCTATATACTAGTAGTCTAAATAGTCATATGACTATATATGTCTATATGGCTCGTCTATATACTAGTCCAGGGGTTCTCAACTTTTGGAGGCCCGGGTACCCCCTATCACGGTCCAATTTTCTGAAGTACCCCATGCTAATTAACTGCTAATTAATTGGATTAATCAATTAATTAATTAGGTAATCATTAAATTAAAAAGTACTAAAACAATTTTAAATGTGAAAAAATGTCTTATTTAACTGTGAGTGTGAGTGTGAGTGAGAGAGATGCAAGGATCTCTTTTTTTCTCCGTCACACTTCCCAAAATCAGCTCCTCTCCCCCCACCCCACCAAAGTACATTTTCCAAAGTACAAAAATAAGCCCAAAACCAAAATCAGAGAGACAGAAGGGCTCCGAAAATAATCAAAATTTAAATTCTATGTTAATTAACAATTAATTAGCTGCTGACAGGGCAGATAAGGGGCAGGGCTTGGCGTACCCCCAGCAAGAGGTCCGCATACCCCTAGGGGTACCCGTACCACAGGTTGAGAACATCTGTACTAGTCTATGTGAACCTGCACTGCCTCTGAATACCAATGGCGGGACAGAAGTATACCTTCCTTCCTGCTTCTGAGAAAGCCTTCCCAGAGACAACTGGATGCTGGACTAAATGTGAGAATAGGGTACTTCCCTCTCTCCATAAATAAATAATACTATTGAATTCTAGTCTATATATTTGCACATCATTGATTTTAGGCTTCTCCAAGCATTCTAGTTTGCACCCTAAACCATCAAGACTTTTTCTGGCTTCGTATACATGGTGAGAATAAACCATTAACCAGACCTGACCTCGATAGAAGGGAGGAAAGTCACTGAAAAAGATTATGATCAGATCTCTGAACACAAAAGGAAATAGCAGGCCAAAGAATGAAAAGTGGAATGACATATTTCATGAACAATGTTGATAAAATATTTTACAGTATTAGCTAACTTAATTGTGTGTGTCGTGTCCCCCCCCCCTATAGTGCAATCTGTATGACCTTAAGAAGAGTCTGATAAGGCAGTTAGTCAAAATGTCCGTGAGGAGCTCTCTCTATTTTCTTCATGAACCTGGTTCTTCGCCACCAAATCAGGCAGACACTAAACATGGAAGTTTGGCTGTTGGATTTCACATTGGAACTTGGAATCTATTTGTTTAACTTTCCCTCAGATATCAGCTATGCAGCCTTGTAAAACCCGGCAAGAAAGGGAGTCCTGTCGAGAGGCGAAGGCATCTGAGGAGCTCAGGGGGCATAACTCAAACTCCTCAAGCCTGTGAGACAAAATAGGTCAGTGGGGTTGCTGGGAGACTTACGTAAGATGGAAAGCAGCAATCCACAGGAATGAAGGGAGAGTTAGCTTGTGAAAAAGGCAAAGCAACTCCAGCTTGTATATAGGATGCAGAGAACTCACTTTGGTGGTGCGCCTCTGTCAACCTTTTATTAGACTCACAGCCCAATCCTGCCTAAGATCCAGCACAGCGCGCAAAGTGCGCTGCGGTGAATCCAAAGCAGGATCAAGGCCACGCCGGCGGAGCGGGGGCACACCTCGGTGTCAGCTCCAGTGGCCCCAATGGGCCAGCTATTTTGCTGGCGCACATCCGGGGAGGCTGCGTAAGGCCGGCCAGGCCCAGAAAGGTGCTGCCAATATCCCCACCCCCTTCCCGACCTGGCTGGCCAATCGCCCCCTTCCCTGCCAGCCCAGCCTCCCCACACCCTCCCGCCACCTGACGCAGCACTTACCTGTGTCCAGCGGCGCGGGTGTTGGCCGGCGGTGGAGTGAGCAGCACCGGCCTCAGCGCCATTTACTTTCAGGGAGCCGCATGTAAGTGCTCCCCCTTTGGGGAGTCTGGTAACAGGGTGTACAAGGGAAGGTACCCCTCTTCG